>CM066741.1:5714-1240714 GCA_033961575.1 Aselliscus stoliczkanus
CTATAGTCACAGCGTGGCGCCTGGAACCCCCCCGGGCCCGACGGTGCGACCCGCCCGGGGCGCACTGGGCAGTCCGCCCCGCCCCCTGCTCAACCCGTCGCCGGGGGCGGGGGGTGGGGGAGCGGTCGCACCGTGGGAGGAGCGGCCCGGGTCGCCCGGACACTGGCGCGCCACCGCGGGGGTGGGCGCCGGGAGGGGGGAGAGCGCAGCGACGGTCTGCTTCCTTGGCCCCGGGATTCGGCGAGCGCTGCTGCCGGGGGGGCTGTAACACTCGGAGGGCGGGCCCGTCCCCCGCACTCCCCACGGAGGGGGAGCGAAGGGCCCCCCGAGCCACCTTCCCCGCCAGCCTTCCCAGCCATCCCGGAGCTGGTCACGGCGCACCACCACGGTGGAAATGCACCCGGCGGCAGACGGTCGCCGGCCAGGGAGCGGTCCCCCGCCGACCCCACCCCCGGCCCCGCCCACACCCTGCCAGAGCCCGCCCCCGGGGAGGAGGGGCGGCGAGGGGAGGGAGGGCGGGTGGAGGGGTCGGGAGGAACGGGGGGCGGGAAAGATCCGCCAAACCGCTGGCACAGCCAGACCCGCCACCGGGTTGAATCCTCCTCCGGGCGGACTGCACGGACCCCACCCGTTTACCTCTTAACGGTTTCACGCCCTCTTGAACTCTCTCTTCAAAGTTCTTTTCAACTTTCCCTTACGGTACTCGTTGACTATCGGTCTCGTGCCCGTATTTAGCCTTAGATGGAGTTTACCACCCGCTTTGGGCTGCATTCCCAAGCAACCCGACTCCAGGAAGACCCAGGCCCGGCGTGCGGGGGGCCGCTACCGGACTCACACCGTCCACGGGCTGGGCCTCTGGGCCTCGATCAGAAGGACTTGGGCCCCCCACGAGCGGCGCCGGGGAGTGGGTCTTCCGTACGCCACATTTCCCGCGCCCCACCGCAGGACGGGGATTTGGCGCTGGGCTCTTCCCTGTTCACTCGCCGTTACTGAGGGAATCCTGGTTAGTTTCTTTTCCTCCGCTGACTAATATGCGTAAATTCAGCGGGTCGCCACGTCTGATCTGAGGTCGAGTCTCGGAGGGAACGGGACGGCGGGAGGAGGGGGCGGCGGTTGGTGGGGGACAAGACGGACGGGGCGCCTACCGGCAACGCCCAGAACCTCCTGCCCAAACCTGCCCACACCCCACCCCCGCCCGCGGAGGAAGGAGCCCGCGGAGGAGGCGGCGGCGCGCGAGGGCCGACGGCCGACACCGCCCACCTGTTCCCCCGACCACTGGGTCGCAGAGGGGGAAACGCGGGTGGCGGACGGGGGCACGCGCCGGCGGCGCGGGGGGCACAGGCAGGGGGAACGCCACAACGACCGACCGGACAAGCGGCCCAGACGAGCACCGCGCATTCCCCCCGCACACAGATCCATTTCCCCACCCTGCGCGCGGGGTCGGGGCACGGAAACGTGGCGCGGCCGCCAACCCAAGGGGGGAGCGCGCGACGGCGACGGACGCCGCGGCGTCCCGCGGGACGCCGCCGGGTCGACGCGTCCCCAGGGCGCAACCCCGCGCGCGACTCGGCCTCGGCACAAGCCGCCCACCCCACGCCCCACAGCAGGGACGGGGGGAAGCAGGCAAGGGGGGTAGGGCGACCCCCCAAGGGGCCACGTGCGGCGCGAAGCAGCCCCTGAAGGCGCCCTGGCGGCCAACGGCCTCACCCAAGGCGTCTCCCTCTCTCCTCTCCCGGTCTCACAGGCAACACAGCGTGGCCCCGGGCCGCCCCACAACCCCACAGCGGTGCCACGGGACCTTGGGGGCGGCATCCGGCGGGCACCACGACCGAGACCACAGCAGCGTCTGCACTTGGGGGGACGGAGGGCCCAAGGAAAAGGCCCCGCGAGGGAACCCCCAGCCGCGCGCCTCGGGGTGGCACACCCAACGGGGGCGATTGATCGTCAAGTGACACTCAGACAGGCGTAGCCCGGGGAGGAACCCAGGGCCGCAAGTGCGTTCAAAGTGTCGATGATAAATGTGTCCTGCAATTCACATTAATTCTCGCAGCTAGCTGCGTTTTTCATCGACGCACGAGCCGAGTGATCCACCGCTAAGAGTTGTACGAGTTTTGTGTGTTTTTGGGTTGTGCGGCACGGCACGTCTTCCGCAAAGAGGGGGTGCCTCCTGCCGGCCAACGACAAACAACGAGACCAGACTCCAAGGGGGTCGGGAGGGTCGAGGATGGGGTGTGGCCCAGGGGCACCACCCCCTCTGGGGCAAACCCCGCCACCACACAGGCGCCCAGGGGGTTTCCGGCCTCCACCACCCCGGAGACGCGGAGCGATGCGCTCACGTGCGACACAAGCCCCCAACAGCGGACGCCGAGTGGGGGGAACACCCCCACCTCCCGGCGCCACTGCAGGAGGGGCCGTGGCGCGAACGCGACCACCGCGCCCCGAGGGGGGCACCGGGGTCCGGGGAGAGACGGCCGGGCCAGGGCCCAAACATGACTCCCCCGCGGGCCCGTCCGCCCCCGACCCGAGGCGGACGGGCGACCCCCAGGGGTCTTTAAACCTCCGCGCCGGGACGCGCTAGGTACCTGGAGGAGAAGGAGCGAGGCACGCGCGGTCAAGCGTCGTCAACGCATCCCACGGCCCCCGCCTCCACAGGCGGTTAACACCTCGGCGCTGCGGGCCCGTGACGGTGCGGGAACCCCCGCGCGGCCACCCGCCAACCGCCAGACGCCAACCCACCCACAAGGACCCCCGAAAGGGCCCCTTCCTCCCCGGTCCCTCCCCTGCTCCCCCGCACCCCGCGGACTTGGGCCCCTCGCCGCCGCGGGCGAGGGACGGCGATGGGATGCGCGGGGGTCGCGGGCGGGGGCAGGGGAAGAACCACCAACGGAACGAAGTGGGCGGGGGGCAGACGAGACGGGAGGCGGAGCAGCCCAGCGAGGACCCGCGTCCAGGGCAGGCGGCAGGACGGGAGCGGGAAACAGCGGCCCGGGCACCCAAACCCCGGGAGACCTGCCCCCGGGGGAGAAGCGCCACGCCGGGCCAGCCCAACGCCGCCCCGTCCCGAGACGCGCCGAGGGCATCCAGCCCAACCCCTCAAGAATGACAGGCGACCGGACGGCCGCCGGACACAGGCGCATGGGGGGTGGGTCACGGACCCAGACCCTCAGCTTCCCGCACGGGTGAGGAACAGATCTCGGCAGGCACATGGACGGACGGCCGGGCTCGTCACCCGGCGGCCGCTTCCACCATCTCATTAATGATCCTTCCGGAGGTTCACCTATGGAAACCTTGTTACGACTTTTAATTCCTCTAGATAGTCAAGTTAGACCGACTTCTCAGCGCTCAGCCAGGGCCGTGGGCCGACCCCGGCAGGGCCGATCCGAGGCCCTCACTAAATGATCCAATCGGTAGTAGCAAAGGACGGTGTGTACAACGGGCAGGGACTTAACGCAAGCTTATGACCCACACTTACTGGGAATTCCTCGTTCATGGGGAATAAAGCAATCCCCGATCCCCATCACGAATGGGGTTCAACGGGTTACCCGCGCCTGCCGGCGTGGGGTAGGCACACGCTGAGCCAGTCAGTGTAGCACACATGCAGCCCCGGACACCTAAGGGCATCACAGACCTGTTATTGCTCAATCTCGGGTGGCTGAACGCCACTTGTCCCTCTAAGAAGTTAGGGGACGCCAACCGCTCAGGGGTCGCATAACTAGTTAGCATGCCAGAGTCTCGTTCGTTATCGGAATTGACCAGACAAATCGCTCCACCGATTAAGAACGGCCATGCACCACCACCCACGGAATCGAGAAAGAGCTATCAATCTGTCAATCCTGTCCGTGTCCGGGCCGGGCTTCCCGTGTTGAGTCTAATTAAGCCACAGGCTCCACACCTGGTGGTACCCTTCCGTCAATTCCTTTAAGTTTCAGCTTTGCAACCATACTCCCCCCCAGGAACCAAAGACTTTGGCTTCCCGGAAGCTGCCCGGCAGGCAGACATTCAAATGGGTCATTGCCGCCACGGGGGGCGTGCAATCGGCCCAAGGTTATCTAGAGTCCCCTCAGCCAGGGCCGAGGGGAGGCTGACTGGGTTGGTTTTGATCTGATAAATGCAGGCATCCCCCCGCAAGGGGCGTCAGCACCCGTCGGCATGTATTAGCTCTAGAATTACCACAGTTATCCAAGTCGGAGAGGAGCGACCGACCAAAGGAACCATAACTGATTTAATGAGCCATTCGCAGTTCCACTGTACCAGCTGTGGGTACTTAGACACGCATGGCTTAATCTTTGAGACAAGCATATGCTAGTGGCAGGATCAACCAGGTAGGTGCGCGCTGAACCACAGAGCGGCGCGCCGCCAGGGGGCAGACGCACGCGCGTCTCCCGGCGGGCCGGGCGCCCGGCCGGCAGCGGTGGGCCGAGGCGTGGGAGCGGCGCGCGACGCGGTCGGTCGGGGCGGGACCCGAGGCCCGCCCGACGGCAGCCCCTCGGCTCCGCCCGCGGCAAGGCCGCCCACCCCCAGCCGCCCGTCCGCGGCCAGGGGCGCGGCGCGCGGCGGCGTGGAGGAGCGAGGGGCGCCAAACCCAGGGGCGGACCCACGACGGCGGCGCGGGGAGCAGCGGGACGGGGGGGCACCAGGCGGTAGCGTCCAGGGCCGAGGCCGGCGCCGAGCGCCCCCGTGCGGGGTCGGCGCGGCCCTCGGCGTCCGCGACGGCCGCCCGGGCCCCGGCGCCCACGCGGCTTCGGCGCGCGCGCCCGTGCCGGGGCCGGCGCGACGGTGCTGGCGGTTCCCACGCACGCACGCAACGCCGCCGTCCGGCGGGAGACGACAGGCACGGAGGGCGAAGCCGCGGCGGGGAAAGCGATGCGCACCAGGGGCGCGGGCCCCCGAAGCCGGCACACCCGAGCGAAGGGCAGGAGGCGAGGCAGCCGGCGCGGCGTAGGCGCCGGGGGCGGACCGCGAGGCCGTCGCCAAGGGCTTCGGGGCGAAGAAACGTGCCTCGGGCACGCCAGCCGGCCGCCCAGGCGGGGCACGCGGGGTCTCACCGCCGGGGCCCCTCCGGGCACGGGGGCGGGCCCGCGGCCAACCCAGGACGCCGACTGGCCCTTGGCGTCCTTCCTCCCCGGCAAGGGCCGCTCCTCGCGGGGGCGATCGGGCCCGCCGCCGGCGCGGCCGCCGCAGACCCTCGCCCTCCCGTGCAGCACGCCGACCCCCACGCGCGCGCCTCGCGCCGGCGGGGACCCCGAGGCCGCCTCGCCCCGCTGAGCGCCGCCCCCCGCGTCCCCCGGCGAAGGGGGGACGGGGGACGGCACACGCGCGGCGCAAGGCCAGTCCCGGTGGCTCCCGGACGGACGCGGAGGGCAGCACAGGGGAATCGGCGGCGACGGGGGAGGAGGGGGCCGCGCGCAAAATCGGAGCCCCCCCCGGCGGAAGGGCGCGTGCGCGCGGCAGACGAGCTCGGGGGCGGGCCGAGAAGGCGGACGGGCCGCCGGGAAAACGCGCGGGGATCCCACCGCCACACACGAGGGCGGCCCCGCGACGCCCGGGACGCCGACCGGGCCCTTCGGCCAACGGACAACCACCACGAGCCTCGCCGCGGCCCGGTCCCGCCAGCGGGGGGCGCCCCCCGCGCGCGGCACTCAACGCGCAAGGACCCGTCTGTCCCGCCCATCGTCCGGTCTCCGGGCTCGGGAAACCCGCTCTCCGAGCGAAAGCCCCCCCACCACGGGCGAGGCGGCCCAAGCCCGTGCCCGCGCGGCGCCCACCGGCCGCACCTCGGGACGGAGCGGGAGCGGACAGGGAGCGGCGACTCGCGGGCAGAGGAGCGGGAGGCCGCGGAGGCGCAAGGCGGGGGGCGTGTGCCCCCCGACCCGACCCGCGCGCCTCACCTCGCCGCGCCGCATCAGCGCCACACGCACGCGCGGCCGCAAACCGCGCCGGGACGCCCGGCGCCCCGCGTGACCCTCCCCCGACTCGCTGGGGGGAGGCGCGGGCCGCGGTAGGCCGGGAGAGCATCCGTCGCTCGGCGGCGCCCGACCACACGGAGCGGAGCGGGGGGCCGCAGCTGGCCAAACTGCACGCGCAGAGGAGGGGCAGCGGCTGGGGGGTACGGTACCCCAAGGCACCCTCTCGGATTGCTAGAGGAGACTTTCTCACCGAGGTGGGGCGTCGCCCGCAACCCGGTCTCTCTTCCCCTCGCCGGGCACACCGAGGCGTCCAGACGCCAGCGCCCGGAGGGAAGGGATCTCTGGGACAGGTAAAGGAGACGGCCCCACCTGAGCGTCTCACGGCCCCATGGGGCGGGGGGAGGACGGGAGCCTGCGGCTGCCTCGAGCGCGCCTCACCGGGGCCTCGAGCGCGGGGCCCTGGAGGGGGCGGCAGTGACCGGGGGCGCCCCCAAAGTCAGCTGGCAGCCGGTTGTCGCCAGGCTCCGCCCAAAACCCAACGGATCGCTCGCGGGGGCCGCGCGCGCCGCCACCACCCACCGCGAGAGCGGAAAGGCGAGGCGCGGGGACGGGAGCACAGGGCGCCCCACGCCCCGGCGGGGCGGGGAAGGGGTGCCTCCCTCCAAGCTTACCAACCCGAGATCCCGCTGACCCCCCAGACGCGACCTCTTTTCGCGGGGTGCGACCCGACGGAGGTTCCCGGGAGCGGGAAACGACACCACCGGCTCGGCCTCGGGCACCTGAGAGACGACCCGGAGCGACCCAGGGGCACCCACCAGAGGGCCAGGCGAGGCGCAAGGGCGCGCCGGCGGAACGGCCCTCCCCGCCGCAGGGAGAGCCGCAAACGCGAGACACGGCCGAGAGGCCGGCGGAGAGTGTCCGCTGCGTCAAGGAGACCCCGGCCCCACCAGCGCCGGGAGGCGGGGCGACGAGGTCGGGCCGGATTCCGCACCCCTGCCTTCCACGCGCCGCCATCAGGCGGGGGCAGGAGAGGCGAGGGGCCCGCGGGCAGAACGAGAAGAGCGGTCCCATTCGCCATGAATGCCCGTCCCTCGTCTGGCGCGGCTTAGGCCCGGCCCAGGAGAGCGACACATCACCACATCGATCGGGACATCGCGAGGGGGGCCCCAGGAGGCAAGCGCGCAGTGAGGAACAGCGATCGAGAGGCATAGCCTGCTTCAGCCTCGCCGCGGGCGCCTTCCCCGGGGCCAAGCGGGCACGCCAACCCCTGGAGGGGAACACCTGTGACACACGGCATGGGGGGACCTAGCCCACCCGTGACACACCCGTGGGCCTTGCGTTGCGGGGGCCGGCTCATACAGCCAGAGAGAGGAGCCCGGCGACTAAAAACGGCAATGCACCACCACCCACAGAATCAAGAAAGAGCTATCAATCTGTCAATCCTGTCCGTGTCCGGGCCGGGCTTCCCGTGTTGAGTCTAATTAAGCCACAGGCTCCACACCTGGTGGTACCCTTCCGTCAAGTCCTTTCAGTTTCAGCTGTGCAAACAGACTCCCCCGGGACCCAAAGACTGTGGTGTCCCCGAAGCTGCCCGGCAGGCAGACATTCAAATGGGTCGTTGCCGCCATGGGGGGCGTGCAATCGGCCCAAGGTTATCTAGAGTCCCCTCGGCCAGGGCCGAGGGGAGGCTGACCGGGTTGGTTTTGATCTGATAAATGCACGCATCCCCCCGCGAGGGGCGTCAGCACCCGTCGGCATGTATTAGCTCTAGAATTACCAGTTATCCAAGTAGGAGAGGAGCCAGCAAACAAAGGAACCATAACTGATTTAATGAGCCATTCACAGTTTCACTGTACCAGCCGTGGGTACTTAGACACGCATGGCTTAATCTTTGAGACAAGCATATGCTAGTGGCAGGATCAACCAGGTAGGAGCGCGCTGAGCCAGAGAGCGGCGTGCCGCCGGGGGGCAGACGCGCACGCTTCTCGGGCGGGCCGGGCGCCCGGCCGGCAGCGGTGGGCCGCGGCGTGGGAGCGGCGCGCGACGCAGGCGGTCGGGGCGGGACCCGAGGCCCGCCCGATGGCAGCCCCTGGGCTCCGCCCGCGGCAAGGCCGCCCACCCCCAGCCACCCGTCCGTGGCCAGGGGCGCGGCGCGCGGCGGCGTGGAGGAGCGAGGGGCGCCAAACCCAGGGGCGGACCCACGACGGCGGCGCGGGGAGCAGCGGGACGGGGGGCGCCAGGCGGTCGCGTCGAGGGCCGAGGCCGGCGCCGGGCGCCCCCGTGAGGGGTCGGCGCGCCCCTCGGCGTCCGCGACGGCCGCCCGGGTCCCGGCGCCCGCGCGGCTCCAGCGCGCGCGCCCGTGCCGGAGCCGGCGCGACGGGGCTGGCGGTCCCCACGCACGCAACGCCGCCGTCCAGCGGGCGACGACGGGCACGGAGGGCGAAGCCGCGGCGGGCCCGCGGCGGGGGAAGCGATGCGCACCGGGGGCGCGGGCCCCCAAAGCCGGCACACTCGAGCGAAGGGCAGGAGGCGAGGCAGCCGGCGCGGCGTAGGCGCCGGGGGCGGACCGCGAGGCCGTCGCCAAGGGCTTCGGGGCGAGGAAACGTGCCTCGGGCACGCCAGCCGGCCGCCCAGGCGGGGCACGCGGGGTCTCACCGCCGGGGGCCCCTCCGGGCACGGGGGCGGTCCCGGGGCCAACCCAGGACGCCGACTGGCCCTTGGCGTCCTTCCTCCCCGGCAAGGGCCGCTCCTCGCGGGGGCGATCGGGCCCGCCGCCGGCGCGGCCGCCGCAGACCCTCGCCCTCCCGTGCAGCACGCCGACCCCCACGCGCGCGCCTCGCGCCGGCGGGGACCCCGAGGCCGCCTCGCCCCGCGGAGCGCCGCCCCCCGCGTCCCCCGGCGAAGGGGGGACGGGGGACGGCCCACGCGCGGCGCAAGGCCAGTACCGGTGGCTCCCGGACGGACGCGGAGGGCAGCACAGGGGAATCGGCGGCGACGGGAGAGGATGGGGCCGCGCGCAAAATCGGAGCCCCCCCCGGCGGAAGGGCGCGTGCGCGCGGCAGACGAGCTCGGGGGCGGGCCGAGAAGGCGGACGGGCCGCCGGGAAAACGCGCGGGGATCCCACCGCCACACACGAGGGCGGCCCCGCGACGCCCGGGACGCCGACCGGGGCCCTTCGGCCAACGGACAACCACAACGAGCCTCGCCGCGGCCCGGTCCCGCCAGCGGGGGGCGCCCCCCGCGCGCGGCACTCAACGCGCAAGGGCCCGTCTGTCCCGCCCATCGTCCGGTCTCCGGGCTCGGGAAACCCGCTCTCCGAGCGAAAGCCCCCCACCACGGGCGAGGCGGCCCAAGCCCGTGCCCGCGCGGCGCCCACCGGCCGCACCTCGGGACGGAGCGGGAGCAGACAGGGAGCGGCGACTCGCAGGCAGAGGAGCGTGAGGCCGCGGAGGCGCAAGGCGGGGGGCGTGTGCCCCCCGACCCGACCCGCGCGCCTCACCTCGCCGCGCCGCATCAGCGCCACACGCACGCGCGGCCGCAAACCGCGCCGGGACGCCCGGCGCCCCGCGTGACCCTCCCCCGACTCGCTGGGGGGAGGCGCGGGCCGCGGTAGGCCGGGAGAGCATCCGTCGCTCGGCGGCCCCCGACCACACGGAGCGGGGGGGCCGCAGCTGGCCAAATTGCACGCGCAGAGGAGGGGCAGCGGCTGGGGAGTACGGTACCCCAAGGCACCCTCTCGGATTGCTAGAGGAGACTTTCTCACCGAGGTGGGGCGTCGCCCGCAACCCGGTCTCTCTTCCCCTCGCCGGGCACACCGAGGCGTCCAGACGCCAGCGCCCGGAGGTAAGGGATCTCTGGGACAGGTAAAGGAGACGGCCCCACCTGAGCGTCTCACGGCCCCATGGGGCGGGGGGAGGACGGGAGCCTGCGGCTGCCTCGAGCGCGCCTCACCGGGGCCTCGAGCGCGGGGCCCTGGAGGGGGCGGCAGTGACCGGGGGCGCCCCCAAAGTCAGCTGGCAGCCGGTTGTCGCCAGGCTCGGCCCAAAACCCAACGGATCGCTCGCGGGGGCCGCGCGCGCCGCCACCACCCACCGCGAGAGCGGAAAGGCGAGGCGCGGGGACGGGAGCACAGGGCGCCCCACGCCCCGGCGGGGCGGGGAAGGGGTGCCTCCCTCCAAGCTTACCAACCCGAGATCCCGCTGACCCCCCAGACGCGACCTCTTTTCGCGGGGTGCGACCCGACGGAGGTTCCCGGGAGCGGGAAACGACACCACCGGCTCGGCCTCGGGCACCTGAGAGACGACCCGGAGCGACCCAGGGGCACCCACCAGAGGGCCAGGCGAGGCGCAAGGGCGCGGCGGCGGAACGGCCCTCCCCGCCGCAGGGAGAGCCGCAAACGCGAGACACGGCCGAGAGGCCGGCGGAGAGTGTCCGCTGCGTCAAGGAGACCCCGGCCCCACCAGCGCCGGGAGGCGGGAGGCGGGGCGACGAGGTCGGGCCGGATTCCGCACCCCTGCCTTCCACGCGCCGCCATCAGGCGAGGGCAGGAGAGAGGCGAGGGGCCCGCGGGCAGAACGAGAAGAGCGGTCCCATTCGCCATGAATGCCCATCCCTCGTCTGGCGCGGCTTAGGCCCGGCCCAGGAGAGCGACACGTCACCACATCGATCGGGACACCGGGAGGGGGGCCCCGGGAGGCAAGCGCGCGGTGAGGAGCGGGCAGAACGAGAAGAGCGGTCCCATTCGCCATGAATGCCCGTCCGTCGCCTGGCGCGGCTTAGGCCCGGCCCAGGAGAGCGAGACGACACCACATCGATCGGAAACACCGGGAGGGGGGCACCCGAGAAGCAAGCGCGCGGTGAGGAGCGGGCAGAACGAGAAGAGCGGTCCCATTCGCCATGAATGCCCGTCCCTCGTCTGGCGCGGCTTAGGCCCGGCCCAGGAGAGCGAGACGACACCACATCGATCGGAAACACCGGGAGGGGGGCACCCGAGAAGCAAGCGCGCGGTGAGGAGCGGGCAGAACGAGAAGAGCGGTCCCATTCGCCATGAATGCCCATCCCTCGTCTGGCGCGGCTTAGGCCCGGCCCGGGAGAGCGAGACGACACCACATCGATCGGAAACACCGGGAGGGGGGCACCCGAGAAGCAAGCGCGCGGTGAGGAGCGGGCAGAACGAGAAGAGCGGTCCCATTCGCCATGAATGCCCGTCCCTCGTCTGGCGCGGCTTAGGCCCGGCCCGGGAGAGCGAGACGACACCACATCGATCGGAAACACCGGGAGGGGGGCACCCGAGAAGCAAGCGCGCGGTGAGGAGCGGGCAGAACGAGAAGAGCGGTCCCATTCGCCATGAATGCCCGTCCCTCGTCTGGTGCGGCTTAGGCCCGGCCCAGGAGAGCGAGACGACACCACATCGATCGGAAACACCGGGAGGGGGGCACCCGAGAAGCAAGTGCGCGGTGAGGAGCGGGCAGAACAAGAAGAGCGGTCCCATTCGCCATGAATGCCCGTCCCTCGTCTGGCGCGGCTTAGGCCCGGCCCGGGAGAGCGAGACGACACCACATCGATCGGAAACACCGGGAGGGGAGCACCCGAGAAGCAAGCGCGCGGTGAGGAGCGGGCAGAACGAGAAGAGCGGTCCCATTCGCCATGAATGCCCGTCCCTCGTCTGGTGCGGCTTAGGCCCGGCCCAGGAGAGCGAGACGACACCACATCGATTGGAAACACCGGGAGGGGGGCACCCGAGAAGCAAGCGCGCGGTGAGGAGCGGGCAGAACGAGAAGAGCGGTCCCATTCGCCATGAATGCCCGTCCCTCGTCTGGCGCGGCTTAGGCCCGGCCCAGGAGAGCGAGACGACACCACATCGATCGGAAACACCGGGAGGGGGCACCCGAGAAGCAAGCGCGCGGTGAGGAGCGGGCAGAACGAGAAGAGCGGTCCCATTCGCCATGAATGCCCGTCCCTCGTCTGGCGCGGCTTAGGCCCGGCCCAGGAGAGCGAGACGACACCACATCGATCGGAAACACCGGGAGGGGGGCACCCGAGAAGCAAGCGCGCGGTGAGGAGCGGGCAGAACGAGAAGAGCGGTCCCATTCGCCATGAATGCCCGTCCCTCGTCTGGCGCGGCTTAGGCCCGGCCCAGGAGAGCGAGACGACACCACATCGATCGGAAACACCGGGAGGGGGCACCCGAGAAGCAAGCGCGCGGTGAGGAGCGGGCAGAACGAGAAGAGCGGTCCCATTCGCCATGAATGCCCGTCCCTCGTCTGGCGCGGCTTAGGCCCGGCCCAGGAGAGCGAGACGACACCACATCGATCGGAAACACCGGGAGGGGGGCACCCGAGAAGCAAGCGCGCGGTGAGGAGCGGGCAGAACGAGAAGAGCGGTCCCATTCGCCATGAATGCCCGTCCCTCGTCTGGCGCGGCTTAGGCCCGGCCCGGGAGAGCGAGACGACACCACATCGATCGGAAACACCGGGAGGGGGGCACCCGAGAAGCAAGCGCGCGGTGAGGAGCGGGCAGAACGAGAAGAGCGGTCCCATTCGCCATGAATGCCCGTCCCTCGTCTGGCGCGGCTTAGGCCCGGCCCGGGAGAGCGAGACGACACCACATCGATCGGAACACTGGGAGGGGGGCACCCGGGAGGCAAGCGGGCGGGGAGGAGCGGGCAGAACGAGAAGAGCGGTCCCATTCGCCATGAATGCCCTTCCCTCGTCTGGCGCAGCTTAGTAAGCCCGGCCCAGGAGAGCGAGACGACACCACATCGATCGGGACACCGGGAGGGGGGCCCCGGGAGGCAAGCGCGCGGTAAGGAACAGCGATCGAGAGGCACGGCCTGCTTCAGCCTCACCGCGGCCGTCTTCCCCGGGGCCAAACGGGCAAGCCAACCCCCGGAGGGGAACGCCTGCCACGCACGGCACGGGGGACCTAGCCCACCCGCGACACACCCGTGGGCCTTGCGCGGCGGGGGCCGGCTCATGCAGCCAGAGAGAGGAGCCGGGCGGCGGCCAAGAGCCCCCGAAGGACCCCGCACACGCGCGCTGAAAAGCCCGGCCACCACCATCGGGAACCATCACCGGAGGACAGGCTGTCCACACCTATCTGGTGGTACAAAATGTCGATCTCAGGCGAATAAAATGCCGCGTCCGTCGACGACTACCGTCCGCGAACCTGTCCGTCCTCCTCGGAGCTAGGCTCGGCCACGGGACCCCAGTCACCACCCCATCGCCACTAGGCAGGCGAGGCTGGGCTATCTGGTCGACCTCCAAAGCCGGGGAGGTGGAGGCAGAGAGAGACGAGGAAGAAGGGGGGCGTGGGGAGGAATAGAAACACACACAAACAGAAAAAGAAAAAGGAGGCGGCAGGCGCCCTCCGCCCTTGCGTGCGGGGGCCGGCACGATCAACCGCACCTCCGAGTTGGGACTTGGTTGGGGAAGAACGTCCCGCGGAAAGGCCGCGGACGACCGGGCTTCCCGGCCCGCGCCAAACGGTCCGGGGTCTCCGCCTCGGGAGGAGGGACAGCGGGGAGGAAAGGAGGGTCGGACGCCCGGAGCCCGCGCGAGCTCGCGTCCCGGTCCTACGCGCCGCCCGCGGCCCCGCGGCGCACCCGGGACCCGGGAAACTCCCGCGGCGAAGTCGCGCCCGGCGACCGCACCGAGGCGAGCACGCCACGCGGGCCGCGGGCCGCCCTGCTCCCGGGGCCGAGGTGCGTGGGCGGCGCCCGGTCCCGTCTCTCCCGATCGGGACCTGGCTGGGGGACCCGCGCCCGCGGGCCCCCGGCGCGGCCCTCCCGCGCGGCCCGGGGCGGGCGGCCCCGCCGGAGCGGGCCGCGGGGCGAGCCGCGGAGCGCGGGCGCGGCGGGGCCGGGCCGGCGGCGGCCCGGCCCGCGGGACCTCCGCGTCCGGAAGGCCGAGGGGGAGCGCGCCGCTCACTCCCTCAGAAACCTGCGGATACAATCTCCGGCAACAGGGCGACGCGCCGCCGGCCCGCACCACCGGCGCGATTCCGCCGCTGAGGCCGGCCGCCAGCAACGCCTGCTCGGCCACAGCGGCCGCGTCCTGCCCCTTGCCGCGGCCGCCGGAGCTCTGCAGAGAGGCGGCGATATACAGGCGGCCGCCAGGGGGCGCACGAGAAACGGCAGAACGCATCCTCACGGAAAGGAGCAGGTACAGCTGTGCCTTCAGAGATGCCATCGTCGTGCAGGGAGAGAGCCCTTGAACGACTGAGTTTCATCGTCTAGAGCTGCTTCCACTGCTCGTTTCCCTTCAGGGTCGGATTTTTGAGTTGGATCAGATGGATCCGATCTTCACGAGCCAGATAGACGCTGAGCAGCTCATGAAAAAAATAACGTGCAACCTAATGGAGACAGCAGCATGCAGTCCAACCGAGGAACCCTCCAAGCTGTTCGGTTTTGTTCTTGGGAGGAGAAAGGACATCGTTCCTCCAAGTCTTTCAGAGTGTTGGTTCATTAGTAGCCTGTCTTTTGACATTAGGCAACCGAGGCGTTTTACTTACTGTACACAGAATCAAAGATTGCCCTTTGGGTCCCCATGTCTTTGATGAGTAGGTGTCGTGATAGGCAAGTGAGTCCTGTCATCTTAGGAATCTAATCTAGTCTACAGCGTCAGAGTCCATCATCCACACCGCGCGGGGCCAGCCTCCGCTGACCAGGGCTCAAGAAGGTGGACATGGAGTCGGCGATACGAAAGACAGAAAATTTTTATTACAGTAAAGGCAGAAAAAGAGAGCGGAGACACCGGAAAGAGGTTCTCAGAAGTCTCACACCTTATTGTTAAAACCTAGCTCCTTTTAAAGGGCTTTTGACCATTATCTCAATCACAAAACATTTGGTGGTTTGTAGTTCTCAGGATTTACACAGTCTTCTACTCCCCTGTAAGTGCTCTCTCCAGGGTGCACTGTGACTTGCTCTTCCATGAAAGGATTTATCTTGTTTTACACTGTGATAACCTCAGACTCAGACCCAGTCTCTGCCTGTCACCTAAAGAATATTTATCATAACTATCTTATGCTAAGGATAGACTTGCCTCTATAGATCTCCTAAATAATGGTTACCATGACTACCTAGTCATTATCCCAAATTCCAGCAGTTAGACTTTCAGGGAGTATACTTGAACTATTGCTAAAAGACTAGCTTTTACCTTGTTTTAGGGTAAAAGCATCTAAAGTTTTATTACTATGTAAATACAAAACCTAGCCATTAAAGGGGTCTTACACCACTTTATCTTACAGAGGGCTGTATCTGTTTCTTAGTTAAAGCTTTCAGTACCTGTTGCTGTAACAAGGCACCAAACGAAGGAATTTACACAAGGCTGTTAACATAACTCATGGTCAGCAAGCTGCCTGGAACTCTCATGGCCTGGAGACCTTTGGCCTCTGAGGAGACTTTTCACAGCAGAGCCCTTAGGCAAATGCATCAGCTTCTCACAGGCCTGAGTTTTCGGGCCTGAGTTTGTCAGAGGCCTGTGCCTCAGTTTCCAAGGGGCTTGATCCCCAATATCACAGTTCAGGGGTCCCCCATGGAACTACCGCCTGGCTTGGGTTGTCTCCCCACTTTTAGGAGATCTTACCCATCCTTGGCTGTGTAGTTAGCTCATTGGGGCACCACAGGAACATATCACAAGTGTAGTAAATATATTGTCTCCTATAGAAGAAAAGGCACATGGGTTCATAGAGGCAGGAGATATTACATGACCAACCATAAGGCAGCACCCCTAATATCCAGTGCTGAGCAGGGCAATGTGGCCTTGTCAGACACTGGGGGGCTGTCGGCTTCCCACACCACACGTTGGATTAGAATCGAATTTCTGGGACAGTGAATGTGATCGGAATCAGCTTTTAGTGTCTGACACATAGGTGGGGCTCTCTGGTATGCCCGTGGGGTATTATTATGCAAGTAAACTCTGATCTTCCCGGGTGGGAAAGCAAGTCATCATAAGCGGCCCCCCCCGCCCCCCAACGGATATTTCGGGCAAATCTGGGAGGATACATGAGCATCATTGATTAGAAAGTGTCAGTGTCAGGTGGGTTAGGGTACACTTGACTAGTCAAGATACATGTCGCACATCTAGTGGTGTTCGGTTTTGTAGATTTACCTTTTCTATTAGAATACCTGATTTCAAAAGATGCTCTGCCATGTGCCAGACATTATCATATTGAGATCAGCCACAGGCTTGATAGTTATTTTATAATTGAAGCTCCATCATGACGAACTATGTGAATTTGGACAAACTACTTAGAAATTCCAAACTCTAGTTCCCTTAACTAGAGGGGAGAGAATACTCTGCTCCTCATAGGTTATACATGGAAATAATCTAACACATTAAAGGGCTCAGCAGATTGGGTGCCTCATATTCACCCGTCGGAAGTTGATGTCAAATAGGAACTTGGCCACGATTTAGCCGCTCCCCGTGCAGGCTGGTTGGTGCCTTGCTCCGGGGAGAGCAGCAGGGCCATGGCCAGGCCCACAGACTGCGTGTGCCCACTCACAGAGGGTGACCGCAGGGCGCACAGCAGCTCCCCGCCATCTAAGTCCATTGGTTTTTGATAAAGGGCAGACAACATGACATTGGGGAAAGAAGGGTCTTTTTCTAACAAATGCTGCTGGGCAACTGGCCATCCACAGGAAGAGAAATGAAATTTGACCCAAATCTCACACCACATACAACAATTAACTCAACATAGATAAAGGGCTTAAATATAGGAGGTAAAAGTATGCACTCTCAAACAAACATGAGATCCATTTTCATGACCTTGGATTATCAGTGGTTTATTAGATATGACACCACATACGAGCAGCAACAAAGAAATACACAAATTGGATGTCCTCAAAATTTAAAACATAAGTGCATCATAAGGAGCTATCCAGAAAGTGAAACAATACCCCATAAAATGCAAGACAATAGGTACACATTATCTGATAAGAGTCCCTTACCAGAGTAGATAATCAACTTTCACAACTCATGAACAAAAAGACAAGCAACTACCATTTTAATAAGCACTCGAATAGAACCTTCTCCAGATTAGACATACAAATGATCAACGGACACACTAAGATGTTAAACACCTTAGTCGTGATGGAAATGCAAATTACAGCCACACTGTGACGCCCCCTCACACACACTAGCATGGCTAGAATACAGAAAACTAAACCTAACAAATGTCAGCAACAATGCAGAGAAATTAGAACCCTTAGACATCACTTGTGAAAAATAAAAAAGCTGTGATCTCTGCATACAATACTTTGAAATTTCAAAAGTGCAAAACAAATCGCATGTGGTTCAACAAATCCGCTTCTAGAGATATAACCCCCCAAATTGAAATCAGGTGTTAAAAGCCGATAACTGGATCCACAGCAACACTGTTCACAACAGCAAAGAGACAAACAAGTCAAATATCCATCTTCGTCAGCAATGACAACTAAGTGAACAACTGTGACCTGTTACACCAGGATTCTTTAGATGGATATGATTATGAACATCTTTAATAATTTCTAGAAATATATTTCCTTATAGCATACAAAAAATATTTACTGACGCAGAACTGTTTACTAATAATACACCCATGTTCAGTAATTAGCTTGTCATTATTTTCCTATTTGGAAATGGTCTAGACATTCCATAAATATCCATCATTTAATTCACATAACAAAACTTTAAAGTTTCAATTACCAAAGACACATAGAAAATTTTTTTCAATGTACATATACAATATAATTATCACTAAAAAATTTACCTAAATGTTTCATGTTAATCGGATCTCTTTTATATATTGGTTAAAACTTAGAGATTTCAGGGCTGGCCGAGTGGTGCAGTGGTTAAGCGCTGGCTTGGGAAGCCAGCGACCCCGGTTCGGGTCCCGCATATGAGGGCCAGTGACACTGCCCTCAAAAAAAAAAAAATAAATAAAAACTTAGAGATTTCAAAGTCGGTTATTACCAAAGCTATTTTCTTGACACATTTTGTAACACAGGTAACTTATTTTTATAAACTCGTTTAACAAAATTTATTTTATATTAATAATTTTCAAACCAAACTACAGCCAGCTTTATTTTATTTTATTTTTTTGAGGGCAGTGTCACTTGCACTCATATGTGGGACGGGAACTGGGGCCGCTGGTGTCCCAAGCAACTCAACCACTGCGCCACTCGGCCTGTCCTACAACCAGCTTTAATATCAAATAGTTTACCAGATCTGATCCTGAAAAGCATTTAGGTTAGTTTGTATTTCATTTCTTAATTTATATAAACATGTAATCTTTTCGAGCCAAGCAAATACACTACTGTGTTGCCGGAAAAGTCATGACGGATTTTTTCTGTTTTCGTTGCAAAAATGAGTCAAGATTTTCCACATAACCCAACAGTCACACCACCCAGAGCTAGAAGCATCTTACCACAATCAAAAACCATTTCAGACAGAGATCACAAATTACAAGAATTAATAGTAACTACAGAGAACACACAAGATGTTTGACCAAGAAAACAGCTGACTGTCACAAGAGCTCTGTAACACAGTTTAGATTTAGAAGCTTTTCCCTTTCTGAGGATCCACCTTCTTCTGCACGTGGACAGAAAGGTGTAAATAGTGAGACACACCAACCGGCCTCTTTACAGCTCAGGCCTGGAAGCCGAGGTCTCTCCACACAAGAGTGCAGGGGATGCAGCCCTCCCAGAGCCAAAGGATCACAGAGACAGTCAGAGAAAGCACAGACCTTTGTCACCCAGGCGGTCAGGAGGGTGGGGTGGAGAGGGTGTCTCAGGTCTCCCCCAAAATGTAAGGCATCTCCAGCCCCGAACCCACTAATTCGTGGCCCTGGCAGGTGCTACTGGACTGGGATCTGTGCAGCACTAACGGGTAAGGAAGCCCCTCAGGACACACTCCAATGGGACCTGACATGGCCAGGCACACTGGGAACCCCAGTTTATCCCATTGGCCACCAGGCGCAATGCAGAAAGTGGCCCATGGCGGGAACCAGAGAGGATTAGCTTCCCCGTCCCAAATTCACTCTACCCAGGACACAGAACGAGATGGAAGGAAAAACCTCCCACGGTTCTTAGACGGGGACCCAAAGCAAAGTTTGTCTCTGCAGACGCCGGTCTGGAGAGAGCTGCTTAACTCCCCAAAGGTCTGGCTACAATGACAGGCTTCTGGGGAGCCTGTGCCTGTGTTCTGTCCCCATGGTAGCTCTTTCTTAGGACAAAGGACACGCGAGACACAGACACAGGAAAAAACGAACATCACTGGGAGGAAAGAATCAAGAAAACCCTAGTCTCTAGGTGGAAGAAGTTTACTTCAGAAATATTTTTTTCTGTCAATGTAAATACATTTAAGAGAAAAAGGACTCACACCAGTTCTAACTTCTACCAAACCCCACAGACAGACCAAGAACTGTGATATACGTGGCACCTGGAATTCATATCAGCATAAAATTTCCACAGACACTACCAGGTAAACAGGATATTTTAGACAACGGTGGGAGTGGGTTCTTAGGTTTTAGATGTAAAAATGGGAGATTTACAGGTAATTCAGGGAAAGCTGAACACACATGGCAAGTAAATTCTTGTGAGGCTCCTGCTTGGAGTCTTGTCTACTGCTAAGGCGATTGTGCTCAGGTTTTTATTTGTCCTTCACCACCTTTAAGGAGGCAGGGAAACAGGCAGCAAGGCTACACCAGGGAAGCCTGTGTTTTAAAAATGTCCCTGTTCCAATTTCTTTTTCTTTGTTTGGCTCAGCCTGGGGCAGTGGTGGGCTTTGTTTACATTTCCGATCTGCTCCGCAGAGGGCCTGGGGGAGATGCTGAGACTTTCTCATTTCTATCAGACTGAAAATCAGCTTCTATTTGTGTCAAGTTTCTGATTGGGTTATTAAATCCTTTAATACTAGTTTCTACATACCAGTTCTCAACATCTTATATCTCCAGAAAGATTTTTAAAATTTGAACATCTGTTGATTTTCCCTTCTGCCTTTTTTAACCCTAATGTTGATACTCGTACCTATAAGACCCAGGGAGCTGAAGAACTCATTAAGAAACTTAAGAATAGTTCAATTACCTTAAATCCGTTAGTATTAAAAATGTGGTCTTTCTCTAGGCACCAATAAAACAGGTGTCTGTCATGAGAGTTTTTTGACACATTTTCCAATTTAAAAGTTTTTCCTATTCCAAGGATCCACTTTCTGGCCATTGATGGTAGGATTTTAATAGCTACTCAAACCAAAAAGCCCTTTTACAGCTTAACCAAGGAAGCCAGAGGCTTTCTGTCCCTGCGGTATTTCCTTTACATGACAAAGGACACAAGAGACAAAGACACTCAAAAGATGACCATCTCTGGCAGGAAAGATTCAATAGAGAAAACCTTGAGTCGCTGCTTCTGAGAAACTAGCTTCACAAATATATTTCCCTGCCAATCTGCATGTGGAAGAGAGAAAAAGGACACGCAGCACTTCTAAATTCTCCCAAACCCCACAGAGATAGACCGGGAAGGCTGACAGAGTGAACAAAAACACCTCTTACCTCTGCAAGCAGACATCCACGAGCTCCCAGCTGCAGCGGTTTCCAGGAGCCAGCAGTGCCCCATCCAGTAATCCTGGCAGGATCCCCGAAACTGGGGGCTTTAAAAAATCATTCTTTTGCTCTCACCCTGTATGTGTATAATGGGAGAGCGGGTCCTTGAGTCCTCACAGGAAGGCATTCCAGGATGTAGGAACAACGCCTCCCGAATAACGGCAAGCAAGCCCAGGATATATTAAAAGAAAATATATCCCCAAAACGCAGGACTGGATAAGCCCAGGAGGAGAGCGTCTGCACCCAAGCAAAGAAAGTGTAGGATTCTGTTTGAATGAGGGCGCGAAATACTCAGGGTGGAGTCACAGGCGATCCCGGGGCGTTCCCAGGGCGTGTCTTTCCTGACCACCCCTTCCCTTTGGAGGGACGCTCAGGGGGACACAGCGGGTGGAGATGTTTCCCTCCAGGAATGCTAACGATGTTATAATCTATTTACATTAGCTGTAGCTGCACCTTTTCTTAGGAATGATCTCCTCTTTTGTTTCGCCTCACATCTTCCTTTCCTTTCCTTCCCGCCTCCCTGTGCCCAGTCTCTCTGCCTGTGCTAACAACTTCTTCTAGCTGAGTAAATCATCAAATTACTATAATCACATTAATAAGATTAAATCGTATTTTAACACATGCGCATGGGGAACTCACATACACGTAAATATTCCACAGACAGTGAGGTCAGATCGGGCGCTTCACAGGTACCTTAGGAAGAGCGGCACATTCACGGAAGGAAAATTGTTCATCGACCCAGGAAATAACGGGACACAGGGAAACGGGTGCTCTACAGTCTCTGCTTGGAGTCTTCCAGCCTTACGCTAAAGGGATTATGGTAAGGTTTCCCCTCCTAAACCACGTTTTCCCACCTGAATCTCTTCAACGGGAAAAGAGGGCGGGTCAAGGCTATTTTTAACTCCTTTGTTTCTTACCAACCAACTAAAAGTCAATATGCCCAAAGTCAAGACTTTTGTTCCTCTTCATTCCCGCCTTTGAAACTATAAGAAAAGTTCCATATCCAGAAGTTAAATTGGTAGATTGTTCCATATGTCATTGATTTAATCACTCAGTCCTGAAAATAAGGTTAGTTCCATCGAATCTTATATCATGACATAGTGTTATAGATACACTCCCAAGTTTCACCTTCTATTAAATATCTGATTACCTGTTTATGTGGGGGAGAAATAAACTGTCCTCTACCCTGATGCTGCCTCTGGCTGCTCCAATCATAAAATAGATGTGAGCAGATCAGCAAGAGAAAATAAGCAGATATAATACACACATATGGGAACCCCGCACATAGGAGAGAGTCAGAGACACACCTGCAGGAGAGGTAGGGAGCTAGAAAGGGAACGTGGGTACATAGACATGCTGAGCTAGGGATAATGTAAGGTCCCTTGTGGGCTTGAAAGGGTCACTGCAGGGTGATGACAACAGCAGATGTTTCCTGAATATCTTGAACCTAGCCAGACAGATGTTGACAGAGACTAAAGGAGGTCAGACAGGGACAGAAATAGACGCAGATTGTGGGGTGTGGAGTGCTGAGCTGCTGCCGGCCCAGGGCTGCTGACTGTGTGCGTGGCCTATGGGTTTGGGGTCTCTTGGGGTGTCCTTGGCTGACTGCACTGTTTTCCCAGGTCTTCCACATATGCCGTTAAGCCCCCCAGGACGCAAGTTCCCACACCAGGCCAGCCCTCTGGATCTGAGAGTGGACCCAGGATTAGATGAGACATCTTCTGCCAGGGTACAGCTGACAGACTCAACCCCGAACCATCCAGACAGGTCCAGGTACCACAGCTGTGCAGGGGGGAGGCTGTTCTAGCAAAGCTGCCCGAGAAGCCTGGTGTTCAGCTCCCCTTGCCAATGCTGCAACTGGACTGGAGTCCCCAAAGCCCCTTCAGGCCCATCACCCGGGCCAGAGCTGGGGATCCCACCGCAGCTCACCTCCCCAGCTCTCCCTGGGGGATGCAGTCTGGCCCCTGCAGGCCTCCTGTGGTCTTTCCATACCCAAGCTTTCTGATATCGGTCCTGGGTTCCTTTTGGTCTTGTCCTCTTGGGCTACCTCTTTTACATGAAAAATAAGTCTTTGGTTTGCACCCCATTGCCCCATCGCCCCCCCAAATGTGGCTACTTACAGAGGCTCTCTAGGCACACTATGGGTTCAAAAACAGCGCTGGAGAATGTAGGCAGCCAGGAGGGGAGGGTGGCATAAGGCAGCACAGGTAAGAGCCTGGCGAAAAGGCAGTTAATTTAGTTGTGCCGAGTTTCACCTCCAGGGGTCCACATTACAGGGCACAGATAACAGCGCCTAAGGCATAGCCCCGGGTCTGACACTTTGGCTCAGAAGCCTTAGGAATGAAGAGCCTATCCTGACCTCCGCTCAGGTGTTATTCCCGAGATGCACACGAGGTGGCAGCAGAGAATAACTTTTCCTGGGGACCTGCACCTGGTGTTATTCCCGAGATGCACACGAGGCGGCAGCAGAGAGCGCTTCCCCCACCCACCGGCCTTACAGTGAGCATCCAGACCTCTAGGACTAAGCTCACTGTGAGATCAACCTGTTTCAGGCCCTTCACAGGCCTCGGCTCACCTACTGCTCCCATTTTCCAGATGAGGCAGAGACAGTTATTATCTCCATTTCACAGGTATTTAAAACGAAGACTGATTCTAACAGGGTTCTGAGTCCAGAGCAGAGGCCGAAATGGGCCCACAGGGGCCCGCAGAGCTTGCACACACGGGATCCTGGGCAGAGTGATCCAAGCAGGCCTGCAGCGTTGGGTGGAATCCCGGTCATTCTATTTGAAGGGAATCTGCACGTGACCTCATGGTCCAGCCTGCCATGCACTCACCCAGGCTGGTTTTGGGTGGGACTTGGGCAGGCAGCTGGGGAAGGGGACAGGTGGGGAGGGAGGAGGTGGCCCGGCCCTTCACCGGAGGACAAGCAGCACCAGATCCCTAGGACAAGGACTCCCCCACTTCTGTGCCCAGCCTGTGCTCGGGGCTTTTAAATCTGTTCCTCCTCAGCCCAGAGCACGGCTGCGCTTCTGACCATGTTCCCGTCCTCTGAGGTCACAGCTTCAGACAAGAGCTTCCTGACAGCTCAGACTGGAGTCTGGGGGGGGCACTTTCCTTATGGGGGATGCCTGAGCCCCAGACAGGGCAGAGCTGACTCCTGTCCCCTCAAAGTACTAGCTGTGTGACTTCGGGCAAAGACATGGAACCTCAGTCTCCTGGCCTGTCAGGTGGGGATAAGCGCTCCCTCTCAGGGCGACCGTGAGGGGTCAGTGAGGTGATGCAGGCCAGGTCCTGCCCAACATGAGATAGGCCCTCACTCCCCCTCCCTCTGCCCCTCTTAGTCCTTTTTCTACCTTCTATGGGCTGGAAGGATCAAGAGTTTAGCAAATCAGCTCCTTGTGGCAGAGTGAGCTCTCCTGTCACTGGCCACACAGCCAAAGTCCCCTGAGTGCTGACTCCGGCATCTGTGCAGCCTTGTCCTCAGGACAGCGTTCACCAGGGCCCCTCCTGGCCTCCACACCCCTGCTCCACCCCAAACTCGTGGTCCCCGCCTCAGCTCAGGCCAGCAGCGCCTCTCTCAGTCTTCTCACTGGTCTCCCTGCTTCCCGTCCCTCTCTCGTCCAGGGCAATCTCCACAATGACCAGCTTGATCTTTCTGAGTGAGGGATCTAACCCTGACACTTTCTGTGCTTAGGGATTACCAACAGCCTCCTCTCAGGGTAGGGAATAAAGTCTCTGGCATCAGCACCCTATTGAGACTTCACTGGACCTGTTTCTTCTCCTGGTGTCACTTCCTGTCATAACAACCCAGTTCGGTCACCAGGTACCCCAGGTGTCAGCATTAACCTGTTTGGTTGGATGACCACTGAGGGCGTGAACAGATCCAAGTGCCAGCACTGAGGCTGAGCCTGAATGCGGGCAACTGAATAAAATACAGACTCTAGTGAATCATAATGCATGAATAATTGTGCATTAATGATAGCAATTATGTAAAAATGAGAAAGAAAGTAAAAGTAAAATAAAGAAACCCATTGCATCACACTGGCAACCTAGAAGAAGCGGGTGATTTCCTAGTAAAAGCAAACAATACTGAAATTGACCCTAACATAAGGAAACTATAAACAGTGAAATTCCCCCTCCAGAACCTTTTCTCCCTGTTGGTTCTCCTGTCATTGCAAAGGGGACAGAACTGTTCAGCAGCTGCCCAAAGGTCTGTTCTCGCCCAGTGTCCTCATGTCCCGCAGCCGAACCGCCCAGTGAGGACACAGTGCAGAGGGCAACTCAGGGATTATTGATCCTGATCAGTCAGCCAGAACTTCTTTGATTTCAAGGACCTGGACAAACTTACTGAAGTAAAATAAATTACTGATTTTTTTATTGCAAAACTAAATGAAGGGCCGGCCAAGTGGCGCATTGGTTAAGAGCGGGTTTTGGGATGCCAGCGGCCCCGGTTTGGATCCCACATATGAGGGCCAGTCATACTGCCCTCTACAGCTAAAAACTCCCCCTGGAACTGGACGGCTATGAGTCGCCGGGACAGTATAGCTGCAGCCCCTGCTGCGGTGGGCTGCCATAGGCTACAGTGAGTGGCCGGCAGCCAGAGTGAGCAGCTAATAGCCATGGTGAGCGACATCCAGACGCCGGCGACTCATCTGCCTCATCTGGGAAAAGCGCAATGAGGATACCAACATGGGCCAGTGAAGCAACATCCTCCGCAACTAGACTAAAGAACAAAAAGACAGCAACGTGTCTGTTTCCCTTCCCCGATTTCCCAACACTGTTCCCCTCACCCAATTCCCCAATAAAATCTTTAAACAAAAAAAAAGTGTGAGCTGAGCTCTGGGCAACAGCAGTTGGATGCCCAGCCCGAGGTGAGCTGCCGCTAAGCTGTCAACAGCTGGCAGGATGGCTCAGCTAATAAATAAATAAATAAATAAATAAATAAATAAATAAATAAATAAAATGTACTTCCTAATGAATAGAGGCAAAAGCATATGGTTTTTCAAACCGATCAAAGCCCCAAATCTGTAGAATCTCTATTACCTTGCCATCCATCTCTTAACTTCATTTCATTCTTGGAGTAACTTGCCAATGGCAACCAATAGCTACTTACACACATCATTAATTTCATTGTTTTTACCTGATTCCCATACAGCTGCTGAGACACTAGCAATGTAGCTAAGAACACAGTTAACTAAATCAACGGTTTTCAATTCCTGCCATGTAACAGAAAAGCCAGTTCCACAGATTTCCTCAGTGTGTGCTTAATGAATGGATGAGTGTGAAGAAGACACTTGGACTCCCTGTGCCCCTAGAGCCCCTATAGCTTTGGAGACGGTGAGGATGGGATTTTTACATTCCTCCGTGCTCTCTCATTCCTCTTTGAAAACCGCCAAGATCCTTAGCCAGATGTGGAGGCAACAAGGAGTCGCAGAAAACACTGCAGCCTCTGGATTCTGGAGCCAAAGAGATCTGGATTTGAACCCAGGATCCTGTTTCTTTTTGTGCAACCTGGGAAAGGGCACTTTGAGTTCATGGACTGGAAGGAAGTGAACACATATGAACAGATTTACTGTAACATTTAAATGAGACGGTGCACGTAACTCGCATGCCACATGACTCTTTAAACACAATTACTTTCTTCCCTTGAAATTCTAATTTAGACTTACTGGCTGGGTCATTGTTAAGTTATTGCATCATCCACACAGTGATGATACAGAGGAGACAGACTATTTGAGGGACATGTGAGTGATTTTTCTCTCTGGAAAAAAATACAATGGTGGGACTTATGTACTTTTTCTATTAGAATAGCTAATTTTATAAGATGTTCTGCCGTGTGCCAGGCATTATTGTATTGAGATCAGAAACACACTTGTTAGTTATTTCATAATTGAAGCTCCACCATGACAAGCTATGGTAATTTGGGCAAATTACTTAAAAATTCGAAACTCTAGTTCCCTTCACTAGAGGGGAGAGAATAATATACTCCTCATAGGGCTACAGATAGAAATAATGTAACACATTGAAGGGCTCAGCAGATTGGGTGCCTCATATTCACCTGTTGGTAGTTGATGTCAAATAGGAACTTGGCCACAATTTTCCTGCTCCCGCGCAGGCTGCTTGGTGCCTTGCTCCGGGGAGAGCAGCAGGGCCATGGCCAGGCCCACAGACGTGGTGTGCCCACTCACAGAGGGTGACCGCAGGGCTCACAGCAGCTCCCGCCATCCAAGTCCGTTGTTTTTGATAAAGGGCAGACAACATGACATTGGGGAAAGAAGGGTCTTTCTAACAAATGCTGCTGGGGAACTAGCAATCCAAATGAAGATATATGAAATTTAACCCAAACCTCACACCACGTAAAAAAATTAATTCAAAATAGATAAAGGGCTTAAATATAGGAGGTAAAAGTATGCACTCTCAAACAAACATGAGATCCATTTTCATGACCTGGGATTAGCAATGGTTTCTTAGATATGACACCACATACAAGCAGCAACAAAGAAATAGACAAATTGGACGTCCTCAAAATTTAAAACATAAGTGCATCATAAGGAGCTATCCAGAAAGTGAAACAATACCCCATAAAATGCAAGACAATAGGTACACATTATCTGATAAGAGTCCCTTACCAGAGTAGATAATCAACTTTCACAACTCATGAACAAAAAGACAAGCAACTACCATTTTAATAAGCACTTGAATGGAACCTTCTCCAGATTAGACATACAAATGATTAACGGACACACTAAGATGTTAAACACCCTTAGTCGTGATGGAAATGCAAATTACAGCCACAGTGTGACATACCCTCACACACACTAGCATGGCTAGAATACAGAAAACTAAACCTAACAAATGTCAGCAACAATGCAGAGAAATTAGAACCCTTAAACATCACTTGTGAAAAATTAAAAAGCTGTGACCTCTGCATACAATACTTTGAAATTTCCACAGTGCAAAACAAATCGCATGTGGTTCAACAAATCCACTTCTAGAGATATAAACCCCCAAATTGAAATCAGGTGTTAAAAGCCGATAACTGAATCCACAGCAACACTCTTCACAACAGCAAAGAGACAAACAAGTCAAATGTCCATCTTCGTCAGCAGTGACAACTCAGTGAACAAGTGTGACCTGTTACACCAGGATTCTTTAGATGGATATCATTATGAACATCTTTAATAATTTCTAGAAATATATTTCCTTATAGCACACAAAAAATATTTACTGTGGCAGAACTGTTTACTAATAATACACCCATGTTCAGTAATTAGCATTTCATTATTTTCCTATTTGGAAATGGTCTAGACATTCCATAAATATCCATCATTTAATTCACATAACAAAACTTTAAAGTTTCAATTACCAAAGACACATGGAAAATTTTTTCAATGTACATATACAATATAATTATCACTAAAAAATTTACCTCAATATGTTTCATGTTAATCGGATCTCTTTTATATATTAGTTAAAACTTAGAGATTTCAAAGTCGGTTATTACCAAAGCTATTTTCTTGACACATTTTGTAACACAGGTAACTTATTTTTATAAACTCGTTTAACAAAATTTATTTTATATTAATAATTTTCAAACCAAACTACAGCCAGCTTTATTTTATTTTATTTTATCTTTTCGAGGGCAGTGTCACTTGCCCTCATATGTGGCACCGGAACCGGGGCCGCTGGTGTCCCAAGCAACTCTTCACCACTGAGCCACTCGGCCAGCCCTACAACCAGCTTTAACATCAAATAGTTTACCAGGTCTGATCCTGAAAAGCATTTAGGTTAGTTTGTATTTTATTTCTTAATTTATATAAACATTTAATCTTTTCGAGCCAAGCAAATACACTACTGTGTTGCCAGAAAAGTCATGACGGATTTTTTCTGTTTTCGTTGCAAAAATGAGTCAAGATTTTCCAGATAACCCAACAGTCACACCACCCAGAGCTAGAAGCATCTTACCACAATCAAAAACCATTTCAGACAGAGATCACAAATTACAAGAATTAATAGTAACTACAGAGAACACACAAGATGTTTTACCAAGAAAACAGCTGGCTGTCACAAGAGCTCTGTAACACAGTTTAGATTTAGAAGCTTTTCCCTTTCTGAGGATCCACCTTCTTCTGCACGTGGACAGAAAGGTGTAAATAGTGAGACACACCAACCGGCCTCTTTACAGCTCAGGCCGGGAAGCCCAGGTCTCTCCACACAAGAGTGCAGGGGATGCAGCCCTCCCAGAGCCAAAGGATCACAGAGACAGTCAGAGAAAGCACAGACCTTTATCACCCAGGCGGTCAGGAGGGTGGGGTGGAGAGGGTGTCTCAGGTCTCCCCCAAAATGTAAGGCATCTACAGCCCCGAACCCACTAATTCGTGGCCATGGCAGGTACTACTGGACTGGGATCTGTGCAGCACTAACGGGTGAGGAAGGTGGGGAGACAAACGCCCCTTATGGGCAGAAGCACCTCAGGACATACTCCCCTGGTACCTGACACGGCCAGGAGGACTGGGAACCCCAGTTTATCCCATTGGCCACCAGGCGCAATGCGGAAAGTGGCCCATGGCGGGGACAAGAGAGGATTAGCTTCCCCGTCCCAAATTCACTCTACCGAGGACACAGAACGAGATGGAAGGAAAAACCTCCCGCGGTTTTTAGACGGGGACCCACAGCAAAGTTTGTCTCTGCAGACGCCGGTCTGGAGAGAGCTGCTTAACTCCCCACAGGTCTGGCTACAATGACAGGCTTCTGGGGAGCCTGTGCCTGTGTTCTGTCCCCATGGTAGCTCTTTCTTAGGACAAAGGACGCGCGAGACACAGACACAGGAAAAAACGAACATCTCTGGCAGGAAAGAATAAAGAAAACCCTAGTGTCTAGGTGGAAGAAGTTTACTTCAGAAATATTTTTTTCTGTCAATGTAAATACATTTAAGAGAAAAAGGACTCACCACTTCTAAGTTCTACCAAACCCCGCAGACAGACCAAGAACTGTAATACACGGGGCACCTGGAATTCATATAAGCATACAATTTCCACAGACACTGAGGAACTATCAGGTAAACAGGATATTTTAGACAAAGGTGGGAGTGGGTTCATTGATTTTAGATGTAAACATGGGAGATTTACAGGTAAGTCAGGGACAGCTGAACACACATGGCAAGTAAATTTTTGTGAGGCTCCTGCTTGGAGTCTTGTCTATAGCTAAGGTGATTGAGCTCAGGTTTTTATTTGTCCTTCACCACCTTTAAGGAGGCAGGGAAACGGGGAGCGAGGCTACACCAGAGAAGCCTGTGTTTTAAAAATGTCCCTGTTCCACTTTCTTTTTCTTTGTTTTGCTCAACCTGGAGCAGTTGTGGGCTTTGTGGGCTGTGTTTACATTTATGATCTGCTCCACAGAGGGCCTGGGGGAGATGCTGAGACTTTCTCATTTCTGTCAGAGAGAAAATCAGCTTCCATTTGTGTCAAGTTTCTGATTGGTTATGAAATCCTTTAAAACTAATTTCTACATACCAGTTTTCAACATCTTATATCTCCAGAAAGATTTTTAAAATTTGAACCTGTTGATTTTCCCTTCTGCCTTTTTTAACACTCATGTTGATACTCGTACCTATAAGACCCAGGGAGCTGAAGAACTCATTAAGAAACTTAAGAATAGTTAAATTTCCTTATATCCGTTTATATTAAAAATGTGGTCTTTCTCTAGGCACCAATAAAACAGGTGTCTGCCATGAGACTTCTCTGACACATTTTCCAATTCAAAAGTTTTTCCTATTCCAAGGATCCACTTTCTGGCCATTGATGGTAGGATTTTAATAGCTACTCAAACCAAAAAACCCTTTTTACAGCTTAACCAAGGAAGCCAGAGGCTTTCTGTCCCTGCGGTATTTCCTTTACATGACAAAAGACACAAGAGACAAAGACACACAAAAGATGACCATCTCTGACAAGAAAGATTCAATAGAGAAAACCTTGAGTCGCTGCTTCTGAGAAACTAGCTTCACAAATATATTTTACTGCCAATCTGCATGTGGAAGAGAGGAAAAGGACACCCGGCGCTTCTAAATTCTCCCAAACTCCGCAGAAATAGACAGGGAAGGCTGACAGAGTGAACCAAAACACGCTCACCTCTGCCGTCAGATGTCCACGAGCTCCTAGCTGCAGAGGTTTCCAGGAGCCAGCAGTGCCCCAGCCAGTAATCCTGGCAGGATCCCCGAAACTGGGGGCTTTAAAAAATCATTCTTTTGCTCTCACCCTGTATGTGTGTTATGGGAGAGCGGGTCCTTGAGTCATCACAGGAAGGCATTCCAGGATGTAGGAACAACGCCTCCCGAATAACGGCAAGCAAGCCCAGGATATATTAAAAGAAAATATATCCCCAAAACGCAGGTGTGGATAAGCCCAGGAGAGCCACTACACCCAAGGAAAGAAAATGTAGGATTATGTTTGACTGAGGGCCCGAAATACTCAGGGTGGAGTCACAGGTGATCCCGGGGCGAGTCATTGCTGACCACCCCTTCCCTTTGGAGGGAAGGTCAGGGGGACACAGCGGGTGGAGATGTTTCCCTCCAGGAATGCTAACCATGTTATAATCTATTTAAATTAGCTGTAGCTGCACCTTTTCTTAGGAATGATCTCATCTTCTCTCTTTTGTTTCCCCTCACATCTTCCTTCCTTTCCCCAGGCCCTGTTCTCTCTTCCTGTGGTAACAACTTCTTCTAACTAAGCTAATCAGTAAATATAACAGAATCAGATTAATAAAATCACATTTTAACATACACACATGGGGAATTCACAGACCTGTAAAAGTTCCAAAGACAGTGAGTTCAGACTGGGTGCTTTGCAGGTAATTTAGGAAGAGGGTCACACTCACAGGGTAAAGTGTTGTTAGGTGACCCGGGAAATAATGGGACACAGGGGAAGGGTGGTCAGCAGGCTCCACTGGGGGGTCTTCCTGCCTAGCTAAGGGGATTATGCTAAGGTTCCCCTCTTCCACCAGGTTTCTCCATCTGACTCTGAGGTGGGAAAGCGGGGGAGGGTCAAAGGCTGCTTCTGAGTCTTTTGTTTCCTAACAACCAGCTTACAGTCCATATGCCCAAAGGCTAAACTTTTCCTCCTCTCCATTCTTGCCTTTGAAACTTTAATAAAAGTTCCACATTCAGCAGTTAAACTGGTAGATAGTACCATGTTTCATTGATCTAATCATTCATTCCTCAGAATAAGTTAGTTTACTCAAATTATTGAATCTTATTTTGTGACACGATGATGTAGATATACTCCCAAATTTTACCTTTTATAAAACATCTGGAGCCGGCCAAATGGCACGGCGGTTAAGCGCTGGCTTGGGAAGCCAGCGGCCCCAGTTTGGATCCCACATATGAGGGCCAGTGACACCACCCTCAAAAAAAGAAATCTGATTAGTTGCTTATGTGGGGGAGGCAGAAACTGTCCCCCACCTTGAAGCTTCCTCCAGCTGCTCTGATAATAAAATAGACCTGAGAATGGTTACCAAGAAAATATAAGCAGATATAACACATACATAGGGAAACCCTGCACACAGGAGAGAGTCAGAGACCCCACACGAGGGAGAGGCAGGGGGATGGAAAGGGAATGTGGGTACATAGACAAGCTGAGCTAAGGATGAACTAAGGTCACTTGGGGGTTTGAAAGGGTCACTGCAGGTTGGTGACAAGAGCAGATGTTTCATGAATATCTTGAACCAAGTCAGACAGACGGATGTTCACAGAGACCAAAGGAGAAGGTCCCACAGGGACAGAAACAGATAGAATGTGGGGTGTGGGGTGCTGAGCTGCTGCCTGCCCAGGGTTGCTGACTGGGTGCGTGGCCTATGGGTTTGGGGTCTCTTGGGGTGTCTTTGGCTGACTGCACTGTTTCCCCAGGTCTTCCACATATGCCTTTACACCCCCCAGGACTGAAGTTCCCACACCAGACCAGCCCTCTGGACCTGAGAGTGCTCCAGCCTTGAACAAGACACCTCATGCGAGGGTAAAGCTGAGGGACTCTACCTCAACCCTCTGGACAGGTCCAGCTATCACAGCTGTGCAGCGGGGAGGCTGTGCCAGCAAAGCTACCCGAGGAGCCTGGTATTCAGCTCCCCCTGCAAATGTTGCATGTGGAGTGGAGTCCCCCAGGCCCCTTCAGCGCCAGCGCCCAGGCCAGAGCCCCGGGATCCCACTACAGCCAGCCTCCCCAGCTCTCCCTGGGGGCTGCAGTCTGGCCCTGCAGGCCTCCTGTGGTCTTTCCATACCCAAGCTTTCAGCTCTCAGACCTGGGTTCCTTTGGGTCTGGTCCTAGGGGGCTGCCTCTTTTACATGCAAAATAAGTCTTTGGTTTGCACGCCACTGCCCCCAGATGTGGTGACTTACAGAGGCTCTCTAAGCGCACAGGTACTTCAAAAACAGGCCTGGGGAAGGGAGGGAGGGAAGAGGGGAGGGTGGCATAAGGCAGCACAGGTAAGAGCCAGGCGAGAAGGCAGTTAATTCAGGTAGGCCATGCCCGGTGCCGGGTTTCACATCCAGGACTCCACATTCCAGCGGGCAGCTGCCAGGGCACAGATGACAGTACCTGGGGCACCACCCCGGGTCTGACCCTCGGGCTCAGAAGCATTTGGAGAAAGAGATTTTCCTGCTGACCTCCACTCAGGTGTAATTCCCAGGATGCACAGCAGATGGCAGCAGAGGAGACTGTTTCCAAGCCTTAAGGACTGTGCGTGCCGATTTTCAACGTTTATTGTTCCTCAGTGTAAACGCAACAAACTAAAAAGTACTGTCCGTGCTATGTAACGTGCATGAACTTATAGGGCAGGAATACACAGGGCGGCCTGGTCCCAAAGCGCCACCTGGCTTAGCCTGAGTCCTTTCAGTTGGAGGCTGTGCTGATGGTAATGCATTTCCCTGCAGCTCTCCCTCATCCTTTGTCCTGGAAAACTAATGCCCACAAAAATAACACTTTTCCTTTTGCTCTGACGATGGATACAGCAACACCACATGTTAACGTTTGGGGAATGTGAATGGACGATATATAGCAGTTCTTTGTACCATCATGTTGTCTCTCTGAAAGGCTGTAATGATGTCAACATAAATGTTAACAAAAGTTCTCAGCGGAAGTTCTATTTATAATTAATAAGGAGACACCCTGAGCTCACTGAGGTGCTCACTGCCCTCCTTTGGAAGGCACGTTACAAACTTGGTGCAGTCACACCGTTTCTTTAGGGCAGATTATCAGAAAGCCTACAGTGGGATATTATAAAGCCTAAAAACCAGAAAGAAATCCTGCCACATGTTACAACCTGGATGGACCTTGGGGACATTATGCGATGTGCAATATCCAGTCGGAAAAGGACGCGAATTGTATATTTTTTTTTCCACTTATAGGAGGAATTATGATGGGAAGAGGGAAGCAGACGGTGGTTGCCAGGGGCTGGGAAGGCAGATGGAGAATCGTTGGTTAATGGGGACAGTGTTTCAATTTTGCAAAATGAAAAAGTGCTGCAGACCTGTTACACAACAAAGGAGCATAGTTAACCCCACGGAACTGGACACTTAAACGTCGTTTAGGGGCCGGCCGAGTGGCGCGGTGGTTGAGAGCTAGCTTGGGAAGCCAGCGGCCCAGGTTCGGTCCCACATGTGAGGGCCAGTGTCACTGACCTCAAAAAAAAAAAATTTAAAAAAAAGGCTGTTGTCTTGAACAAAGCAGACACTGGTTTGTGCTCTTAGTTCAGCCACGATCCAAACCAGAAGTCACTCTTTTCCTCAGGGCCTTTTGAAAACCTAGACAAGGGATCGATAAACATTTGAGATGAAAGAGTCAATCCTGTCCCTCATGAGAATTTAAAAATTATTTGAGAGCCATAAAACAAACGGAATTGCCATTATGTGAATAATAGTCTTTAAAATTTTTATAAATGCAAGTCTGATACTTTTGGTTTCATTTTAAATTTTACTTCAGAGCCACATGGACATCCACAAACGGCAGCATGTGCCTCAGTCACGCGCCCGTTTGCCGACGCCCGACCCAGACAAAAAGCATGTATTATGTAAGGTTGCTTTTAAGCGGCGTGGTTTTCCTGTGTGACTGTCTAAAGAACCGTAATCTGGCTCTACATCTGGGATCTGGGGTTCAGACTCTGGTCCGCACTCAACACTGATATCACGAAGGAAAAATGATTTTGCACACTGCGCCCTTTCTCTGCCGAGTTTCCTGATAACCGACGCCTCGCCCCCACCCGTCAGCATAGTTCACACACCGGAAGCTTCTCCTTACCCTTTCCTTGTTTGTCCATGCCTCCCAGGGAGATACCAAGGTAAAGCAGGTACAGAAAACTGTCCCACCTTCTCTTCGAAACTGTGGTACCTGGGGGGCAGACGGAGGTTTAACAAGTTCCCTCAAAACATAGGCCAGCACGGGATGCGAAAGGCATGATGGCGGCTCTGGGCCCTGGCTGTCAGGCGAGGCTCTGGCCCCCGGCTCTCATGGGACACAGTGGCCCCTGGTACTCATGAACACTGGCTGCCTTCTGTGTTGCCAGGCTGGTCACTGGCTCTCCTGCCAGACTCACGCTTCCAGTCCACCTAGTGATCTCAAAAAGTGGTACCACAGGAGTTGATCACTTACATTTTGAATGGAGGGAGCGCACATCAGAAACTGGTTTGGAGGAAGTACTCACATTAAACCAGCCTGGACAAAATGCTCAGAACTCAAGCCGGCTGACATGCAACCCTTATCCGCGGCACATCCACTGTTCCTCACACAGTGGCTGAAGCTGGGATGGAGATACGACCTTCAAGTTTCACCTGTCCCCTTACCCTGGGCACCTCATGTGCCTCTCAGGCTGGCTCAAGCTGCGATGCGAAAATCTCATCTAGGTCTATCTTTGTTTTTTCCCCATGTACCTCCTCTCCCCTGACATGCTGCCTTGAGCCAGGATGGACACATCGCCTCCAAGGTTTCTCCTTGACTCTTGCCCAGGACCACCTTTGCCCTTCACGCCCTGGTGGAAGCCACATTTCAGATTTCCTGCAAGGTCAGGCTTTACCAATTTCTCCAGGCACCCACTCTGCTCCTCACATGCTGGATGGACCTGGGATGAAAAACTTGCCTCTGGGTTTCTCCACCACTTACCCCTCTGCCCCTCACACTACAAACAATATACATGTGAGCTCTAACAGACAAGACACCTTCTAAGGGTTCCGGCTGGCTAACTGCTCAAAGTAAAAATAGAAGCATAGGGCTAACCGAGTGGCGCCGTGGTTAAGCGCTGGTTTGGGAAGCCAGCGGCCCCGATTTGGGTCCCACATATTAGGGCCAGTGACGCTGACCTAAAAAAAAAAAAAAAAAAAAAAAAATGGAAGACTAGCAGCCATTTGACAACAGCGTCTCCTCATGCAAACAGCACTTCAGGGAGAAACTTGTGCTGATCCTCCTGCCACATCAGCTGAACTGCTATGGAAGACGTCTGTTGGGGGTAGAGGACAGCAGCCAGAACCAGACCAGATGGGTGCTTGTGGAGCCATGCAGGCCAGTGCTGTCCAGTCAGAGAGGGAACGCGGCCCATGATGGCCTCACCCCAGGGCCCTGATGCACCATAATTGACCACTAATACTACTGATCTGCTCCCCAGCTGTGGCGTCTTCACAGCCATGCTGTATCACAATTCATCTCTTTACACTGCAAGTTTCCATCATCAATGCACCCCAATTTGGGGATTCCTGTTGGCTTGAATTGAAGACAATGATTGTCATTTGATAGATACCAGATGCCAGGGCCACTATCAGGACCTGAGTCAAAGATCCTGGAACTGGGACTGTGGTTTTTACCATGGACCCAAAGCCAGACTACAGACCCTGGGACTTGGGCCTTGGAGCAGAACCTGGACCCTAAGTCATGCCACAGTCCCAAAGCTGAAACCCAGACCGTGGATGTCATATACCAGATGCCAGAGTCTGACATAGGCTGTCAGACCATGCATGCTAGTTTACATATAACATACCCTGGATCCAGAGCTGGACCTCTCCCCCGAGACATGGACCCCAGAACTGAAGCTAGAAATGTTGTTTTGCGTGTGACTGTCATGTTCCCGGCGCCACTTATATGAGTTCAATTGTGGGCTCTATTCTGTTCCACTGATCTCTGTGTTTGGTTTTTATGCCAGTATCGCCCTGTTTTGGCTACTATCGTTTGTGGTCTAATGCTCTGGAAAATTGGAACTAAAATTCCAGCTATGTGTACCACATCCCAGGTCATCCATGTCACCCAAGGCACAGTAGCTACTAATGGTTTCCCAACAGGGCCTCTCATTAATTTCCAAGAGATTACTGTCCACTAATTTCAAAAGTCTGGAACATTTCAATAGCAGTACATGATCTCTGCACTCAGACTCCAGGGCCCAGGCCCTAGTCGGGTTCTGCACCTGGTGTGTGGGGTTCAAGTCTGTGGGATACGTCCAGCTCTGGCTCCAAGCTTTGATGTCTGCAATCTACTATCCGCGGTCCAGCCTCACATGTCAAGCTCTGGTCTGTGGTCTCTGGTCTCCGTGCTTGTGTTCTAGCTTTGGGACTGGCTATACTTGGGGTCCAGGTTCTGCTCCAACAACGATGTCCCAGGGACTATGCTCTGGGTTTGAGAGAATGGACAGGTCCGCAGTCCAGCTTCTAGAATCCAACGTTTGGGTCCCAAATCTGGCTCTGGCATCAGGCCGTAATTCAATGTGAACAAGAATCCCCAAATGGGGGTTGCAGTGAAGACGGACACTTTTATTCCTCGCAGACCACTCTATTGTGATACAGCATCGCTGTGAGAATACCATAGCTGTGGGGCAACTCAGTACTGTTACAGCCCAATTATGAAGCACCGGGGCCCTTGGGAGAGGTGACCCTGGGGCGAGTTCCCTCTCTGCCTAGACACTTCTACTCTACACTGCTTCACGAGCTCCAACCTGGTCTGGTCCTGTCCGCTCTGTCCCCGATACACATCTTTCATACGCAGTGACCTCTGGGAGGTAGGCGGTTTAGTGCAAGCTTCTCCCTGAAACGTGGTTTGTGTGACAGGTGGCTGCTAGGCTCCTTTTTTAACCATTTCAGGCGTTAGCCAGATGGAACCCTTAAGGAGGTATCTGCTTTCTCAGAATGTACATGTGCGTGGTTGGGCAGGTGAGTGGCACAGAAACAGATGGTAAGAAATATTGACGCAATATTTCCGCCCAGCCTCGGAGACGTCCAGCGGCAAGGGTCACGCAAAGGCAGACGGTTACGTGAGTCATGCCTGCCAAGGTCTCGCGTGAATGCAGGGTCCCGCTAGAGTCACGGTGGCCAGGGTCTCGCAAGCGCAGAGGGTTTTGCGAGAGTCATGGCAGCCAAGGTGGTGCGAGCGCAGCGGTTCGCTGGAGAGTCATGGCTGCCAGGGGCTCACAAAACCAGAAAAACCCGGTCTCGCCAAAGCAGAGGGTCACGCGAGAATCATAGCTGCCTGGTGTTAGGTCTCTGAATGTTACAGAGATTGACTTACTGTTAGGTCTCTGAGCGCTGTCAAGGCAGCACGTGAAATTCATCCTCACAAGGTCCACCTCTGGATTTTTATGTTTAATTATAATGATCTGACTATATATTCATTTCCCAAACTGTATAATTTTGTTTATAAGAAACTTTAATGTCCAGCAAAGGCTAGCACACCCAATTCTTTTAATGGTTTTCAAAATTTCCTTGCTATTCAAGCCTATTTATTATGTATTCTTTTTCATCAGCTTAAAAATTTGAATAGGGCTGGCCGAGTGGCCCATGGGTTAAGAGATGGCTGGGGACGCTAGCGACCCTGCTTCAGATCCCAAATATGAGGGCCAGTGACACTGCCCTCTACAGCTAAGATGGTGAACAACAGCTCCACCTAGAGCTGGGCTGCTGTGAGTCCCCTTGGAAGGCATAGCTGCAGCCCCTGCTGCAGGGGGCTGCCATAGGCTACAGTGAATGGCCGGCACACAGGGTGAGCGGCTGGCAGCCGGTGTGAGTTGCCAAGAGCTGCTATGAGCAGCCATCCAGAGGCCGGCGACCGATCTGCCTCACCCGAGAAGAGCGTAACGACAATACCAACATAGGCCGGTGAAGCGACGTCCCCCACAACTAGACTGAAGAACAAAAGGACAGCAACTTGTCTGTTCCCCTTCCCTGGTTCCCCAGCGCTGTTCCCCTCCCCCAATTCCCCAATAAAATATTTTTTAAAAATTTGAATAAATTAAATTGTTATTTTTGTTGGAATGACAATGAAATTAACATACAAAACTGACCCATTTAGAGTACTGAGCCTTCCTACCCAGGGACATATGCCTTTCCATTTACTTATTATTTTTTTCTATCATTAGCTTTTTGAATTTTTAATTTTGTTTCCAAGTCTTTTATTTTGCTTTTAGGGGAATTGTGTCATTGTTGTTTTATTTTTGTTTTCATTTTGCTATTTTTTTTATTTATTTATTTATTTATTTATTAGCTGAGTCATCCTGCCACCTTTTGGCAGCTCAACGGCAACTCAGCTCGGGCTGGCATCGAACCGCCGTTGCTCAGAGCTCAGCTCGCACTCTTGAGAGAGCTCTTAACCAACTGAGCCACTTGGCCGGCACTCTCATTTTGCTATTTTAAATGAGTTGTTTTATTCTGTTGTATCTCATTCCACCTTTTCCGTCTTGAAGCTTTCTAGCCACACATTTTTTAAAATTATTGTTTTACTGGTTAACTGGTTGTTACAATATGCAGCATTGACTCATCAAAGTTTATTGTTACCTGATACTTTTCACCTTCCTGGACAGTGGAGTTAGAACAACGCGACAACTGTTCACACTCCTCCACATTTACATATTACTCTTCATTCACCAAACCTCAACTGCTTTGCTAGGCAGTTTAAATGTTTTCTTTTTTTTTTTTCTTTTGAGGGCAGTGTCCCTGGCCCTCATATGTGGGATCCGAACCGGGGCAGCTGGAGTCCCAAGCCAGCGCCCAACCACCGCGCCACTCGGCCGGCCCCTTCGCTAGGCAGTTTAAAATGTCCGCAAGCAGTGTGAACGGGCTTCCCTGGGCTATCTTTGGGACAAGTGGGACTAGTGAGGTAGGCACCTTTTGAGGCCTTGTTAATATTTCCCCACCGAGAGTGGTTCATATGTGCTATCATTTCATCAGAGGGCCAATCGTTTCATGCATGTATAGTAGCAAGGAGTGGGGATCCTGGATTTTCTATTCTAGTAGGACCAGTTTGTCATTTGGCCCAAATTATTGGTTCTAATTGTATGGAACCACCAGTTACTAGATTTCCAATATTGTTTTTGTTTTCCCCTGGGGTCAATTGTTGGGCATTTCCATTTCAATAAAAACAGCCTGGTTCCAAAAAGAATCAGGCCGAAGGCTATCTAGCACAGTTCCAAGAGAACAGCCTGATTTCAAGAACCACACGAAAGTGCCAACTGAGTACTTATAGACAAAACAAGGCTTTTAATCAGAAGAGGGGGATGCCTTACAATACACCCCGAATAGACTCTGGAGAGCTTCCAACACAAGACAGCAGAAGATCAGATTCAGAAGAAAGACTGTCAAAATCCAGGGTCTGCAAGGAAGCAGCGGGTTCAGAGGGCTCTGTGGGCACTGCCCCTGCTTGCTCACCAGCCCCAGAGATGTCCGGGGCGGGTCTTCTCTGGATCCCTAAATGGGCCATCCAATAATGTTGACCTTAAAAAGAAAACACTTATTTTTCCAGAAAAAAAATGGATTTTTTTTTTCAGAAACAGCAAAGAATTGCAATTTGGGACAAGCAAACTAAAGCAAAAGTAATACGCAAGTCCCACAAATCAAGCAGAGGCATGTGATTTTGAAGAGGAAAAGAAGGAAGTTGGGAGGGGTCATTACGAACAAAAAGCCATTGGAGAAAAGCCCCAGTTCATGGTGATGATGGTGTCTCATTGGCTGAGTTGCTGGGAGGTCAGTTTCCTGGGGAACACTAACTGTGTATCTTTCCCGTTGAGGCCTGTAATTCATGATTTTTTCCCATGGTGGATTCCTCTGTGGGGCTCTGTCATTGACCTCGGCTGGTACTATGTGAGAAGGCCCCCTTCTGGCCCCCCAACTCCACTTTAATGATATTTCCCTTTATTCGATTTCACAGTAATAATCGACAGTTACTTGGCTTATTTTCAATACATGGAAATTATGGTATACTTCTGTGATCAAAACTAGGTAAGGGCCAGAAACACTCTTCCCATTTTATCCTGTGCAAGCCAGTAGGTGATAAACTGACCCTCTGTAGACCCCCATCTTTGTATTTGGTCTATAATTTTTATGCAAAAAACATGTAGTTTTTTTAATTTTTTGTTTGGTGTTATCGATATCTTCTGATTTCTGAAGCCTTTTTAGACCTATATTACTTAAGCATACCTATTATTAATAATACAACTGCTGGGCCGGCCGAGTGGCGCATTGGTTAAGCGCTGGTTTTGGGATGCCAGCGGCCCCGGTTCGGATCCCACATGAGGGCCAGTGACACTGCCCTCTACAGCTAACAACAGCTCCACCTGGAGCTGGGCTGTGCGAGCCCCGGTGATGGTGTGGGCTGCAGCCCCTGCTGCAGTGGGCTGCCATAGGCTACAGTGAGTGGCCCGCAGCCAGCGTGAGCGGCTGGCAGCCAAATGTGAGCTGCCAATAACCGCGGTGAGCGACATCCAGAGGCCAGCGACCGATCTGCCTCATCCGGGAAGAGCACAATGACGATACCAACAGTGAAGCAACATCCTCCGCAACTAGACTGAAGAACAAAAGGACAGCAACTTGTCTGTTCCCCTTCCCCGATTCCCCAACGCTGTTCCCCTCCGCCAATTCCCCAATAAAATCTTTAAAAATAAAAAAAATAAAAATAATACAACTGCTTTGAGATTTAAAAATCTCCCAGTGGTTTTTCTAATACAGTTAGTATTTCATTTGTTCTGTTTGAACCTTTCAAATGTGGACACAAAATGAAATTTCATGTCTACACATTGTCTCATCAGAATGTACTGAATTACAGTTTTCCCCAGAATAGAATGCAATATTCACCACAGACTAACTGGTGATACAGTTCTTGCTAAAAGTGGATTTTACTTATTACATTACTTTGTACCCCTGAAACTAGTTCAAAAAATTAAACAATAAAAGTGGATTTTACAGGGAAGGGCACAAATGGACCTAGGAGACAGTTTGAGATCCTAACTAAAGTCTGGTGGAACAAAGAATCTGTCAGCCACAGGATGGCCACGTGCACCCTAAACCCCTGCCTCAAGGTTGGCGCTCCAGGCTCAGCCTGGGGTGGGCGCTGGGTCCTGAGAGGCGGGCCCTGCACCATGGCGGGCTGGGACACAAGCAGACTGTGCGTCCTCGCACAGCCCAGCTCCACGTGGAGCTGTTGTTAGCTGTAGAGGGCAGTGTCATCGGCCCTCCTATGTGGGATCCGAACCGGGGCCGCTGGCATCGCAAGCCAGCTCTTCCCAATGCGCCACTCCGCCAGCCCCTTGAAGGCTTCTTGCCAGACATGCGCAGGACCAGAGCAGCCAATCCCGGGGGGTGAGGCGGGACCTTCCTTAGAGGTGTGAAGACCCGCTGAGGGTCGGGTTCTGCTCCTGACTGACAGGTAGGCTCCGCCCCGTGCCCCACCCTCTTAACTTCTTCTGACCGCCAATTGGTGGACAGAGTCCTGCTATCGCAGCAGATTGGTGGCTTGTGCCTGACACGGCTATATAGGCGGGTACGTCGCCTTCCGCCGCGTCTCACGTCTCACCTCCTGAGGGCGGGAAACGCGCAGCGGCTGTGAGGCGGCGCTAGGCCGGGTGGACAGAGTCCTGCTGTCGCAGCAGTGATTGGCGGCCTGTGCCTGACACGGCTACATAGGTACCTCGCCTTCCGGCCGCGTCTCACCTCCTGAGGGCGGGAAACGCGCAGCGGCTGAGAGGCGGCGCTCGGCCGGGTGGGCAGCGCGGCTGAGGAGCCGGGAGCCTGACAGGAAAACGGGGGCCTTTGCCATTCGAAACCCTGAGAAACCCTCAGCCTGAGGCCCTTCCAATTCCCGCCTCAGAGACCTCGCTCCCCGCACCCTGAGAGGCTCTAACTCCCGTCAGCCTCGAGGGACCCCGAGTCCGCTTACCTGGAGGGACCCCGAGTCCGCTTACCTGGAGGGACCTCAAATCTCCTCGCCCAGAGAGACACTAAGTCCCCTGATGCTTAGACCCCCCCAACACCCTGAGCGCCCCAATTCCCCTCAGCCTGAGACCCCCAAACCCCTCAGCCTGAGAGACCCCCAAACCCCTCAGCCTGAGAGACCCCCAAACCCCTCAGCCTGGGAGACCCCCAAACCCCTCAGCCTGAGAGACCCCCAAACCCCTCAGCCTGGGAGACCCCCAAACCCCTCAGCCTGAGAGACCCCCAAGCCCCTCAGCCTGAGAGACCCCCAAACCCCTCAGCCTGAGAGACCCCCAAGCCCCTCTGCCTGAGAGACCCCCAAACCCCTCAGCCTGAGAGACCCCCAAACCCCTCAGCCTGAGAGACCCCCAAACCCCTCAGCCAGAGAGACCCCCAAACCCCTCAGCCTGAGAGACCCCCAAACCCCTCAGCCTGAGAGACCCTAAATACAGCACCCACACGAAGACCAAGTTCCCCAACCTCAGATCCCAGATGCCCTCATCCTGGGAACTCTTCATCTCTTCAGTTTCAAAGACCCCAACTTACCTCACTGTCAGGGAACCTAGGGCCCCGCAATGAGAGAGCTCCAATTTCCTCCGCCTCCAAGATGCCCAATTCTCTCAGCTGAGCATTCTAAATCTCCTCAGCCAGAAACACCCCCACTCTTGTCCTGGGAGACCCCAAATCTCCCCCACCTGAGACCCCAAATCCCTTCACCCTGAGGCACCCAATTCCCTCAGCCTGAGAGATCGCTGTCCCTTAGGGACTGACATTGCTTTATGCCCAGATTTTTCCAGGATCCCCAAGTGGAATTCCCAAAACCCTTCTGTGGGGAATATTCATTTCCTATCTCTGGACTATTCCCGAAGGTCAGGCAGACCCCATCCCAGCAGTCAGGGGCCTCTAAGTCTCCCTGGAGCTTCCCTGGCCTCGCACCTCAGGACTCCCCTCAAACACACACAGCCACGTCCCCCCAGATGCCTTTGCCGCCTTTCCTGAGATGGCCCGAGCTGCAGGGGAGCTAAAGAAACCAAGCCCAGCTCCCAGTCGGCTGGTCCGTCGTGGCTGGCGGGGACCCTCCTTCCCATCGATGCCCCTCAGACATTGCCTCATGTGCTCTAATCCTTGCTGGGGTCCCCACGTCTTACTTCTGTGGACACCCTGCCCAGATGGAGAAGACAGGCCTGGCTCTGGGCAGTGGTGGGGGCTGTCACCCTCTCTCATTACCTTCTCCCTCCACAGGCACCTTGGCCTCGGGGCTGGGACACTCAGGGGCCAGTGCCAGCCTCCGAGCCAGAGCGGGGTCTTCCTCGTGGTCCCAGCACCATGAACCCTGACAGGTCCCCAGAGGAGAGCCTGGAAGGAAACACAAGCAAAGCAGGGCAGAAGCCCAAGGTGAGAAGACAGGTCGGGGAGGCGAAGCCCGCCTCCAAGCGGAGTCTGTAGGAAGGATGGGGAGAGGGGTCTGGTGACAAGGAGCTGGTGCCCAGAGAGCCAGACTCCTCGCCTGCACTGCTGGGTGACCCTCGCTGTGAATGTCCACAGAACGGGGCGCTTGGTCCTGCCTGGGACGTGGGGGACACAGGACACTAGCATCAGCAGCTGCTGTGCTGGGAAAGCTGGTGTTCGCTCCGTTCATCAGGACACAGCGTGGGCGAGAACGTCTGTACCCTTGTTCCAGAGACCCCCCAGGGGTCTCAGGCAATACCCTGCACTCACGGGGAGGAGAAGGCCCAGCTCGGAGTGCCGACTTGTAGTAAGTACCTGATGCGATCTATTATCTTCTCCAGGCCAACGATGCTTTCAAAGACATTTCCATGTACTTCTCCCGGGAAGAATGGGCAGCGATGGGAGACTGGGAGAAAGCCCGGTACAGGAACATGAAAAGGAACTACGAGGTGCTGCTTGCTCTAGGTAACAGGACGAGCTGGGGCCGTGAGCCTGGGAGCCCTGACACACCTGTGTTACTCTGGATCTCTCTCTCTCTCTCAGGTGCCCATCTGCCTGCAGCTCCCTTCTGTGTGCAAAGAGACCTGGGGGGAGTTTTGTTCTTTTGTGTGAGGGCAGGGCTGGCACTGGTGGTGCCCGCTCACAGTGCCTTGTTCCAGACCCTCCCGGCCTGTCCAGTCCGCCCAGTGAGCTGCTAGGGATCCTGGTGCTTTGTTCCTCCTTTAGGGAAGACCTCCTAAGAGGGAAGACCTCTGAGGACAGAGATTTAGCTTCGTTCCAGGTCTCAGAGCCCCTCGACCAGCTTTCCTGGGTCACCGCAGGCAGGCCATGAGACCCCAGGCAGATGACACTGAGGATTCTGATGAAGAATGGACTCCAAGGAAGCAAGGTGAGAGGCCAGGAGGACTTAGTTAGACGTGCCGTCCTGACACTGACCTGGGGTAGGTCTGAGCTGCCTGTCAGGGGTTAAGGAAGCAGTTTGCTTGTTCAGCAAACAAGGAGATGCCCAGAAAACAGTATGTTACACAGGAAGGGGATGTTCCTATCAGGCTTTTAAAATATGTAAAATAATTATACGTTTAGAGAAACGTTAATAAGCAGTAACTGTATAGCAACCTGACAGTGAATAAGAAATAACAAATTCAGAATACTTACATCTCAAGAGAAGAAGGAAGGTCTGGTAGGTGACTTGGCTACGTCTGGGTTACTTTTTTGTTTGTTTGTTTTTGCATTTTGAAATAGAAATAAAAAGATCTGAAGCCATCGAGGCAGAATCCTGACATCAGGCTGAATGGTGGATGTATAGGTTTTCCAGTGCAATTCTCCATACTTTCCAAATGTTTACAATTTATCATAAAAAAAATTTATTTTTGCTGAACATTGTTAACTAAAGGGCCATTAAAGAAAACTTAGTTAAGCTGTAAATCCACCAAAGAGCTTTCCAACACTAATCTCATAGTAGTTCAGTTATGGGATTAAATTTCCTAGATGAGGAAATGATTATATTATGTAAAGATATATAATTTATTTATGCATATTTTATCACACCGTGATCTTCTTACCACAAAATGAACCTGATTTTTTTGTCTTGATTCTGGGAGAGATTTTCAGACAGCTGCTTGATCTCCCTGATGTCTCCCACGTGTTGCCTTGGCAGCCACCATTCTACTTCGTTTCCATGAATTTGATTACTTCAGTTAACTTCCAGGAGTGGAATCATGCAGTGTTTGTCTTTTTGTCTTTGGTCCGTTTTACTCAGGGTAACATCCTCAGGCTTCATCCATGTCGTAGCGTCACAGGATTTCTTTCTTTCTTACGGCTGAACAATATTCCATGGTATGTGTACACCACATTTTCTTTATCCATTCATCCATCGATGGACATTTAGGTTGCATTCTCATCTTGGCTATTGTGAATAATGCTGCAGTGACCATGGGGGTGAAAATGTGTATTCAAGTTCCTGTTTTCAATTGTTTTGCATATATACCCAAAATTTGGATCGAAAGATCATATGGCAGTTCTATCTATAATTTTTTTTTGAGGGCAGTGTCACTGGCCCTCATTTGTGGGACCTGAACCGGGGCCGCTGGCTTCCCAGGCCAGCGCTTAACCACCGCGCCACTCGGCCGGCCCATATTTATAATTTTTTGAGAAAGGTTTACACTGTTTTCAGTAGTGGCTGAGCCATTTTGCATTCCTGCCAACAGTGTGTACGGATTCTAATTTCTCCACATTCCTGCACACACTTGTTATATGACATCTCATTGTGGCTTTAATGTGATGACTACTGATATTGATCATCTTTCATATGCTTGTTGACCATTCATATGTCTTCTTGGGAAAAATGTCTTTTCAAGTCCTTTTCCCATTGTATTAGTCAGCTCAGGCTGCCATAATGAAATACCAAAGATTGGATGGCTTAAAACGCAGAAATTTGCTTTCTCACAGCTCTGGAGGCTGGGAATCAGCATGGTCAAGTTCTCTTCCTGGCTTGTAGGCAGCTTCCATCTCACTGTGTGCTCACATAACGTCTTGTTTGTGTGTGCATGATTCTGCAGAGAGAGGGAGAGAGAGGGAATATCCCTTTTTACGAGGGCACTAATCCCATCATGACAGTCCTAGTCTCATGACCTCATCGAACCCTAATTACCTCCAAAAGGAGGTATCTCCAAATATCATCACATTGGGGGTTGGGGTTTCAGTACGAATGGGGGGCATAATTCAGTCCATAGCACCCATTTTAATGGAGTTATTTGTTATTTTATTATTGAGTTGTACAAGTTCTTTATGTATTCTGGATATTAGCCATTAGCAGATAGATGTTTTACAAGTATGTTCAATTCCGTATGCTGTCTGTGTGGTTTGTTGATTTTTCCTTTGCTGCACAGAAATTTGTAAGCTTACTGTAATCCCATTTGTCTGTTTTTGCTTTTGGTGTCATATCCAAGAAGCATTGCCTATTTGAAGCTTTTTCTCTAAGACTTTTATAGTTTCAGGTCTTACATTTAGGTTTTTAATCCATTTTGAGTTGATTTCTGTATATATGGTGCATGACAAGGGTCCATCTTCATTCTTTTGTGGGTGGATATTCTGGTTTCCCAGCACCATTTGTTGAAGAGATTATCCTTTCCCCAGTGTGTAGTCCTTGCAGCCTTGATGAAGATCATTTGACCGTATAGTTAAATACTCAAGAGTTTCTTTCCAGGTTCAGTATTGTGTTCCATTGGTTTATGGGTCTGACTTAATGCCAGTACCATGCTGTTTTCATTTCTGTAGCTTTGTAATGTTTCAAAATTAGAAAGTGTGATGCGGGGGACCAGCCCCCGCTGACCAGGGCTCAAGAAGGTGGACACGGCGTCGGCGATATGAAAGACAGAAAATCTTTATTACAGTAAAGGCAGAAAAAAGAAAGCGGAGACACCGGAAAGAGGTTCTCAGAAGTGTCACACCTTATTGTTAAAGCCTAACTCCTTTTATAGGGGCTTTTGACCATTATCTTAATTACAAGTTATGTTTCACATGACCATGATGTTTTTCCTTACTCAGAACTTTTACTTTTTTTGTAATTGTATCTTTTTAGCTACACTGTGACCTGTTCAAGGATTTTACTTATCATCTAAAGAGTGGTTACCATGGCTACCTTACAGGGCATATACTTGAGCTATTGCCAAGAGTTTAGGCAAGAAACTATTTCTATGTGATTATAATACTTAGTAGCAAAAGGAGTTTCAAACTTTTCCTATCTTACAAAGAGCTGCATGTTGTTGTAATAGAGGGTAACATCTGTTTCTCAGTCAAAGCTTCAGTATCTGTTGCTAGCAATGTGCAGAACAAAGAGTTAAAACAAGGCTGTTAATTAAAATAACTTATGGTCAGTAAGTAGCCTCTTATCAGAACTTTCATGGCCGAGAGACCTTGGTCTCCTGGTCTCCAAGGAAACCTTTCACAGCTACACAGGCAAGGACAAACGATAGCACCAGTTTCTCACAGAGGCTGTCTGTTTCTCACAGACTGGCATTTTTAGGCCTATGTGGCCAAAGGCCTATGCCTCAGTTTCCAAAGGGGCTTGAGTCCCCAATATCTCAGTTCAGGGGTTCCCCACGGAACTACCGCCTGGCTTAGGTTGTCTCCCCTCGTTTAGGAGATCTTAGCCGTCTTTGGCTGCGTAGTTAGCTCATTGGGGTATACAGGAACTTGCCATAAATGCAGTGAGTATATTGTCTCCTATAGGAGGAAAGACACATGGGTTCTTAGAGGCAGGAGATATTACATGACCAACCCATAAGGCAGCACCCCTAATATCCAGTGCTGAGCAGGGCAATGTGGCCTTGTCAGACACTGGGGGGCTGTTGGCTTACCACAGTGTGAGATCTCCAGCCTTGCTCTTCTTTCTCAAGATTATGTTTGCTTTACAGTGTTCTTTGAGATTCCATATTAAATTGAAGATGGCCTTTTCTAGTTCTGAAAAAAAAAATGCCATTGGGATTTTGATAGGGATTATATTAGTGGATGAAAAAGGGGTTCTACGGAAAGTCCCCTCACAGGGTGATCTGATCATAAATTCCTAACAGGGCAAGGGCAGGTTATGGTGAGTAGTCACATCCCAGGCCTATAACATTTTTAGTAAAAGATTTATTCTTGCCTTAAGCAAGCCCTGTCCATTGTTTCTATACGTCTAGGTTAACACATCTCTGAAATGCCTCCTTTTAGACCCCTCTGAAGCTTAGCCCTCAAAGAGTGCATAACCTTGTTACCTATATCCTGTAATCCACGCCCCATGTTGCTTTCTCCAACCTTCATGTCATCTTCCTTACATTCCCCCCTTAATTCCAAATGCATAAACCTATATCCTGTAATCCACGCCCCATGTTGCTTTCTCCAACCTTCATGTCATCTTCCTTACATTCCCCGCTTAATTCCAAATGCATAAAAGAAGCTGCAAACTGTTATTCTCAAAACTATTTTTCTCAGTCTGTTGAGCCCTTGCTTCCAGGCATATACTGTCTGGCTCAAATAAATTTTGATAACGATTCTATACTTTTTGGACATTTTGCTTACATACGTTGAATCTTTAAGTTGTTTTAGGTAGTATGCACATCTGATTTTTGAGTGTTGGTTTTCTATCCTGGAACTTTGATGAATTGCTTTATTAGCTCTCACAGGGCTTTTTGTGGAATCTTTAGGAATTTCTACACATAGGATCCTGTCATCTGCAAACAAACATAATTGTACTTCTTGCTCTCCAAATTAGATGCCTTTTTGTTTCCTTTTAATCTAATGCTCTGGCTAGGACTTCCAGTACTATGTGTGTTACATAAAATTTCCTGGGGACGAGAGACCAAAGAAAGAAGCTGACAACTCCATCATTACATCAAGAGTTTATTAAGGGAACTTACACACAAGGCGTTTTGGTAGGCAGTGAGACACCATGAATGCCCTCTGTGAAGCGTGGCAGGGGCAAAGGGGTTACACAGAACAGGGAAAGATGGGTGGGAGTATGGAGTCTGACCATACCAGACAAGAGGGACTCCATTACATGCTAGCTGGGGGAGGGGCAGTGGCCGGTCCAGGAACCACCATGAGCCAGCATAGTGGAGGGGTCGATGAGGGAGTCTCTGGGGACTCTGGGGAAGCAATCTCTCTTCTGGCCTGCATCTAGCTGGATCCAGCGTGAGGGTCCAACATCAGTCATCTCATGGTACAGTCTCTCCTCCACAGTGTTGAGTAGAAGAGGCAGGAGTGGGCATCCTTGCCTTGTTCTTGATCTTAGAGGAAAAGCTTTCAGATTTTCACTGTTAGAGGTGGACTTTTCATACATGACCTTTATTTTGAGGTAATTTCCTTCTGTTCCTAGTTTGTGGAGTATTTTTGTCGTGAAAGGCCAATTTATTTTTTAAATAACTATGACAGATACCTTATGAACATAGGATGAAACATAGATGACACTTTGTCTATTTTTAAACGTTTTAAGAAAACTAGTTGATGCCCTCTATAGAAGCATAGGCCTTAATGATACCTCAGAAACCATTTCCAGTGATTTGTCTCTGTCACTCTCTGATTCAGAATTCTGTGTCCCTAATAAGAATCTCCAGATTTTAGAAACATTTACCAACCAAAACACTGCTTTCTCATCACCTTTCAGTCAAACCTTCTCGGGTGGCCTTCAGAGTGGAACAGAATAAACACCAGAAGGTGAGTATTTCCCAAATCCTGTTGACAAGAAAACCTTCCTCTAATGCAGGTAAGAGTAGGCACTGTTGAGTATTCTAGGCACTGCTGCCTCACCATTTTTAGATGAGGAAACTGAGGTTTCAGAGGTACAGAAACATCTGATTATATGTCTGAGATCACATTGTCCGGTGGTGCAATGTATTCCAAAACTCCTTCTCTAAACTACTTACAAACTCATTAGAATGTTCATCAATTTAAAAAGTTTACACTGTCTCATACATGGTTACATCATTCATCTGACTGATGAGCTCAACCTCAGCTCTCTCTGCCATGCTACACTGAAAGCTCCCCTGACTCAGGGAAGCTTTCTCGTGTGCAGGCAATTTGTGCAGTGGGCGGTCCCAGTTGAGGGAGGATAGAAGACCCAGCCTCAGAGCCTCCTTCTCTATAAAGGAAACACATCAGCCTCAGGGCTGATGACTGAGAAGCAACAGATAATACAATGACTTCAGGACTTCATGTCAGTCACTCACTATTCCACAGACACTCATCCCTCTGTAAGGACTTCGTATCGGTCACTCACTATTCCAGACACTCATCCTTAGCAGCTGATTTCAAATGCTCATTCCTGTAGGAGGAAGTAACAGCTTCTTTTTCTGAGATTAATCATGTGGTTTGGAATTGTTTGGAACCTCCCTCTGCATTGTGAGCTCTTTGAAAAACTGGTCCATGCCTGATTCTTCTCAGAAGTCCCAGGCAAGCTCAGGGCCCCTGAGGGCCCTCTGAATGTTTTCTGAATGAGTGATTTCACATTTGCAAATTAAACTAGAAGTAAGAGGGTCAATGAATGCTGAAGATAATATCTGTGAGTTAGATTTCAAATATGGAGACGGCAGAAGGGGTAAATTGACAGCAGTACTGTAATAGCACATGCATATTGTGTTAAATGGCTCACAAAACACTTTGGTGAACATTGTTACATGTATGGCTGCTAGCACATTAAGAATGACCATGTTCGGGCCGGCCGAGTGGCTCAGTTGGTTAAGAGCTCGCTCAAGAGTGCGAGCTGAGCTCTGAGCAACGGCCGTTCAATGCCCAGCCCAAGTTGAGCTGCCATTGAGCTGCCAACAGGTGGCAGGATGGCTCAGCTAGAAAAAAAAAACAAAGATTGACCATGTTATAAATCAGGAAACTAAAGAGAACACTAGTGCGTAGTACAGCCTTATTCGAACAGAATTGATAGGAACCAACTAATCGAAATTCAAATATTCTTTCCAAGATAGAGTAATTTGCAACTTTTAGCATCATTTTCTTTATTATCTGAATATGTTTCTCCCAACCATTTCTTTGTTCTAATCCCAATCTCCCTCACTCTTACAAAGAAAGTTGGAAGGCAAAAGCTTTCAGGCATGGGTTCTAGTCTTAGACTCACTACCCACACAGGCCCTTTCTGTTCCCTCTAATATTCACACTCCCCAGGAACTTCTAGGGGTGGTTGAAGTATTAATTAAAGTCATGCCTGTGAAAACACACCACAAGCCCTAAAGCATTAAAGAGATGCATGTTCTCTCTTAATATGTGGCTCTCACATTGAAGGCAACACACAGGGCACCATCAAGGAACGAACCTAGTTTGAAGGAATTGTCAGGAACAGCAAATTTGCCAAAGGAAAGTGGCTCAGAGCAGGCCCAGAAACCAGCGTCTCCTCCTGGAGAAGCAAGTACCTCTGGACAGCATTCTAGACGAAAATTGGGTAAGAGAAAATAATTTGGGGATTTTCGTTTCTCTGGAAAGCTTGGTAAGCACGGCTGAGGTATGTGGGGTAGACTTTGGTAAAGCCTGGGTTTAAGCTGGACTAAGCTGAGACCTGAGGTTAGCCCTGGGGCAGTGGGCAAATCTTATACATTCTCTGGGCTCCTGAATGCTAATCTGTAAAGTGAAGATAAGGATACCTAGCTCATATATTGTTTGCAAGCATCAAATTACATTTAAAAGAATGGACACATCCAAGTTGTTGAATAAATCCATCTGTGATAATAGGGACCATACTTTCTTGGTGTTGTATACCCAGGTCTTGGCTCAATACGTAACACATAATGTGCCCTCAACAAATATTTTCTGAATGAGTAGATATGTGAATGAACCATTTTGTAAATTGAAAGTCTGGGAAGTTAAACCTGACAAAGGGAAGAGCTAGAAACTAAAATTGAACCAGCCACCTATAGTCAGTATGGAGTCTGAGTCTCTCTGAACCAACAGTTAAGGAAGGAAAAACAGAGTACTCGGAATGACAGGTGACAATTTAATAGCAGATTTCATGTTTTCTGGCAAAACAGGGACTAGCACCCCAGAGCCCACCTCGCTCACCTACTCTTCTCCCACGTAGGACTCAGGAGAAAGGAGACTGAAGTGAAGGTGTACAGCCTGCGGGAAAGAAGGGGCCGCACGTACCAAGAGGTCAGCGAGCCCCAGGATGATGACTACCTGTGTAAGTGACTCTCACAAACAAGGCTGTTACATCTCGGTACAATAGTTTCGGATGGTCATGTGGTCCCCAAGTCATTCCTTCCTCTCGTGGCCTGGAGTACAGCATTGAGGCTCAGGGGTGTGAGTGCCCAGGCTGTCTCTAAGCTCTCTACGTCCAGGAACACGCACCACACCTTCCCTAACTCCTGTTGCTCTCACCTCCAGATTGCGAGAAGTGTCAGGACTTCTTCATTGACAGCTGTGCTACTCATGGGCACCCTACATATGTAAAGGACAGTGTGGTGGACAAGGGGGACCCCAACTACGCAGCCCTCACTCTGCCCCCTGGGCTGAGAATCACACAGTCGGGCATCCCTGAGGCCGGGCTCAGAGTGTGGAACGAGGCGTCCGATTTGCCGCTGGGTCTGAACTTTGGCCCTTACGAGGGCCATATCACAGAAGAGGAAGAGGCGGCCAACAGCGGATACTCCTGGCTGGTGAGAAGCAGCTACCTATCCCCTGTCCCCTGTGAGTTGGAGGCCCCACCTACATGCTGGAGCGTGCATGGGGACAATATGGTTAGCTCTGTGTGCTGAGTGCGCTTTGTGTGAACATGGCGCCCCTGTTTGAAGACCGGAGGGTGAGTGAGAGCAAAGTGGTGCAGACACAGCAAAGGGCCTCCTCTGTGCGGGGCTCCTGCTCAGTGGACAGATAGACTCAGGCGTGTAGATGGTGAGCGAGAGGCACGTCATGTGGTCACAGCTGGGAGTAGGATCTATGCAGGCTGAAAGCGCCCGCCTGACAGTAGAGTAGGACAGTTCTTCTGTTACCTCCCCACCAAAACAAAGTCTTAACTTCTTTTCTTGAACCTCAGATCACCAAAGGGAGAAACCGCTATGAATATGTGGATGGAAAGGACGAATCCCAATCCAACTGGATGAGGTAAGGCCGGTCTGTCTCTGGGTTCCAGACAGGACACCATCGACCACAAGTCCCTAGTCCGCCCCTTCTCCTCAGGCCTCCCTCAATGGTCCCCCTCAAACCCCTGTTCCTTTTTTTTTCTCCACACAGTGCTCTTTCATACCAAGAGACATTAGGAAAAAAAGAGATAAAATATAGCACAGGCCCTCAAAATGTGCACCTCTAGGCTAGACAAACTTTGGGCCCTGAAAAAACCCTTGAGGAGCCTAGAGTCCCTGGGGAACTGGATTCACACTTTAATTTACTTAATGAACACTTATTTTAAAAAGGCGAAAGATTTCTGTGATTTGAAGAGAAACCAGAGTATGACGCACACTTATTTAGACAGTGGGATTCGTTACTTGCACAGATCACACAATCTTGGTTCTCATAGCTGACTTACTGCAGCCAGACATGAAACAATTGATTTTAGAAACATTTAGATATAATTTTTCTATTTCTGAGAAGTTCACAGGGCCAGGATAGCCTGAAACAATGGACCTTTCTTTGACCTGTGAGGAAGCAAAGCACCTTAGCCCCGGTTCTAAGCAGACCTGGGTCCTGAAGCCTGCAGAGCACGAACGAGTCACAGAATGGCCATGGGCCCCTTGGCCTCACGACCCAGCCCCTTTCCTAGAGGGGCTCTCTTTCATCCGGGGGCACAGAATGTGAATGAGCTTTATTGTCCTGTCTTCCTGTGCTGTGACAGAGACCCCCAAGGGCAGGGGAAGCTTTCTAGGCAGCGCCTGGCCGCAGGAGTCCACAGGACATTGTGAGAGGGGCTTAGATAAGAACAGAAGGTCCCCGGGCCGGCCGAGTGGCTCAGTTGGTTAAGAGCTTGCTCAAGAGTGCGAGCTGAGCTCTGAGCAACAGCTGTTCGAGGCCAGCCCAAGCTGAGTTGCTGTTGAGCTGCCAACAGGTGGCAGGATGGCTCAGCTTAAAAAAAAAAAAAGAAAAGAAAAGAAAAAAAATAAATAAAAACAGAAGGTCCCCCAGGAGTGCAGGGCGCAGTGGCAATGTCAGAGCCTGACGGCTTTCAGCATCAGGGAGCGGGGTGTGGATCCCACACATACCGGGAACTTATCGTCTGTGGTTTTCCTTCCTTTTGCCTGTCTCAATCCCAGGTATGTGAACTGTGCCCGGGATGATGAAGAGCAGAACCTGGTGGCCTATCAGTATCACGGGCAGGTTTTCTACCGAACCTGCCAGGTCGTCAGGCCGGGCTGTGAGCTGCTGCTCTGGTATGGAGAAGAGTACGGCCAGGAGCTGGGCATCAAGTGGGACAGCATGTGGAAGCGAGAGCTCGGGGCAGGGACAGGTGGGCAGCTCGGCTCTTCTTCCAAATGGAAAGAAAAGAAAGGGTTCCTGGAAATGCCCGTGGCCTAACTCGTAGGGTATAATCTGGCCTAAAGTCAGTAGAATTTCAAATCAGATGCTTCAGAAATGAAGGATTCGGTTCAGTCCCACATATGAGGGCCAGTGACACTGCCTTCAAAAAAAAAAAAAAAAAAAAAAAAAAAGAAAGAAATGAAGGATTCATTTCATACACCTTTCAGTCTTAGGAACAATTTTGATATTTTAAAATTGTTTTCTGATGTTTTTATCCCCCCGTGGGATTTCAGATTGAAACCCATTCACAGTCAATGGGACCTGGACCCTCTGTCTTGTCCAATCTGGGTCCCACTTCCCGACAGAGACGCAGGCCCATAGGGGTCCTAAGTCAAATGCCTTTTCGAGTGGGAAACCCAGATTCAGGGCTCTGCAGATGCTCCCTTTAACCACGACTCTATCCTCCCGCCCACGTTTGTGGGTCCCCAGGCTGGGTGTCTCCTAACTTCACAGATCCCTTCCCCGCTAGGGACTGATTGTCACTAAGGACAATTCCACCTAGGTCATCAAGAGTGTTCTTAGCGCTCAACAGGCTAAAATAGCTGCCAACACTGTGTCACAGTGATACGCTTGTTAAAAGACTAAATTCAGAGGAGTAGATTTGAGGTTCTAATTGACTTTATTCATGAGTCAGCAGAAAACCATGAGCAAATGTAGCTATTACCAGGGCACCCCAAAGGGTTGTACAAAATGGACGGTTTTTAGATGAAGAAGGGTGGGCAAGGGAGCTATTAACAAAAGAAAGGATTATGTGGGAGTGGGACATCTTTGGGGGGAAGAGTTTCTATCGGGTAGATTGCCTCTTCTTTCTACAGGGGTGGGATGGAGAGGGTCCACTGATAACCTTTTCTGGTACTGACCAGAAAACTCCGGAATGGTTGATGAAGACGGTGTCTGGGAGAGGTTGAGACTGCAGTTAGATCAGGTGTTAAAATTAGGTTTGGTTTCATGGACTTTTAGCACGAGTGACGCCATTTAGGGCCTCTGGTTTTTCTCTTTAATGTGACTTAGAAGAGAAGGCTATGGGGAAAGGTCACTGAGGTGCCATCTATATAAGGACTGAGACTGCCTCTGATGCTTCTTCAAAGTCCCTAGTCTGGGCAGTGTGTAGAAAAGACCCTTGATAGGGGCTTTCTGGATTTCTGAAGATGTACTGCATAAAAAATGGAATGACTAAATAGACTGTAAAGCAACACTTTGTGGGAGACAGACATTGCCTCGTCAACACACTGAGAATGACCCTTGGGGCCTGTCTCAGCAGCACACAGAGCATACGGCCTAAGCAGCCTGGTCAACACCTGCCCTGACCGGAACTTTCTCTTTCAGCAGGACCAAAGCCAGAGATCCATCCCTGTTCCTCCTGCTCCCTGGCCTTCTCCAGTCAGAAATTCCTCAGCCAGCATGTGGGCCACAGTCACCCCTCTCAGGTCCTCCCAGGAACATCAGCAGGAAAACGCCTCCAATTGGAGGAATCCTGCCCTGAGAATCTGAGTCAGCAGCAGCAAGGGACTGATCCACACAGCTGGAATGACACAGCTGAAGCTCAAGAGATCAACGAAAGGTGGAAACCTTTGCCTAAAGGCATCAGGCAGAGGAGGATCTCAAGGGCCTTTTCTGAACCACCCAACAGGCAAATGGGGAGCTGTAGGGAGCGTGAGAGAATGATGGAGGGAGAGCCCAGTAAAGGTCAGAAAGTGGATCCAGAGGACACAGGCAAATTACCTGTAGGAGCAGAAATGTCAAGAGCTGTGGGAGTCAAGCAAGGCTTTGGCAATGGGTCACATCTCATTCAGCACCAGGGGACACACTCAGGGGGGAAGCCCTATGTTTGCGGGGAGTGTGGGCAAGGCTTCAATCAAAAGTCACATCTCAGGCCAGCCGAGTGGCTCAGTTGGTTAAGAGCTCGCTCAAGAGTGCGACCTGAGCTCTGAGCAACAGCTGTTCGAGGCCAGCCCGAACTGAGTTGCCGTTGAGCTGCCAACAGGTGGCAGGATGGCTCAGCTAAAAAAAAAAAAAAAAAAAAAAATACTAAAAATTCACATCTCCTCACACACCAGAGGACACACTCAGGGGAGAAGCCCTATGTTTGCAGGGAGAGTGGGCAAGGCTTCAATCGAAAGTCACATCTCGTAACACACCAGAGGACACACTCAGGAGAGAAGCCCTATGTTTGCGGGGAGTGTGGGCAAGGCTTCAATCAAAAGTCACATCTCATCACACACCAGAGGACACACTCAGGGGAAAAGCCCTATGTTTGCGGGGAGTGTAGGCGAGGCTTCAACAAAAAGTCACATCTCGTCACACACCAGAGGACACACTCAGGGGAGAAGCCCTGTTTGCGGGGAGTGTGGACGAGGCTTCAGGGTAAAGTCAAGTCTCCTCGCACACCAGAGGACACACTCAGGGGAGAAGCCCTATGTTTGTGGGAGTGTGGGCAAGGCTTCAATAAAAAGTCAAATCTCTTCAGACACCAGAGGACACACTCAGGGGAGAAGCCCTATGTTTGCGGGGAGTGTGGGCAAGGCTTCAATCAAAAGTCAAATCTCGTCACACACCAGAGGACACACTCAGGGGGGAAGACCTATGTTTGCGGGGAGTGTGGGCAAGGCTTCAATCAAAAGTCACATCTCGTCACACACCAGAGGACACACTCGGGAGAAGCCCTATGTTTGCGGGCAGTGTGGACGAGGCTTCAGGGTAAAGTCAAGTCTCCTCGCACACCGGAGGACACACTCAGGGGAGAAGCCCTATGTTTGCGGGAGTGTGGGCAAGGCTTCAATAAAAAGTCAAATCTCGGGCCGGCCGAGTGGCGCATTGGTTAAGCGCTGGTTTTGGGATGCCAGCGGCCCCGGTTCGGATCCCACGTGAGGGCCAGTGACACTGCCCTCTACAGCTAGCAACGGCTCCACCTGGAGCTGGGCTGTGCAGGCCCCGGTGATGGTGTGGGCTGCGCAGGCCCCGGTGATGGTGTGGGCTGCGGCCCCTGCTGCAGTGGGCTGCCATGGGCTACAGTGAGTGGCCCGCAGCCGGCGTGAGCGGCTGGCAGCCAAGCGTGAGCTGCCGATAGCCGCAGTGAGCGACATCCAAAGGCCAGCGACTGATCTGCCTCATCCAGGAAGAGCGCAATGACGATACCAACAGTGAAGCAACATCCTCCGCAACTAGACTGAAGAACAGGAAGACAGCAACTTGTCTGTTCCCCTTCCCCGATTCCCCAACGCTGTTCCCCTCCGCCAATTCCCCAATAAAATCTTTAAAAAACAAAAACAAAAAGTCAAATCTCTTCAGACACCAGAGGACACACTCAGGGGAGAAGCCCTATGTTTGCGGGGAGTGTGGGCAAGGCTTCAGTCAAAAGTCACATCTCGTCACACACCAGAGGACACACTCAAGGGAGAAGCCCTATGTTTGCGGGGAGTGTGGGCAAGGGTTCAATAAAAAGTCAAATCTCGTCACACAGCAGAGGACACACTCAGGGGAGAAGCCCTATGTTTGCGGGGAGTGTGGGCAAGGCTTCAATCGAAAGTCACATCTCGTCACACACCAGAGGACACACTCAGGGGAGAAGCCCTATGTTTGCGGGGAGTGTGGGCAAGGCTTCAATCAAAAGTCAAATCTTGTAACACACCAGAGGACACATTCAGGAGAAGCCCTATGTTTGCAGGGAGTGTGGGCAAGGCTTCAATCAAAAGTCACATCTCATCACACACCAGAGGACACACTCAGGGGAGAAGCCCTGTGTTTGCAGGGAGTGTGGGCAAGGCTTCAATAAAAAGTCAAATCTCAGGGCCAGCTGAGTGGCTCAGTTGGTTAAGAGCTCGCTCAAGAGTGCGAGCTGAGCTCTGAGCAACAGCTGTTCGAGGCCAGCCCAAGCTGAGTTGCCGTTGAGCTGCCAACAGGTGGCAGGATGGCTCAGCTAAAAAAAAAAAAAAAAAAAAAAGTCAAATCTCATAACACACCAGAGGACACACCCAGGGGAGAAGCCCTATGTTTGTGGGGAGTGTGGACGAGGCTTCACTCAAAAGTCACATCTCGTCACACACCAGAGGACACACTCAGGACAGAAGCCCTATGTTTGCGGGGAGTGTGGGCGAGGCTTCAATCAAAAGTCACATCTCGTCACACACCAGAGGACACACTCAGGGGAGAAGCCCTATGTTTGCGGGCAGTGTGGACAAGGCTTCAGGGTAAAGTCAAGTCTCCTCGCACACCAGAGGACTCACTCAGGGGAGAAGCCCTATGTTTGCGGCGAGTGTGGGCAAGGCTTCAATCAAAAGTCACATCTCGTCAGACACCGGAGGACACACTCAGGGGAGAAGCCCTGTTTGCAGAGAGTGTGGTCAAGGCTTCACTCGAAGGTCAAATCTCCGCAGACACCAGAGGACACACTAAGGGGGAAGCCCTATGTTTGCGGGGAGTATGAGTGAGTCATTAGCATTAAATCACATCTCAGCAGCCACAGGACTAATGTAGCCACCACACAATTGATACCCCAGCCTGAGTTGGCTTCAGAGGGAGTCTTCTGACCCCTTTCCCTCCCAAGAGTGTAATGAGTACACAAATAACTGGTTAAACAAACCCTCCACTTTCATGACAAGAGATGAGATAGACAAATAGCTGCTTCAGTGCTATGTGGATGTTACACCAATCTCCCCCATGGTTTCTTTGGTCTCCTGTTCTAATAAATGTTGTCTCCACACAAATCTCAAGACCACATACTTCATTCCCCCTTTATCGCTGAAAGCGGAGGTGACCAGGAGCGCCACAGAGAACTCAGCCATAGGAGCTCAACCCCGGAATGTCATGAGTCTGGAGCTCCTGTAGTTAGTTTACTGCCCAGGGAGAGAAATCGAGGGTTTGAGGCCGACTCGCCGGGGAAGGGAATTCCCTGGACTCCTGGGAAGTGTGTCCCTGTCTCCTAAGGGGCCGCACCCTCCTCCCTTGGCTTCCTTCTCTTGGCTCCTCTCCTGGTTTCCTAAACCTCTGTAGCCTCAGGGGTGAAAGCCAGGCGGGGACGTGTGCGTGTGCATGTGCGTGTGCGTGTGTGTGTGCCTGCCTCTGTCTGGGCACTTGGTCTCCCTCACCCTTTCCTTGCTGTCCCTTCAGTGAAGTCTGATGGGACAATGCTATGAGCAGAGCAGACATGCACAGCGTTGGTCATTCCTGGCCACCCATTCACAGATAATGTCCACAGGGGCCCGGGGTGCAGATCCCCGTGGACCCAGTGGGTGGGAGTCCAGCAAGACCCAGGTGAGAACACTGGGGGAGCGACAGCGCCGACAGCTCCAAGAGGCCACGGTTTCCTTGGAACCAGAACCGATTTCAAACACTGAGAGAAGGCGAGACAGTCCGTGAGGACCCCGTCACACCCTCTCCCACATGAGTTACCTCTGCTTCCCGAGGAGACCTCAGCCATTTCAGTCCTGTTCCTGCTTGGATGGGCTGAGGGAGGCTGAATTCCAACCCCTTAGAGGAGACACAGGAGTGTAGGCCACCCAGGGAGACACACAAACCCCACGCACACCTGCAGCAATGACCCACCTGTCCCTCTCTCTGTGCCAGGTTTATGAAGAGGAGTCTACATAAACCAGGTGGATTTCAATACTAAACACCCACTATTCTTAATTTAATGAATTTTTTAAAAGAAGGTGTGTATCCATGCTTTTGTTTCCCTTCCCTGTGCACTCCTCCCCCTCGGAGAGAACACTTGAAATACTCTGTGGCTTGCAACCCAGGGTCCATGGGACAGGGGCAGAGGTACGGAGTGATGCTGGCAGTGACGCTGGAGCTGAAATACAGTGGGGAGGGGGACCCAGGTGATGGCCACCTCCACTTCCACCAGGACTGACCTGGAACTCTCCTGGAAGGCTGAGCAATTCAGGGTGAGGGGAGACAGCGGGTCCGCAGGTCTGTTGGGCCAGTTCGCTGGCCTGGGCCCCCTCCTGAACAAAGTCCCCTGGGGCCCTACTGGTGGGCCCCGAGATGGATCTACTCCGCCCCACCCAGTTTAGTCAGATACTTGGTCGCCGGGTCCTGGAAGGTGACAGGGGAGAGACAAGGAGAGACAGGGGCCAGCTGGGGGAGGTGCCCCAGGCCACCACCCACTCTGGTGGTGGCAGGCATGCAGTGAACTCTGGCTGCCTCGAGCTGTCGCGAATTAGCCAGGCAGGAGCTGCAGGGTGGTCCTGTGGCTGCCCACGCTCCAGCGACCCCTCGGCTCCCAGAAGTAGGGATCCAGGCTGGGACCGGGGTTCCTGTCCCCTTGTCTGCCTGGGGATAAGGTCCGGTGACCCATGAGCCAGGGGACAGAGAGCTGCGTTCTGGGAGAACAAGGAGACCCGGTCTGGCCATCCACGTCAGCACTGACCAGCTGCAAAGAGGGGTGGAAGGGGAGGCCTGTGTGCTAGAGGTACCCTTCAGTGGCTGGATGGAGGTGCGGGGGACCCAGTGGGAGCGGATGGGGGGACAGGGCAGCGTGGTTTATGAACTGTGTTGCAGTGTGCTGACACCGCAGCCTCACATGCTGATCATTCATTCCGGCCCTCCCCTAAAGGGACAGTTAGGGACTCTGCCCAGCTGGGGCTGTTTACGCTAAGGCTGGTGTGGACACAGCTAGGGCCCACAAGCTCATCCCTGCCCCTCTCTTGTGGCCCAGGGCAGAGGCGTGGAACCCGTCAGCAGCCCGCTGACCACACACGTGCTGGACACTGCCTCAGGATCCCCTGCCCGGAGCCCCTGCCTCCGCCTGTCCAGGCTCGAGGTCCATGGCCAGCAATGGATGGAACTGGGGAACAGGTAGGAGGGAGGGCTGGGGCTCACGCGCCCCTTTCCCCTGTGGTTTCCTAAATAGACAGTGCAGCGGGGTCCCGGGGCTGCTCCAGAGCCCCGGGCCACAGCATTGGTCCCCAGCCAGGCTGCGGGGTGTGCAGACCCAGAGAGCCAGGCAGAGGTGGCACCTCATCCCCTCCCCCACCCCAGCTACCCTGACCCCGACGGCCGCTGTCCTGGGCTCCTGCCGCCTGGCCACATGAAGGCGGGCACCTACAAGCTGTTCTTCGACACCGAGGGCTACTGGATGAAAAGGGGGCAGGAGAGCTTCTACCCGTATGTGGAGGTGAGGGCCTCGGGCTGGCCGGAGGGTGGCCGCCTGTGGTTCACCGTGACCCTGCTGAGGTCCTGCAGTGGCCAGCGCCCCTCCTACCTCTCCCACGGTGGTGGCAGGCAGCGACTTCACCTGCCTGGGGCCCCCAGAAGTAAGGTGGCCCTGCCCTGCCTCTGGGTCAGGCTGTGGGGGCAGGGCCGAGGGTGTCGCAGACCCTGTGGACAGAGGTGCTCACCAAGCCCATCCAGCTCACTGCGCCTGACCTTACTGCCACCCTCTTCACTCGGCCCTGTTCAGGGTGCACCCCTGGGGGACCCCGCAGGCCCAGGGCCCTCGAGTACCCCAGCCCCATCCCCAGCCCTCACCAGGTTTCCGGTTCTCCTCCCTCGGTCTCTAGCTGGCCCCAGGGGCTCCTGTCCCCCTTGAGGCAGCCCCCGGCCCACAGTCTGGGCTGCTGGAGTCTCCTGGGCAGCGCTGGGACCAGGGTACTGGTGAGCTGCGTGCGGGCCCCTCGCACTCTCCCAGTGCCTCCTCGGCCCTCACAGGTAGTTTTCACCATCACCAACGAGACCCACGAGGTCCACGTTCCCCTGCTGCTGAGCCCCTGGTTCTACACCACATACCGCGGGAGCTGACGGCCAGCTGGCCTCGAGCACCGAATTTTAATGCTTTACCTTCAGGACTCTAGTGTGTACCACTGTCGAAAAGCATGAGACTGAGAAAACTGATCTTGTATTGAACAAAGCGGACGCCGGTTTGAGCTCTTAGCTCAGAGACTGTCCAAATCAGGAATCACTCTTTTTTCTCATGGTCTTTTGAGAACCTAGACCGGGTGTTGGCAACTTTTCAGACAAAAGGGCCGATCCTGTCCCTCACAGCAATTTAGAAACTATTCGAGAGCCATAAAACACACAAAATCGCCATTATGTGAATAATATCCTTGAAAATTTCCTCCGTGAGTGCTTAATGAATGGATGAGTGTGAAGAAGACACTTTGACTCCCCGTGCTCCTAGAGCCCCTATAGCTTTGGAGACGGTGATGCTGGGGTTTTACACTCCTCAGTGCTTTCTCATTCCTCTTAGGAAGCCGCCAAGATCCTTGGCCAGATGTGGAGGCAGCAAGGAGTCGCAGAAAACACTGCAGCCTCTGGATTCTGGAGCCAAAGAGATCTGGGTTTGAACCCAGGATCCTGTTTCTTTTTGTGCAACCTGGGAAAGGTCACTTTGAGTTCATGGACTGGAAGGAAGTGAACACATATGAACAGATCTACTGTAACATTTAAATGAGACAGTGCATGTAACTCGCATGCCACATGACTCTTTAAACACAATTACTTTCTTCCCTTGAAATTCTACTTTAGACTTACTGGCTGGGTCATTGTTAAGTTATTGCATCATCCACACAGTGATGATACAGAGGGAGACAGACTATTTGAGGGAGATCTGAGTGATTTTTCTCTCTGGAAAAAAAATACAATGGTGGGACTTATGTACTTTTTCTATTAGAATAGCTAATTTTATAAGATGTTCTGCCATGTGCCAGGCATTATTGTATTGAGATCAGACACACACTTGTTAGTTATTTCATAATTGAAGCTCCACCATGAGAAGCTATGTGAATATGGGCAAATTACTTAAAAATTCGAAACTCTAGTTCCCTTCACTAGAGGGGAGAGAATAATATACTCCTCATAGGGCTACAGATAGAAATAATGTAACACATTGAAGGGCTCAGCAGATTGGGAGCCTCATATTCACCCGTTGGTAGTTGATGTCAAATAGGAAGTTGGCCACGATTTAGCCGCTCCCCGTGCAGGGTGGTTGGTGCCTTGCTCCGGGGAGAGCAGCAGGGCCATGGCCAGGCCCACAGACGTGGTGTGCCCACTCACAGAGGGTGACCGCAGGGCCCACAGCAGCTCCCAGCCATCTAAGTCCATTGGTTTTTGATAAAGGGCAGACAATATGACATTGGGGAAAGAAGGGTCTTTCTAACAAATGCGGCTGGGCAACTGGCCATCCACAGGAAGAGAAATGAAATTGGACCCTAACCTCACACCACATACAAAAATTAACTCAACAGACATAAAGGGCTTAAATATAGGAGGTAAAAGTATACACTCTCAAACAAACATGAGATCCATTTTCATGACCTTCGATTAGCAATGGTTTCTTAGATATGACACCACATACAAGCAGCAACAAAGAAATACACAAATAGATGTCCTCAAAATTTAAAACCTGTGCATCAAAAGGAGCTATCCAGAAAGTGAAACAATAGCCCATAACATGCAAGACAATAGGTATACATTATGTATCTGATAAGAGTCCCTTACCAGAGTAGATAATCAACTTTCACAACTCATGAACAAAAAGACAAGCAACTACCATTTTAATACGCACTTGAATAGAACCTTCTCCAGATTAGACATACAAATGATCAACAGACACACTAAGATGTTAAACACCCTTAGTCGAGATGGAAATGCAAATTAGAGCCACAGTGTGACACCCCCTCACACACACTAGCATGGCTAGAATCCAGAAACATAAAACTAACAAATGTCAGCAATGATGTAGAGAAATTAGAACCCTTAAACATCACTTGTGAAAAATTAAAAAGCTGTGGCCTCTGCATACAATACTTTGAAATGTCCACAGTGCAAAACAAATCCCATGTGGTTCCACAAATCCACTTCTAGAAACATACCCCCCAAATTGAAAACAGGTGTTAAAAGCTGATACCTGGATCCGCAGCAGCACTGTTTACAACAGCAAAGAGACAAACAAGTCAAATGTCCATCTTCGTCAGCAGTGACAACTAAGTGAACAAGTGTGACCTGTTACACCAGGATTCTTTAGATGGATATGATTATGAACATCTTTAATAATTTCTAGAAATATATTTCCTTATAGCACACAAAAAATATTTACTGTGGCAGAACTGTTTACTAATAATACACCCATGTTCAGTAATTAGCATTTCATTATTTTCCTATTTGGAAATGGTCTAGACATTCCATAAATATCCATCATTTAATTCACATAACAAAACTTTAAAGTTTCAATTACCAAAGACACATAGAAAACTTTTTCAATGTACATATACAATATAATTATCACTAAAAAATTTACCTCAATATGTTTCATTTTAATTGGATCTCTTTTATATATTAGTTAAAACTTAGAGATTTCAAAGTCGGTTATTACCAAAGCTATTTTCTTGACACATTTTGTAACACAGGTAACTTATTTTTATAAACTCGTTTAACAAAATTTATTTTATATTAATAATTTGAAAAACAAACTACAGCCAGCTTTATTTTATTTTATTTTATTTTTTTGAGGGCAGTGTCACTTGCCCTCATATGTGGGACCGGAACCGGGGCCGCTGGTGTCCCAAGCAACTCTTAACCACTGGGCCACTCGGCCGGCCCTACAACCAGGTTTAATATCAAATAGTTTACCAGGACTGATCCTGAAAAGCATTTAGGTTAGTTTGTATTTTATTTCTTAATTTATGTAAACATTTAATCTTTTCGAGCCAAGCAAATACACTACTGTGTTGCCAGAAAAGTCATGACGGATTTTTTCTATGTTTTCGTTGCAAAAATGAGTCAAGATTTTCCAGATAACCCAACAGTCACACCACCCAGAGCTAGAAGCATCTTACCACAATCAAAAACCATTTCAGACAGAGATCAGAAATTACAAGAATTAATAGTAACTGCAGAGAACACACAAGATGTTTTACCAAGAAAACAGCTGGCTGTCACAAGAGCTCTGTAATACAGTTTAGATTTAGAAGCTTTTCCCTTTCCGAGGATCCACCTTCTTCTGCACGTGGACAGAAAGGTGTAAATAGTGAGACACATCAACCGGCCTCTTTACAGCTCAGGCCTGGAAGCCAAAGCCTCTCCACACAGAGTGCAGGGGATGCAGCCCTCCCAGAGCCAAAGGATCACAGAGACAGTCAGAGAAGGCACAGACCTTTGTCACCCAGGCGTTCAGGAGGGTGGGGTGGAGAGGGTGTCTCAGGTCTCCCCCAAAATGTAAGGCATCTCCAGCCCCGAACCCACTAATTCGTGGCCCTGGCAGGTGCTACTGGACTGGGATCTGTGCAGCACTAACGGGTAAGGAAGGTGGGGAGACAAATGCCCCTTATGGGCAGAAGCCCCTCAGAACACACGCCCCTGGTACCTGACACGGCCAGGCGCACTGGGAACCCCAGTTTATCCCATTGGCCACCAGGCGCAATGCGGAAAGTGGCCCATGGCGGGGACAAGAGAGGATTAGCTTCCCCGTCCCAAAGACACTCTCCCAGGACACAGAAGGAGATGAAAGGAAAAACCTCCCGCGGTTTGTAGACGGGGACCAACGGCAAAGTTTGTCCTGCAGACGCCGGTCTGGAGAGAGCTGCTTAACTCCCCAAAGGTCTGGCTCTAGGGACAGGCTTCTGGGGAGCCTGTGCCTGTGTTCTGTCCCCATGGTAGCTCTTTCTTAGGACAAAGGACACGCGAGACACAGACACAGGAAAAAACAAATATCTCTAGGAGGAAAGAATAAAGAAAACCCTAGTCTCTAGGTGGAAGAAGTTTACTTCAGAAATATTTTTTTCTGTCAGTGTAAATAGAGTAAAGAGAAAAAGGATTCACACCACTTCTAACTTCTACCAAACCCCGCAGACAGACCAAGAACTGTAATACATGTGGAACCTTGAATTCATATAAACATGAAATTTCCACAGACACTGAGGAACTATCAGGTAAACAGGATATTTTAGACAAAGGTGGGAGTGGGTTCTTAGATTTTAGATGTAAAACTGGGAGATTTACAGGTAATTCAGGGAAAGCTGAACACATATGTCAAGTACATTTTTGTGAGGCTCCTGCTTGGAGTCTTGTCTACAGCTAAGGTGATTGAGCTCAGGTTTTTATTTGTCCTTCACCACCTTTAAGGAGGCAGGGAAACGGGGAGCGAGGCTACACCAGGGAAGCCTGTGTTTTAAAAATGTCCCTGTTCCACTTTCTTTTTCTTTGTTTTGCTCAGCCTGGGGCAGTTGTGGGCTTTGTGGGCTGTGTTTACATTTCTGATCTGCTCCTCGGAGGGCCTGGGGGAGATGCTGAGACTTCCTCATTTCTATCAGACAGAAAATCAGCTTCTATTTGTGTCAAGTTTCTGATTGGTTATTAAATCCTTTAAAACTAGTTTCTACGTACCAGTTCTCAACATCTTATATCTCCATAAAGATTTTTAAAGTTTGAACCTGTTGATTTTCCCTTCTGCCTTTTTTAACCCTCATGTTGATACTAGCACCTATAAGACCCAGGGAGCTGAAGAACTCATTAAGAAACTTAAGAATAGTTAAATTTCCTTATATCCGTTTGTATTAAAAATGTGGTCTTTCTAGAGAAAGACAGGCACCAATAAAACAGGTGTCTGTCATGAGAGTTCTCTGACACATTTTCCAATTTAAAAGTTTTTCCTATTCCAAGGATCCACTTTCTGGCCATTGATGGTAGGATTTTAATAGCTACTCAAACCAAAAAGCCCTTTTACAGCTTAACCAAGGAAGCCAGAAGCTTTCTGTCCCTGCGGTATTTCCTTTACATGACAAAGGACACAAGAGACAAAAGCACACAAAAAATGACCATCTCTGGGAAGAAAGATACAATAGAGAAAACCTTGAGTCGCTGCTTCTGAGAAACTAGCTTCACAAATATATTTTCCTGCCAATCTGCATGTGGAAGAGAGAAAAAGGACACGCAGCACTTCTAAATTCTCCCAAGCCCCGCAGAGATAGACCGGGAAGGCTGACGGAGTGAACAAAAACACTCTCACCTCTGCAAGCAGACATCCACGAGCTCCCAGCTGCAGCGGTTTCCAGGAGCCAGCAGTGCCCCAGCCAGTAATCCCGGCAGGATCCCCGAAACTGGGGGCTTTAAAAAATCATTCTTTTGCTCTCACCCTGTATGTGTGTTATGGGAGAGCGGGTCCTTGAGTCCTCACAGGAAGGCATTCCAGGATGTAGGAACAACGCCTCCCGAATAACGGCAAGCAAGCCCAGGATATATTAAAAGAAAATATATCCCCAAAACGCAGGACTGGATAAGCCCAGGAGGAGAGCGACTGCACCCAAGCAAAGAAAGTGTAGGATTCTGTTTGAATGAGGGCGCGAAATACTCAGGGTCGAGTCACAGGTGATCCCGGGGCGTTCCCAGGGCGTGTCTTTCCTGACCACCCCTTCCCTTTGGAGGGACGCTCAGGGGGACACAGCGGGTGGAGATGTTTCCCTCCAGGAATGCTAACGATGTTATAATCTATTTAAATTAGCTGTAGCTGCACCTTTTCTTAGGAATGATCTCCTCTTTTGTTTCGCCTCACGTCTTCCTTTCCTTTCCTCCCCGCCCCCCTGTGGCCCTGTCTCTCTGCCTGTGCTAACAACTTCTTCTAGCTGAGTAAATCATCAAATTACTATAATCAGATTAATAAGATTAAATCGTATTTTAACACATGCGCATGGGGAACTCACATACACGTAAATATTCCACAGACAGTGAGGTCAGATCGGGCGCTTCACAGGTACCTTAGGAAGAGCGGCACATTCACGGAAGGAAAATTGTTCATCGACCCAGGAAATAACGGGACACGGGGAAACGGGTGCTCTACAGCCTCTGCTTGGAGTCTTCCAGCCTTACGCTAAAGGGATTATGGTAAGGTTTCCCCTCCTAAACCACGTTTTCCCACCTGAATCTCTTAAACGGGAAAAGAGGGCGGGTCAAGGCTATTTTTAACTCCTTTGTTTCTTATCAACCAACTAAAAGTCAATATGCCCAAAGTCAAGACTTTTGTTCCTCTTCATTCCCGCCTTTGAAACTATAAGAAAAGTTCCATATCCACAAGTTAAATTGGTAGATTGTTCCATATTTCATTGATTTAATCTCTCAGTCCTGAAAATAAGTTTAGTTCCATCGAATCTTATATCATGACATAGTGTTATATACTCCCAAGTTTCACCTTCTATTAAATATCTGATTACCTGTTTATGTGGGGGAGGAATAAGCTGTCCTCTACCCTGATGCTGCCTCTGGCTGCTCCAATAATCAAATAGATGTGAGCAGATCAGCAAGAGAAAATAAGCAGATATAATACACACATATGGGAACCCCACACATAGGAGACAGTCAGAGACCCACCTGCAGGAGAGGTAGGGAGCTAGAAAGGGAACGTGGGTACATAGACATGCTGAGCTAGGGATGATATAAGGTCCCTTGGGGGCTTGAAAGGGTCACTGCAGGGTGATGACAACAGCAGATGTTTCCTGAATATCTTGAACCTAGCCAGACAGACAGATGTTGACAGAGACTAAAGGAGGTCACACAGGGACAGAAATAGATGCACATTGTGGGGTGTGGAGTGCTGAGCTGCTGCCGGCCCAGGGCTGCTGACTGTGTGCGTGGCCTATGGGTTTGGGGTCTCTTGGGGTGTCCTTGGCTGACTGCACTGTTTTCCCAGGTCTTCCACATATGCCGTTAGGCCCCCCAGGACTCAAGTTCCCACACCAGGCCAGCCCTCTGGACCTGAGAGTGGACCCAGGATTAGATGAGACATCTTCTGCCAGGGTACAGCTAACAGACTCAACCCCGAACCATCCAGACAGGTCCAGGTACCACAGCTGTGCAGGGGGGAGGCTGTTCTAGCAAAGCTGCCCGAGAAGCCTGGTGTTCAGCTCCCCTTGCCAATGCTGCAACTGGAGTGGAGTCCCCAAAGCCCCTTCAGGCCCATCGCCCGGGCCAGAGCCGGGGATGCCACCACAGCCCACCTCCCCAGCTCTCCCTGGGGGATGCAGTCTGGCCCCTGCAGGCCTCCTGTGGTCTTTCCATACCCAAGCTTTCTGATATCGGTCCTGGGTTCCTTTCGGTCTTGTCCTCTTGGGCTGCCTCTTTTACATGAAAAATAAGTCTTTGGTTTGCACCCCATTGCCCCATCCGCCCCCCCAAATGTGGCTACTTACAGAGGCTCTCTAGGCACACTATGGGTTCAAAAACAGCGCTGGAGAATGTAGGCAGCCAGGAGGGGAGGGTGGCATAAGGCAGCACAGGTAACAGCCTGGTGAGCAGGCAGTTAATTTAGTTGTGCCGAATTTCACCTCCAGGGATCCACATTACAGGGCACAGATAACAGCGCCTAAGGCATAGCCCCGGGTCTGAGACTTTGGCTCAGAAGCCTTAGGAATGAAGAGCATATCCTGACCTCCGCTCAGGTGTTATTCCCGAGATGCACACGAGGTGGCAGCAGAGAATAACTTTTCCTGGTGACATGCACCTGGTGCTATTCCCGAGATACCCACGAGATGGCAGCAGAGAATAACTTTTCCTGGTGACCTGCACCTGGTGCTATTCCCGAGATGCCCACGAGATGGCAGCAGAGAATAACTTTTCCTGGTGACCTGCACCTGGTGTTATTCCCGAGATGCACACGAGGTGGCAGCAGAGAGCGTTTTCCCACCCACCGGCCTTACAGTGAGCATCCAGGCCTCTGGGACTGAGCTCACTGTGAGATCAACCTGTTTCAGGCCCTTCACAGGCCTCGGCTCACCTACTGCTCCCATTTTCCAGATGAGGCAGAGACAGTTATTATCTCCATTTCACAGGTATTTAAAACGAAGACTGATTCTAACAGAATTCTGAGTCCAGAGCGGAGGCTGAAATGGGCCCACAGGGGCCCGCAGAGCTTGCACACACGGGATCCTGGGCAGAGTGATCCAAGCAGGCCTGCAGCGTTGGGTGGAATCCTGGTTATTCTATTTGAAGGGAATCTGCACGTGACCTCATGGTCCAGCCTGCCGTGCACTCACCCAGGCTGGTTTTCGGTGGGACTTGGGCAGGCAGCTGGGGAAGGGGACAGGTGGGGAGGGATGAGGTGGCCTGGCCCTGCACCAGAGGACAAGCAGCACCAGATCCCTAGGACCAGGGCTCCCCCACTTCTGTGCCCAGCCTGTGCTCGGGGCTTTTAAATCTGTTCCTCCTCAGCCCAGAGCACGGCTGCGGCTTCTGCCCGTGTTCCCTTCCTCTGAGGTCACAGCTTCAGACAAGAGCTTCCTGACAGCTCAGACTGGAGTCTGGGGGGGGCACTTTCCTTATGGGGGATGCCTGAGCCCCAGACAGGGCAGAGCTGACTCCTGTCCCCTCAAAGTACTAGCTGTGTGACTTCGGGCAAAGACATGGAACCTCAGTCTCCTGGCCTGTCAGGTGGGGATAAGCGCTCCCTCTCAGGGCGACCGTGAGGGGTCAGTGAGGGGATGCAGGCCAGGTCCTGCCCAACATGGGATCGGCCCTCACTCCTGCTCCCTCTGCCCCTCTTAGTCCTTTTTCTACCTTCTGTGGGCTGGACAAATCATAAGTTTGGCAAATAGTGTCCTTGTGACAGGGCAAGCTCTCCTGCTGGTGTCCACACCGCCAAAGTCCCCTGAGTGCTGAGTCCAGCATGTGTGCGAGCTTCATCCTCAGGACAGCATTCTCCACAGCCCCTCCTGGCCTCCACACACCCGCTCCTCTCCAAACTCATGGTCCCCACCTCAGCTCAGGCCACCAGGACCAGTTTCCATTTGATTTTTCACTGCAGGAAACACACTCCCACTGAAAAATAAGTAACGGGTAAGTCACAGGTGAGCACCTTGAAAAATAAGTCACAAAGTGTCCCACTGAAAAATAACTCACTGTTCAGTGAAGGGTGAGCACCTTGAAAAATCAACACAGGGAGGGCCGGCCAAGTGGAGCGGTGGTTAAGCGCTGGCTTGGGATGCCAGCGGCCCCGGTTCGAGTCCAACATATGAGTGCCAGTGACACTGCCCTCAAAAAAATAAAAATCAACACAGGGGAGGCCACTAAAAATAAATCAAAGTTCAGTTACAGGTGAGCACGTTGAAACATAAGTCACAGGGGAGTCACCTTGAAAAATAAGTCACAGGTCATTCTGAGGTGAGGACTTTGAAAAAATAAGTAAATCGGGCCGGCCGAGTGGTGCAGTGGTTAAGCACTGGCTTGGGACGCCAGCGGCCCTGGTTCGGATCCCACATATGAGGGCCAGTGATACTGACCTCAAAAAAAAAAAAAAAGAAAGAAAGAAAAATAAGTAAATCACAGGGATGTCCCATTGAAAAATAAGTTAGTTCTGTCACAGGAGAGCACCTTGAAAATAAGTCACAGGGGTGTCCCACTGAAAAATAAGTCACAGGTGTCAGGGGTAGAGGGGCGAATGGACAGCTCTACCCATCTACTCAAATGGATGGCATTGGGCTCAGCACAAAGGAGACACTTTTATCATCCACCATGCTGCATGTAAAGTAGTGAGCTCCCCATCACCTCTATTACATTGTGTAGAATGCAAAGGCTGGAAGGAACCTCAAACAGTCAAGCCCCTCATTTTGCAAGTGTGACTGTCAGGGCAGCTACTCAGAGTCACAGACTGATCACAGATATCGGAATCCATCTGAGACCTACTCGTCACACCATCTGCCTGGGTGCCGAGAAAGGATCACATACAGAAGGCCTGGACGACACACACGCTGCCTGCGTTCAGCTATGGGCCTGCTGGGAGCCCCATGGACTAGCTGGGAGTCCCCCGCCTTGCAGGTGTATAGGTACCTGACAGCGAATTGTCACTGTTCGGTAATCATACTTTTTGATTGCTTCTCTGTTAGCAGCACTTGGCTACACTCCCCTCCACAGTCCAGATCCTGTGTTGTGTCACCCTGATGAAGCTCCGTTGAATGGATGGGCACCTCTGTAAAAATGGCCACCCTTCCAGATCCCCAATTTCCCATTGGCTTCTCAAGGCCTCACAAGGGACCCCTGTTGGCTTGGTGTTTCTAGGTGCAGTGTCCAATGACATGGCAGCAGCTTGCCCCAGGACCAGGCAAGACAAGGGCAACTGAGTGACTCGGTGGACAAAACATATCTTGGGCGGCCATGACAGGAACAGTGTGCAGTGGTCCACGCCTCGTTCACAAGCGAAGATGCCCAGGAACGATCCTTGTAGGCACCTGCTGTGGGCACAGCTGCATGCTGTCCACCTGGGCCTCAGACAGCTCCACACACCTCTCCACGCTGATGCTCTCTGGCCAGAGGACCACCATGCTGACCACCACAGGGCGCCATGCTGACTTTTTAGGTGCCTTAGACCTGCTGGCTTGTATTCCTTAGGCTGGAAAGGCTGCCTGGGATGTAGAAACCACCTTATCCTGAAAGTCATCTTGTCTTGCTTTGTACTTTGTACCTGCTGGCTTATGTTTGTCTCCTAGGGGCTTATGATCAGCGGGCCTGGGCAGTCCAGGCGGCGGGATGTGGAACCAGAGGGCTTGGTCATGCCCGAAACGCTTTGTTGCAAGAGCCACTGAAAAAGGCCCTGAAGCGCTGAAGGGAGAACAGCTTCACTTACCCGCTCCTATCAAACTCCGTGCCCATTCTTTCTTTTTCTTTTTCTTTTTTTTTTGAAGATTTTATTGGGGAATTGGCGGAGGGGAACAGCGTTGGGGAATCGGGGAAGGGGAACAGATAAGTTGCTGTCTTTTTGTTCTTCAGTTTAGTTGCGGAGGATGTTGCTTCACTGTTGGTATCGTCATTGCGCTCTTCCCGGATGAGGCAGATCGGTCGCTGGCCTCTGGATGTCGCTCACCGCGGCTATTGGCAGCTCACGCTGGCTGCCAGCCGCTCACGCTGGCTGCCGGCCACTCACTGTAGCCTATGGCAGCCCACTGCAGCAGGGGCTGCAGCCCACACCATCACCGGGGCTCGCACAGCCCAGCTCCAGGTGGAGCTGTTGTTAGCTGTAGAGGGCAGTGTCACTGGCCCTCATATGTGGGATCCCAACCGGGGCCGCTGGCATCCCAAAACCAGCGCTTAACCAATGTGCCACTCGGCCGACCCTCCGTGCCCATTCTTGATCAAGGCGGTTAGGGTCTTTTCTAGCCTGACCTCTCGCGGCCCAAATAAATTCTAATAGAGGAACTTTGGTTTCCAGCGACTGATTCCTCCGGCCGTGCCCAACCATGGGGACTGTTATCCCCGTTTGGCAGAGAAACTGAGGCTCAGAGCCGCTCTGTGTCCCGCCCACGTTGACGCGTCTGGTAAGGCAGGGCCAGGACTCCGCTCTGGATACCTGACCACACAGCCCCATCCGTGCCCACGAGGCCGCGCTGCCCGCCCTCCCGACGGGGAGCCGAGGCCTGGGGCCCGGAGGCCGGAAGTTAGTCCCTTTCCCGCAGACGCTCTTCAGTCGTGAGATGAGATGAGAAAATACTTTTCGCCGTAATGTTGGGTGACAGAGCCAACTGCCCCGTCCCTCTGAGCCGAGCCCGTGAGCTGGGCCCCGCCGCGCCCCGCGCCCGCAGCCCTAGACGGTAAGGCCGAGCGCCTGGGGCCCGCGCCCCGCGCTGCAGGGCCTCCCAGCGAGGCGTTGGGGACACAGGGCGGGGTCCCTGGCCATGGGACGCAGCTGCGGCATAAGCTGAGGTCGGCGCACCAGCCCTGCCAGGCAGCGCCCCTGGACCCTGAGAAGCCCCGGCAGGCTGCCGTCCAGGCCGAGCAGAAAGGCAGCACTGGCGGGCGCCACCACGGCCCGTGGGAGACAGGCGTCCGCGTCCAGGTCTCAGGAAGCGCCGCCGTGGGAGGTGTGGAAACACAGCTTGGTGCGGGGCAGCCCCCGCCAGGGCCCTGTGCCGTCTGCGCCCTGCGCTGCCTACTGTGCGCTGTCTGCCCTGCGCCCGTCTGTGTCCTGTGCCGTCTGCACCCTGCGCTGCCTACTGTGCGCTGTCTGCCCTGCGCCCGTCTGTGTCCTGCACCCGTCTGTGTCCTGTGCCGTCTGCGCCCTGTGCCCGTCTGTGCCCTGTGCCCGTCTGTGCCCTGTGCCATCTGCGCCCTGCGCTGTCTGCCCTGCGCCCGTCTGTGTCCTGCGCCCGTTTGTGCCCTGTGCCGTCTGCGCCCTGCGCTGCCTACTGTGCGCTGTCTGCCCTGCGCCCTGCACTGTCTGCCCTGCGCCCGTCTGTGTCCTGCGCCCGTTTGTGCCCTGTGCCGTCTGCGACCTGCGCTGTCTGCCCTGCGCCCGTCTGTGCCCTGGGCTTCTCTGGGTGGGGTCCACGTCATGGATGTCCCCCTTTCCTGGAGCGCACTAGTCACGGGGATCCCTTGGGTTGGGCCCAAGCAGGCGAAGGTGCCGGAGCTCCTGTGCAGTACTGGCCGGGCGGTCACTGTCCTTGCTTGGCATGGCCTCGCCCTTCAGTCTCCAGCCTTGGTCACTGGTCCCACCAACAGTGGCCAGCCGGACTTGCGCAAGCCTTGGCCTTGACCGCCCCCACTCCCCACAGTCTGAACTCTTTTCTGGCCCACGATGCAACTGGTCTGAGTGGGCATGAGGCCGGCAGGGTGGGCCGGCGGTGTGCTCTCCTCACGGGGCCCTCCTGTCCCTCTTGGTCAAGGGCAGCTCTGCACATCAGCGGCCCCAGCCAGGAGTCGGCCTACATGCCTTTCCTTACAGGCCACTCGCATCACTCCTGTGCGGCACACCTGTGCGGCACACCTGAAAGACGGCCCTCCGTCCCACCGCTGCTGCCCTGGGCCGGCCCCTCCCTCTCCTCCCCAACAAGCTCCAAGCTGCCCCCATGTCCAGGCTTCTCCACCAGTGACCGTCCCACAATGCTGGTCAGCCTGGTAGGCCCCGGCTGGCGGGCACACGAGTCACAAGGCCAAAGATGAGGGCCCAGCACATCTCAGGGCCTGTCCCTGCCTCACTTGTCAGCAGCGCAGCTCCTCCCGTTACCCTGTCGCCCCTGCTCTACTCTTTCAACACCTGGAGCGGCCAGCCCCCGTCTCCACGCAGTGTCAGAACTGTTAAGTGCAGGTCACCCAGCTGATGTCACACAATTGCTTGGTGCGGACACCCCCGTCCCCCACACGCTTGGTGACCAGAAGTGCCACAGCATCCACAGAATACTATGTGTAGTAAAAAGAGAAACTTTTTTGAGGTTTATTAGCTTTTAAAATGTCCTTTACGATTGGTATGAAACAGGTTACACTTTATATCCTGGTCACTGGTGTGATGAGCGTTGTCAGACTGAGACAACACTGCAGAACTATTACTGGTCTGATTGTCCCAGCGGGCAAGGCGGGGGCTGTTGGGGGTGCCAGCTTTTGGGACACACCCACCTCCAGTCTGCGGAGAGTCTTAAATGGTCAAACACAAAAGAAACACGCTCATGGGTAGGCCGAAGCCTGGGCCTCTCCCAGGAGAGCAGTGACAGGGCGGGGAACAAGCTCAGAAGACCCACACAGTCCTGTGCCGGCGGGTTACACCTCAGCAAGGACCACACACCTTCCCAGCAGAGGTCTGAGCTGCCCAGGAGCCGATAGGGACCCTCCTGTGACCACAGCCACGCCCAGCTCTCTCCAGAGCTGGCAGCGTAGCCGTGACAAGTACGTGACAATCACAGTGGTTGAGACGGTGACAGCGCCCAAGCTCTTGAACCCTCTGTGGTGACACAGAGGCACATGTGCCCCAACCCGAGCGCCCAGGTTGCTGCTGGTTCCCCAACACTGTAGGCCACAGGACGCCCAGGCTGGGTGCGGGGGTCAGCCCGGGACACTGGCTATGACCACCAGAAGCTGACCGAGAAGCTCAAGTCCAGGGCGCGCACATAGTGCCACCACCTCGCCGGGATGAAGAGGACCTCTCCAGGGCACAGCACGCAGGACAGGAAGGGGGCCTCAGGAAACCTGGGGAAGCGCTCCGGGTCGGGGCTCTCCACGTCAACCTGCAGAGGGCACAGGGCTCATCGGTCCAGGCTCCACACGGACACGGGTGGGGTGGGAGGGAAGCCGTGAGGCCACACCAGGTCCCGCCTGCCCACCTGGCTCGTGTTGTGAAGAAGGTGTGTACTGTGAGGGTATAAGGCGTCGGACTCCTGTGGGGAGTACAGCCGGATGTACTTCCTCCCGATCACCTGGGAAAACAGCGACCCTGTCGGTCAGTCCGTTGGTGGGCTGGTGGCCTCACTGCCCCCCGACCCCGGGCTATGCCACGTGCTGTGCACTGCGCCCCATTGGCCTATCACCACCACACACACTTGGGGTTCTCTCTCCAGACACGAGTCCATAAATTTGCTCCTGTAGCCAACAGCAATTCAGCACTGGACTGTGGCAGCCCTCAGAGGTGGTTTGTCATCACCCCTTGGCAGGCAAGGACACAGACCGCCTGGGTTCACAGAGCTTGACGGGTGACAGAGCCGGTGTCCACTCAGGCACTCTGCCTCTGTGGACTGGTCTGCTTGGCTGGAAGCTCACTCCCTGTTGTAAACCCTCTGCTCAGGAAAAGCCAGGTGGCTTTACAAAGTGCCCCTCCTCCGGGTCCCAGGAGAGCCCCACTGTGGCTGAGGAGCCAGCCTCACTGGGAGGTGGGTCTGAGGCGGGCGTCCCTCACTGCGTCCCGTCCTGACACCCGGCCCGGTGGGGAGCGACTCCCACCTGGGCTAGGAAATTCTGCTGGGGATCCTGGTGAAGGGGTGACACGGTGCCTGGGGGCCCAAACCAGGCATTGATGGTGATGTCCTCGTCCTCCCCGTCGCCCAGGCAGCAGTAGTCGGGGATGCTGATGTCCTGCCTCAGCTCCGGGATCTGTGGGTGTCAGAACAGACGGGGAAGGTTGAGGCCAGGCCTGTGGACCACACTGGCCCGGAAGTCAGCTGACAGACAGACACTGTCCTCTCGTGTGACAACTGGTCACGTGCAGGGGCACAGCAAGGTAAAAATAGGTAGTTACCAAGGAAAAGTAATTTCAGTTCCAGGTTTCCATGTCCCATGCATTTTTTTTGTTTCATTTTCTTTTTTAAAAACCTGATACTAGTGCTTTGTACTTAAATATAAACCAGGTTGTAATTTTCTAAAGAGTTAATTATTTTAAAAAATCAAGTTAAGGGAAAAACAAAAAGAAAATGGGGTTGACTATCAAATCTGTGCGGGGGAAGATTTCCCCAATTTACTAAATGGTGAATCAATGACAATCGACACTTTTCTTTTTTTTTTTGAGGGCAGTGTCACTGACCCTCATATGTGGGACCCGAACCGGGGCCGCTGGCTTCCCAAGCCAGGGCTTAACCACCATGCCACTCGGCCGGCCCAATTGACACATTTTAAGTGTTAATAAGTGTAAACACCAAAAGACTAGGAAACCTACTTGAACTGGTAAATGAGGGTTAATGTATAGAGTACACACGTTATAAGGAACCTAATACATAAAAAATATACAGTCAAAGCACCAAATCAAGGTAATCCATGAAAATGAATTTGATCAAAGGAAGAGCTTCAGTTCCATGAGCAAAGGAATCTAAATGAACTGTCATCTCCCGCTAATCAAATCAGCAAAGATTGGAAAGGGAAGACCCCAGTGGTGGGGAGAAGGTGGTGAGAGGGGCGCCCTCTCGCACGGCCACTGGCCTGACAAGTGGTAAAACCATTAAGACAGCAAGGCTGTGCTAGGGAAGTCTTCAGAAGCTTCACATTTTTGAACCAGTTGGAAGTGACCTTGTGCTGCACCCGTTTGTGTGTGTGTGTGTGGGGGCAGAGACCTCGGGGAGGCTGTGATGTGGCCACGCAGAGGGCGGAGAAGGCAGGTGCCATTGTCCACCCCCACACCCTCTGGTAGACAGAGCCATCTGACATCGCTGCCTCAGGATGGACAACAGAGGACACATCGCCAAGGTGTGGATTCTTGGCTGCCTCCTTTGGAAAAGCAGGTGGTCACACAGCGTTTGGGTCCACAGCCAGTGATGCCTGAGTGTGTTGGGAGGTGCCTCCAAGACCCCAAAAGTCCTCTGGGCACCTCAAGTCCCAGGACCAGAGACCAGGCCCAAGGATGCCCCTCCCCTGGGATTACAGAAGACCTGCCCCTGGGAGTGCTGAGAATCTGACTGGCTCACAATGACATCATCAGGATTTCTAAAATGTGATTGGTTGACTAGGTGGTTGTAATCAGAACCACAGGCCAAGGACTCAGAGACCCCACGAGGAAATGCTCCCAAGATGTGACTGATAGTTGAGGGCAGGCCTAGCATGGTAGCAAAATCTTCTAAAACATGGGGTCCCTGGAAGGACAGTAAGAACCACTGGGCTTCAAGGGTCAAGGACCGTCCCAGAACAGGACAGTGACCAGCCAGCAGCCCCTCTGCCCTGAGTCCCCACATGACGCCCCAAGCTGCTCAGACCTTCCAGGGGTGCTCTGAAGACCCAGGTGGCCAAGAACCAAACGTCTTCAAAGTAATCGTGAACTTTTCCTTCCTTCTCTTAAATCGGCTTGCTCTTATTCTAGTGAATTGGAAGATAACTGCCCTAGCACAGGAACCAAGCTTACCTGTGACTTCAAGGGTCCCCTGGGAGGATGTGCCCCAGGGTGACTGAGGTCAGGGATCACATAGTAGGGGCATGATCAATTAGAGCATCTTTCTTTTTTTTTGAGGACAGTGTCACTGACCCTCATGTGGGACCCGAACCGGGGCCGCTGGCGTCCCAAGCCAGCGCTTAACCACTGCGCCACTCGGCCGGCCCGGCATGATCAATTAGAAACGCCCCCTTCTTCACCTGCTACCATTGCCTGGCTCCCTGGGAACCCTCCCCCAGTTCTGACCACACTTGGACTTCTGACTCCATGCCTGGTTGTCGCCTTGATGCTTGTGGCCTCCCCATGCCCAGTCTCTCAGGCCTGGTGGCCTCGCGTGCTTTCCACCTGCTCTCTAGCTGCCCACTGGTGATGCTCAATGTGCTGCGCTGCTCACTGCAGGGAGCAGACGAGTGGGTGGTGAAAGGGGCTGCTACATTCTTTGTTGCCCTTTGGGGTCAGAAGCCAGGGAGGGCAGAGGAGGCGCACAGAGGAGCGCGGTCCCGGACTTACCTGGTCAAAGAGCCGGTGCTGGGCCAGGTACCCGACGTCCTTTGTCTGGTCCACAGGGGAAAACACAGCGGTGACACGGAGAGCCCGTTAGTGCCGCAGCATGCTCCCGTGGTCCCGCCCCAGCCCGTGACAGCCACCGAGGAGCCCCTCCTGTAAGGCTCAGGTGGGGTGCAGTGGACAGACGCTGGGCGCCCCCCCCAATGCCGCCAGGGCAGAGACGGCTTTGGTCTACCAGCTCCAAGGCTGACGGTGTTGATATAAGGAAGGTTCCTCCAGGATTCTCCGAGTATCTGTGCCTTTCCACTCCTTCCTCCATCCCTTCTTTCCGACAAACATTACTGAGAATTTACAAAATGTCAGACCCTGTGCTAAGCACTGGGCAGAGCTGGATGTGACGTGACCGCGGCCCTCCCAGACTTCCTGGCGCAGAGGACACTAACTGCTGACAGTGACTGAGTGCTGCTGTGCACACGGTGCTGACAGATTCATGTGTTTCACTCTCGCAAGGACCCTGTGAAGTTGGCATTAGTAACCTCTAACCCCAACTAACCCTAACCTATCAAAAGTCAGAGCCATGAGGACCCGAGAGGTTAAGTAAGCAGCCCAGGACACACCGCCAGCAAAGGCCAGTGTGGCCTTAGTGCTTCTTTGCCTGAATCCAAAGCCAATTCTGCCCAGACCACAAACTGCCCCTGCTGAGGCCTCTCTCTGGGCAGCAGGCTTCTCCCCAGTGGAGGGAGCTGGCACAGGTTTGCCAGCAGGTTCACTGACAAGCAGAGGTGGACAATGCAGCATGGTGTGCCTCTAGTCCATGCCCCCCTCGTCCAGGCCTGCAGGTGACAGGACTGAGCAGATGGGGGCAGGGGAGGAATGCAGAGGAAGCAGGAAAGATGTCTCTGAGCTCCAATCGAAGCTGGACATTTAGAGGGGGTAATGAGGAGGGGGGCACTCTGGGTGCAGCCATAATGCTGAGGCCAATGGAAGAAGTGGTTAACCCCAGGGTTACTGGCCTGGACGCATGATCAATCCCATGAGTTATACCGTGTCTGTGCCTGGGGCACGGGCCGCGGGGGGGCATGGAAGAGGTGCAAAGCTTCGTTGGTGCTGAAGTCACACAGATGCAAGTCTGTGCACCTACTCACAGGCCCCTCTCCTTCCCAGCCAATGGACGAGCCAGGCGGATAACCTGTAGCCTCTGACAGCATGGCCCGGACTGCTGAGTCTCTGAACAGACAGAATGCTGCCACTGCTGGGGCAACAGCCTCAAGCCGCAGACAGCCGAACGCAGTTATACGCAACCCACAATTCCACCACGAGTGTGCACCCAGGACACGAAGTCATGTCCACATGGAATCTCGTAACAGGAACGTCTACAGCAGCACTGGTCTGGCCATAATCGCCAGGAGTGCACACACTCAGGTGTCCGTCCACTCATGAGCGGGTAAGCAAAATGCGGCATACACACACGGCAGTGTCACCCGGCCGTGAAAGGACCGATGCTGGGCACCTGCTCCAGCGTGGATGGACCTTGAGCACATGAAGCTCAGGGAGAAGTCAGACCAGGAGGCCAGTGTGTGACTCCACTCATATGACCCGTCCTGAACAAGCACATCCACAGACGGGAAGCAGATCAATGTTGCCTGGGGCTGGCGGCCATGGGGAGTGGGGGTGGCTAGCAATTAGTACAAGGTTTCTTCTGGAGTGATGAAAATGTGAAGAATGAAACAGTGGTGATGGGTGCATGATCTCAGAACCCACTCAAAACACGGAGATACATGACAGAAAGGTTTTTGGAAGGGTGTCATGTCTGCCCACCTGCCTGCCCTCCTCACTCTTGGCTGCTCCAAAACCCTCCACTGCGACGCATGGTTCTTTGCCCAGATGTAACGTGTTGTCCCCTGTGAGTGTTCGGAGCAAGCACCTCAGGGACATACCTCACTCAGGATGTACTTGCTGATGAACTCACTGACCGTCATCAGTCTCTGGGACCACTCCTCATCTGTGTACCTGGAGCCAAGTTCCACGGGGACGGTGCGGCAGCCAGCCACTTCCTGGATGTATTCCACACTGTTAGAAAACATGTGTCGTCACTGTCGACACTACTGCTAACGCTCGCTGGACCCTATGGTCAATGTGAGTCACACTGGTCCCCACTCATCACCAGGTGGCCACCTGCCCACCTGGAGCTGTGCAGCTTCGCAAGCAGTGACAAAGCTGCCAGTTCTCGCTGGTGGCTCTATTTCCTGCTTGTCAAAAGCCATCCAGCTGTGTCTTTGCATTCCTGTCACTAAGCTGAGTAAATGGCCAACATATAGTAGTGGTGAGGTTCCTGGGGTCTGGATGCTGGTGGCCTGGCACTGACCAGTGGGTCCTCGGCAAGTTAACCCCTCTGAGCCCTTGTTTCCCATTTGTAAAGTGGGGGTGATGACTGTGCCTGTTCTGTGGGAACCAGGGAGGATAAAGACAAAGACAACATGGCAGCACCAATCTTGGCACCTGACATGCAGTGACACACAATGCACACTTGCTGGGACGACTCTGATGGTCAGTGTTAATGGGAACCACCCCTCCACAAAACCACCACAGGACAGGCTGACTCGGCAACCCTCCGTAGACACCGCACAGCCATAGCACGGCGGCCACTCTCTAGCTGCCCAGCTTGACTTCCCCAAGTGTGAAGACAGAACAACCCGAGAGCCCGGAAGACCACGGAGGGGGAGGCGGCTGTCTGTTAGTTCCACTGGGAAGCCTCGGGACCCCGAGACTCCACAGAATCCCTGAGATCCTGCAAAGCTGCACAAGACATGCTGCTGGGCTACTGCTGGAGCCCTCCCAGCAGTAGCAGTGACGTTTTTCCATGTCACTGTGTTTACTTGGGGATGGTGGGACAAGCAGTGCAAGGAGCCTTTGGGGACACTCAGATGGGAAGGTGAGCCCCATGGCCTTCAGCAGCTACCCACCTCCACTTCTTCATGCATGGCCAATGGTCGGCCACACCTTCCAAGATCACAGGTCTCTCTGGGACCAAATGATGTTCCCTAAAATACTGCAGGGACGGGCAGTGAAGCCGGGGGACCGCTCTTTCTGACATCATGTCTGGAACCGAAGCATGCTCTTTCCTGGCTTTCTGTTTAAAAACAAAATGAGAAAATGGCAACCACCATAGATAGTCAAAATTGGGGGCATCTGCATCAGTGCTAGGCGAGCTGGGGTGTCGTTACTACCTTGACAGTTGTCACTTGTCATTACCGCGGCAACTACCACTGCTTGCTTCTCATGACATCAAGATGCTTTTTCTTTACCAATTCACTTAAAATATTTGTCCAATTATAAAGCAATATGCTGCTGCATAGGAATTCTGCCCCCAAACCCCACCATCTAACAGAAGAGCATTCTTTGGGCATGACCGTATGTTTCTTTTGCACCTTTCCAGATATATCCCTGACCCACAGGTAGTGACAGTTACGAAGATTAAGCAAGTCCACCTGTTCCATCTGGTAACTTACGTCAAGCAGTTCCCTGCTGCACCCTGATTTACTCAACGGGCTCCCAGCTGAGTGACCTGCACATGCTGCTGTCTCTGAGCTTCAGTTTCCTGTCTGTTAAATTACTGGGAGACCAGAGTTCACTGTGGAAAGTACCCAGTGTGACTTACTGGCACGGGTCACCTCCTGTGGCCCCCACTGCTGAGCCCCAAATTGGTTCTCAGTGTTGGCAGCGGCAGGCGGTGCGCCTGGCAGTGTACCTGCCTGTTCCCTCCTGTCACAACCCCTCCTCAAAGGCCACCCTATGTGAGGCTGGCTCCCCCACCATTTTCACCACCTGAGAAGACATTCTTTTACAGCCTCACTAGATGGTAAGCTCCAGGGGGACAGGGTCTGGGCCCTCCTGCACTGTCACCTCAGTGCTTGGCACACCTGGGCCTCCACTGATGGTCAATTAAGCTGCTGACAAAAGGCCTCTTGCAGGTAAAGGAACAGAGGGACACAGAGGGGTCATGACACTGCATGAATAACAGGAAGTGGTGGCAACATGGGAACCTGAACCCAGCATGCTAGCTCCAGAGCCTGAGCTCTCAGCCCCTCAACTACATGCACTGCCCAACACCAGCCACCCCATGGTCAACACCCTGGGCATGAAGCCACCTCCATGTGCCCTCGGGACAGCTTAGCATGGGAAAGAGCACAAGCACCTGTCCCTTGATCTACATGGTTGCCCTTCCCTCTGTAAGGTCAACCAACACACCGTGTCCTTAGCTCCAAGACATTATGTAAAATCTCGATAGATAATTTCATAGCCAAAAATGGCTGTCTTGATCTTTTTGCACTTTTTTTAAATTAGAGAGGAGTTAACACATTTTCCAACACTTGATTTGACCTGTTTTCTCCTCACGAACACACCTGCACAGAGATATTGTAAGTGAGGCCTGCATGTCAGCACTGGATTGGAGTCTTCTCAGGGACCCGTGCTCAGTGCCTTAGGGTATCCTTTGGCACGTGCACTTAAATACCAGGAAGGATGCGTGTAAGGATCGAAAAGGGGGAATTGACCAGATGGCCAAGGAAAACTGCACAAGATGGGCTAGCTGGCTGCAGCGGTCACCCACACAGTCCCCTTGGGTTGTTTCGGGAACCACAAAGCTTCCACACTCCCTCTCTCCTGAAGGACACCGCTGCTGCAGAAACTAGAAGTAAAAAAAAAAAAAAAAACTAGAGAAAAATTCCTAGATGGAGATGCTCCATTTCCAAACCAAGGGAAGATGCTGTTTTTAGCCAGAGAGGTCAGCAGGTTGAGTCCCCACCCCAGGGAGAGCTCACTCATCACCTCTAGGAAGATCGGACTGTGGGGAGGTGTCAGGTGTCGTCATAGACAACCCACCTTTATGCTGGGCTGCTCCTGGGCTGGGCATGGGCCGGCCCTTTTTTCAGAGAGGTGCTTCTGTAGGATGGCAGCCACTTTAATGAGGATGTCCTCAAGGATGGCCGCCCCCATCAACAGGCCCATGTCACAGACGTTCAGGGCTGCGGCCACAGTGGTAGTGTCCCCAGGCGCCTCACAGAGACACAGGACTTGGAGAAGGCAGCCAAAGGCATAAACCCGACGCCAGTCTTTGTGCACGTCCTGCCAGGCGCCGGTGTTGAGCTTCTCCCAGGCGTAGTCACGGACGGCCTCGCTCATCTGCAGACACTCGCTCAGCCTGCCCCCATAGAGCAGGGCGGTGGCTTGCTGCAGCAGCGTCGCCACGCTGCCCTCCACGCGCTCACTCAGGTCCAGCTTCATCTCCTCTTCGGTGCGGGGCAGCAGCGCCCTCAGGGCGTCCCGCAGCGGGGCTGCTCCCGGCAGTCCGGGGTGACGCGAGCTGGCGGAGGAGGGAACGAGTTACAGAGCCGCGGGCCTGGGCGCACATCCTAGGGTCCAGGGGCGGGCCCGCGGAGCGGCGGGCAGGGCGCGCCCCGCACCTGCGTCTGGGGCGCGGCCACCCGGGCTCCGGGGCCCCTCTCCGTCCGACGCCGCCTCCCCGGAGCCCCCCGGCGCTGGGCGCCTGCCCGTGGCCCTCCGCCGTCGGCGCGGCGCCGCCCTACCTCGGCTGCATCCCGCCGGCGGCCCGGTCCCCGGCGCCGCCCCGGGGGAGTCCTGTCCGGCGGCGGCCACACGGGACGCGGCGGCTCCAGGCTGGAGACCCAGGCCGGCCGCCACACTCACGGGGGAGGCAGCCGCGCCGGCACGAGCGCGCGGGGGCGCCAACGCGCAGGCGCAACAGCAGGCTGCACGCAGGCGCAGAGCGACGCTCGGCCCGGAACCACCGCGCGTGCGCAAGGCCTTCCGCCCGGCGGCGGGTCGGGCTGGAGAGCGGCTCCCGGCCCCTCAGGGCGCAGGCGCGGACTCCGCCCGCGGACTCCGCCCCTTCCCGCCTTGCCACGCCCCCGCCACAGGCCGTCACTTCCGGCTCCGCGTCTGATCGCGGCGCCTGCGCAGTCCTCCCCTCGGCCCTGAGCCGGGAGAGAAAGCCGCGCGCTCGAGCTGCGCCAACCCGCCTCCCGGGGAGTCCCACGGGGCTGCCGGGGAGCCTCCTGCCTGGAGCGCCAGCGGCTCGCACAGGCAGTGCCTGGTGCTAGACACAAAATCACTCATGGCGGTTGTAAAAGGCGGCGAGGCAGACTATTCAGGGTCCTGCTGCGCCGGGTTTCTGACGGGCAGAGACGAGGGGCCACGGAGCAGGGCCTGCGTCAGCCCGTGGAAAGTTATTAAAGGGACACAGCAGGGCGTAGGGGCCCCGCCGAACCGGCGTGACACTTCCTCGCTGAAGGCAGGCCGTGATCACACACGCAGCGTGGGGTCTTGCTAAGTTGACACAGCAGGATTCTGGCTGAAACAGCAGGAGAGCCTGGCCAGCGTGAGGCCGAGGAGGAAGCTTGTCCCCGAATTGTCTGCGCACCGTGGAGTCCTCAACGTTATTTAATTCAACAACCTGTGAGGTGGAGATTCTTGTGTCCTACCTACGGACTCGGAGACCCAGGCTAGCTTGAGGCCAGCTCAACAGATGGGGGAATTCTGGCTACTTCAGTAGCACCAAAGAAAACACAAAAAAACTCAACCATTGCCCTCGAGGATTTCACAGATAACTGAGATTAACAAATATTTATTGAGCGTTTACACACACCTGCCACTTTCAACTGCACTTTAAAAGATGAAAAGCATACATAACTGTTACCATCATTATCATTCCCCCCCCTCCCGCCCCCATTGAGTGAATTCTACCTGAGCCCTGTGCTCCTGGAAAACAGTGAGGGTTAAAGGAATTTCCCTCACCCTGTCGTGTCCCAGAAAACAGCTCACTGCAGAGAATCACTTTTCCCCTGTGTGACTTAAATACGTCATGGATGCCCCCCTTGTTTACTTATGTAAAGGGCAATCACAGACTCCAAATTTCCATTCTTTGCCCCATTGATGATTAGCTCACCTGCTTGTCCCCAGTAATCAGTCAGCAAAATGCTTGTTAACCAAACTTTGGTTAAATTCTCTCCTTCCTCCAGGCGCCTGGACCTTGGGCCATCCTCAGCCTGAGCCAACACACAGCCATCCCCTCCTGAGAACAGACTGGCCTCAGGGTCAAACACTCTGACTGCTCTCCCGCATGCCACCCTTTCCCAGGTCTTTCTAGCCTTGTGTTCTCTCTATAAAGGCGAAAGATATTGTTGTCTCACCCTTAAGATGCTGGCAGACCCTATGGTCATGCCATTCTCTCTGTTGCAGTATCCCCATCTCCCTTGCAATCATCCTTTCATATAAAAGTCTCCTCTTACTAAGTCCAGTTTTATTTTTTCTTTGACAGTGAATGGACAGAGACCGCACTACAGTGGGCATTTGGCCTCTAGAAGCTCAGGCAGCCCCACAGCAGAATCCCTCCTGATTCTCTTCCACAATGATGGGGAGTGGGCTTCTGGTCTTTTGCAGTGAGTCCTGCCAGCCAGGCAGAGACAAACCTCTTTTGCCAGCTTGTTTGCATTTTCAAAACTGGCTTGTTGAGTTGAATTTTGAGTGCAGATGAAATATTTTTGTAAAAGAAAAGAACCACAATCTTTCACCATGAGGCTTCACTTCCTATAGTATCATTGCCCCACCTTCCCAGCAGCCTTGGAACTGGCCATTAAGCTGACAGACCTCTTTGAGTGCTACAGTTGTGGCATCATCAGACAACTACCTCACCTTCAACATGCTTCCAAACATTATTATGACAGTATTACGTTTCTCATGCATTATTATTCCAGGTCTACATCCAGAAAGGAATTGAGGCTGATCACCATTATAAGTCTTTTTTTTTTTAAGATTTTATTGGGAATTGGGGGAGTAGAACAGACAAGTTGCTGCCTTTTTGCTTTTCAGTCTAGTTGTGGAGGACGTCGTTTCACTGGCCTATGTTGGTATTATCATTTCGCTCTTCCCAGGTGAGGCAGTCAGTCGCCAGCCATTGGACGGCCGCTCATGGCAGCCCAGCTCCAGGTGGAGCTGATGTTCACCATCTTAGCTGTAGTGGGGGCAACATCACTGGCCCTCATATGGGATCTGAACCCGGGCCCTGCTGCTCAGAGCTGGCATCCCAAGCCAACTATTAACTAATGCGCCACTGGACCAGCCCTATAAGTCACATTATACGGTAGGAGAGGCAAAAGGCAAAAAGTTACTGACTTGATTTTTATAAAATTTAAGAAAGTCAGATATAATAACAGGATCTCTTTCTCTAATATGTGATGCCTAAAATAATTTTTAAAAAAAAAAAAAAAAGAAAAACAATTTTGACCAATCTCAGCTAATTGATCATCCCATTTAAAGTAAGTAGAGAAAAGGTGTTGGTTATTCCCATATTATAGAAACAAAAAGAGAAAGCATAGAAACATGAGCTAAGCAGAGCAGCACAATATTCTTTAATTTAGTGTAGTGTAATTCATAAACTTATTTTCTAACATCTTCCATCAACTCCTTTTCAGGTTCATGAATCTTGTGAATATATATATGAGCTCAAAGCTAAATGTAAAAAAAATTTAAAAATTACAAATGTATTTTTTATTTTATTTTTATGTGACTTCATTATAATTCAGGAATTTTATTTGCTCTGAAAACTTACTGCATTTAACATGTTGTTAAACCTACAATAAAAATTGTAGGTTTTGGGCCAGCCAAGTGACGCGTTCGTTAAGAGCTGGCTTGGGACACCAGCAGCCCCGGTTCGGATCACACGTATGAGGGCCAGTGACACTGCCCTCTACAGCTAAGATGGTAAACAACACCTGGAGCTGGGCTGCTGTGAGTCCCCGGGACGGCATAGGCTACAGTGAGTGGCCGGCAGCCAGCGTGAGCTGCTGGCAGCCAGTGTGAACTGCCAATAGACGAGGTGAGTGGCTGTCCAGAGGCCGGCGACCGATCTGCCTCACCTGAGAAGAGCGCAATGATGATACCAACATGGGCCAGTGAAGCAATGTCCTCCACAACTAGACTGAAGAACAAAAGGACAGCAATTTGTCTGTTCCCCTTCCCCGGTTCCCCAATGCTGTTCCCCTCCCCCAATTCCCAAATTAAAACATATATATCTTTAAAAAAATGTAGGTTTTGCTTTAAAAAAAAACCTTAATTTTAGAACAGTTATAGATATGTAGAAAGATTGTCAAGATAATACAGAGTTCCAGTGTACCCCACACTCAGTTTCCCTCATCATCTTAATGTAATACATTTCTCACAATTAATGAGCCAAGATTGATAGATTCTTATAACTAAAGCCCATACGTTATTCAGATTTCCTTAGTTTTTACACAGTGTCCTTTTTATGCCCTAGGATTCCATCCAGGATGACATGTAGTTGTCATATGTCCTTAGAGCCCCTTGGCTGTGACAGTTTTTCAGACTTCCCTGGTTATTGATGACATTGACAGTTGTGAGGAATGCGAGTAAGGCATTTTGTAGAATGCCCCTAGGTTGGGAATTTGCTGATGTTTTCCTCTTCAGGCTGGGGTTGTGGGTTTAAGAGGAGAAGACCCAGAGGTGACGTGTTCTCATCAGATCGTATTAAAGGTGCAGTCCACCAGCAAGCGTGACTGTTTACTGTTGCTGTTAATGTTGATCCCATGGTGGGTGTGGTTGGGAGGGTTTTCCACTGTAACATCACCCCCTCCTTTCTTTTTTTTTTTTTTTTTTGTGGGCAGTGTCACTGGCCCTCACATGTGGGAACCGAACCAGGGCCGCCGGCCTCCCAAATCAGCGCTCAACCACCGCGCCACTCGGCGGCCCACCGCCCCTTTCTTTATGTTGCGTTTTCTGGAAGGAAACCATGCACACTTGAGTGGGGGGTTATGCTCCCTCCCTGAGGACAGGGTAGCCACAGAATTACTTGGAGTTCCACATGAGACATTTGCCTATTCTCCCGTTTGTTTATTTGTTTATGCAATCATTGATTTATATCGGTCTTTACTCATTGTTGTTTTATAATTTGGCTTATAACCCAGTGGTATGTTATATATTTTGTTGATTGAATTGTTCCTGCTGTGGGAGCTCTTTCTGGTTGGCTCTGCGTCCTCCCCCGCCCCGTGTGTGTGTGTGTGTGTGTGTGTGTGTGTGTGTGTGTGTGTGTTTCCCCAGTTTGGAACCAGCCATTTCTCCAAGGAGCTCTGGTCCCTGTTATTGGAGGACGGTGTTAGAGACCCAGACTGGCACCAGGTGTGCTCCTTGCAACTGGCGAGTATCTCAGAAGCCATGGGGTTCACTTCCTCTGCAACCTCAGGACCACTGGGAACCGAGGGCTTGTGGTGGAGGTCTGTCATTGTCACATTGTGAGAGCTTATGAGATGGGATATTGGTGTCATCATCTTTGTCAAATTGCAACAAAATCACTGTCACGTGAGCGACACTGTTGTGCACCAAGGTCCTATGTCACTTTAATGTCCTTCCTTCCTGTCAGAGATGCTCCATAGTTTGTTTTTTCTTTTCTTTTCTTTTTTTAAAAGATTTCGTTAGGGAATTGGGGGAGGGAACAGTGTTAGGGAATCGGAGAAGGGGAACACAGACAAGTTGCTGTCCTTTTGTTCTTCAGTCTAGTTGTGGAGAGTTTGTTTTTTCTTGACGATTTCAGTTGATTCAGGGACAGACAGCAGTGACATTGCGTCACATTGTGACAATCATTGCCTTCAGAGTTCTCACCTCATCCTTTTGTTGGAGTCCAGGAAACAGTCTCAACTTGGTGCGCAGATGTCTTCACTACTTTATAACACTTGCTAATTTCTTGTTTAATGCTCTGGCTCAGAGTTTTCTTACAGCATGGCCTTGCGGGTCGGATTTAATCATCTCATCTCACTGTTGCTTTCTCACTTGGGCAGTTACATCCATTGTTTATCAGAGTGCATGCGCGTCCCCACATTTCCCACGCGCCTTGCCAGTAGGCAGGGCCGAGTGACTGCAGGAAGCCGGCCCTGTGCCAGCCCACATTGCACAGGCAGCACTCGTCATGGTAAACCTTTGAACTCTGGGGATCCACTGTTACTGCTGCATTGCCTGACCTTTCCTGACTAAATCACCTTTTAAATAGGGCCACTGATATTGGATTTTCATTTACATAATGGTACAAAATTTACCCCCCAAAAGTGAGCTGTTTCAAAGAAAAGCAGGTGAATAATCTGCTAGGTCATGCTCAGACATGGTGAAAATCCTCAGGGCAGGGACTCAAGTGACTACCATTCGGGGAAATTTCTGACACTGAATCCTCTCTGCGTAGGGACTCTGGCCTGTGTTGGGATTGGCCAGAACATACATCTCTGTGAATTCCCATTTGTTCCCTGTATGTCTCATGGCTTAAACAAGAGTCACCAAAATCTCTTCATTAAAGCTTATTACTCAGAGATTACCTGGAAGGATCTGAGTTTTCTACTTGATTATAGAGCCGAATGGCTTGCCTTTGCCTGTAGTGTTCCCCAGACACAAATCAAGGGTGTGAGGGGCCTTTCAGATCTTTCTGTTCCTGTGCTTCTACTTGAAGGCAGAAGCAAAGATTTTGTGACTCGCAATGAGGGGCCACCCAGCATGAAAGCCAGGAGGGAAAGGTGGGGCGTCGTTTCACTCAGCGCCCAGAGCTGGCGTGCACCGATGACTGAGTGACTGGGTTTTGTTTTTGTTTTTTTGTTTTTTTTTTGAGGGCAGTGTCACTGGCCCTCGTATGTGGGACCCCAACCGAGGCCGCTGGCTTCCCAAGCCAGCGCTTAACCACTGTGCCACTCGTCCGGCCCTGAGTGACTGGGTTTTGGCACCGTGACTTGTATGTTGGAAACTGCTAAAATGTGAATGGACTGACTTTATCTCTTCAAGTTATATGTAGTAAGTGCAGATTTGGGTCAACATATGTTTTATTTTACTGTAATGATTTTAACCTTTTTGGGGAGGCTGTGCAGCTCTCCAGTTCTCTAGGGCTGGTCTGATATGAGGTAAACTGGGATTTTAAGATGCAATGTGATTAGCTTATTATTAGAGGCTTTCTTGGGATTGCAAGCACAGGCAGCATTTTCTTTTTAGTGTGAATCCTACTGCTTTCATTTATCCCTTCCTTTCTCCCTCTCCCTCTTTTGAGCAAGCCTCAGTTTCCTCATCTGTAAAACAGAAATAATAACAATACCCATGAGAATTTTTATGAGGAGTACAAAAGACACAGATACGAGGTATTTGGCCCAGTCTTTCACACATAGTAAGTGTTCAATAAATGATAGCTGGTATTATTATCAGCTGTGTGTCTTTATCAGCTTACGTAATCTTTCTGGACCTCAGTTTCTCCATGTGAAAAAGGGGCTCATGCCATTTATTACATCACATTGTTGTGATGTCTGAAGGAGATAATAGAGATCATTTTTATTATGTACCCAATGAGTGAATGAATTCTGGGACTCATGTGTTAGTCAGGGTAGCATCCCTACAGTAACTAACTGCCCCCAGATTTGGCCTGACAGGGAAGTGTATTTTGCCTTCATCATGTCCCAATGTGTTTGCTGAGGAAGCTCTGATCCACATGGTTATTCAGGGGCACACACTGCAGGGGCCTCAAGTCCTCTTCCTTTGGCCCTTGGCTGGGAAGGATGATGTTGGATCTCATGTGGGAGATGTTTATGGACCAGGCCTGGCATGGTCACTTCTCTTCTGGTTTCAGTGGCCTCTTGGAACAAACATGGCCACAGGGGAGGCGGGAAGATGGTCCAGCTGTGCGCCCAGGACAGCAAAGAGGAGGACACCTCGGCCTGCATTGCGGTTCCTAGAAACCACAGGGTGGTTTCTGAGACTCACAGAATAATAATGAATGAATTTGACTTGATGTCATAGCAGGTTGAAGAGGCAGAAAGGAGAGAAGCATGTCCAGAAGAGTGATGGAGCCTCATAGTGGGTCCATAACTGCCCCCCCACTCCCTGTCCTTGGCCATTTGTTCCTTTGGAATTCATTAGTGAGTTCTGCCATTGTTTTTCTGATTTCATTAAAAATGTCACCAGGACACATGCTCCACAGTATGCCACTTCAGTCCTAAGTGGGGCATTTTTGCTAGATGGATCGATTTTTCTAAATGACAGCATCTGTTTGCTTATACACATTTATTTGTAATTCTTCCCTTGGCAGTTCGAGCTGGGGATCGGTGAATGGGAACCAGCTGTTTGAATTAGTGGGGATGGGAGGCAGTGATTTGATCTGTGAAGGAGTAGCAAAGCCCTGACCAGAAGCAATGAAAACAGAGCAGATGCCCCCGATACACAATCCTGGGGTGGGGCAGCTTGTAAATCACATACACAGCCAGCTCCAGAGAGGCAGCTGAGCTGGGTGAGGTGGCAATGCTGTGACAGTGGGTGCCTGTGCCTGGACCTTCCTGGGACTCGAGGTGGCTGGTGGATGTGTGGAGAAGGGCAGTGGGGTAGCTGAGGGTAGTGGACCTCTGTGGGTTGGACCTTCTGATGAGTCCCCATTTCAGTCAGGGCGCAACGGAAAGCCCTAACCATGGTGCTGCCGGTGGCATGGACCCCTCTGTCCTCACTTCCTCCTGCTTTGGTCTACATCACTGGTTCTCTCCGTGCGGGGTGCTCCTGGGACCCTCCGAGCTCCTGCCTGCCTGCCTGGGGCTCTGCTCCCATCTGCTCCCTACAGGCTCACAGTCACCGCTTCCAGACCTGCGCTCCAGTGTCACTTTCCAAAACCTCTAGTTAGCGCTGCAGCTGGAGCAGGCCTCTATTCCTCTGTTTCATTTCTCTTTAGCATTCAACCTTTCTAACACAACACACATTTGGAAAAACGGTCATTTTCTGTCTGCTACTTGCAAGCTTAATGATGACAGGGACCTCGTCTGACTTGTTCAGTGCTGAATTGTGCATTCAGCCTGGCACATGGTAGATACTCAGTAAGTATTTGCTGACTCAATGAAAGGATTTTTCATTTGGGAACACATTTCCCTTTTTTACCATCCCTCTCCAACTTCGGGGGTGTTTCTCGGAAAGCCCAGGTCATATAGGTTGGCTCCCTGGGGACACAGACCCTGTATTCCTGATCTCTGCAGCTCCCTGGGGCCTGGTACACAGTAGGTGTTCAATAAAGAGATGACAGAATGACCCAAGTTGACACTTAATGCTGAAGGCAAAAACAAGGCCTCCTGCAGATTTCTTCTTTTATTTCCTTGCCCAGCAGCACCTCAAATAGGTCTTCATCAAGCCCCAGGCTCCAGTTCCTCGTCAGTACCTGCTCTGAGCTGCCATCACTGCCCATGGACGCAATTGCGACCATTCCTAGCCCTTCCTGGCGGCGAATCTTGTGCCATCTACAGTCTGTCCTCCACACGGCAGCCAGAGTGAGCTCACAAAACTGTCCATCAGATCATTCTGTTCTGTGGGGCACCGTCCGCAAGGGGCTTAAACTTTCCTCCGCACTGTCCCGGTGGCCGCGGCCCTGCACTGCGTCGGGCTCATCTGCCCTCCCTGGCTGTTCTGTGGGGCACACCGGCCACACCAGCCTTGCTTCCTCTGAACATCCCTCAGAGCTGTTGCCCTTGCTCTTCCCTCTTCCGCGATACCTTCTCTCTGCTAGGTTCCCAGGTGGAGGCTTCATCCTTCAGGCTTCAGCTCAGATATCACCTCCTCGGAGAGGCCTTCCCTGACTACCCTGTCTAAGCCACTAATTCAGTCCATCCACCGATCTCAGGTGGGTCCCAGTGACCTCAGCATGCTCTGTTCAGTCCCCAACATCTACTTTTGTATACGAAACAGCGTCATGTTGATACATAGCCATACACTGAATCCCAATGTTTCGGTCAACAATGGCCTGGGTATAGGACAGTGGCTTACCTTTAGCCTAGGTGTGCAATAGGCTTGCAGTGAGTGCAGTCCCGGATGGTCTTAACCACGAAATCATCTGACAGAGCATTTCCCAGATTTCCTGTCATTACGCAGTGCGCAGCTGTGTTGCTTCATCTTTTTTGTCGCTCACACTCCTTCCGGTTCCCACTTTTCCTTCTGGCACAGCAGGCTGCCAAGGCAGCAGCAGAGGGATGGAACAGAATCTGCTTCTGTGTTAGGAGAGCTTAGAGACTGCAGGGGGCTTGAGGCACACAAACATCTTGGAGGAGCAGGAATGGGGAGCGTGGGACCCTTCCCCAGCTTGCAGAGAGACGGGGCTGGGAGGGGAGGGAGTGCAGGGACCCTGAGCCTTGGGCCCCAGACTCTGTTTCCGTGCATCTCCCTGGGCGGGGGGGCAGCTGGGCCCCACAGAAGAGGCTACCTGGAAGGCCAGAGACCCCAACTAGCCCCCTTGGGCTGAATCCTGCCCACAGCTATGCTTGGTTTGGCCTATGCATTTTTCTGTTAAACATTAGGTGCCAACATTTAAGAGACTGCATATTTTAAATTTGTTGTTTCTACTGTTCCTGTGGCTCTCACAGACAGGCAGCTGCTCTCCTTGAAGGAGCTTGCAAGAAGCAGTGCAGACATTTTGGTCCAAAGCCTGGTTCTGCTACTTACTAGCTGTGTGATCGTGGGCAAGTCCTTTAATCTGTCTGAGCCTCAGAAGTTGCAAAATGTGGATAATAAGAGTAATGATCTCGTAGAGCTGTGGTGCTGGTTAAATACCTAAGTGCTTGGCACTAGGTCAGTGTGTAGTGTTTCTTGTTGTCATTATTAATTAATTAGTCGACCAAGCCACTGTACCAGGGATCCCAGGAGACTCTAAGTGGCTTCAGACGTGTGGAAATGTGCCAGGCGTGGGGTTGGGGGTGGGTCGCCCATCTGTGTTTGCATAAAGACTGAGAAACATCTGGAGAACAGCAGGGATGCAAGGCCTGCACCAGGGCGGGGCAAGGGGGCACCAGCGCACCCAGCGTACGGGGACCCCGCCCTCCGGTGATGGCCAGGCAAGGGGGCACCAGCGCACCCAGTGCACGGGGACCCCGCCCTCCGGTGATGGCCAGGCAAGGGTGCACCAGTGCACCCAGCGTACGGGGACCCCGCCCTCCGGTGATGGCCAGGCAAGGGGGCACCAGCGCACCCAGCGCACGGGGACCCCGCCCTCCGGTGATGGCCAGGCAAGGGGGCACCAGCGCACCCAGCGAACGGGGACCCCGCCCTCCGGTGATGGCCACACTGCAGGAGCCTGAGCAGACGGCCTCCTCCCTGGATTCTGCGGCCGGAGCACTTGGTGTGTCCCATGGTGTCCCAACCCTGGTAAGAAGCCAGGCTTGCCCAGTGGCTCCAGTGCTCAGGGGGCAGCATGCTGAGCAGACTTAATTTGTAAGACCTTGCACAGCTGCCACTGGGAGTACAGAGAGGGCTCTTACCACAGTGCTGCAGTGGACACTTGCCATGCTCTGTGCTTTTTTTGAACACCTTTGGGAAACTCTCTAACCCAGTAGCCCTGCCTTCCCACTTTTTTGGGTGGGGAGGAGGCAACAGGGTGCTTACCAAAAGCCTGCCCAACATCCCTTCAGAGAGGTAGTCATGTGACGCTGCCCGCCCGCTCCGCCCGGGCCCAGTGTGATCCGGGCAGTGACACCCCAGCAGACTATAGTTGAGATGAGATGGTACCTGGTCAGGACCTGCATTTCCAAACATTCTCCTTCTTATCCAGCAGATGGACTGGTTATTTTGGAATCAGACCACCTGCTTTTCAGTGTGACTTCAGGCTGAACCTCAGCCTCTTCGTCTTGCAACAGGACCGGTAATAATGCTGGCTTCTCAGGATCTTGGAAGGCCCGGCTGGAGTGTAAGCCCATAAGGACCATGTGCTCACCCTGCACTGTGCCACACAACAGATCTGTATCTCGTGGAGAGTCACTGAATCAAGAACCCTTAGCTAAATAGCTGAATGAACACCCAGGCAGCAGCCCAGGCCATAGGTCCCTGTGGGAGAAATGGGGAGCGGTGGGTGCCCCACCCACCTCTGCCCTCCAGCAGATCAGCTTCTATCAGATTTCCAGAGGGCTTGGTCCCTGCAGCTCTGAGTTCCAGACCCAGTTTCCCAGAGGGAGGAAAGCAAGTGAGGCCTGCGTCATTTATAACTTGACTACACTCAAGTCTTTAGTGATGCCTTTAATTTTTATTTATTTTATTTATTTATTTTAGCTGAGCCATCCTGCCACCTGTTGGCAGCTCAGCAGCAGCTCAGCCCGGGCTGGCATCGAACCGCCATTGCTCAGAGCTCAGCTCGCACTCTTGAGCGACCTCTTAACCAACTGAGCCACCCGGCCGGCCCTGATGCTTTTAATTTTCAAAGTGCCAGATTGCCAAGTCGCGTAATGCAAATTTGCATAAAATGTGACCCACCAGTTCAGGGTCTGAGCAACATCTCCTGAAGGTTTGTGCCTTGCTTCTGGCCTCACACCCTTGTGAGGGCTGAACCAGAGGTGAGGAGGGTCATGGTCGTGTGACTTGCAGTCACGCAGACGAAACACTTTAACAAATCAGAGCTGATTTGCAGGTATCTCTGCGCAGCCCTGCAAGTGTTATAGTTGGGGAGTTAACTGGTGTGTTATTTCCTTTTTGCTCAGGCTTCCCTTGTTTCTCAAGGACCTTGTTGCGGAGACAGGATGCTGGCTCAAATGCGGACTTCTCGGTCCTGCCGGTTCTGAGGGGTCCGGGACTCCGCATGTTAGCAGGCACTCAGGGCAGCCTGAGGGGGCTGGTGAGAATGGGGGGTGTTCGAGGCTCCCTGAAGGGGAATTCAGCTCGCTCATAGGGAGGCAGAGGTGAAGGACTGGGGCCTGTGCAGGGGCAGGAGGATTTCAGCCTTTAGGACTTGCTCAGGAGATGTTCAAGTTCTAAAGACAGTGACGCTGTGCGTGAGTTCCCCTTGCAGAGGGCCCTCCAAGGTGTCAGGTCCTAGGTGGCAATGGTTCCACGAGGAAATGTTGTCTATGGCACCCGAAACAGGTCCTTGAGGGGCACCTGTCACCCATCCCAAGGGTCTTATGCGTGATGGTGACGATAGTAGCAAACGTTTATCAATCTTTCACTAGAGCCAGGCATGGGCCTCACTGTATTGAATCTCCTAAATCACAGGTCTTGTTATTATCCCCATTTACAGATGAGGACACCAAGGCACAAAAGAGGTTTGTCAGTTGCCTGAGGTCACACAGCCAGTGGGAGGCAGAGCTGGGATTTCAGTCTGGCGGTAAGCTAGAGTCCCGTCCTGGTCTCTGTGCGCTAGCGCCACAGGCAGTAACAGGATGGTGACCGTGCTAACTGAGGACTCAATCCTTGCTAATTATTTTGGAACTTATCCTGGGATGCTTGGAAGAGCCATGGAGAAAACTCCAGAAATTGAATAATATCGATCTTATTGTTTGTTTTAACTGATGGGGGTGTGACTTGATTTAGAAATATACAGAAATGGGACATATCTCATACCTCAGGAATTACAGAGGAGTTTATAACCGGTGGCCCCAGTAAGACTATCAGAGTTGCTTGCTTGCATTTTTGATATGCTTTCTGTCTTAACTTTTTAAATAAATGCTATATTATATTTACAAACCTAAAAAATCAAAATAATATAAAAAGATATTTACAAAAAAACCCAATCCCTTTCTTGTCCATTGTATGCTCTCACCCCCTTAAATGGCCATATTGATTACATTCATGTGCCTTCTTCCAGGAGTTCTTAGGGAAGGAGGCAGGGAGGGAGGGAGGGAAGGGGCCGTGGGGGGAAGGATGGGGGAGGGGGGGAGAGAGAGAGAGAGAGAGAGAGAGAGAGAGAGAGAGAGAGAGAGAGAGAGAGAGAGAGAGAGACCCATCTCTCTACAGGGCTGAAGAGCGAGAGAAGAGGGGAGCATTGAGCGCCCCCCTGTGGCGGACCTGGGGAGAGACTGGAAAGGGTGCCCAGGTGGGTAGTAACAAGGCAAAAACTAAGTCATTGCTGCGTGGCCGGTGGGTTACAGATTTGGAGGGAACAGACCGCGCATGTGCGCGCGCATACCCTACCCCAAATGATCGCTTTTTTAAGCTGGGGCCGCACCGGCGGCGTCCCAGAGCAGGAGCAACGTCCGTTTGTAATGCCCTCCCTTGGTTGCCTCTGTGGGGCCACTTTCCGTGCCCCCGGCCCTGCAGCTACTGCCCTCCAAGAGCGGAGAGCGGCAACGTTCTTACCGTGACACTCACCGTGCTGGACCGACGTGTGGGAGGAAATGCCCCTGGCCACCTGGGCACTGCATTAAAGGGCATTTTACACCTGCACTCTGGTGCTGTTGGACCCAGCGCCCGCATCCAGGGCAGAAAGCAGAGCCAGGGCCCGGTTCTCCTGGACAGCGAGTCCACCGCTGCCCAGGACTGGGGTCCTCTCCACAGTATGGGAGCTTCCTACGCACTAGGGACTGCCCTCCTTCGTCCCACATCCTCCTCACAGCATCCCATGGATGAATCAGCCCCTCCAACGGGACTGATTATTCTGTCAGCTCTCCGATTTCATTTCCTACCACTGTCCTGGCTTAATGCTCCCGGCACCCTCCTGCCTTGGGGCCTTTGCATTTCCATTCTCTCTGCCTGGATGCTGTTTGCATGGGCACGTGGCTGGTTCCCTGGCCTCCTTGACGCCTCTACTCCAGTTGCCCCTTCTCAGTGGGGCCTTCCCCAAACACTGTATTTAAAATTCCAACAACCCCCCTCCTTCCCCTACTTTATTTTCCTACAAATCAAATCACCTTCCATTCTATGCATAGTGCTCCCTGATTGGGATCAACGTCTTTCTCACCCACTAGGACATGTGCTCCTTCAGGCAGGGCTTTGTGTCAGCTTGGCTCACTGCTGTCTCCAGGGGACCTTGCACAGGGCCTGGCTCAGAGTAGGTGCTCTGTAAACATCTAGCGACTGTGTGACAGAACAAATGAGCCCCCTTTTTACACAGGAGGAAAATGAGGCTCCAACAAATGAGCTGATCACTGTGCAGGTGGCAGCGGTGTGGTTCATGCCCAGGCTGAGTCCCAAGCTGGGCTTGTAGGTATGGGTCCTGGAGGAAGTGCCGGGCAGGTCTTTTCAGGTGGGTCCCAAGATTAGTTGCCTTTGAGGTATCCCATCTTACATGCATTGTCTGGGGCCCTGTGAATTAGATGGATAAAATTAATGAGAAAAACAGAAGTTTATTACCATGTGCTTCGAGCATACAAGTGGGAGTACCCCTTGCTCAGTAACCAAAAGGGGTGATTAGAGAGAGCTTTGCTTCATATGGCAGCTTCACAAAAGCACAGCATATTGCTAGAGAAGTGACATGACAAAGGAAAAGGACTGAGTTTCTAGGGCAGCAAATTGTGGGAAGGTAACTCTCTGGAGAAGCTAATGGAAAGTTAGAGCTAGTTAGTAAAGTTGTTACGTAGATTCCTCTGGTGCCATCTCATTGCTGATAAGCAGCTAGACTTGTCTTCAATGATTAACTTCTGTCCTTTCTGACAGAGAGGGGAGGGGAGACACATTTACAAATTTTTGTTCTGCTTTTAGGCAAATAGAGCGAAGGCAGAGAGCTTTACTTTTACCTGTATTTTTTTTTTAAAGATTTTATTGGGGAATTGGGGGAGGCGAACAGTGTTGGGGAATTGGGAAAGGGGCCCAGCCAAGTTGTTGTTCTTCAACAACAACTGTTCATTGGCAGCTTGTGGCCTATAAGCTCAAGGTGCTGTGTTCAATCTTAGCTGTGGTTGGGCATAGCCACCAGCCCATGTGGGAGCGGAACCCGGCAGCCTTGTTGTTAAGAGCGCATGCCCTATCCACTGATCCATCCGGGTGGCAGCTCAACTCAAGGTGCCAAGTTCAATCTTTAGTTGTGGGTGGGTGTAGCCCTCGATCAAACAGGCAATCTTGTTGTTACACCAGCTGAGCCATCCTGTCACCTGTTGGCAGCTCAGCGACAGCTCAGCTAGGGTGCAGCTTTCACTGGCCCATGTGGGAATTGAACCAGTGGCCCTGTGGCTCAGGCACGTGCTCTAAGCCAACTCTTAACCAACTGAGCCACTTGGCTGGCCCTTACCTGTATTTTTCTCAACTGCCTTTAGCTCACAGATAACCCTTATGCCAAAGTGACATGTTTTTGAGTGGTATATCCTGCTACCCTTCAGAGGTAAAGGTTTTCAGTGGCTGAATCTTGCAACCAGCATACAAGCAAGTGCAAAGAAGCTCCAGACATCTTGCCAGGTAGTTCCAGGTAGCAAGGAGATGTGTTGGGATGAGGCATGCCTCAGACAACATCTTCATTGCTGTTTTGCTTTAGGGGATAGGGACCTTTCTTTGAGCCTGCTTGTGGGGACATCTGCATATACAAGTCCCCTGTCTGATAAGCCATGGGGACCCTGTGGGCTGTACTGTGGAGCCCTGGAAGTGAGCTTGGGACTTTGTTCACACCAAGGCAGTTATGTGGTTAATTGCTGCAGTGTGCCCATTAGCTGACATAATCAGAGGATGGATGAACTTCTGCTTTTCGGGCTGTATTTTAAAGGCTTTTAAAAAATGATGTTGTTTTGGAGCCCATGCACTCTTCTGAAATTAAATTTAGACTGTGATTTTATTACCCTTTTTATTTAATTTATCCTAACTGTTGCATTCAAGCTGTGAACCAGCTGTTGACTTTGAAAAAACATTGTTCAATTTGAAGGAAGCATTTAAAAACTTAATGTAATGGCTACAGCAATTTTACTCCCTGGTGCTGTGTGTTCTCACAAGGTGGGGGAAAGAGGGCGCCACATGACCAGAACCTCGGAGGGGCAGCCTGGCTCCCAGGGAATTCCAAGGTGCAGCCAGGGTTGAGGAGTCCTATTTGAATCATTTTCTGTGGTTTAAGGACTTGACCCTTGAATTGCATTGAGTTGTTCAGTAGGAAAAAACATGTGTGTCTCGTGACGTAGTTGTGAGGATTCAACATGATGCATTTAATAACTTTAATTAAAGGCCGTCAGGAGACCCATTAAATAAGTTATGATTACCCATAGGTGTTTGAAACTATAAGACAGACATACACATTGTTATGGAATATTCTCCAATAAATATTAGTGAAAAAAGCAAGAAGGTGAAAGCCTTTATGGTCTGTGCCCTTGGAAGGGGGGTATATCCATGTCTGCTTATATGTATAAGACTCTCTCCAAAGGGAAATTTCCTAAAATTGTTAACAGTGGTCAATGCTGAAGACTGGAAATGTGGACAGGGTGACTAAGTAAGATGGAAAATTCACCTGTTGACTATACGTCCTCTGATAACCACTTCAGCTTATTATCATATATCTCTTATGTGTACCTTTCTTTGTTAATAGTAGAAAAAAAATATCCCTACCAGGTTTTTGCAATCTCTGCCATCATCCATGACACCAACCCAGTCAAGTGCTATGTCAGCATTGAGTTTGTGAAGGTCCCAGGTTACCTAAAAGTTATTTAATGAGGTAATGTGGCTGGGTACTCATAAGGGGTCTCCAAAACCCTATGGGCAAGAATATCGTGGGGAAGTAGCAGAGATGGAATCTTTTAGAGACATTGGTTGCACACGGGAAGGAGACTGATGATGCGAGTCTAGGACTAGTCAGGCTCTCGGAAGGGTCAGGCAGGGAGGGACGTTGGGAGTGGTGTAGACAAAAAAGAGATTTCAGAGCTTCACTGTTGTCCTGCCTTGTTTTTTCCGATTCTGTTAGCTATTAGGGCTCCCTGTGATTTCCATTGGTCCACTGCACTCTTAAAGTGTCAAAACTCACCCTCACAGACCCTGCAGCCACCTGCACACCGTCCTTGGGTTCTTCGGTGTCTGGAAGTTCCTGGTATTTGGGCGCACTGATCTGAAGTCTTGCTGGGGCAGGAGCTGAGTTGGCATTGCGTGAGTTACCTAGGCTTAGGGACTGGTCTGTCTCTGTGACACCTTTCTGGGCTCTTGCTCTCCCTGACTCCCTGGTCCTGATTTTGGCATCAGTCTTTCTGTGTCCCCCTCCTGATCCGAACCAAGGCTCTACTCTTCAAGAGGACTGCAGCCGACAACCTCCAGGTTGCTTCACTCACTCAGTTTCAGGTGCCTCTGGGAGAATTGGTGCAAAAGTGCTGACATTACCAATCAGGCCCTGGGATGCCAGGCAAAGCCTACCTAAAGGGCTACCTAAGGAGGCATTTTGGGGATGAATGGACTGGCTGGGCTTTGTCTTGTTATGTCAGCTGTCCACAACTTGGGGCACTGTCACTAGTGTTGGGGAGTTTGCTGGTCTTGTTGAATGCACCTGGTACAGTTGGTGTCCTCAAGGCCTGGCTGACTCCATTTCTTCCTTGGGAAAGCCTGAGTAATGCTGTCACTTACAAGGCTATCTGTGAAAATGCACAACCGAGGGTCTGGCCTGCTGTAGGCATTAGCTGCTTCTAGACAGGGTGGGTTCCAGTAGGAGAAGGTGCGTCTCTGGTGCAGGCTTTGCTGGGACTTCCTTCTGGCACACACAGCACTTTCCTTCTCCCGACAGTCTATCGGAGGCAGGTGTCTGTGCTTAGGTGGGCATGGTCGGGATTAGGAGAAACAAAGACTGACTTATGGAGAGGTTCTAGGGAGCATAGTCCTTGCTGAGGACTCTGCACTAGGGTGGCCTTAGGAGAGCTGCGTAAGTTCTTGGATGATTGAAACCCTTATGGGCCCATTGTGGGACCAAATGCCTGGAGATTCAGCCAGGTGGATCTCTGGAGGCTTGAAAGACAGAGACAGTGGATAAACCCTTTAGATCCTGGTGTGTAATACAATGCTACTCATCCTGGCTCCTACGTCTTCCTTTACCTTTTTGTCCTGGTCAAAACTTCTAGGCCAGCTTCCTTTGGGTGTGCACTCAGGGTCTTGGGGACCTCATGAAAACCGTGTCAGAATTTACAGTGGCATGGAAAGGAGTCCATGTAACTTGCGGTAGCCTTGGCTTTTTCTTGGAGTCGGGTCAGACTGGACTGAAAGATAGCTGGTTTTCTCCCGTTTAGTTCCTTCAAACTCCATGACTTTAGGCCCCTCAGGGATCATGGGTGTGAATACATTCCCAAATATGAAAAGCATCCAAATTTATTTCCTTAATTGTGTAGACTTGACTTACAAGGATGAGTCTGGAAGGGTTCAGGGCCAAACTGCGTTTGAGATGGACTTGACCATTTCATTTTTTCCAGAGTTTCTGGAGTAGGAGACAAGTTGAGTAACTTTTTCAACAATTGTCTCCTCCAGCAGCCAGAGAGAGTGAGCCTCAGCCTCACCCAGCAGGAACAACCTCATTGCATGCATCAGAAACAATTTTTGCGAATTTAATTAATCACAGTTTACGTGCTAATAACCCTTGAAATATTTTTATGGGTAAATAATGGATATTCCCTACTGTGGGGGGAATCGTTGGTTCTAGTGTTTACTTATAATTTGTTTCCCATTGAGTAACTAGAGAGTGAGAGTGGTACCTATAGTCATGATAGAAGGAGAGAGGTGTGATTTCCATTTCATGTATGAGGCCTGGGGAAGGTAGGAACTTCCCCAGTAGGTGCTTGGTGTCAAGTTGGGGCAGCTGGAGGGGCAAATCCTTAATGTGGGCACTTTTGCTTTTATGCCTCCTGGTTATAATATGGTTATAAGTCCTCTATTTTAACCATCATCATCAATACCACACCCACCACCCCTACCATCATTACCATTATCACTACTTAAACAAGTATGATCACCACCTCACCATCAACATCACCACCATCACTATCATCACCACTACTTAAACGAGTGGTATCAACACAACCTCTGTCATCACCGTTATCACCAGCCCCATCATCACTGCAGCCTTCAGCACCATTATCACTGCCACCACCACACTACCTCAGCCTTCATTACCTCTCTGTACCTTTGGGATGCTACTCCATCCCTTCCTTAGACCCTTTTCCTCCCTCCTCCCCTCTCCAAACATCCTCAGCTTTACACATCTAATCAATCTCTAAATCCTATTAATTCTGCCACCTACATATCTCTTCAGGTTATGTCCTCATCTTCCCTTCTATTACCTCAGTTTAGGTCCTCATAATTTCTCAGAAGGTCTACTGCAAAAGTGGTCTATTTCTGTCCAAGGTAGTGTTAGAGTATCTTTATGATATGGAAATCTGGCTTCTGTGATTAAGACTTTCTCATTGCCTCACTGTCATCAGTGATACTCCAACTATATAAACTGTTTTTATGGAAAACATTCTGTGGGCCCCATATTAACTGAAACATTTTTAATTTTGTTATTATTGTTTTTTCTTTTTAGAGGGCAGTGTCACTAGCCCTCATAGGTGGGATCTGAACCGGGGCCGCTGGCATCCCAAGCCCCTCTTAACCACCGTGCAACTCGGCCGGCCCATAGCATTTTTTATTTTAATGTTACTTACAAACAAAACTAGGTATCAACTCATTCTGCATATGCTATTTCATTGAATCTAAAATGCCACCAGTTGTAAGATGCATTATTTTTTTATGAAGCAGGAAGGGGGAAAATGCTTTTAATTGTAATTGTAAGAGGCTATCGATTTTAAGATGCATCCCAATTTCAGAGTTGATATATGACAAAAATTATGTTTTAGAATCAATGACAAAAGAAGTTCATAAACAACCATATGACCAAAACAAATTAGAAGCTAAGTACAAATAAAAGAGATAAAATTGAAATTAATGTTATGTACTTAATAAGATAGATGATGTTGTTTTGCTGAAACTAAACTGCCACTTACTAAAGTAGAATTGCTGTCCTAGCATTGGATTTTTTGAGTTCGAGTAGGTGGTGTGGAGACTCAATTCTCCAACCTTTTCTCTCCGAGAATCTTTAATTGTCACAGCAAGCCATCAATTGGGAATTTGACCCTCCAGGCCTGGCCAATTGGAGGACTGAAACTCTTTGGCTACAATGATTGGCCAAGGTTCAGCACATGACCCAATAGGGCTAATGAAAGCCTGACCTGAGATTTTTGCTAGAACTATGGGAAGAGAAGGACTTACTTCCTATTGGGAATGCTAAGCTGTTAGGATGTTAGCTGGGATTCTGTTTAGCCACCAGTTGGAGGAAGCCCGACTGAGAATAAAGTCTGTAGGGAGCAGAGCCAAGAAGGATATAGACAGATTCTTGAAGACTTCGGGCACCTGGATCTAACTGCGCCTGAAGCTAACACTGCTGATGGTCTTGCATAAGCCAGAACATCCCCATTTTCTCGTTGGGCTGGTTTGAGTTTTGCCTCTTGTAATTATATAGTGTCCTGATTCATCCCCTGTGAACCAGAGTAAGAAGGTTCTCACTAGAGAAAGACAGTAAACGAAAAGATGGCGGATGGGCAGACAGATGAGCTCTGATAACTAGCAACTTATTCCTCCCTTTTTACAGCCAGAGCCACCCCAACGCACCTTGCTGTGTCTGATGCAGCCAGGGCACCGCACCAGGCAGGCCGCCAATACTGCAAAACGTTTGGGGAAGTCGGCGTTGCTCCCAATCTGTGTTTTTCCTTTCCGCCTAATCTCCTGAATTTTCATTTTTATTTAAGGCTGTGCTCAGAGTTGTAATTACGTTTTTAATCAGTAACCTCCGTGTCTGGGGTGTGTGGCTTCCTGCCGTGTCCGGGCTGGGCAATGTAAACAAACCCTGGCACTTTGGCCAGGAGGCTGCCACTGAAATATCGCCCTAAATAAATAAAAGGCAAAGTAGATATTGGAAAATAACTTTAAATTACATTGAATTCTTGGAGAATTACATCTTACATCTGTGTTTGGGACAAATGAGTTCACCGTGAATAATCCACCTGGAGTGAGTGCCCAAGGAGGAGGGAGGAGGACATTAGGTCTCTCCAAGGACAGCGAGTTGTAAGACAGATGGGGCTTCTAAAGGGATGGTCATGGAGAGAGGGCGGTGTAAATCCTAAGCAGCTGTGCACATGCCTGCTGCATCCGCCAAAGATGGTGTCTCCTTGGAAGTCAGTAGGTTAAGTAACTAGGTGAGTTTCTCTGTGGAGGGAAGGGGGTGCTGACACTACCATGTCTCTGCCATGTACACTGGGTGCCTAACAGACATGGAGACAGTGTAGTCACCAGCTTTGGTGACAGAGACCTGGGTACAAATGTTGGTTTTGTCACTAGCACTGCTGACCAGCAGGTAGACATGTGACATCAGGCGACTTCAGAGTAGGGAGAATTATGTCTCAACAGCAAGGTCTTTGGCACCAGTCTGACTTGCACTCACAGCCCTGTTCTACCGCTTCCTAGTGTGTGTCTTTGGCTAAGTCACTCGCCTCACCAAGCCTCAGTTTCCTCATCTGTAAATGGGGGTCATAGCAGTGGGTAACTTTTCTATAAGTGTTGCTGTAAGGATTAAATTTGATAGCGAATGTTACTTACTTAGCATAACTTCATTCACAGAATAGTACTGAATGTTATTTAATCTTGTTATCTGCACAGCAGTCTTTGTAACAGGATGTCAAAATCGAGTATTCGGGGTAGCTGGGTAGCTCAGTTGGTTAGAGTGCGAGCTCGAAACAACAGGGCTGCCAGTTTGATTCCCACATGAGCCAGTAAGCTGTGCCCACTACAGCTAAGATTGTGAACAACGGCTTGACCTGGAGCTGGGCTGCTGGAGCGGCCTGCGACATGGCGAGAGCTGCCATGAGCTGCCGTGAGCAGCCGGCGACCAACTGCCTCGCAAGGTAGAGCGCAGTGATCATAATACCATCCCGGGCCAGTGACCTGCGTCCCCCACAGTGAGACTGAGAACAGTGGCTTGGAGGTGGTGGGGGAAGGGGTTTTCACTTAGGCACCAGGATAAGGTAGATGTACAACTTCAAAGTTAGGGGCCAGTTCAGTAGATGCAGATTCACGTGACATAGCTCAGAACCTGTACCACACCTCTCCACCGGCCTTCACCTACTGAAGAAATATAAAAGGCCTGAGAACGTGAGGAAGATGTCCTTACAAAAAGCTGTCCTGAGAGTCTTGTCTTCTCTGTTTTAGGGAGTAAAGGACCTGCTGTCTTTATTTTAAATCTAGAGGTGGATGTGTGGAGCACAATCTAAGACTGGTATGGGGTGTATTACTCAGGATAGGACAGGTGTTGCTGCAGTAACAAACCCTCCAGACCAGTGAAAGGGTGACATGCTCTGTAAGATCCCCGTCCCCTTTGTCTCCAACTGACCCAAGGAGACCGTAGCTGGTGGGGTCATGAGAGTCCCTGAAAGGCTGCTTGCCACCATCCTTACTTTGTGATCCAGGGTCCCAAACTCCCATTGTTCATTCATATCTCATCTTCATGATTTTCACCATTTCTTGCTGTCACCTGTACCTTTATTTGTTTACTTTTATTTTATTTTATTTTATTTTATTTATTTTATTTTGAGGGCAGTGTCACTTACCCTCATATGTGGAACCCAAACCGGGGCCACTGGCTTCCCAAGCCAGCGCTTAACCACCGCACCACTCAGCCGGCCCTATTTGTTTACTATTTATATCAGTCAGGAGAGGCAGGGCTATGCTGTAGTGACAAACGATCTGATGTCTGGGCCACCCCCCTGACCAGTTAAAGCAGACCCTTCTGGCGTGCAGCGCAGACTCCACCATTTTTCTTTTTTCTTTCCTTTTTTCTTTTTTTGGAGGGCAGGGTCACTGGCCCTCATGTGGGATCCAAACCAGGGCCGCTGGCATCCCAAGACAGCTGGCGTCACTGCACCACTCGGCCGGCCTTCTTTTTTCTTTTCTTTTTTTCTTCCTTCCTTTCTTTCTTTTTCTTTTCTTTTTTTTCATGATTCAATGCCCTTTTAGGATACTTAGAATTGTGTATCCATCACCACCATCAATTTATTTTTTTTCAGTTATATTGAGATATAATTAACATATAGCGCTGTGTAAGTTATAGGCATATGTCATAATGACTTGACTTGCATACATTGTGAAATTATTGCACTATAAGTTTAATTAACATCCACCATCTCATATAGATACATAAAACAAATAAAAAAGAAAAACGTGCTGGGCTGGCCGAGTGGTTCAGTTAGTTAAGAGCTCACTCAAGAGTGCAAGCTGAGCCCTGAGTAATAGCAATTCAATGCCCATCCCGAGCTGAGCAGCCATTGAGCTGCCAACAGGTGGCAGGAAGGCTCAGCTAAAAACAAAGGAAAAAATGTATACCACCAAAAATCTAAAAGCATTTTTGTTACCTTGAGAAGATAGCATGCATCCCTTAGCTGTTACTTCCCAAGTCCACCACCCCTAGCCATAGGCAAACAGTAATCTGCCTTCTGTCTTTATTTATTTATTTATTTATTTATTTTTGAAGATTTTATTGGGGAATTGGGGAAGGGGAACAGCATGGAGCATGGGGGAACCGGGGAAGGGGAACAGACAAGTTGCTGTCTTTTTGTTCTTCAGTCTAGTTGTGAAGGACGTTGCTTCACTGGCCCATGTTGGTATCGTCATTGCGCTCTTCCTGGATGAGGCAGATCAGTCACCGGCCTCTGGATGGCCGCTCACAGCGGCTCTTGGCAGCTCACACCAGTTACCGGCCACTCACACTGGCTGCTGGCCACTCACTGTAGCCTATGGCAACCCACTGCAGCAGGAGCTTCAGCTATGCCATCCCGGGGACTCACAGCAGCCCAGCTACAGGTGGAGGTGTTGTTCACCACCTTAGCTGTAGAGGGAAATGTCACTGGCCCTCATACGTGGGATCAGAACCGGGGCCACTGGCGTCCCAAGCCAGCTCTCAACCAGCGCACCACTCGGCCAGCCCTGACTTCACTTTTTTGTGGTGTCCTTTGAAGAACAAAGTTTTAAATTCTGATGAAGTTCAGTTCATCTAGTTCTTCTTTTGTTACTTGTGATTTTGGTATTATATATAAGATCCAAGTTCACAAAGATGTTCTCTAATTTTTCTTCACACAGTTTGATAGTTTTAGCTCTTACATTTAGGCTTTTGATCCATTTTTAGTAAGTTTTGTATGTGGTGTGAGGTAGGGGTCCAGATTCATGCTTATACATATGGATACCCAGTTGTCCCAGCACCATTTGTTAAAAGGACTATTCTTTCTCCATTGAATGGATCCTTGCCAAAAATCAATTGACCATAGATAAATGGGTTTATTTCTGGACTCTCAATTCTATTCCATTGATACATATGCCTATATCACACTGTCGTGATCACTGCAGTTTATAGTAAGTTTTGAAATTGGGAAGTCTGAGCCCTCCAACTTTTTCTTCTTTTTCAACATTGTAAGAATGTATTCTGGGATCCTTGAATTTCCATGAATTTTAGGATAAGCTTATAAATTTCTGATAAGGAGTCAGCTGGGATATTAATAAGGGAGTGCATTAAAAATTTTTCTATTTTTTTCAGTTATAGTTGCCCTTCAATATTGTATTAGTTTCAGGTGTACAGCACAGTGGTTAGACAGTTATATAAGTTATGAAGTGACCCCCTGATTAATCTAGCACCCACCTGGCACCATACAGAGTTATTTCAATATTTTTGACTGTGTTCCCTGTGCTGTACTTTACACCCTGTGACTGTTTTGTAACTGCCAGTTTGTACTGATAAGGATTGCATTGAAGGTGTGGCTCCGTTGGGGAAGTCTTGCCAAGATGGCAAGTCTAAGTCTTCTGATCTAGGAACTGGGATGTCTTAAACCATTTATCAGGCCTTCCTTAATTGCCTTCAACAGTGTTTTGTAGTTTTCAGAGCATAAGCTTTGCACTTTTGTTGCATCAGTGTTTTTGAAGGGTCCGTAGGTGATTCCGACGTGCAGCCAAACTTTCATCATGATTTCAGTAGCAAGTGTGACTTCCATGCCTTTACTAAATGTCTTACCTCATTTGTTTCTCACAGGAGCCCCACAAGGCCCCGAGGCTTTTCTTAGGTGAGAAAGCAGGCTCACTTGTTACTGCACAGATAGTGGGTGGAGAGCAGAGATCTTGGTTGGTCCATCACACACAGCCTGGCCGCTCCCACTCGGCTGTAAAGGTCCCCCCTTCCCATGAACACTCCTTTTGGAAACACCTCCGTGCCGCTACCCATGCAGGCCCCTTGGCGTGCAGTTCTCTCACCCCCCTCCCACTCGTTCCAGGCTTTGGTAGCATCCTTCTTAGTTTTCAATACTCACTTCCAATGTCACCTCCTTTGAATGGCCTCCTGTGAGTCTCTTCTTGTCACTCTCAGAAGGAATGATGCTGTCACTTCTGTACCAGGCTGCCTGGCCTGTTGTACCTGCCTTTATGACAATCTGCCCTGTATTATCTTATGCTTAGTAGTGTGGCCACTTTAAAACACCTACTCGTCTGCTCTCATCACTGTTTGTGGTAGAAATGGTCATTTGTGGCTTTCAAAACTGCGTCATACAATTTCCCTCGCTGCACCTGCTCACTGGCACTTGGAGCCTGGAGCCCCCAAGAAAGACTGTCCGGCTGGAGAGGCCACAGGTTAGATGCTCTGCTTGGGAGTCGGAACCGAGCCTGTCATTCAGCCATTCCTTCAGGTCACCCTGGGCGAGGCCTCAGCTGTCAGAGAGCAGAGAGGTCCACCTGGCTGTGCCCTGTCAGGATTTCTGACCCACAGAGTCCGTAGCGTGATAGCCGTCGCTGCACTGCTGATGGTGTGTTACGCAGCCATAGGTAACCAGAACATTTGGCTTGTGAGTCTCTCTCCCCGCAGGGATAGTGGACTCTTTGAGGCTGAGGTGGAGTCAAATTCGTCTTTCTATCCCCAGTTCTCAGCATAGGGTCTAGCTCAGCATAGGTTCTTATAAATGTTTGCTGAGTAAATAATGGGTATGGTCCAAATTGCCCTCAGTTGGGACTTTGCTGAAAATCTGTCCCACTAACATGCAGCCATGCACCATACTGGACCAGAACAATCAGAAACGCACATACCTGGAGCCCAGTTTTCACTTCTAGGGCTGTATCCTGTAGGTCCCCATGTGCATGGTGAATGGAGCATACGCAGCGTTTTTTATCACAGTGTTGTTTGTAAGAGCAAAAGTATTCATAAAAACCGTTAACACTGATTATGCCCGGGAAGGGGCACTGTGTGTCTGGGAGCGGAGTTGAGGGCAGACTCTTCACTATCTAGACTCCAATACTTTTGTATTCCCTCTTCTAAAATATACATTAATGTATGTGCTGCTCAGTTTGACTTGGAACAGAATTAATATTCTTCTCCAAATAGACTCAATTAAACAAATAATACATTTATTGAAAAGGAAAGTTTACTTTGCTGTCCTAAAAGGAAAATTGGTATCATTTGCCATATATAGGAGATAATCATGAGAATGAGTGTCACAGGAACAAACATGTTTGGAAGCTTAGAAAGATACCTGCTTTTCTCTTATAGGCTCTGATTCTGAGACCGGCCCTTTATTTATTGATATTTATTGAGGCTGTTAGCAGTGACAGAGAGGTCTTAAAGACATATTATCACCAAACTGAGACTTTCTCATAATTACAAGGCTTTTGGGATAATTGAACAGGAAACTATATTTTCATTATGTGGCTCAGTGTAATGGTCTATCCATTTGCACCCAAATTATCTTGTGTAGCATCTAGAATTAGCTTGTGTTCCATATGGGTCTGTGTCTGTGGTGGAGAAAGCCAGTGCGCTCCCACGGATCCTGCTACTTCTCCATATTCCTAGTGGCCTTTTGCTGACATTTGGGGTCCTGTGACTGGTTCTGGCCAATGGCCTGGGAGTAGAAGTCTCAGATGTCACCTCTGGGCTGTGGCAGTTAAATACTGTGTAGATCCTCCACCTCCCTTTTGCCCGGAGGCCACGCGCTCCAGATGCCACAGCCACAGGGATGCGCAGCCTTGGCACGAGTGAGAAGGAAATTTGTGATCAGGCCCCGAGGTCTCGGGGTGAAAGTGACTTGCAGAACGGCGAGGCTGCTCCCACACGTGGGGAGAATGCCTGTTGAGAACTCTGTGAACACGGGGCCTCCAGAATCACGCCTCCTCCACGGTTGGGCCCCTTACTTTTTCCTTCTTCGTTTCCTCTGTCTCTCTCCCCTCTCCCTCTTCCTCAATTCCCCACGCGTGCAGCTAACGTCTTGACTGATTACTCACCATCACTCTGGATTTTGCTTACAGAGTCACAGTCTATTAAACTTCAAACAGGCCTCTGCATTATTGTAGTCAGGCCATCTCCCCAGGCAGGAGTCACCTCTCCACACCTCTGATTGCATCTGCTTCTATACCTCCAGGAGAGGGAAGCTCACTTCCTCTCAGAGTGGTCCCTCTTGTCACTGGGCAACTCGGACTATATTGTGTTAATTAAACAGTACCCCCACCTCTGGCCCAACTGGGAAAACCCCCTTGAAGAGTGACATCTGGGCTGAGTCCAGTGTCCCAGTCTGGATGGACCAGCAAGTACAGTGGCACCGAGGAAGCCCCAAGCTTGGTGTGCTTGGAGGGACAGAAAGGAGCCAGGTGTGGCCAGGGTCCAGTGAGGAGTGAGAAGAGGGTGAGGACCTGGGCAGGGGCTGGCCCACGAAGGACTTAGTGTCCGTTTCTGTCTAGGCAGGAAACAGGCGGCACACCCAGGGGTGACTGAATGAAGAAAGGTTAGTGAAAGGACTGCTTGTGGAGGTGTGGGTGGGCTTGAGGGACAGTAAGAAGGAGTGACAGACCACCTTGGTACCAGCAGCAGTGGGGGGCCTTGTTGCCACCCCCAGTCCTGATGGGGCCAGGGAGGAGCGGTGAGGGGAAACCAGAAAGAGGGAGGCTGTACAGACCACACAAAGCTTCATCAGAGGGATCTGGCTACTGCCACCTATGGCCAGGCCGAGGAGAGCTGGGGAGTAATACCCTCCCCCTCCTCCTGCTCATACCTCCTACTGGGAGGACCCACCAGAAGCCAGAGGGCAAGGGTTGATGTGGTCCATCAGGTCATCCTCCGGGGCCTCAAGCAGGGCGGGGAAGGGTAGAGAGTGATCTGGAGAAGGAACACAACACCCACACAGCTGTGGGGGTGGTGGCACCAGTGTGCATTTTATTTTATTTAGTAATTGTTTTTGAAATATTGTTGGGGAACAGAGTGTATTTCCAGGACCCTTCGGATCCAAGTCAAGTAGTTGTCTTTAGTTGTGGAGGGCACAGCTCCTTGGTCCATGTGGGGATTGAACCGACAACCTTGGTGTTACGAGCCTGCGCTCTAACCACCTGAGCTAACCGGCCGCCCCATGTACTTTATTCTTCATTCCTAGACCAGAGGGTTTAAGCTGGGGAGTGATCCGACCTGGAGTTAGCTGGCCTCTCTACTGCTGCCTGGGGGCTGGGTTGGGTGTGAGGGCAGTCGGGAGGCTCTTCTGTAATAGCTGTCCAGGGGTGTGATGACAGTGGTCGGACAGGGAGGTTACAGGGAGGATGCAGAGAAGAGTGCAGGCTCAGGGTTACATTACACTTTGACTCAATCTCAGGTTCACTTGAAGCTCAGGAAGCTGAAAGCTATGTGTGTGTGGAACCGTCTCCACTGCACTTGTCCCCTTTCCCACCATCACGGCTCCACAGGGAAAGGGCGTTTGGATGACACCAGACCATCTTCAATCATTTCTTGGCTGCCCTTTGTTAGACATGTGGCCTTGATTCCACATCTGTAAAATGCGTGAGTAATAGTGTCTCTCTGAAAGGCTGTTACAAGGATTAATGGAGGTGAGGCATACAGGTGACCGAGCAGAGCAAGGCTTGGCTCAGGGCACCTTGACCACCACTGCAATCTCCCTCCCCAAAATGAGTGTCAAGTTCAAAAGCCTTATGGAGACTTGGGAGCCATCCCTGGGCTCCCTTATTAGGCAAGTACCAGGTCAGCTCTGCTCCCTTCCCTGAGATGCTGATCGGTCCCAGGGGTGGGGGCGCAGGGCTGGGAGGACAGGCTCTGCCTCCAAGCCATCACACCTGGGGGGCTGATGGGTGTGGACATGGGCACACACATCAGAATGCAATAGGTGCCCTCGTAAAGGTGAGTTCATGTAAAGCCAATGGTAACAGGGGGCCCACCCCAGTCCTTTTTACTGGGTCACCTCGTTTCATTTATTTCTCAGCACTTAATAGTATCCAAAAACATCTTGTGCATTCGTAGGCTGACTTGCTTGCTTTGTCTTCATCACTAAGTACCCTGTCCCCTCACTGCCCAGTAGAGTGTGGCATTAATAGGCACTCGTGAGTGAGTTGATGGGTGAAATGAAGCTGTGCCTCCTGACATGGAGGGAAGAGGTAGGAGACAGGTGGGGAGGGACTCTGTGGCCCTGGCGCCCTGCACACAGCCTGTGTCATCGGGGACTCTGGCAGGGAGTGCAGCCTCGGGCCATGTTGGAGGCTGGCTCCCAACACTCCCCAACCAGCTGTAGCGGCTGTTTGAGGTCAGTTCCTGGAGCTCAAGGAAGAATTACAGGTTAGGGGCAGGGGGTGGAAGGTCTAGACATGGGGCCTTGAATAAGCCTCTGGAGGCCTCAGTGTCTTTATTTGCAGGGTGGGAACCCTGCACCCACCCTTGGTGGGATGGCGGCGCCCTTCACTCTTCTGGGCCTGTTTCTACCTGCGAAGTGGGGATGAGTGTCACCACCCCCATGGCTTCCTGGGATAAAAATAAGCCCACGTTTGAAACGAGCGTGGCGCAGAGGCAGCTCCAGGTCAGCACCAACCATGGCCGTTCACGAGACGCTTGACCCCTCAGCAGCCAGCCTGGGCGCGCCTCCTCCTGGCGACCCTGCAGGCAGCGTCCTTCCTGGGCTTACCAGCGTCCGCCAGTGGCCGCTGGGCTGCAGCAAAGAGCTTCCCTCGGTGCTGCTGCTGACTCTTGAAGGGAAATCCTCTCCTGGGTTGTTGCGTGCAGCAGACACGGTTTAAATGAACAGAAACCGTTTTCTTCTCCCACCTCCACCGCGTTATCCTTTTTCATGGAGGAGAGAAGAGAAAACCCTTGCAGAAAAAAGCTGTGGGAGACGCTTCTCCGTCTCCTTCCCGCGGGGATGCCCGCCCAGGCGATGCTGAAGTTTGCATCCCGGGCACTCCGGCGGGAGCCGGGGCCGCGCCTGGGGGGCCGGTTGCTAGGTAACGCGGGGGCGGGGCCCGGGCGGGGCCGGTTGCTAGGGAACTCACGGGGGCGCGCGCGGTCCCGCGGTCCCAGCTGCGGAGCCGCGCTCCGCCGCGAGGGGGCAGCAAGGGCCTGCGGATGCGTGGCGGCTGCTCGGCCTCGTGGGGGACCGCGTGGGGCAGCGGCGGGAGGGCGGCCGGCGGCTCAGGGAGGCCGGGGACTAGGGGCGGCCGAGACCCGCTCGCGGGCCTCCGCGCCGAGGCCCGGGACCGCTGTGCAGGGAAGCAGCTCGCCGCCCTCCGCGCCCGGTGCGGCCACCGCAGTAGCTTCCGGGCGGGAGGGCGCCCCACCGCGGCCCGGGACCACCGACTGTCGTGGTGTGCCCGGCCCAGGGCAGAGGGCGCCCCGCCCGAGGTGCGGGCACACGGCCCCCCGCACGCCCCGCCCGAGGGTGCGGGCACACGGCCCCCCGCACGCCCCGCCCGAGGGTGCGGGCACACGGCCCTCCGCGCGTCCATCCCGAGGGTGCGGGCACACGGCCCTCCGCACGCCCCGCCCGAGGTGCGGGCACACGGCCCTCCGCACACCCCGCCCGAGGGTGCGGGCACACGGCCCTCCGCACGCCCCGCCCGAGGTGCGGGCACACGGCCCCCCGCACGCCCCGCCCGAGGTGCGGGCACACGGCCCTCCGCACACCCCGCCCGAGGGTGCGGGCACACGGCCCCCCGCACGCCCCCCCCGCGGGGGCGGGCCCCCGGCCCCCCGCGCGCCCCGCCCGAGGGTGCGGGCACACGGCCCCCCGCACGCCCCGCCCGAGGGTGCGGGCACACGGCCCCCCGCACGCCCCGCCCGAGGGTGCGGGCACACGGCCCTCCGCGCGCCCCGCCCGAGGGTGCGGGCACACGGCCCCCCGCACGCCCCGCCCGAGGTGCGGGCACACGGCCCTCCGCACACCCCGCCCGAGGGTGCGGGCACACGGCCCCCCGCACGCCCCGCCCGAGGTGCGGGCACACGGCCCCCCGCACGCCCCGCCCGAGGGTGCGGGCACACGGCCCCCCGCACGCCCCGCCCGAGGTGCGGGCACACGGCCCTCCGCACACCCCGCCCGAGGGTGCGGGCACACGGCCCTCCGCGCAGCCCGCCCGAGGGTGCGGGCACATAGCCCTCCGCGCGCCCCGCCCGAGGGTGCGGGCACACGGCCCTCCGCGCACACACACCCGGGCCTTCCTCTCCTGAGTGCCCAGGTGATGGCATGTGGGTGGGAGTGAGGGGTGCCATTTCCCGCAGAAGCAGGGGCCCCGTGGGTCCGCCCAGTGGTGGAGCCGCCGTGCGGGGCAGTCAGCATGCGGAGGGCAGCGCCCGCCAGGTGGCCTGGCCTTGAGTAGATTTGCGTGAAGACAGACACTTTTAGTGTGTGTGGGAACCACCGAGATTTGGGGATATTTTGTTAACACAGCAGCCCCCAGCCCATGCAGTCAGGAGGTGCGGTGGCTGAGATTGGAGCCCGCACCTTTCTGACCAGACTATGACCTGTTACATGAGAAACAGAACTGGGAAGGTGGGTTCCCATTCTTCATTCAGACATACACATTGCCCCGTCGCCAAACACTCTTTAACGTTTCTGAAATCAGGTTTTGTCCTACGATCAGTGGCCTCTCACAATCCTTGTTGGTCTGGTTGGCAGTGACACAGTTGTCATTGCCTGAAACCTTTTGGCAAGATTTTAAAAAAAGGGTCAGCATCAAATCCTGAAGAATGTGTGTCTACTTGAAATGAAATCTCAGGGACAATGATGGGACAGTCTTTTAAGAAATGGTGCATCACCTACACTCTTTGATGTCTCAGAAGATGATGTGTGAAAAACAAAAAAACAAACATCAATGACTCTGAGTTGTAAGGAGACTCACACAAGTCAAATTTTGAATGGCGTTTTAGGAAAGCTTGACCAATTTATTTCATTGATATCTTCCATTTTGTATATGCACAATAGTGATACGTGATATAAACCTATGTTTTAATAAGTCTAAAAAGCCCTTTCAATACATATAAAATAACAGCTCTAAGTGATATAAAGCAGCGTGTCTTGCTTTAATTGGCAGAGTTTTTTCTTTCTTAGTGGCACATAAAGATGCACCCTACAATCAATGGGTTCTTAGATTAACTGAAATATGGCCCCTGTGGATTATGGGAGGCAGGTTTTGCCACCACCACTGTTAGCTTCCTTGGGGGCACTGTCCTCCCGCTGAGCCCACCGGTGCAGGGGAGCTGGCAGGCACCCTCCTGGGGCTCCCTTCTCAGATGCCCCTTCTGTGCCTGAGGAATGTCTTTCCGACAGATCCTGGTTCAGGGCTGCTCAATGGAGCTGCTAGAGTTCAGGATGAATGCGGGCTCTGCAAGGGCCTGAGGGATCCTCAGGGTGTAACAAAGACAGCAGCTCCCCAGACCCCCTGCAGGGAAACCAAGGGAAATTCCTGTAACAAAGATGCGGACGGCTGGCTGGCGTCTCTTCTTGTCTGTCTTCCTTAGTGTGGGGGAGGGCCCTGGCTGTAGCTCTGGCTTAGACAGCAGCTCTGTCTGAGGAGCCAGACTTGGCAGGGCGCAAAGGAGAGGGCTAGGTCTGCTAAACCCGGGCCCTTGCCCAGTCCCTGCTGTCACGCCCTCAGACCAGACCAGTCAGGGCAGACTGGGCGGTGCTGCAGCAACAAGCACCCCTCACGGTCCGGCTCCCGGACTCATAACCACAAAGGCTTCATCCTCTCTCACAGGCTCCTCCTCACTCAGGGACCCTGGTGGATGGAGCCCCTACCACCTGGGAGATCCCAAGTTGCCCACTTAAAAGTGATGTCATGGCTAAAGCAAGTGGAAAAGGAAATGCAGCTCTCCCACCGACGCCCGTCGTCGGGGTGCCTCTGCACAGCCTGACCATGTCCCATTTCCAGCCACACCCTTGCCTGTGAGCATCTCTCCCCCTCCGCCCCCACCGGGGGCCACACTCAGTCCCTCAGTCTCCATATCTCTGGTCGTGACTCTTTTTGTTTTTCAAGAGGGCAGTGTCACTAGCCCTCCTATGTGGGACCCGAACCCGGGCCGCTGACATCCCAAGCCAGCTCTCAACCAATGCGCCACTCGGCCGGCCCATGGTCGTGACTCTCTGAGGAAGACTGCACTTGCTTCTGAGTCTGCGGGGCCATGCCTGCCCTCCTTCCTGCGGCCCCTGTGGCATCGCCTGCTTCGCATTTCCATGGCCGAGCACCCTGCGGGGCTGTGAGCTGCCATCCCACTGCATGGTCACTCATCCTGGGTGCTGTGCCGGCAGAAGCCACAGTGCCCATTTTATAGAAGAGGGAGGAAAGGGAGGAAGCAAACATTCCCTGCCCACTGAAGCTAGGGACCCAGCGTGCACTTTCTGTGCTCAGCACAACCGCCCTATCTGTGTATGAGATGGGTTATTGTTCCCATTTTTCAGATGAGGACACTGAGGCTTGGGATGTTTAAGGGTTTCACCCCAGACCACCAGCCTGGCAGCAGCAGAGGTGGTCATTAATCCCTACTCTACCCATGGTTCGTTACCACCTTTCGGGCCCATTACCCTAACCTGGGTTGGGCACACGCACACAGACTCACACACGTGTGGCCTCTCCAGACACTTTTATTATTTTCAGTGCCCCCTCAGCTTGCCTGCTGGTACACAGTGGATGTCTCTGTGACTGTCCTGGCCTCTGTTACCGCGGCCCCCCCCCCGCCGCCCTGCCACGTGTGGTCAGCCCAGGGAAGGGCGTTGCTGTCCTGAGAAGGAGCGGGGCACAGACCGCAGTCCCTGCCCCCTCAGCGTACACCCACTAGGTGGCCCCCAGCTCTCCCATCGCAGCCATTCTCGGCTGGGTTGGTCTCTGTCACCATGAAGCATTTGTCACGGCATTGGCCTGCCATAAAAAAGCACTGTCCCCACAAAGGGTGATTTCTCACGTCCTTTCTTGTCATTCTGCCTCCTCTGAGATCTGCAGAGACACGAGTGGGGGCCCAGGAGCATTTCCTCCTGGAAGACTCTGGGTTGGAGCTGCCAGGAACAGAAGGGCAGTGCACAGCAGCCTTGGGCCACGCTCCCAGGGCCAGGCTCCGTCCGCACCGGCCTCATGTGTCCTCTAGATGCTGCTGCCCCCTATGGGCAGCGTGTGTTCAGGGCAGGGCCAGGACCTGGCCCCTGGGACATAGCTCCCCGTCACGGACGGTCCCAGTGGTGGGTAGTGGTTTCTTCTGACTCCTCATGGCTGATGTTGGTTGCGGATGGTGCTCATCACATGGGGTGGTGAAATCATGGAGGATTCTAACTGCAGATGGCTCTTAACGGAGTTGGCACTTGTCACGGATAGCACTTGTCCCCACTGATGAGTTCTGGCCCAGGTGATCCCACCACGGTGGTTCTCAGTACAGATGGTTTGCCCTCGATGGGTCCTGTGAGGGATGGCTCGTCGCTGGCATGAGCACAGGGCTGATGTTATTGCCACTGGCGGTTCTGACACAGGCAGACGCAGCACTGGTGACCTTGACACAGCGCTTCTGCCCAACCCTGGCTCCCCATCGATGGTCTCAGCTGTTGCTCCCCGCAGCGTAGCTGGTGCTTGTCATCGGTAGTTCTTGCTGTTGTTGACCCTCCTGCTGATGGGTGTTCCTACAGGTGGAACTGTTCTCATGAATGGTGGTGACACAGCCGTGTGTGCTTTTTAAAGGCCTTTCCCACTGATTTTTCCAAAACCACCCTGGGTTTGCTGGATCTCCACATCTGCCTTGTTGGAGGACCTGCTCATAAAGACACGTGCCTCTGGGCCGGCTGCTCCCCCGTGGTGACCTGGTCACCGGCTCTCACATTGTCCCCAGCCTTGTCCTCCTGAAGACTGGTGTTGCTCTGCGGCCCACTTGGCACCTTGCAGTCGACCTTGACGCTCTGGCGGCTGCTGGCCTGGCTGGAGGGAAGGCTGCCCATGGAACTGACCAGCCCACTGCTCACCTGGTGGGTGAGAAAGCTGCTGCCCGGGCTGATGACATGGAGGCTGGTCAGGCTGCTGTCCCTGCTGCCAGGGGGCCGCTGGTGGCGCTGCTGGTGCTGCGGCGCTGCTGCCGGTGCTGCCGGGCAGGCTGGGTTCACCTTTCCCCTGCAGTCTGCTGGGTGCTGTTGGCCTGCCTGGGAGGGTGGGTGCCGTCTTCTGTTCAACCTCGCAATTTGACTGCTGCCCACCAGGCTGAGCTCGCTTCTCTCCTCGTCGCCTGCGTATCCGCTGCTCAGCTGGCTAGTGTCACTGCCCTTTGCCAGGCAGGAGTGTCGCATGCTCCTCACGTCACTCTCACTGCTCCAGGTGTTTCCCAGGATACTGCTGGAAACTCTCAGGTGCTCCTGAGGCGCTTCTGCATCGTGTCCTGGCCACACAGGTGGCTGGGGCTCTAAGCCAGGTGACTGGAGGCTTGCATCTTGGCCCTGAGCATTCTGGACAGAAGTGTCCCCTTCTCTACCATGGAGGAAAGTGGGGGGCAACTGAACTGGTTTATCCAGAAGGAGGGGGCCCTGGGAAGCTTCTGGATGTTGGCTGTGCTTGTCTGGGGATCGGAGGCTCAGTTCCTAAGGCTCCCTTTCAAAACAGAGCTCTCTGATTGGCTGGCCTTGTTCCCGTGGTGATGGGGTTTGTGAGGCGGCTGGCGGGGGTGGGTGAGGGAACAGCGCTGTCCTTTCCAGTTAGGTCAGTGGCTGGTGCAGGAGTTGGGCAGAAAAGGGGCCTGCGGCCTCTGCTTGGCCCCATCAGGAGACCTGGGCAGCCCCCTCAGAGCTGCGTTTCTATAGGCTGTCACTTCACTCGGGAGCCTCCTGCTCCTTGCCCGGGGAGCCATAAGGATTGCTGAGAAGGTCACAGTCAGGGCTTTAACCTAAGTCCCTTGCCAAGCCTCCCTGGCCCTGCCTGGCCCCAGGTCACACCCTATCTTTTCTTTATACGGATGCCCAGTCCCACTGTCCGCTTTCTTATTCTGAGTTCTTCCCTGCCACAGGCCTTTTGCATGGCTATTCCCACCACCTGGACTGCTCTCCCCTCAGCCGCTTGGCTTCAGGCATCAGCTAAGTGGTCCTCAGGAAGCCTTCCCCAGTTTCCCCAAGAAGGTCTTTCCATTAATCTTTACTTCAATAAACGAGTGTGGCGGGGGCTGCATGTCTGCCGGCTTTGGCGTGCTGACTCTGAAGCCTCAGTTTCTCCGTTCGTTACAGGAGGCAATGCTTTAAGTTCCCTGGGCTTTTGGGGTGCAGGCAAGCAGCTCCCCAGAATGTCTGGGGCATAAAACACCGCCAGGGGGCAGTTAATGCTCACGCAGTCCACACATGGCTCCGGCTGCCTGCCATGTGGTCCCTGGTGCGTCCCATCAGTGCGGAATGGGCCTGAACCCCCACTGAGGGTGAGCGGCCTTGTTCTTGAGTGACCCCTCCGCGTTCACAGAGGGAACACGAAGCCCCATTGGGGCCTGTCATCGAGCACTTGGAAGCTGCCTAGCAGCGTGGCCCACGTTTAGTGGCCGAGGACCACAGTTCACGTGTTTAATTCCTCCCGCTGTTGAATAAGCCGCTGGGCCCCTGTGACTCGCAAAAGAGGCTGCGTCTGACCCTCGCCCTGAAGACCCGAACTGCCAATGGAGGTGGGCCCACATGGGGGCCTGGGAGGCGGGTGTCGTGAGAGTGTCCCCATTTTGCAGACATGGACAACAGGAAAGACCCAGCAACCTGCCTCAGTTTGACGTGCAGAGCTTGGCCTGACGTGCCTCTGAGCCTCACTGTCCCCGGGCCGGCTTTCCACGCTTAGAAACACCCCGTCACTGGATTGCGTGGGGGTAAGTGAGGGGGGCACGTAATGAGCCCTAAGGGGCTCCCACACAGCGGTTGCTCACAAATGTCCTCTTCGTTATTAGGAACTTGTGTTTTATCATTCCTCAGGTGACAGAATGCAACAACGAAGCCTGGGAAGCAAGAGGCTGGCGAGCGGCGGGTGGGGCTGGGACCGGCCTCCTGCCGCACCGGGTGGGGGAGGCCTGAGAGGCTCTGGCGGGCTTGCTCCATTCTCTGCCTCGCTTTTGTCCGTGGCACCCGTCAGCAGCCCTGTATGTCAGACTCGGTGCCTGCTCACGGCTTGTCCCTCGCCTGCCTGAGTGAGGGAGGGTCCGACCAGTTCACCGTGTGTCCCCAGGGCCGGGCTGGGGCCAGGCAGGTGAGGCAGGTCTCGTAGGTGCAGGCTTGGATCCTGCCCGTAGGTGAAATGTTGATATTTTTGCATTAATTTCTAGTTTTAATATTGTATTAAAATATAATTGATCCTCATTGCCCGACTGCCTTCCAGTGGGTGTTCCAGGCTCTTTGCATCTGAGGGAGCGGGAGCCCCAAACTGAGCTTCTGTTACCGGGTTCTGGGATTTGGGGATGGCCGAGCATTTATGAAAATGGGGAGCTACAGAAGAAGGGTCCCCTTCCAGGACCTGACTGTGGAACCAGTTAGAACTCAGATCTCCAGGCGACTAATGGGAAAATGGGAGGGATGCAAGAAAGGCGTGGGGCTCTGCAAACCTCAGCAGTTCGTCCTGTCAGTAGAGACGGAGCATGGGTCCCTCTCCTGGGTGTTTCTTACAATTAAAAGGCACGTCAGGGGCCGGCCGAGTGGCGCGGTGGTTAAGCGCTGGCTTGGGAAGCCAGCGGCCCTGGTTCGGGTCCCACATATGAGGGCCAGTGACACTGCCCTCAAAAAAAAAAAAAAAAGGCAGGTCGGGTTGTACTGCCAGCCACTAGCGTGGTGAGTTCTGTCTGGGCAGTGCCACTGCCCTCTTCTCCCCCACCAAGCCCTGGGCTGAGCCAGCCAAGCTCTGCTGCCACACCCCTGATGCTCCACTTCAATGAAATAGCAGCTCTTGACTCTACCTTTGTCTTCATTTCCCTCCAAAGCTGCCATTTCATCGAGATGCATTCTTATAATTAAGGCGGGAGAGAGAAATAACCTCCTGTATAATTTGACATGGTAAAATTATCGATACCTTTTCCAGCCTCAGCTTTAAATCTTAGCCACCAATGACTCCCCTATTAACAGGTCTAATTAAATCCATTTTTCAGAACATCTTTGGCAAATTCCATTTTAGCTAAACTGTAGGCAGTTCAATTTGATTGGTCCCTGCTCCCCAGAGCTCTCCTCCAAAAGTGAGTATGGGGCGGGTGCTTGTCTCTCGTGTCTTACGTTTATTAATTCACTCAACAAACTCTTACTGAGCACCTGCTCTGTGCACTGGCATTGACCTGGGGGAGGACAGGCCACTTGCTGTTGGGAGATGAGGAAAGCAAATTGATGGGTGCGTGAGCCAGCCTGGGGAGCCGCACTCGGAAAGGCTTTGGAGAGCGGTGGCTGATGTCCTGGGGTCCCATGGTTCCTGCTCGAGTGTGGGATCTGCCTTCTGTGGGCCCAGGGGCCTCAAAAATTCATGGAGTCTTTGAACTTCCAGCAGAAAAGGGTAGAAAGGGATCAGTTGGAGTGCGTGTGTCCTGCATTGGCTGCACCTCACTTAGCAGTGCGGTGTCGGCCCAAGAGGCTGACCTCTGCGTGCCTCAGCTGCCCATCACACAGGATGACTGCACAGCCGTCCCTGGACACAGCGCTAACAACGGTGACTTTTCTAACCACTCGCCATCAGACAGATATCCAGCACTTATGTGCCCATTGCTGTTCTAAGAGCCCCGGGGTGGAGCGTGAACCAAACCACTCACAGAATTTGTCGTTTTTCAGCCATGTCCCAACCCCCGGCACCATTTGTTGAGAGAAGTATCTTTCCTCCACCGAGTTGCTGTGCACCTTTGTCAACAATCAGTGGCCACACTGTGTGTGGCTGTTGCTGGGTTCTGTTCCACAGATGATGTGTCTGTCCCCCGCCAGTGACACAGTGTCTTGATTACTATAGGTCTTCGCTGAGTCTAAAAAGTGGGTGCTATGATTCGTCCCACTTTGCTCTCCTTTTTCAAATTCTGGTTCCTGTGCATTTCCATACAAATTTTAGAACAAGCGTGCCCATATGTACTAGAGACGTCTTGCTGGGAGCTGATGGGATTTGCACAGAACCTGCTGCCATTTTGGGGAGAATCAGTGTCTGCACGTGCGGAGTCTTCCAGCCCACGAGCGCGTGTGTCGCCCCATTGGTTTAGATCTTCCGTGGTTTCTTTCATCAGCATCTGGTAATAGCCTTTAGCAGACCATCCCTGGGATATGTTGCTGGGTTATTCCCAGGTATTTCTTTTTCCTGATCAGTAGTAAGTGGTATTTAATCTCAGTTTGTACTTGCTCTTTGCTAGTGCACGGAAGTACAAGTCATCTTTGTGCAATGACCTGGCACCCTACAACCCTGTGGAAACCAGTTCTAGGAGTGTGTGTGTGTGTGTGTGTGTGTGTATGAGTGTGTGTCAGTGTGTATGTGTGCCTGTGTGTGTCAGTGTGTGTGTGAGACTGTGAGTGTGATTGTGTGTGTGAGAGAGCGTGTGAGTATATGTATGAGTGTGTGTGAGTGTATTCCTTGGATTTTTTGGTATAGATAACCACACCATCTGTGAAGAGGGGTAGTTGTATTTCTTCCTTTCTGGAATTGGTGGTTACACCAGTGGAAGTCCACACCCAAACGTCTGAGGAACGGATAGGGGGACTGTGGCAAACGGGAGCCCATGCAGGTCAGAAGGGGCCGCCGCTGCCTGGCTCTGCGAATCCAGATCTTTTGGTTGTTGAAAGAGATTTTGATGAGAGATTTTCTGACATTTAAATGTTGGTGAGTTATTCAAATATTTAAACACCCTTCAAGCCAAACAAAACACACCTGTGGGCTGGAGTACGTTGGCACGTGTTTGCAGCCTGGCACCAAGTGGATGCTCTGTGAACGGAAGTGTCTGCGCCTGCTGCCTGGTGTCCCAGGAGCAGGGCTGACCCCAGATTTCCAGGATGGACAAGAAGGCCCACGGGGATGAGTCACACAGCAGCTGGAAGGAGCCCCTGGTATTCTCGTGGCCTGGCGCCACTGGATGCATGGTCCACAAATACAGCTGTGCCTCAGGAGGAGAGCTGGGGTGTGGCTGCAGAGTAACGGGTGACAAGGGCCGATGACCATGGGGTGGAGTCGGGACTGGACAGGACAGAACCAAGGACGACTACAGAAAGGGGCTGGGCTGTCAGGGTGCAAAACGGAGATGCGGTAGGAGGGGCTGAGTGAGTGAGTAACGAGCACAGAGCACCTGCGATGCGCTGCATCTTGTGCAGATGTTTCCCTCCCTCCCTCCCCTCTCCCTGGTCCCCCTCCTCCCTTTGGGTGTCCAAGCAAACAGCAGCAACTGAAAGAAGGAGAATGGCTTGAGGGAGAGTCTGTTAATCAGGACTCAGGATTACAAGGGACAGAAACCACAGCTTTAACTCACTTAAGCAAAAAAGGGGTGTTCACCGCTTTGCAAAACTCAAAGCTCTGGAGGTAGAGGCTGCCTTCAGGCATAGATGGGTCTAGACTCTCAAAAGTGTCTTCAGAGTAGTCTCTTGTCTGTCATCGCTGCTTCCCTCTGTGTTGGCTTTTCCTTAGGCTCTACTATGTTTCCCAGCAGCTCTGGGGGCACATCAGCTCTAATTTTGGGGTCCTGTGTGAAGAGATGGTCTTTATCCCTGAGGTTCCAGCAAAGGTCCTGGCTTTGCTCACTTGCTTGCCTCTGAACCAGCTGCAGGCAGGAGGGGCTTGGGATGAGCTGGGTGGCCAGGGGGAGATGCTCCCCCTGGACTTGGTGGGGAGGAGGGAGCCAGCCTCCACGGACCCCATAAACTGGGAGAGGGGACAGTGGTTTCACAAAGGAACACACGCTGGACAGTCCCTTGCTTGGTGGGGTTAACGGGGCCTCACAAGGGGCCGGGAAGTTGGCAAAGCTGGGTGATCTGGGGAAGCTTTGCTGTCCCTCCCTCGCTCTGCGCTGTTTCACTGTCATGCTCTCTGCGCACTTCTCCATCCTGCAGGTTCCTACCGTGTCTCCATCCATGGGACGAGCCCACATTTGTACGTGTCGACTCCTGATCCTGAGACGTCGGCAGTGTCTGTTGGGCTCTGTGCGGTGTCTGCCCAGCCTCTTGTAGCCGCAGCCGCTTTGCTTCTGCTTTGGGGACTGCCTCCCCCATCCCCCACCACTGAGCCCTTGTGCTTGAAGCACACCTCTTCCCTGTTGTCTGTACCCCCAGCTCCAGGAGTGCACCGTGACCCAAGCCAGTCTGCACATTCTCGCCCCTGGCACTGTGACTCGCTAAGGTCCTCAGGGGCCTTTCCTGGGACTTTTCGGAGAGACGCATTTTCTTTGTGCTGAGTTCCAAAGGGGGTAGGTGTTAGCCTAGGACTTCTGGAGGTCCCCCATGCCACGGATGGGAGCAGAGTCTCAGGGACATTTTTTGAGCACTACATCCAGCTAAGTCTGAAGCCCCGGCCTCCTAGAGTTTGTTTTACACATATGCATGCATTCCCAATTTGTTTCCGCCAGTGGGAGTGGGAGGTCCGTCTTTGGCACTCAGGAGTCCAGGTGCACGCACACAGTTGGAGTGACCCACTTCGGTTGGCTGATGGGTGTGCCAATCAGTGTCATGGCATATAACGTGGCAGTGGTCAGAGGGGCCATTTTTAGGGAGAAGGTTTATTGGTTGGGCCAGGCTGGCTAATTTTGGGACCACGAGTGGCTCAGAGCGTAGCTATGTTGAGAAGGTCAGGGAATGGCCAGGGAGGTGGCAGAAAGGGAACCCAGCAGAAACTCAGAGAGACGCATGGCTGGGTGGGTCTGACCAGGGTCTGGAGAGCTGGGGGTCCTGCGGTGTAAGCTGTCACGGCCTCTTCAAGGCACATCTGATACTCAGCCCAGGGCAGCAGGTCTCATTCCAGCTTTGTCCACTGGTGAGACGACAGCCCTAGAGCCTGATCCTTCCTCGCGGTGCAGCGAGAGACTCCAAAGACCCTGGCAGGCGAGCTGCTGTGTGCCACCACCACCACCGCCACGGTGGCACAGCCACATGGTGAGGCGTGTGTCGGTGGGCCCCAGCCTGGCTTCCCGTGTAGTGACTAGACAGCTGTGAGCCCACCCTCAGCACAGCCCCTCACTGGCAAAGAAGTGACATGAATAGCCTTTTCATTCTGTCCCTTTCTCCCTCTGCCTCGGTGTCCGCATGGACAATTAGGAAAAGACAATTTAATGCTGAAGAAATTAATTGCATTTGCCAAATGGACTTGAAACACTCTGCAGGCTGTTCCCCTGTCAACATAACAGATGAAGGAACTCAGAAAATGAACTGCAGATGTTGACACAACCATCTCTGGCTGTGGAGGAACTGTAATTCTTTGGGAGAGGTGGGGGGATGGAGGTGACAGGCTTGGCTGTCCAGGAGAGGAACCTTTGCACCCTGGGCATATGCTGCCTGTGGGTCACTCTGTCTCCCAGTTCTGGCTTTTGTGACACTAGCTGCTCACTGTTGAGAGCTCCCCATGTGCCAAGCACACCATGTAAATTACTTGTAATCTCCACATTCCTGTAAGGACAGTGGTCAGCATCTCCACTCCCCAGATGAGGAAACTGAGGAAACTGGGAAGTAATTTGCTCCAACTCACCCAGCTGAGATCCAGGGTATTTTCTAGTTTCCCAAACTCCAGCCTGCGGACTCTGGGTCCCCTGGTGGACTCTGTGCTTAGGTCTGGGGGGGCACATGAGTGTGGCTGGTGAACATGCCAGGCTCTGGGGTGGCGTTTTCCGGGTTCAGATCTTGGCTGTGATGCTGCCTGGGCCTCTGTGATGATCCATGGATAATCCACGTCCCCTCTCTGAACCTTCATTTCTTCATCTATGAGGCGGAGCAAAGCACATGTACTTTCCTAGAATTGGCAGGGTTAGAGGAGGTCAGGTAGGTGAGGGCTTCACCCTGAGCAGAAGGACTGGCTGGTTCAGAAGCGGGCCACCGGGGACTGCGTGGGTCTGAGTGCTTTCAGCAAATATTTACATTGCATCCCTGGCGACAGAGGCTTGGTCATGGGCTTGTTTTGGCGAATGGCATGTAAGCTGAAGGGGCAACGAGGGAGTCCGGAGCCCAGGTCTTCATAGGTGGCACGTATTTCTGCCTGCCACTCCGGGGGCTTCTGATTTGCCAGGGATACACATTCCCCTGCTAGTTACGGCTTCCTGAGTCTGGGCCTCAGCCTGACACTTTCGGAGCCCGGACGCCTGAGCAGCCTGCAGCCCAGCGGTCACTCGTGAGAAGCGACTGCTTTAGGCCACTGACTTAGGGGAGGCGGCCGATCACAGGTCCACTGACAGAAGACAGATTAGTGGAGAGGTGGCTTGTCTGCTCAGCACCTTTTGGGGGGCCCACCCCTCTCCCACCCTTGCTTTACAGGGGCCACAGCAGTCGCCTTCTAACTAGTCTCCCTGATCCCACCTTTGCCCCTACAGTTTGTTTACCATCCAACAGAAAGAGGGAGCCTTAAAACCGGTCACTTCCGGCCGCTCCTCCGCTGACTCCTCCGATGGCCACAGTGCCAGTAATGAAACCCCAGCTCCTCCCCATGGGCCACAGGCCCTGACATGATTTGGCCCATGGCTGACTTACTCCAAGACCTTATTTCTTACTGCTGCTCCCCACAGTATTGCTTAAAAATTGCAGCTGACCCTCGAGGAGGTGGTCCCGGGAGGCGAAGGTCATGGTGGGATTCCTCTGGTCACTTAGTGATGTGAAGGCTCTCCACCCCTGCGCTGGTTTGTTCACATCCTGCCCTGGGCAGGGTGGGCCCAGGAGCCCCCAACCCCTTTATTTCAGTCCTCTGGCAAATGCCCCCAACTGCCTCGGCCTGGAGAGTCCCCAGGGGGTGGAGTCCTGTGGGGTTGCTGTCCTGGAGATGACAGGGTATAGGCATTCAAGGTTGAATAGGGGTGCCCTGGGCACCCGTCATTACCGGGTAACAAGCAGCGCCCAGAGATGTTCCCTCCCGTTCCCCTGGGCGGCTCTGGGTGGCACTGTCTCACCCAGGAGGTACAGCCCTGGACGGGGCTCAGGGCCTCCAAGACTGCCCATGTGCTTTCCTCCCAGCTCACAGTGAGCTGCTCCTGGTTCTAGCCAGTCTTTATGATGCATGCACTTATTAATCGCGATCTTTAGAATAACATCAAGACGATGGGTTTTGAGCCGCTGCCCACTGCTGGACAGTGGCCCACCAGCCTTGTCCGGCCATGTGGACCAGCAGCGGAACCTCCCAGCTCCTATTCATCAGCTGTCCACACTCGTCTCCTTTGGAGACTGTCGGCTCCAGTGTTACAATCACAGCAGTATTAGAATAACAACTTAAAACCAATCATTTTTATGGGGACACACACAGTGTAAAAGGACCTGCCGATCTGAGGACACATCTAACATCAACAGCTATTGCCCCATAAAGCTGTCAGTTGGAGAAACATCTCGGGGACTCCTGGAACACCATCGCCCAAGTTTAACCGGAGAGCAGGAGAGAGAGGACTTTGCAAATCATTTTTCATGGAGGCTTAGAAAAAAATGTGACACTGATTCCAAATCAGAGCCAGTGGGTTGAGCTGAATGGCTCAGGCCTGGCCCCGAGCGGTCCCTGGCACATGTCTCCTGAAATTCTGGGGGGTCTCAGGAAGGGGCCTGGGCACCCCAGTACCCAGCATGTGTGGCCTGGCCTGCTGCCTTGGTTCCATTTCCCTGATTAGACCATTTGCTGAAGCTTTGTGAGCAGAATTTTTATCAAGAAAGCGTTCACAGGGAACATCAACAGGGAGTGAGGAAGTGAGATGGAAGGAAGAAGGCCTGGCAAGGTTGACCCCACAGTGAGCGCTGGGCTTCATTTCACAGGGGACCACTGGGGACAGTGTAGGTAACACCTGCTCATTGGACCAGGTTAGGAAAAGGCAGATGGAGTGTTTATTCTCTGAAACCCACTCAGCAGTAAAGGTCTTCTAAGGGGCAGGGGTTATATAACCCCCCGCCAATGTTGGCTCTGCACCCACACGGGCAAAGTGGGAGAGCCCCCCAGTAGAGGCGCAGGTGCTGGCTGTGGGGTGAAAGCATTCTGGGAGCTGGTGTGCGTGAAGACGGTAACGGGGACAGAAGGGCGACACGTGGAGGATGCCAGCACCTGCCATGGGAAGTCCCTGGGAAGTGCTTGCATCGTGTCAATGGCGGGTCTCTGTGCTTTAACTCCATGTGGGGTTGGGAGGAGGTCATCAGAGCTGCAACCTCCTGGGCTGGTGGACTCTTGACTAGTCACTGGGGCAGACTTGCTCACCTCAGAGAGCCGGTGTTCCTGGTCCCCCGAGCCTCCTGGACGAGTGTTGGACATGTTAAGATGGCATTCACCCACTGGCGCTCATGCAAGGACCAGCTCTCAGAAGGCAAATGCAGCAAGCAAGTCTCAGGATCAAGTCAGGAACAGTCGCCAGACAGGTGCTGGGACCAAGAGACATAAGTGCTGCAGCAGCTCTACTGGAAACCAAGCCACCGACACAACTAAAACCTTGACTTGTAAGATGGGGCGGGGGTGGGAGCAGCTTTTTTTCTAAAGATTTTATTGGGGAACCAGGGAAGGGGAACAGACAAGTTGCTGTCCTTTTATTCTTCAGTCTAGTTGTGGAGGACGTCGCTTCACTGGCCCATGTTGGTATTATCATTGTGCTTTTCTGGTGAGGCAGTCGGTCGCTGGCCATTGGATGGCCACGCACGGTGGCTCATGAAAATGCACACCAGCTGCCGGCCAGCCCCACTGCAGTCTATGGCCCTTGCCAGCAACTCCCAGCAGCTCAGCTCCAGGTGGAGCTGTTGTTCACCATCTTAGCTGTAGAGGGCGCAGTGTCACTGGCCCTCATATGTGGGATCTGAACCTGGGCCCTGCTGCTCAGAGCTGGTGTCCCAAGCCAGCTCCTAACCAACACCCCACTCGGCCAACCCTGGGAGCAGCTTTGCTAGCCCACGGCGGCATGGTGTCTCAACGGCCATTTTCGTATAGAAAGTATTCAGCTAAGTGGCAGAACACAGGATTGGGTGAGGGCAACGACCTCACTCACCCGTGTGTCGGTTTCATTGTGCAGTGTGCACCCTGTACAACTGTACATGACAGCCTTGAGCTTTTAGCTGATGGGGGGCTCAGAACTACTAGCAAGGATGTGCTGAGTGGGCACTTCATGAGGGTGAAGGCCAGGCCCCGGCACTAAATACAGCATTTGCTGCACAGTAGGCATTGAAAAAATACTTGTGGAAGATGTGAATGGAGGAATTTAAGTCTCGTGTGAGCTTCTGGGGCACCTCACAGGGACAGGCAGCTCAGCGTCCAGGCCTGAGCAGGTCGCCTGGATGCAGGTCCCAATCTTCACGTGTTAGCTGTGCTTTGGGCGAGTTCCTTCCTCTCTCTCTGCCTGTTTCACCATCGGTACAATGGGGGCAGCCAGAGGGTCTGCTGTCAGAGGGCTGTTACAGGGCCCCAGGAGTCCGTGCATGAAATGCTCAGCACAGGGCTTGGCACGTAGTGCTGCCTCACAACGCGAGCCGTCCCTTGCCATTGCTGTCCCTGGCGGTGACAGCCCCTGACGGCGGTGCTGGCCAGCCCTCCCTGGGGAACTGTGTTGCCCTCTGGGTGTCACATTATGAAAGAGAGAATGACAGCTGCCTTGTCTATGAGATCCCCACAGGAATATCTCAATAAACAATTGTTGAATGAATGATGTCCCACAGAAATCCCAGAAAAATTGTGCAGAGAGGGGTAATTCGGTGTCGATAAGATAATTTTCAGTGAGCCCTTCATCTGCTGTCTTTCCAGTCTATTCACTGTGGCATAAACTTTACGCCTTGAGCAGCTCACTAATTGAAGAGGCTCCTGTTCACCCCAGTGGCCCCTCGGTGGTTGCTGGGGAGAGACCCGCAGCCCCAGGGAGGAGCTACTATTGCATCTGCCCCATTTGCACACCCATTCCTCCAGCGATTGGTTCAGGGGTGGGCATGTGACTTATTTTGGGCCAATGGGATGAGAAAGGATGTTGGCTGGAGGTTTCTGGGAGGAGCTTCCTGGAGACCCAGGCCTGCCCCCCCCTTGTGGGAGGGAGCCCCTGGGAACATCCTGCAGCCACCTTGTCCCCGCCGGGGGTCCAGCCTGGGCTTGGAGCAGCCTCCGCGGGAGGCAGGGAGGACGGCGGACTATCCGTGGGTGACATTGTTGAGCTCCTGTCGCGCACCTCTGAAGCCGCTGTCCGTCTGGCCCTGTCAGTCATGAACCAAGGAAGTCTGTGTGTGTCACATTGAGTTGGTTTTCTGTTACCTGCTGGGTGGTGCTTAGCTGACATGCAGGCTCTTTACTCGTTTTCCAGCCTGATCCTTATGGCATGAACTCTATACCTCAAATCCAGCAGGGCTCAGTGTTTCGAACCTGTAAAGCCCGTTTCGTGCATCTCATTTCTTCCTTTGGTCCCTTCAGTGAATCGTGTATAGCAGGGCTGGGGTAAGGAGGGGCAGAAAAAGGGTCCCAGGAAATTCAGGGGAGCAACATGGGTTAAGACTTCAACATACTGGCTGCCACGTGGTGTGTGTGCCAAACATGGCACTGAGACTTTGCTGCGCTGTTTGATTTAATTTCCCAGCCTTCTGACAGGTTGCTGTGATCATCCCCGTTCACAGGTGAGGAAACTGAGGCCTCGATGGGTTGTCACCTGCTCACAGTCTGGCCGGTAGCCTTGTTTTGTGATGCACCAGCTGGCGCTGGAGCTGGAGGCGCCCAGTCCGTCCCCGCCAGGGACCAGCACCAGCTGAGAAGCATGCAGGCCCCGAGGTCCTGCAGGGTCGCACACGGAGTGATTTTACAGACGATTAAACCTGCGAAGACTGGCCAGTGTGTGTACTGAGAGCTGTGTGCAGAGGTAACTGCCAGGTTTCATCCACTGAAGGGACTGCTAACAAAGGGCGTAGTTGAACGGGCTGAACGCTCAGCAGACCACCTTGGGCGGGGAGCAAGGGGGCTGGTGCCCGGCGGAGGCATGGACAGGGGACAAGGCTGAGGGAGGCAGGAGGAGCTCGGGAGTGACAGCAGCTGAGCCTCCACGCAGCCCCGGCCACGGCCTCCCAGCTCGCCCTCTGGTTGGCTGCTGCTGTGCAGGCAGCCGGGGAACCCCACCGAAGCTCTCAGAAGGCCGCTGCCACAGTTCCTCCTGGTCCAGTGATGAGTGGGGCACAGCCCTTGGCCCTATGGAGCTGGCGTCTGGATGGAGGGGGCATCGTAAGCCTAGTGCTGGAAAGACCGGGGGACAGAGAAATACGCAGGTGTGCCTGGTGGGGTACGTGTGTGCCTGCTCCTGGGAAGGCTGTGTCAGGGGCTGTGACCACCAAGGCGACACAAGGCCAGTCTGGAGAAGGGCTGGGAAGGTGTTCTAAAGGAGGCAGGAGGCAGGTGACTGGGGCGCAGCCAGTGAGGGACGGTGTGGGACAGGAGGCCCCAGGGGCGCGGCGGGTCCAGCTGGGCCCCGGAGGCCGTGGGAGGACTTGGGCCTTCGTCCACGTGCGGTGGGAAGCCAGAGGGTTTCAGCTGGAAAGTCACGTGTCTGTCTCACATGTCAGAGGGCCCCTCCGCCTGGGTAGGTCTCTGCTGTGTGCAGACCTACGTGCCTGCGCTGCGCCCCTCTCCCTCTCGTCCTGTCAGGGCAGCTGAGGTGAGCCCCCCGTGGGCTTGGCACCGTCCCCTTCTGCGTCCCCGGGAGCAGCCCCTGATCCCCACTGGTTCCTCCACCAGTTAATAGAGGGCGCGCACCCACTTGCCTACATGGTATCTTTTTACAACTAAATACCACGTGTCTTTAGGCAGATGCTTTATTCCTGGGGTAGCTTTGGTGGGTTCGTTTCCTGGCCGCAGTCCCTCCATCCATGCCCTTTGCCAGGTGCCTTTGAAGCTCCTTGAGGAGACGGAGGCTTGTCTCTGCCCTTTGACCTTGGGACTTGCTTTGGTAGTGACAGCATGTCCGTCTGAGTGTAGGTCTCAGGAGTAACTGCATGTCCGCCTGTTCCTTGTGCTGTTCGGCTGTCCCAGGAAGAGGAGACAGAGACAGGCGCGCAGGCGGCCGGCCGCCCAGTGCAGCTTGTAGCCCGGCCTGTTGGTCGGTACGGGAATGTGCACCAAAGGTTCAGAAGTGTGAATCCTGGTCACACCGCTGTCGTCAGAACCCACTTTCCCTCCAGCGGACTCCCCAGGTTGCTGGCTCCCACTCACTGTGCCTGTGGTCGCACCACACGCTCCTGGTTCCTCCCCTTTCTTCACCGTGTGTACCTTGCACGTTAGTCACATCCACATACCCAGGCCTTCCTCTGCCCTGTGAGGCCCTGTGGCCTCCCCTGGGTGCACGGACCACGCTGGGGTAGCCAGGCCCCAGCTGATGGACATTTGGGTTCACCCATCTTGTACAATTTTAGAGGAGGCTGCAGTCATCACTTGTCACAAGTGGCACAAATCCCCAGGGCGCAGCTGCTTGTCACAGGAGCACACACTCACCTGTGGATCCTGGCTGGATAGGTCGGGGCGCGGCCTTGAGTGAGTGTCATGTGCCGGTGTTGGCTGGAGAAGTTGGTGCTGGGATGAGGAGAGCTGGCTGCTTCTGGGTGTAACTGTCGACCACAGTTTTGGTCTCTGAGATGAGTAGGTCAGTACCTTGGAGCCTCTCCTCAGAGTCAAGGATGTCAACCCGAGGGCCGTGCCCTTGGCCATGAGTGGAACCAGGCACTGTAAGCAGACCACAAAGCTGGCTGTGGGGCTTCGATCTCTCTGTGGCTGTTCGTAGCCAGGCCAGCTTAAGGCTGACCCAGACCTGCTGGACGTCTGGAGGAGGAGCTTTTCAGGCCGAGGGAACAGTAAGTGCAAAGGCCCTGAGGTGGGGACGTGCTTGTTCTATTTAAGGAATGAACAGGACAAGAGGGAGGGTGAAGAGATGGGGCGAGGTGGGGCTGCCACGTAAGAGCGGTCCACTGCACTGAGCCCACATCCAGCTCAACCCGTGTGCTCCATGGCAGCCCTTCGGACACTGGGGGACGGTGGCCTCCGCTCCCCTCCTCGGGCCAGAGGCTGAGATTTTGCATCAGCCACGCAGAGCTCATCAGGGCGCCGACGCCGGCCCACTCTGGGCTGTGCAGCCCCTTGGTGTCGCTCTGAGAATACGGCGAGGAGCGCGGCGCTGGCTGCCTCTTCCCTATTGCGCCTCACAAGCACGCATCTATTACCTGCCTGTCCAGTGGCCTCGTGTCCGCCACTCCTTGAGCCCAACCCCCCATTCCAGCAACACTGACCTCGAACACCCTCAGGACCTTTGCACTCGCTGTTGCCTCTGCCGGGAAAGCTCTTATTTCCATGAGCCTCCCACCACCTGCTCAGTCAGCCTCCCTATTGACAGAACTTCTCTGACCCCTTCCCCTGCTAGTAAACTCCACACACTTTCGCTGCTCGTTATAAACCAAATGTTTGTGCCTTCCCCAAATTGGTGTTGAAATCCTAACCTCCAGTGTGATGGTGTTAGGCGGTGAGGCCTCTGGGGGTGGCGAGGGCAGAGAGGGTGTGCACGATGGCTGAACGCCCTCTTAGGAAGGGGAGGGGACGCGGCATCTCTCTCTTTGCCAGGTGGGGACACAACGAGAAGGTGGCCATTCGCAAACCAGGCAGAGGGCTCCACCAGACACCAGAGCTGCCGCCGGCACCTTGATACTGGATTTCCAGCCTCCAGAACCATGAGAAACGAATGCCGTTGAAGCCCCTCAGTGTGTGCTGTTCCGATCAGCAGCCAGGACGTACCCAGCACTTCCTAGTTTGCAGCTGGTCTGTGTGCCCGCACTGGGGTCAGGAGGGCCGGGCGCCAGCGAACCCTGATGGGCGTTGCCGAGCGGGTGCAGACTCCATCCCTGCACCATGCTGGCTGCTGGGCATGTGAGCAAGAGACCCAGTGCCTGCCCTGGGAACTGGGCTGAGAGGAGGCGGCACATGAAACAGCTCGTCACACAAGTAACTGACAGGGTACCGTGAGAGCATCAAAAAGGGATACCCTACTGATTTTGGGGGTCAGTACAGTCTGCTCTGGAAAAACGAGGAGTGGGAAGTAGGCTGGCGTATTGATAAGCTTATTAATACAAGTTATTGTATGTATTTGATTACAAAGTTATGAGTGAGTGACCCAGCCTCTCCTGAGCAGCAGTGTAAGTGGGGCTCAGCCTCGGGCCCCCCTCCATCCTGATCCCTCCTCAGGGCACCCTGCCCGAGCCTGGGCGCTGACTTTGACATTTCTGACTGCAGAGAAAGTCACTGCACTGCTCTCTGCCTTGTTTTCTCCTCTGAGAACATGATAAGGAACAGTGCGGATCTCCCGGTTGGATGAGTTATAATGTTTTCATTTTCTATGTGGGGGACCGAGGCTCAGAGGGGATAAATAACTTCCCGAGATCCCAGGCACAGGAGGCCGTCTTCGCCTGCCTGCCCCATAAACTCCCAGTTGCCCAGTTGGACCTGTTCCACGGGCCCTCCCTACCCCTCGTCTGTTGCTCTACTGTGTGTAACAACGCAGCCACAATTCACTTTTCTGCTGCTTCAGCCAGTCACCTCACAGTACTTGTGATTTCTGAGAGCCAAATGCGACCTGGATTTCTGTCTCCTGCCTGAGCCCGAGGGGCAGTGCCGTGGCCTCCTGCTCGCTGGCTGGCTTCTCTCCCAGGCCCATGCCGCCTGGTACTCAGCAAAATGGGTTTGTGATTTAGCGGCAGAGAAGGTTAGCTCTAAATAATGATCAGAAAGTTAAAATATAGAGGCAGAGTGTTGCTTCAGTTTTTATAGGTTTTAAATAATTTTGCCTCCTCTCCTGAAGGATTTAGCATAACTCAGTGAGAAAATTGCATTCAGACCCTGCGGCTGCTGTGACGTGACCGAACTGCAATGAGCAGGAGACGCCCAGTGTCTTCTGGAAATAAACCTGGCAGCCACGGGATCAGGGAGACGTGCCCCTGGGGCGTGTCCTGGTGGCAGGCCGGCTGGCACAGCACGCCTGTGGGAGGACACACTGGACCAGAGCAGCGGGGGAAGCCTGACCTCACTCCCCCTTCCACGCTCCGGTGGCACTGCCTCCTCCCCAGGCGCGTGAGACCCCACCCTCGCCACGAACATGGGGTGTGAGTTAGGACTGCGTCCGGCTGCAGTGCACAGAAGATCTCACTAGCGCGGGATGAAGGGATTTAGGGCTTATGTAGTTATTTGTTGATTTTTGCAAGGAGAAACATGTGCAGCTCTCCTGGGCTGCTGCACAGCTCAGAACTGCCACCAGGGCCCTGGGCTCAGCGGTCGCCTGGACGCAGTGTCACTGTGAGGTTTCGGGCGGGGATGAGGATGACTGGCGTTCGTGGATGCGAAGCCCTTGCTATGTAGTAAATGCTGTCTTAGTGCTTTCTGGATCAAGAAGCTTGTTGGGTGAGGATGTTTCCAGTGGCGAATGGAAAAAGATGAAACAGTGACTTGGAGCAGCCTGTGTAGGAAGACCCCGAGCTACTTGTGGTCATCAGGGGCCAGCCCTCTTCTGGGGGTGTCTGGTAGTTGTGGGGTCTCAGTGCAGGTTGGGGAGAAAGCATTTCCCAAGTGGTCAGCAAGTGCCACAGGACGAGTCCAAGTCACGATTTCGGGAAAGCAGAGGTCAGCCCTCATCAGGTCCGCGGCACCCGCGTGAGTCTGAAGCGGAGGGCAAAGGCAGAAGAGCCTCAGAGGTACCTACAGTCCCAGGCTGAGCAGGTGAAGCCAGGCGCCCAAGGCGCTCAACAGGGACGGTGACAAGCCTTGCATTGGTTTCCAGTGGCTGCTAGCTGCGTGGCGGGCGAGGTGGCTAGCACGGGAGGACGGTCAGCAGCTCCTGCACACGAGAACCAGGGAGGCTGCATCCTCCACGTCTGGTGTGACACGCAGCGGGACAAAGAAATGACAGCCAACGGCCGCAGGGCTGAGTCAGGGCGGCAGAGCCTCTGCCCGGGGCGCCAGCCCAGCGGCCACTTCTCCGTCTTCTAAAACAGAGCCCTGATTTTTCTTTGCGAAATCACCCTCCTTACTCTAAATTCTGTTGGTTCGGATGGGGCTAACGCTACTTTCTAACAGTCCCAAGCGTTGGTGAGTGGTCCATGCTTGACCAGTCGGCGCCCATCCTGGCCGCAGCGATGGGCATGTGTGTGACCTGAGTCCGGCCAGTGGGGGCCAGTGCTGGGGCATTTGCTGGTCCTGCTGAAAGTGAGTTTCCCCTGGGGCTGCCGAGCAGGAGGAGGGCGCGGAGAGGCTGCGGGCAGGCACCAACACGGACTCCACGCGGGCGTCTCTCCACGCCGGGCTGGAAGCGGGCTTCGGAGTTACACCAGCCAGAGCTTTCCCCTGAACCAATCAGGCCGTTTCAGGCTGGTTCCTTTCAAGTGCAGCTGGAAGAAGCCTGACAGACTTCTGGGTTTCCGCTTCTACCGCTGCTCTCTCCTGGGCTCACTTTTGACCCCCTACCCACCCCCCCAAACCCCCACTGTACGTGGATCTTTATGGGAGAGGTTTTCCTGTCTCCATTTTCAAGTTGGGTATGCCTGAGGTTTCCCTGCTTCCCTAATCCCTTCTTATCCCGTCTTGGGTGGAGACGGTGGCCTTTGTGGCTCTGAGAACCACTCAGTTCCTGCTTGTGGGCCCCCCCCGTCGAGGTGGGCTCCTCGCTGCACGCGCCCCACACCCGTCTCAATGGGTTCTCGCGGCAGTCCTGGGTCGGGGTGTTCCTGTGCCCATTTCACAGATGTGGGGAAGGGGTGTGGCCCAGATCCCAGAGTGAGGCAGAGGCAGGGGGCGCTGGCAGCCAGGGAGGGTCCCTCAGACAGAGGATCTGTGAAAGCAGTTGGGTCCCCATTCAGGGCAGCCGTTTGCAAGCGATGAGCAGGAGAGGGCAGAGAAGTCCTCAGCGCAGTTTCCCCCCGACACCCCCGGCCCAGCCATGGGGAGGGGCAGCTGGAGGCCGTGCCGCCGCCCGCCACACAGCCCCGCCCTCCCTGGCCTGCAAACGGAGTTCCCGCCTTGAGGAGAAAAGTCAAGCGGTTGTCAGCATGATTCATCACTGGCCGTCCAGGCCTTCAGGGTTGTCCTCTTCACAAGAAGCCAATTTATTTTTTATTCAAAATCCATACGAAACAATTGAACAATAAAGCCGTCAGCCTCAGTGTCTCTCTCAGCTGAGAACATGGGCACCTCCGAAATGGAGCCTCCTCTCGGCCCCCACCGCACGCCCCTTCTTCCCCCTCTCCTCCCCCCCTCCCTGAGCACCTACTGGGTGCCAGGAGTTGTGCTAAGTTCACACTTTCCCTTCACATATAGTTCCCTTCAGAGAGCCCAAATGTGGCTTGCAGGGGTTTCAAGTCAGTGACCTTGAAAAGAAGATGCTTAGAGAAAGGCTTAGAGAGCAACTGTGTGACTCATAGGCTCTGTGACCTTGGACAGGGACACGCATCTCTGCTGTGAAGCGTCTGCATCTGAAAATGGTCATGACGGTCCCTGTGTTGTACCTGTTTCTGGAAAGTTCTCTTTAGAGGAGGTCTCTGTCTTGGTTACCATTCGGCACCAAGGGAACAGTAGCGGTCAGTGCAATTTTGGAGAAAGAATGAATGAATGAACAAATGAAGGAAGGAGGTCTGGGTTAGGACTCCCATTTTGAAAGACCAGGGACCCCAAACCCAGAGCCCCGAGCTCCACCCCAGCGGCTGGGCCTCCATCAGCAGGGTTTTAAATCACGCGGTTTGTCGGACGGGGTGGGAGGCTGACCTGGGACTGAGCTGGGCTCGCTGAGCTTGGGCGGCAGTGTGTGTGTGTCGGGGCTGCGGGCCTGCCAGCTGGCGTGTGGCTCTCTCTGGAGATAAAGTCAGGGTCACAGCTCTGTGCTGCCCGGCCTTCACCCACGCCTGGGACCATGAGACCCTGCAGCTCTGATGAGCCCTGCCAGCTGTGTTAATGGTCGCGTGTCGTCTCGTGATGTCGTGCCTCGTTGGTGCCGCCTCGCCAGCCTCTGGACTGCTGCTGAAGGGCAAAGTGGGCTCTGGGGGAGGCGGACGCTGGGCAGCCCCGTCCGATGGGGGCCCCGACGGTGCCAGGCTGCATTTCAGTGCTGCAGGTTCCATTTCGTCGTCACTGCTGTTAGGCCCTGGAAGGATGAGGGGGGACCATGCCCCCTGAGGTCAGCACAGCCCCACCGCCCGGCACATGATGAGCCCCGATGTATGTGTGTGGGCGAGGGCTGGGACCGGTGTGACGGTCTAGCTCCCCACTTGCCCGCTGGGCTGGGCAAGGTCCTTGGTTGCCTCAGGCCTCAGTTTTCTTGTCTGTAAGATGGGATAACACTGGTGGCTAGCTGCCGGACTCGTTTTGACAGGCCGATGAGGTAACCCTAGAGGGAGCTTGGTACAGCGCCCCCACTGAGTGTGCCAGGGAAGGGCCTCTGGGTTGTGGAGGGTCCCCTCTCGCCCCCTCAGCAGCGTCCCATCTCTTTGGCATGGATGCTCTTTATAATAGTTGTGCCGTGTCTCATGTCCCCTCTGTGGCGGGGGTGGGATGATGGACGTTCCAAGTCATTGTAATGGACAGATAACAGCCCTTTATCCCAGGAACCTGTGACTATGTCCCCTTATGAAGCAGAACAGACTTTGCGGCTAGGATTAAGCTAACTGTGAGATGGGAGATTGTCCTGGATTATTGGGGAGGCCTGATACAATAATCACAGGGGTCCTCAGAGAGGGACATATAGGAGGGTCAGGGACAGAGAAGCCAATGTGACAACAAAAGCAGAGGACAGAGGTAATCGAAGCTGTTAAGCTGCTGTCCTTGAGGACGAGGAAGTACCTGCTATGCACCAGCCATTGGGCGCGAGGGATGTAGCTTTTATTTTCTGAGCTTAAATTCTGATGGACAGAGATGGACAGTGGATCTGCAAAGAGGGTGATACTTTAGATTTCAGTCAGTGTTCGGAAGAGATGGGTGACGTAATCAGCACGGCTGAAGGACAGAGAGCTCTCTGGGGGACATCTGCGCGCAGTGCTCAGACGAAGCTGGTGGGGCGGGCACAGTTGGCTGGGCAGGCCCCCACTGGGGGGGGCACAGCCCTAACCCGCTCCTGGCGGGCTGGTGTCCAGGGGCCCAGCCCGTACCTGCCGGGTCCATTTCAAGCTGAGCAGCCAGCAGCTGTTGGAAGGCGGGCTCCTGAAAACTAGCAGCATGGGACCCGCGGCCAGCCAAGGACGGTGTTTGGTTGGTGAGCCTGTCGAACAAGGCAGCCAGGCTTTGGGGGACCCGGTGCAGAGCATGGAGAGCAGGAGGCCCTCAAGGCCCAGACCTCACCTCCCCAAAAGACGGAAAGGTGCGCCTATTACGGGGGCTTCAAACAAGTGCTCTTATCCAGACTTCCTGAGCTCAAACCCAGCTCTGCCATTCGGCCATGTTCTGCCTCGGTTTCCTCACCTGGAAAATGGGGGTGATGACAGGGTCTACTCTTCTGCTTGTCATAGGGTTTAAATGCATCACTATTCACGAAGGTCTGTGGCTGTGCTCCCCGCCTGGCACACACTGAGTGCTGGTGTGCACATGTACACACAGACACACACGTATTCTCCTCAAAGAAACATGATTTAAATTTCTGACTCCACGTCCAAATAAGGCATTATATTCAGACACCCACACACAAACTTTAAAGGTGTGTCTCATACCTGGACCTCCCTGCCTATAGGGAACACGGAATTGATCATATTTTAGAACTCCCATAATTGTCTTATGAAAAGTATGATTACATGGCTTTGCCTTTTTTGTTTTCCTGAGGGTGCTAGCATGTTAGTGTGTTCGCTGGAGGAGTGTCATGACTCTTGTGAGATTGTCTGGGCATGCTTTTATTTTTAATATGTCGAGTCTCAGAATAGCAGGGCCCCAGCTTTAGGAGGTGGCAGGTGGCGGGGCGGGGGTGGCAGCTTGCCCAGCCCCAGCCCGGGCCCAGGCCAACCCCTCTCACCCTCAGGGGAGCCATTCCTTCAGAGCACCGCCACTCCCTCCACTGTGGCTCTCAGTCTTGAACAATTTCCCCACTTGTCATGCCACCTGCAGCCCTGTTAGTCATGTCGCAGCCGGGAAGAGTGTCACAAAAGCAATTACTGCTGACACTGTCACATTACCATGGCATTTGTTAGCCCACCTCTCCCCAATATTTCCCATGTGGTCACCTGCTGTTTCTCACCCACCCCCGCCCCTTGTTTCCCCAACCTGGTGTCAGGGATTTGGAGAAGTGGACAGCCAGCGTCCAGAGGCGGAACAGACACCAGGAGCATCGTCCCCACTTTGCCCAGCCTGCCCAACTGCCCAAATAAACATCATCCAGCTGCCCGTCAGGCCGCCCACGCCGGGTCCAGACTACCCCATCTGCAGAAGATTCTAGGGTTTAGGAGTCAGACCTGGGCTTCCATCTTGGCTCCGCTCAGCCTTGAACAAGTCACTTTGTACCAGAGTCTGTGATGGGCTTTTGCAAAGCGGCTGAGCTATCGTTATGAACGGCAAACATGACACTTAGCATGTGCTCAGTAGGCTGTCCCCCTGAGGTGAGGGCGGCTGGCACGTGACGTGCAGCCCCAATGTGGAACCCCCAGAGCCCGGGGGACTCTGATCGCCTTCCCCTAAACATTTGCATTCTCCCCAGCTGGACAGTGTCCTGGTTTTTCTGGCAGTGTTTCTAATTCTGGCTTGATTGACCTCAGCCTCCCAAATCTAAGCTCTGTGACTCGCAGGGCTGGTCCCCACCTGATCACCCCATTCCCGGAGCCTCGCTGGAAGCTGAGGTCCCTGGAGTTTGTGGGACACTGGGTGGGGCCAGTGGGTATGCCCTTGGAGGAGGACTGCCTTAGACAGGGTGGTCTGCGAGGGCCCTGATGTGTGGGCAAAGGTAAAAGTGGAGTCGGGGAGGAGCCCAGCAGATGTTTGAATAAGAGGATCCCAGGCAGAGGGAGCAGCATGGGTGCGCTCGGGGTGTCTGAATGGCAGCAAGCAAGCTCGGTGTCCGGAGCAGAGTGAGCAGATGGGACAGTGGCCGGAGGTGAGGTCAGAGCAGTGTCCGGGCTCATTGTGTAGGAGATGCTGGGCTCCGCTGGGTCCTCATGTGAGTGTGAGAGACTCTGGGGACTCCTGGGGACATTTGAGCAGCGGAGGCCCATGTCTTATTTGTGTCGTACAGTGGGATTGTTCTGGCTGATGTGCTGTCACAGACTGTTGGGGAACAAGAGTGGAGACAGGAATATGGCTGTCTTTTGGGTGAGAGATGACAGTGGCATGGGCCCCGGTATGGTGGAGGAAGTGAGGGTTGGCTCTGGGTGGGCTTGGGGGTTAAAGTCATGGGATTTGCTCATGGAGAGAATGAGGTGACTTAGAATGATTCCAAGGCTTTTGGTTTGAGAAATGGACAGCGAAGGTGCTAGATGAGTGGGATGGGAAGACAGAGGCAGGAGTCGAGTTTGCAGAAAGAAATAAGAGTAGTTTGGGGCGTGTCTGGTTTCAGAAGCTGCTGACTGGCCACATGGTGATGCTGAGCACGTGCTGAGCACTGGCGTTTAGTTCGTGGAGGGGCTGGGATGTCAGGTGTACGTACGCACAGTGTGGGAAGCCTCTGGGCGGCTGGGACAAGCTCGGGAGTCACAGGACTTGTGCAGCCAGTTTGAATGACAGTTCCTCTATGTCCAGCCTTGCCCCACACGTTGGGACGTAACTCATGATCTAGAGTGGAAGACAGATAGTTCACTAGACAATTTCAGTCCAGGTGGGGAGGCACAGGGTGGAGAATTCCTGCAGGAAGTGAAATTTAGGCTGTTCCCTAAATGTGAGGAGCTAATATTTGCCTCATGCTCTCTTCATGTCAGGTTCTATTTCAAGCACTTTGCATTAGTGGGTCTCAAACTTGGCTGCATATTAATATCTGGAGAGAATTTAAAAATCCTAATGTCTGGACTGACCCCAGACCAACAAAGTCAGAATCTCTGGGCTTGGGAGTCAGGCATCTGTCTTTTTAAAAAGCGTCCCTGTGTTTCCAACATGTGCCCAAGTGTGAGGGCCACTGCAATACCTGTGTTTATTCATGAAATTCTCTGAACCACAACCTCCTGGGGAAGGTTCTACTATTAGCATTATCATCCCATTTGACATATGGGGAGACTAAGGCACAGGGAAGTTGTGTGTGTGTGTGTACATGTGTGTGTGCGTGTTTGTGCGTGTACACGTGAGTGCGTGTGTGGCTATGAGCTAGGTACCTAGCCGTGCTTACCACTGCTGCCCCAGACAATAGAGGTGGGGAGGGAAGGGCTCTTGGCTTTGGGTCTTGACTGCACCAGCCAGTGCTCTCTCCACTTGATGATTTGGGGGGTTACGGGATGAGAGGCTCCAGGGTGTGGCCTGGCTGAGAGGGGGTGACTTGAGTGGCCTGGTCCAGCTTTCCCGCATCACCGAAGGCTGAGCAGCGGTCCCTCTGCTCTGAGGCACCTCCTTTCCCCCTTTCCTCGCCCGCGTCACTGCTTGTGGCGTTTGTGTAATGTTTGGATCTCATCCTTGGGGTGGCTCAATACAAGACTGGCTAGAGTATGTCACAGTTGCAAAGTTAAATGTTTATGGGGTCCGGGCTGATTTTTAAATAAACAACCTGATGCAGTGGATGGCTGTGACAACCTGGAGAGGGCTGTGCCCTCAGGTTCCGCTGAGGGTGGCTTGAGGGGGAAGCTGGGTGTTGCCAGATTCTCAGAAATATCAGAAACTGCAAACGTTTATGTGCACTCTTTTTTTTTTTAAAGCTTTTATTGGGGAATTGGGAGAGGGGAACAGCGTTGGGGAATCGGGGAAGGAAATCAGACAAGTTTCTGCCTTTTTGTTCTTCAGTCTAGTTGTGGAGGAAGTTGCTTCACTGGCCCATATTGGTATTGTCATTGTGCTCTTCCCGGGTGAGGCAGATCGGTCGCCGCCTCTGGATGTCACTCGCCGCGGCTATTGGCAGCTCACACTGGCTGCGGGCCACTCACTGTAGCCTATGGCAGCCCACTGCAGCAGGGGCTGCAGCCCACACCGTCGCCGGGGCTCGCACAGCCCAGCTCCAGGTGGAGCTGTTGTTAGCTGTAGAGGGCAGTGTCACTGGCCCTCATGTGGGATCCGAACTGGGGCCGCTGGCATCCCAAAACCAGCTCTTTCTTAACCAATGCACCACTCGTCTGGCCCGATGTGCACTCTTTTTAACGCTAGCAAAAAGTCACCTAAAACCTACTTATGGACCCTGTGGCCCACACCAGGCGTGTCTCCAGGGGGCTGTTCCCTGACGACAGGACCCTCTCCTGCTGATAAGCCAAGGCTGGTCTGGGTCCCTGTGTACCTGGCTGGCATGAAGACACCTTCTGGGTGTGCAGGAAAACACAGCTGACTGTTAAATAAACACCCGCTAATTACCCTGGGAATATTTATGGAGGTTTCCTCACGTTGTAATAAGAAATTATTGAAACATATATCACCTACCGAGCTGTTAATCATTGCTAAATGTATTTTAAATACAGCAGTCCATTAGTATTTTAATTCAGCCTGTCTCCTGGAGAACACATGCTGGGTCAGACAAATGTCCCAAGATTCAAAGCCAAGGGAAAAACTTTCTCACCTAGTTAATCTTTATGTTCTCCTCTCAGGGAGGGGATTCTGGCTGCACCAGCAAGAGGAAGGTCCCCTTGCGGCCAGGATTGAAGGCGGTGTCCTTGAGCTGCTGGGCCCGGGGAGCCGGTGGGGGCCCTGGGCAGGGCTGGGAGGGCGGCTGCAAAACCGCACAGCCTAAAAGAACCGTGCAGCCGCGGAGCTGGGCCTCCCGGCTCACAGCGGGCTTTTCAGCCTGGGTGCTGTGGGCGGAGCTGTTGCCGGTCCTCCCAGAAGCATTCCTCCCCGTCCAGGGGGTTGGTTCACACATCATATCTCAAGCGGGCCACCAGAAGGGAGGCAACGTGAACACAGCGGCGAATTGAATGGAGGGTTCTGACTCACCTTTGCCCTGGTGAGCAGCGGGTGGACTTTGTGGGTCCCTGTGTGCCAGGTCCTGTTCTAGGCACCGGAGGTTTGGGGCGGTCAGATGCCCATCACGGTACCCATCGGTGATCGGTGCTGCGAGAAAGCAGAGTGGGGCTGGGCAGAGTGGCCCAGGGGCTGGAGTAAGGGTGGCCAGGGAAAATCCTGGTTGGGACTCAGAATCTGTATTTGGTCTGAAAGGTGATGGAGAGGGAGAAACTGATGCTACCTTTGAAGTTTGAGAAAGGGGGGTGGTGGGCCGTTCCCCGAATTGCGGGAAGAAGCAGAACTGGGGGGTGGACGGGGACAGTGACATGCCTGGGAAGAGCTGAACCTGAATTGTGTGCTGGGCAGCCGGGCCCTTGGGGGAAAGGCCTCTGCTGGGTGCTCCTCACCCGCAGTGGTGGCAGCCGCGGTGATGCGCTGAGCACGCCCCCAGGGGCTTCTGATTTCAGCACTTGTGGGTGGACAGTTCTGTGACCAGCGTCCCCCTCAGGCTTGTGCTGCTGTATCTGGAAGCGGCGGGGGGACCCTCAACCACAGGAGACGAGAAGTGGGGGGTCAATGCCTTGGTCTTCCCATCTCCAAGGGGACACATCTGGGGAGGCTCATCATGGCTGGCTCTGGTCAGGACAGCTGCACATTTCCCGGCAGAGTCGGGGCGTGAGAGCAGAGGGGCTGCACCAGTGCTTGAAGGGCAGGTGGGGAGAAGAGTGCGTTTTCCCGGGAACGCGATGGAGAAACCCCCGACGACCAGCTGCTCGGGACAAGGCCGCCCCACCAGGCTTCTCCTTTCTGCCCCTGTCCTCTCTGGGCCGTGAGGTTGGTTGTAAGCAGTTTTCAGTTTCCCCATCCCTGGCATGTCCTTATGCGGAATGTTCTGTTCTCAGGACCCCTTGGTTTGCCGTGACACGGCTGTGAGCGTGGTATGTGTGGCGTGAGACCCGTAATGACGTGGGCCTGGTTGGTTGATTGCAGGTAAAGTCACCTCCTCTTCCATCAGTTTCCACCCTCATTAGCGCTCACCCCGCAGCACGACGTCAGCCCTGAGGCTCAGCCGCATGTTTGTCTGCAAGTCAGCCGGCAGCTCTGGTGCACGTGTGCGGCCTGGAGGCCCGCGGCCAGCGGACACCTGCCCTTCTCGGGAAAGGTGGCCACTCCCAGCCGGCAAGCGGGAATGTGCTGTGTGTCCCAGGTCCTTGACTCTGAATTCAAAAACTGTCCCTCCCACTCACGTCTTGTTGGACAGAGCAAGTCATACCCTCCCGCCCCGATATCAGTGTGCAAGGGAGCACGGTCCTCTCATGAAGAGCCCATGTGTGTGTGTGGGCACGGACACACCACGGATCCCAGAGCCCGCAACTTCCACTGTCCCCTCCACCGCGTGCGTGTCACGTGCACGCGTGCTTCACCTCCCAGCCTCATTGCCCGTGTCTTCAGCACACAGTCCATGTGCAGCCACTCTCAGCAACCCCCTGCCCACTCTAAGAAGGGACACTGCTCACAGTGACACGTGCCCAGGCTCGGGGTACATGTGAAGGCAGAGCAGCAGGGCTGACGGGTGGGTGGATATGTGCTGTGAGAGGCAGAGGAGATGTCGGTTTTGACCTGGGCAATCGAGAAAATTGAGTTGTCCTAGATAGATATGGGGGAACAGGTGGGAGGAATTGATGCCCAGAAAATTGAAGGTCGTGCACACCTATGCTATCGTTTCCAGAAGTGTGGGCTGCTCGGTATTTATGGGGGTTCGAGGAGATGACCCAGACCCGAGAGCTGTTAACACAGAATCAAGCAGTTGGAGTGGGACTTACCTTCCAATTCCTTACCAGCTTTTTTGATTAGTTAAAAAAGAGCCTTGGGGCTGGCCGAGTGGCGCGGTGGTTAAGAGGCTGGCTTGGGACGCCAGTGACCCCCAATATGAGGGCCAGTGACACTGCCCTCTACAGCTAAGGTGGTGAACAACAGCTCCACCTGGAGCTGGGCTGCGAGCCCTGGTGATGGTGTAGGCTGCAGCCCCTGCTGCGGTGGGCTGCCATAGGCTACAGTGAGTGCCCGGCAGCCAGTGTGAGCGGCCAAGAGCCACGGTGAGCGACATCCAGAGGCAGCAACTGATCTGCCTCATCCGGGAAGAGCGCAATGACGATACCAACATGGGCCAGTGAAGCATCGTCCTCCACAACTAGACTGAAGAACAAAAGGACAGCAACTTGTCTGTTCCCCTTCCCCGGTTCCCCAATGCTGTTCCCCTCCCCCTAATCCCCCAATAAAATCTTTAAAAAACAAAACAAAACAAAAAACCAGCCTTGATTTGGTGCTAGTGTGTCTTTAAACACTTTCTGATCCCCCTTTTTAGAAAAGAGAATTTGTGCTGCAGGGTTAGAGACTTGGGCCTCTTACCATATCTAGCTAGATCTAATGTCAGCGTTTTCTTTTCATTTTATTTCTTTTTCTAGGTAACTTCTCTGTATGACTGTGGATGCTTGTCCATTTACAGCCCCATATACATTTCCTTTAAAAATGGGGAAAATGTTAGACAGGGAATAAATTTACCAAGAATGTTTAAGTGCATTTATTTACCCATTTGTTTATGAAATACTTAGTGTTGCCTATTTGCCAGACACTGTTTTGGCTGCTGGGGGTACAGCAGTGAACACACAGAGACATGACCAGGCCCTGACAGAGCTTGGAGTCTGGGGGTAGGGGTAGGAGAAAGAGTGAAGAGGTGAAGGTCAGTCCTAAGGCATAAGTGAGGCAGAAAAGGCGGATTGGAAGTGGCGAGGGGGGAGGGTGACACGAGGAGGTGGCATCTGAGGAAGGATCCAAGGTGGCTACCCGTCCAGGTCCTTGAGAAAGTGTTCCTGGCAGAGGGCAGCAAGGACAAAGCCCGGAGGCTGGAGTGTCAGGGGGGCTAGTGAGGGTCCGGGGCTGCTGGGCCGGGGACGCTGCTAGGAATTCCGCTTTCACTGTGAGTGACGTGGGGGCCACGAAGGGACACGCAGGCGAGTGCCAGGACTGACGTGTGCACAGGCTCCCTGAGGTCGCTGCACTGAGAACAGATGAAGGGAGGAGGGGCAGGAGGCGGCGTCTGAGGAGACCTTTGCCGGGCCCAGCTGAGGGGTGAGGGTGGCGCTGCAGGGGGACAGCAAGACGCCCTCAGCTTCTAGGTGCGTTTTGAAGGTACAGAAAGCAGAATTCACTGACAGATTATATATGTGCTTGGCAAGAAAATGAGGGGCAGGATGGCGTTGACCTGAGCAATCGAGAAAATTGAGTTGTGCTGTACAGAGATGGGGAAACAAGTGGGGGGGACATCAGGAGTCCTTGGTCATGGCGACTTTCAGATGCCCACGAGACCCTCGAGTGGTGAGGTGTGAAGTGTAGACTCTTGGATATTTGAGGCCCCCTCATGGGAGGTGTCCTAACCGGGACCTAAATGCAGGTGTCACCAGGACGTAGTCGGTGTCGTGTGGCTGGACACAAGTGCCTCCTGTGGTGAGCCCTGCATGGGCCCGAGATGACAGCCACAGAGGGCACAAGGCTAGTGACGTTGGGAAAACATCCAATTCTTGTGGCCCCAGGGGAGCAAAGGAAATTTGCTTTGAAAACCTGTCATTTCGGCATCATCACTGTGTATGCCAAGCTCTACACGTGAAGCTTTCCAAATTGATCTGTCTTCCTGTTTCGACGTCCTAAGCCTTGACTGTGTCTGCTCAGCTCACATTTCCACTGGGGAGCGGCTGTCTGAGGCCTGGACCGCTCATGTCAAAACATCCCGACAGGGTTTCTTGGGTCTGTGATGTCGGGCAATCCAGGGCATGTGGTGCCCACATCAGAGGAGGGAAATTCTCTCCCTGTCACTGTTAGCACTGCAGACTGGTTTCACTAACTCAGGTCTTGGGGCCAAAAGCAGATGCCTAAGACGTGTAATGGTTTTTGCCGTAGGATGTGATACTGGCTCAGCCTGAGAATTGTGGGGACGATTTAAAATGATCATGACTGCCATCAGATGGGCACTGATGCTCGCCAGGCTCCGTTTTGTGGTGGCTGCTGTTGATCCTTGGCTAAGAACCCGTCACTGTCTGTGCTGTGGTGGTGGCTGCTAACAGCTTACAGCCGTCCTGGGCGTGACGGGAGCCCCCTCCCCAGCTGACGGGAGCCCCCTCCGCTGCCTGACGGGAGCCCCCTCCCCTGGCTGACGGGAGCCCCCTCCCCTGCCTGACGGGAGCCCCCTCCGCTGCCTGACGGGAGCCCCCTCCCCTGCCTGACGGGAGCCCCCTCCCCTGGCTGACGGGAGCCCCCTCCCCTGCCTGACGGGAGCCCCCTCCCCTGCCTGACGGGAGCCCCCTCCCCTGGCTGACGGGAGCCCCCTCCCCTGCCTGACGGGGGCCCCTCCCTGGCTGACGGGAGCCCCCGCCCCTCGCTGACGGGAGCCCCCGCCCCTGCCTGACGGGAGCCCCCTCCGCTGCCTGACGGGAGCCCCCTCCCCTGCCTGACGGGAGCCCCCTCCCCTGCCTGACGGGAGCCCCCTCCGCTGCCTGACGGGAGCCCCCTCCGCTGCCTGACGGGAGCCCCCTCCCCTGCCTGACGGGAGCCCCCTCCCCTGGCTGACGGGAGCCCCCTCCCCTGCCTGACGGGAGCCCCCTCCCCTGCCTGACGGGAGCCCCCTCCGCTGCCTGACGGGAGCCCCCTCCCCTGCCTGACGGGAGCCCCCTCCCCTGCCTGACGGGAGCCCCCTCCCCTGTCCTGCCACAGCAGCCAGGGGCTGACTGACCCAACCTGACCCTCTTGCCTCCATTTGCGACTAGCTCTGTGGTTCAGGTTTGGCTCCAGACTCCTTTGGGATCAGGGTAAAGGCATTCTGAACATACGTTTGCTTTCCTTGCTTCCCTTGTCCGGCTCTGCTTCCTCACTCCCCTCTCCAGAGAGCTGTGCCCGCCTCAGAAGCCCACCTCAGGCTCTGTTTCTGGGGAGCTTAGCTTAAGACAAGTGTCTGCTTAGGCTTTGCCAGTGGCTGCCTCAGTGCCGGTCACCATCCACCAGGACAGCTGCTATTTAGGCCGGGGAGGGGCAGGGAAGACGGAGGCACGCTCAGCCTGGAAGCCTGGCGAGGGACAGCCCCCTGGGGCCTCCTTCCTGAGGCTTCTTGCTATGAGCCCCACTGTGGATGAAAACTAGTTGACAAAGCAACTTTTCCCTTATCTTTGTCAGGGATTCAGCCTCAGCTTTCCAGGGCCCCGAGCGTGGAGGGCCGTGTTTTCTGACCGGACGGACTCCAAGGAGACTGCACGTTTCTTTCTGCGACTATTTCAGAGGTGAGCAAGGGAGCATCTTCCTCAGTATGACAGGGCTGTCCTCTAAGCAGGCGGAGCTCTGGGGACACATCTCGACCTTGGTGTCAGACAGGTGAGTTCCGCTCGGGCTGGGGCTTTGTCTGTCAGTCCTGCAGACACATCGCTGGCCCTTGGAGGGACCTCAGTAAGTGTTTGTTAAATGAATAGGTTTTATCATCAACTCCCTGTCATCTCAGCCAAATGCCCTTTGGCAAATTGCTGGATGGTTCTGAGCCTTGATTTCCTCATCTGTAAAGTGGCGCTATCGATCCCTAGTCTGTAGGGTTGTTGGGTCAGGCGTGATGTTGTATTTAAAAGGGCTTAGGAACAGAGCAGGCACTCATGAACCATTGACTCCTTCCTTCCAAGGAAGTGACGCTTTTGTCCCCCATGCTCTGAAGCCCATGGCTGCAGGAGTGCCTTCCTCACCCAAGGCTGGTGTTACTTCTACACCTGTGCCTGTCCCCATTTATTATGCGGAGGGGCTTTAAAAAATGTTGCAATGGCAATGAAAATTAAGGACACCTTTTGTTTTATGTTATGTTCTCTAGCTGGTCTTGAGACATCATGCTGGTCTCATAAAGCCAGCAGTTGTCACGAGGTCTGCAGATTCACAGATTTTCTGAGGGAAGGTCTTAGTCGTGGTGACAGCTCAATGACACGGGAAGTGTCAGGGCCTCCACATTCAGATGCTTACAGGGCCCAGGCGGTTAAACGAATGAATGGGGCCCGGCTGTTACTTGCCGTCGTCTGATGGGGACGTGGTCCTGGGTTCGGCCCTCCGGAGCCATGGGGACACGCAGGTGTGATGTAGCCAGATCCTGTAGGTGACATTTGCCAATCCTCATTTTCTGGTAACATTGGTCATGTGAAGCAGAATGCCACTGTGGGCCGCATGTGACCCCTGGTCTCCGATCCCTGATACTGACATTGGCGTGTGTCCCCGTGTCTCTGTTCAGAGGCTGTGCCCCCAGTACCGTGCAGTCTCTGACCCCACCGTACCCAGGAGGTCTCTGTCCTGTCAGGAAAGGGACAAGATGAAGTCCAAGATGGGTGGAGGTTGTCTGTCTGTTGTCTTAGTGGGTTAAGTCATCATTAAATTTTCCTGAGCTGATGGCGTTCTGTGGAAGAAATACCAGCCAAGCCCGAACACCCTGAGAGCTCTATTAATCTTTGTGTAACCCCATTAACACTTACTGCATATTTCTGTGGAAAGGGATTGGAGAGGCCCAGAGCCTGCGGCACGGAGATCTCTGTCATGTGCCCAGCTGTGGGAAGCCGTGCGGGCAACTACGGGGAGACGGCTGGGTCTGCTTCCTCAGCCATTGTTACAGGAGGGGCCCGGGAGGGGGAGACATGACAGTCCTTAGAATGGCATCACCTGTGCTTTGCCATTCTAGAAATATCTATTACCTTGAACCTGGGGTTAGACGCCGGCTCCCCAGGGGGCTCAAGAAACAGATTTATTTGTGCAGCAATAATTGAAGAGCTCATTTGATCCCAGTGTGGATCTTTCAACCACAATCAATTTTACGCGATCATAAATAATGGAGGCCACCGAGGCAGCCAGGTGGGGCGGGAGGACTGGCCGGGGCTGTCGACAGTGTTCACGTGGCAGCAACAGAGAGGGAAGGTCCCTGTGAGCCGTGGTTGGAGAGGGTTTGAATGGCGGGGGTGCGTGTGTGTGTGTGTGTCTGTGTGTGAACAGACCCTTTTTCACCTCCTCAACTGGGAAAGATATTTAGTTTTTTTTTTGAGGGCAGTATCACTGGCCCTCACATGTGGGACCCGAACCGGGGCCGCTGGCCTCCCAGGCCAGCGCTTCACCACCGCGCCCCTCGGCCGGCCCTGGGAAAGACATTTAGACATTGTATCATCAGCTGCTCGGGGAGCAGCAAGGTCGCATCGGAGGACCCACGACTCCGATGGCGCCCGGGAAAGTGCCGTAGCCACTGAGTCCCTCCAGCCCCTGAGGCGCCAGGCCTGCTCCTTGGGGAGGAATTAGTAAACGGTCTGCTGCAACTGGTAGCGTTTTAGGGCCGCTCCAGGGTAGGAGCCTTGAGGCACCATGGGGACAGCTGCTTGAAGTCTGAATTACATGAAAATAGGGAATAAAGGGTAAAAAAGGCTGCTTTACAGAAATTTTCCATTTCTAATGAATAAGGTGTAGGGATCTTAAAACCTCCATCTCTGGGAGATACCGACTTAAACGTCCCCAGCCTGGCCCTCTAGCCCTGGCTCACAGGGCTGCAGGCGCCCGGATATCTCGTTCCGGCCGCAGGGCCTTTGCACACGCTGCAGCCTTCGTCTCGCCCCTCTTCCTTCCCTTCGCCTGGCCAAGTCTCGCTCAGCCTTACGGTTTCAGCTTAAACGTGATTTCCTCAAGGAGGTCTCCCAGACCAAGCTGTATGTTCTCATGGTGACCCTACCAGTCTTTTCGAGTACTGGTCACAGTTGAAATTAAACAATTATTTGCATAATTTTTTTGCTGACCATCCCCTTCCCTCTCTAACCTGAATGCTCTCCGGGAGCCACCTGCTTCTCTCCTCCCAGAGCAGCTTCCCGGGGCTCGGCACACTAGCCCACAGGGTGCAGCTCCCCTGCCCCAGGGCCCATGCAGCACAGACACGCCAGGACTGCTGGTAGCTGTACGCTCAGCTTGGCTGCAGGGTGGCTCCGGGGAGATCAGGTGGGGGACGGTGTGGCACCGGGCGGTGAGCAGAGGCCCTGGGCAAGGGCTTCTATGGCACAAAACAAGCAGTCAGCAGAGGTGTCTCATCCACGGCCCGGCCGCCTGTGAAGTAGGCTGCCATCAGCATGGGGAATATTCGGCAACAAACAGCCACGATATTTAACACTCTGTACAGAGGCCCGTTGTGACAGGCGGAGCCCATGCTCTGCGTTCATGGGCGGCGGGAGCCGGGCGGCAGGGAGGGATGGGGCTGGCTCTGGGCGCAGCACGGAGCGTCAGGCTGGCGTTGTGCACATACAGACGTGCCTCCACAAGGGCACGTGCTCACACGTGCAGTGCACACCCATGCATGTGTCCACACAGACTTACGCAGACCCAACATTTACGCACAAGCACACACACACTCAGAAGTGCCCACACATGCAGATTCACATTCGTGGACTCTCGAATGCCCCTACCCAGCCTTGGACTCATACACGCATCCAAGTACTGTCCCGTGCACACAAGAATGACACACATGGATGACACTCCTGTCTCCAACGCCGACTGTTGTGGTTTGGTATGAGCAGATAGCAGAACCCACTTCCTGTCAGCTCAAAGCAGAACTGGCCAATGACAACCTCACTTGGAGGTGGACAGCCTTGGTGACAGCTCATGTGATTTGGCACCATCAGAGCAGTGCCTACGTAGAGGCTACCAATATTGAGGCTAAAAGAATGAGCAACCAGTGGACTGTTCACGAGCCAGTCATGTGCCTGGAAGGTGCCGCAGACTCTGAGGGTTCTCTGGGCTCCCTCCCCACAGCGGTGGGGCCCATGAACTTTCCATGGCTCCCTCGTGCCTCAGATCCAACCCACACTCGTGAACTTGGCACTCTGGTCTTCACTAATCCAGCTCAGCTACTCTGCACGATGCACGTGACTGTCCAGATAATCTGTGTTTCCTTTCTTTAGAACACCGTTCTTTCATTTCCCAGTGTCTTTGCGCGTATGCTGACATCTGCCTGGTCAGCTCTTTTCCTCCTTTCTTGCTTTTCTGAAATGTCCCTTCTCACTTGACTCAGCAGGCAAAATGCCACTCGTTTATTACGAGCCTGCTATGTGTTCGGCCCTGTGCTGGGGGATTTGAGGATGGCGTCACGGGGGTGCACGGCGGCCATGGTGTTGGAAGGGTTTGCATGTCTGAGTTCTGGAGCTGTGCCTTTGGTCACCATGCAGCCAGTGTCCTGCACACAGCATGGCTGAGGAGGCTGGTGGTAGGATCCCCTCAGGCAGGGGAGGGGCTGTTACACGGAGCATTAATGATCGATAGGGATCTGAGTGAGCTGCCATCAGACTCACTGGTGATGAGCCCTGTCCTGAGGGATGACGGGGTGATCTCGTGGGAGACTTGAAACAGGGACCCGAATGAAGCCTGCCCTGCCGGCCCTGGCCTACCTCTGCGGAACCTTCCCTCATCCCATTCCTTGAGTGAGTGAAATGTGCTTTTTCTTAGCTTCCCTTCTCTGCCAGACACCTCGTTATCCTCGCCTGCTTGCTGGGCCTCTCCTTGTCCTTAGGAATTAGGGGGAACTGTCCCTCGTCACATAGGCAGAGCCCACTGGGCTTCCTGGTGCTCCCAGGCGGCTCAGAGCCCATGGTGGTGGGGTGCGACTGCTTGCTTCTGGACCCCTCCTCCTCTGAGCCTCAGAGGGCCATGGCTGAGATTTATCTTTGCAGCTCCAGTGCTCGAAGTAGTTGTGCTACACAGTAGGCACTTAATAAATGTTTCTTGCATTGAAAGGATTCAATCCAGCTGCAGCTCATCTAAGCCTTGCCACTGTCCCCAGTCACACATCATTTCCTGTCCTAGAGGATGCTGGGAAGATCAATGTGACAAGATCCGAATCCTGGGTGGGGGGGCTGGCAGCCCCGGAACTCTCGGCTTTGTTACTAGGGGTGCACGGCTGACCAGGAGGCCCTGGCATCCGCCACTGCCGGGGGCTGGGCAGCAGGACCGGAAAGCCATGATCAGGACCCCAAAATAGAAAAGTTCTGCTGCAGAAGCCACGGACATCAGCTCAAATGCCCCTAATTTCCATCGGATCAGCTGGCAAGAGGCTGTGTGACTGCGGGAACAGTGCCTTCTTAGAGTATGAACATCTCATTTATAAAAGCATCGATTCTACTTCCTTGGATGTAATTGATTAATTATATTTTGGGAGAGAAAAATCGTTCAGGTCTCTGCTGGGCTTGCCTTGCCTCATTGCCCAGCACCCCCTCTCCCAGCCTCTGAGAGCCTTAGTTTTCAAGAGGCAGCAGCTTCGTCCTCCCCAGAAGTAGGGGCCATGGAGTCTCCAAGACAATGGGGAAGAGTCTGGCAGGCCTTGGGAGGGTTGTAGAAAGAAGGAGTCTAAGTGGAGAATATGGGAGTCAGAGTCTTGGGAATGGAAATGACCTACCTTGGAGGGCCTTGACTTTGAAACCGGGCAGCCATCCATCACTGCATTTTAGGGGAGGATGGGTGAGGAGAGGGGAAAGTCCGAAACACGTGACAAGTCTGCTTTCTCTGTCATTACAAGCCCAGCGCACGTTCTCTGTGGAAAGTTAGAACAAAATAGAACAAAGAAGAAAACAAAAACGGCCTTCCATTATCCTGTCACTGTAAAAGCACGTATTTTCAATAATTTTTTTACTACATTAGAATTACTATCCACACAATCTTTTGTAGCCTGATTGTTTACTCATGAGACATCACAAGATTTCTTCTTGCTACTGGCTCTTACAATATGATATTTACTGGGTGGGTACTGTTTGTTTATATATTTGTATGGCAATGTCTTTGTTTCCCCATTGTTGGGTATTTAAGGTGCCTTTAGTTTGTTTTGTTTTGCTGTTAAAAATAACAATGCAGTTAACGCCATTACATATATAAAGCTTTCCATAGATCTCTAGATACTTCCTCAGGCTATATTTTCTAGCAAAGGCTATTCATATTATTAGTATTTTGATATATGTTCAAAACTGTCTTCCAGAAACGTGCATTGATTCATGCTTCCACTCGTGCTTATTTGCTTGCACCCTTGCCAAGGCATGGTAATAGGACCGTTTGTAAAAAAGCAACTTGCCAACTTGCTAGCCAAAGAAAAGTGTCTCCTTTTTTTTTTTTTGCTTCTTTTTATAAGTAGAATTATTGACATATAATTCACATTCCATACAATTCACCCATTTAATGTGTACAATTCAGTGTATTCAGTGTATTCGCAAGGTTGTGAGCCATCACTGTAATCTGATTTTAGACCATTTTCATCCCCTCAAAGGGCAACCCTGTGCCCTTATTGCCCCTTCATCCCCTCTCCTCCCAAGACAAGCCCTAATCCATGTTCTGTAGGTCTGTGTTCACCTATTCTGAATGTTCCTTATAAATTCCATTCCATGTACATTCTGGAATCATATAGCACATGTGTTCTTTGGAGGCTGTACAGTTTTTTCGAGGTTCATTCACGTTGCAGCATGTACCAGAATCTCACTCCTCCTTACGGCTGAGTCATCCTTAACCCATTCGTTCATCCAGTCAGTAGCTGATGGGCATTTATCTGGATTGCTCCCACTTTTTGGCTGTTGTGAAGAATGCTGCTGTGGACATCCGTAGGCAGATTTGTCTGTGGATGTGTGCTCTTATTTCTCTTGGAGATATATATATATATACACCCAGGAGAATCGTGGGGTCATAGGGTAACTGTAGAGTTAACCTTTGGAACAACTGCTAGACCATTTTCCAGAGCAACTGTACCATTTTCTATGCTTACCAGCAATGGCCTAGGGTCCATTTCCCACGCCCTCACCCACACTCGCTGCCTGTCTGTGAGTGTAGTCCTCCCAGTGAGGGTGGAGGTGCATCTCCCTGTGGGCTGATTTGCGTTGACCTGGTGGCTAGTGACACTGAGCATCTTTTCCCATGTTCATTGGCCATTTGCATGTCCTCCCTGGAGAATGTCTAGTCAGATACTTTGCCCGTTTTTTTTGTTTTTTTTTTTAAGATTTTATTGGGAAATTGGGGGTGGGGAACAGCGTTGAGGAATTGGGGAAGGGAAACAGACAAGTTGCTGTCTTTTTGTCCTTCAGTCTAGTTGTGGAGGACATCACTTCATTGGCCCATGTTGGTATCATCATTGTGCTCTTCCCGGGTGAGGCAGATCGGTCGCCGGCCTCTGGATGGTCGCTCACCGCGGCTATTGGCAGCTCAGGCTGGCTGCTGGCCGCTCACTGTAGCTTATGGCAGCCCACTGCAGCAGGGGCTGCAGCCTACACCGTCGCCGGGGCTCGCACAGCCCAGCTCCAGGTGGAGCTGTTGTTCACCATCTTAGCTGTAGAGGGCAGTGTCACTGGCCCTCATATGTGGGATCCGAACCGGGGCTGCTGGCGTCCCAAGCCAGCTGTTAACCAATGCGCCACTCGGCCAGCCTTCTTTGCCCGTTTTTAAATTGGGTTATTTATCTTTTTAATTTTGAGTTGTAAGAGTTGTTTACATGTTTTAGATATAAACTTCTTATCAGATATATGATTTGTAAATATTTTCTCTCAAATTGTGAATTGTCTTTTCACTTTGTTGATTGATACCCTTTGTAGAACAAAGTTTTAAATTGTTATGAAGTCCAATTTATGTATTCTTTTTCTCTTCTGTTTTTGGTGTCATAGTTAAGAAACCATTGCCTAACCCAAAGTCAGGACAATTTATTCCTATTTTTTCTTTTAAGAGTTTTATTGATATAGCTCTTACACTTAGGTCTATTACATTTAAAAAATAATACTGAGGTTGCATATTCATATTTTTCTTTTGCGAATTTTCTGCTTATATGTTTTGTTCATTTCCCCATTAGGCTGGTTTTTATCTTACTGATTTTTATGAGTAATTTTTATATCAAATGTTAGTACTTTGGTCTTATTTGTTGCAGTTTTATGGTTTGCCTTTTGCCTATTAATTTTGCTTGTTGTGCAGAATTACTTGTAAAAAAATTGTTATTTCTAAGCAGTTAATGAGCAAATAGGCAAGATTCCTTGCTATAAGGATGTAGATAAAAAGGGATTTCCCCCTTCGGCCACACCTGGAATTGGATTTATGGCTGCATCATAGACCTGCGGCCTTTCCACAGTTTCCTTGTAAGCCGGTAAAAAATGGGTAATCTTAGGCTAGAAGCACCTTGTGAAGGATGGCAGTCTGGAGTTGTGTTTAGCACAGACTTTGTCTCCAGGCACGTTTGGATCAGATCCTGATTCCCATGTTTATTAGCTTGGGTAAAGTACTGACCACTTTGAGTTTATTCTCCTCATTTGTAGATTTAGGATGAAAACTCCTTATTACAAAGGTTATTGTAAAGAGTCACTGAGGGAATGCTTGTGGGGCAGACAATGTGACTGAATACAAACTGAAAAACATTCCCACTGAAAACACCTAGAAATGTTGGAAATAGTTGTACTTTTAAATGCCCAGAAAAATTGGCAAAAGAGAAAGAAGATCCTTACTTGACTGAAACCTAGCAGACAAGCGTGTATGTGGGCAGTGTGCCCATCTTGAGTGGGGTGTTAACCTTAGCCACTCAGGGACGTGGGTTGTTCGCTCCAGTGAGGACAAGAGACAGCATGTGGAGTTCTGGGACTGAGACCCCCCCCACAGACGAACAGGACCCTTGGGAGGCGGCGTGCCCCGAGAAGGAGCAGATGGGACAGACCGCCGCCACCAGTAAGGGGTGGGCGGGAGTTTTTCCTTGCCCATCGTCTGGTTGGGAAACGTCCGTCTACGTCCTCTTGCCACAGGCACCTGTTCCTCACGTACGTTTGAGATTCAAATTTACACTGAGAATAATCAAGCTGAGAAAATAAAACATTTTTCTTTTCTTGAAAGTTTAACTGACTATGGAAGAAAAAGGACTATGCCCCATTCAATTTAGGAGCCAAAGGTCGACACCAAGCTAACAGGGGCAGCACAAGAAAGGAAGACTCAGGCCAATGTCACAGGTGAAAATAGATGGAAAAAGCCCTAAGGTTTATGAAACAAGAATTCAGCAACACATTAAACAGACAACACGTAATGTCTAGGTTTGCGTTTATTCCAGGGATGTGAGTTTGGACCACATGAGAAAGTCAGTTAATGCAATGCCCTGACAGATTAAAGGAGAAATAGCCTGTAATACTTTTAGTAGACATAGGAAAAGCTGATAATGTTTCTTAGCAAAATAAGAATGGAAGGAAATTTCTCTTAGACTGATAGAGAAAAATCCTCTAAGAAAAATTGCATTTAATAGATAACCGAAGAAAGCATTTCCTTTAAGATCAGGAACAGGAAAGGGGGCATCATCTATTGTTACTGTTCTAGTCAATATCGTCTGGAAGTCCTACCAGCACAGCCCTGTGAGAAAGGAATAGACTTGAAATAACCTTAATATGCCCAGATGATATGATTATTTATATACAAAACACAAAAGAGTCTACAGATAAATTGTTAGAAATAGCACAATGCTTGCACAAAAACTTAATATACAAAAATGCATTGCATTTCTAGTCACTAGCCATCATTAGGTAGAAAATGTAATAAAACATATACTATTTATAATAGTACATATAAAGCAATCTAAATCTAATGGTTTGTAAGAAACCTTTAAGGAGAAAATTATAATAAAATGTTATTGAAAGAAGTTAAAGGAGTCATAAAGCGATGTTTTATGCTAGTGGATAAGAAGACTCAACTTCATAAAGCTGCCAGATCATCCCTAGTTTATCTGACGAGTCAATGGTCCTCATTAAGATGCCAGCAGGACTTCTTTTCTTTGTAGAATATGATGCCAGTCCTCAGATTTATGGAAGAGTAAAAGGCTAAGAATAAGATTACCAAAAAGAAGTAAAATAAGGGCAAACTTGCCTTACCTTACATTAAGAACTAATATAATTTAAAACCATGACAAAGCTATACTAACTAAGACAGGGTGACATTGAAATGATAAGAATTGGGTTTGTATTCCTACCCCACACTACTCAACAGCGCAAATTCCAGGTGGATTAAAAGTTTAAATGTGGAAGGCAAATGTAAAATCTCTTGGGAGGCAATATTGGAGAATGTATTTATCACTGTGCATATGGGCACAATATTTTTTAAACAATATATCGGAAGTTGAAATCATAAGGGAAAAAAACGAATAAATTAGACTATAAAATTTAAAAAAAAAATCATGTTAAAAAAAAAAAAGAGTTAAAGGAAAAGCCACAATGTGAGAGAAGATATTTGCACCAACAAAATGGATGATAGATTAATGTCAAGCAAAATAGAGATTTTCTGCAAGTCAATGTGGATAAGACAAACAATCTTGGAAAATGGACAGGCCATTTGTAAAGGCTGTCACAGAAGTGGACACATAAATGCCATTAGACACACCATAGACAGTCAACTTCATTAAATATACTGAGAAATAAACATTAACCATGAGATTTCATATCATGTCACCTAATTGGCCAAAAAGAAAACAAGGACAATGCCAGTTGTTGGTGAGACTACAACATGATGGCAAATCTTACACATTTCTGGTCGGTGGATAAAACTACTCTGTAAAGCAGCTCGGCCTTTTCTGGAAAAGGGGAGGAGACGCGTAGCGATGGCCAGGCAGCTCCTCGACACTCGGAGTAAATCAGGAGACATGCTTGTCCACGTGCCTGGAGGCACACAAGGAAATGGACACAGCGACACTCTTTACTAAGAGCCAAAAAGCCTGGAAATTCTTATCAGTTTTGGAATGGAAAAAATACCTTTTGGTACATTCAATGGGATTTTCTAAACAGCCGGACAAATGAACTATGGCCACATGGAGCAAAAAGGATGAACCTCAAAAACATACTAATTTAAGTGATAGAAGCCAACTGTCAATGAATGACGCATTGTGATTCCATTTATTTTAAGTTCAAAATCCATAAAATATTGAATACTGTATTGTCTATGGGTGCAGACAAGGTAAAATTACTTAAAGAACCAGCAGAATGATAAGCAGACGTGACGGGCAGGAGGAGCGTGAGTCTGACGGAGAGGGACTGGCCAAGACCAGGAGGACCTGTGGTGGCTTCAGAGATGCAGGCGTTGCGCCGATCGTCACGCGAGTGTTGGGCACACAGGCGTCGGTGGCACTGCTTCCTGCCTCCCCCACGTTAGGAACGTGCATTTGGGCATTTTAGGGCTTCGACGGCCGTAACGTCTCTGTTGTAGCCTGAAAGCCGTCACAGACAACATGGAAATGAGTGACTGTGTCTGTGTGCCAGTGAAACTTGCTTTACAAAAGCAAGTGGTGGCGGGATTTCGCCCTCAGGCTGTAGTTTCCTGAACCCTATTTTGTAACATTAAATCTGTTAATCCAAAGAAAACTTATATATCTCTATTAATATAAAGGAAAATATTTTGAAAGAGAAATTTATTAATGATAAAAAGAGTTGACAGAGTGATCGTAGAAGTGATTCATCAGGAAGATATAACACTGGTGGATTTGTGTAGCTTCAATAGATTCAAACCTATGAAGTAAGTACTGACAGAATTACAGGGTAATATGCAAATGCACAGTCAGAATACACCCTCTCCAAGGAATTGATGGGAGAACCTGACAGAAAATTATACGGTTGTGGAAAATGTGAAAGACAAACTAGCACGCTCTGAACTAATGGACATACGTAGATATTTTGGAAAAATTATTTCCCCCAAATGCATGGAATGTTGATAAACACTAACGATGGTGGAGCTGCATCTTTGTCCCAGCCCGACCAGACTGACACGGCCGAGTGACAGGGTGGGGAGTGAGCAGGCCGCTCTTTTTCTCAGGCCAGGGCCACAGCCTGAGTGGGGTGCCCTTTGGACGTGACACTTATCCCCAGTGACATGAGACAGCAGAAGCGCACAGAGGTGAAGTAACCTGCAGGACCACGTGGGTGGGCAGCAGCAGATTCAGACTCTGCCTTTTGGTCCCAAGTCTGTGTGTCACACATGCAGAGTGGTCCCTGGGTTCATTGGGAGGGAAACCAGCTCAAAAAGGATGGTTTACGGTATTTCCGTTGTGTGCTCATCACAGCAAGTCACAGCAAGTCACATGGCCTCCATGTCCTGCTCCCCTCTTCATCCTCGTCATCCTCGCCGTCCCCTTTGTTCCCGGAGGCTCTGAGAATCCAGAGTGGAAGCGGGCGCTAGAGCTGAGTTCGGCCGCGGCCGCCCTGCCACCCTGTGCAAAGCGTTTCCCGTCCGGGCAGCCTGACCAGCTCCTGATGTTCGCAGCGCTAGGGGCTGCCCTCCCCCTCCTCGGGGAACCCCAGCCTGACCAGCACAGTCACTCTCCTGAGCCATTTCTCAGAGCTGCCAGCTTCCCCAGGCACCACAGCCACCCTGGTCCCAGAGGGGACAGGACCCTGCCCGGCCCGTGGAGCCTCCAGCCGCTGGATGAATCAGCCTAGCAGCAGCGAGTCCGTTTGCCTGACGGTAAAGGCACTCAGTATGTGGAAACCAGACGAACTGGTTGTGTTCCATACAGAGTTAATTGTACGACACAATGTGATCCATGCACATAAAAGCTGGTGAGGGGGTTAGGTACCGTGGATCCATAAGTGGGAGAAACAGTTCAGATGCGTAATAGTAGAATTGAAATCTTGCTGTCGAGCCACTTGCGCATTAACTGTCTCACGAGCCAGAGGTGACAGTAGTGGGGCTGTGTTGGGGGGACACTGGACATCCCCTTCCTTTGTGCCCGTGGTGGGGAGGAGATGGTTCCCTCGATGACTCGGGGGCCCGAGTGTTATCAGCTGAGACACCGCCGAGGTCCCTCGGACGCGTGTTTCGTGTGTCTGCATTCCACACAGCCCACCTGCACCCCGCTCGGTGCCCTGGCCACTGCCCGCCGCCTCCCGGGACGGGATGTGCTGGGACTCGGTCTCCGTCCTGCCCATTTACCAGCACAACACCTCTCGCTGTTCTACTCTTTCATTAGTCTGCTTTCAGTAATTATTTAAGCTTTATTAGGTATTTATCAAGTGAGCTGTCAGCTTCAGAAGTTTGCGTCTTGTAGCCAGAGGTTTAGAAAGGCAATTTGTATGCCTCTCAGAGCTCACACGGCAAATCCTCTCTCTGGATTGAAATGATGATATGAACATGATGTTTTATGAGATAATAGAGGGAAAGCTCCAACTTCTAGGGTTCAATATGTTGTTTTTTTTCCTTTGAGAAAGAAATATGCAGCTCAAATGGCTGGGTGCTGCCAAGGAGTGTGTGGCAGTGAGCTCATGGTGGGGTGTCGAGAAGGATGGACAGTCCGGCTTCCAAGGCCGTAGATTCATGAGGTTAGCGCCTGCCAAGTGGAACTGCTGGCTCTGCAGCCCGAGCTCACTGAGACGGAAGATGAATCTGGCTGCTGGCACTGGGTGGGGTGGGGGGTCGGCACCACCAGCCGGGGACAGGGAGGACGCGATGCCACAGTGCGGGCGACGAATGGTGCCCTGAGCTGTGATGCGTGTTTGGTCATGTCAGGTCCGTCTTCCTGTTGAGGGATGTGCAGAGGCTATGGTGACAAGTGAGGACAAGGAGTCACCTGTGGACTCAGCACAGTACCTCACACAGAAAGAACTCACGTGGTATATAAAGACTGGGAGCAAAGGACCCCAAACGCATGGCTGTGAACACATGTGCCGGAAGGCCACGCGTCAGTGCAGCCTGTGCAGGGGCCGCACAGAGCCGCCTGCCCTGCTGCTCGGCTCTCCCGGGGTCAGGGGCGGCGGGTCCCCGTCACTGGCCTTTCCGAGCCCTGGGAGGCACAGTGAGTCCCTCCTGGGAGATCCGGGCACTTGCGCTCCCTACCCTCTTCTTTTCTTCCATTTTTAGTTTTCCTTCCATCCGCCCCTCCCACTCTGGCATCAAAGCCTGCTCTGGGTGTCTTGGCCTTTGAGGGGCCAGGCGCACCTTGCATTATAAAAGGAGCCACTGGGTTTCCTTGTCTGCATATCACCAGTGGTCACCCGGCCCAGCACCCGGAGGCCGTGGTCCTGTCAACTCTCGGCTCCCCCAGCTGCCCTGAGCTGGAGTCCTCTGAGGGGTCTGGGGTTGCAGCTGTGGCTCGGGTAGCAGGCCTTTGAGGCTTAGACCAGCAGGGTCTGCAGGTGACCCAGGTGACTCTGGCCCCTTGGTCCTCCCTCCCATGAAAGCCATCCCGATGTCCCCAGGCTGACCTGGTTTCCGCGGCTGTCCTGGGTCCCCGACCAGCACAGCTCTTCTCGACGGGGCGGGGGCATGGCCTCTCATCTCGTTCTTCCACCGGTTTTGCTTAGAAGCTTTGGAACCTGGACTCACAGAGGTGCCGACGGTCTATCTCAGGGGCCATCGCTGCTTTGATCCTCCTGAAGTCCTACCTCGTCTGAGCACGTCCTCTTGGCAGCGTCACGTGCCCAAAGGCTACGCGGAACTCCTGTCCCTGGTTTCCACGTGGCGAGGCGGCGTCTGGCCCAGATGCTGTCCCCTTCTCGTTGGGCTCCTTAGAGACCTTGCCCCTCTCAGGGGCCAGGCTGGGGCAGGAGAAGGAACAATCAGGAACTCCCAGCCCAACCCAGAAGCGTTTATCTCCGGGTGCCATGGAGCCTTTTAAATGTTTTGACAGCCCCCAATCCGTCAGAGCCTTTAATTGGGTTTTGACTGAGTTGTTCTGTATGTAAATACCAGTTACTGGTGAGGTTGTTTATAGCCAAATTGTGTTTATGCAAATTGTGTTCCAAGATCACGGCATTTTCATTGCAGGATAAAAACGTTCCTTTTATTTAATGCCAAAATCACTTCCTCCCTGGGCTGGGTTTAGCTTCCTCTTCGGCTTTTAAATACCGCACAGCCACTTGGTGAACAGAGGACAAGTGGATGCCATCCAGCTGAGGCCACGGCCTCCCGAGGAGGAGGGGGCAATGAGGTGGCTGTCTGGGGTCCCCGATCCATGGAGTGTGCTCTCAGACGTCTCAGCCCAGCATCCCCCCAAAACAGACGGGCTGCTCGTTGCCTTCAGAGCAGCCTGGCCCAAGTTTGGGCAGTTCTTATTATACAAAGAATGATTGGAATTTGCCTTCCTGAAACGGACCCTGCACCCTCTGCGTGGTCCAGGACGATGGTAACGTCTGTCCCCCTCCCGACCCCCCCAGCGATGTCCTCACAGCCCAGCGGGGCCTTTCTGAAATGCAGCTCTGTCTGTTTCCCTACCTTGTACCCCGGCCGGCCAGGCGTGCTGAGGCCACAACAGTCATTCCTCCCAGTATTTCTTCACCAAGCACAGCAGGTGAAATCCTGGTGATGGCAGGCAGGTCGCAGTCCCAGCTGGGAACGCCTCCTGTGGGTCCGCGGGCCACGCGCCCAAGGCTGCCTTCCGCCCCAGCCCTGCCGCCTTTCCTCCCCGGCTTTACACACGAAACTATAGTCAGCAGGAAAATTCCCGCACCTCCCTTTCTTCCCCACCTGAAAGCCACTTTCCTGCCCCTCCTGCCTCCTAGTTTCACAGGGAAGCCTGCGCGGGGGACCCTCCTGTGGCCCCGAGCCAGCCTGTCCACCCACCGGCTCTGCCCCGATGACGGTTGACTGTCATGTCTCCTGTGTGTCTGCGCTCTGTCCGTCTGCCAGCCCCATGTCCACACTCTCAGGACTCTCCCCCTTCGGAATAATAGGTGTGTGCCGACCTCCCTGCTCAGAGGCCTCCCAGGGGGCCAGCCAGGGTGTCGTTTTGTTGCTTCCCTTCCCGCCACAGAAAATCTCTTTAAAATTAGCCCAAGACACTGTCTCCACTTCCCGTCTTCTGATGACACTCAATTCATTGCCACCCCGCCCTTCCCATCAAGTCATTGAAACGCTTTGTAAACTTTGCGTCCCCCTCTGTATCCAGATGACGCTTCACGTTTGCCCATCAGGTGCCATTACGGATAATGGTCCCAAGACCACTGGGCACTTCACTCAAGGATGCTGCGTGCAAACAAAGCCCGTGTCCCAGCCATCAACCCCCACTTCTGAGCATGTCCAGGCCGAACGCCCCTCAAAGCCGAAGCCCAAAGCCTGGCTCCTGCCTCTTTCTCCAGCCACACACCATGCCCTCCTGCAGGTACCCGCGTCCTGATCCCTCAGGGCCCCTCTGGGCTCAGTGTTCTCGGGACCATAGCACGTGGATCCCTCCTCCTCGCACTGGCCCTCGAGGGGCACACTGCCGTTCCCCGCTTTGACAGAGGAGGAAACAGGTACAGAAGCATGAAATCACTCACAGACACGGGAAACAGCGGGTTGGGACTCCAGGCCCTGCGCTGCAGCCGCCACGCTCACCACCGAACGCCGGGTCCCTGCCCCTGTCAGTGGCCGGCGCAGCCCCTGCCCCACACTCCGTCCAGGCTTCTGCTTCCTGTTACTCGGCCCACGCCAGCCACCTCGTCCTACTTCTGTGTTTTGTTTTTCTTTTTTTAATTTATTGTGAAATAAACTTTTTAAAAAATTAGTCAGGTGTACAATGCAGTGCAATAGTTATACTTTTACCCTTCAAAGTGACAGCCCCTCTCTCCCAATTCGCCACCTCACTCCCCCCATATCACACATATCTATTACAATTCCCTTGACTCCCTTCCACAGCATACTCCACATCCCATGACTATCTATATACTCAATTACAGTTGGCATACAATATTATACAATATCAGCTTCAGGTGTCCAGTGAGTGATCAAACCTCTACTCCATCCATGAAGTGGTCTCCCTAACAAGACATGTGACCATCTGACACCCTAATTTTTTTTTTTTTTAAATTGGGGAATTGGGGGAGGGGAACAGTGTTGAGGGATTGGGGACGGGGACCAGCCAAGTTGTTGTTCTTCAGTCTTCATTGTGGAGGGCACCAGTCGCCATCTGGCTTCCCGTCTGCAGCTTGTGGCCTTTAAGCTCAAGGTACTGTATTCAATCTTAGTTGCGGGTGGGTGCAGCCACCATCCCATGTGGGAGTTGAACCGGCAGCCTTGTTGTTAAGAGCACATGCCCTATCCACTGAGCCATCCGGGCGGCAGCTCAGATCAAGGTGCCGAGTTCAGTCTTGGTTGCGGGTGGGTGCAGCCCACCATCGAACAGGCAGTCTCGTTGTTAGGAGCCCGTGCTCTCACCAGCTGAACCATCCTGCCACCTTTGGCAGCTCAGCGGCAGCTCAGAGCTTGCACTTTAAGCCAACTCTTATCTAATTCTTTTTTTTTTTTTTTTTTTGAGGGCAGTGTCACTGGCCCTCATATGTGGGACCAAACCGGGGCCGCTGGCTTCCAAGGCCAGTGCTTAACCACCGCGCCACTCGGCCGGCCCTTAAGCCAACTCTTAACCAACTGAGCCACTCAGCCGGTCCCCTACTTCTGTGTTGTGAATCCATCAAGTTTATTCTCATTTCATGGCTTTTGAAATTGCGATCACATCCTTACACTGTGTTTGTTTGAGTTGGTGACGCTGTAATCATTAAAAGATTTCACATTGAAATCTGAATATCCAGGTTAACTTCAGAACTTCAGAACAGGATGTGGCACCATGGGCGGCATGCCCGTGTGTCAGCAGCTGGCCCATGCTGGGGCTGGGTTGCGCCTGGTGACGTGAGAAGGAACAAGCCCTTCCAGGGGCCTGCCCGTTTTGCGAGGCCCCTGGGGCATTTGTATGACCCTCATCACCTCGGAGCCTTGGTTCAGGAGGGCTGGGGTGAGGCCGAGATTTTGCATTTCTGGTGAGCTCCCAGGGGTGCCAGTGGCGCCGGAACAACAAGGATTAAAAGCAATGTGAGGATTCTTAATTCTAAACTGATTTAAAATGTTTCCTAAAAATTCTTGCTGTGTATTTCCTTCTCTTTCACTGTGAAATATATTTTAACAAATAATTATAATTGCAAATTCTCAGAAGTCTCAATCTGAATGCTGCAAGGGCCTCAGAGAATAGCCGATGCCACAGAGCAGCGCCCAGAGGCCGTGGGAGCAGGCTGGTGTGCTCATGGCCACCCCGGAAACCAGGGGCCCGACGCGGATTTCACACCCGGTTCCTTGACGCTCTCTCCACAGATCTGTGCGGCAGGTCACATACCACAGGATCCGAGCAAAAGCTGTGAGCAGGGTCTGCTCCTCTTCTGGGCACAGAGCCCCCAGGACGCCTTCTGAACACGGCACAGCAGTTTCCGGGGGCTGCCCCCTGCTCCCCAGGACAGCCAGGACTCTGCCTCAGACCGGGGTGGGGGCACACGGCCTGTGCAGGCTCATTAAGGAGCTATGTGTGAACGCTGGACTGCAGCTTAGGTCATTTATAATCTGCTAAATGTTTAAGAGTGTATGTCTTAAGGCATCCCAAATTACAGGGATATTTCGTGGTCTCATTTTGGGGCAGATATCTGGTTGGCTGGACTCAGTCCCGGCTCTGAATAGATCTGTTCTGCTTGGGAAAAGCCAGGAATACATAACAGGCTGGAAAATCCAATCTTTGATATGCTGAGTGATGGGGGTGGTGTGGGTGAGAAGGCCCCTGATATGCAGTGCTGATGAGCCTGTAGGAGAGCAAACAGCCATAGGTGGGTCTGAGCTCGGAGCTGAGGAGGGCAGCCATGGGGACAAGGAGATGAGGCAGCGGGGGCAGACCCAGGGTTTATGGGGCACAGGAGCCATGGGGTCAGGGTCGAGTGCAGGGAAAATCCATGGGCCTCACGAGTGCTGGCCTCTTTCTTTGCTTTCAAAAAAATTATTGGGGCGGCACCCTCTACAACTAGATTGAAACAACTACTTGACTTGGAGCTGATGGGTCCTGGAGAAACACACTGTTCCCCAATTAAAAAAAAAATTGATCTGCATAATACCCATATGGTAAACAAACAAATCAGACAATAAAAGAGGTGGAATAATTTTCTCCCAGCATCCCGCCTCCACTGTCCCGATTTGCCAGACCCACTCCCAGTGCCACAGCTTGACCAGGGTTGGTCCCTTTCCAGACACGTCACACAGGCTTGTGCACTGAGGGAAGGATGTTATAAACTCTACTGGACACAGGTTTCCTGGGATCAACGTGTCATATACCTTCAGGATCCCTTCCTCTCAGGACACAGCGATCTCCCTGGGTATTTTAACAGCTGCATCGTACTGCACTGAAGGGCGGTGCTGACTTACCCGCCTGCCCTGTGGGGATGGGTTGCTGTGTTATTCCCTCTCTTCTGCTACCACAAAAACTTTGCAAAGAGTATCTTTCTGCAACTGTGTCTACATCATGTGTGAATATGTCTGTACAATGACTCTTGCAACGGCTGGTCAGTGTGTATTTTCATAGGTATTGTCACAGTTTCCCCCCCTGTGGATTGATACCACATTTCCACTGTCACCAGGAATGCATGTTGGTAACTTGCCGAACACCTGCACAAACAATCTATGGCCAAACATTGTGAGGCCGCCTAAGGAACACGTGTGTGTATGTACACATATATAGAGAGTGCCAAAAAAAGTATACATGCTTTAAGAAAGGAAAAAACTATTAAAATTGTAATACTCGATATATACCAATAACAAAAAGGTGAGTACAAATCATATGTAAACATTTTTTTAGCACCCCCGCTGTATATATATTCCACAGTCTGTAATATGCACAGAGCTCAGGGGTTTCAACAGGTGCATAAACCCAGGTAACCCACACCCCAATCAAGACCACCGAGGGCAGTGCCACCGCTCCAGAAGGCTTTCTCAGGCCGCTTCCAGCCAGCTTTGACCCCTGCTCCGGGAAGCAGCCACTGGTCTGATTTTCATCACCTTAGACTGTTCCGGAACTTGATGGAGGTGCAACTGTCCAGTGAGAGCTGTCCGTGTCTGACCTCTCTGGATTGGTGTGAGGCCTGTGGGGTTCAGACATGCTATGCTGTTCCTGGGGTCCGTCCCTTTTTATTGTTGAATGATGTTCTGTGGTGAGGATATGTATTCTTCATTTAGCCCCTCTTGGTGGACACTTGGGTTGTTTTTAGTTTGGGGCTGTTGTAAGGAGAGCGGTCAGCGGATAGCTCTTTGGACATGTTTTCATTTCTCATGGGTGGCCCAGCAGTGGAATTGCCAGGTTGTTGGCTGGTCTGTGTTGACCTGTTAGGCTACGGAGGGGCTGCACTGGCTTAGTCCTCTGCAGCAGTGGAGGAAACTCCCACCAGCCCACACGCTCACTGATACCAGTGGAATGGAGCGTGAGTCTGACGGAGAGGGACTGGCCAAGACCAGGAGGACCTGTGGTGGCTTCAGAGATGCAGGCGTTGCGCCGATCGTCACGTGAGTGTTGGGCACACAGGCGTCGGTGGCACTGCTTCCTGCCTCATCCATGCAGCTGCCAGAGGCGTGCTAACAGCGCTGGGCAGGGCTGCGTCCCTCCTCCCCCAGCCCGTCAGCAGTGCTCCCGGTGGGTGGAGCCCACGGGAGGTCAGGCACCCAGGACTTCTGGGAGAGGCAATGGGTGGCCATCCAGCCTGGAATCAGAGCACAGCAGAGGTCCCCGGCTGCCTTATTCTGTGTGGGCCACCATTTAAGAATGGGTTTTCCGGGCCGGCCGAGTGGCTCAGTTGGTTATGAGCTCCCTCAAGAGTGCGAGCTGAGGGCCGGCCGAGTGACATTTTGGTTAAGAGCTGGCTTGGGATGCAGCGGCCCAGGTTCGGATTCCGCATGAGGGCCAGTGACACTGCCCTCCACAGCTAACAACAGCTCCACCTGGAGCTGGGCTGTGTGAGTCCCCGGGACGGCATAGCTGCAGCCCCTGCTGCAGTGGGCTGCCATAGGCTACAGTGAGTGGCCGGCAGCCAGCGTGAGCTGCCAATAGCCGCGGTGAGCGGCTGTCGAGAGGCCGGTGACCGATCTGCCTCATCCGGGAAGAGCGCAATGACGATACCAACATGGGCCCGTGAAGCGATGTCCTCCACAACTAGACCGAAGAACAAAAGGACAGCATCTTGTCTGTTCCCCTTCCCCGGTTCCCCAACACTGTTCCCCTCCCCCAATTCCCCAATAAAATCTTTAAAAAAAAAATCTTAAACACAAAAAAGAGTGCAAGCTGAGCTCTGAGCAACAGCAGTTCGATGCTCAGCCCGAGTTGAGCTGCCGATGCTGAGCCATCCTCAGCAAAAAAAAAAAAAAAAAAAAAAATGGGTTTTCCACTTTTAAGTGGCTGACAAAAATCTAAAGAAGAATAATATTCTGTGACATGTGAAAATTCAATGAGATTCAAATTCCAGCCCTGTTCGTTGGTTTATGTCTCTGGCTGCTTCTGTGCTGCGTGGCAGAGTGGAACAGTGGTGACAGAGGCTAGGCCACAAAACCTAACATATTTACTCTCTGGCCCTTTGTGGAAAAGGAGGTTGGTATAGAGAGTGTTTTGGGGGCTGGGAGACTACGAGCGAGTCCCAATGACCCCTTGTAGAGTGGAAACGAGGACTGAAAGAGTTAATGTGTGTGAAGTGCTCAGTTTTGGCACACAGCAAGTTGAACTACGAAACCGTGAAACCATCACTAGCCTGGACCGTGTGTCAGACACTATCTGGATTTTGGGGTGCCAGAGGTGACCAAGGCATCGCTATGACTTCAGGAAGGTCCCAGCCTGGTAGTGGTGACAGACGTAAGAAGGGGAAAGCAATGTGGCTCCGCATATTGACGTCCCACTGTTTGCCCTTGCAGTGTGGGAGAAAGTCTGCGGGTGCCCTGTCCTGGGCCTGGGTGAGGCCCCGCTGTGCCCTTCAGAGACTTTTAGGGCATTATGTGCCCAGGGCTCTGTCTGTCCTCCAGCTGGGTGGCCATGTCCATATCTGCAGATGCTGCACTAACACATAGTTGACAGTAGGCATCAAAGTATGTTTTTTGAGGAGGCTCATCTCATGTAACTCAGCCTCTTCACACACAGAAACTGGGTTTCGGAGACTGTGTGCAACTCGCCTTCGGGATGTTTGGATTAGAGAGAATCCTGCCCATCTCAGGGCGGACGCAGCCCCATGCCAGGTCCCAGGCTCGCTGGGCAGAGCCCAGGCTGGAGCTTCAGTAGGGAGCCTTGTACAGTACACAACCTGTACAGCCTTGTGGGGCGGCCCCGACCTGCCCGCCTGACCGTTCTTCCGTGTCTGCCCACCTGTACCCATGAGCCTCTGTGCTCAGTTCCTGCACCTTTTCCAGAACATTCCTGTGGTACAGCTGGTGGGGATGACCTAACTCCAGGGTGGGGTTTGAGAAAGATCTGTTGCTGAGGGAGATCCTCAGCCTTTCCACTCCCGGGCGGGCGCTGGCCTTGCTCTGAGTGTGGCTGTGGCGGCATTAACGAGGGCCGGCTGCCTGGGGCCTTGTTTCCCACCAGGTAGGCTCTGGCTTTGCCGTGCACCCCCAGGATGCTTCACGCCATCAGAAGCCTCTGGCCGTCACCTATGAGCCATACTCATCGCTCCCATGCGGACGTTTGTCAGTGGCTCCATTTACAGTGTGACTAAGGAACCAATTGATTTGGATGGGGTTGGCACGGGCTCCTGACAATGAAACGACGATTCCTTTATTAAGTTGTGGACACAAGAGGGCTTGCTGCGGCCCAGCCCCGGGTGTTTGGGACCAGGCCCAGGTCACAGTGACGCTCAGCTTGGCAAACCTGTAGATCCTACCAGAGGTTCAGAGCCCAGCCGTCCTTCCCTCCTTCCCTCCCTAAACTTTGACCGCAGCCCACGTGCACCCAGGCCCTGACTTGCGGGCGCTGCCCTCTCACGAGTCTGAGCTGCTTTGCTGGGTGGGCTTCGCGGAATGGAGGCCAGGCTGGCGTGCTCACATGGGGGGTGTGACTAAGACAGATGTGGAGTTGGAGGAGACCAGGACCTCCTGGTTCTAGAACAGAGCCTATCACAGGGTCGGCCTTGGGCACAGGCTGTCGAGAGGCTAGCAGTTCTGAGCCGGAGGTGGGCGGAGAGAGCTGACAGCCTCTGCCTGCCTTTCCCAGCACTTCAGGCAGAAATGACAGCTTTTGACTGAATACGGGCGGATACAAGGGTGATCCTGTGAGTGGGCTGGGGGCAGGGTTTAATTAGTGCCTCTTAGTGCCAGCGTGAGAGAAGAAAGGACAGTCCCTGATCCCACTTCCTCCCTTCGTGTCACTCCTTTTATCAGGGATCTTTTGACACACATGGAAGGAAGTCCAGCCCAAACTGGTGAGAGACCGTTGACAGGAGCAGTGCCTGGCTGCGGGTGCTCACACACGTGACAGATCCCGCCGTCCCCTTGCCTTTTCTCGGTTGGATCCATTTGCAGTCTTTGCCAGCGTGAAGGTACCAGGGCTGGATTCTCCCATCCTTCCGAATCCAAACGCTAACCACAGAGAGGTTATACTGGAGGGTGGTGTGTACTCTTTTACCACCTTCGGCACAGTGACTTTGGGGGGCCTCTGGAGGAAGCTCAATGGGACGTGCCCCACATTCGACAAGAATTGGGGGTCTTTCCGTTTGCTAGTGACCTCATCCTGCGAGTGAGGGGCTGACCCAGACCTTGACCTCCTGAGAGTCTGTTCCTTGTATTCCTGCTTAAAGAAAGAGAGTGAGCCCATAGACGATTGTAGTATTTCCCTGTCCAGAGGGAGGAAGGGAAGAGATGGGCTGCCCTCACCTCGGAGCCTCCGTGCCGCGACACAGACTTTCAGAGATGTTCACATGGCGATGCATTCAATTCTTTTCTCCATTGATTTTAATTAAGTTCCCGAGCTGTCTCTGAGCCCAGGGAGTGGGAACAAAACACGAGACCCTGAGAGCCAAGTGCTTTTATTTTGCAATTGAGTTTTCCCCAGTTCTTAAAGTGCTTCGCCGGAGAGGACGAGAGTGGGATCTGGAGGCTGAGGCATGCCCTGGGCTTCACCAGTCCCCAGATAATAAACATAAAAATTAAAATCGGTTAAGAAAGACCGCAGAAGTCATTACAGCTTGGCGGCTGATGGGGCCTTTGATCCAATCTTTTATGCAATTTCACAGTTTCTGGGGGATGGCTGTGCCGTATGGATCGCACTCAGACCAGGTGGACTGTCTTCTCCCCGCAGATGCAGCTCGGAGAGCACGGGGCCAGCCCCTCCCAAACCAAATCTGTCTTTTGATCTAAGTTCAGTCATGCCTTTTAAGGGAGACGCCATGTGGCTTCTGGACCTGTTACTTGGACGTCCATCAGGCCCCCCCAACCCCACCCCTCCGAGGCCTGGAAGGCCAGCGAGGTCCCAGAGCCGGTCTCTGACTGTTGGGCCACTGAGGCCGCTCAGCAGTATCTAAGAGCCAGGTGCCCCTTGTGGAAATCGTAAGGTGCAAAAGGCAAGTGCCCGGGGGCCAGTCTGCTCCCTAACGAGAGAGGCACAGGTGGCGAACAGTCTCCGACAGGCATTCACATGGGAATGGTGGCCCTGGCTATGTCAGAAGCCAGAAACTCTGATACTTTTAGTAATATGAAAAAAAAACTCTCAAAACCCAAAATCTTATATTTAAGAATTGGCCGCCAATTCAAGGAATTTAAGGCACTCTGTGGGTCAGACAAAACACATCTGTAGGCTGGGTTTTGGTACTGGACACTGGTTAGCGGTAGCTGACGTGTCGGCCAAGAGTGAACGTCCAGGCACCGCCGCCAGGTGTGTGAGGTTGCAGAGACCGTAAGTTCCGAGTCTGCAGTGATGATGGTAGCGTGTGGATCACGGCGTGCACACCGTGGGAAGGACCTGGAGCACAGTATGTAACCGACAGACACTGCGATCGTTCATGTCATTGTCATCATTGGGACACTGTGGTTGATAAATCCCCACTCCTGGCTCAGAGCTCCCAAAACCCTTGGAATTTCCTGGGATGAAGGCGATAAAGGTGTGTTATGTTAATGAACTGACTTCTGGAGAGCGCCCCCACATGAATGGTAACTAGCTGATGGGTATGCCAACTAACCTTATTGCAGTTGTTTATTGCAACGTCATCACGTTGTACCCCTTACACGTATGTTGAGCGTGTGTCAGTGAAGCTGGAGAAAAGGAGTGTGATACGAGAACGAAGTCCTACTGCGTCAGACCTACTGAATCGGGGGTGGGGCCCACAGAGCTGGTTGTGCTCGAAGAGAATTCTAAATTCACATACTGGTGTGAGGAGTGACACAGAGAAACCTGCTTTTGTCGGTTTTCTCCCAATAGTAACGTTCGGCATTGACCTTGGTACAACTCACCCATGTCACTCAGATTTCCCGTCTCGCGCGTCTCGCCCATGTGTGTAGGGTGTGAATTTTGCAGTTTCATCCCATGTGCCGTCCGCGTCCACCGCCGCAGTAGAGGTACCGAATAGTCCCCATGTGAAAGGGTCTCCAGGTACCGTTTATAACCACACCCGCTCCCGCTCCCAGCAGCTGTCTGCCCCTGCTCTGTTGAGACATGATTGACATATCACTTTGTGTAAGTTGAAGGTGTACAGTGTGTGGATTCGGTTCATTTATATATTGTGACAGGGTTCTGCCCATCTGTCACGTCACGTAACTACCATATTTTTCCTGGTGGGACCCTGACCGGCGATGTTTCTAGCACGCTGTCCAGTTGATTTAGGCGGGCTAGAGTTTGAAACACAGCGATGCCTTGTTCCATAAAAATGACAGTTCCCAGGCTTTTGCATGACCTTCACGCCAGGCACTGAGCGAAAGCACTTCACGTGTGTTACCTGATTTGGTCTTTGGGGCAGCCGATGGGGAAGGTGCCATTATTATCCTCTGTCACAGCAGTGCGAGTCCACTACAGGGCAGGAGAGGTGATGGCAGAGAAGACAGGACTAACAGTTGCACAATTAATAACTGGCAAAGTCACTGTTTGAATCCAGGTCTGTCTGACGGCAGGAACCAGGCTGGATCCTACCCAGGGCCCCCTGTCACAGGGGGTGGTCCTGCCCTTTGAGCATTTCCTCGCTCCTGCTGCTCACACTTCCTCCTGTGACGGTGTGACCCTCTAGGGCTCCCGGTGAGTTTCAGAGGTTCTCCCAGCGAACAGCCACTTTGAAAGATGGCAGAGGCGGGCCTGGGAGGGGCCTGCGACCTGTCCTGGGGTGGGACGCTGGGCACCAGGCTGCTGATGAGGCCTGAAGCTCAGAGTGGGGCCTCAGGCCCAGGTCGGGGGCAGCAAGTGCAGCAGGGCCCTTGGGGATCTGCCTTCAAAGCCAGTGGCCAGCGCCGGCCCCCGAGCACCAGTTAGCGCTGCCAGTTAACTGTAGGGTGCAACGAGGTGCTGGAAAACACTACTGAGATACTCCTAGACGTGGACAGTGACCTCCTGGCGAGCTTGTGCCTTCGGGAGGCCCGCTCCCCTAGCTTAACTTTCTACTGGGAAGGCGCTGAGGGCTGAGGGGCAGGAAAGGTGAGCCCTGTCTGGGGATGGGGCATCCTGTCCTCACCAATGGAGAGCAGCGGGCGCCTGCCGCAGTTCTCCCATGGGGCCGTGACAACTGCCATCTGAGGCAAAGTGCCTGTCATTTCCAGTTCACATTTTGGGGACAAGAAAAGGGAGGCCAAATTCCCAGTTTGTTGGGTCGGGGTCCACATGTGACCCCTGAGCCAGGGTAGGCTGAAGAATAGTCTTTGCTTCATTTTAGACATCAAATCACTGAGTCTCGGGTGCCCTGAGTGGGGTCATTTCCTGCAAATGAACACTGTTAGCACAGGTGGCAGATGCCTGCAATTTACTGGGGACACAGCCGTCCTGCTATCCCACCCCGCCCGGCCCCTGCTCTAAAGGGACATTCTTTTCAAATACCTGTTTGTGCTACGACACCCGTCAGTGCTCCCATTTAATAGAGAAGGTAGCTGGGACCCAGAGAGGGCAGGTGACGTATCCAGGCTCACACAGCAGGAGGAGCTGGGCGGGCATGACTCGGGGCACAGCTCTCCCTCACTGCCACCTGCCCTCTCCTTATTAGAAACACAGCGGAATGATGTGCCTTGGGCTTGCTCTAGTTCAGCATATATTTGACAGCACAGTCTCCCTAAGACTAGGAAACTGAGGCTCATGGAGGTTAAGGACCTGCCCAGAGTCACACAGCCACTAAAGGGCTGGCCTGGGACGCAAACTTACTCCACAGACCCCGCTTCCATGCCTTTGGCCTCCCCAGTGCACTGCCTCCTGGTGGGACGAAGGAACGTGTGCCATGGTTTAGGGGTGAGGGACGCATTGTAGGGGAAGCTACATGTGACGTGAGATGTAAGGAACTCTAAGATACGGGAGAAGAGGGGAGAGCAAGTGCAAAAGCCACGTGGCAAGAGGTCGTGGGCACAGTAGAGAACCTGGGGGGAAGTGCGAGTGGGGGCGGGGAGCAGGGCCTCAGGCTGCTGGAGCAGGACCCTGGGTCCCGTGCAGAGCGGCCGCTGGTCCGACTCGGGTTCTGAAGACCCCTTCTGGCTGCTGAGGGCAGGACTGACGGGGCCTCGGGAGCAGGGACAGGGCAGGAGGGACCTGCCAAGGGTGGGCGCCAAGTGGCAGAGGTGCGGACTCTTCAGGAGGAGCTGGCGATGGACGGGGCCTGGGGAATGTGGGGGGGCTCACCCGGAGCCGGTACCTGGACCACCCTGGGGGCTGCTGGCCCCACCCACCCTGCCCTGAGCTCAGGGTCCCAGCTGCCAAGCACAGAAGCAGTAATGACGCCGCTGGGCTGTGCTGACAGCCCTCTGTGCTCTCAGATGTTCTAACTCACAGATAATTAATGTCAGCCGGCTGTCACCGCACCCCAGCTAATCAGAGCGCGTGGGGGAGGCACACTGGTCGATGAGCAGCCCTGGGACCTGTCAGGCCCAGGAAAGGGCGCGTCACTTGTCCCGTTGCTGCAGAGTGCCATGAATTTCAGTGCATGTCTGTCTGCTCTGCAGGCGCTGTCAGTCTCTCTCCCATGGGAGCAGACGCTCAAGGTCAAGGCTGCAGGTCCAGCGACGCAGGCTGGACGGAGGGCGAGGGACAGGAGGGGGTGTGCGCCCGCCGGTGTGGACACAGCCCCTCCCCTCCCACGGCCGCCAGCCCTGCGGGTCCTATTTCAGACTCAGTGCTGGGCTCCAAATTCAGGTTATGTAGTGCGTTTGCACAGCACTGAAGTGCATTCGGCAGCCACATGGAAACCCCGGAAGCTCCCAGATGTGTCAGTCTTTGCCAGGCCCCTTCTGCTGGGCTGCCCTGTCCCCCTCTTCAGGGTCCACGCCCACTGGCAGCTGACTCACGAGGTTAGATGTGTTGTCTGACACCTACTGTCCCAAGCAAGTGGCATGTGCCTCTGTTCCAGCAGCACCACGTTGGATAGACCTCTAGGAAGCCCATTCATTCATTCACTCATTCATTCATTTGCTCATTCATTCATTCACTTACTCATTCCTTCACTTGCTCACTCATTCATTCGTTCACCTGCCCAGCACTGCGCTCCCACGGGCACCAGCTACATGCAGGGGGAACTGCCCAACAAGGCAGACACAGTCGGCCGAGCACACAGGCTTCTGGGCATGGTGGCACTGAATGAGGAGCGATGCAAAGAACTAATGAATCGTAGGATGACCAGTGCCCTTCACTTACGATTTTGTTATCTGTTTACACTTCTGTGGCCCTGAGTGCAGGGGAACCGCTCTGTGATAGGGGCTGATTCACACCTGGGTTCTCATTGGTCTGCGTGTTACATTCACGGTGAGTATTTGACGGAAGGAAGAGCGAATGGAGTGAATGAGTGCTGCATTTGCTCACCCAGGGTGGTGTGTCCTTGTTCATCCATCTGCCTGCCCAGCCACCCAAGGTGACCTGTGTTTAAAGGGACATGCAGGTGCACCTGATACAACGGGGCCGGGCAGAGGGCCCCAGGCAGCGCCTGACGCTGATGGTGTTGAGTGAGCGTGCGTTATGTGCCTCGCGTGGTGCCAGGCTGGCCTCTGGGGTGGCAGCGTGGCGGCAGTGACCTACCTGAGTTGGGGAGCTCCGAGGAGCATCAGCTTGCCCACCAGGGTAGAGAAAAGACACTGAGGGAGTGAGGGAGTGAGGGAGTGAGCTCCCTCTGGGGAGGAATTCAGAGAGGTCGTAGCATATGTGCTGCCCGGACGCCGCATTCCCAGGTGGATCAGGCAGCCTGACAGCTATTAGGGCGGATGAGGTATAACTGTGGGTGAGCCGGTTCCACAGGTGTCAGTAGCTTGAGGTTCACATCCCAGGTCTTGGGACCAGACAGATGTGGGATTGAGTCTTGGCTTTGGCCTCTTGACAGCCGTGCAGTAGTGGGAATGTCACTGACCATTCGTAGTCTTGGTTTCGCCCTTAGAAAAATGTCACCACACCTGTGAAGCGCTGGGTCCAGGCTGCACGAACAGGAGCTGCACACCTTTCTTTGTGCAAGATGGAGCCCAGCACAGTGAACTGGACCAGTGCCGGGTGCCAGGGGAGAGGGACAGGGCAAGACTGCGCTTGCCCGGACTAAGACAGGCAGACGACCAGGGGCAAGCCACACCAGGCGATGGCTGCCAGGGCCGGGAGTCTGGTGGCCAGCTCTGACCTAGAGGAGGGCGTGCGGGCGGCCGAGCAGGGTCACGGAGGGCGGGGGTGTTGAGCTTTTGGCTCAGCTTCTGAACTCGTTTCGAGCCCCCAGCGGGGCTTGCTGCAGAGCGGAGGTCTGGCCTCTGATGCTGGCCGCCCAGCTCTGCGTGCTTTGCATTTCCCGCGTGCCGTCCTCAGCAAGAGGGACCCCCGGCTGCCCTGCGTCCTCCTTTCCCTCCGGCAGCAGGCTCCTCACTCATTGGCTCCCGCTTTGTCAGCGCACCTGCTCAGAATGGCTTTCTTGCTGGTTTCCAGCCCAAGGCTGGCACTGCAGAGATGTGACAGATGGTCACAGAAGAGTGGCAGGCCATTGTCACACAGTGTGACAACCACAGGCACACATACAATCATATTGCTAACACTGCACGTTCACTGCACACAAGGTACCTTTCTCTGTGCCCTGTGCGGGAGGAATTGGGTCTCAGAGAGGTTTGTTCACATTTCCAAGGTCATACAGCCCCATCAGATCTGCCGGACACCAGCGCCCCGCTCTTAACCACTGTTACACATCTCTTTATGGCTCATCATTCATTTGTCACATGTATTTATCGAGCACCTACTATGTATTGGGCACCACGTTGGGTCTGGTCTACAATAGAGAACCAGGTTTCTGCAGTCCTGCCCACAGGGAGTTCCCACACTGACCAGGAGGGAGGCAGGGAGCGGGGGCCGCGAATCCAAAGCCACAGGTGCACGCACATGAGCATCTCCACCCATCCCCCCAGGTAACCACTTCTTGGTCTGCCAAGGTCCCTCCAGACTTGCTATATGCAAATGCGAGCATGCGTTAAGATGTTTCCTGTGTCCCCCCTTTATTTCAGAGACAGCTCGGGGGGCCTGGGCAGCAGGGCATGGTGGGTCGTGATGCGTGAGGGACCTTTGGAGAGTGGGCATGTTCCGGGTAATTTCTCAGAATTTTCTCCAAGTCATGACACTTTCATGGAAACTGTAGCCCCAGCCCAAGTTATCAGGAGCTGCCTGGCTGACTTCATTAAACACAAAACAGCAGCCACACCCTCCCCATCTCCCACCCAAATTAAGAAAAATGTAACGGGGAGTGACAGTGGCACCAGGAATCTGTATCACAGTGGAAGTTAGCTGCCTCCCTGTTTTCTCCTTAATTTATTTTCCGGAAGACAGTCACTGACTCATAGGATAGCTCCCGTCCCTTTGTCAGCGACCAGCCCTTGGAACCAAATTGCGGGCTAAAAGTAATATATTTTTATTAAAAATCACTTTAGGTGGGTACATATTTCTAAGACAGAGTCACATATGGATAACCATCCAGTATTGCTTGGATAAGTGATGAATTATTTTAATCAGAAATGGATTTAACAGCACTGCAAAAATAAATTTGGGAGATTTTTCACAACCGGGTTGTCTTCCCTGATCCTTCGTATTTATATTTAGTATTCAATGAAGACTAATGGTGATGGCTGGACATTCGATCCGACTGCCCCAAAGCGGACACACGCCCTCCCGCCGCTCCGGGGCACCTTCCCGGGCGCCCAGGCACGGCTCCAAGGGACATGTGCACACAGGGTTTCCTGCCCGAGCTGCGGGCATCTCTGGCCGTGCCTCAGAGGGGCGCGGTGCTGGGCATGGTCAGTCGTCACCAACGCCCGTGGACAGGGACCGACTGTGTCCATCCGGAAGGTAGAGCCCACTGTGTGAGAAGGGGCTCAGCCCTGCCCTATCCCCAGACAGCTGCACCTCACTCAAGGAAGACCGCTGGCTACTCGGGGTGGGGGTGGGAGGGTTTTTGTCTCATGTCCCAGACTGCAGCTGCTCTGTGACATTTGGGAACAGAAGAGGCGGAGCCAGGCGCGTGGGGCGAGCCGAGAACCAGGAGCGCGTCACTTCGGGGACTTGGAGGGGAAGGTGCAGAAGCAGACAGGGCCGGCGTGGGGCACAGGCCCTGGCCCCGTAGCTGGGAGTGGGACGTCGCCAGCAGGCCCCTGACTGCTGCTCGCTGTAACTGAGGCGACCACGTCTCAGGCTTGCAGCTTTTACTGTGAGGTTTGGCCGTAGTAACAAGGTCTCATCGTTGTCCTTGTGGCTAATTTCTGATAGAGGCAAACAATACAGGCTTTCATGTACAGTAGTGATCCCAAATGTCCTCTAAAATCATGTTTTTTTGCAAAAATGAATGAATCAAATCAAAGATAATATATTAAGTTAATAATAGAACACCGAGTGAAAGAGTGGCGAAAGCACAGAAACCACGAAGACGTATTCAGGTGGCTGAAGAGGCGCTGCTCCCACTGGGTTCTGGGGCGAGGAGGGCATCGGAGGGCTACGCCGGGAGAGGAGCCTTCCCATAGGCGTCTGCTGTGCCCAAGGATTCCAGCCCCCGGACCTGAAGCCCTCCAACTCCAGCTTCAGCTTCTCAGCAAGGGAGGTCACTCCCCGCCTTCCACCCTTCCACGCCACTAAGGCACGCGTCACTTGGGACCGGACAAGGGCCGAGCCCTGTGGCTCTCCACTGTAGAGCCCCCAGCTTGACGTCAATCAGCTATTAGCACCTTTGGCCACGCGGGTGTGACTTTTCATGGCTTGTCCTCATTCTAGGGGCTCGGGAGAGGGAAGAGTCTGCTTTTGGGGTCCTGGCTGCCTGTGGAGCCCACCTCCCCACCCAGCAGACCAGTGTGGCCAGCTTGTGTTGACGGAGACATCGGTCTGGGTTTTTGCAGCTGACATTGGCAGCTGGATTAATATGCTTCCCCCTTCTACTTATTTGGAGAATCTCATTAAGGCAGGTTTCCTTCAGGAAATTGATGCTGTAATATTCTGCATTGTCAGCTGAGGGCCTGGATTTTATTTCTCAAATAACATTTAATTAAACGTGCAGGCTCCCTCTCAGTATCGTCCGTCACCAGCACTGGGCCTGCCTCCACAGCGCTGGAAAATCAGCGGAAGGCTGAGCTGGGGGCCAGTGTCCTGCAGGATGATGAAGCCTGCGGCCTGCACCCAGAGTCCTGACCCAGGGGCGACCGCTTGGCAACTGTTGGGCTGGGCTGTTACCTGTGTCTGTCCCAGAGGTGTCCCCGAGGGGCCGCCCTTGGACCAGGCACTGTGGGCTGACTCGGCCAGTTCTGTGAATAGAGCCTTGTTGGAACCCAGCTGCATCTGCCCACTGGTGCATGGTCTGTGACTGTTTCCATGACGTCACTGCAGAGTCTGAGACCCCGGGGCAGGCAGCGAGGGAGGACCGGTGCTCCCTCTGGCCACCCAGGCTTGTCTTACAGGCTCTGTGTCGAGCGTTCTAGGTGCTTCACCGTACTGCCATCATTCTTTCCATAAATATTTATCTGCCTTCTCACAGTTACAGGTGTGAGGATGAAATGCTGGACAAGACAGGGGAGGCCGCACTTTATCGGCCAAAGGGGAAAGAAAGACAATTACCAAGTGCCCATATATGTGTGTAGGCAGGAGGGCTCCAGATAGCGGCGCAGACCCTGGAGAAACGGGATTGCTGTGCTGACACGCGGTGGCGTGAGTGGCCATGTTTGGTAAGGTGATCAGGGAGGGCGTCCCTGAGGAGGTGGCGTTTGAGCTGAGCCGTGTGTTGATTGGGAGTCAGATAGAGAAGGATCTGCAGGGAGAGCGTCTGAGGAGGGGGCTCAGCTAGAGCAAAGGGCTGGGGGCACGGGGACAGAAGGAGGGGGTGCAGGGGGCCTGGTGGGAAGTGAGGGCCGGAGGTGGGGAGAGGTCCTGGCTGTGCAGTGGTGTTTGGATTTCACTGTAAGTGTGATGGCATGGCACGCCTGGGAATACAGACCTCACTTACTTTTAAAAATTCAACTTAGGAGCCGGCCGAGTGGCGCATTGCTTAAGAGCTGGTTTTGGGATGCCAGCGGCCCCAGTTCGGATCCCACATATGAGGGCCAGTGACACTGCCCTCTACAGCTAACAACAGCTCCACCTGGAACTGGGCTGTGAGTCCCTGGGACGGTATAGCTGCAGCCCCTGCTGCCGTGGGCTGCCATAGGCTGCAGTGAGTGGCCGGCAGCCAGCGTGAGCTGACAATAGCCGCGGTGAGCGACATCCAGAGGCCGGCGACCGATCTGCCTCATCCGGGAAGAGCGCAATGACGATACCAACATGGGCCAGTGAAGCAATGTCCTCCGCAACTAGACTGAAGAACAAAAAGACAGCCACTTGTCTGTTCCCTTAGCCCGATTCCCCAATGCTGTTCCCCTTCCCCAATTCCCCAATAAAAATCTTAAAAAAAAAAAAATGGGGCCAGCCGAGTGGCGCGGTGGTAAAGCTCTGGCCTGGGAAGCCAGCGGCCCCGGTTCAGGTCCCACATATGAGGGCCAGTGACACTGCCCTCAAAAAAAAAAAATTTAACTTACTTTCCACGATGTACTAATGAGATCAGTGTTTTTATTATGCCCTGCCTCTGACCCTGCCTCCCTCCCTCATCTCTGGAGTCCAGTTTCTTCAGTCTGTGAAATGGGTGGGTGCTGGCCCCACCTGGAAGGGGGTGAAATACGTCAGTGTAGCCAGGGGTGTGAGAAGTTCACGTTTTCAGGGAACATGCATTGCATCCTCTCTCCCTGACTGTGGAAGGGGCCAGAGGTGGGCGAGGGGGAAGCCCAGCGTACCCACAGAATCCCCCACAGAGCGGCAGTCGGGGGACAGAGGCTTCTGGGTGGTTAGCCCCTCCCAATCCAATCAGCAAATGGAATGGTGAACATGGTGGATGGGTTCTGGGGAGAGGAGAAAGGAATCTGCCGATCAGAAGACCCGACTCAGACAGGGAGGCCCTAGCCAGTCCCCAGTGTCCAGCCCTCCACACCCATGTGACAGCAGGAGGCTTTTCTCTCTTTTAGGTGCGTGCTCAGGGCGCACCGCTGAGTCACTCTCTAAGGCAGATCGCCCCCGGGAAGCACCCCGGAGAACCACCGGGAGCCCTCAGGTACACCTGATGGGGGAGGCCCGGTCATTCATATCTTTAAAAGGCTCTCCAGGTATTTCCAGCATGCAGTGGCCAAAAAAACAAATCTCCACTGCAAATTTCAGGCACGAATGAGAAAGACAAGAGGGTCTGTGGACCAGAAATCTCCATGACTCCTCCCTGCCTCCCGCCCGCAGTTTCTATAGCCGCACATCAGAGAAGCGAGCGAGTGTGATGCCGAAGCTAAGGGGACTTCAACCACAGCATGAGTCCCCTCCCCCACCGCAGACGTGCAGTCTTTCTCTTAGAAGCAAGTGCAGGCTTTCTTTTTAATTTATCTAGCTTGCAGCCAGAACTTACAACCTGGGCATCACTATAATGTGGCCTTCAGAGGACCTCAGGCAATATTTTGATGACTTTTCCAAGACCCTCCCAGGTGAAGGGGAAACAGAGGGTTTCCTAGCTGGTAAGAGCAGCGTGTGCAAAGGTCCTGGGGCAGGAGACATCGTGGCACATTCACGGAGCTGGACAGAAGCCAGGGGGTCCGGAGCTCAGGGAGCAGAGGTGAGAAGGTGCAGCCTGGAGCTGGGCCACAGCCAGAGCACGTCCCGCCCCGAAACCTTCCCTGACCCCACTGCCCTGTCCGTGGGCCTCTCAGCCACCCCGATGCTTCTACAGAAACTGGGGGATGAGGGGAACCCTGTCCTCCTCACCTTTACCTGCTTCTCAGGACACAGGCCCCTGGGAGCATGTGAGGATGGCGCCAGAATCAGCGGCCCTCTCTCCCAGACCACGGCACTGGGGACCCCCAGCCCAGGACAAGCACGGAGGAAGACATGCCAGGAATCTATAATAATAGAATTCTGAGAAACGGCACAGCCCACCGCAGGTGTGCTGTGTGACCTGGGGACAATGTCAACTCCTCTGGCCCATCTCCACAGTGAGGGAGGCAGGCAGTGTGCGCTCTGAGGTCCCGGGCACTCCAGGGAGGTGACACAGATGAGCATGGTGGTGGCCGCTTGGCCAGTAGCTGAATGAGGATCTGTCCTGCTCTGATTCCTCTTTGAGAAAGGACTTGCTGTGCAGCATGAGCGGTGCGGTCAGCTGTTAGTGCCTGACATTTCTTCTGGGGCACGGCGGTGGCACCAGGGCCATTTCCTCCCAACAGGGGACTTCTGTGAGGGTGCCCTTTGGTTGGAGCTGAAACGGGCTGGCAGACAACTTGTGAGGCTGGCCAAGCCCCTGCAGGCTGCAGCGGCCAGCCCTTCTCCTCAGTGTTGCTGCCCCAACGCGCTCGCACTCCAACTCTGCCCAGTGTCTGGTTTGGGAGGACCCCTCGGCCTCAGCGTGCCTGTCTCTTAACTGAGGCAGTGAGGACAGAACGATCACACATGGAGACCAGCTGTCATAGTCTCTGCTGTGGAGAGCACGCTTGTGAGGTCTTTGTAACAGCTCGTCACTTGTTTTAGAAAAATGATAACTTCACTGCATCTCAGAACCCAGAGAAGCTCGTGCTGCATTTCATGGAGCTGCCTCTTCTCTCATGGGGCCTGTGCAGGGGTGTCCTGTGTTCCAGGCAGGGTCCTGCCACTGAGTCCATCGTGCCCGGCTCAGAGGCCTGGAGGCCCAGAGCGGGCGGCGAGAGTGGGCTGTGCCGGCCGGGCCGGACGTGTTCCGGTTGATGTATGAGGCCATTCCCAGGAAGGATGGCTTCCATTGTCCTGGAAGGGTGGCCCGAGCCCTGCTGCCATCCATCTTCCAGGCTGTCAGGTGTGTCACAGGCGTGCGCCTGGCCGGGAGACAGTCTGTAGGCAGCGCCTGTGCCTTGTTGCTCTGGCATGTTGAGTTGTTGCACCTGCTGGGGGCCGCAGTGCGTCCTTCTGCAACTGCAGGGGTGAGGCCAGGCGGGGGAGGGAGGAGGAGGAACGCCTGGGGAGAATGGGGTATCGCAGAAAGAACACTGCACCCTGAGATGTCCATCCTGAGTCCTCTTCGCAGCGTGGGCCTGGCCCCGGGAGCGTGCACGTATGCAGGAATGAGGGCAGCTAGGTGTGTGCTTCCTCATTTGGGGGGATCACCGTTCAATTTGAGAACCTAACAAAGGCTGTGGCCCCGATGAAAATGCAGAGACACCCAGACTCCTCCTCTGTGGACCTGTCTCCACTGGCTGGCTTCCTTCTTATCACATCTCAGGTGTCAGCTCACCTGTCACCTCAATAAGGCTGTCCTGACCTGTTCTTTTGTTCTCTGGCATAACATGCTGCTTTTCCCTTGAATGCAGTTATCACCATCTGTAATAATACATGCACGTGGCTGGGTTTTTTTATTATTAAATTTATTGGGGTGACATTGATTAGTGAAAATACCCGTATATAAGTTTCAAGTGTACAGTTGTATAAAACATCATCTGGGTGTGCTCATCACCCAGAGTCAGTTCTCCTTCTACTGCCATATATTTGACCCCCTTTACCCTTTTCTACCACCCTAAAAGAAAATGATTAATAAAGGGGCTTCATAAGCACCACCCGTAAAAGAGAATAATCAGTGACGGGACTTCATAAAATTTGAACATAGCTCTTTGAAAGACATTGTTAAGAGAATAAGAAGAGAATTCATAAATGGGGAGGAAATATTTGAAAATCACACATCTGAAACGGACCTCATCTAGAATAAACATGAAACTCTCAAGTTTACAAAATAAGAAACATCGCATACTAATGAGCACATGCCTCAGCAAAGAAGACAGATGGCAAGTAAGCACTTGAAAAAGCGCACATCACTAGTCACGGGGGAAATCAAACACCTGCATTTAAAAGACTCACTGTGCCAAATACTGGTCAAGACAGAGCCATCAGAGCCCTCAGACGCTGCTAGGGGAATGCTGGATGGTACAACCACTTTGGAAACAGTTTGGCAATTTCTTCAAAATTTCCACATCCCTTACCACCCAGCCTTTCCATTCCTGTATCTTTCCTAACAAGCCTGTGCCCATATGAAGGCCTTCAGCACAAGCATTCACAGCATCTGTGTTTGTTACAGCCATGAACTGGGAACAACCCAGGTGTCCAGGTGAATGGGAAAACAAACAGTGGTCTGCCCACTCAATGGAAGACCATTCGGAATCGTATTGATACCTGCAAGAATGCAAGTAAATGTAAAAATAATTGTGTCGAGTGAAAGAAGGCAGGCAAAAGGAGTACATGGTACATGATTCCATTTTCATAAAATAATTGAAAATGCATATCCACCTATAGTGACAGAAAGCAGATCAGTGGTGGTTAGGGGGCAAATGTGGGGAGGAGTGCCAAAGGGGCACGAGACAACTTTTGGGGTGCTGGCTACGCTCACTCATCGCCGTGGCCTGGGCCTCAGTGTCACAGGTGTGTGCATTCGTCACCCATCAGCTTTGTGCTATGCCAGTGATATCCTAATGAAAATATTAAACAATACAAAAATAATATTGAGAAGATTTGGCCCAGAAACTCCTTGCAAGGACTTGCATGTGCCAGGGTATTCGCTTCAGCATTGTGATGTCAAACTGCTGGATACTAACTAGCTCAATGTTACAACACAAATGCATATTAATAGCAAAGCTGTTAAACATAAAGACCAGTACATCCATCTAATGGACTATGGTGTTTGTTTAAAAGTTCTTTATGTGCTAATAAAGTAGGGTGATCATTAAACTCTATGTTTACAATGATGGTGAAAAATATACATGATCTAATGTGTACAATCTAATATTAGACAAAAAAAAATGGGGGTCTATATTGTGTATTTGTGTAGATGTAGAATATATCCAAAGGAATATCCAAAAACTAAGTTTCTGGGAAGAGAAGCTGGGAACTGGGGTTAGGGACAGATACGTAGTTTTCACTGCATGTGGGCTTGTCATTCTGATATTTTTTACTTTATGCAAGTATTACCGATTTTTAAAGTAAAAAAGCTAAGCCAACGTTTGTAAAATACAAGGCCTGGGGACGCGGCAGGGCGGGCTTAGGCCAGAACAGGAAGGGGCCCCCCGAGCAACCCCCCCCTTGGGCCCCAGCTGACCGGGTGGGCGTGCCCGTGACACGTGGAGGGAGGCAGCGTGGCTTCCGTGGGCGGCCTGTAGTCCCTGGGGTGACGGGGCGCAGTGACCCCGAGGCCCAGGCCTGGGCTCCCCATGAGAGCGGGCGGCACAGCAGCGGGGCGCGTGGGTCAGGCTGCGAGCCGGAGAGCAGGGCTGTCTCCTGGCCTGTGAGGGCGGCCTCATGCCTGCACGTGTCCGAGCTGCACCTTAGCCCCGTCTTAGTGGCAGGCACGGGGGACGCCAACGAAAGGAGTGGGGGGGAATCCTACTTTTCGAGAGCATGTATGTTGCAGAGATTCAGCTACTTACTTGATGTGCTTTTCCGTCAAAAGACCTTGCGGTCAGAGGCCACAGTACAGACGTTTACTGACGTAACGGGACGGATGAGGACATTGAGTCCAGAGTGGTGAAGGGATGGGGTCACTTCACTTCCAGGGTCACGCAACCAGCATGCGACAGAGCTAGGCTTAGAACTCAGATATTTATGACTCCAAACCCTGTGCTCTAAGCTAGTCAAGTGCGGCCCTGGGGCTTCCCAGTAAATCCACTTTTCTTGCCAGACCTTTGAATCATGGTCCCCTCTCTGCTCGTAAACACATCGGCCCAGAGAGGTGGAGGGGCCTCCTGCTGTTGATTTAATATTTTGGAAGAAATAGGTTTATGACCTAAATATATTTCTCCCTTTAAATGTTACAACTTCTTTGAGCTTCACATTTGGCTTAACATTGCTTTATGGTTGGTTTGGAGTTTCTGCAGTGGGCTTGGCTGGGGTCCTCCCGAGGCCTTGCTGCCCCCTTCTCAACTCCCCTGCCACTGTTCACTCTACGTTTTTTTAGTTTGCATTTCGAAGCATGAACAGAAAACCCAATCAATCACATGGACCTTGAAACGAAGAAGAGGTTTATTTTTCTCAAGTAACAAGAAATCTGGAGGATGACTCCAGATTCGGAGCTCTGTGATACCATCCGTGTCTCAGGCTCTCTCAACATTCCCTCTCTTCCATTCCTAGCGTATAGAATTTGGCAGTATGCTTATTACCTCATGGCCCAAGATGGCTGCTACATCTCCTGGCATCGCATCCAGATTCCAGGCAGGACTAAGGGCAAAGCATGAAGGGGAGATGCAAAAATTGAAGCCAGCCAAATCTGTTTCCGGAAACCTCACCCAATGTCTCTCGCTAGAGATATATATATCTATATCTGGTCATGACAGAGTTACATGGTCACCTTTATCTGCAAGGAAGATTAAGAAGTGAATATTTTTAAACACACACCTTGCCAACCAGAACATATCTGGGATTTTATTAGCAATAGAGAGTGGGTACTGGAGTAGGCTATTACTGGTATGTGTGACCATCTTCTAAATGTCTTTTGGAGGTACCTATTCCCCTTTGTCTGCGCTCACACTCCAGGCCATTATTATTTCTCCCTTGGACTCTGCAATAGCTTCCTATTTGTATTTTCACATTCCCTCTTGACACCGTCTTCCCCCACATAATCTATTTTCTACACTGTGGCCAGAGAGGTCTTTAGAGAACATAAATCTGACCATGTCACTCCCCTGCAGGGTAATGTATTGAGTTAGCGTGGTGTGTTTTATTTTTTCCTGCTGTTAAAGAGAGAATGAGAACTATCTGCCTCCCTTCTCCTCAGATTGATGTACAAGCAGGGTCTTAGCTGAGTCGTAGCTACCTGGAGCGCCTTGTGCCCGAGGGAGGTCATGGGAGCTGCAGGGGTGCTCAGCGGGAGGAGATGGGGGCCTGAGTTGGGGGAGCATTGCCAAAGACACAGTTGAGGACAGGTTTGGGGTCCTGCTGCATCAGAACCGTGAGCCCCGATTCCTTGCAGTGCCCTTGGGAAGTGGCTGACTTAGGAGGAGAATGGCATGTGGCACATCTGGGGCGTCAGCCTTGGCAAAGGCACTATGCCGAGGGTTGGCAGGCAGCATGAATGTGCAGCTTCGAGGGACCACTTGGAATTGCTGAAGTATCGCGTGTTAGGCAAGGGCAGCCTGTGGGCGCGCGGCCTGCGCGTACCTGAGAAGGGCCCGCGCAGCTCAGTGCCTTTCTGCCGCCGTCTTCAAATGCTTAGTAGTCGTGGAACAAGGGACCCCGTGTTTTCATTTTGCACAAATGACGTAGTGGGTCCTGATGTCAGGTGACAGGTGTGACCCAGGAGCCCGGAGTGTGGAAGCCTCCTAGGGCCTCTGTACGGTCCTTCGGGCAGTTGGACGAAAAGCCCCAGTGAACAGTGAGACTGAGTTCCCTTCCAGGCGAGGAGTCAGAGTCAGGTTTAATTGGATGGTTGGGACAAAGAGGAAATAAGTCAGTACGTCTTGTGCGTGACTATCATGGTGGAGTGAAATTCAAAACTGTTACACCTTCAGAGGGTCCTCATTACGCTCAGGACACATTCCACTTCCCCAGAGTACACAAAGCAGAGACTGCACAAAGTCACACAAACTCAGAACGCTACAAACTTGACATCTCGTGGCTGTGAGGGCCAAGAGACTGACCCTCCCAGAGGGACAAGGCGGGGAGATGAAGAAAGGGGGGAAATATGGCCTGGGGACAGAATTTGCACCCCTTTCCCCACAGGAAGCCCAGGAGGAGAGAGCACATGTCCTCAGCCACGCAGCGGGGAAAGATACTGCCCGTCTCCTTCTCTCTGATGGGGTCATGTGTACGCGTCGGAACCAGTCGCTGTGGCCCGGGGACGAAGATGTACTGAATGGCTCTCAAAGCCGTGGACACTCCGAGTGTATGAACCAACCAGTCATCGTCTTGCATTCGCTGGTTTGTGTCGGGTTTTCTGTTTGCAGCCGATGGTGGTGTTTCACCCGGAATTCAGGTCTCAGGAGTCCTAGTTTTTTGCTCTGAACCCCATTAAAATGGCACTCTCCTTCCCATACCCACCAGCTCTGGATAAGACAGACCCAGCAAAGAGGTCAAGGCCAGGACAGCCATTATCCCCCCGCAGGCCCCCCATGGACCCTGGAGGAAGGGAGGCTGGGTTTTCCCCTCAGCTCTGAGCAGCCTATTCTAATGAACATTATTTTCCCCTTACTTTATCACTTAATAGAAAATAGTTTAAAAGATTTAAAACATTGAAGTAGGTTGATTATTTTCAAAAAGAACAGCAAAGTTTTCAGAATTGCTTCTGTCAGTAACTTTAACATACAATAAATAATTTAGGGTCCAATTTTCCCTCCACAATGAAGAGGCCTCACTGCCTCAAATATTCTCTTTAAAAAAAGCGACAAGTTTGTCGTCTTCTTTCCTGACCTCAGAACTTGGCAGGATAGTAACCCACTAAGACTGGGGGTGGGCTGATGAGCATGTTTTGGCAGCTGAAATGCTTTCCAGTAAGAAACATTTCTTTTCAGTTGGGGCTTGTGGGCGAAACAGATGAGATATTTGAGGCCATTTTGCAGATGCGAAAGCTGAGACTCGTTGAGGCTGTGTGACTTCACACCAGGCGCGGACTACAATCTGAGTAAATCCACCTCTGACAAGCAGGTTTCTTTTTTTCTGACAGAGAAGGTTCTAGCCTCGTTCTAAAGGACCGGCAGTCAGGGTTCGCTCTGGGAGAAATGCAGAGAGGAGTAAAGGGATTTTTTTTTTTTTTAAGGATTTTATTGGGGAATTGGGGGAGGGGAACAGCGATGGGGAACCGGGAAGGAGAGCAGACAAGTTGCTGTCCTTTGTACTTTAGTCTAATTGTGGAGGACGTCGCTGAGTGAAGGGGTTTTAAGAGCAGGTGCAGACACGGGTGGGAGCAGTAGGGGCACCGAGGCAACAAGGGTCTTGCTACGGCGAGAAGCCCTTAGGCTCCTGGCGCTGAAGACAGAAATGGAGCAAATGGCATAACCAGCCCAGAAAGACGTGGAGCTGGGCCGCCCCAGCAGGAGCGGTGCTGTGGGGACGAGGGGCGCCGGCTCCCCCACAGGCCTCCGTTGGCCAAAGCCAACTAGCGGGCAGAGGAGGCGGCGAGGCGGCCCGCAGGGGACACCCCGGGACATGGAGCAGGGCACAGGTGAGAGGAAGGTCAGAGCGGGGGGACAGGGGCCGGCACAGTGGCCGTCGTCTCTCATCCTTCAGAGTGTCACTGTCCTTCACACCCAGCTGAAGCGCATGGGCTTCCGCTGGCACAGACGTGGTTTACTTGTGCTCATGCGCGCATAGCACTTGGCTCTCTCTCAAACCAAATCTTGTGTAAACCAATAAAACGTGAGTCACGGAGGCTGTGACTTGCCCCCGTCCCATCTTGGAGCCCTCGGGTGCTGCAGGACACCGGTCGCACCTTCTGTGGTCCGCAGAGCGACCCAGGACGACACACCCCCATTTTACAGACGAGAGCGCCCAGGCCGGAGAGTGGGCGCTTGCCCAGTTGTGCCGGCGCTGCTGGCAGCGGAAGGGCTTGAGAGGCCCTGTGACCGCGGCAGGCAGCTCCTCCGTGAGGCGGCGGGAGGGCAGGGCGGTCGTGTCTGCAGCCCGTGCTGCTTGGGGGAGACGCCAGCCCTCATCCACCGGCGACAGGGGCCTTGCCCTTGGCTCCTCAGTGGAGTGCGCCCCCACGGATGCTGTGTCACATGTCCCGAGTTTCTAGCCTATGGATCTTTTATTAAAAAACTGCTACAGGGCCGGCCGAGGGGCGCGGTGGTTGGGTGCTGGCTTGGGGGCCAGCGGCCCCGGTTCGGGTCCCGCATGTGAGGGTCAATGACACTGCCATGAAAAAGAAAAAAAAAAAAGCTGCTTCAGCCCCTAATTCCTATGACAAGTTTGGGTTTTGATGCCAGCCAGACTAGGGCCCCAGACAGCATGGCACTTTGGATCGCGTCTGTGAGACGGTGGCTGTGTCCTTGGGAAGAGCCGTGGGCCGCACCCGACTCCAGAATTCCCGTGTCATGCACGCAGCCATCTCCAGCCGCACAGCCGAAGTCCCAGCGTGCTTTGTTCCCTGGATCCTGAAAGGTCATTAACACTAAGCACTTGTAACTGTTGCCCTCTTTCCAGCGCGTTTCGTTGCTGTGGAATTCCGCGAAGTGCAGACTGGCCTGAGCCCAGCTGAGTGGGTCAGCTGCAAATCAGTGCTGGGAAGCAAGACCGTACCCTCCAGCCAGCAAGCGCCGCTTTTCTCTGGCTTTTATCACTGATACTGCTTTAAGTGGGAGGTGGTACTGGGTGTGTGTGGGGGAGGCCTGGTGATTGAAATCTCTGAGCATCGGTTCTGTTACTGATCAGGGCTTTTGAGGTAGAAAAGAACAAAGGCGGAGAGAGTGGCTTTTAAAAGCTCAAGTCACTTGGCGTCTCTCCTTGGACAGTGCAAATGGCACGTGATCAAGTTCTTTCCAGATGGAAAATGACGGATACAAGGACAGAAATGCATGAGTTGTTGATTTCTGAAGTTATTAGCTGGGTAGAGTTTGTTAGACCTACAGTGTCAGCTGACTATGACCCAACCCTGCCTTTTGCAGAAGAAACTAGGTTTAGTGAGAGGAATAGAATTTTGTCATTCATCCTTTCATTAGTGAAACCAGTCCGGCATTCACTGACACCCAGTGTGTGGCGTTCCTGGCCAGTGGGGGCACACACGCCATCCCCAAACAGCTGCTTTTCCGACGTGGGAGGCTGGCCAGCAGTGTGGGGTTACAGCCAGTGCACGGGCTTCGTCCTGCTCCCGGATCCAAGCTATGGCCTCAGTTTTCTAACCTCCCTTCCCTGGTCTGCAGAATGGGCACAGTGACATCTTTCTTTGAAGACGTGTCATGAGCATTGAAGATCATTTGGGCAAAAAACTTGCTACCTAGGAAGCTCAGTAACCAGCGATTATCAAAGTCAACACTTCCAGCGAAAAGTGCCAGGAGGGTAAGGAGGAACCCCCAATCCATGTGGGGGCATCTGGGAGGGCTTCAAGGAGCAGGGGACACGAGGGCCCTCCACGCAGAGCTGGGAGCACGGGGGAGGCTGCATGCTTGGTGTGGGTGGAGAACAGAGCATGTGGCAGAGCCAGGAGGGGATAGGGTGAGGGTGACGAGGCCAGAGGTGCTGGAGAGCAGCCGTCATGGATGAGGGACAAGGACGGCCTGAGGGAGGGCGGTGCCGCTTCCTGAGCCGAGCCGTCCATGTGACGTGAATTGTAGGGGACACCGGTGGAGGGAAGTGAGGAGGTAGCTGTCGACACGTGAGCTTTGGGGGGTTGATGGGACTTGCCGCTGGAGATGTCTGGGCAGGGGTGTGAAACGGAGAGTCCTCAGCACGTGCGTGGTGACAGAGGACAGGGGCGAGGGCAGGACCTCACTGAGGAAGGACGGAGTAGAGACGGGCAAGGACCATCGCTAGAACCCCGAGGCATTCGGGGCTTCGCTGACGAGGAGCCACAGGGAGAGAATGGGGAGAGGACCCTTAAACTGGAGGGAAAATTATTCACCTGTGATGCCGTAAAGCTGTGCAATTATCAGGCTGTCAGAGTGGCTGGGACCAGGGCCTCAAACAGCATAACGAGGTGATGCGCTATAACAACGCACGGAGCGGAATGCCTGCTCTCCTCCTAAACTCGGACTCGTCCTGCCCGCTGTCATCCTTCTCCGCCTCCTGTGCTGACTGCGTCTCAGGCGAATGTCATCCTTGGGGTGGCAGGGACGGCGTCGGTCAGCTGCAGGTTCTCATCACCCCGCGCTCCATCCCGGCAGACGAGAGAGAGGACGCAGACCCGGACTGGAGGGGCAGGTCCTGCCCCATCTGACGCTGGAAGCGAGTGGGGGAGCATTCGCTCTGTAAGTGAGAAGAAAGGGGGCTGGCCAGGTGAAAACACAAGGTGTCTTCCCGAAATGTAGGAAAGACAGAAACTTAAAATGGAAAACTGGCTGAGTTAGCATTAGGGAGATCTGAGCACAGGCGCCTCTGTTTTCTCGTTTTGCTGCAGACTGTGAATACCTTTGTCACAAACGAGTCTGGGTTGGTGGGTATCAGGAGAGCAGAGGGCAGTGCAAGGACCCGGTTCTTCCAGGAGAGCCTGCTTGTCACTTTCTGTTTTCAAAAGAGAAAAAAATCTCCGAGTTTTTACACTGTTGCAGAACAAAGGTAACTGTGACTCAGGCGTCAAGATTTCCGTAGCTGAGCTCACACACTTCTGACTGTTCCATCACGTCCTAAATGTGCTTCCCCCCGTGAGGCTGGGGTGGCAACAACCCACCTGCTTCCTGACTCCTGGCACTCCGAGCCGGGCTTCGCCCGCCTCAACCCCGTGGACATTCGGGGCTGTGGGGGCGGGTGCCCTGGGCATCGCAGGGTGCGTAGCAACAGCTCTGGCCTCCGCCCACTGGGTGCCAGTAGCAAGCCCCCAGTGGTGACAGCCACAATGTCTACAGACATCGTCAAGTGTCCTCTGGTTGAGAGACACTCCTCTTCAGTGTGATTTGCAGTTGTGCCATCCACGGGACGAGGACAGGCTGGTGCGTCAGAGCGGGCCGCACAGCGACACCTCTGCCCTTCGCCTAGGCTGACCTTGACGTGGGACGTCTTGGGGGCCATCGGCCGCAGTCCTGACTTTTCCCTCTCTCGGATCTTAGGAGAAGGAAGACGCAGCAGCGGGGTCATTGAAATGTAGGTCTACAATGAGATACTTACGATAGGAGCCAATTGGAGCTCCTTAGTCAGCGACCGGAAGCGCGTGCTGCCTATAAATAGCACAACTGGCAGCCAAAGCCTCTGAAAAACAGTCACCATGCTGGTGTCAGAGGGAGATGTGTCCAATGCTTTAGACACTGAAAATAAATACCGCGAGTCAAAAATAAATGGCATTATTAGCATAAAGGGAGTTCCTAATTAACTAGCAATCGTCCGTTACTGCAGCCCTCAATTCATTAAATTGCATAATTACATAAAAACTCAGTTGATGCTCCATTCAGTCAGTGTATCTGGTATTGTCTCCTCAATAATTAGTTCTATAATTGTCAGCTTGACAGGGCAATTAAAAACGTTTGAAGACATTGTGTCAGCGTCGCCGTACGAGGCTATGAGGCTGTGCTTTGTAGGACGCGTCTTGGAGAAGCCTTCCATCTGGGCTGCGAGATGCTCCCAGCTCCTGGGCGAAGAGGGAGGGCAGGGCCAGAGGGGTCAGAAAACACCATTTGCAGCTTTCTGGGGAGAATCTTCTATCTGGGTGAATGGGTGTGTTTGTTAGAGTGGTCTCAGCTCTAACTGCTGCGACGCAGCGGGAGCTGGAGGAGGCCACCAGTCGGGTCCTGCAGCGATGCCTGGGAGAAAGCCTGATTCTGGGTGTGGCCGAGTCACTGCCCCGATCTTCAGCGTGTTGGGTCCTGGGAGTGAGGACCCCAGCATGGGGTTTTCAAGGTCAGGCCGGTTGACAGCGTCCTGTCCTGGGGGTTCAGTCCAGTTAGGGTCAGAAGCTCCATGGGTCCCCAGAAGCGTGGGAGTGATGTCCCTTGTCAGTAGGCGATGGCCACAAAGGCTGTGTGCATGTGTGTGTGCACGTGTGTGTGTGTGCATGTGGGCGGGGTGTCCAGGCAGTCAGACGCGGTCAGCGTTCCCAGGTTTGTGTGTCCACGTGGGTGAAAGAGACTGGCCAGGTCCATGGAGCTCAGGACCCACTCCAGCACAGACACACCAGACCTATGACACGAGGCTGGCGCTCGGCCCCATGTCACGGGGAAAGCTGCCCCCACGGCGCCTTCCCTGGTCAGAATTGGCTCAGCAATGAGGGAGCACAGCTGTTCGCCAGGCAGACCCCGGGCCCTTCTGCTAAGTCACTGGATGTGTTGGACGCTGCATAGTTAACACCCACTTCGCATCTGTGTAGAGCTGGGAGAGCCCAGCACGGGGTGAACCAGCTCCTCGAGGTGGGGGGCCAGGGAAATGTCTTGGGATTCCTAGGTGGCTGGTCCCAGACATCCTTTGCTCTCATGTCCTATCTGCTTCCTGTTTGGCTTTTGAAGTTTGGGAGAAAGGTGGGCTTTTTCACCCCAGAAGTAGCAGCAGATGGACATGCCGACAAGGCAGAGAAGCAAAACAAAGAGGAAAGTCAGATTCGAGAAGCACTCTCCATGGAAGAATGTTTAATGAAACACTACGTTCTTGGGCACGAAGCAACTGGATCGGTAATCCACACGGAAGCTGCTCCTCTTGGAATGGGGTTGAAAGGAGCCTGGGAATTTCTGCCCACACTTTATCCTCCTGTGGAAAACCTGGTTTTCCGGACAAGGGCTGCGATCACCCGGGGATGCTGCTGCCCCTTTGCGGGAGGAGACGGGGGAGCCTCAGCAGAGTCCAGTCTTTTGTGGGATTTTCCTCCAACTTACAGCTGACTGTGAGGGTGTGTCAGCGGGATAAGTGGCCGTGCACGCTGTGGCTTTGTCTCCAGAATTGGCAGTCTGTTTGTTCAGGGGAGGCCACTCCTCAAGTACATGGAGCAGGATTAGAGGCCACCCTCTCTAGGGCTTCGTAGCCAGAGGTGACCTAGAGATGTACCCATGAATTTCTTTAAAAAATGCGTGGGCTCCTCCCAGATCTACAGAATCAGCATGGGGTGGGGTACAAATGTCAAACATTTAAGTTTTAATTACAGGAACCAATCTTTAAAATTTATTGGCATTCACAGCCCCCTCCCTAACCCACTGAGTGCTCCCATATTGGTTACTCATTCCCTCTCAGCCTCCAGCTCTCTCACAAAGTGGGTCTGGGCCCTTTTGTGTGTAAGTCAGGGCAATGGACAAAGGACTTTGAATTTCTCTTATGAATTCAGCTCTCTATCAATTTTTGTACTTATTATCTACCATCCATCTCTATCTATCTATCTATCTATCTATCTATCTATCTATCTATCTATCTATCATCTATCATTCATCCAACTCTATCATCTATCTGTTGGGTTGTCAGAAAAATCATGACGTATTTTGTCTATGTTTTTCTAAAGTCATTTATTTATATAAAGAACAAAGATCAATCAATGATATATTGTCTGTTTTGTTCGATAACCTTTTGCCATCTTTCAGTGCTTCATACTTCCTCGTTCATAGAAGGACCTGTCTTTATTTGTGAAACACTGAACAAGGTGCTGATTTGCAGCCTCATCTGAATTAAACGTTATACCACACAAGGAGTTTTGAAGAGAGTGAAACAAGTGGAGGAAGTCTGACTGTGCAAGGTCAGGCGAGATGGTGGATGTGGCAGCACATCCCATCCAATCTCCAGTAACTTTTGACGGGTGATCAGACTCGTGTGTGGTCTCGCGTTGTCACGATGGAACACAACTCCTTTACAATTAACAAGCTCTGGATGTTTCTGGATGAAGGATTCATTCAAACTGTCCAATTGTCAACTGTACACATTTGAATTGATTGTTTGGCTCCTTTGTAGGAGCTCGAAAAAACCAGACACTGTAAAATCTCACCACACTGAGAGCCTAACCTTCTTCTAATGAATGTCTGCTTTCGATGTCGTTTGAGGCGAATCATCATGTCGGGACCAAGACTGTTTGCACACCACAGTGTTGTAAACAATCCACTTCTTATCGCCAGCTATCAGTCGCTTCAAAAAAGGATTGTTTTCTCACGTTTAATGAGCATATTGCAGATGTTTATACGCGCCATCAAATGAATGGCTTTGAGTTCATGAGGAACTCAAATATCGAGCTTGCTTACATATCCCAGCTTCTTCAGGTGGTCATGAATGCTTGGATGATGGATGTTCAATGCTTTTGCAATCTCTCGTGTTGTGTAATGTGGGTTTGACTTGATCAAGGCCTTTATTTTGTCGTCATCAACCTCGGTGGGCCTCCCTGACCGAGGAGCGTCATTGAGATCAAAATCCCCAGCACGGAATTTCATGAACCATCGTTGGCACTGACATTCTTATAGAGCATTGTCATCGTAAACTTTATGCAACTTTTCACAAACTTGATGTGCGTTCTTCACTTTATGGAAGTAAAACAGCAAAACATGGCAAAAATGCACAGTTTGGTCTTCCATCTTCAATTTGTTGTAAAATCTCCAAAACTCAACCAAATCATTCAATTTTTTTTAGAACAAAGCTAGAATGTCAGCTGTCAAATGACATAGCAATAACATAGATGCGAATGACTAGTACTTCCAAGAATGAACTAGTGCCATCTGTTGCAAACATGTGTCATGACTTTTCTGACAACCCAATATCTATCTATCTATCTATATCTATCTATCTATCTATCTATCTATCTATCTATCTATCTATCTATCTATCTCCATCCATCATCTACCTACCTAACACCTCTCTCCCCCTCTTCTTTCTCTCCCTCTCTCCCTCTCTCTCCTTTTTTTTTTTTTTTTTTGAGGGCAGTGTTACTGGCCCTCATATGTGGGACCGAACCGGGGCCGCTGGCTTCCCAAGCCAGCGCTTAACCACCGCGCCACTCGGCCGACCCTCCCTCTCTCTCCTTTTTCCCTCCCTCCCTCCCTCCCTCCCTGTCTTTCTCCCTCCTATCTACTTACCTATTTCTATGCAAGACACAGATCCCTATGTGACAGGGAGAAAAGACAGGAGACTGTCATCATACGTTATGGAACAAAGGGCCTTTTTGATAGAAATCACCTTTAACTTACATTTTGGTTAATGGATTGTCTTTATTTGAGGGGATAAATGCACTGGTTTTGTGGATCACTCTAGGTTTAGATCTTGGGCCTGAATCATTTTTGATTGTGAGTCATTTGTGCCATAGTCCAGTTTTGTCATTTTAATTCCAGAACTAGTTCATCTCCTCTACAAATGGTCATTGACTGTCTTTATGAGCCAGGCGCTGTTGTAGGTGCTTGGGCTACATCACTGAGTAAAGCAAGCCCACATCTCCAGTCTTCGAAATTACATACTTGCACATGGAGATAGGTAATGAGTCATAAATGTAATAAGTCGTAAGTTAATTGTTATGCGAAAGTACAGCAAGGGAAAGGACATGAGGAAGCCTGGTGGGGGGGTGCCATTTTAATATGGAATGTTCAATTAAATATTTAAAAGAGGGATTGGAATTGGCCTCATAAGAAGGTGAAGTCTGAGCAAATGGATTGTATGAGGGGAGTGAGTTAGCCACGTGGTTCTCTGGGGACGGGGGCAGCAGGGGTGGCGAGCCTTAGGGTGGGGACACATTCACAGAGCTCTGAGGAGGCCACTGCAGCTGAAGCAGGGGAAGCAAGGAAGAGGGGGCTGACAGGGACCTGGGGAGTTTGATCACACAGAGATTTGTAGGCTGGAGTAAGGATTTGCGCACCAACGGACTGTCGGACGGTGCTGAGCAGAGGCGGGACATACTATGTGTTATGTTTTACGGGGGTCCCTCTGAGTGACGCATCCTCAGAAAAATTCAAGACGGCATGCGTGACATCAGGGAGACCAGTGAGAAGACAGTCTCAGCAGCTCAGGCGAGAGAGAACAGGTGGTTTGGACCACGTGTAACAAGAGTGCCTGTCGCCCAGGTTTGGTGCAGGCTTCAGTGAGATCAGGTGTGGATGAGCTCAGAAGGCTGCCTTCCATAATGTAAGCATGCAGTGAAGGCAACTCTTTCATCTGAATGTGACCTCATGTCGAGGCGGGGCCTCATGGCACCCTAGAATTTATTCAGGTTTTAACTCCTCCGTTTTAATTTTGGAAAAATTTCCCAGGTGATTCTATGCTGCATTTCAAAGTCATACTAATGGTGCGATATGTTTGTGCAAATTACGCTCAGCTATAAATCCATGCAGACTCTCCAGAGAGGGTTATACAGTGTCCCTGAAATAACAGAGTGGCGCAGTTATTATGGGATATTAGCAGTATAAAATGCATTCAATATTTCTTTAGTTTATTAAAGCTGACACTATACATCTCTTCCTTTTCCAAAGCACTCTGTTCCCAGAGAAGCATCAAAAACGCAAATAATATACAGAGTCATTTTTCCTCCCTCATCACCTTCTTACTCTGCTTTGCACAGCCAAAGATGCCTTGCCCTGGCGCCTCATAAGACTCTGCTTGCCTTATTGGGCAGCTTTTATTCCTTTAGCTTCTTAAAGTTAGACTCTTCAAAACCCACGTCTTTCATATATCCTACCTTTGCAAAGTTTTAAAACTATCAGAACCATAAGGTGGACACAGGTTTCCTTGTACAGTAGCCTTTCCTCCTCGCCCCAAGAAAGATACTTCCAGACACACCCCAAATGCTCCTTACACTTTCCACCTGACTGCTGTTGCCAGCCATAGACAGTTAACAACCCTGTTTTCATTGGAGGGCCGTTAGGGAAGGCAGAGCGAATACAAGGAGAACGGCATTTCAGTTTCCGAGCATGTGGGTCAGTTGTTCGAGTTGTCTGGTGTCTCGTCACCTGAAAGCCCAATCAGACACCTCCAGTCAGAAGACTGAGGATGACGTCATGCTTCTCAAACCGCAGAGAAAAACTTCACCACCGGTTGGCCTTTCCTACTGGGATGTGGAATCTGAAGATTAAGAGATGTCACCTGCGTGGGGCTCACACACATCCCGGCACCTAGTCACCTCAGGAAGTCCCTGCCAGTCAGTGACTGTTCCAGCCGAGACCGGAAACACGCAATGGGGCGCCCCCAACGCCACATCTTTTTATTGACTCCTCTTTCCCATGTTGCATAGTTCTCATATTTAAAATGCCCTGACAGCCCTCTGTTCCCTGAAGGTGTCCGAACACCGCGCAGTCTGCGAGCTCTGTCCGGGGTCCTGGCTCCAGTCGGCAGATTTCAAGAATGGGGCTGCTGTCAGGTGACACTTGCCGCCAGTATGCTCTTGGGTTTCCTGAAAGGCAGTTTTCTCCATCACTCGCTTCTCCTTACAGCTTCGTTTCTCTCTGCTTCAGAGTCTCTCAGGCCTTGGGGAACCTTCCTTGCTTAGATGTGAGCACAGACATTTCCTGTGGCCATCGCTTTTCCTGCTGCAACGAGGTCCTTCTCAACTTGCTCTGACGTGCGTCCCAGTACCCCGCTGGCATTCCCTCCTCCTTTCATGTGGATCCTGCCCGAATTTCAGAGCTGAGCGCTGCTCTCAGGTTGGCCCCAGACTTCCTCTCCCACAGGCAGGGCTGAGGCTGTTTACCGGAGCCTGTTAGGATCTGCCTCACTGCTTTCCCTTTTATTTCTCTTTCCTACTGTTTTGGTTCTAACTACAAAACAACACCTTTTTTTTTTCCTTTTTCTTCTTCTTCTTTTTTATCTACCCCACTCATTAGAAGTTCTCCTTTCAAAGTTCAAGCCGAACTTGCCTTTATCTCTGTTTCGTCCCTCGGGTTTGAGATTAGTCCACTGAGCCGCCAACAATCACACCCCAATAGCCGGGCGCCATCTGTTGCTTGTCATGAGCCTGGCCCAGAGCTGAGTGCTGTGTCTGCGTGGCCATGGCCCTACTTTACAGATGGGGACACGGAGGCTAAACCAGGGAGCGAGATGTCCTCTCTACAGTAACACCCCTCTCCTCGGTGTTTATATGATCTCCCGCCCTTTGCGTGTGAACCTACCCTCTGGATCACCACCGGTTGGCCCCACCATGCGGAACAGGCCTTAGGACTGTGCTCGCGCCTCAGATGGGCATCAACTCAAAACAGAAACAAGAGGAGGAGAGCCTGACGTAGGGGCCTCCACACTGGGCTACGAACCCCTGGCTCCAGCCATGGCCCTGACTGGACTGAAGCGAGTCTGCCTGGCCTGACCCTAAGCACTCCACAGGCAGTGGGCCAGGTCCCCTCCAGCTGGGATGTAGGCTCCCTCTTCAAGGGACACAGCGCTGGGACCAAACCCTCCCACCTGCCGACCTACACCAGAGGTTAGCACGAGGGGGGCTTGGCAGACACCCAGAATTACCAGGCCTAGTTGTCTGTGTCCTGTGGACAATGGCACCCTTGCGAGTCCCCTAAGGGGCAGGTCTGTAGTTCACGCAGCCCGGCTGGCTGAGGGCGAGGGGCTGGCCGTGCTGTCACAGTGCTGGGGCGGCGACGGGCTCCGCTTGCTTCCCCGAAGGTACAAGCAATGACAGGCCTGACCTCAGAAGGCTGTTCTGAAGATTAGTTATTACATGTTCAGTGCTTAGTGTCAGGTTAGCAACCAGCACCCATTATCTTTAAACTTAAAAAATAAAACTACAAAATGTTATCTATTTTTAATTTTGCTGAATAGGCCATTAAAAAGATACAAGAAGTAGCATTTATCATTAGTTCATGTAGAAAGGACATCTTCACATAAAAAATTGAGGAAGGGCATATGTCAGAGTCATGAACGTTCCTTTAAGATTTTGATAAATGTAACTTTATAAAAATTATCTGGACTGTTGATTTAAAAAAAAAATTATCAAGGACTAATGGAAATGTTTTTCAGTGTTATATGTATTTTTTCTCTCAGAACCACTGGACTGGACTGCTGCTCTCTGAGGGGACATACACTGATGTCCACAGCCTAGGAACTTGCCACCTTTGGTCAGAGTGGGCCCTGGGCCGTTGGGCAGCGGGGGGCATGGCCACTGCTGCCTTTGGGGGCCTCTGTACAGGACTCTGTCTTGACTCAACCAAGAGAGTGCTTGTCCCTTATTGTGACACCTTGGCCACACATCCCTCCTCTTGAGGGCTTGTTCAGTCAGAGCTTTCTGGAATCAACTCCCTTTAGTACCCACTGGGCTGGGTGCTTAGGAGGCTCTGTGGGTCAGCTGGTGGCTTCACTGGGACTGAGTGTCACAGGCCTAGGGGCTGTGTCCATGTGAGCTGAGGTGATAAATGAGTGTATCATCATCGAGTGGCTAGCCTGGACTCGTTCATATCATGGCCATGGGGTTCCCAAGGGCAGCAGGAGAGGACAAGTGTCACTGCCCAAGGTTTGTGACGGCATAACCTTGGCCCTGGTCCTGTGGCCACATGCCCAAACTTGGGGTCCATGTGGGAGGGGACAGCCGAGGGCCTGGGTACAAGGGATGTGAACAGATTGCAGGTCACTGTGAGAACTTCAGGGCAGACTTTGAGCTCACTGCAAACCCAGTGATGTCTCTAGAACAGCATGATGTGTAAGACCTGGGACCCTGTATCTGCACCTCTTGCGTTCGAACTCCAATTCCTGAAGTTACTGGATCGGTTTCCCTGGGTTCGTTTGACCCCCTTCCCCCCGCCGCCTGTTCTTCATGTTGTCCTCTGTCATATAAAGACACCGAGACCACTGGGTTTCTGTGGGCAGTACACGAGGTAATGCGTGCACGGTGCTGAAACAGTGCTTGGCACGTAGCATAAGCGACAGCTAATAGGATTGCCACCAAGTTGCAGTGCCACGCCCTCTGTCTCCAGCCCAGCTGTCCTGCCACAGAGTGTGGGTAGGAGCATTTACCACACAGCTGGGGGTGGGCTTCCGGTACCACTTTCCTCAGTCCCTTGCAGGGTCGTAGGGGCACAGATTTGTGAGGCCTCTGTCACTGCATAGCATGGCCCACGGGGGAGGGGCTGTTACTTTCACTATGAGAGCTCATGCCTCTGGGAGGCCCTTCAGATGTAGAGTCTAGTCCAGTTAGGTGACTGTCAGTCCAGGACATGTGTGTGACCAGAAGGGCATGCCGTGAAGGTTCCCTGTCATCACCACTGCCTGGTGGGCCCTGGTGCCTAGTGGGGGTGGCCTGAGGCTCGGCGACTGGCTGCAGAACAGCCGCCCTTCGCAGCATTGCCTGGGAAAGGTTGGAGCTGCAGGCAATTAATTCTGGTGTTTGGGCTTCTGTGCATCTGCTTCCGCAGCTACATTTGTTAATATCAAGAGATAGGGATTTCTTCCAGAACAATTGTAATACAATTTTTAAAAAAGGAACATTTTTGAACCAGCAAGCTGGCCGCCGTAAACCTCTGCCCTGTTTGGTATGCAAAACCTGTCATCCAGCATACATTTTTTATGAAAGGATTCAAAACTCAGGAAATAAAACATGGGCTGTGGAGCATCACTAGGCATGAGGCGGAGTGCCTATCAACTGGCAGCAAGTAGCCTGCCCCTGGGGGCACGAAGCCGGGAACTGGGGGGGGGGAGCAGGTGTCTAGGACGGTCACCTGAGCCTAGAAAGAGCCAGTGGGTGGGTGGGTGGATGGATGGATGGATGGGTGAATGGGTAGGTGGATGGATGGATAGGTGGGTGGGTGGATGGATGGATGGATGGATGGATGGATGGATGGATGGCTGGGTGATGGATGGATGGATGGATGGATGGATAGGTGGATGGATAGGTGGGTGGATGGATAGGTGGGTGGATGGATAGATGATGAATGATGGATGGATGGGTGGATGGATGGGTGGATGGATGGGTGGATGGATGGATAGATGGTTGAACACCCCATTATTTCATGATGCTCATTTCTTGTCCAGTGTTTTGCAAACTGTATTCTGGGGCACCCCCTACTTTTCCGAGGAGGCTAAGAGCCATGAGCCTGGTTCCTCTCACCTCAGACTCCCAGCACAGCAGCTCCTTTTTATGCATCGTAAACATGCACATTCTGTGTGTGACTTCAGTTGAATAAGGGAGGTAAACTGCTAGAAAATGAAACACACTCTGACATCCAAATATGATTTAACCCTTTCATTGGTGAGTATTGAGGTTTTCCCAGATCTATACACTTATGTCCCCAAAGTATCATTGGGATGGAATCTCATAATTAGATCCACGGTGTGGCTTAGGGGTAAGAGCAAGCCCAGGTGTCTTTCCATAGTATACATCACTCACTCATTTCCTCAATCATTTAACACAGAGTTACTGGGCACCTCTGCTGCCCTGGACCCAAGTCACACACCTCAGCCTGGTTGCTGGGCTTTTACTAAGGGAATCAGAGCACGTTCTGATGCGGTGTGGGGAGGCATGCCCTGCCAGGGTACAGCTGGCTGGTTAGGGCCCTGACTCGTACTCGGAGTCACCTGTCCCTGCCTGGGTCTGCAGAGCCTCCCTGTCTGTCTCGGAGCCCACGCGGCCGACACACGTGACTGCTTGGTAAGCTGGATCTGATTGTGATGCACCCCACTAATGTGTTCTCAGAGTACAAGCTGACATCTCATGATGGTTTTCCAAGGCCCTGTGTGGTTTTGTTATAATCACCTTTTGTCCTTTTATTATCACTTATTATCATTTTTCTAGTGTCCCCATCCCAGTGCTGGAGTGTAAGCTTCCTGAGGGCAGGGGCTGTCTGCCCCATACCATGGGGGAGCCCCAAATACCCACAGTAGGCACAGCGCAAGAACCAGCGAATCTGCAGAATGGATGACAAATGAAGCTCCCAGGAGATACATGGGACCTCCTCCTCATTGATCCTTAGGAGTTTCTGGATCTCGGCTGAACTTCATCTCAAATTGTATTGTGCTCTGACGAGAGCTTCCTCTAGCTTGTTCAGCAGCCTACCGGTAGGCTCCTGAACTGGGGAGGCTTTTGATTGCATTTAGGGCCCTAGAGCCTTTTCCTGCTACTGTCTCTGGATCAGGCCATTTGGTGAAATGGGCCATGTGATGCAAAGCACCAGGTTTCAGTAGCCGACACTTTCCTATGTCATTTGCATAAATAACTTTTCTCCCTGAAAGAGAAGGTCAAGGTCCCCACGCAGTGAGGTAGCAGGTCCGCCTGGCGCCCTGGTCAGGACGGCCCCGAGGGGGGTCTTTGTGCGACTCAGCGTCTCTGAACAGACCACAGAGGCTAACACAGAGAGACCATGTGGGGAGGCTTTGTGCACAGTACCTGCTACATGGTAACCACTGGCTTAATAGCAGCACTTACTTACTTTCCCTGTTGGTTCGACATCACTTTCCTCTCAAAGTCAGAATAAAAATAAGGAGATGGAAGGTTTTTTTTTTTTTTTTTTTGAGGGTGAGTTTGGCCAGCTCTCTGCATTTGCCAAAAATTTGTTTCATGTTATTTGTTCTATTAGAAAAGAATATCTTTGTCTACGAGCCGATTCCAGAGGAAACACCATTTGCTTTTCACTCAGGCTATGGCTGAACGTGTGGGGCTGTGAACGCAGGTCTACATTATCTTTATTCTCAGAAAATGGCATCTTGAGAGAGTTGACCTTTCAGGACATATTGAGTCCCGATTCAGCGTTTAGTCATGCATACCGGCAATTTGATTCCTGCAAATACATTTCAGAGCTGTCTTTTAATGACTGTGTGCTGTGTAAACACCCTCCAGGCAGCAGGACTGGATGTGTGTGCCCCTGAGCTTAAGTCCGGGGTGGGGGGCGCTGTGGGGACATTCACGGCCGAGTGCCAGGGCTCCAAGTTGTGAGCACAGTTTAGGGAGATGGCCCGACATGGGAGCAGTGACCCTGTGTTTCTGTCTGTGACATGCGGGAGAGCTACAACATAATTTCAGAGAGATCCCAGCTTTACCCTTAATTCCTTTACCTACCCAACAAGCACTGATGTACACGAGGTGTGTGGCTACGGGCTAGGGACACGGGTAGCAGTAGCGGCAGCGGCAGCGGCTGTAAACACCTACCAGCTTTTCTTTTGCCTGAGCTCCTGTAGTGGACCGGGGCCCTGTCAGGGCCTTCATGGCCATCAGCTCAGACGTGACAGTGAGCCCATTTCTGCTGGGCGGTATCTCATGTTATTTCTGTCATGTGGGGAAAGGGAAGAAATGGAAGACCCAAGGACAGCAACCCTGGGTTGGTTGACAGGATGGCAGGAGAAGCCACAGGTGAGAGATGTGGGGCTGCCACACGTCATCTCTGGAAGGCGAGGGAAGAGCGGTCTCTGGTCACAGGGGCTGGCCACAGTGAGTGTCCTTAGGGCAGTGAGGACGGCTTATTGCTGGAAGGGGGCTGTCGTCCTCTGGTCTTGCCACGCTGACTGGCGATCTCTTTCCCTCCTATAACGTGGTCACAGCACCGCTCTGGGAGAAACGAGTGTTAGTTTTGCTGAGGGTGCTTCTCGGGATCAGGGCACATCTGCAACTGCCACCGTTGGAATCCGAGCACCCACGCCGTCTGTCGACATCGGGAGCGCCCAGGTTCAGCAGGTGCAGCCTCGGGTCGACTTTGGTGCGTGGCTGGGCTCCACAGTCACAAGAAACAAGAAGGGGAAGCCCTGGGAGAGGAATTTCCCCCCATTTTGGAAGAGTGTGGCTCCCAAGGCGAACAGGGTGGAGGCACTGAGCTGGCAGCTTAGGACAGGAGGAGACGGGAGGCAGGATGGGGACACTGTCACCGGGGACACGTTTCTGAGGCTCAGGTCTGGGGCTTCCTCACTTCCTGTGACCCTAGGCGGCAGGTGGGTTAGACGGAGACGCAGCTCACACCAGACCTTTCATTTATTTGTTGACTGCTTGCTCAGCCCCTGTGGGTCAGGCCCTGTGATAAGTGCTGGGTACGGTGACAGTCAAACCAGGGTTCTTGGCATCATGGGGTGATCATTTTGGTGAAGGGACAGAGAATGAACAAAATATAAATAAACAAGACAATTACAGACTGCGATAAGTTCCAGGAAGGAAATACAACAACTGCTGGTGTTGGATGAGGTGTGTGGACGGCTCCATTCAAGAGCAGGCACTGGGCTGCGATGACAAGGGGCCACGTGCCGGGATGGGCAGAGGGGGCGGGGCGGGAGGAGGGCACAGAGCCCTTGCACTTGGACTTCGAGCTGCGATCTCCTGGGAGCTTTAGGGTCTCCTGGTGCCGGGTTCCCCCTCCAGGAGATTGTGATTACATCGGCCTGGGGTTTGGCCCCAAACTGTATATATTTTAAACTCTCCCAGGTGACCCTAAAGTGCATTCAGGGCTCGGAACCCTGCCTCAGAGGAAGACGAAGGAGCTGCATGTCCGGGACCCAGAGTGTGGGGGGTGGGGATTCGGAGGTGACCTGGGGTCTGTCGGGGCCTTGGAGGGCGTTCTAGGGAGTTCAACTTTGATTTCATCAGTAAAATCAATTTATTTGTTTCCGCTGTGCAGTGTGTGTGTGTGTGTGTGTGTGTGTGTGTGTGTGTGTGTCGGGGCGGGGGCTCGGCCTTCCTGGATCCTCGTGTCTTCAGTGGCCTCTCACCTGCCGTCCCTCTTTCCCCGTCTCCTGACTGAGCCGTGTCCATCCTTCCTTCCTTTTCCTTCCACACGCACTGTCTAGCTGATTCTACGGCAGCTTCGATCCTCCCCATTTTACAGATGAGGCCACTGAGGCCAGGGGAGATTCAGCCCCTTGCTCAAGGTCAGCAGAGGCCACAGGTGGAACCAAGGTCTGTGACGCCAGAGCCTGTGCTCTTAGCAATGAAGAAACTCTGCTGTCTCGTGAGCAGTTTGGCAGGCTTCTTACCGAATGTGCTCACTCCTCCCTGAGCCTTCCAGAGTGTTCTGTGTGGTGGGGTGACATGTATGGGATGTCAGCCACCGGAGCTCCCTTCTCAGCATAAAGGAGGGGGGGAGGGGGGGAGAGAGAGAGAGAGAAGCTCTCAGCCTGGTGCTTAATGCCTCAGGGTGACAAACAGAAATAACCTGCTGGTCTTGGCTTTTCTGATCAAAAAGCCAGAACGTTTGGGGAAGAAGGACTCAGAGGACTGGCTGTGTGGGCAGGCCCCGGGGCCGCGGGGATGGCTGGTGCCCTGTGCCCTGTCCCGGGCTGGGGCGAGGACAGGACGGCATGGCTTAGAGGCCACCCCGCGTCCCGAGCTTCAGTAGAGCGTCTGTTTGGAAGGCAGTGTCCTCGGGCAGCTCTGGGGCTCTGTCCGCGCAGTTGGGACCAGAAACAATATTGCCAGGACCCCCTGCTCCTCGGTGCACAGCAGACCAGGGCGTGACCAGGGAGGGGAGATTTTGAGCAGCCAACCTCGACTGATGACGGAGGGTCGGACGGGATGATGGATGCCCCAGGAGGCACCTGCAGTCGCCGGAGAATCTCAAGCAGCCGGCTGCCCCCGGCTCTCAGCCTGTCTCGACGTCCGGAGCTTAGACACAACTCAGGGACAAGATTAAGATCCTGCCATTGGGGAAGAATGAGCACGCGCGATACAAATTTAGTTGAGTTCTTTGTAAGTGAGGGTGGAGAGTGGCGCGCGTCAGGGCCTCTGGGGAGACCTGTGCAGTCTCCTCGGATCCTGCCGGCTCGGGGGCCCATCTGCAGCTCCTCCCAGCCCTGCCCCTGGGCCCGGGGTCTCCGGGAAACAACCCTGCCTCGCTCTGGGGCATCATGCAGACGTTCCCCCTCCCCCAGGGAGCTAGGCTCCCCCGTGCCCCTGCATAATTGGGAAATTAAAAAGGTCATCAATCACCTCGCAGCCAGAGGCAGCTCTCTGGGACCTACTCTTCACGGTGATTAATGGCAGGCAGCTCCTCCCCACTCCCCGATCCATTTTCCTGCCACTGTTCACTCCCTCTTCCTGCCGCGTCCTCTTCGCCCCTTCCCTGGGGCGGCAGACTCAGTGTTGGGCCTTTCCTTGCTGCCACTGGACATATGGGGCTCTGATCCCGGACACGTCACTTCAGCTTCTTTGTCAATAAAGCAGGGTGCTCACAAACCAGGAAGATGGCCGTGTGGACAGCGGGGAGGCTGCCTGCCTGCCACCGTCTCTCCCCATCTTGTATTGTCGCCGTTCAGTGTTCTGGTGAGCAGTGTCCCTGCAGGATCTCACTGCTATCTGCCAGTGAGTGAGGCTGGCGATGAACGGGAGAGTGACAGGCACTGACTGGTGTGTGCCTAGCCTCACAGGGACTGTTCCAAGCAAACACTGCAGCAGCCCTCAGAACATGGGCCACGTTTGGCCGGTGAGAAAACTTTGTCAGAGAGGGACAGTGACCTGCTCCAAGTCACACAGCTAGTAAATGGCAGCGATGCCGGAGCCTGTGGTCTTGTGAGACCTGGTGCAGCTGACAGCGAGGCCGGCGTGCGTCCTTCCCGTGTGTCCCTTCCCACCTCTGGACGGACGCCCTTCCCTGGCAGGACCAGCATGTCCCAGGCACACTCTTCTCCTTTTGTTTGCCAATGAGCCCCCGTCCTGCTTGCCGCCCCTTCAGATAAGCAGCCCCTTCTGCCGGGCCGACCGGCCCCCGTGGGCATTTCCCAGAGAAAACTGTCGGGGTGTGTGTGCGGGTGCGAACTGGGAAGGAGAGGGCAGAAGCCACGCGGAGCGCGGCCGTGGTCCGGCAGTTTTCTGTGCCGCCTGGGCACATGCCTCACACTGCAGCAGGACGGAGGAGGTGACGCACTGGTCTCAGTGTCTCCGCGCGTGGCCTCGCGTGGCCTGGCGTGCACAGCCGTACAGCCCCAGCCTGACCACACGTGAGGCTGGGCGACACGGAGAGCAAGGACTTGGAGAGGAAACCACAGCACATTTAAAGGAATTCTCAAAGAAGTAGCCCTTTTGGGGGGCTGCAAATAGAGGGACTGACGGCCCCTGGATCCGCTCGCTGCCCCCTGCCTCCCAGACTCATGGGAGGGTCACACCAGAGAATGGCCACAGTCGCCTTTCCCGAGAGCCTTTTCCCACTGCCCGGTCACTGTCGGCCGGTTCCCGCCAGCACCTTTGGGGCGAGGCCATCTGCTTCTGCCGCTGACTGGACACAGTTCCAGGACGCTGTGGGAAAGGTGACAGCCAGGTGGCCGGGTCTAGAGGGGACAGCGTGCCCAGGGCCGGGGGGGGGAGGGGCCCGGAAAGGCCTCAGCAAGGAGAAGGCCTCCCAGCAGAGTCCTGGGGAGTCAGGGATGCAGTCCCGCTCTCCCACGGATGCTGGCCTCAGCAGGGCCACCTTGTCCCCGGAATGTGTGCCCTGGCACGGAGTGGGCACCAGGTAGGTGGGACGCGCACAGCGGGCTGCACAGGCTTTGGACAAGGTCCCTGAGCCCACGGCCGAGCCCTGAGATTGTACTGGTCCTAATTAGGGCCCCCAGGTACCTGGAGGGGCCTGTCAGGGAGGTTGTGCTGCGGAGGGCACACACGTGTGTGGCAAAACATGTGTAAGCCACAGATGAGCAAGCTAAACAGAGAGGCTCCCCTACAACAGTCAGTCTTCTGACGTTTGTGCCTCCCTGCCTCCCTAGAAAACACAGCCATTCTGTAGGTGTTCTTTTTATTTTACAGTAATCACTTCTGCAGCGATAAATACCAATGCACACCACCATTTTAAACAGATGAATCCCATTCTAGTCTGGGAATACACCTTGCTTTCTTTCATCAGCGCTCTATTGTCAGGTATTTGCTCTGCCTGCCATGTCTCGTCATTATAAACGCTGTTGTGATTACGTTCTTTGTACGTGAAGCTTTATGCAGCCGTTACGCAGGTAGGCTGGCCTGGGAGCACGAGCAGACCCGAGAAGCCGCAGAGGACAGTGTCTGCAGGCTTACTGTGTGCCAGGCCCCACACTCTGAACTTTCGTTCACACAGGAGCCTTGGGCTAGTCCCATGTTTCTGACGAGGAGCTGAAGCACAGAGAGGTTCAGCTACCTGCCCAGTGTCACACAGTAAGCAGCTGAGTCAGGAGCAGGTCTCAGTTAGAGGCGCCCCAAAGCTCAGGCTTGTGCCCCGCAGTGTCAGCGTAGTGAGGGGTGCTTGAGGCTCTCACGCGGGGCCCTAATAGAAGCAGGCCCAGTTTTGCTTGGACATCATTACTTAGGGAGACGTGTGAAGAGAGACTGATGGGCACCCTGGAGCCTTCACTCCTTTCTGGTCAGGATGGGTGATGTCAGCAAAACTTCTTGCTTGGAAATACATTGTTTTGAACTTGGCAACCTGCAAGCTGGTTGCCATGGTTACCAGAGAGCCCTGGGGAAGGATGAACATGAAGGGTGGGCTTGAAACATAATCCAGTCCGTCCCTTCCAGCCTCCCCCTGAGCAGGTGACAGTCTGGCAGATCCTCCTGTGCCCAGGGGGACACGGCCTCTGCGCATGGCCAGGCTGACGAAGCACCCCGTGATTTCCGTGTGGAGCGATTCCCAGTGTTTATCGGGCACTTCATGAGGGTTACCTGTTTAATCCTCCCCAAACCCTGCATGGTATATGCTACGACGTTCCCATTTCACAGGGGAAGCCAGACACACAGGGATTTCAAACACATGCTCCAGTGTCGCACAGCTAGCAAATGGCAGTCTGGGCCCAGAGCCAGGCGCATACGTAGCCCAGCCCTGCTAGAGCCACAGCTCATGACAAGTCACAGCAAACGCCATCCCTGGGCGTCTGCACGGGACTGAGCTCCTGACAGTGCCGGGAAGGGACTGTGGGTTCCTGGAAGGGCCACAGAGGCTCGAGACGAGGCCGACAGGGCCCGCTGCAGGGCTGTCGTAAAACAGACACCTAGAGGCAACACGCAGAGGGCGTCCGCGTTCACATGTCCCAGGCATCCGGCAGTTACTCCTTCAGGTCGGTGAGACCCAGGCAGGGTGGCAGCGCTCTGAAGGCCACTGTTTCCCTGTTGGACTTGCCTTGGTTATTTAATACTGAGGTCCTCAGGCAGACCCAAATCCAAACGCCTGCAGGGCCCGGAGCTGGAGTGTCACTGCCACCAGGTGCATTCACTGAGGCGTCTGAGACAGGATGGCCTCGCTTCTTACGAGTGACAGGAGCGCCTCAGTGACAGGGACCGGCTTCATCGTTGTCCCCTAAGCAGTCTGGTTTGTCAGCAGTAGGGCCCCGAGAAGGGCGGGTAAGTAGAGCGGACTTTGTTGGGCGGCTGAGAAGCCTCCCGAGGCCCTGTTCTCCAGGGGCCCCCGGTCTTCTGTCATCACTGCTGGGTCGGGGGGGTTCCAGGTCCCCACATCGGGCTCAGCTGAGGCTGTGTGAAGCCCGGTGTGCATTCCTCCAGGCAGCCCTCCTCATGCGCCCAACACCGTGAGGACGCCCCATTCTGCCATGTGGCGGTGGGAACACAGACGTGCAGGAAGGCCCAGGGACGTGACCGAGGCCCTGCAGGAGGGGGGCCATGAGATGCTGGCGCGTGCCTGGGGCCCAGGGACGACAGGCGGGAGAGAAGGCCACCTGGGGCCCTAGTGGCCAAAACCACAGCACGGAGCCAGGTTCTGGGGAGTCTGTTCTCGTGGGCAGTGGGGAGGCGTCCGGCATTCGGGGCTGTGTTTCTGCGGCATCCTAATCCTTTTGGTAACACGAACCCCAGCTCGGTGAACACAGCACCTCCTCACTTGATGAAGTCTGATTTCTCTGGATTTGGCTAAGTAGCCTCCCCATTCCCCAAAGATACGTTTCCTGACTTACTGTTGGAAATTCAAATGCTACTGTGTGTTTAGCTGGGAAGGATCCACAGGGAGACAGTTTTACATAACATTGACACTAAACCACTCAGTTATCTTAATTTTCTCACTTCCTCAACTGAATTTCCAAAGTGATGAGCACCTGGGAGCTGGGCAATGACAAGAAGGTGTATTATCCGTGATTCCAAGGATGACGGCCATTTTCCGAGCGTGTTGGGTGACGGCTCCGCTGGCGTCGCCCCTTCAGGCCGCACGGTGACCTTGCCTGGGGGCCGTTTCCATTTTACAGGGGAGGAAACTGGACTCCCGAGCTGGGGCTCTTGATCAAAGGTGACAGGAATAGCAAGGGGCAAAGATGGGCGCTAGACACAGAGCCACCTGATTCCTGCTCTCAGCTGGCGTCCGGGACTCCTCAGTTCAGACTCTGCCTCTGAGCGTTGGACACAGTACTTCCTTGTTTTCATATCTCCATGTGAGTGTTCATCAACCCCATCTTCCCTTCATCCATGTCCTCCTAGTGGAAAAAGATGAGAGAGGAGAAAGTTAGACGCCCTGCCCTCAATCCAGGGGTGGCAAACAGCTGTCACTCGGACTGACAGGTGGTGACACCCAGGACCAGTAGACAAGAAATCTGGGGGGGCTGCCACAGGACGGGCTGTGATAACAAGGGCACTGCACCTTTGACACCCCTGCTCTAGTCTGTTCACACAAATCCACATTTTTTTCAGAAGCACAAACAAACGGCGTAAACGCATATGTGTGTGCACTGTGGACATATGGTATTTTTGCCAGCCTAGAATCTATCCTCCTCCTATGGGAAAACAACACAACCACCACAACAAAACAAAGGTGTAACATAACCACAAAGAAGCAAAGCACACCCCTAGGAGCGCATGCACGCCCCCTCTGGTCTCCTTGGGGAACGGGCCTTTCCTGCCATAGGGCCACCCCCACTCCCACCCAGCAATAGGCTCAAGACCAGGTCTGACCAATCAGAGACCAAAGCCTTAGCCACCATGATTGGTCCAGGGATGTGCAGTTCACTCAAAGCAGGCCAATGAGACTCAAGCCGGAAGGCTCCCGCCCACTGGCATGACTTACCTGGTGGCCCTCTTTGTCCTGGGCTGGGGCCCTCAGGGCTGAATGAAGCCAGTGGGGGCAAAGCAGAGTTAGTGTGGATGGAACCGCATCCCAAAGAGGTCGCTGCAGCCTCCGCTCCCAGCTCAGCTCGTCCAGACGGATCTAGTCTGATCTAGTCTAGGGCCAGCCCTACCACGGGAAGGCCCAACCCATGAGCCCATCTGTGTTGCCTAAGCCAGTTCGAGGTGTTTCTGACAACGGAACAGAAGCATAACGAACGACCTACAATATTTTGTTCAGCACCTTTTGGTGATTTCCCTTGAAACAGACCTAATGCTTGTGTCCCCTCGAAATTCACGTGTTGACACCTGCCCCCCAGTGAGATGGTATTAGGGGTTGGGGCCTTTGGGAGGCGAGGCGCTCTGGAGGGTGGGGCCCCCTGTGATAAAGGGGACCTCACAGAACCCCCTTGCCCCCATTCCTACATGTGTGCACCCAGAGAAAAGATGGCGGCCTCCAACCAGGGAGCGTCCTCACCAGCGGCTGGCCATGCCGACACCTGGTCTTGGACCTCCAGACTCCAGAAACACACAGCCCCCGCTCACGCCCCAGCCTGGCACTCGTCGCAGCAGCCTGGCTGGGCTGAGACACCCCGTAATGCACATCCACGTTCATGTGCCATCCTTCACCACGCTCCAGGCTCTTCGTAGCAAAGGATTCGCCATCCTCAGCCCACCATGGCCTCTCAGTGGGCCCCCCCACGGGTCAGCAAGGCCCAGCGTACCTGTTGAGACCTTTCGCTCAGTGGCCATCAGTTGTTGGATAATCCCACAACTCAGCGTGGTGCACACAGTGCGGCGTTCTCTGGCCTCTGCGTGGTGATGCCAGCCGGCACGCCGAGCCAGCGACAGTCCAACACACGTCACAGCCGTAACTCACCTAAGGGCACAACCAGCTTCGGAGTGCTGGGCTCAACGCCATTTTCCTGGTGGGGCCACGGAGGCACTGCCTGGGTGATCAGTTCTCCGAGTCGGACGCTCCTGATCTAGCGCCGAGCTCTTAGCCTCAGGCCACACCAGCCTCACCTGCCCCCACCCCAGGAAGCTCTCTCGCGTGCACCATTCTGCTATTTGCTCCTTCCCACGGTGCTATAAAGGGTTAAGAGAATTTGCAACTCTTTCATGGAGCAGAAGAGGCCGCTGAGCAGACCATGATAATTGGGCTTGTTTTGTGGGGAGGAAATGCCTGTCTTGGTGTCAGGACACCATGTAGAAATGTGTTTTATGCCACATAAATTAGTCTGTGTGCTCACCCCATGCTGACGTCGGCCTGGGCCTCGGCTCAGCCTGGGGGATGGCTCGTTAGCAGCGGCCCAGCTGCACCTGCCTTGGTGTCTCCCCAGAGCAGGGAGGAACACGGGTCTAATTGGGAGGCAGACTGCACAGCAGCGGGTGAGCTTTGTCCACACTCGCAGAGGGTGACCCCGGGCGGGTCAGGTGGCAGAGGCTCAGACACGTGTGATCCTGGGATCCTGTGAAACTCAGTTCCGAGAATCTTAGTAAGAGAGCTGTGGGTCATGGATGCTTATCATCACGGGGTCTTAGAGCTGCTGTTCTTAGAGCCCCGGAAATACGGTGCGGCCAGCCCCCCATCCCCCGCTGGGCCTGTTCCCCTCCTTCCGCCAGCCCCTACCCCGCGTGGCTGGTTCCTGTCACTGTGTGTCGGCTGAGTCACTGGCTCCGTCTTTGCTGACGCGGGCCCCTGGGAGGTGAGAGCCGAGTCCCCACCTTCCCTCGCCATCGTTCTGTCCACTGAACTGCCTCAGCGTCCCCAACCTCTCTCCCAAGGTTTGTGAGGTCTTTGCCTGGAGGGACCTGACTGTTTTGCTCAGCGCTGAGGCCTGCGGTGGGCACATGTGCGACCCAGAAGAGGGCCTCGGGGGTGACCAGATGGGCACTGAGCTTGGATCCGGGGTCCCTAGAGTGAGAGGAACTTCAGCCCGTCCCCCGAGCCTTCTGCAGCGTGCCTGACCCCCCACGGCCAGCCAGTGCTTGAGTTCACACAGCAGGAGCCGCCTGTCCCATCTCAGTGCTGCCCCCACCCCGCGCAGGGCGCATGCGTCCGTCCCAGGGTGGTCAAGAAGGCGTGCATGGCAGCCCCAGACAGCGCAGTGTCCAAAGGGTCCCCACAGCGGAGCGCACGGGACTGACCCCTAAGTGGACTCGCAGGGCCTCAGTGTGCCCTGCGCGTGGGGACCCTGAGACCGCCTTCCCCTCCCCCGCAGGCCAGCGCCCGGCTGAACCCCACCGCTTGCTCCTCTGCCTCCGTCTTGAAACAGTCAAGGCCGTGCGCCACCTTTATTGTCACAGCTTATTTATGCTTGAAGGGAGGCTGGGCGTTTTTTCCATCTGTCTTCTTTATTGTTCATTTTTATAAGGAAAAAAAACCACCTCAACATGTCCATCTCTTCAGGGTATCTGTTTCAGGAGTTTTTTCTTCTTGTGGTTCAGCATTTTGACACATCAGATCCATCTCCAGGAGAAATCAAGCTGCCCAGGATGGGAGGCTCTTCATTCGTTCACGCATTCATTCACTCACTCACAAAACATGTCTTAAGCACTGTATTGTTTGTTTGTTTTCTGGTGGGGAAAGCCTTTATTGATAAACGGGTTAAATGAAGCAGGAATAGTTTGTTGGGGAATAAAAGCAGAGTCTCGTCTCTGCACTCTGGCCTCCAGCCTTTGGCTTCTGCTGTCTTCCTGCACACTTTGGACAAGGCCTTGGTGAGCCTGCTGGGCCTTCTCGGGGCCCAGGGGCTTCTGCCGTCCTGGCCAGAGGTACAGGCACCGTCGTGGACCTACTGCCATGGCCATCAGCCCCTCTAGGCTACTCACAGTGACCTCTGTAGGTCCTTTCCACTAGGGAAGCAGCATCATTCTTGCCCTGGGTGGCCCTAGATCTTGAACTCTGACTCCCAGCTTTTGTTTGGCTGTGGGCATTGGCGTCTCAGCTACTCCTTCTGCCCTTGACCTTTGACTTCCCATTGGGGGGGGTCAGGGGCACTGGGCGGGGCCTGTGTGGCCCTCTCTGGCTGTGTGTAGGGGGCCTTTCTGGCCTTGCCCAGACTTGTCCCTTGGTCCTTGGTTTGGCCACCATACTTGGCGTCCCTCTCCTTGGCTGCCTCTGGTTTGGAGGGAGACATCCTCACCTGTACAGGCATCTGGGGTCCCCAGGGTTGGAAGGTCCTTCTCTGCCTCCCTTGGTCTCCTGGGGCCCTTCCCCTTGGCCACACCAGGGCTCCTGGGAGCCTTGGGGCTGATGTCTTCCGGGGCTGGGAGTTCCTTTTGCACGTGGGGGCTAATGTGAAGCTGGCAGTGGCCCCTTGGCCCTGCTTCGGGGGGCGTCCACTGCTGAGGGCTTCTGCCACCCAGGTGCCCCGCTGCCCTCCTGGTGCCACAGGAAGAGGCAGGGTGGCATCTGGTGCCCTCGTGGCTGAGGTCCAGCTTTCAGGCCCCAACGACCAACCAGGATGACCCTACTGTACAGGTCACAGGGGTCGAGAGGTCGTGGGAGACGATGTTCCTGGAAGTCACCACACAAGTATCGCCATGCTGCTTTTCAGGAGCCAAAGCACAACCCCCAGTGCCTGCGTGGCACTGCCTCCTTTAGGCGTGACAGTGGTTCTCTGACCACTGGCACCGAGCATGCGGGTTATTGGTTCGGGTGCCCTGTGCTGCCCACAGATGAGGCATTTCATGCACAGGCCACTCATCTTCCCAACAGCACAACCAGCAGCCAGCCCGCCGGTACAGAGGAGGAAACTGAGGCTAGTGCCAGCTTGCCCGGCTTTGCCTTTTCTTCTCTACCGGGGCCCAGGACCTCGCATCCCTACCTCCCGGCCACAGAGCTTCATTGGGCCTGCAACTGTGGCTCCTGACTTCTTTAAAAAAGCATTTTACTAAGATGCAACTCACATATCATACAGTTCACCCCTTACAGGGAATGCCTGTGTTTCACAGTATATTTAATTAAAGTTTAGAACATGTCACCCCCAGGGAGGCCCCCACACCCATTAGCAGTCGATCTCATTCCCGTTCTACCCCACCCTCCCCCAGCAACCACTAACCTAGTTTCTATGTCTATAAACTTGCTTTCTGGAAATTTCATTTAAGTGGAATCATATGAAATACTGATGTTTTATGTCTGGCTTTTTTTTTTTCTTAAATTTTATTGGGGAATCAGGGAAGGGAAACAGACAAATTGCTGTCCTTTTGTTCTTCAGTCTAGTTGTGGAGGACGTCACCTCACTGGCCCATGTTGGTATTATCACTGCGCTCTTCCCGGGTGAGGCAGTCACTCGCTGGCCATTGGACGGCCACTCACTGTAGCTTACGGCAGCTCACTGCAGCCTGCGCCTTCACCGGAGACCCATGGCAGCCCAGCTCCGGGTCGAGCTGTTGTTCACCATCTTAGCTGTAGAAGGCGCAGTGTCACTGGCCCTCGTGTGGGATCCAAACTGGGGCCCTGCTGCTCAGAGCTGGTGTCCCCAAGCCAACTCTTATCCAACGTGCCACTTGGCCGGCCCCTCATGTCTGGCTTCTTTCACTTAGCACATTTCCAAGACTCATCCATGCTATAGCATGTGTCAGGGCTTCATTTCTTTTCATTGCCAAATAATATTCCATTGTATGACTATATCTAATTGTATTTATCCTTCCATTGGTTGATGCTTTGAACAATGCTGCTTTGAATGTTTGTGTATAAAAGTCCGTGTGGGCACACGCTTTCAGGCCTCTTGGGTCCGTACCGAGCAGTGGGGTTGCTGGGCAAAGGGTGACTCTGTGTGTAATGTTGGGGGGAGCCTCCAGACTTTCCACAGCAGCTGCCCCACTTTACAGCCCCACCCGCGATGAGTGTGGGTTCCACTCTCCTCATCCTTGCTAACACTTGCTATTGTCCATCTGTTTCATTTAGTCATCTTCATGTGTGAATGGCATTCTTTCAATGACTAATGACATTATGCGCCTTTTCATCTGCTTATCAAACATTTGTGTATCTTCTTTGGGGAAAGAGCTATTCAAATCTTTGGCCCATTTCTAATTGGGTAACGGGTGTTTTTAGTGAGTTGTAAGAATACTTTGTATATTCTGGGTGAAAGTTCTTTATCACATATATTAACCTCAGATACTTTCTCCCATCCTGTGATCTATCTTTTCACCTTTTTTTTCTTCCATGTAAGTATAACTGAAATACAATCTATATTAGTTTCAGGTGTACAATATAGTGATTGGACATTTACATGCCTTGTGATGTGATCACCACACTTGGTACCCACATGTCACTGTGCAGTTCTCACAGTATGATTGACTGTACCCCCTTCACTTTTAAAAAAAATTCTTTTGTGAAATAAACATTTAAAAAAATTGGTTTCATGAAGATTTACTTCTATGTTTTTTTGAGGAGCTTTATAGTTTTAGCTTTTTTTTAATGTCGTGTAACTTTTTTTTTTTTTTTTTAGATTTTATTGGGGAATTGGGGGAGGGGAACAGCATTGGGGAACCGGGGAAGGGAAACAGACAAGTTGCTGTCCTTTCGTTCTTCAGTCTAGTTGTGGAGAATGTTGCTTCACTGGCCCATGTTGGTATCATCTTTGCGCTCTTCCTGGGTGAGGCAGGTCGGCTGCTGGCCTCTGGACGGCCGCTCACGCTGGCTGCCGGCCACTCACTGTAGCCTATGGCAGCCCACTGCAGCAGGGGCTGCAGCCCACACTGTCGCCTGCCGTCTTAGCTATTCAGGCAACCAGGCGGAGCTGTTGTTCACCATCTTAGCTGTAGAGGGCAGTGTCACTGGCCCTCAGATGTGGGATCCGAACCGGGGCCCTGCTGCTCAAAGCTGGCGTCCCAAACCAGCTCCTAACCAACGCGCCACTCGGTCGGCCCTCATGTTACTTTTTAAAGAATTAAATTAAATTTTTTTCCCCAGCTTTATTAAGGAATAATTAACAAATAAAATTATATATATTTATGTTGTATAATGTGCTGTTTTGATATACGTATATACTGTGGAATAATTACCACAATTAAGCTAATTAACATCTGTCACCTCACAGAATTGTTTTGTGGTGAGAACACTTAAGATTTAATTCTCAACAAATTTCAAATATATGATCAGTCTTAATAACTATAGTATAATCACGATGCTGTACATTAGATCTCTAGAACTTAGTCACTTCGCATAATTGAACCTTTGTAAACTTTAACCAATGTCTCTGGGTTGTCCCCCAACTCCCAGATCCGGCCACCACCAGGGGAAGGTGGGCGAGGTGTCACGCTTGGGACCACGGCAGCACCGCAGGCTCTAGGGAGCCGGTCTGCGGAAGGCCCTGATTGGGGTGGGTGTCGGGGCCTCTGGCGCGGCCTCTGGCCAGAGGTTCCTTCACGTGAGATAGATGATGCTCCGTGATTGGGATTTGGGGGTTGTGTGCGGCCCAAGGCATCTCATAGATCCATTCACCTGTCAACGTGGATCAAAAACAGACCAAATCCAAATTGTGTTTTGTTTCCTGAGATTGAGGTTTGTTTAGTGACAGGGCTCTTTGTAGGTCTGAGTTCGCGAGGCCAGCTCTCCAGCTCGCATTTGGTCACAGGTGAGCAGAGTCTCCTGCAAATGGGTGCATCTTCCCTGTGGAAGCGGAAAAGCAGGGGTTAACTTCCTTTCCTATTAGCTCTGCATGTTCTATAAAGATATAATCCTTTATTAAGTTAATGAGGCATAATAATTATTAATTGCTAATTATTCATAGTTGCTTGGTCTATTTAAAAGAAATGATGCCATTTAGAGCAAGATTTAAAGATATGCAAATATCAAAGTCTTCCTTCAAATAGTCAGCTATTTCAAACATTCCTTAACTATTCAGCTGGGGTACCACAGCAAGCACTGGGACTTCTTTGCCAGGAACGTACTAATTTTGCTCTAAATTCCGTGACTTGGGAGGTCAGTGCACACCCCCAGCCCCTGTGTCCTTGGTCACCTTCCTTAAGTTCTCTGAGTGCTGGTCGCCCGTCGGTGCAATGGGGGCTCGGAGCCCTGCGTGCAGCTGTGTCGGAGCTTTGGGCGCAGGGCTGAGCACGTTGAAAAAGCCAAGGACAGTGCATCCGGGAGAGTTATCTGTTTCTCAGGCCCCTGGAGCACTGATTGCTGCAGCAAGTGGAAATGCCAGACACGAGGCAGGGGCTCCCCGCTCCATGGGTCATGGGGTTCTGGATACCAGTAACCTGTTCTGTTTGGAGACTGCCTTACACTTAACAATGCATTGTTTCCTGATTATGGAGCAATGTTTATTCGTAGACGACCTAAGGGATTTTAGAAGCATATAAAAATAAAATAAAAATCTTCCATAAAACCAGCCACTAAAGATTTCAGCTGTATGTGTTGTGCTTCTCTCTTCCACTCTCTCTCTGTGTAAAAATATTGGAGTCATCTTATATACATATTTTTCTACCTAACTTTTTTCAATATATTGTAAAAGTTTTTCTCCCTGTGGGGTTTTTTTCTTCCATGTTTAACAACAGAAACACATCAGACTTTGGAGTAAGAATGTTTGGGGCCGAGAATTCACAGCCTCGCCACGTCTTAGGGACCTGTCCCAGGGGAAGTCCCGCCTTCTCTCGTAGGGTGAGCATGGCCGTAGAACGCTCGGCACAGCCCCTGAAACGTCGTCAGCTGCGCTGATGAATGGTGGTGGCTCTTAGAGACACGGATGAGTGTGTGATGTCAGCTGGCTCGGTTGTGCTGCCATGAGCAGCAGCCCTGGACGCACAGTGACCTGACCGATGGAGGAGCACGCCCCTCTCCTGGGCAGCTGTCTTCACCTGTGGATGCTTCCCGCCGCCATACCTTTCCCCAACTGCCAAGCCGGGGAAGAGAAGCTGGAAGATCTCACCCTTGCGGTTAAACGCTTTGATCCACCTGCTCACAGCCAATTGGCCAGAATCCCCGAGTGCCCCCCCCTTCAGGCTGTGTGTGGTGGGGATCCTACCACGTACCCAGAGAAGGACACCGAAGTGCTCAGCCGCCGTGGATTCTCCGTTACAGGACTGCCTGCTATCCTGGATTCTGCGCACGGGGTTCCAGGCCAGCCAGCACGTGCGTGATGCATCCTCAGCCCAGACTTGGCCGTCTCCCGGTTGGCCTGAAGCGGGGCTCCCCGTGTCTCCTCCATGCCAGCGCGCTCTGCATCTGAGTGTCCCGCCGCGTGGAGCAAATGGCCGGGCTGACCCCGGTGCACCCTGATCTACAGCTCATCCGAGGGCCGTCAGCCTCAGACGGGCCAGTGTCAGGCCTCACTGTGGCTTCTGACGTGACACACGTCGCAGTGTGGGATCACTCAGTGGGCCTGAGCCCTGCGGACCCACGGTCTGGTGTCGGCTCACTCTTCCTCCTTCCTGGTGACTCTCAGCCCCCTTTCTGGACCCTGCGGTGGGGTACAGGGGCAGAGGTTTTAAGGGCCAGGAAAACACGGGCGTGCGCTGCGGCTCTGCCCCGTCCTGGCTGTGTCCTGGGGCGAGTCGCGTCCCAGCTCTGGGCCTGCATCGTCTCAGCCATAGAACGGGGGCAGGACGAGCTCTTTGACTGCTGTCACCCTGTGGTTCCGCGCCTCCATGTCTGAGCCGGGCCCAGAGAGCCACCCAGAACCAGGCAGAGGCTTTTTCACGGCATACCATGCTTTCCGCTTGAAACGGGAGCTGAGAAACAGTGAGGGGACAGCGTGCCGTACCCACGGGGTGGGTCCCACATCTCTCAGTGAAACCCCGTAACTCCTCCGGGGGGCGCGAGGGGCTGCCCTCCTCTCATAATGTTGGAGTCAGTTTATTAAACAACAGAAAGAACCGCACGGCAAGGGAAGATGGAGAGAACTCCGTGGTCCTGGAGCCGATACCATAGCTGCCGCGTTCCCTTCATGCCTCCCTCCTTTGGCCGCTCCCGGCTGCAATCCTGGCCTCGGCGTGGGCACAGACTTGTCCAGTTACAGCCTCATAGGGAGGCGGGCCCCCCCAGGGTGCGCACCGGGTGCCTCTGTTTACAGGCACGAGAGCAAGCGCAGCTCTGCCATGGGCTGGACGGGTCCCCCAACGCCACAGCTTGCAGCCCTAATGCCAGTGCCCTGGAATGAGACACAGGGACATGAAAGACGTCATGAAACTGAAATGAGGCCCTTGGGGTGGGCTGTGATCCAGCATGACTGATGTCCCCATGAGAAGAGGAAGTTTGGTACAATGAGACAGCAGGATGTATGTTCCCAGGGATGACCGTGTGAGGACACGCAGGGAAGGCGGTGCCCGCACGCGGATGCGTGAGGCCGGGGAGGAGGCAGCCTGCCCACGCCTGGCCTTGGGTTCCAGCCCCACTCAGGATGAGAGGCAGCCGCTTCTGTGTTTGGCTTTGTCTGCGTGGCTTCCTTATGGCGGCCGGAGCAGACAGACTGTCCTGACGGACCCCTCACCACCGTGTGGGGTTGCTGTGGAGCCGGGTGTTTGTTAGGCTCCGCATGCCACCCCGGGGGCACCGTTCACGCCCACATCCTGACCCACAGTCCGTCCAGGGCACCGAGCCTTCCTCCAGCAGCGCCTCGACTCAGAACAGCTGGACGGCCAGCAGGGGAGGAAACCCCACCCGACAGGCTGAGCTGGGTGCCAGCCGTGCGCCCATTCCCGCTGCCCACAGCCACGTGGACGGCCTGCTTAGGCGTCAAGCCCCGGGAGAATGGGTTCCGTCAGCAAGGACTCAGGCTGGGCCTCCCGGAGGCACCGAGAACAGGAAGCGGACACAGGCCGGGCGCGAACGCGAGGCTGGGCGAGGGGCCCGCAGCCTGCGGGTGGTGGGCGCCAGGGCGTGGCCCCTGGGGGCAGAGGACCCCGGCAGCCTGTCTCCCCGAGCACAAGTCCGGGGGCCTGTGTGCTCTGCAGGAAGCCTCGCGGTGGGAGCCGCGCTTCCCCATTATTCTAATTCCACACTAATTGTTGACAAGTGGCCCTTTCCTTAGGGTGTCACTGTCGCCGAGCAGGAAGTGACTGTTGGAGAGAAAGCACGTGCCACTGACACGGTGTCGTCTCCTGAACGTGCCGGAAGCGGGGGCTGACCAGCTGCCTCCACAGCCCCCCGAGTCCCGCCAGGAACCCACGAGCACCTGCAAACGCCCCACCTCCTGTGTGTCTCTTGTCACAGTCTGCACTCTCAGTGTCACACACCAAAGACTGGACTAACAGTGACATACCTGCATAGCAAGCAGCCGCATTTCCCAGAATCATTTGGGAGGGTGACAGAGAGCCTGAGACAGTGTGCCCCCCGAGAGGCCCGGAAGCCGGCGGAGCTGTCACAGACCGCGTGCGTGCCCCCATGTGTCAGGCTCCTTACGGGCCTGGTGACGCAGCCACAACAGGTCATGTGTCCTGTTGGGCAGGTGCTGCGCTCACCAAGCAGCATTTTATTTCTTCCTCATCACGACTTCCCAAGCTCCATTTTGGAGACAAGAAAGCTCGGGCACAGAGAAGTGAAGTGACCTGCCAGGATCACAGAGTTCAGAAGGAAACAAACCAGATGTACGTATCAGCCTGTCTGGTCCCCAAACCTTATGTCACAACAGTCAGGGACGTGCCTGATACACGTTTGCACACAAGTTACCACTGCAAGTTAGCATGTTAGGGTTGCTCAACGTCCTTCTATTTGAATACCACAGGCGCACCGCACGCCTGTCATGCACGGTGGCCCTTTGGAGGCCCCCAGACCTTCGTCACATGTGAACTTTCTTTGGAGCACACACATGCTAGTAAGACTTCCCGGGAACCTGCTATGTCTTTGCTATAGTTCTAAGCAATTTGCATATGTATCTATGGATTTAATCAAGAAACCTAGTGAGTGTTTAACAGGTAAAGGAAGAGGGGCACAGAGAGGTTAAGTAATTTGCCCGAGGTGACACAGCCAGGTAAGGAAGGAGGCAGGATTTGAACTCAAGCAGTCTGGCTTCTGAACAGTGCCTTCAGCATGACACCGCACCCCCTGCTCTCTGGCGCTGGCTGTTGCGCATATCTAAGACCGTTCCATGTTTGCACAAGCCCTGGCTGGAAGCATAAGCACCTTGGTTGGTTGGGTGTAAGAGGAAGCTGAGGCCCCAGGAAGCGGGCACAGCCTCAGGGTCTGAGTGGCGCTGTGGCCACTGGGCTCTGGGCCGCCCTCTGTGGGGCAGGTCAAGTTTTGTTTGCTGCCTCCGGGCTGTGCTGTCACCCTGGCTTCTGGGGAATGACCCCTCCATGTAACAGAGTGATCGTCATACCCACAGCCCACACTCTGCAGAGAGAGTTTCATCTCATTAGTCAAATGAAAGCTCACTTCGAACTTGGAATATCTGTCTGATAGACTTCAAGTAAATTATCATTTTATTTATAGCTCCCTGTCTTCCAGAAACTTAAGTGGCAATATGTTATCTGGCTCATAAAAAAATAAAAATAAAATAAAATAAAATGACACCTCAAGCAGGGCTGTGACTAATTAGGGAGACTTCCAAACGGCTGCTAATTCAAGACGCTGAAATAAAGTGTGTGCCAGCCACAGCCAGAAGCCCCCCGGAGCTCCCAGGGACCAGGCTCGCACAGCTGCGGGCTCAGGTTTCACACTGTCAGACAATTATCTGACGACTGGGCTCGCTCGCAAAGTGCCATTATAATAAAACCCTTCAGCTGCTCGAGGGGGGCCGAGACACCCACCGGGGAAGGCTGGGTGATGGGGGTTCTGACCGGAGCACTAGGTGTTACCTGCGCTCAGGTGTGGCCAGGTGTGGATTGCAGAGGCTGCAAAGGATGCCCAGAGTCGGGGGCCAGGCCTGGGGGGGAGAAGCAAGCAGGCCAGGTCTGCACTTATTGGGATCCACATTGTGTAGTTTTTTGCCCGCCAATGTTAATTTTTTTAATTTGAAATAATTTTATACTTACAGGATATGACAGAGAGTTAAGTCCTCAGGTACCCATCACCCAGCTTCCCCTGATGTGAGCCTCCCACGTGACCCCAGTTTATTTTTGTGCCAGGCACTCCAGGTGCTGAGGACTCATCTGCTGAGAAAGACAGGGGCAGTCGGAGTCCTCAGGGAGCACAGTCCCGTGGTTACATGCGCAGCCGTGATGCCCACATGCTCTCGGACGCCGTGGAAGTCAGCATCCTCGGCTGACGACCGGCAGCCACTGCAGCAAATGTTTGCCTTCGACAGCACACGTGGCCCCGCGTGAGATGCACCCCGACTCTGGGCCAGGAAAGCAGGGAAGGTGGTGCAAGCGAGTCGGGGCGGGGGCGGTGAGGACACAGCCTCCGGAATCCTCCAGTGTGTGACCTGGGACCAGCCCCCCTGCGTGACACTGCAGAATGGGGGGCACCATGAGGAGAGAGGGTGGCGTGGGGAGGGAATGAAGGATGGAGTGTGCACTTGTTCATCTGGACTCTGGCAGGAGCGTCCTGACAGCTCTGTGCACCCGCGCTGCCCCCGACCTGTCCACCCAGGTGTCTTCTCCGCCTGGCAGCCGGATGGGCCTGTTTATAGCTTTCAGTCTGGTCGTGCCCTTCCTCTGTTCAGGACCCTCCACAGCCTCCGAAAAAGAATAAAAATTCTCAGCGAGGAATAGAAGATATCAAGAGGAGCCAAATGGAAATGTTAGCACTAAAAAATACAAACGGTGAAATAAGACTCCGTGGATGGGCTGAGCAGCAGAGTGGAGACGACAGAAGACAGAACCAGTGACCTTCGGACAGGAATTACGCAACCTGGGCTTCAGAGAGAGAACAGAGAGAAAACGGTGGGAACCTGCAGAATCTCAGAGAGGCTCTGTTGGCTCATGATAGTCCCAGAGGAGAGGGAAAAGGGCGGGGGGAAACACTACTGAAAAAATGGCTGAAAATTCCACAAATAGAAGCTATAAACCTAAAGGTTCATGAAGCTGAGTGAGCAAGACAAATCCATCTCGAAAGTGGACTGAGAGAAATTGCACGTTACCTGTAGGGGAAAAACAATTAGAACAGCAGCAGATTTTAAAAATGAGAAACCATGAGGGACCGAATGAAGTGGTATGATACTGTGAAAGCACTGACAGTAAGGCATAGGAACCCATATATTTAGTTATAGTTGACATTCAATAATATTCGACTTCACCTTCATGTGTATACTGCATTGGGCACAGTCCCCCGATAAGTAAAAAAGAACAAAAATTAGGAACCCAGAATTTTTCATCCAGAGAACATCTCGATCAGGAAGAAAGGGTAATCAAGACCCATTCAGACGGAGGGAAACCCAAAGGATTGGGATAGACTTGCCCTGAATGGCTGAAGGGAGTTCCCTGTGCAGAGAGGACATGGTACACGAAGGGTGCAGAGCGCCAGGGAGTGGGGGACCCCCCCGATGGCGGGTAGCTGTGGGGACGCACCGGCCTCTCTTGCTTCCAGGCCTGTGCGTGTCCTCCCTGGCTTCTCCTGGACCCTCAGACGTAACTCAAATGACACGTCCTCTGGGGAGCCTTCCCTGACTCCCCCCGACCCCAGCTCCTTTTCTCCAGACTGCTAGGAAATGAGAGCTGGGGTGCCGGAGACATGTGGACAGAGGCAGGCAGGGCTCCAGGCGCTCGGCATACAGGAGGAAGCTTGCCCGTCTGTGAATCTTCCACAGGCATCTGCTTGTTAAGGCATAAAATGTCTCTGGAAGGCTTCCCAAGGCTCTGATGACATTTGTCTAATTCCAGGGATGAGTTTAATTCCGAGAAAGGAGCCTGGACTCTAAGCAAATATTGGTGGAGGCAGCTGGGCCTGGTGGAGGTTTGGCTTCTGTTCCTCCAACACGGACCGCCCAGGACTGGGTCGCAGGTGGTTTATTTGGAAGCACAGTGAGGGAGGGGAGGGCCGTCAGGGTGGCTCCTGAGCAGGTCGCAGCCGCGGGCACCTGGGCCGAGCCTGCCGGGGCCCCTCTGAGGAGGCCCCTCGGGGTCATCCCACTGGGGCTTGAGGAGGTCGGGCTGCTCTCCACGATCTCCAACTCCCCTTGCTGTTTGCACCCCGTGTTCACACCAGAGCGTGCTTCCAAATAAACCACCTGCGTCCACGTGGGTGGAGGGGGCCCAGGAAACATGCTTGTCAGGATTTGGACTCTTCTTTGATATTGCTTGCTCTTCTCCCACGGTCCCAGCGGGAGGGTGACTGTCGTCATTGTATGTGAGCTAGAGCTGCTCACAGTGGGCGGGTCAGGAGATCCAGTCCTTGCCTGGGAAGACAGTCCGTAAGCACAGGAAGGGAGACGCACAGAGACCACGGCCCGATGCTGGTCACCTGGATTCAGGGTCGGAGCTGGGCCCTTTGCAACCCAAACTGGAGGAGATGAAGCACGCCGGGGTTTCGGTAGGAACCCTGTCGCTCCAGTGGAAGAAGTCACAGGGATGACACTCAGCCCTCAGGAAGCCCAGGCAGGCCAACCCCACCGGTCCAGGTCCCGGCCCCCAGTTAGAAGGTGGGTAAGACCCAGGCGTGGAGTCAAAATCAGTCCCGCCCCCCAGCGGTGGCCTCCACGGGTTCCCTGCCACCGAGTGACAGTCATACCAGGAGGACAGGTGTCGTTACATTAGAACGTCAGTGTAAGTTCTCAGCGGAGTGCGTGCTGCGGAGATACCCAACGCAGTCACCTCAACCACGCACTGTTTCTGGCTCAGCTCCGGCTCCCCCGAGGGGCTCTTCCTTTCAGGGACCCTGCAGGGCTCTCCACCCCGCCGCGCGCGGAAGCACAGCACATCTGGGCGTTGCCATCAGGTGGGGGTTCCGCTCCCCTGGTTTGGCTCTGTTTTCCCAGGCCGAGTATCTTTATGTGACACTGTGGGATGGGGGTTGTTATTTTTAAAATAATGACTCCATTTTTAAAACTATCCCTGCTCATTTTAAGTAATTCACATGGTGCCAAAGTAAAAAGAAGGAAGTAAAATAAATCACCCGAACCCTTACACCTAAAAAATAACCATTGTCAACATGAAGTACATGTCATTCCAGACAGAAAGAGATACTGTAAGAAATAGAGGCGCAATAGGTGCTAGTTAATAAAAATATAATGTGCTCTTTAAATAAGTTATTAAATTTTCCTGAGTTTAACAGAAGAAAAACAATTTAAATAAAACTGAAGGATTTGTTACATTGTAATTCTTCACCATAACTACTGTTCCTTGTAAGAGCCCTCTAATGTTAAGAAAAAGGAACATTGGGCCGGCCGAGTGGCGCAGTGGTTAAGAGCTGGTTTTGGGGATGCCAGCGGCCCCGGTTCGGATCCCACATATGAGGGCTAGTGACACTGCCCTCCACAGCTAACAACAGCTCCACCTGGAGCTGGGCTGTGCGAGCCCCGGCGACGGTGTAGGCTGCAGCCCCTGCTGCCGTGGGCTGCATAGGCTACAGGGAGTGGCCGGCAGCCAGCGTGAGCTGCCAATAGCCACGGTGAGCGACCATCCAGAGGCCGGCGACCGATCTGCCTCACCCGGGAAGAGCGCAATGACGATACCAACATGGGCCAGTGAAGCAACGTCCTCTGCAACTAGACTGAAGAACAAAAAGACAGCAACTTGTCTGTTCCCCTTCCCCAATTCCCCAACACTGTTCCCCTCCCCCAATTCCCCAATAAAATCTTTTAAAAAAAAAGAAAGAAAAAGAAAAAGAAACATTGATAGAGGTAGGAACCAATGTTTTTTTTAACTTCATGTTTTATTTTGGGCTGTATTGACTCCTGATGGGAACGATGAAAAGCAATAACACACGTATGTCCTACCCGTGTCTCAGCCCTGTTGATTTCTGTTAACTGTCTTTACTTTTCCTTCATCATCGTATGTTAATCCATGTTTTGCTCTGGAACCCTCAAACCCAGGCTATTGATTCTGGAATCTATGGTTAAACGGACTCTGTGCTCACGAGGTTGCTTACCGAAGTCCTGAGTTCTTTGTTTTACCTTTTTATTGTATCATTCTGTCATTTCTGATTTATTTCAAACCTGAAGCAGGTTTTTTCCGTTGCCTATATACTGAACAACATGAAGGAATGTTCTAGAATTATAGCTCCTTCTCCTCGGACCTCTGTGGACATGGCTCCCTTTTCTTCCTGACGTTAAAGGCTTGTGACTTCTGTGGCCGCAGGGACATGGGCAGGCAGGAGGTGAGCAGAGGGTACGGGGTGACTTGCAGGGAGTGGCCGTGCTCTTTCAGCCTGAGGACATGGAGCCTGGAGCCGGAACCACGCGCGGCAGCCTGACAGTCAGCCGCGGCACCGCTGCTCTGAGGGCCTGCGTGCGTGAGGATTCACGCTGTGGTTGTCCTGAGGGGCTGAGGATGCGCGTGGTGGTGCCAGCTGGCTGACAGGTCCCCGCCAGGATGCTGACACTGGCCGTGTCCCACAGGCCATGCCTGTGTGCTTAGTGGTCTCAGTTCCATCCCTGCCCACAGCACCGGCGGTGGTGCCCCCGCCTGCCATGCCTCGGCCAGCCTGCTCTGCGCCCAGGACGGTACGGCTGTGCCATCCCCAGGAGTCACCAGCAGACATTGCGCCACCCCGGTGTGGGCACAGGACGTGAGAGCCGTCAGGCAGGGACCCGCAGAGGCAGATGCAGACAGAGGCTTCCGCGAGGAGCCTTGAGGGCTGCTTATGTAACATCCTCATGCCTTTTGTAGGTAGAGATATAATTATTTCATTATGTTTTCCTGTGAAGTGTGAAAACTCTTTCCCAACCTTCTTAAATTAGTTAAATGTAATATTCTGCAAGACAGGAGACAGAGCCGTGTTAATCGAAAGTGGAGAGGTGTTTGTGGGTTGGCGGGGTGCAGCCAGCTGTGACGATTGATGTTGGGGTTCCCGCATCGGCCTGAGACCCGCAGTCTGCTCTGTGTCTCTGGCAGCAGCTCCAGGCGCCCAGAGGCCTGTTGAGTGAGCCCAGCTCCAGCATGCCCTGGGGCTGTCTTTGAACTGAGTCAGAGAAGATGCGATTTTAATTACATTCGATGGGTGAGATTTTGCTTGGTGAGGTGTTAAGGACATTGGGACAACTTTAAGAATTCATCTCACTCGGGGTAGGTCATTGGTGAAGGCGTCGCCACGCCCGCCCCTGGTTTTACCTACGATGATCAGGGTTAAGATCCCTGTATCAGGATACCAGACCCCAGGTGGGCTCTCAGGGACTGGCGCACCACGGACATGGCCGGACATTAAGTTAAGACACAAAGGCCAGCCACAGGGTTTAACGCAACCAGTTCTTTCTGCAGCCTGTGTCAGGTATTGTGGTTCTTCAGGAGGCTGAAGCCTTCTTTAAACACCTGACCTCAAATAGCCCCTCCCTGCTACTCTCACAACTGTGCTTTATTTTATAACTGTGTACACTTGCGGCCTTTGTTCTTTTAGTTGCTTGTTTTGGTTTCACTGGAATGTGAACTCCATGAAGTCAGGGCCCTTTCTGTCTTTTTCACGGCTGTCTCCCTAGTACCTGCAAGGATGTTGGCACATAGTAAGTGTTCAATGAAACGTTGTTGAAATAAAGAACCGATGGCTGAGTGAACTGGGTTCCTCTCATTGGGACCATTTCCCAGCGGCGCTTTCTGCAGACAGAGGTACCGTTTTCTTTTGTCCACATGTCTCCCTTCCTCTCAGCTCGGCCCCCTGCAAACCCCCCGACATTGCCACACCTTCCTGGGAGCCAGCTGGATGTTGTCGGCACCCTGCCCCCGCAGCTCCCATTTTCAGATGAAATCTAATCCCTCGAATGCACATGCCCCAAGAGACGATGAGGCCACCGGTGTGTCTAACGCTGTCTTGTTCCTCCCCCCAGATTCCCGTGTGCTCAGGTCGTGGACAAGAGAGTTTGCGACACGGTGAAGAATTCGCAGACCGCCTGCTTCTTGTCCCGTGTGCGCCCTTGTGGCCGCCTGCCGCGTGTGGGGCAGGACCCGGCCGCTGGCCTCTTCCCTGTCAATCCTGCGTCTCTGGCCCATGGACACGCCCGGGCGATGCTGTGGTAGGTTCCGAGACCCATTTACAACTCCCCCCCCCCCAGCTCCGAAACTCTGGGCTCTAATGTGCTGCTCCTGAGTCTCGCCCCCTTGGAACGAGAAGTGGCACCCACGGGGGGGGGGGGGCGCCCAGAGGGAGGGGCTGCGGAGGGCGGGACCTGGAGCCTAGCAAACAAAGGGCTTGAAGCCCCGCCTTTCCAATGTCCCCATTCCCTCCGGGATGAATAGCAGGGGTGGGGTGAAGGGGTCTCAGTGCCACCTGACTTTGCAGCCACAGGACGGTGTCTTGTGTGATCCCTGAGCCGTCTGGAGACCCCCACGGGGCGTGACGGGCGAGCACAGCCTGGGCCCCCCTCCACCCTGCAGGCACACCCCCGTCAGGTCTCCCTGTGCACGCACGCACGCCCTTCCTCCGCCCCCCGTCCCCCCACCTCCCCTCTGCAGACAGGCTCGCACGCACCTGCAGGGGCCCAGCGACGTGAAGATGTGCCTGGTGTCCCCTCCCGGCGTCTCCTCAGTTCTGAGCAAGGCCGTCCCTTAGGCACTTAGTGTGTTGGCTCATAATGGCTATTTAAACGTAATTGTTACTATACGGGAGTTACAGCCCTCAAGCTGTTACTGTCGGCCCAGAGGAGTGCTTTTCCTTGGGGGCTGACTGCCCCTGCCCCTGCCTCGCCCCTGCCAGACGCAGCCCCCCCACCTGCACAGCAGTCCTGACCAGGGAAGGGGCCCCGTGTGGAGACAGGCCCCTAGATGGGGTCTTGCTTCCGTCCAGCTGCCTCCGTGGGAGCCCAGGGCCTCTGTGCCCAGGACCATGGCCGCTGGCTACCTCTGGGCCACGTTTGCACCGTTGGGCCTGTGTCTGACTCGCCGCTGGCTCTCCATCGTTTCTGTTGCCCTGACACCCGCCTGGAAGGGTTGCCCCCCCACAAGCCTTCAGCTCTGCCCCAAGCCTGTTCCAACTCCACCATCCAGAGTCCTGAGAATGAACCGTCCCCCCAAACTACACCCCCTCTGCCCCCCTGAATAAGGGGACCCCCTTAGGTCTGGCCTCACCACCCCCAGGCAGCGCTAAGTCCCAGCCAAGCTGTGCTGCCCGAGACTGGGTGTTTTGGGTACCTGAGGGGGCGAAGGGGACGCTGTTGCAAGGACGGGCATGACAGCCGTGGGGCTCTGTGTAGCCTTGGGGACGCTGGCTGGGCGTCAGTGTCCTCACGTGGAGAACGGGAAGCACCTCTGTGCAGCCCCACGGGTTTGAGGCAGGGACTGAGTGACGTGAACACGTGGCGCAGTGTCAGCCCTGAGCCGGGCTCAGCAGGGAGGCGGTGCTGCCGAAGCGGCCATGCCCGTGAGCCCCGCGGGACAGGCAGCCTGGTAGCCGTATGGGTCCGCCCACTGCCCTTCCGGCTCTCCTGCTGCTCATCCCTCCTCCTGGGGTCGCTGCCCGACTCCGAGCAGCCTTGTGACCCCGCTGGCCCAGGCGCACCGTGGGTCCCTGGGACGAGCACACAGGTCGCCGGCTCAGGGCTGGGGCATTGTGCGTGGGGAGCTAGTGTCATTCGTCCACGGCACCGGTACTCAGGTCTCCTGGTAGATACACGAGGGTCTCAGGCTTTGCAACGGGGAAAATTCGGAAAATTCAAGGTCAAAAGAAACGTAACTTCAGTCCTACCTTGGGAGCCAGCTCCTTGACAGAGGGCATCGCCCTCAGCCCGGCGGCGCTGGGTGGCTTCCCGGGAGCCCAGCCCCTGCGGCGTGCCTGGGCCGGCCCCCTCCGCGCCTTCCCGTCCCCTCCTCTCGGGCTCCCTGACCGTCCGTCCCCCGCCCGCCTCGGTCCCTGTCCCCTCCTCCTCGCCCAGCGCTTTCTGGACGCTCTTTGGTCACTGCTGTCCTCTGCTTCCTCTCATTTTGAATGTCCGCCCCCCCACGGTCCCGCCTTCTCTGCCTCCCTCTGCTTTTGTCGTTGTCCTCAGTCCTAATTGTCTCCGTCTCTGTCATTCCTGTCTCCACAGGGTGGTAGTGGTTTCTCATTTAAGACTCTTCTAATTAGGTCTCTCTGCCCACAAAATGCAGGAGGCTGTAGCTTTCCTCTGAGCAAGGTGGGCGGCTGTGTCCACGGAGCAGGGCGGCCTGAGGAACTTCTGCTTGTGCAACGAGGAAGGCTTGGCCTTGGGAGGGGGCCGGCCAAGGCCACAGGGCACCGGTGTGACTGGGTGCAGGGCACAGCGGGCCTGAGTGTGAGCCCGGCTTTCTGTGTGTCGCAGCCAGCACGAGCGCCTGTCCCCTGCTGGGGAGTGGAGCCGGCTGTAGCCCCTCCCTCAGGGCATTTTAGAAACGAGAATTCCATGAAATCCTGCACAAGAAGTTCCCGGAACTGTGCAGGGCAACTGGCAGGGGCTCAATAATATTTGGTGGATGGAAGAACTAATAAATTCCTGACGGGCTTCCGGTGGCTCCGGTCTGTGGGAAGAGCCCTCTGACGCACTAGTACCAGCGACGGGAGATCAGAACCCACTGCCCTGCGGCCACTTGGCCAGGCTGGGAACTGGGCAAGGGGCTGCTTTGGTGGCCACGTCTGAGGCCCGTTCTGTGATCTCGACCTCCCGCCAGCGTCATAGCAACCTGTGCCCGTCGGGAGCGAAGCTGACTCGGGACCAGGAATGTGCTCCTCTCAGAGACGCTGCGCTTTTCCTCGTGTGGCGCCCCGACCCACAGCCTGCTTCCTGAAACTGAGATGCTCTCTGGCTCCATGCACAGGCTTTGCGACGGTGCAGCCTTTCAAACGACTCAGTTCACCCGGCACCCTAACGTGCTCACCTGCAAAACGGGCTTCCTTGATATGCACAGACACACATGTGGACAGTGATAGCTAGCTACACACATGGCATAGATGGAACAGATACAGACATCGATGGTCTCCATGTACAGAGATAGACACAGACACACACAGATATATATAGGGAGATGCTATAGATAGCTCTCTCTCCAGGAAGAGATTTATGATAATACATTGATTGGCTCACACCACTTTGGAGGCTGAGAAGTCCCACCATCTGCTGTCTGCAGGCTGCAGACCCAGGAGAGCGTCAGTGCATTTCTGAGGCCCGAGAGGCTGAGCGCCAAGGGTGTGGGCTCCGGGCTGGGTCTGTCTGAAGGCCAGAGCACCAGGCCTCGGCAGGAGGAGACGGCCGTTCCGCCCAGGCAGTCAGGCAGACAGCGCCTTTAGCTTCCTTCCACCTGTTTTTCCCGCTAGACCTCGGCGGAGGCCATCTGCGTCACTCTCTTCCAGAGACACCCTCACAGACGTGCCCCGAGATAACGTTTAACCAGCCGTCCAGGCATCCCGTGGCCCAGCCAAGATGAGGCATAAACTCAGCCATGGGCACAGCTCACAGCAGGGCTTCTCGGACCTCAAGGTGCGCCGCAGCCCCCTGGAGAGAGAGAGGCAGGGTCTGAGGCGGCAGGTGTGGCTGGGCCTGCGTCTGCATTGCCAACAAGCTTCCGGGGGACGCCGGCACTGCCGGGCAGCCAGGTCAGACCCGCTCTCAGGCGACCAGGAGGAGGGTCTCGGTCCCTGGGAACAGTCCCGCGCGCCATAGCGACCTTGCGCTGCCGTCGCACTTACAGAGCTGCAGTGAAATTGTCTGCTTGTTTCCTGCGAGGCCACGAGAAGTCCCCCAGATGACCGTCGGCTCCGGGAGGGCGCTCTTCTCCTCACCTCCAGCCCACCACCCTTACCTGGGCTCGTCCGGAGGGCTCTCCCACCTGGACCTGCACTGTCGCCTTCACTCTCGTTCCCACACCGCGACGGAGATTCCAGGCAGACGCCAGGCCCTGCTCTCCCCTCAGAAGCCTGGGGCCCCAGGCACGTCTTCTCGCCCTGTGGCTGCACGGAGACGGAGGCGGAGCTCTGGGCCCTGCTGCTGGGCAGACACTGGGCAGGTCAGTGGTGACTGTGGGAAGGGAGCCAGTGCCTTCCAGGGCCATTAATTTTTCAGTGTGTCTTCAGATGTGCGGCTGTTGAAGACTGACAGGCTAGGCTGCAGGCCTATCAGCCGCAGAGCCCAAGGATGCCTGTGGGTTTGTCATTTCATCGCAAGCGGGGTTCACCTGGCTGGGGCCGCCGAGAGCTTGGGCGGGCAGGGTGGCGCCGGCACTGACGGGGCCCCAGCGCCAGTTATGAGGCACGCAGGACGTCGTGTAATTCGTCTCTCCCGCTCTGAGCGTGACCGTGCCAACCCCGCCACAGAAAGAGGTGAGAACACCGAGGCCCGTGTAGGTTACCGCCAGCATCCTGCAGTATCCTCAGCCAACCCACAAATATTGATCGGAAACTGCTTTGTTCCGGGAAGTGTTCTGAGGCCTGGGGACACAGTGGCCACCAAGACAGCCGCCATCTCTGCCTGTGGGGTCACATATTCTAGTTGGGGGACTAAAAATGCAATGAGACAATGCCTGTGGGGCCAAGGAGGAGGCTCTGAGGTGGCGATTCCCATTAGGCAGCAGGTCCTGCACGCCAGTCTGGGATGTGGCCGAGCAGACGCGTGGGGGCCCCGTGTGGAACGTGGGCAGAGACGAGGCAGGAAGACGCCTGGCCCAGCCTGCAGGTCTGTGTTGACTACCGTGAGCTTGAAGTGGATTTGGCACAGCACCCATTCAAGTGTGGGATTTCACCCCAGGTCTCCACGATTTCGAAGCCTCGATTTTTTTCCCCCCCGGTACAGCCATGGCTTCCAAAGGTATATTTTCAAAGCCGCAGCAGAACATTTTTATCAAGTGAAGTGTTGTGACTCTCTTCCCCAAATGCGCAACAGCCAGAAGTGCTTCATTCAGCAGGATGGCTTCATTCACTCACTCATTCCCTTATCTGTTCATCGGACAAAGTGATGATCGGCAGGCCCTGTGGGCATCCTGGGCCCCAGGGGGCCCGCCTTGTTTCTGCACCTGCCGCCCTCACCGCACTGGAGTCTCTGGGGGGGGGGGGGCGGAGCATGGCCTCTCGGTCCTGTATGCATTCCCAGCGCCTCCTAAGCCTTGGGCACCTGCTCGGCTGACCCTGTGACCAGTCCCTCGCCTTGGCCCATCCCGGGGCTTCCAGGCTCCCTCTGTTTTTCCGGTCAGCGCCTCAGCCAGCTTGCCTGCTGCTCATGACCCCTCTGTCTGCAGATCTCACCTACAGGTGCCACCGTTGCCTTTCCTCCCCTGGCCTGGCTTCTAGCCGCACCCCACGGCTCCTTCGTGTGGGAACAAGGCCCAGCTCCACGAGCCTGGGCCTGTCTTGCCCATGGGGCGCTGAGTAGGCGCTCGGTAAACACGTGCACAATCAGCCGTGCCCTCCTGGGAGAGGGCGGGTCCCACGCCACGCACATGGGCGACGGGGCTTGTCGCTGCCCAGCGGCAATGGGCAGAGCGCTCCTGGCTGCGTTGGGCCACTCGCGCAACTGCATTTTGGGTTGACGTGTTTCCAGGGCATAACTGCTTGTCCTGGACACTCTTCTGATGCCACTGGCTCTGAGTCCTGGGCTTGGGGAGCAGGCTCACCGCTGTGGCCCCGTCAGGCCGCTCAAGGAGCCCCGCTTCCTGCCAGAGGCGCGATCGCAGCTCTCAGGAGAGCCTGTTGGGAGGATACTGCCAGCCCTCCGATACTGGCTCCTCTAAACACAGGCCCAGGAATAGGAATGAAACCCAAGCTGTCTCTTTAGAGGGCGCTTGCCAGCTTCAGGAAGCGGCTTCCTGGGCCTTCGGTGACAAGGCACATCTTTGCCAAGCAGCTCCCAATAGCCCGGGCACAGAATGCGCTGAGGAAAAGCAGACCCTGCCCCGCTGTCTGCACATCGGGGTTCCTCGTCTTCAAAACTCCCTGGTGCCCACTTACCATCAAGACAGTTTTATGAAGTGGTAACATCATGAAACTAAGCGAAAGATGTCTTTTTAAAAACTGGTAAAAAATTTATAATGTGTGCGTCTTTAGATAAAAAATTGAAAAAGTAGTAAAGTTTACCGTATTTCGATGCTAAATACAGTGAAAAATGTCCCAGCGGAGTAGCCGTGAGGCCGTCAGGAGTAAGTCACACGGGACATGAGTGACCTGACTTTGGTGGAGGAGGTCTCGTCTGGGCCCCGAGCACAAGCTGACCGCCTCCCAGGGCGACCCCGCACCGGGGCCGTGGCCGAGCCCCTCTGGCCCCTGTACCGTGGGGCCGGGCTGTTGGCACTTGCGTGGTTTTGCACATCAGTGTTCCTCTGGGGAAGCGGCCCCGTCCCACCTGTCCTCTCAAGCTCCCTGTCGCGTCCCAGCCGGGAGGGCCGGGGCCGTGGCTGGCGCAGCCCAGGGCGTGGAGGGCCGGGAAGAAGGCTGCTCAGTGGGCCACCCCTCCAGCTTCCCTGCTCGCAGCCGCTGTGGCCCTCCCGCCAGGGGCCCGTCAACGCCCGAGTGGTGAGGCACCGCTGCCTCTGCCATCGTGGGAGAACACCCCTGCGGGAGGGGGACACACATGCGCAACAGAGCCCAGCCTCCCAACACCTGAGCAAGGGCACCAGGGCCCCCGGCGACGCCTGGTGCATGAAGAATAAGGGGTTTTACACGCCAGTGAGGCTTCCTGGCTGCTCAGCCCTCTCGTGGGCGGAGATGGCTGGCAGCCCATGGCAGCAGGAGCCGACAGGAGTTGGGAGGGACACTGTCGCTGCAGCACATGGCACAGAGGCAGGTGCCTGTGTCCTGCTGACCAGACACAAGCCCAGGGCAGTGGGCGGCTCCATGCACAGGAACCAACACTTGAAATGGCCTTTGGAGCCTCCATTCCATCTGGCCTCGTCTCCCCTTTCGGGATCATGTGGAAGCAAATCCCCCAGCTTTGTGTTTGTGGGGTGCAGCTGTCTTTGCACTGGGATTCAGACAAGACCCCCTCAGTGTTTTTGGCTGATGGCTGGTCTAAGTCTCTGGGTGTCCTCTCCCTGTGTTTTGGTTTGGTTTGTTTTCCCCAGTGCAATATGCTGGTTGCGAAATCGGGGTCACTTCTCTGTCGTTTCCCAGTCTGGACGTTGCTGCAGCGCTGGTCCTCCATGCCTGCCTCCAACCCCCCCGGGCTGGGCTGGGGCTTTACCTGTGGTCTTCTGTCCTGCCCACGGAGCTAAGCTGCGGGCTTTCACCTTGGCCTTTGTCTGCTCAGCATGGACAGGAAGACATTAAACACGTCCTTTCAATCTTGTTTACATGTTGTTTACATTTGCTTTGAAAGTGTTTATTGTTGTGGGAAAGACAAAGACAGTGGTTCATGATGATTTACAGGGATGGCAACTATTCAGGAACTCCGGAACAAGAATGAAAGGGAGACCTACTCTCACTGGAGATCCTTCTGTGTTTTTAAAATTTGGGGCCACATAAGTTCTTTTTGAAGTGCAAATGGGAACGTCAGTCCACAGCGGTTCCGCTTTTTCTGGGGCAGGGACCGCAGGACTACGGCTCAGGCGGCTGGGAATGCAGCTCCAATGGACCGACCCCTGTGACCGGTTACTGTCTGGCTGTGAGTGGTGTCTTTGCTTCCTTAGGCCCCAGGCTCTTCATTTCAACGCGGACCCTAGGCTCGCTGGGAGGACTGCACGAGACAGCGGGTCCCAACGAGGCTTAGCCCAGCGCCCAACACGGACTGATGGCTCCATAAACCGGGCACTGAGGAAATGGTTCTGAATTCCTGCTGAACCCAACAGGCAGATCCTGTGCAAACTACAGCAGAAAAATAGACCCTCCGTATCCATGCAGCCTGAATCAGTGCTGTCCAAGTTAGTTTGTCTCAATTTATTCTGACTGTAACACAATCAAACAGCCACAGAGCAGTGCGCTCAGAGGTCGCTCCCTTACGTTGTCCTCCTCATCCCATTTGGCATGTATTGATGGCCATTTAGAAATAATGTTTATTTCCTATGCAGCTGCATTTTCAGAAAGAGCGAACAAGGAGGGGGTGGTGTGATGAGCAGGAAATTTTATTAAGAGGTAATTTAATGTCGCTGATACATTGCACATGAGGTGAGGAAACGCCCTGATCGATAGGTGTCCACATTGATGTCGCATTGGCTTCTAGCCCGTCGCCGGCGTATTTAATTAGCTTGTGATTTGGAAACTGCATGGCTGGAGAACGCTGGACGTTGTGCCCGAGCTTCAGCTGGGCGAGCTGCAGGTGAGGGCGCTCTGCACGGAGGGCTTGCCTGGGCGCAGCCTCACTCACACGTGTGTCTCGGGAGGTCGCACGCCCGTGCTGTCCCCACTGTCTCGGGGTGCTCGGGGTCTTGCTGAGTTCACTCCGGTCACTGCTCTGCTCAGCACTGCTGGTCCTGACGTCTGCATGGTTCCCTCCATTTCCCCTTCACCTGAGGGGCTGGCAGCGGTCAGCGGTGCTGCGGTGGCCATTCTGCGGGTTGGGCGATGTGACCGGCACAACACTGGCCTCCCAGGGGTGTTCACGTCACGGTCTCTGGGTGCTGGGAACACTGTCGGCCACAGGGCAAAAGGGGAGAAACTGAAAACATAACTCAGATTGCACATCAGGTGCCCCTGAGATGGGAGATGACCTGGTGTTTCCAGGGAGCTGTGAGCACAAGGTTCCCAAAGTGGACGGGGTGCAGCGTGGGAGGACCTGGCCTGCGGGTGCTGACCTTGAAGACGGAGGACAGGCCGCCAGCCCAGGCGTGCGGGTGCCTCTAGCAGCACGCAAAGGCCGGGACCTGGAGGCCCCCGGAGGCCTCAGCCCGGCACACACACGTGTTTCAGCCCAGTAAGGCTACATCAGGAATGCAACTATTAGCCGTGTTTCGTTAAGTCGCCCCGTTTTGGTCATCTGTGAGGGCAGGACCGGCAGCCTCTCAGGCTGTGCTCTGCGTCCCCGTCACACGGCCTTGCCCATCTCTCAGAAGGGGACATTTCCAATCAGACTGGGGCCTCGTCTGGGACACTGGTAGGGACACACAATCTTGGGACTTCCTGATCTTGGAAGTGACGTGTCATCGTTTTGGCTGCTGGGTACAGCGGCACTGGGTGTTGAGGCCGGGGCCGTGGGCGCCACGCTGGGAGGCGCCTGCCGCCCGCCCTGCCTCACCACCCAGCATCCCGGCCAGGGTTCTCCAGAGCAGCAGACCCATCAGGAGATCCGGACGCAGACGCGGAGGTGAGTGTAGGAAAGATGTGGCTATGGACGTACAGACAGGTATAGGCAGACAGACACACGGGCTTTCCGCGAGGGCCTGGCTCCCATCAGCAGTCATGCCGTGTGCCCTCTGCAGCGGGAGGCCCGGGAGCCAGCGGTGTGCCGGTCGGGTCTGAAAGCCTAAGAACCAGGGGCCGCTGGTGCAGCTCCGTCCACGGCGGCAGAGGGTGCGACGGGAGGCCCCAGCTCACGGAGGGAGGAAAACAAAAGGGGGGAACTCATCATCCCTCTGCCCTCCGTTCTCTGCAGGCCTCAGCGGTTTGTGAGGGACCCACCCTCCCAGGGGAGCCCCCATTTACATGCTAGCCCTATCCAGAAACACCCGCACAGATGTGCCCAGAAATAACAGTATGGGCACCCTGTGGCCAGCCAGGCTGACAAACAATTAACCATCACACCCCGGTTCCCAGAGGGGGGTCCACGTGACAGGGACACTCACAGACCTGGCAGGACAGTAACTCCCCTCACCAGCTGTTCAGCCCTCAAGTGTCCTTCACAGGCCAACTGACAGGTCTCTCTAAAGCTTCCCGACTCCTTGCTGCCCTGGAGACCGCCGTCCAGCCCCAACCTGCCTCTGTGTCGCCGAGTGTTCGGGGAAAGTTCCTGACTGTCCCTGAGCGTGGGTGTCCGTCACCCTAACCAAGACAGTGAAGCCCGCACAGAAAGCTCAGGGCGCGTCTTGTCACCTCCTGTCGTGACAGCACCTCGTCACAGTCTCTAAACAGCTGTGTCCTCCCCGTCCGTGGTTTCCCCGAATGGACCAGTGGATGTCCCCAGGGCGATGCCGCGGGCACCTGGGCTCCTGGCTCAGCCCTCTGCTCACCGAGCACCTTCCCTCGCCTTCCCCGGGTGGCTCTGCCGCGGGCTGTGGGGCTGAGGCTCTGAGGCAGGGGCTCCCACTGCTGCAGGACGCGCCCTGTCCTGCTCTTGGCTGGGAGGATGTGTGCGGCTGAAGTGTCCTCGGAGACAGACGGCATCTTCGCTCGACGCACAGGTCCTGTCCCTACCCGTGGCACGGCGGCCCCGGCTGCACAGGCATCGCCTCTGCTGCTCGCCGGGAGGGGGTGGCGGAGAAGACGCATTTGGAGGCCTGGTTTGCTTGGGCGGAAATGTCCGAGCCGCCTTGGGAATGAGCCCTCTTTTCATTCGTGGTTCTTCACGGCTGACATATGGTTGTGGGGAGCCAAGGAAATAGGCCCCATCCTCTTGTTCCCCAAAGAATTGAGCCATCTTTTTCCTTGTTGCCGCCTGCCACCCGTGCTGAAAGGTTAATCTGGCCCTCCTCTCAACGAGCGCATTCATCACCAGGAAGAGACCTGTTGTGGGAAATATCGATCAACGGCCGCTCGGCCTCCTCTGGCGGGAACTGAGTGTCGCAGTCAGTCGGGGGCTTGGCGCTGGGCAGTGGGAGGAAGCCGTGGCCTCTGCGGGTGGAGGACAGAGGACAGCTGGAAGGCGTCCCTTCCAGGGGCCTCTCCTGTGGCTCAAAGGGCAGGCTGGGTCAGTGTGGCTGGGCTAGGATTGGGGCCCACAGACGGGGGCAGGCCCGAGACAAAATGGTGTCCACTGCTCCGCTGGCCAGCCTGCTGGAAAAACCCACTGACGTCGACTCGGCACTCAGAAGATTAGATTCAGCGGAGGTCTGGACACCAGCTAATCTCCCTACAAGTCGGTTGTTTCCAGAGGCCCTGCCAGCCCCTTCCGCACATTAGGCCATAACTTAGTATTAAGTCTGGGTCCCGTCGGTAAATGTGAACCCCTCCCTCCCTCCCTCCCACCCGCCAGCCCCCAAGGGGAAGACCTGCTCTGTCTGTGGGCGTGGCCAGGAAGGCTTCAAGGAGGCGGCGGCTGCCGAGCAGTGCCTTAAGAAGGACTGAGATGCATCACGAAGGTGCTGGGGGCGGAGGAGGTCCCTGTGAACAGAGCACACAGGACGGGTGTCAGCAGGTGTTAAGCTGGCCAGAGTGGTCACTGAGACTCGTCGTCCTGGGGGCCTGCGTGATGGGCCGGGGGCTCCTGACAAGTGGAAGGATGTCACGTGGTGCCTGCCATAGAGGGCACTGGAAACACTCGCTTTCCTAAAATAACTGGGATTATCGGTTGTGACAGAAAACCGTCTGCGGCAGTCAGGTCTCAGCTGGAGGCTGATGGAACATTCAATTTGGGGAACATGACGCCGTTCATAAAGGAACAGTTTACGACATGTGAAGGAAGCCACCAGCACAGGGCAGCACCGGGCCACCCAGCCGGCCCTCAGGGACGCGGGGTCAGGGGCCAGCGCAGACGCCCCGCCAGCCTGCCCGGTGGGCCACACTGCCCTGGGGGCTGGGGATGGCCTCGCATCGCCGGGCAGTGCCCAGGTCGGGGCAGGGGTCTGTGACTGCAGCTGCGACACACAGCACGGCCGCGGCCAGCCCAGCCTGGACTAAGCAGAAGAACGGGTTCAGCAGCGCATGCTGGAGAGCCGGCGGCAGGCGCCACTGAGGCCAGGCCCCTCGGGCCCTGCTTCCCGGGGGCGCCATCTCCACACGGCCCCGTAGCTCCAGCAGGAGCCCAGGCCCCCACCTGCGTTGACCCCTGTAAACATCCTGAGCCTCAGTTTCTTCATCTTTACAATGGGAGCCACACTGCCTTCACTCAGGTGTGGAAAGAGGGAGGCACAACAATGGCCCCAACCTTGGACCTGGGAGCCACACGGCCGGGACAGGCCCTGGTGCAGCCTCAGCACGTCAGGCGGGATAATGCGGGGGTCTCCGCTGTACAGGTGACACCTGCGAGTGTGTGTCAGTGCGTTTATCACGTCATTGTTATTTACGCTTAGACTGTTCCTTCTGAGTTTTCAGAGGGGTTTTCAGTCCTCTGCTGTGCGAGGACTGGTCCCCCTCCTGTCCTGGGACAGAACGGTGACGCTGGTCTCCTTGGCTGCTCACATACTCCTTCTTTGTCCCTGAGCTCACTTCCTGTGGACCCCACGTCTCCCACATTGTCCAGAAGAGCCTGTCAGGCCAGTGGCTGGTTTCCTTGCTTGTGGGGAGGTGGCGGGGACCCACTGGTGTCTGCCCTGCACGGTGCCCACATGCTCACCGCTCACTGTGGGCACACAGCACTGAGAGCATCTGGCGAGGGCCCTGGAGTGTGTGACCAGCATGTCCATGTCCTCAGGGGCAGGAGGCGGCACCCAGGCTGGCCTCCCACACTGGAGGGACTGCCTCTCGCTGGGAACGGTGCATGCTGGGAAGAAGGGGACACACGCTTTCTTTCTTCTGCTTTGTGAGAGAACCACTTGGCCATGAAATCGAATTGAGGTGAGATGCATATTAAAACACGGGGCCTGCTAAACGTGGCTAGATGGGAAGGCAACACTGCAGGGTCGCCGTCTGACTATCCGTCCGACTGTGTCACACGGCTTCTAGTTCGAACAAAAAGTGTGTGAGTTCACGTGTGATCTGGGATACACGTCAGGTGGTCAGACTGCGGCCTGCACCACCCAGCTCCTTGGTGACAGGTCCTAGTCCTGGACACGCCATGCAGTGACAGGGCTCACACTCTAGGGACAGGCTGGTGGCCTCCATCATTGTTGCTTGTTGAGAAGGCTCCATAGGATTGTCTTTCTTGGAAACGCAGTGATGGGCGAGGCCAGCTGACCGCCCGGCCCCCCTCCCTCGTACCGCCTCTGGGACCCCCAGCCTCTGACGTGCAGTGGGCTGCGGGCTCACGTCTGTTCTGGCAAAGGGAACAGACCGAGGCTACCTGTGCAGGCTGCACACCAGGTTGGGGAGGGTTCTCCCCGACCTGCCCAGCAGGTGCTCAGGCCACCTTCATCTCCTTGTCCCTCTCTAGGGGCAGTGACTGTCCCCACAGAGCCAAGCTGGCTGTGCACTGAATAGAGGAGCAGCTGGACACCAAGGCTGACAGACGGGCAGTGGCTGCTGCGTGTTGCCCTCATGAGGCCCACCCACCACTGGACGCTGGGCCGGGGCTCTGTCCACCTTGAGAGGCGCTGGGGGCACAGGCTGCTGACCCCCGTCCTCGCCTTGGGACCCTCAGGTCTTGCTTTCTCTTCCCGAGCACTGCTCGTTCCTGCTGTTGTCGCCAGCCCAAATTTACCAGCTTGGAAGCACAGTTCTGGAGGTCAAGATGGTGCCCACGGGACCGCAGCCGAGGTGTGACTGGGTGGCATGCCCTCTGCAGACCGGGGGGGTGGGTGGGCGGGTGGGGTGTGTCCCCTGGCCTCTTCTGGCGTCCTAGTCTCACAGCCCCCTGCGCCACGTGTTAGGCCCACAGTGACGTCACCTGACCTCCGCTTCCGTCACCACGTCCTCCTCCTTACAAGGAGGACACTTGTGATGACACTGGGACCACCCATCTAAAGATCCTTAACTGAGTGACATCTGCAAAGTCCCTTTAGCCACGTAAGGTGACAGAGTCATGGGCTCTGGGGACTAGGATAAGGACACTTGGTGGCTCTCACTCTGCCAACCAGACCCTCAGCCGAGTCTTTTGTCTTTATCCCCTCAGTCCTGGAATCTCCTATGCTGCTTGGACGTCGGGGTGAGAAAGGTTATTCGGATATGGCAGTCTCTGCTTTTTCTGCTCTAAATCCCGCCCAGGAGACTATTGGTTCACCGTTTGAGTTTGAGGAAGAATGGGTACGATTAGAACAGCCGACTGTCACACCCACCAGAGTGGCTGGCAGGCAGGACACACGCCCCGCTGCAGGGGGGACGCGTTTCCACAGCCAACACCAAAGCAAGGAGCTCACCGTTCTCCTTGTTCCCGCACAAGGAATCAAGTCTGCCGACCGGTTCAAGGGGGTCACGTGCACGTTCTGAGCCAATGGCTGGCCAGGCCAGCGTCACGTGACTGCCCCTGGGAGCAGGAGTGGGGTCATCACACCCCAGTGACAGCGCCCTGACCGGGGCGATGCTTCCCCGAGGGCAGGGAGGCACCCGCCCGGGACTGTACCTGCGACAGCTCTGGGCCCCGGGGCTCCCACGGCAGGTTTTCCTCCCTCCCGACAGAGGCTGTGGGCAGCCGTGTGGGCGCTGTGGTGTGCGGAATGAGCGATTCGGCTGGGAGGCACCCGGGCCTTTCAGTGAGCCTCCGGGGGGCGCTCCGCAACGCTGGAGCCTGGAGTGGGGGAGAGACACGTCACACACCTTCCGTTGTAAAGACGATGGAAAGTGAGGCACAGAGAAGCTAAATCACTTTCCCCAAATCTCACAGTGATGTCAGGCCATTTGAAACCTGCTCTTTCTGACTATCAGGGTGTTTAAATCTTGGTTTGGCACAACTGACATTCTGGGCCAGTTCTGTAGCGGGGGCTGTCCTTCCCTGGGGGGTTCAACAGCACCTCTGCCCCAACTCGCGAGACGCCAGGACCTCCCTGCCCCCACGCTGTGACAGCCAGAACTGTCTAGACTGTGCGCAGTACCCCGAGGCAGGAAGGCGCCCTGGCTGAGGACTCGGCCGTCAGTGCCGTGATGGGAACCCGGACCTTGTCCCTTAGCAGCCGTGTCCCCGCTGGGTGAGCCCCGGGCTTCTTGGCTGGAACACGGGGTCAGAACCACCGTTGACTGCTGCGTCACCTGTCGGGTACTGAGCCCCTGCCCGGTGGAGTGCCTCTCTCACCAACCTGGGCATAATTTTACAGAGAAGGTGTTTGGTTTTTTTTTTTTTTGCAAATTAAAGACACTGAATTTGCAAATGAGGGCAGGATTTGCGGCCCCTCCCGTCGCCTAATTAGTACAGCTGCGTGACGGCCCGACTCCTTCAAAGCAGGTGCCCTGGGACATGGGCCTCTGTAGAGCTGGCTGGGGGCGTGGAACAGTCAAATGTCCAACATCAAACGTTTCAAAGCTCAGAAACGAGGCTTCTGTGGGAACGTTCCCCAGCCTATTAAATTCCCTCACGTGGCTGGCGACGGCCACACGGCCTCGTCTCCGGCTTCCTCGGGTCCTCCAGGATGGCTCACGGACGCGCCTGCCCCTGCTCCTCCCACCCCCGCGCCAGGCCTCCTCAGTAGCCTCGCTTCCGGCCCTGGAACGGAACACCCTCCCTGAGCCCATGTTCACCACTGTCCCTCCTGGTCACCTCTGAGTCCCCACTGCCCAGCCCACGGCCGGAAGAGGGGGCTGGTCAGTACGTGTGCAATCCATCAAGGACTCTTGCCCATTGGACCTTGCGATGGCCATCAGATGCTAGACCCAGGGCCATGGATCCAAAGCCTCGCGACCGGGTGGCCTCCGCACTGCAAATTGCCCTGCACCTGCCGAATGCCCCACGTCACCGGAGGCCAGTCAGTTGGTCTGCACGTGGCCGTGTCTGTCTAGCAGACCAGGGCTCTGGCTTGTCAGTCCCATCGCGTGCAGCTGTCCGCCCAGTCATTTCGATTCCTCCCTGAGTGCTCCAGGCGGCCACGCCGGGACCTGGCCACGAGGATGTGTCGACAGCCCCCCGCGGTGTCCCTGCGGGCCTGTGTGCGGGGCCACATCCTGGCCCATCACCTCCGCCGCCCAGGTGGGTCCTGCTGTCCTTCCCTCCTTCTCCCTCCGGCCTTCCTGCAGCTGATGCTCAGCGAGGCTGTGTGGGCCACGTCAGGCTCATCACCTGGGTCCCGGGCCACCTCGTCCTTCACACTTGACCTTGTGTCGGGGTCTTCCCAACGGCTCCGTTTAAGGCCACATCTTGAGACCAGGACTGTGGAAACTGGCTCCCAGGGCAAGAACTGACTCCCTCCAAGGCCCAGGTCCAGCTGCACCTGAGTGACCGGAGGGCCTGGGGTGACACCTCCAGAATGGACACGGATGCCACCGCTCCTCTGGACGCAGTGCCGCCAGCCCAGCAGAGTCCGCAGCAATGCTGCCCAGTACCCCATGCCCGCCAGTCCTTGGGGGTCTGCCTCCCAGCCGGCCACAGAAGACGTGCTGCAGGGGGCCCCCAACAGTCACCATTTAGGGAGCTCAGGAGAAGTGTGGGGCCCGAGCGCCGCCGGGGGCGTGGGGTGGCCTCAGGGTGCTACGGCCCACGCGCTGCCATCCTCCTCGTTTTGTGGAAACTTCCTGCACCACATTTGGGAGCTCGTCACCCCCAACCAACAACAGGACGTAGAAATTCCTTGAACAGACGTCCCAGAGCGAAGCTAGTCATTGCTCAGACACAAGGTAAAGGCAGCAAAACCCCCCACTGTAATGACCTTGAGGGGGTGCTAGGGTGTGTGTCAGCAGGGACAGGCGTACCCATAGGAAGAAGCACCCAGGGGACGGGCGGCTCGCGTGACGCTTGGGGCTGGCTTCTCGGGGCGACGGAGCAGTCGCCCTGGAGTCGCTCCTCTCCACCCTTCTTCATTAGCGGCCTGAGGAGAAGGGGTCGGCGTGGGTCCTGGACGAGTCACACACCTGGTCCTGCTGTGCTGCTCTCGGACCTTAGGCACGTGACGTCCTCTGTCTGCACCCCGTTTGCCCATCTGCAAAATGGGAAGGTTGGAATGTATCTGATTTGGCACTGAAAGGTAGAAATAATTTCTAAAGCCAAGCGACCAAGTCTGTTTAGAATCCTTGCCCACTACTGACCAGCCCAGGATGGTGTCAGAGACCGAATGGGAACTTCAGCCTTCGCTCGAGGGTCTGGGATGCCGGACGGAGCCTTGTATTCATCCCGCTGTGGCTCTCACCAGCATCTCCTGTCCGTGTGCGTGCTGCAGCAGGCCGATTCCTAGCGAGCCTCTCACACCTCCCCTGCTCTTGTTACTAACAGACTCCCACGTGCAGTGGCAGATGCATATTCTTCCCCATAAAAGCAATCCAGACACGAGTGTCAGGGCTGGCGTGCTGGCTCCCAGAGTCGTCAGGGACCTTGTTCTCCATCCCACCACCCTCAGTCACCCGCTGGCTGCTGCAGCGCCAGCCTTCACAGCACATTCCAAGAGGAGAAAGGGGCAAACCCCCTTTAGAGGGATTTCCCAGAAGTCCCACTCTGTGATTTCTGACAACAGCCCCCTGGGCAAGCCTAGCTGCACAGGGAGGCTTGGAAAAGAGAATTTTCACTGGGCACATGGTTGCCCCAAATAAAGCTGGGGCTTGCTTTAAAAAGAGGTGGTGAGTGGGCCGGGCCAGTGGCGCGGTGGTTAAGCGCTGGCTTGGGAAGCCAGCGGCCCCGGTTCGGGTCCCACTTATGAGGGCCAGGGACACTGTCCTCAAAAAAAAAAAAATAACAAAAAGAGGCGGTGAGGATTGATGTTGGTGAGCAGACAGCTCCCTGTGCTTGAACTGCCCACAGGGCTGCTCCAGACGGCCGCGCCTCCCCAGGGACTCCGCTGCCCTGCCGTGACCACCGCCCATGGGCCCTCATATGCTGTCTTCAGACCTGCTCCGTCCTTGGCCTAACGCAGGCCGACTGGCTCCAGGCCGCCCAGCACCCAGCTCCCCACCTACCAGGGATCTGACTGCACCCCAGCTACACGTTAGGCCCTACCCGCCTGTCCGGCCCCTGGCTGACGTCCACTGTGAACCGTCTGAGTCCGGCTCTGCTGACAGCTCCCGGCCTGCCATTCTGGCATCTCTGCTGCCTGTCCACCTGACCCAGCCCTGCCCCTCGCCCCCGGTCGCCCCAGACCTCAACCCGAGTCCCAGCTCAAGGACCCCAGACAGACCACAGCTCTTCTCAGCCAGCTGTCTTCACTGTGCAGGGAGCCTGATTATTTTTACTTACATGACATTAGGGCCTACTCACTCTAGACAATTTGGAAAACACAAGCAGACCACTATGAGAAGAGGACATCTACTCACACCCCCTCCCGGTGCTGAGATAAACACTGTTAATATGAGAAACTGCTCACTTGGGAACTCCTGGAAATGCGCTTCCCATGCCAGGGTCCCCTCGCCCGCCGTGTGGGACACGTCTGGGCAGCTTCCGCCTTGGCTTTCGGGAGCTCGGATACTGCTGGGCATCACATGGACACTGCCCGCCCCGCCCCGGGCGCACCCAGCAACACCACCAGGAGGGGCCCAGCCTGCACTGCAGAGTCGCAGAAATGCTAAAAATTGCAATACACACAGTTGTGCCTTTCAGCCACAACATTTTGGGGCGGTTTGTTATATCGTAACAAATACCTTGATGGTCGCAGCATTTTGCGACTTGCACGTTCAGTTTTTACATTAGACCTTATTCCTACATACTTATGTTGTGGTGAAAAGTGAGTTCCGGATTTTAACACTCTGTGGCCCGGTGATGCAGACTTGCATCTATATATTTAAATGCCCCATCCTCAGTGTGTTAATTTCAACTTCTCCACATTTTAGCTGTGACTTTGGGCAAGTTACTTGACCTCGTCTATAAAATGGACTTGATAAAAACCTCACAGATTTTGGGGAAAATGAATGAGTTGACAGAGGTAAACTACAGTGTCCAAAACGTAGATCAACATCAAACAGATCTGTATTTCACTCAATCTTTTTTTTTTTTTTGGAGGGCAGTGTCACTGGCCCTCGTATGTGGGACCGAACCGGGGCCGCTGGCTTCCCAAGCCAGTGCCTAACCACCGCGCCACTCGGCCGGCCCCTCACCCAATCATTTCTTAATGGCCATGATGTGTCACCATGACCTGTCCCCGCGTGTGTGTGCCATGCGTCAGCCGTCCGTGCGGCTGGGCACTGATGCTATTTCCAGCTCTTTCACTGGTAGAGAGCATGAGACCAGAGCCTCTCGTTTCTGCTCTTCGCAGGAGAAGACAGTGAGGCTGAGAAGGAGCGAGCCACTCGCTCAAGGCCACACGGGGGGCTGAGGTTGCACCCCTGGACCGTCACCGGAGGGCCGTGCTTGCTGCTGGGCCCAGCTTGAGTGCCCAAGCTGGGAGTGTGGCCGCCGCTGGCATCACAGCGTACCCGTCTCCTGGAGACCAGCCACCCTCGGCAAGGAGGGGTCTTCCGACACACACTCAGTTTTGCAGGAGGGTGAACGCTCGCAGCTTCTGCATGTGTCTGCCCAGCCTTCAGCCACCTCTGTCTTGACTGTCACCCTCAGACTGGCAGGGGCGTCTCCTGGGAGGATGGACTGATCACAGACGGGGGGTGGGGGGTGGTGCTGGTGTATGGACTCGACCCGGCTTGACAGTGGCTTCCAGCGGCCCCCACAGGCATCTTAGGCTCAAAGGCAGGCCACTCGGCTCTCTGAGCCTCAGCGTCCCCTCCTCCCTCCCCGAAGTCCCCCCATCGTGGGGAGTAAGGGAGAGAGTGTGTCGAGTGCCCAGGACCGGTAATTCCCCGCGCCTTCTTGGCAGGGAACCGCTAAGGAAGGTGGCAGTAATTTTTCATTGTCCTGGCCTGGAGAAAGGATGGCCCTGGGAACGGAGAAACATTTGGATCGGAAAACTGAAGTTCTCCTGTGCTCTCTGAGGTGTCAGGAAAGATGAAAATAAAAGGTAAAAATTATTTCTGCAAATGGGAGTTGGTTGGTGCCAAGTCATCTGTGTGTGGAGCGCTGCCTTCTCGCACTTCGGCCAGTTCTGAGTCTGCTCAGCACATCCACTCACCTGCTGCCTGTGATGCCCAGTGTCATGGCTGCAGAGGGCGGCAGCGGGCGTGTCCGTGGCGGTCGCCAGTGGGGCCCCGCGGCCCTGCCCAGTCTCCTCTGCCACCCTCAGGTGTCGTCCAGCCACTGCTCAGAGTCGTTTCATCTTCGCAGGATTGGGCCACCTCAGAGACGGTGAAGGGTCCAATCTCCATCCCCTCTGAAATGAATTCAGGTTGATAGACGGTCATTTTGATAACTTCTCATCCCATTTCTTCCTTTTTGATTCCTTCCTGACATCTCCTTGGCATGGGGCTTACTCATGAAATTCAGGTGCCAATAAAAGGCAGTTTTAACGAAGGCCTTTGTGCTGAGATCGTTTTCTTTCTTCCTCTTTTCCTCCCTCTTGCTTTCTTTCCCACCTTTCCTTCCCTCCCTTTCCTCCTTTCTTTCTTCAAATGCACGAGGCATTTTCTATGTGCAAATCGTACAGTGGACTTGGGTGATGCAGGCTTCTGTGTGAGGGACAGTCCCTGCCCTTCAAAGAGGGGAAAGCGAATGAAAAGCAAAGATCTGCCATCTGCTGCCACGGACGCTGTGCGACGCCTCCCTGGCTCACCACGGCCAGTAGCTGTCCTTGTGTGCGGGCCGCTCAGGGCTGGGCATCCACACTTCAGGTGGCCAGTCAGCCGCATGCGGCTCCAGGCTGATGGCTGGCTTCCGTCTGCCCAGTGTCCCCACTGCGGCCAGTCTGCAGGGTTGGCAGGCATCTCCCGCACAGCGGGTCACAGGACCTCAAGGTCACAGTCACGCCTCTGCCTGCGTCGTGGCCCCTGACACCCGCTGGCCAAAGGAGGTCACGGGGCGAAGCCCAGCACCAATGAGCAGGGGCCTGAACCCCTACACACACTGGGAACGGAAGGCAGGAAATATCTGTTGAACATTTCAGGCAGGCACAGGAGGGACAGACAGCAAAGGGATGAAGACAGAGCACAGCCAAGGCAGCCGCCCCAGCCGGTGTGATCAGGGAGGACATCCGGAAGGAGGCAAATCTTGGGTTGAGCATTTAGAGCTTCAAGAAATGAACGCAGTGGAGACAGGGGATTGGAGTGTCTCTTCCAGGCAGGAGGAGCTGCCCAGGTCAGTGTGGGAGGCTCAGCGGCCCCAGGGCCCACTCGGTGGCTAGTGTTCTCATCCCCGAGCAGGTGCAGGAAGAGAGGATCTCGGAAAAAGAAGAAAGAGCAGGTGCCAAGGCTTGTCTGGCAGCACAGACGCTGAAGGCAGAGCCGGGCGGTGATAACCGCACCTGTGACGTGCACCTGTGTGCTGTTGTGACTGATGGGTGGGGGGACCTGCAGGTGGGGAGGCGGTCGGGGCCCACCGCGACCTGCAGGGAGACAGGGTGAGGGTGTGGGGTGCCCGCGGCTCACAGGATGGAAGGCAGAGGAGCTGACACAGACTGGGAGGCGTCACAGCGATTACAGCTGCTCTAATAAATGTCACTGTACTACGTGTCTCATGAGGACTCCGTGAGATGCCAGCAAACTGAAGATGGACAAAAAAGGAACAAAGTACATTTTTTTACAAACGATACTCCGGGAAATTGATTTTGTTCAAAGGCAGTGAATGCTAGAAAGGAAAGCAGTGATCACCAGGAGACATCATAGAAGACTCGCCCTCCTTTTTGTAGGAGCTGCTGGGACTCGGGTTTTGCAGGCAGACACACGACACAGGGCCCGAATCCCCACTTCCACACCTCCTGGTTCTGTGAGTTTGAGCACAGTCTTTCCCATGAGTGAGCAGCTCTGAACCCCACCTCTGGGCCTCGGCCTCCTCTGTACAATGGGGACAAGTCCACGTACTGTGCTTATCACAAAATTAAATAGGACAGAGGATGCAGAGTCAGCTCCTGGCTGACAGATGAAGCGGTTTGCGTGAATTAACTCATTTATTTTTCTCTCCAAACAACACTTTGCGATGGGAACTATTAGGATCAGCACCCTTGTTTTACAGGGTAAGAGAGGAAGACCAGGGAAGCAACATGACTGGCCCAGGACCAGAGAGCCCATATGGCGGAGCCTGACCCGGACGGTGCACAACCCACCTGCCCCGTGGCCATCATGGCCGTGCTCACCGCTCTGCTGGCAGGTGAGGGCGTGCGGTTAACGAAGGCAGCACGCAGGGCCAAGGCCTGTGCCCTAATCGGCGCGGTCCGTGTGCTCAACGCTCTCCGTCCTCCCACGCCCCCCCGCCCACATGCTGCCCGGGCGCCGTCAGCACTTACCCCATCAGCAGAGCAGGGTGGGCTGGCATCAGTCAGGGTTTCAGGAATGATCGTGGGAGATGAGACGGGCAAGGCCCTGCAAGTTCAGAAACTCACCCTGCGTCACAGGTGCTGGAGCTGGGCTTGGACCCCAGGTCTGTGTGGTCAGCACCTCGGACAGCCTACAGGGCCGCCTGGCTGTGAGCTCACAAAGGGCGCGTTTCTGGTGTCACAGTGGTTTTGACAAAACCACCAAGGTTTTACTGTGAATCTCAGGGCATTACACCACCAAGGAGAAATAGCTTTGCAAATATGGGGCCTTGATAAAGTTTCCAGAACTTTCCAGACGTCTCTGCTACAGTCTATGTCTCTTTACTCCTTCTCTGAGACAGGCAGACACAATTCCTTTGGATTCATACCTCTGACGGGATTGTCCCCTGGAACACGAGGCTCTACACGCCTCCTTTTTGCTGAGGATATAGAAGGAATAGCCAGAGGACGACAGTCCGCTGGATTCGCTGGGGCAGTTATATTTCCTGTGACAGAATGGACACACTCGCTGTAGAATCTCCTGGTCTTGAGAAGTCTGCCCCTCGCCTGGCCCGGAGCCTGGAGGCCAGGCTGCAGCTGCCCGGCACGTCTGCCTATGACCCCACCTGCACCTCGGCTGGTGATGCCATGACCTTCACCACATCAGCATTCCCCTGATGCTTGTCCGTTTACTTGGCTGTCCTCTGTGTCCACTAGAATGTGAGGTCCATGGTGCATGAGGCACGAACCCCAGCATTAACACAGAGTAGGTATGTTATCAATGCTTACTGGATCAATACATTATTGTTGGGGTGAGGATGGACCCCCGGGACATCCACGGTCTAGTCCACTGTGGCTTTTCCAGAATCTTCCACCCACTGAACTGAGTATTATGCACAGACAGCTGCCTTGGTTTCTCTACCCGGCTCCCAGTTGCCCCCCAGGTCTGTGGCCAGGCCATACCCGTGGCTGACTTGGCTGGGGCTCTGACACTGTACCCAGATCTCACCACCTTCCTTCCTTAGGGAGCTGGTTCCCGAGCCCTGAACCCTCACCCCTGTTTGGGATCTTGCAACAGCTGGGGTTACTGACTGGATTAGCCTGATGCCGTCTTGAGCATTTACAGCTGTGACATGTCTGCACCTGTTACTTGACAGACAGCAACTATGGCCAGAAATCACACCCAAGTTTGGACACTAAGCATCATGTTTCCCAACTACTTTGATGGGACCAGTCTGAGGAGCAGGTTCATGCCTTCCCTTTTCTGTCTACATGATGATCATCATCACCATCATCCCATCAAAATCACCGTCTCCATCACTATCATCACCACCATCTCTATCATCACCACCATCTCCATCACCATCACCACCACCAGCACCACTGTCTCCATCACCATCACCACCGTCTCCATCACCACCATGTCTATCATCACCACCGTCTCCATCACCACCGTCTCCATCACCACCACCACCACCGTCTCCATCACCACCATCTCCACCATCTCCATCATCACCACTGTCTCCATCACCACCGTCTCCATCACCATCATCACCAGCAGCATTTGAGCAGCACACAGGTTCAGAACTTAGTCTCTTTCTGTGAAATCGAATTTTGCTGCACCACTAGCTCTGTAAACTTGCACTAAGCGCCTCAGAGCCTCACGTCCTGATCTACAAAATAATGATGATGATAATTTGACTGCAAGATATCATTATGAAGATCCAGTAAGAAAATGCATGCCAGGCAATGAACTTGGTAGACACCATAAACACCTACTAAGTGTTATTAACATTATATCGATAGCCCCTCACCACCATTTAGTGTATGTGAGCTTTTACTAGAAGTCAGCTACTGAGCTCCGCTGAGCTCTGCCTGCTTGTCCACCTGTGCACAGAGAATGGCTGCTCTGTGTCGGGCGTCGTTCTGGACCCTAGGAGTTGAGGGGTAAGCACAACAGACAAGGCCTTGGTTTTCGCAGGACTTACGCCTCATGAAAAGGACTGACAACCCACCACAGTGCTTTTATCTAGAAAAATCACTCCCATTTCACAGGTTAAACAGTAGCTCGGAGAAGTCGGGGGTCAGGTGTCCAGCCCCTACCCCAGCCCCCATTTTTCCAAGCCGTGAGGCTCACGTCCCCAGCATCCCTCCCCCACTTCCTGGATCCGCCGAGACCCCTCCACTCTCCTGCTTGGTCTCTCACACACCCTCCCGGCCCAGAGGTCACTCCAGCGGCGTCTGGATGGTGTCATGTTTTCCTGGGAAACACACCAGGCGGGAACAGCGTGTCTCCTGGGTGAATTTCGGCTGAGTGCATTTTATTTAAGGCTCCAAGAATGGCCATTGAGCAAACGCAGGGGAGGAGTGTATGTGGAAACCGCCCATGGAAAGCCCGTGGCTGTACCACATACATCGCGGCTGCGGGCCGGCTTCCGGCCCAGGCGGCGGTGCCATCGCAGCTCAGCCGGGCCGGGGGCCAGAGGCTTCGGGGCTTCATTTGCTCCCATTGATTTTCTTCATAGATCAGTTTGATACTAGACGTTATAAGGTTAATTTTGGATGATTAACTTCTCCGTATTGGGATATCTGATTTAGTTTTCCTCTCAGACACTTTCTCCCCATTGATTTCCAATATTGCACTTTCCAAGAGGGAGGCAAACGGCTTCCAAAGGGTCTGTCACGAGAGGCAGCTCAGTCTCCCACCCAAATACCTGCCCAGGGCGGGAAGAACAAGGCAGCTGGGGGACCCCCCTGGCCTGTGCCCCTCGGGGACCCCCCTGGCCTGTACCCTGGGGACAGCTGAGCAGGCCCAGGCGGTGGTAAGAACGAGGGTTTCGGAGAACGTTACACGTGGGTCTGACGACCGGCCCTGACAGGCCTAGCCTCCGAGCCTCCGTGGCCTCTCCAGCAGCTGAGTACAGTGGGTGCTTGGCCTCTCGGAGCCCAGGGTCCAGTTCGCCTTGTTCTGGTCCTAGGAGCCTCACCGCCTTAGTGTGCCGTGCTCCCGCACACCCCGGCCCTTTGCACGTGCTGTTCCCCTGGCCTGTTTCGCACTCGCCTCTCCAGGCCTCTCCTGCCTCCTCTCGCTGGCTTCCCCACCTGCTGCTCCTACCGTGCCAGCACCCTGCACCCTCTCACTGGACTGTGAGCCCCAAACAGCAGGGACGGTCTGTCCTGGCCAACAGTGCGCAGCAGGGTGCCTGACACGTTGAGACCACACTAGAGGTTTCTGAAAGAAGCAGTCAAATCAGCGATGGGTCTGGAATACGACGGGGAGACATCTGGATTCTGCAGCGCCCTGCCCTGCAATTCAGGCACGCGTGGGGACTCCCTCTTGTTGGCGTCTCCTGGACCCTCCCCCTCCACACCGGTGCCTTCGGTGCCTTCCGTGCCTAACAGTCCATTCCAGACCCCTGCTGCCTCCAGCCTGTTCCTGGCTCCCAGCTGGAGGGCAAGGGTGAGCAACTGGAAACTTCCGGCATTCCCTTCAACCCACCCTAAAAGCACTGGAGCCAGAATCAATCCGATGCCAACACTGGTGATCTCTGACACTTTTAAATACTTGTTCACTCTTTGAAATTTCACCCGACCCTGAGTGTGAGGTGTTGTTATCACATTCACGCCCACTTTACAGACAAATGGTGACGCCAAAGCCAACGGAGGCTAAGTGACTGCCGGAGCCCCCGCGGCTGGCACGCGGGGCAGCTGGGATCCCACAGCTCAGCAGAGCCCAGGAGTGGGCACCTCCCCTCCCTCCACCATCCAAGCCCCTTTCTAGACCTGTCTTCTCCCAGCTCAGTCCCGCCACTCCAGTGTCGGACCCTGACCTGGGGCCCAGAGTAAGCGAATCCCAAACTGGCTTCTGGTTTCTGCTTGGACCTGGGCCTGCCACCCGCAACCCCGGTGATCATCTCACTCAAGGTCATGGCCCTTCTCTGTCACAGCCCCTCCTGCCTGACCCGTGGAGACCAAAGTATCAGACAGGGACTTTCTGACTGTAACGAGGATAGGAAAGGACCTATTGGCAGACGCCATGCACAGATGGGGGATTTCGGCACAGATGGAAACTATATTCTTTACTCCATATTCTTTCATCAGGCCCATCAGCAGAATGGATATAGCTGAGGAAATGATTAGTTCACTTGAATATAGGTTAATATAAATTAATCAAACTGCTGGACAAAATAGGGGAAAAAGAGAAGTGGGGAGGAGGGAGGGAGGGAGGGAGCGCGGAGTCTCCAGAGAAACACACACTGACAGTCTCGCTGCCTGTTGTAAGCTTCGGGGCTCCCCTGGGCCCCCCCACCCCTGCGAGCCTGGTCCCTTTGCCCCCACGGCCTGCTGCCTCGTGCTGTCCACCTGATGGTGGGCTTGCCGTGCTCTTGGTGTAAGCCTGGGTGGCATGAGCTCGCGGATTCAAACAGTATGGGCTGAAATCTGGGAAATGCATCTCCCAGCTGCAGAAATCAGCTTTTGCTCCTCACAAAACCATCTCAAGATCTCAGTGGCTTTCAGTCCTTCAAGTCGACTGCAACACCGCTGACCCCGACGGTTCAGCTGGGCAGGGCTGTGTCCAGTCTGTGCCATGTGTCTGGTCCTCACTGTATCAGCAGCCACCAGGGGCATGTGTCAGAGAGAGAATATTCATGACACTTGCTGAAGACAACAAAGCCGCCTTTCTTTGGGGGGAGGGGGTCACCGTCACAGGTGTAGGGGTCTTACAGGGCAGGGGAGGGGAATGGACTCAACTCCAAATATTACAGGAAACGTGGGGATTTATGACCAAGGAGCTGGGCGTGGGGGTGGGGTCAGTGGGTGGGCAGCAGGCATGAGGCGGGCTTCCACTGAGCCCACCCAAAAGGATTCTTGCTGAGCGCAGGGGGGGTCAGAGGTCACCTGGGGGGGTCAGTGGAGGAGGAGGAAACCTGCACGACATTGAAGGTGATCAGATCGCGGGGAAATCTGGCTAAACTGATAACAGTACAGAGACAAACCCAGAGAAGTTGAGGGGACCCTGAGGAAGTCTGGTCAGGGAGAGACTCTACCCCCTGTGCATGTCACAGAAGCCCTGAGCCAGGCCAGGGCACAGAGGCATGCTCCAGGCCTCTTTCTGCGTCTCATCTGGGTGTCTCCCGGGGCCGAGGAGGCCGCACCGCGGAGTCCAGACCGAAGGTCTGGAGGACACACGCTCCTGCAGCGCTGAAAAGGCCCCGAGCCCCTACCCAACGTACGCAGGGGAGGAGGCTTACTCCCCCTCTCCAAGCCTCGGCTTCCTCCTGTAAAGCCCACCACCCCTAGCAACCCTGGGGAAAGGAGCTAATTACATACACTGTCTGGTCTTCAGTGTCCTTATAAATAAAATGAGGATGATGATACTGCCCATCCCACACATATGTTCTGAGACCGGCTTTGTTCAAAGTGTTCTGGGCAGTGAAGATATGGGAAGGGCAAGACGGAGCGATTTCCTGCGTCCACCCCGCTGTGGGGGACAGATGTAAGCCACCAAACAAGTCAGTCAGCTTGATGGTGTGGTTGGCGGCCACGGAAGGAAGGGAGGGAGGGAGGGAGGGAGGGAGGGAGGGAGGAGGGAGGGAGGGAAGGAGGGAGGGAGGAAGGAGGGAGGGAAGGAGGGAGGGAGGGAAGGAGGGAGGGAGGGAGGGAGGGAAGGAGGGAGGGAGGGAGGGAGGGAGGGAGGGAGGAGGGAGGGAGGGAGGAAAGGAGGGAGGGAGGGAAGGAGGGAGGGAGGGAGGGAGGGAAGGAGGGAGGGAGGGAGGGAGGGAAGGAGGGAGGGAGGGAGGAGGGGAGGGAGGAGGAGGGAGGGAGGGAGGGAGGGAGGAGGGAGGGAGGGAAGGAGGGAGGGAGGGAGGGAGGGAAGGAGGGAGGGAGGGAGGGAGGGAAGGAGGGAGGGAGGGAGGGAGGGAGGAGGGAGGGAGGGAGGAAAGGAGGGAGGGAGGGAAGGAGGGAGGGAGGGAGGGAGGGAGGAGGGAGGGAGACAGGGAGGGAGGGAGGGAGGGAGGGGGGAGGGAGGAGGGAGGAGGGAGGAAGCGGGTGACGGGGCTGTGACCGGGCTGGGGGATGCCCACAAAGACCGGCCCCAACGGGGAAGTCCTCTCTGAAGAGACAGGATTAGCGTGAGGCTGGGACGGTGACAGGAAGGCGGCCTTAGGAAGAGCCGGGCACAGCACACTCCAGGGTGCTGGTGCCAACAGCCTGACGGTGGAGGGATTCGCGTGCTTTAGGGTTCGATGAAATTCTGCACGCGCAGAATGTAGCACCGTTAGATGAACAGGGGGTGCGGAGGGGTCAGCAGCGATCCCTGGGGTCTGGCCTGGTGACAGAGGCAGTCGCTCTCCCTGGAAAGAGACCAGGAGGAGCCAGGCCAGTGTGCCGCTGCTCGGAGCAGCTGGCCGAGGGGGACGGGGCGACCTCCCCGGGGTTCCTCAGACCCGCAGCCCTGCCCGTGAGGCTCGGTGCGGCCTCTGCAGCTGGCGGGACTGAAGGTGCAGGATGGAGGTGACGCCTCCCGCTCCAAGCAGAGCTGGGGCGTCAGCAGCGGCCGGAGAACCTTCGTTCCATACCCTTCAGGCTCCGAGGGGCCGCGGCTGTGCCCACCGAGAGGCTGGTGGGGAAGCCCCGGCCCGCTGGGCGCGTCCTCACCCAGGGCCTCCCTGGAAGCACCCTGAGAAGGTCCTTGCAAGGACCGCCTCTCCCCGCCTCTCCCTGCGCTGGGCTCAGACTGGTGCCCGCTCCGCCCCCCAACTCGGGCATTCATATTTGATGCTATCGGGATGAATTATGTGCACACCCCACTGAACACAGATTTAATGAGCGGATTTTTTTTTTCCTGCTTCTTGCTTTGGCTTTTAATGGATTCTAGCCTTTGAATTAAGCATGGGCTCAGTAACCTGACGCAGCAGGGCGCAGGGAGCGAAGCTGTTCCTCCGACCAGGACTTGGGGGGGTTGGGGGGGTGCTGTTTGGGCAGCCAGCTCCATCTGTAGGTTTGTGCCATCTGGGTCCTATTCCTGGGTCCTGGGCAGTCCAGTAACAAGACCCTCCACGAGGGTGAGAGGACAATGACCGCACCGGGCCAGGACGGCGGCCCCAAGGCCACGGGGGAGCCCGAGCTGAAGAGGACCGAGTGGGCTGCCCACAGAGCAGGCCTCATGGGCTAAGGGACCGGGGCGGCCACTGTGCAGCGTTGGCTCCGTTCCATTCTGTTATTAATAGCTCGACTTTCTTATTGGGAAATAACTTCTCTGTTTTACACTGAGGAGTGGACCAGCCAGTCAGAGCCTCACCTGCTTTTGGCTAAATAATTGGTTCAAGTGTGAGCATATGACCCAAACTAGAATCAGTCTGGGATGTTTGCCGGGAAGGGTGGAAACAGGACAGGTTGTCTGCTCTCTGCAGTGGCTTGGTGGTAGGACACACGTGCGCTGTGGGCCCCTCACGGAGAAGACTCACGCCATGGACCAACAAAGCGTATCCCAGGGAAACAGAGGGCGATGCTGAACATGCAAACACGATGCCAGCTCCTGGATCCGGCCTTACCTGAAGCTGGTCATAAACTGATGCACTGCAACTTTTCGGAAGCTATTTCGAGTTGGTTTTATTTCCTTTAAAAAGGGAAGAATCTTGACTTATATGAAACCCGAGAAGAAACCAGACAGTGTAAAGAATTTCAAGGAGAAACGGGTCAGGGCATAGTAGGGAATGAGGAACTATTTTTATGGGGTGCTGGGCTCTGCTTGAAGATAAATCTCCTGCTTGTAGATAAAGGACTGGTCTGGCCATGACTAAGTTTCTGTGTCATTCCTGTCCCCGAGTTTGGAACTATAATAAGAGTAAAATCTTTGCTGTGAAATTGATTCATATGAGAATGATTTCAGTAAAATGAAAATAGAAAAATACTGGAAGCAGTTTAACTATACTGTACAGAAAATTGATCCAAGAGTTAAACAGGTTTGGAAACATAGTTCCAGAAATAATTTCTCCATGAAAACATAGAAAGTTTATTAGAATTTTGATTAAAATAGTTGTCACTCCCTTGGTTTAAAACTCAGTGGGGCTCCAATCACACTTAGAGTCCTGAACTCTACCAAGTACTGTACAATCTGACCATGTATTTGGCTTACGTCTCCTTTCTGCCTAAAAACCTCAGGTCACAAGGCTCCTCTCTGTTCCTCTCCTTTGCACATGCTGTTCCCTCTGCCCGGAATGCTGCTCCTCAGCCTCATTCTGCTCTCGGTGCAAACGCCACCTCCTCAGGGAAGCCCGCCCCTGCTAACATGACTCAGTCACCCCGTTCTACTGGAACATCGCCGTAGTGTTTTCCATTACTGAAATCACCTTGTTTATTTCTAAACTTGCTTATTTCTGTCTTTCTCAAAAAATGTGAGGTCTGTCACATCAGACACCCTGATCCTCGTGCATGGCCGGGCCCAGCAAATGAATTCCTGTCCCACTGCAGCTCATCGCCCACCATCGCCCATTCTCCGAGTCTGCTCCCAGGCATGGGCCACGTGGGTAGACACTGAGATGGCTGCATGGACCCTTCCAACCAGGAGCCCGTTGCCCAGCTGTGGGTGGACGGATGCCCTGCTGTCGCCAGCTTGACCAGCGGGGGCCTCACTGCCGCTCAGGCCACTGGTGCGGCCCCATCGGGACCCAAGGAGGGCGGGCAGTCCCTCTGTGTCGGTGGCAAGCCCGTCCCGTCGTCCACTCACCACACCCCCACATGGCACGCCGCCCCGTTCACACTGCCCCACCCCCAGTCACTGCCCTGCACCCACCGGGACCCCCGCCGGGGAGGACATCTCCTGGGACAGCTCCAGGCCAGCCACCACTGCGGGCATCTGCATGCTGACCTTCATTTCAGTCGAGCTCCGCCCACTGGAGTCCTGTCTCCGGCAAGGACCCCAAAGCCGGAATAATTGGATGAGAGATTCTACGGCGATTCGGTGATGCTGGTCGGCTGAGTGTGAAGCGTCTCTTCTGAAACCACCCCCTTCCAATCTCTTTGATCATTAGATTTGCTCTTCACCTCACACACAGACATTCCGAGTTTTTTTCCTTTTTGGCAGGTTAATTAAACCTGTCTTTAATTTTTTCTTTTTCCAATTCTGTCTGAGTGCTGGGGGAAAGATCTGAGTCTCTAATCTCTAGTGGCATTTGTCATGGAATATTCCAGACATTCAGAGCCATAAAGCATTCCTGCATTGAGCCCGAGCCTCTGGTGGCCAGACCCACACCTCACTGCATTGCTTTAGCAGCTCTGCCCGGGGGTTGTGGGGGGGGGGGAACAAAGGGCCACTTTACAAGAAAATTGAACAATAAAAATCTCAAGAAATTGGATATTTAAGCATTCCAACTAATTGCTATTGAAGAAAAAGTACGACAGGCTGGAATCACAGCCACACAATCCACTGCCCATTAGTCGGAAGTCCGCACACCATAATCTAAAATCGCAAGGGCTCGTCAGACACATGGCTTCTCTCCGTGTATCTCAGTCCATGTGCTCAGCACCCCTCATCTTTGTGCCCCAACATTCCTGAAGCAGAAGGTGAAGATCTGATTTTTTCATATTAGATGACGATTTCTAGGGCATGATGCCCTAGAAAGTCAACATTAAATACAAAACTTGGAGAAATATAAAAAAGGTTGAAATGCCATCTAGACAGCTGGAAGTAAAAATATGAAAAGTGGTGCCCTTAAAGGACCAAAAAAAAAAAAAGTTTAAGGAAAGGAAGAAAGCAAGCCTCCATATTTATGGTTGGCGAAAGCTGCTGGAACTCCTCCAGCCGACACACACGACGGCCCCTCACGACGGCCTGGAAGCGGGCGCGTGCCTCATCGCCACAGGAACCTCAGGTAACACCGAGAACAAACCAAAACAAGGACAGCACAGGCTCCGAGCCACAGGCGCCTGCCCCCCGCCGCCTGCCCAGTCTCTGGGGACCCCTCCGTCACCCTGACCTCAGCCTGCCTCTCCGCCTCTGCTTGTCCGTCTGGAGGACCCCCGGCCACAAGGGGGGACAAGCCCTCTGAACTTCACACCCTCTTCTGGTGCCTCCTCAGAGGACCCGAGGCTTGTACCTGACGGCCTGTGGCTCCTGGCTCACACTGCCCCCGTGAGAGGCGGGCTCCGGGCCTGTGCCGGGCACACATAATTGCACGTAATCGCAGAACACACGATGCGACTGGACTGAATGGAAGCCATGCATTTACCTCGCGTTTCTCAGCAGAAACGTGCGAAGCGCTGTGGGGCCTTCCCCTTGTCTAGTTCCTGATTTTCAACCTGTGGACTGCGACTCAGTAGTAGGTGACAAAATCATTTCAACAGGATGCAAGTTGCAATAAGAAGAACAGAATGAATAGGACAGGATGGGACAGACCAGGCTCCAGTGGGCTAGGACACAAAACGTCACAGAGCTCCGTCCGAGACGCTCAGGATCCTGTCCTGAGCTACAGATTGTCTGTGTGCGCATGGAACGCCGTAACCACACACTCTCTGTCTCTGTCTCCCTCTCTCTCCGTGGAGCGGGGTCTGGGTCACAGCCTGAGCACCTCAGCTCCCTGACGTAGGCGACCTAGTTGCCGCTGAGGTTGGCAGCACAGGTGGACAATGACAGTCTGTTTTGTCACACGACCAGGGCCACCAGGAAGTTAAAACTGTCAGCAACAACAGGGCAAGGGAATTAGCCCACGGGCAGCTGACTTGTGCTCTCTTTTTAGCTGTGGTTTTGACTTTTTATCCAAACTTGTATTTTCCTTAGAGACACACGTACGTGTGGATCTGTTAAAACCCACTCGACCAGAAACGGCTGTTTTCAGCTGCCCGGCAATCCATCTCCTATGATAAGCAGGTTGGTCTATGCAGGGGAACCGCTGGCCCCCTTCTCAGCCCACGCTGCGCAATCGGAGGGCCACGCCTGCCCTCCAGGACCCAGGAGCCCTCCGAACGGGCCGAGCGCTGCGAGGAGATGGGCCGAGGTGTCCACGGCATGGGCTGCAGGTGTGCCGGGGGAGGTGTGTCTGACGGGTTAGAGCTGACTGAGGAGCCACGAGCGGCCCTGGAAACTGCTCGTGTTCACCCACAGCTGAGCTCCCCTTTTCCCCGCGCACGTGGCCAGACTCTTCCCAGGGCACCGGCCGACGCAGCCCCTGGGAACCACGTGGCGAAGACGCCCGAGGCGCCCCGCCTCACTGGCCTGCCCTGGACTGAGGCGCGAGTGAGCTAGAAAGGAACGCTCTCGGGGTGTCTGTTAGCCAGCTGGGGTCCTCATCCTCTCTCACCGACCCCGGAGCAGGAAACAGCCTCCCGTGGCCTCTCAATGGACAGAAAGCCCGTGTGGCCCCTGGACAGTCTGCCCTCCCCTCACGCTACAGCAAGGGATACGTCCTCGGCACCTGCTTCCTCTCGGCCCCTTCACGGAGCAAATCGGCCATGAACGTCACTCGAGGCTGCGACACAAGTCAGTAAACCCCCGTGTCAGGTGCACAAATTGAGTCCCAGGAAAAAAACCTGGGTTTCCAGCTTCCAGCACTTGGAGACACTTGGCCACACACTCACGCCCGTACAGCTATTTGACAGGTGGTTAGGAAGAAGCGTCAGAAGTCAATTTTCCAAGGTTGGAAAGTGGGTGACCAGCGTTCCGACCCCGACAGGCTCTGGGGTCTAGCTCCGGGCACATGGCCCTCCATGAACATGGAACCTGGGTCCCCAGGAACCCTCTCCCGCCACAGCTCAATCCAGGTGGCACCAAACGGGGAAGGACAGGCACCCGTTGGTCTTCTCATCAGCCGGCTGGGATGGTCCACCCTGAAACCCCTCCTGGTGAGTTCTCAGCCTGTGCCCCTTCGCCAAGGAGCAGCACTGGGCACCCAGTAAGCGACTGACCATGCCGGTCCCTCCCCACAGCCTCCCCTGGGTTTTGGGAAACGGCTGGCATTTTTGCCAAACCTTACCGGTTAGTCCCGGGGGGTGAGGATGGGGCCAGAGGGAACCCTGCTTCCCAATCCAACTGCGCTCTCCTGGCACAAGCACCCTGACACATGCCCGGAGCCGGACGCTGCCCCTTCACAAATGCCTGGGAGGGGGCGCTCGGGCCAACAGCCCCACAGGGGAGCGTCTCTCATCGGGCACTGCGCCCTGATGTGTGCTGCCACGGTGACCTCTGGGTGTTTTTGAACCAGGAGAATTAGTCCTATTGAATTTGCTATTCTAATAACTTAAAGAAATGATTTTCTATATTATAAAATTTAAATGCACAGCCTCATGAACCAGGGTTTAGTACGGCGTTAAACTAATCCATCAACTTGCATCCTGGGCTCCGAAACGCCGTTTTCCAGATGGGAAAGGGCAGGACTGGCAGCTGACTGATAGCTGGCTCTTTAATCCTGGGAAGCTGAGGCTCCTGTAGAACCGTTAGAATCTTCCAGAAAGGTGGGGGCATGCTGGGACACACAGCTTTGGCTCCTCTTGCTGCTGGAGTTCAGCCCTTCAGCCTGCGCGTCAGGCCCGCTCTGCTGTGCGCTCCTCCTGGCCTCCGAACGGCTGAGTCTTAGAGGGACGTTTACCCGCCTGGGCTCTAGAACCACCTTTTGTGCTGCTGCCTCGACCTCTTTTATGGCAGAATTTGGCCCAGGATTCTGAGTTGCCCAGAGCAACTCGGCTGCCTGCTACCTGAGCAGTTGGGCTGTTCCTGCAGTGCCACCTCAGCCACGTCGGCTCGGACGCAGAATTCCCTGTCCTGCCTGGTTCCTGCCTCAGCGTCTGCCGGCTCTGTCCATGACGAGTTCTGCCGTCATGGCACCTGGATACCTCTTGCCCTACACTGTGTCCCACTGGCCAGCCCTCCCGGACTGGACATCCTCCCCCAAATCCCCGTGGTTAAGAGTTTCTGGGCTTTTCAATCACTTCTCCTGACTGCCACCTGTCAGCGCCTTCACTTCTGACCCTGTCATTGCTTCAGAGAGGGACGGAGACTCCTGGACCCTTTGGACACCGTGTCACCAGCCTGGAAGCCAACCAGAGCTGGCCTCTGCAGGCTGAGCACCTCCTCCCGAGCCGGCCCTGCTCCAGCGTGCAGGTCACACCAGGCTCCAGGTGCCACCATCAGCATCACCTCCCAGGAGGAGAATGACATTCAGCCCAAATCCACGGGTGGGCAGCTCAGTCCTGGTCATTCTGGGTGTAAAGCAGAGACACTGACTCCCTGATGCCTGACAGGAAAGGGAGCTGTCGGGACTACAGCCCTTCGTCTCCATGGGGACAGTTTCTCTGTGCTGACAGGGTGCCTCCGTTTATTCACTCCTGTGGCAAGTGTCCTTTATAACTCTGACACATCATGGCACTTGGGGTCACTGCTGGCCGCCCTCTGGCTCGTGTGGACTCCACAGTGACCTTCGGCTCAGTTCCCACGCCCACCCTAGGAGCACGCGCACTGGTAAGGAATGGCCACTGAGGACAGTGACCTCTGTCCCACTTCCCACCCTGAGAATTCTGGGCACTGACCAAGTCAGAGGTCCCGAAAGGGGACGGCCAGCGTGGGGTGAGCGTTAAGGCCCACGGCGGAGATCCGGCCCGTGCCCTAGAAAGCACAGCAGCTGAAGGACAGCAGTGGGGTCCTGTGTGTGCTGCAATATTCTCACAGAGAACATTACCGCCTCGACCCGGAATCAGCGCGCCCTCGCCTGCCGTGCCTCCACCCACAGAAACTCAGAAGAAAATCACAGAAAGGCAGGTGCCCAGTTAGACTCCCATAAACACAGGATAGCTGCCCTCACACCGTCATCTAAACGCAGACAGCCAGGACCCAATCAACACCACACAGGCACAAGCCAGGCGAGAAAAACACAGGACACGCGTGTGGTGACAAGTGCAAACTAAAGGGGAGGAAACATGTTACCAACTAGACTCGGATCATATTTAAAAACAAACCACATGGCATGAAACGAAACCCTGCCCAGATAGTCCCCATGGGCGGCCTAAGTGACGAGCCCCTCGCCGCCTGCGACCTCCTGTTCCCCGGACACCCCCGTGTGGGCCACATGGTCCCACACCTCTGGGGTTTTGCAGTGTTCTCTCCTCTGAACTGCCTGTCGCCCGTCCTGCATGTGGGAAATCCCTGCTCTCCAGTGTCACCTCTCCTGCCACCATCACAGGTTTAACTGTTACTTCCTGGGCACTGTCCCTAGTCCTTCGGCGAATCAGTTATAACCCATCGTCACCACGACACATGTACGGGGCTCCCACACTGTCAGGCGCATGCTGAGGGCGGAGACAGCGCAGTACTCACGGGCTGCAGGGTGGCATCGGGGACGGTCTGACGGGAGTGGGCTCCAATGTCACCTCTGCTTCCACGGAGCGGGAGCCGCCTGGTGGCTCGGTTCCCTCCGTGACTCTGTGAAGAGACCACAGGCCAGTGAGGCCGGCGAGGCCCGAATGGGAGATGCAGTCGGTGCCCATCTGACAGGACGGCTCTGGTGTCAGCACGTCGCCCCTGCACCTGCAGACCTTGGCCGTGTCGCATTCCCCATGCCAGGCCTGGGGCGTCAAAGCTGGGAGCCACCGCGTATGGGGACTGCAGCAGCCACTGGGAAACGAAGGGAAAACTGACTGCTAACTGAAAGGCGTGGGCCCCGTGCCCCAGCGGCCTCACGCCCGGAAAGGTGGGCTGAGGAGTGGTACCAGTGTCCAAGGCGGGTGCGCAGACACCCACGGCCGAATCCCCTACGTTAGCGTAAGGACACCCAGTGGGCAGGCCAGGCACAGGTGACGCACCCCCAGGCCCAGGGGCGGGCTCCTCACAGGCGCCGCACACAAGCTCTGCAGACATGGAAGGCAGGGCTCATGTCCCGCTATGAAACGTAACAAGACAAATACAAAATGATCACAGTGGGATGACTCCTGATCTGAATCTCATCGGCAGGTGGAAAATACTTAAAGGAAGGGTGTGGAGAGGAAGTAAGTTGTGCGTATAGTTCGTGGTTATATATTTCTTGTTTCTCCTCCGTGCTCTACAAACAACTTACTTTGAAGTCTCCTTTTTTTGTAAAGTTGTGCTTCCTTCTTCCCGGGCACAGATGCGCCGCACGCAGGGGCCTGCTGGGAGCGGGCACCGGGCGAGAGCCGGGCGCACACTCAGGAGGCCAGGCTCGAGGAGCGGCAGGGTCCGGGACCCACACGGAACTTCACGCTGACACGCGAGGAACGGGCAGGACTGGAAATGGGAACACGCCGGGGCTCGGTGTGCAGAGGCCCGAGCGCCAGGTGCAGCCTGGGGCCAGCCACCCAGCTGCTCGGCAAATCCCACTGACGCCTCCCTCTCTCTCCATAAAGGCCCAAACCCTCACCACGGCCCGAGCCCATGCGACCCGGGCCGTTGGCCCCCAGCGTCCTCGCTCAGAAGGCCTCGCTCACCGGCGCTGGCCGCCCTGGCCTCTGCCGCGCTTCCTGGACGAGCACGCTGCTGGCCTCTGCGGTGAGGGTTCCGCTGCCTAACAAGACCCCTTGCCGTCCCCAGACGCCAGCCGCTCCCCCTTCCAGGTCTGCAAGCGAATACTGTCACTTCCTTGACCATTCTCCACGAAACTACAGCGCAAGTCTCCCTGTGTACTTTTCTGCTTTATTTTTTCCCCACAGTACTCAGAACTGTCACGTGTGATGTGCAGTTACTGTTTGGATTCTGCCTCGTTCCACTAAAACTTTTATGCTTCTTCTGGGTAGCCGTTGTGTCTGCTTTATTCATTGCTGCACTGCCAGAGCCTAGCTTAATGCCCACCACATAGTAGGGCCCCCACAGATGCTGCTGATACACGAATGACAGAACGAGCAGGCCTCAGCGTCCTCATCTACCAAGAAGGGCACCGTGACATTTCTCCCTGCACTCGTCACTGTGTCAGAGCAGCTGCCACCCAACAGGCACCCAGGGGACCTGAGCAGAGGGTGACAGTGCAGTGGGCGTGGGCTTGGCAGGACCAGCGGAGCCCACCCACCAGAATCCCCCGCACCGGCCACCCCCACCTGCCTCAGAGACTCGGGGCTTTAAATAAGGAAACAGCCTTCATTTCTGCACTCAGCAGCACAGGCTGTCAACAGCCAAGGGAGAGGGTAAGAAAACAAAAAGAAAGTGAAATGTGCCTCAGCTAGTTTTGCATCCAAGGAAGTATACAGATTTTTTTAAAATAGTAAAACTGGAAAAACAAAAGCAACAAGTTTAACAAATGAGATCCTGCTCTTGTCAAAGGAAATGCTTTTTTAAGCCAGTACTAAGCAATCCTCCCAACCTGTGCGAGTCTCCCCGTGTGAGACTTGGAGCTCGAAAAGGTCTCCCACCCGCCCAGTGCTTCCGACAGAACCTGGAAACCAGGGTCACTGTCGCCTTCTCCCCGTTCTCGTCACCCCCCATGTGGCCGGCCTGCCTGTGGAGTTACACAAGGAAGAGCAGGGAGGACAGAAGAGGGGCCCGGGGGCCGGGACCCCTCGCTGTGCCCAAAGCCTGAGAGACAACGGGGACAAGGGTCCAGGCTTGAAACGACATGTCAGACTTGGACCCGCAGGGCCTTGAGAAAACACTGGGGACTCGCCGCTGGGTGCATTTCATGAGTGAGAGAGAGTGCTGTGTCTTCCGGACGTGGAGAAGTGACACAAAGAGCATTTGCGAGGAGAGCTAGAAACGGGGGTCAGCCCGCGGCTGGTGGGGCGGCCACGCGTGTCTGTGACCCGGTGTGAGCCGCAGGGCCCGTAAGGGGAGGGCGGGCCCGGGCCCCGTGGCGAGTCCGCGGGGCGGTCAGGCTGTCCGTGTGTCCGTCCCCCACCGAGAGCCCGGAGGCAGAGCTGCCGGGGGCGCCACGTGGGGCCCTGAAACCCGGGGCCCATCGCAGGAGGAGCTCGGCCCCATGCGGTCCGTCCTGGGACGAGATGCGAGACGCTGCTCAGAGAGACGGCCCCACTGCGGGTGGCCCGGAGGCCCGGGACCTCCAGCTGCGCCCGGCCCGCACGGAACCGCACGGAACCGCAGGCTGGGCCCACTCCTCCCAGACACCAGGTCCGGTCTCTGAGTGTCTGGCTCTTTGCTCGGCGTGGTTCCGAGTCTCAGCCAGGACCGTCTGCAAACCCGTCCCATTATCGCCCTGGTGATGGGCCCTTGGTTGTTTCCCGTTTTTCGTTATTAGGAGAAACGCTGCTATAAAATTCTGACGTACAAGGGCTTTTGTGAACATGTCATTTCATTTCTATTGTGAATTCACATAGCAGGTTTACCTTTAGGAGAAACCTCCAAACCTTTATCCAAAGTGGTTGCGAAGTGTGACGGTTATAATTGCACCATTGGGAAAATTCAAATTAAAACTTTTTGTCTGGATTTTCCACTCACCGTAATATTTTGAGGTCCACCTCTGTTTTCACAGGCACTGATATCTCGTTACTGGTTTTCAAGGAATAGTATTATCCACCATCATGCGGAGGAAGCCCAGCTTGTACATGAATTGACCGGGACATTTACTTCCAGGGTTTCGCTCCCACAAACATGCTGCTATAAACTTTCACTTACAAGCACTTATGTGGACATATGCTCCCATTTTTCTTGAGTGAACACTCCGGAGAGGCAGAGCTGGGCCATACGGTAGGTGCACCATTAACTTTTGAAGAAACTGCCATACTGTTTTCAAATGGGTTACACAATTTTGCATTCCCACATGCAGCATATGAGAGGTTTACATGTTTCCTATCTTCCCCAGTGTTTGGCATGATTAGTCTTCTTAATTTTTGGCGTTCTAGAAGGCACCTAGTATTATCACATTATGGTTTTAATTTGATTTTCCTCAATGACTAATGATGTGTATCTTTTTATTTTTGTGAAATATCTGCTCAAACCTGTTGCCCCCTTTTTTTAAAAAAAAATGGTGTTTCTATCTTCTTATTACTGAGTTATCAAAATTTCTCATATTTTTTTAGATATGAGCCCTTTGATGGTTATCTGGTTTATAAATATTTTCTACCAGTCTGTGTATTGCCTTTTCACATTTGTAATAATGTATGCTGATGGGTAAAAGTTAAATTATAAAATCAAATTTATCATTTTTCTCTTAAGAATTGAATTTTGAGTGTCATTATTAAGCAATATTTCAATAATACAACAATGCAGAAATTTTCACCTGTGACACTTTCCAAAAGTATTATAGTTTTATAATTTATATTTAGGCTTATAGTTCATTATGAACTCCTTTCGATGTGGTGTGGGCCATGGGTCAAGGTTCAGCTTCTGGCATATGGATATCCAATTGTTTCAGGACCGTTTTTTGAAAAGACTATCATGTTTCACTGAATTTCTTTTGGACCATTTTTGAAAATTGATTGAGCACATAGGCATGGATCCACTCTGTCCCATCCCACTAATGTCCTAGGGCCCACTGGTTTCGTGACTCCCACGTTGCCTGTATCACTGGGCCATTATTTTTAATTATTTTTAAACTCAGGAAGTATAAATTCTTCAACGTGCTCAATGTTCTTGAAAATGCTTAGATTATCTTTGCTTTTTCCCCCCAATGACATAAATTTTAGAATCAACTTGCTGATTTTCACAAAAAATACTGTTGGGGATTAGATGTGAAACGCACTGAATCTCAGTTTGGGGAGAACTGATCCCTCAATCATGTCTTCCAGTCTATGAACAGAGAGTTTCTCTCCGTTTACCGAAGTCTGCTTGGATTCTTTCATAAGTGTTTTGTACTTTTCAGGATACAAATATTACACATATTTTGTTTAGGTTTCTATGTTTTTCACGTTTTTTCATATTACTGTAAAGTGAACCATCTGTTAAATTTCACCTTCCAATTGTTCATTTCTAGTGTATATAAATACAGTAGGTTTTTCTGTTGATCTCATGTCTTGTAATCTTGCTATCTCACTTGCTATCTCACAAAAGTTCTAATAACTTTTATGTAGCTTCTTTCAGATTTTCTAAGTAAAAAAAAATTTTCTAAGTAAACAATCATGAAATTTAGGACAGAAAATTTTATCTTTTCATTTCCAACGTGCATGATTTTAGTTTTTTTTTTTTTTTGCCTTATTACACCTGGCTAGGACTTCATTGTAATTTTGGATACGAGGGTGAGAGTAAACATAACTTGCTTTGTTCCTGATATTAAAAGAGAAAGCATCTATTTATTCACCATTAACTACAATGCTATTTGTAGGGTTTTTCGGTTGTGTTTTGTTTTTTGTACATGCCCTTTGTAAGGTTGAAGAAGTTCCCTTCTATTTCTAAATTTGCTGAGGGTTTTTATCATGCATGATTGTCATATTTTGTCAAATACTTTTTGTTTTGCACCTACTGTGATAATCATAGGATTTTTTTGTTTGTTTTTTAATCTGTTAATACATTGATTGGTTTTTGAATGTTGAACCGACATTGCATTCCTTGGATAAACTGCACTTGGTCGCTAAACGGTTAATTTTATGTGTCAACATAGCTGGGCTGAGGGGCGCCACACCCACGTAGCTGGTAAGACACTATCTCCGGGTGTGTCTGTGAGGGCCTTTCTGGAGGAGATGAGCTTTGATCCTTAGACGGAATAGAGACCCGCCCCCACCCCCACCCCACCGAGGGTCCTGGCAGAATGGCGGGGAGGGCCAGCTCTCTCACCGGAGCTGGCACCCTCTCCTGCCCACAGACATGGCTGCTCTGGTTGTCCAGCCTTTGGACTTGAATTGAGCCATTGGCTCTCGTGGGCTCAGGCCTTCAGCTTTGGGCGGGACCTGAACTAGTACCAGCTGCTCCCGACACCGGATCCTGGGACCCCTCAGCCCACCCCGCATAATAAACCTCTTTCTAATTTTTTATACCTTATTGTTCTGTTTCTCTGGAGAACCCTGACCAATATTGTATTTTGTCATTCTGTATTTTTCTTACATTTCTTGTATTTTCATATATTTCTGAATTCATCTTGCGAACATCTAGTTCACATTTCCGTGGCTGTGTTCGTGAGGGATAATAATGTGCGGCTTCCTTTGGAAGTCTGGTGGGGTCGAGTCTGTCCTGCACAGACCCCAGTGTTTCCGCTGTTTCTAAGAATCTCTGCCTAGTGCGAGGACGTGAAGATCTTCCCCCGCGCTGCCTACTGAAATTCTATGTTTTAACTCTGACATCTAAGTATATACATACTTTTTTCTGGCTGCTTTTTCAAGATTGTTTTGTTATTCTTGGACTTCAGCGATTTGATATGATGTGCTTAGGTGTGCTTTTCTTTGCATTCATTCTGCTTAGTTGTGCTGGAATTCGTGGATCTATTAGTCAATGTTTTTAATACATTTCGGGAAATTTCTGACACTAGTTCATCTATTTTTTTTTGTATTATCTTACTCTCTTCCACTTCTGGGACTCCAATTATTTGTCTGTTAAATATATTGTTTTACAGTCCTTAGGGCTTTACTTTCTTCAATATTTTGTTCTCTTTTTCCTTCTTTGAGTGTTTAGAATTTTTGACGGAAAACTGTAAATGACTTGTAGATACTTGGGGTTCTATTTCTTCCTCTAAATTACTTTATTATTGCTGGGTAATTCAATTACTGACCTACCGCCCTGAACTTGTGGAGGCTTAGTTTGCTTTTGTGAGAACAGATGTGTGGAATGCCCAGGGTATTCCAGGCCCCTTTGAATTGTAAGATCAAGACCACCCAACTCTGTCCCCTGACGCGCTGCCAGCGCCTCATTATGGGGCTTGAGGGCAGGTCCAGAGAAGAGTTCACTCTAGGTGGTGTTATTCCCCTTAAACTGCGGCCTTTCTGACGATGCCTCTTACTAAAAGGCGGGTGCAGGGGTGAGTAACAAGTCCTTAACGAACAGTCTCTATTCTGACCAGGCAGGAAGTCGACGTCCCCTCCAGATCGCGACCTCTTTTTCCTGTTTCACTTCCACCCCAGCAGTAGCCACTTCCTTGTAAGGCTTCCATTGGTTCGCCCTTCATACGGGCAGCCCAGCATTAGGCTAAGCACCCACGGGGCCCCTCGTGTGGACTTCTGGGCACCCCCCTGCCTTTACTGCCATTGTCACAGCTTCCAGCTCCCTGCGCCACACCTGAGGCCATTCTCTGCTTCTTGGTGCGACCGCATGGCTTCTCCATTCCATTGGGAAATTACCCCTGACCGAGAGCCAGGGCAAGTGTGGGACTCACCGCGTGGATTTTCCTTTTTCAGGGATTGTAGCTGAAACCGGTGCCTCATTTATGTTGCTTAATTTCACAGCTGGTTATACTGGTATGTCTGCTATCAGTGACTCTGTCATAGCTGGAAGCAGAAATTCTCTCCATCTTTTTTTTTTTTTTGATACGCAAGAATGGAGGGCAGATGGCCTGATCTGAGCTGAGAACCCTCACTGACTGTCACGCTGACAGCCCTGAGAAGGATCTGGGGTCTGGGTCCTGAGTATGGGGAACGGCTAGGAAGTTCTCCCAGAGATGATGGTGGTTAAAGTGGAGACTCGCGTCACTTACCTGCCAACAGCCCTTTGCTGGAATCTTCGCCCCTCACAGGGAGCAAGGTCCTCAAAGTCGTCTTGTTTATATTCCCTACAGGACAGTTAGGACTTTTGGATGAGGGAAGATGCCCTTTATTTTGGCCCAAAGTCTGAAAGTCACATTGAGGTTTTAGTTCTTGGCTTTCTCTGATCCAGGCTTCGTGCAGACTTCCCCATGGCATAACGACTGTTCATGGTCGCCCATGTCTGGTTCTGCTCCCCTGCTTGGAAGCACAGAAAGTCTGATGTCTAGCGCATGGCGATCAGGCAGGACCACAGGACTAGACCTGGCTAAGGTCCCTGAGTGGGAGAGGCAGGCGTCACTGGGGAGCTGACGCACTGGAGGGCCGAGGGGCCACCCTGTGCTCCTGATTCTCAGGCCATGGTGCTCTTGGAAGTCACTTGTTAAGGTGGTGGCAAGACACAGGGAACAGGGCTGCGTCCCTGAGTCCCTGGAGGAGGCAGGGCCCCACCAATCTAAACTGGCCCTCTGAAAGGTAAGAAATCCACTTGCATTGTGCTGAACTCCTGAGATTTGAGGGATTGTCTGTCACAGTAGCTACTTAGTAGTTATTTAACTTAATACACCCTGCTCCTTCACAGGCTCTGCCTTTGGTTTTGTTAAAGCATCCACATTCATCCTTTCTTTCTCATCATCCTTCAATTAAAATTCTAACCCCTTAAGGTCACGTTTGATAAGGGCTCAGCGTCTCCCATGATGAGTGAGTGTCGCTCGCTTTACCCTCTGAGATTGGAGCCCTGCGGTCCCCTACGAGGCCTGGCCTGGCCCTGATGGTAGGCAGTATGTCCCTGTTCTTCCGGGGCCTTATTTCTAAGCGGAGGTCTTACTCAGGCCTGATCTCCGAAAGGAGAGGCAGGGACATTCTGAAGAAAGAACGGCTGCTTTGAATGCCAGAGGCAAATTCCCTGCGTGTTTTGGCCTGACTTTCTTAAATTGGGAGCTTCGAAAGCCCATCTATCTACGTCAAGTCCAGGTGGGGGCTAGGTCCTAGCCCCAAGGCCAAGGGCTGCCATGCTGGCCAATAACCTTCGGTAGGCCACATCACCCCTGCCTGATTTAGCTTTTCCTAAATGAACCTAGAAGTTTTGCAAATACAATCACCAGCAACACATCTGTCACTCGCCTCAGCTTCACCGCCGTCACCACCATCGGCTTGGGCCTCACCACCATCGATACAAACATGACAACTACTGCAATTAATACCAGTGCCCTGTCTTCATAACTACTGTTCACGCACGTGACAGAAACTTCTGTAGCCGTACCCACCGTCACCTCCTTTTGCAATAATCACCTTTAAAATCAATCATCATCATGACACTAATCCATCGTTAAACAAGCACTTACTGCCCATCTAACATGGCATCGTACTAGATGTTTAAGGGACAGAGGTGAACACATCAGAAATTGCCTCTGTCAGCCCGTGAAGACAGATATTTTACACAAATATTTACAGAAACCATGCTTAATATTGTCATATAGCAGGTATAGGTGCTGTGCAGGCGTAGAGACAGTTTTTCCTAGTTGTCAGGAACGATCTCTGGGCAGAAATAATTCTAAACTGAGCCTTAAAGGGTATGTGCGAGTTAGCCAGACAAAGATGGTCTAGAGACAGGAAATTTCAGGCATTCACAGAGGAAACCAAAACCAAATGGCCAATACATGAGGCTTTAGCCTCATTAGTAATAAACAATTAAAAGGGAATATCATAGTCATCTATCAGGCTGGCAAAATGGTTTCAGTACTAATGCCTATTATTGTCAGAAATGCTACAGCCAGAGACTGTAGGACATGCAGAACCTTATGGAAGGCACTGCAGAAATATATCAAACAACACTTTTAAATGTTACAATTTTAAGAATTATCTTCTAAGAATTTATCCTAATGAAAAGCTAAAAACCCATAGACAGGGAACCAGTAAAAAAAATCTGGGGCGGCCCCATAATGAGTGAATAAATGAATATTGCATAGCCATTAAAGTCAGTTTGACAGAGCATGTGTTGACAGGACACTGCATGTGACACAATGGGAAACGACTGAAAACAGACCGTGACTCAGTGCACACGGAGCGCGTCTGTCAGGAGGGGCTGAGGCTGCCTGCCGCGGCACCTTCATCGCTTACTCGCAGCCCGGCAGGCCAGGGGGTCTCATTCTCGAGTCCCAGGGACTCAAGGATGCTTCCTCCACCACAGGACGAACGAGGCAGAAAGTGGGTGCTGACTGTTACGGGACTCCTGATGCCAGGGATGGAAATGGGGGGCAGTACCCCACCCCATCCTGTGGACCAGATCTGGTCTCATGGCCCAAACAATGTGAAGGCAGGCGCAGAAATGTAGACGAATGGATGCATATTTGGTGAGAATTAGTAAGCTCTGACAAGTTTTGGAAAATCAGTCTGTGTATCTATTCGGGCGTCCCCTCCCAGCCAGCCCGTCTCCATCCGCCCCTTCGGTGCGAAGCTGCACTTCGGAAGCGCCTGGAAGGCACGCCTAGTGGTGCTACGGTGATTATACACAGGGGTAATGGACAATTTTTTCCCTTATCTTGTTCTGAATTTTTAGAATTTATTATATTATATTGTAGGTGTGCTTATATAATCAGAAAAAGAGATGTTCTGTTTAATTTTAAAAAGAGCCAGCCAACACCCTTGGGTAAGCTGCTTGACTGAGGGGGTGGCTCGTTGGAATCAGCGGCACCCTGAGCTAGACTGTATGCAGACAGGAGCGGCTTGAGTATTTCTAAGTAGCACGTTGGACCTGCTTTCATGAACAGGTAGGGATGATTTACAGTTGCCTCGTAATTGTGCGCATCTAACTGAATGCTTCTAAAGTGCCTTGAGAACTTTCTTACGTGCCTCCAAACATCAACTCAACGTCTCTTTCAGTATCACACATTTACTGTGAACAAATCAAAATAAATGTTTACACTAGTGGGGAAATGAAACCCTAGGGGCTTGGGGGAGAGGCACTGACCGAGAGCTGATACTGAGCAGTGTCCACAATGACATCGGTCCAGGAAGAATATGGTTTGCATTATACAGGAATTCACATAAGTATTTTTCTCAAGCCTGCAGAAGCAAAGGGGGCAGACCATGCCCTTGGCCCGACGGCAGAAGGAGAGCTACCTCTGGCTTTCGTCTCATCAACCCAGGAGCACTCCTGGAGGACACGCTGAATGTGCGTGACTGTCTCTTTCACATCCCCTCAGAGCACACACATTAAATCGTATTCCACAACCAGTGGCCTTCCTAACCAATCAGTGTGCTTCCTGCCACCCCAGGGCCTTTGCACATGCCTCCCATGGTGCTCTCACTGAGCCTCTCCCTTCCCTTGCTTTACTTAGCTCTGACTAATACTTCGGAACTCAGTCCTCTCCCAGCAGAACTCCCTGTCGAGGTCAAATCCCCCTGCTGCACACCATGTACCTCTCTTTCAAGTACTCACCACAGGAAAACCTTTACAACTTGTGTGGTATTTTGACTTAAGCCTGTTTCCCCAATTAAAATACAGGTGGCATTAGGGCAGGATAACCCATCACGTGGCTCATCTTTCCCAGGGTTACCCATGGGGCTGGGCGCAGAGCAGGCAAGGCACAGCTGGTGAACGCAGGGGGAAATGGAGGGCTCGGTGAGAAAGCTGACCCAGGAGCGTAAGTAGCTTGCCCAAGGCCTGCAGCTAGGAAGAGTGCTTGGTGTCCTTAAAGAGATCTGCATCATGTAAACAGAAAGGAGGTAATAAGTGGCAGTTTGTGTTAATGGACAACGCGAGAGCTGCCTCTGAAGATCGCCAGCACGGCGACAAGCCCTCCCAGGACCCCTGTGGTCGCTTTCATGACCCATGATTAGGGATAGTAAGTAGCTTTGGGGGGCTTATAAAAGTTCATTTTAAGTAGGAAGTATATTTTAAATTTCTCAAGAATAACGTGACAGACAGCCATTAGATCAGACACCATTAACGGGCAGAGGAAAATTCAGGTTCAGGATTGCCTGACTCCATCACCCAAGCTGAGCTCCATGCTGACTTGCTCCTAAAACTACAGACAGCGGAGACCCACTGTGGACAGTGAGCAGGGAACGGTGACACCGCAGGGGTCTGAGGACAGAGAGGCAAGTCCTGGCCGGAGGAATCGGGGAACATGGGGGCCATGTGACGTGTGAACATGTGGAGGTGAGCAGGGTGGCAGGCACGCAAATGCTGGGAACAGCCTGAGCAGCAGTCAAGTGCAGGGCACAGGAGGCACGCTCAGGGGCAAATACATGAATCCAGGCTGCAGAGAGCACCTCTAGATGGGTCATCCGGGAGCCAAGGAAGGAGAAGGTGGGCAGAGGGGGATGTGAGGAGGCGCATCTCCAGAGCTTCCTCAGTGCCCGGGATGGAGTCCAGGGATCCTCAGGACCTGGGGCAGGGGCAGGAGGCAGACAGGAGTTGTTTTTTTTTTGAGGGCAGTGTCACTGGCCCTCATATGTGGGATCCGAACCGGCGCCGCTGGCGTCCCAAGCCAGCGCTTAACCACCGCGCCACTTGGCTAGCCCGGGAGTTATTTTTAAAAGAGGCCTGCGCCATAGTCGTGGGAGGAGAATGCTACAGGCACGGGAGCTCTGCAGCTACAGGTGGAGCTAGGGTCTGGGCGTGCCGCGGAGAGCAAGGCCAGGCTGCCCTGACCACCTGGATCACTGTCCCAGGAAAGCTGATACCAGAGGCCCCTCCCAGGCCCTGGGCCCCAGGCGCCAGGAAAACTTCACAACATCGTTAAGTCAGGGAACGGTTTTCCAGGGACAGAAAACTACCCTTGAGCTGGTTTACACAGAGAGGAAGCTCAACTGGGTCACAGAACTGCAGAACCCCAGAAGGGGTGCCGCGTACCGCTTCCGCGCGCTGACACAATGGCCCCAGCGTTCCTGACTTACCCAAGCTTCGTTTCCTCAGTGTTGGCTTCACTGTCAAGCAAGTTCGTCCTGGTGCCAGATGGCAGCTACCACCTCTGGCATCCTATGTTCCCATCATTCTATTGAAAGAGGGTACCTCTTTCCTGGTAAATCCAGCAAGAGTTCTGGGACCTTCTTGGAATGGTATGCAAACACATTCCAGAACTGATCACTGTGGCAAGGCTTGCCAAGAGTTTTCTGATTGGCTAGGCTTGGGTCACGCGATTAACCTCAGACCACAGATGGAATCAGTTCCACTTGAACTACATGAACTGAATACAGAAAAAAGTATTATATGAGTAAAAATGATCATGCTTAAGATGGAGGGAAAATAGGGGCAGGCAAACAAAAACTGTCCACAATTTACAGACACGCTAGCGACCCCATGGATGCCGTTGGTCATGCAGGCCCATCTCCAGCCTGGTGGGAGCCCCGAAACGCACGCTGTCCGGGAGCCACAAAGTCTCTCAGCCCCACCCATGTGCACTGGTTTCCCAGAGGACCCCAGACCTTTCTTTGAGTTAACCCAGAACAATGGCTAGGAGCTTGGAAGCATATTTATTTGCTGCTTGCTCCCTACTCCCGGGTCTCCACACCTTTCCCTAAGACACTGGCCTGAGGGTTGGTCTATGTTAGACAAACAACCCAGAATCAAGGCACCAAACCCAGATGATGGAGTGGAACTTCAGAGGCAAAACACAGTCCTATTTGGACATGAGACTTAGAAATGTCCCTCAGAGAATGGGGACTTTCCTCTCCTTGTTGAACCCAGTATGACACCAATGAAGCCATGCAGAATCCGGAGTGAAACAGGATCTCATTTGGGGCCGCCGCGCTAGTTTCAGATGTTACATGCTGAGCGATCGCAGCTCCCCGAGAAGCAACTCACTGTTTCCCTTCACCTCGCCCCCACAAGGTCCGGATCACATCCGAGACAGCGCTGGGGCTGAGGTCAATCTTTCTTACTCATTCTGGTATCCCCAGTTAGTTCCTGGCTGGTCGGTAGGTATTTAACCAAAGTATGATGGATGAAGAAATGGATTATGCAGATTGAGCTGGAAGAAACATTAAGAATTTATAAAGTCCAAACCATTGATTATACAGATGAAGAAACTGTCAGCAAGTGAGAGCAAACAATTCACACAAAACACACGGAAAATTCACAGCTGAGTCTCTGAGAACTGAGCTGTCCAGTGATTCTCAACCCAGAGCGCTCTGCATTCCAGTTCTGTCCTGCGGGGGGCGCTCCACCAGCGTTTTGCATACATGATTTCATTCACAGGCCCTGGTGAGCCTTCTTATCCCTGTTTTAATGATAAGGAAGCCGAGCATCAAGAAAAGTAATAGCTAAAGTGTTTTCCCAACTCTGTGGATGCCTCTGGAGCTGACTGCCCACCTCTGTCCTGACGGGCAGATAACCTGAAAAGCATCAGCAGTCCAGCCTGCCTGGTAGAAAGCCATTCTTTTGTGTCTCACTCCTTCCCTCCGGCGGACGGCCCAGTTACCTGGAATAGAAGTGCCTTAGGACAAACTGTGCCCAGGGCCTGCAAGCCTACTTCTGGCCACCAGGGAGAGTGGGAGGCTTTGGCGGGGACACAGCTGCGTCTGTCGTGCTGGCAGAACCAGACCCTGAATACAGTCCTGGGACTCCCAGCCTCGGCCTGTTAGAGGAAGGGAAGGGGCAGAGACTCGCTCCGAAAAGATAGATGGCTTCCTGCTGAGATTTCCCAGGAAGTTCCTTTATTTTCTTCCCTGGAAACCCAGTAACTAAGGCAGGATGGATCCATTCTTGATCATAGTAGGAACATCTTACATGCTACCTGCCATATGTGCACTATATATAATCTCACTTGATCCTCATGACAACCTCATGAGGAAAGTGCTATAAGTATCCCCACTTTATTGATGAGCCAAAAAATGAGTCACACTATGTTAAGCAACTTGGCTCAAGTCACCCACATAGAAGGCGGCGGGGGACACAGTGGGGCCCAGGCAGCGACTCCTGAGCCCACATACCCAGACAGCAAACGAAAGTGTCTCGTGATAAAATTAGAATATTAGAATTCACAGCCTGCTTTGAAATCTCGCTACTTGTATAACCCTGTGCAAGCCTTAGTCTCCTCATCTACGAAATGGAGCTAAAAAAAATGCTTCTTTGATAAGGTATATGGTTTTCCAACAAGGTTATGTACATGGGTATGTATTACAAAATACAATTTTTACAGAGGTAACAGAAAGCTTTGGCTTGAAGACCTGGTTTCATATCTAATCTTCCCAATGTACTAACTTTCTGCCCATAGACAAATGACTTAAAATTTGATATGAAAATGACTTGAAATTGGATATGAAACAGTTTTGTCTGTTAAACAGGGACAAAAATTGTTACCTGTTAAGGGTGGTGGTGAGCACTGCATGGAAAGCCATGTGAAAACATCTGGCATAAAGACTTGTGAACAGTCAGCTCTCAGAAATGCCGGTGTTGGTTCTCCCCCTTTGCCAGTTGATGGCCTGTCACTTCTTTATTATTCAGTCGGCACCTCACTATGGGAAGGTCTTAACCCAAGCTCCAAAGCTGTCAGATGCAGACTGGATGCTCAAAACCCAAATGTAGCTTTCAGATTTGGAAGGGTACAGCAACAAATGGAACCCATCCCATACGCCTTAAGTCAGGAGCTCTTAAGACAAGCCAAAGTGCTGGAGACAATTTATCCACCCTTGGTTCCTCTTAGCAGCTCAGGGACTGTCTGGAGGGCAGAAGCGGAGAATTCTGGCCACAGTCACCACTTGCAATGGCCAGCAGAGCTGAGCTGCAATTCCACCGCTGAACAGCAGGCGTCAGCGTCAGCCACAACACTCAGCACCATGAACCTGCTGCCTGCACTACGTGCTGCGTTGTTGGCCCTGGAAAATACATTAATTGTAGGTTTACAGAAGTCAGTAAGGCTTTTATTTGACTATGGAAGTCCCCACGCTCTTCACCACGAGTGTAACACATGATCGTGGAGGAAGAGAGGCCCTGCCTTCTCACGACTCCTCAGAAATAGCTATTCTGGTTGTGGGCTAAAACCCCTAAATTCTTATATAGCCTAGCCATGGAAAGCGAGCCCATAAACGCTGCCCCAGAGACTGGATGGCAAGGGACAGGACAGGAAGCTCGAGACCGAGAGCACTAAGGGACTTCCACGTGGACGATTTTACTACTTACTAGACACTTAAGCCAAGATTCATGGGTATAGAAGTGTGACTGTCACCTGGAAAAATTACACACACACCCATAAAATACGGGAAGGCTCATTCCATTTCTGTAAATACGGGCATGTGGTAGTACATTCAGCGTGGGGGCTGAGTGACAGCTCTGGCTGAAGTGCCTGGGGTTGAAGGTCAAGGCCATCATGTGCCAGACGAGAGAACGCACACACGTTAATCTCTGCAACTCAGTTTCCTCATCTACACAATGTGCTGCTAAAGCACCGACGGCACATACCTGTGAGGGTGAACCATCCATGGTATGTGCTAAACGAGTGGCCTGACATGTGAGTGTGCAGAAATGTTTGCATGTAAATACGCACCTAGTTTTGTAGGGGGAGTCGGAAGGCTACATATGTGTCAACAACAGCCATCAGAACTTTCGTTTTGTTTTCCCGTTAGCTTGTAAGTTATCTAATATTCTCCAGAAAATACTATTTTTTCATATAATTATTTAAGATGGGAATAAATAACTGGTCAAAAGTTATTTTTTCAAAATATTGAAACAACAATTTAAAGAGCCCATCTCCAAAATGTATCACTTATTTCTATCCAGAGCAGGGTGAGTTCTCCAAACCTGAGGCCTCTGAGGCCGGACCCCTCTGCAGCTGTTCGAGCTGATGAACGGGTTTACCAAGGTCACAGGATGCAAGACCAATATACAAAAACCTATTGTGATTTCTCTATATCTGCAAAGAACAACCTCCAAACAAAATGAAGAAAACAATTCCAATCACAATAGAATCAAAAAGAATGAAGTACTTATGAGTCAATTTAACAAAATAGATTCAAGTCTTATCCACTGAAAACTACAAAACATCACCAAGAGAAATTAAAGTGACTTAAGTGGTAAGATATGCCATGTTTATGGATCAGAAGAGTCAGTACTGTTAAGATCTCAATTCTCCCCATATTGACCTATAGACTTTGGTCCAAATATTTCACTTCCCTGTGACTCAGTTTCCTACTTGGGATGACATGGATGATAGGACTTGATAGGGTAAGACCTGCAGAGTAGCTTACTCACAGAAGGTCACCATTAGAAACACAGCCCAGGTAAAGCACGGAGCCTGGCTTACAATAGGCATTTGATAAATACCTGTTAGAGGAAAGAATACAGAAGCTATCCAAGGTGGCATGATTGTCTCAATTTTACTCTAGAGGTGCCAGGCACCAGAGTTTCTAGCCCAGCAAGGAGGGCCCACCTGAGACGTGCGAGGCCTAGTGAAGGGGACGAGAGCTAAGGCCGAACGGGTCACACGCTGTGTGCGGCACGTGTGCATGCGTGTGTGTTATACAGAGGCCTACATACACATAGTACACACTCACATGTATTCATAATAGATACAGGTGACAGGGAGACACATCAGGAATTATTCTAGTGTGCTGGTGGGACCTTTACTGGGAAGACGGAGCCCAGAGAGAGCTGTCTTTGGGCCCCTGCCAGCAAATCCAGCTGAGATGAGCTGGGACGAAGACACACGGGCAAGGATCAAGGAGGGTGCGCCGCCATCACCTACCGTTTCCGCATTTCCGGACGCCTCATCTGGCATGGGGCTACTTCAGTTGCCAAGACCCAGAGCCCTCCCTGCCCGCCGTTGCCCGGGCGGCTGAGCTTTCTCGGGCGGTCACCTGCCCAGAAGGACTGTCTGTGCCTTTGCAGCCCGTCTTCTGCTCACTAAGCCCACCCTCGGCGTCTTGGGGAATTCAACTGGGAAGAAAACACCAAATCAGGCCACTGATGGAAAATGAACAGCAGCAGTTTCCCAATACTTAAAAACATCTTCTGCTTTGAATCCGAGTCCCTGGTGTGAAGTTCGCTGTCCTTGGTCCCACGCGTGTTCTTGTCAAATGCTGTGATCTGTTCAGGAGCTTCTGTTTACAGAGGCCCATCATGGCAGGTGGGGGTGGGGACTGCAGAAAATTGGGGCTGATTCTCAAACACGAAGGTGATAAATGAACAGATTTCCCCTCAGATTGCTGAGCAAACATCAGCCCAGCAAACTAATGTACAGATATAATCGTGATTAATCTCTAGATTAAAATAATTAATCTCGGTTAATTCTGCATTTAATCATTTCTTTTTATCAATGTCTAGCATGCAGCTTTACAGAAATATTCATTTAGACTAATGGATGTTTCATTCCTCCAATTAGTCTGTTTATTCTGAGCTTCCAAATGCCTCCAATTCCAGTCCCATCATTTACTGTGGACTGCAGCGTGTCCGGCCGAGTAGCCTTCTCATGCCCGCCTGGTCCCTGCCCTGCTCGGTGGAGCACGGAAAGGGGTGCCGGGGAGGGCAGGAAAGAGGTCTGCAGGCTTCGGGGCCTGAGGCGGGTGTGGACGGCCCTCAGCCACATTTGCTCAGGGACCCAGAGTCTACTTTATGGCCACCAACTGACTGTCTCAGTAGTAAGACTGCCACGCACGTCACAGGGATTTACGATTCATTCTTTCACGCCTGACACCTGACCTCACCCCTTTCTCACTTTACTGACGAGAACACAGGAGTCTAGAGTGGTATGTGGCGCTCTCGGATTCTCACAGCTCACGACATCTGTCACGCTGGGCCCTGGCTTCTCAGACGGCCAGTTTCTCACCAGGTTCTGAACATTACGTGAACCACCATGCTGGCCTGGAGGTCACGGGCCGTGCTTCTCGCACAGGCGCCCAGGCGATGCCGTGGGAGCTGGACAAGCACTCTCCCACCGGTGTGGACAAGCAGTGGGTCACTCACACCTCTGACCGTTTACTGAGTGTGTGTGCTACGCCCGGGAGCATGGGGGGCAACGCGAGGGAGCAGCAAAGGGCCTGTGGCCCCCAGGCCTGTGAAGCCACGTGGTTCCAGGTTAGCGCCTGACCAGAGTGAAAGCAGCCCCTCCCAGCGGTGCAGGAGTACGACAGGAGGGAGTCCAGGGCCGGGCCGGGGGGTGGGAACAGCCTGGGGAGGGGGCCGTCCCGCTCAGTCACTGCACCATCAGCATCTCACTGACTTACTGTCACTGCCCACGGTTACGCTCATCAGATTACAGGGGCTGCCTGAACTTCTCCGATTTATTGCTTTTTCCTGTCTCTCTCCTCACTACAAGCTACGCCTCGGGGGACATAAGCTGTACCTTGTTCCTTGCTGTGTGCTCAGTGCTGACTCAGAAGGCCCTGGGTAAACCCTGGCTGAGTGAATAAAGGGAGAGCGTGGTGTCTGGGGGACGTCAGGTCACACGGCCACAGCAGGTGCGTCACGTGAATCACTGCATTTCATCCACACAGAGTCCCTAGCTACCGCTGGCCCCACCTCACAGATGGGAACAGCGAGGCACACAGCAGTGGTCTGAAGCTTGTTCAAGGTCACAGTGCTGCCAGAGGCAAACAATGAGCAACGTGAAGAGAGAATAATCCACGTGACAGGCAATGAGACCCCAGGAAGGGGATGGGCCAACAGGACAAAGGCTGCTTGTCCATGGCTGGGATCTGCTGTCAGGGAGAACGGGAAACGCGGGACAGACGACTAGAAGAGTGGCCTGACGCAGCCACCACCTCTGGGAGCTACCGCTCGGCATCGGATGGTTCCGGGAGGGGATGCAGTTCACCCCTTGTTGGCGGGACGGCATGGGTGGGTTCAGCGTTCCGGGGAGCCCTGTGCACTCATCGTTAAGAAATGGGCTGGGGTGACTATGTGTGCGCTGTGTGCGGGTATGTATGTGGGGGGGCGTGTGCAAATCACAGCGCCTGGCCTGCGCACAGGGTCCTGTATCTGTAGCGTGGATGTCACTCACCTTCTTTGTCATTTCTTACTATACAACTGAAAAACAAAGGTCTGGTTCTGGCTCTGAAGACAGACGTGGGTTTAGGAAAAGGCAACTGGGCACAAATCTCATTGGTGTCTCTGGGCCCAAGTTTGTTTATTTGTAACACGAGACACATTGCAGTGTGGCTGAAAATGTGCATGAGATACCAGTGACACACCTCCGATGGTGTCTGGTACAGGGCAGTTTCACAAGATACACAAAAACCTAAATAAATGCTGTTTCCCGTGCTGGCTCACTGGACGGACATGAAAGCACTGGCGAGTGGCTGGGGGCGCTCAGCAGCTGGTGAGGAACGCCTAGGAGACCACGCGTCGGGGTGGGAATGCCCTATGGTCCCACCGAGGGCCATCCCACATGCTTGGGACCTGCAAGACCTATTACCATTTTTCAGCAACAAGCACTGATACATTCGACTGAACAAAAGATGCTAGTGAACGTTTCCCGATTTCCCTCTGGAATTGAGATTTTCTTGGGTTTTTCACAAAGCTGCAGCATGACAAGTAGCAGCCTATTTTGGGGCAAAAAAAGCCCCAATTCCTTTTTATTGCAGATGTCTGCCTCAAAGGAGCAGTTGTTCCCCCCCCCCCCCCGCTGCCTTTCAGCATCCATCACAGGTTATTTCCGTACCTGCCTGCCTTTATCTTGCAATCACTGCCCCAAATGTAGATGCAAATATTGTTGTCTTTGTCGAAGCACCTCCCACGCTAGCATGGTGACTTAGCAGCCCCGCCTCCTGTGCTTGTGGCAAATCTCCCATCTTCTGTCAAAGGGCCCGCCCTTTACCTAGCTCACCACCCTGGGGTGCTGGGCAAGCAGACGCTGTCCCCGGTGCTGAAACGAGCTCCACGCTGCTACCCCCACCCCACCCGCCCACTCCTGGGGAGTGACACACAGAAGTGGAGGAGTAGCACAGCTCTGACCACTCCGATCCCCCAGCACGCCCCCTTTTCTCCAGAACACGCGGTCCTATCCACAGAGGGGACTCGTCTGCTCTGTGGGTTCAGGCCTGAGTCGGCCCCGCCGTGAGCCTTAGCTAAAGCTAACGTGAAAGGGGGCAGCCAGTCAGACCAGGACGCCAGAGGAAGGCACAGGCGTCAGCACAGCCTCCCCTTCACACCGCGTGGGTGCCGACTGGCGGGCGGGACTGTCACGCCGTCTCTCCCTGTTCCTCTGCCTTGCACGCTGCCTCCCTTCCTCCCTTCACTTGTTCACTTGACAGACAAGGCTCGACCAGGCAGCTGGGCATGTGGAGGATAAATGAATCAGGCCCAGTGCCCTCATCTGGGTCTCACACTGGAGCGCTGTACTGTGGGAAACGAACCCACACACCGATGGCTACTTTATAACCACAAAGCACAACATGTGGGTATAAAATTCTGAGTAAAGTTATGCTAAGAGCAGGTTGAGGCATCTGTAACTTTGCCGGACGTGGTGACCAGGGAAGTCTCCCCAGAGCCTTATCCTGGAGGTTGGGATTTGAAGGATGAGTAGGAACATGTAGTCAGGTTGGCAAAAGCCTTCTTGGTAGAAGCACTCAGATGTGAAGAAAAGGACGTGGGCAGAAGGCTAACTGGTAACCTGGGCAGCAGTGCGTGCTCCCAGGAGGGCGGGCTGAGCCATAGCTTCCAGCGTGCAAAAGGACAGCAGGTGGACAGGCACCAGCGGGGGGCTGGCATCAGGTGAGGGAGGGCTGTGCCCTGGGGCTAAGGTCCTGGGAGCCCGCAGAAAACCTCGGCTCAGTGACCGTGTGGCCTGAAGGTCAAGGAAGGGCATACAAAGAAGAAGTCCCAGCAGATTCTGCAGGATAAGCTGCTATTTTCTATGCTTTTTATGGTATATTAATTATTCCTCAATAAAGCTGATTTAAAAACTAAGTAGGGTGGGCCAAATGGCACAGTTGGTTAAGAGCTTGCTAAAGAGTGCGAGCTGAGCTCTGAGCAACAGCAGTTTGATGCCCAGCCCGAGCTGAGCTGCCGGTGAGCTGCCAACAGGTGGCAGGATGGCTCAGCTAAAACAAAAAGAAAAATAGGCTTATAAAAACTAAGTAACATTTCCTTTATAAAGGAGTTTTTGCATTCTTCACACTTTTTTTTTTTAAATGGGGAATTGGGGGAGGAGAACAGCATTGGGGAACCGGGGAAAGAGAACACACAAGTTACTGTCCTTTTGTTCTTCAGTCTAGTTGTGGAGGATGTTGCTTCACTGGCCCATGTTGGTATCGTCATTGCACTCTTCCTGGTGAGGCAGATCGATCGCCGGCCTCTGGATGGCTGCTCACCTCGGCTACTGGCAGCTCACACTGGCTGCGGGCCATCACGCTGGCTGCCGGCCACTCACTGTAGCCTATGGCAGCCCACTGCACCAGGGGCTGCAGCCTACACCATCGCCGGGGCTCGCACAGCCCAGCTCCAGGTGGAGCTGTTGTTCACCATCTTAGCTGTAGAGGGCAGTGTCACTGGCCCTCATAGGTGGGACCTGAACTGGGGCCGCTGGATTCCCAAGCCAGCGCTTAACCACCACTCCACTTGGCCGGTCCAATCTGGTGATTTTAAAAAGGCATTTTAGATCATGTCATGCTTCTGATTCACACTAGCCAGTGCCTCTCTTTCCCCCCGAGGGTGAGTGTGGAAAACTAGACATTATAACAGCTATGGGCTCAGGCTTTGTGTCAGGAAGACTTGAGCGCTAACCCCAACCCCAGAACTTTCTAGGGCCGTCTCCTTAGGAAAGTTGTACGGCCTTTCTAAAACCCCATTATCACTTGTATTTGAGGATAACACCTCATGAGGGTTATTCAGAAATAATGTGGGTTGGTTCATAACAAATTTTCATATTTGTACTTTAAAACAATCAAATATCGGCAACTACACATGGGTCAATCATATACCTAGATATCTCTCTCTCCTCTCTCTCTCTCTCTCTCTCTCTCTCTCTCTCTCTCTCTATATATATATATATATATATATATATATATATACACACACATATATATAAAATGTGTGTGCATGCATGTGTGCATTTCATGCAATAAATATGGTGAATTCATTTGTTAGCTCGAGTAGTTTGGGGTGTGGATGTATTCTTTGGACATTTCTACATATAGGATCATGTCATCTGTGAATAGAGGTAGTTCTACTTCTTTCTTTCTAATTTAGATTTTTATTTTATTTATTTATTTATTTATTTATTTATTTATTTATTTATTTGAGGGCAGTGTCACTGGCCCTCATATGTGGGACCTGAACCGGGGCCACTCGCTTCCCAAGCCAGCTGTTAACCATCGCGCCACTCGGCCGGCCCTAATTTAGATTTTTAAAATTTTTTCTTATTGCATAATTCCTCAGGCTAGAACTCCTAGTACAGTTTGGAGTATGAGCGGTGAAAGCAGACTCTGTCTTCTTCCTGATCTTAGGGGTGAGCTTGGGGTCTCCCAGATATGAGCTGCTGCTGATCACTTCCTTTCCCGCTGAGTAATATTCCATTGTCTGATTTATCTTTAAGTTTACATATTTGCTTGGTCTGGGATGTATTTATTATTAGGAGTGAAGTAGGGATATAGTTATTTCCATGTGGCTTCTAATTTTCTCAATAAGATTGATTGTCATTCATCTTTTTCCCACTCATATGTATTTCATCATTTCTTAAATTTATTTCTGTATTGGCTTCAGTTTTTACACTCTCTGTTTTCTTCCACTGATCTATCTTTGTGCTAAAACCACACAACTTTAATTACTGTAGCTTTACAAGATTTCTTTCTATCTGGTAACATAAATCCTCGTCAAAACCCTTATTTTTCTTGGATATTTTTAATGTAAATTTTAATATCAATTTTTTTGGTTCAAAAACGAACCTGTTGGTCCCTTTTGTCAAAGTCATATTGAATGTAGATTAAATTAGAGAGAATATTTTTTTTTTTTCTGAGGGCAGTGTTACTGGCCCTCATATGTGGGACCGAACCGGGTCCGATGGCTTCCCAAGCCAGTGCTTAACCACCGCGCCACTCGGCTGGCCCAAGAATTAATAATTTTTGACATTAGTCTTATAATCCAAGAAAAGTATGTGCCTTTCCATTTGTTTATGCTATGTCCTTGTCCTCTACTGTCTTTTAAATATTCCCTTCATGTACGTCATGCACATGATTTTTAAAAATGTATTTCTAGGCAAACCAAATCATTTCGCACAGAAAAGCTTTCATCCTCATTTGATTTTGAGGTTTGGAAAAGCCCCACAGCACCCAGTTACCACCTTTGGATTATGCAGAGAGCATCATCGGGGCAGCAGCCACACCCACGTCTGTCTGACCCAGCATCTGTGACCTATGCACAGGGTCATGGGAGACAGATAGGGTCACCCCTGACAGTCAGTTGTTCCCAGGGAAGTCGGCACAACCCCCACTGTGCGCGGAGCTGAGGCGCAGCTAATTAACATTCAGACACAGGGAGCCACTCCTGGGCCACTGGCTCAGGAAGCATCTCCAATCGGCCAGTCAGGCTGCCCCTTTCCCAACCCCGCCCCCAGCAGGGGCTCAGGTCTGCTCAGCACATAGTAGGTCTAGGCCGGAAGACATTTCCTTGTGCTGGTGAAGGAAGTGGACAGGGAACAGAAGGTACAGAGGGAGTGGCTGGGACATCTGCAGTCCCAGATTTTTAGTAACTTGGAGCTCGCTCTCAGACCTGTTTGTGCAGTCAGGAGCGTTAGTCAGTATGAAGGACGTTGGAAACTATGAAGGAAAAAGGGCAAAATTTCTTGGATAGTCAATTTGGAAATATGTGGGGGTTAAAAAAACTTTTTCCAGATTCAGATACACATATTTTGGGGGCCTGGGTTCTGAAATTTTTGCAGCAACAACACAGCAAACAAGCTTTGCCTGAATCCGGGATGTGGGGTCGCTGCTCTGCAGTGCAGAGGTATTTAAAGGAATCTCTCCATGTGGTGGGACCCTTTGGGCCACGCTCTCCTACCGTTCGGAGACAGGGGCTCAGTCTCTTAGCATTTGCGAAACTCGTGTGTGTGATGCTCCTATCGAGAAGTACAGTTAACACTTCAGTTCATCTTCTCTTCGTGTGTGTGTGTGTGTGTATGTGTGTGTGTGTGTGTTTCTGTACTGAGGTCACTCTGTAGCCCACTTAAGGTTTTAGACAACGGTACACCTCATATTAGCAAACAGTAAAAAAAAATATTATTTCACTTGTATATAGCATTCTATGTTATTAATATATCTTGCTTTTTCTCTTGTGGGAGGGATGGTGTTTTATTAACAAAGAGGCTGTGAAAAACTTACTTACATTGTGCTCATCTCTACAGACAAAAACTAGCCAATATTAATTTATTGCCCCAACCTCAAAATACAGGACAAATGGGCAAATCGGAGTTCCATGTGAGCCCACTTAGGCCAGCAGCTTTGCTCCGCCGCATAATCTGAGATAAGCCAACTGACAAATGCCTCTGGTGGTAACTCTGACTTCCAGGAAGATCAACTAGAGAGAAAATGTAATAATAATAACCACCCCCACTGGTGCAGCACACAGCACATTCCAGGCATTATCCTGAGCGCTTCCTGAGCTGAGCGACTCAATCTCCACAAGCACTTTGAGATCTGTTCTACTGTCACCACACAGCAAGTGACAACATGCAAGCAGTGTCCAGTGACTGTCCCAAGACTGCACAGAACTGGGGCTCGACCCCCAGGGGTCTGGCCTCAGAGTCTGCACCCTAACAGCAGCACCAACCTCTGATGAAGTCACGAAATGGATGCAGATGGCTGATATGAGACAGACACAAGGGTAGAAGCATGGGGAGGTGACAAGGACGCACTGCCACTGTGCTGCATGTGTCTTATTTAAGGCTCTTAATAAAACTGGCTGGCAGGGACATTTATCCCGACTTGCAGATCGGGAAATAGAGTTGCTGATTTCTCGCCTGGACAGACAGAGCTCACCAGGGACCCGCCTGCTCCCGGGAGAGCCCCGTGAGCCAGTGCCCCCAGCAGAGGCACAGAGAGCCTCGGGCTCAGGTCTGGCTTTCGTTTGGGGGCACCTCCAGGGCACCTCAGAGCATCTCCCAGGCTCACAACGCAAGGGCACATCTGTCATCAGAAATAGCTCTCCAGCTCCCTGGCCTTTCCGCTGAGACCAAACATGCTGAAGAATTGCTCACCACCTGATTTTATTGACTGTAACCCCAAATCATCTTTCTTGAAGTGGGTGTTTTCAAAGGGTGAGTGTAGAGAGAAGTGACATTCCACTGCACAACAGCCAAGACAGATCGTCACAGGGGCTGGCAGCTCGGAAGAAAGCCCTTCCCGCAGTTACAGATGTGGAATTAACCTTTCCATTGATCCTACAAGGTGGAAAGACGCAGGCAAGTGAGATGTAACTGGGTAAATGAAGAGAAAGATTCTTGCCCAGGCTCGGGCATAACGCCGACCCTGCCGGAGGGACCCGTGATGGCCCTGGGTGGGCTTCCTGCACACCCTCCGTCTCCGAGCTCTTTACAAGCTCTCTTCACTTAGTGCAGAGAAGGCGCCACCACCGAGACCATGTCCCTGTCACTTAGCGCCAGTGCCACTCCCTCCAGCATCTGAAATCCCCTCCTTCAGGAAGCCACTTAGCTACTTGACAGTGGCACCTTTGGGACATCCCTCCTGCACGACCTGGCCTCGCCCCCGCCCCTTTATCTCCACATTTCAGCCTCCGGCTCCATGCCTCCCTGGTCCCAAGCCTCCCAAAACCTTTTCTGCTCAGGACTTGGGGCCACTTCTCCCTTTTACTTCTCACAAGAATGTCCCCCATCTCTCATCCTTCAGACCAGACCTGCCTGTCCCCTGAAGGCCTCTGTCTACCGCACGTGCAGTGGCAGCATCCCAGGCCCTCTCTAACCACATTCCTCTAACGCATTACTTGCTTTGTGTCCTCGTGGAACTTACTGGAACCACCCCCTTGGAGTGTTTTCTCTGTTAATGGCTGTGTCCCCATCAGAGCAGCAGTTCTGCCGGCGCCCCGTCTCTCTAGCTCCCACTAAGTCCCAGCACCCAGCCGTGTTTGGAGTGTAGACACTCAGTTCAACACATGCACTGGATGAACGGCTATGAAATTCATTAAAAACACTAAGTTTCTCCCCTTCCTCACGCTGCCGCCGCGCCCGTTTTCCCTGGTCAGTTCCCAGAAGTGCGAACCATTTATGGCAAGCGTGTAGGTACGAGGAATGCTCACTAGAGCTGGAATTAAAAAATAGATTCCGAGTCATTCCCTCCGTCCTAAGTACTGAGTATTTTAGAGAAATGTCATTTCTCAGAACATGAGTTTCCTAATGTTTTAAATAAGGAAATTAAAGGTGCTTCTGGGCAAAGGTAGCTCAAGTGGGCGCACACGTGTCCGTGGCCCTTGGTCACAAAATTAATAAAATAGCAAAAGCCACAAAAAATTGCTAGTGGCAACCATACAATGAAAAGAGTCCAAGTTAATGTTAAAACCTTAAAACAGGATGATGAAAAGGAACACAGTGCGAGAGCGTCTGAGGCAGCCAGCATCCACTGGGCACGTGGGGCGTAGGGGAAGGGCGCGAGTGAAGGACGCTGACCAATACTCCTGGTTTAGGGGACATGGCCTGAGGGGTGGCCCATTAGTCAGAGAGCAGCTTTCAATCTTGGCTACTCACCAGAAAACTCTTTTGCTGAGACAGGTGGAACCATTAAGTTCTGCCCTTTTTTTTCAGCCCCCTAGACCTAATTAAGCATAATATCCAACGTGTGAATTAATTTTCTCAAGTCATTGAAATACAGCTGCAACTAAGGGGGGAAAAAACCTAGATCTTGGGCATTTAACAAGAAAGAGACAGAGACGGGGAGACAGGGAGAGAAGGGAGGGCGGGAGGGAGAAGGCGAGGGAGAGAGAGAGAGAGAGAACCAGTTTTGGTGATCTGACAATGTCTACAGCTAGGCTTTCTCCCTGCCCCACCTCACACCCATATTCTTCGTGCGTGTGCTTGTGTATGTGTATGTGCGTGTGTGTGTGTGCATGTGCGTGTGTGCATGTGTGTGCATGTGCGTGTGCATGTTGTGCATGTGCGTGTGTGCATGTGCGTGCGTGTGTGCATGTGTGTGCGCGTGCGTGTGCATGTGCGCACGCATGTGCGTGTGCATGTGTGTGCGTGTGTGCGCGCGTGCACGTGCGCATGTGTGTGTATGTGCATGCATGTGCATGTGCGTGTGCGTGCATGCATGTGCGTGTGCGTGTGCGCATGCACCAGTGTATGCGAGCAAGGTTCACTCCAGCTCTTGCTCTTCAGAAAGATAAGCAGTTTTCAGATAAGAACCCAGACAGGCAAAGCAAATCCCTCATTGTTTTATATACTTGAAATAAAAGGTGTGGAAAGGGCAGCCGCGGTTAGCATGAACAAGAGACTTACAAAAGCAATGCAACACTGAAAATCTACTCATGCAATTAAAAGGCAAGAGACAGAGCAGCATGCACTACAGCTCACAAAAGACAGGTGAGGGAGCCTGTGGGAGAGAAAATAGCTCACAGACTTGCATGAGGAATGTTTTAAGCAATAGAAAAAAAAACTAATTAGAACATGATTTCAATAATATAAAAGCTCAAAGTTGAGGTACTAAAACAACAAAATTGGATGAAGGGGGCCATTGCAGAGTTCAACAAACAAACTGAGAACCCAAACATCATTATAAAATTAAAGAATTAAATAGAACCACAAGAATAAAATAGGCTCAGTTACAAGCGAAATCACTGTACAGAATAACAGTTCTGGATAACCTCATGAATGAAGAGGTAAATACACAAGAGATTGAAAATTGAAGAAGGTCCTGAGTATATTTCTTATTTCTCTCCCACGTGGGAAAGAGCCTATTTCAGTGTAAGACCCACAGAGAACACACAGTGCCAAGAGATAATGAAGGCAGGTTGCAGGCAGCATCACTTAATCAGCTGGTCCAACTGTGCCTGAGGCTGGAAGGGCCCCCTTGGACTTTCCAGTTGCCTGAGGAATAAACCCTCCAGTTCCCTGCATAAGGCAGTTTTCATTTCATTTTTCACTTGCATCTAAAAACAACGTTCTTAGTAAAAATATGTAGAGCTGAATGATCTGAAGCAACATGGCAAGCTTTCAGGGTCCTCTTCCGTCACCTGCAAACGGAGATAGTAACTGAATGTAGCCTGTAAGGTTGCCGCAGGTGTGTGCCGATACCTGGCAGTGACTGGCACGCAGTGAGCGATGCTCCCAAAAGCTATGCTGATTGAGTTCTGGGTGAATCCCACTGTGCTATCCTACCTAACCTGGAGAATAAATTGCTTATTCTCATTGTCTTGGAAGACTTTATCGACTATTCTTTATGGCACTTAATGTGTGACAGGGGTTTTGCTCAGCATTTTTACGTATGTTAGTTTGTTTGACCCTTACAAAACCTATAAGTACATATGTTATTATTCCCATTCATAGGGACACAAGGATGTTAAGTCACCTGCCCAGGGTCACACAGCTAGTTCGTGATGGAGGGGGGATGGCTGCAGAAGCCATGCTCTTTGACACATGCTGTCAACCAAGACAGCTGCAAGAGCTTGTTGCAGTAGGAAAGATTTCTGAGCCAAGAAATGACATTATAGGAATGAGGAATGGATTCCACACGACACAGAAACTACCACGTGAGATCCTACTGTCTGCGAAGCACGCCTGGGAATGGGCATCCATCTCCGCCCTGCGGATGCCCACAGGGAGTCAAGCGAACACACCCTGTGGGGGCCGGTCTCAGCACCTCAGACAGGGCTGCAGGCCCCGCCGGGCTCTCCCTCTCCAAGGGCTCCCAGCCACCCTTTCTCTAGCATCAGAACTAGCCTTCAACAAAGATAATTAAAATGCACATCAAACAAATATGCGTGTATTGAAAAAATGTCTGAAGTTCAGGAAATGTGACTCTCTTCTCTTGTGATACAGAGTCAATCATCTCAACAAGATAACAAGGTCCCATTGTGCATCTCAAACGAAGAAGGAACAGTGAGAAGCCAAGGAAGGGCTGTTAGTGGTTGAATAAAAAGCAGCAGTCTTACGGAGCTGCGGGGGTGATGAAGGTGCTGATACAAACCTGACAGCCAAAAGAGGGGGGTGGACGCAGAGCTGCCTGGGTAAGGAGACAAGAGCGAGGAGGGGCCGGGTTCAAAGGCACGCGAAGGGGAAGAAGACATCTGTCATTTATTAAAAGCAATGTTACGAGTCTTAAATGTGTTCTAAACCTGAACGCAGTCATGACGCTACAGTGCTTTATCCTGACTTTACCGATGGGGAATCGGAAGGAAGAGCACCATGTGGACAGAAGGGCCGCGTAAAGCCAGACGGCGGGAGAGAGAGGCGGAAGAGCGCAGAGAGGCAACGCAGCGGCGGGAGAGAGAGGCGGAAGAGCGCAGAGAAGCAACGCAGCGGCGGGAGAGAGAGGCGGAAGAGCGCAGAGAGGCAGCGCGGCGGCGGGAGAGAGAGGCGGAAGAGCGCAGAGAGGCAGCGCGGCGGCGGGAGAGAGAGGCGGAAGAGCGCAGAGAGGCAGCGCGGCGGCGGGAGAGAGAGGCGGAAGAGCGCAGAGAGGCAGCGCGGCGGCGGGAGAGAGAGGCGGAAGAGCGCAGAGAGGCAGCGCGGCGGCGGGAGAGAGAGGCGGAAGAGCGCAGAGAAGCAACGCGGCAGCGGCGGGAGAGAGGCGGAGGAGAGCAGAGAGGCCGCGCGGCGGCGGGAGCGAGAGGGGGCAGAGCGCAGAGCGGCACCGCGGCAGCGGCGGGAGAGGGAGGCGGAAGAGCGCAGAGAGGCAACGCGGCAGCGGCGGGAGAGAGAGGCGGAAGAGCGCAGAGAGGCAGCGCGGCGGCGGGAGAGAGAGGCGGAAGAGCGCAGAGAGGCAGCGCGGCGGCGGGAGAGAGAGGCGGAAGAGCGCAGAGAGGCAGCGCGGCGGCGGGAGAGAGAGGCGGAAGAGCGCAGAGAGGCAACGCGGCAGCGGCGGGAGAGAGAGGCGGAAGAGCGCAGAGAGGCAACGCGGCAGCGGGAGAGAGAGGCGGAAGAGCGCAGAGAAGCAACGCAGCAGCGCACATATCGACCAGGAGGCTAAAGAAAGGCAGAGGAGGGAGTGTTCTGACAGAGTACGAGAAACAAAGAGAAAAAGAGGAAACCAACACAGATCTAAACCCCAGTGACCTAACGACAGGACAGGCTGAGCTTTTTTTCCAGCGAAGTTTCCATGGGAAGAGGCTGTTCCAGTTCTTGTCCGCACGGATCCACGGAAGGAAAACAAGGTGCTGTCCTAGTTAAGGCGGGGCAGATTTGCAAATATTCCCAAGAAAAAGATACCAAAGGGTCTGCAACACTGGCTGCTGGGTGCCTGGGGCCTGCCTTCTTCCTGCAGTGACCAGTTACCCACCTAATCCTCACAGCAAACAATGTCAGGGGGTGGGTATCTCATCAGCACCAGCACAAAGCCAGGGAGCAGCTGGCATGGGATTCAAGTCTGTGTGCTTAACCAGAAACCTCAACTTGGCAACTGCCTTATTTATTGTCAAGAGTGGAAAGACAAGGATCATTATTTACTCACCCCTGAGGCTCTCTGGGTAAAGGCTCGGCAGCCGCCTCTCTCTCTGCCCTGCCCCAGCCCCTCTGGGTGAGCAGTCCAAGGGCTCGTCAGAAGGCAGGCCTTGCGGAACTGTCTCTGCCTGACTCTACAGAGCCGCTGCCCGCTGTACAACCACCCAGCAGATATGCTTGGTTTAGGCCACATAGTGTTTATTTTTAAAGCTGAGCTAGTTACAAATGGTAAAGTATTGGGAGGTTTCACATAAAAACCCAGATAAGCCCCTCTTCACAGGGTGGACCCTGGTGAGCAGAACACTCCTCTTTTTATAATCAGACCAGAAAACATCCAGAGGCTGTTGGCTCTCAGCCGAGCAGCGCTTTCTTGTGGATTAAATGCCCTCGTTCACCAGGCCTCGGCCATACGTCCACCATTCCCATGGCCATTCCCACGGAAACCAGGAGGTGAGTGGGGGAGAAGTGGCTTCTCAAAATAAAATAAGACACCATCACAAGAAGAGGAGGAAATGGATGCTGCAAAAACACATTTCTCCCACAATTCTTAATAAGCAATCTCTGCCATTAAAAATTATAAATGAATAAATAAAAGTAGAGCACTAAGCAAGACCATCACAGGTCCGGTTGTGGAGGCCCTGAGCTGTGTCTTTTCACCACTCACGACAGACACAGATGGTCCAGGCAGCTCAGGACCACCCAGCATTTTCAAGGGCCTGGCAGGAAGGCTTCGGTGTGGCTAAGAGCAGGCTGGGTCCACTAGGACGAGTCTTTTGGCGAGTACTGTTCAATAACAGAGGATATCTCGTTTACTCTGAGGGCAGGTCTGCGAAACCCTCCCCCGCCCCCAGCCTGCTCAGTGTAGAAGGGAGAGAAAGGGAAGGTACCTGACCGTAGCAGGATCTTACCATTTTCCAGGCGTTGTGATACACCGTTAATATTTATTAGTTCGTTCAATCCTTACAACCCTGTGCACTAGAGATGTTTGAACACTGATCAAAGATGGGGAAACTGAGTCTAGAAGCTCCTATGTTCTCTGGTCCAGGTCACATATCCACGTCCTTACCGTGTCAAATGGTAGTGCAGATACTGATCCCCGAATTCCATCAGGGCCAATTAGCTGCCCCTCTTCTGAAACATTCCCATTACAGCATTTATCACACGGTCGTGTTTGCTCATCTCCTCATGTTCCACAAACAACGCATCCAACTGCAAGTTGCCTGTAAGTCCAAATCCTTTCGGTCTAGCAAGGTGTTTGGCTCAAAGGCAACTTGAATGAATCTAGGGATAAGTGATTTAATTCATACTTACAAAATTCATGACATTTATTTTATACTACAATCATTTTGTGTGTTTGCTTAAAATGCCTCTTGGTGCCCCCAACCACTGGAATACACCGTTCATACCACTTCCTCACACAATCATATGTGAACCTATACAAAACAAAATAATGTTTTATGGAAATTATTTTACAAAATTAGGCAATACGCCAATCAGCTTACACCTTGTTTTCCCCACTTCCAACACATTGTAAACATACCTCCAGAATAACATGTATAAATCTAATCCAGTCTTTTTCTTCCAGCTGCACCATCTTTCATGGAACAAATATCCTGAGATTTGTTCCACTCTTCCTTTATCGGTCAGCACTCAGGATTTTCCTGGCTTTTGCTTCTTGTCACTTTACACATACCTCAATAACATCTCTGTACAATTTATTAACTCATACACCTGTGTTTATGGGATAGAGTTCCTGAAGGGGGGTTTCTAGGTTGGGGACTCTCGTGTATGCGATTTTTCAGGGGTGATACTGCCAAACACCATGTCTGATTTGTACCAGAAGCAAGAGCATCCCTCCCCGCCATGTTTGCCATACTCGTGTATTAATGCTTTCGTTACTTCTTCATCCATTGAGTGAGAGGTGATGTTTGAACTTGCTTTTCCCTAATAAGTAGAGGAGTTTGTCCAGTGTTTACTGGCGACTGATTTCTGCTCGTGTGAATTGCCAGCTAGGGCAGAGTCTTCCACTGATCTTCAAACCCCATTTCCTCTTCTTCTTGAGCACATGACTAGACTACATTTCCCAGCCCCCTTTGCAGTTCAGCTTGATCATGTGACTAAGTTCCAGTCAGTGGAATGTGAGCAGCAGGGATGTCCTTCTTCACTCCCAGACCCGTCCCCTGTGTGACTGGTCCTTTCTTTTGCCCAGTCTCATCCTAACACAGTGGATCCAAGGCCCTAGAGGAGGGCAGAGCTGCAAGATGGAAGCAGCTGGGCCTGTAAACAGCCGCACGAATGGCACCCACCGCGCAGGAAGGGCATTTCGGGCTTTGGGAGGCGATGCAGACACTCCTATTGTGCTAAACTGTGGAGCCATGGGCACCTACCACAGTCTCCACTAATATGCCATTGGTATCATTGGGCTGTGGGTTTCTTTGTTTGTTTGTTTTTTGGTATTTATGATATTTTTTTTCTGAATAACCTACATATAGGTGTGAACCTTTTATTTGCAATGCAATGTCCCAAACTTATATTTTCTCTCATCTATCCTTTGTCCTTTGATTTTATAATATCTTTTTCCTTTGTTTATGTTTTTTGCATTAGTGGTTTCTGAAAATTCAAAGTTTTCCTTTAACCTGAAGTCTTACAAATATTTTCCTTAAGTGTGTGTTCGTATTTTATTATGAATTATTTTCATTTTACATTTTTTGTCCAGCTGGAGATTATTTCTATATGTTCTGTATAGCCGGGATAAAGTGCTGAGTCTTCCCAGGCAGATGGCCTGTTATACCAGTACCGCTTTTTAAATAAACCTTTATTTTCTTGTTTGAATTAAAATATCATCTATAAAAGATATTAAATTTATTTCTATACCAGGATATTCTGTAGTTTCTATTGCACTCTACATAATATCTATTATTATGGCAATACTGTTTTGATTACAGTATCTTTACTTTTTTTTTAGCTGAGTCATGCTGCTACCTGTTGACAGCTCAGCGGCACCTCAGCTCGGGCTGGGCATCGAACTACTGTTGCTCAGAGCTCAGCTCACACTCTTGAGCGAGCTCTTAACCAACTGAGCCACTCGGCCGGCCCTGACTACAGTATCTTTAGAGTGCTTTATATAGGTAGTAGGAAATTCCCTCTCCGCCATTCTTCTTTTTCAAAAATTACAAATTTGTTACTTAATGAACTTATTTTGTCCCATTCCCATAAAAAACAAGGCAATAAAAAAAATAAAAAAATAAAACATGGGAATTCTGACAGAAATTTTGGTAAATACCTTTATTAATTTGGAAAGGGTGGATATTTTGATACAACATCTTCCATTCAGGAGCATGCTATGTCTCTCCATTAATTCAGATCATGTTTTATGGTTGTCAGTAAAATTTTATAGTTTGATTCGGAGAAGTACCACGCTTGCGAAATTTATTCATAGGTATTTTATCGTTTTTATGACGATTGTGAGTGGGCCGCCGCTCCTCCCACTTTCGTTTCTAACTGGAAACTTCTGTATCGAGCGGTCTTTGATTTGTTCTTCTGGTTCCCAGCACACAAGGGACCCTGTCCCATCATCACTGCCATAAGAACGTGGAGGAATGCATGCCTCCAATGGCTTTGGTTCTTTTCCTGACAAAGTACAGAGCTTCACAATCTCTGCATTCTTGCTGGGATATTCTGAAATCCAGGTTTATAAACTGATGTCTTACAAAAGTCCAGGGAATGGACGAATGATGAGGGTGTAGGCAGAGGCGGAGCTAAACCAAATTATGGGAGGCGGCTGAGCTGTGCCTCCAGAAAGGGCTAGGCTGACCCTTGGGTAGGAGCCAACACCTACAAATGTGCAATCCTGAGTGACGAGCTCAGGAAGAGTGGGCCTTCATGATGCAGAAGTGAAAAACGGGACCAAGAACACCATGCTGGGGCCCGCAAGGGGCTGAGTCTAAGTCAAGGAATAAGAACAACTCAAAGGCTGGCAGGATGATGAGCAGGACAAGAACTGGGGCCCAAAGAGGACCCGAAGAGGGTCAGAGTGCTGCTGCCAAAGGACAGGCTCAACCGCATGTCTTTATACTCGCTATCAGCATCTGGAACTTTTCTTTAAAAAAGAAATACATAGGGATAATTTTGCTAAAAGATACATAATACACGTACACTGAAAAAGATTTTTTAAATTGCCAAGATGAATTAAAGACCTAAAAAAAATGTAGAGATATATTGTGTTTGTAGATAAGAAAAACTCAGTATTTTTATGATGCCCACTCTCCTCCAACTGCAGCCAAAATCCCAGGAAGCTATTTTGTTGTCGTAATTGATATGCTGAACCTCAAATTTATTTGGAACTGCAAAGGATTTGGAATAGTCAAAACAACTTTGAGGGGCAAAGCTGAAGAACTTTTACTCTCTGATATCCAGGCTTAGTACGAGGCTGGAGGAATGAAGCCAGAGGCATTGCTGTAAAACAATGTCACAGAATAACGAGGCCAGAAATAAGCAGACCCACACATACACGGTCAACTGAATTTTCACAAATGTGCAGAGGCAATTCACCGGGGGAAAGACTAATCCTTTCAAAAGTAACTGATTAGCCACATGCAAAAACGAAAAAACAACCTCAATACTTACATACAGAATTTAACTCAAATAGATTAATGGTTCTAAATATAAGAACTAAGACATAAAACTTATAGAAGAAAATCTCAGAGACCTTAAGATTATCAAATATTTCTTAAAGCACACAAAACAGAGATTATGTAAAGCATATCTACTAATAGAATATACAAAGAACTCATAACTTAAAAAATTAAGAACATAGCCTGACAGGGAAGGGGCACGAGGAACTTTCTAGGCTGTGGGAACGCTGTCTGTGTGTTCCAGTGGTGGTTACATGGGTGACATCACGCTGCACATGCAAGATCTGTGCACTGTACTGCATATAAATCATACATCAATCAAAACACAAGCAAGAAGTGAAAAGCATTGAAGAGATTATTGTCAGTTCAGCAGCTAACAGGTGTCTAGTTCTCACCTGGATTACCTGGATTACCTCAATGAATCCTTAACTCTTGAAAAGTAGGTACAAATCCCATCTTTTAGTTGAGGACACTGAGACTCAGAGGGCATGGGACATGCCCAAGGGCACATGCTAGTGAGAGGAAGAGCCTGGATCCAAAGCCTGAGTCTCTCACCCCATGCCCTCTGACCACTGTCTGCCTTGCTGGACCCCTCCTCAGTCAGGCCTGGCATGTACTACGGCTCACATCACGCCTCCCAGAAGGCATCTCTGAGACCCCGCTATTTGCTAGGACCTGCGGCCTGTCTCCCGGAGACTGCGGCAGTGGACCATGGCCCCTTCCTTCATGGGCTGGCTGGATCGGGCCCCGCAGCTCTCCCCACTTGGCCCTGCACCTGCTCCTGGAGGCTCACAGAGCCAGCACTGGACAGAATTAACGTCTGACTCGTCACGCCTCCCGTGGGGCACCACTCAGAAACTCAACGGTGCCAAGAGCTCTTATTGGTTTCAGAGGGGATGAAGCAGTGTAAGCAACCCCCACTCTTTTCAGCCTAGACACACACCATCGCTCTGCTGCCTAGAACAGCTGCTGATGGGGGGAGGCGATGGCGGCGCTCTGTGAAATGACCCCTACCCCCCATCTGTCTGCAGCACATCGAGGAAAAAGTGCATGCACACATCAGTCAGAACCCTTTCTGTGGACCGCCCTTGTAATTCACGTCTTTTCTCAGGGAAGGTGGGGAAGCTGGGAGGCAGCAGTCCTCCAGGCTCGGGGGGCTAAAAGACAGAGAGAACATGATGAGTTTCTTCTCTGAGGACACAGCCCAAGCTGCAGGGAAAGTGACAAGTCCTGGAGACCCAAAGGGAGCGAGAGGGGACTCAGGAATTTCAACTGAGAGCAAGTGGGTGTCGGCCTTCTAGTAGGTGGGAGGAGGTACAAGTACACACACAGATTAACTTCCCCAAGTCCGAAGGGTAGGTGACAACAATAAAACACACCACCACCAACTACACAGAGCTCAGTGCAGGCAGAATGGTGCCCAGGAGGTGACAGTTAACTGAATGCACAGACAGCTGGTCCAATATCATTTCTGGGTGTGTCTGTGGGGGCGTTTCCAGCGGAAATTAGCAGCTCAATCAATAGATGTTGAGGGGATCCCCCCACCCGTGTGGGCAGGCATCACCCAACCCTCTGGGGCCCGAATGGGACAAAAAATGCAAGAAGTGTGAATTTGCTCTTTCTTGCCTTGAGCTGGGGCATCCTGACGCTGGCTCTCAGGCCTCTGGACGCAGGCTGGATGACCCAGCAGCTCGCAGACTTTGCTTCTCAGCCTCTGTGATCGCAGTTCCTAGAGGAATCTCCTCATTTACTGATCTCCTTTTGGTTTTCTTTCTCTGGACAGCCCTGGCTAAAACACACGAGTTCTGGGTAACAGAGATTTTCAGAATTGAGTAGAAATGTAGATTCTGGAGAAACTGAGGTACCAACAGAACCCCTACAATGTCTAGGCCGTCAAGGTCTGGATGAGGTGATAGCAGGGAGTAAGAGACAACCATCAGAAGCCCCTGCATTTTAGAGTCCGGTCTCTAGGGTTAGATTTCAGGTCTGTTGTGAATCTGGCCCCAGGCCCTGTCGCGAGGGAGTTCATAATCTAATGGGATGGACACACATATGTTTTGACAAACACAGTGGCTTGTGCCATGAGCAGGGGTCAAATAGCATGGGGGAGGGGCGAGCAGAGGTCAGGGAGTTGGTTTTGAAGGTTCTGAAGGATTACAGGAAATGTATGTGTGTGTGGTGTGCGCCGGCGTGGAAAGCCCCAAGGGAAAGGGCGGCGGCCGGAACAGGGCACAGGAAAGGACACAGCACACGCTGCAGGCCCCGGTGGGAAGCACGGTGGTCAGTAGAGGCGGAGTTTAGAGCAGCTGTTTTCAAACTGGCAGCCAATCAGAATGACGTTGCTTCCCCAGTCCAGATGCCGGGGCCACGCCCAGCGATGCTGGTGTCGTTGGTCTGGGTAGGAACCTCCATAACGACCATCAGGTGACCCCAACATGTGATCTGAGTGGACAGAGCGGACTTCCGTTTCCCAGGCAGCACACACTCACTCCTTTAGCAACGGTCATTAATTGTACTTGGAGGACCTGCCTCTCCCGTCTGTGAGCACCCTGACCGGGCGTGCGCTGCACAAGGTGCCTGGTCAGGGCCAGGCTGGGGCTGAAAGCGGGCCCTGGTTGTGTGCAGCACCGCGCACAATGGTGGGGGCTGTACCCCAACGAAGGGCGTTCCTCCCAACCGGACCAAGGCGGCATATGGGCTGGCAGCCACCCTGGTTGTCAGTCAAGAGGCCCCGCTCTACGAGGCACGTGACCTGGTACACCAACAGGCATCTACCTCCATGGAATTTCTACCAAAGATGGAGAAATGGTCGGAGCTGATCAACTCCAGAGACCAGAGGCAACCCCACCAGCTCCTGCTGGGCTCCTCCCCGACTCACTGGTCCCCACCCTTTTCAAACTTCTACTCCCATTTCCTGTTGATTGAGTGCTCTGGAGAAACCTGGGGTGCTGGGGGGTAACGGGGTACCCAAGGACAGGTGCTAATTACACAGGTTGACCAGGGCGAGCCTCCTGCAGAGACCCCCCAGGAGGGGCAGCAGGTTGGAAGGAGTGTGGCTGAGGGCCGCAGGGAGGTCAGTGGGACAAGGGTGAGAGGGACGCCAGTGTCAGGGGGCCGCAGGCAGCACTGGGGGCAGCCGTGGGCGAGATGGGGGCTCGCGAGTCAGCCTGTTCCTTGCACAGTCGCTGTCCCCAGCTGCGCTGAGCTGTTTGATTTTTCTATTCATCAGTGTCCCCATCTGTTAAATGGGGCTAACAGAACCTACTCCACAAGGTCGTGTGACACATGAACACATGCCAAGCGCTCAGAAAAGTGCCTGATAAATGTGAGTTATTGTTGAAAAGTCACGATGATTTTTGTTCTTCAGGAAACGGCAACTCCTTGGAGGATTTTAAGCAAGGGTGGGACGTGGGCTGATTCAAGGTTAAAATGATGGCCCTGGTGATTATATCGAGACAGAAAAGATTAAATTGGGCAAGTGGAGCAGCAGAGATAAAGGCAAGTGACAGTGTGGTCACCAGTCTGTGACAGTGGTGGGTTGTCCCCACGCTGCTTTAGTCAGAGCCACTTCCTGCTGCTGCCAAACAAAGACTGCTCACGGAGAAAGAATGAAGGTAGGCGGCGGGCAACAGGCAGGGGCCCAGCCAAGGGCAGGCCACACAGGGCCTCCCACAGGCTTCCCAGGAGGCTGACCTTTGGGGAAGGCAGTGGGGAGTCTTTGGGGGGAGGAAGAAAGATGAAGTCAGATTTGCGTTTTCCAAAGCTCCCCCTTGTGCGATGCAGGCGATAAACAGGAGGGGCGATTCAGAGATCAGACCCGGAAGTGGGTGGGGTGTCCGTGGGCAGGAGGCAGACGGAGCAGTCCTGCTGAGGATACTGAGGCACTGAACCTATTTCTTACTCCTCTCAGTGGTGCCCTGGGACTTCTAATAGGGACTCCAGGTCCCAGGGTTGCAACGGGCTGAGTCTGCTGGAACGTGGAAAAATACCATCACAGATTGATTGGCGCTGGGAGAAATCGATAAGGCAAAACCGGCAGGATTTAATCAAAGCTACTGGAAATAATCTCAGATTCCAGCCTCCAGGCCAGAGGTTATAACAAGGCAACATGAGAGCCAAAAACAACACAGCCTTGCTCTGTTGACCCTGTCACTATTAAAAAATGTGAATTCGTTGCTATGGAGATTTTGTATTAAAATTTGAATTTTCTATACAAATAATCTGACTGCCCAGGCAGGCCGGTCCGTCCCCCATGGCAGGAGGTGGGGACCGGTGGTGCCTGGTGCGCAGTGTGCCACAACTCCACCTGGCCCACGTACGAACTTACCCTACTGCCCACCCCGGGGAGGGTGGGACGGTGGCCAGGCTCTGTGCTCGGGCACCACCTGTAAACCAAAGGGCCCCGGGTGAGTGGCCTGTTCACCCGTCACATATGCTCAGCCCACTGACACCCAGCGACGTCCTGGCAACTGTCCCCAGCACCTGCTTTACTGGCAGCCCCGCCCCCCCTTACTCCGCACCGCTGTGCCCGGCTCCAGGCCCTTGGAATAATTGGGTCTGAGCAAGCATTCCCTCCATAAATATTAATTCGGAGATGCCTGGAATACTCTGCTTCCTTCAGATGAATTGTTAAGTAGCTTTCTAATCTGGGCTTCTTGATGAGCAAGCAACATCTCTCAGCGGGCTCCTTCCTCTGCCGGCTGGGGCCGGGGGCATCGCGGGAGCCGCGAAGGCTCACCTGGGAGAGGTGCGCTGCATGCCCCACCTGGTCTGAGCAGCCTCGAGGGGACCGCCCTCGCCAGGAAAAGGACGGGTTTGGGGATGGGCATTGGTTAGGGTCCCAGCTCAGCCACCAAGCAACAGGCGGAATTTGGGTGGGCCTCGGTTTTCTCACCTGTAAAATGGGGTGACGGTGTATGCCCACCATGGCTGCGATGGGGACTCAGGTAGGTAGTGTGTTAGGCAGAGCACAGCTGATTCTCAGAGGAAAAAGAGGTGTTAGTAATGCGGGGACGAGGGCCCAGAGCTACTTCGGGGAGGGAGACGCTTGCAGCCACCTGCCCAAACACCAGCACCACACCTGAGGGGTTTCCGGGACCCTCCAGGGCAGGAGTGGTCCTGCCACACTGCCGTCACATCTCACTCATGGTTGTGTCTTGAGGTAGCAAAGCCACCGATCCATCGCCCACACATCCAGTGGACACTTGCTAAGCACCCACCACGTGCCTGGTAGGGTGACAGCCCTGAAGACGCCAGGGAAACGGGTACGGTGGGCAGGCTGGCAACGGGAGGGCGCTTGTCGCTGGGAGCCGGGGGTGTGAGGGCTGACCACACAGGTTTTGCACTAGAGACACTGCTGGGGCCACCCCTAAATAGCTGTGTGACCTTAAGCCCACAGGTGTCCCAGCTACCAAAGTGCACCTTCCCCATCTACAGCACGGGAACCACGTCTCCACCAGGGTGGGGACAGCAGTTTCTGCTTTTCTTGCCTGCCAGGACTTAATTTTTTAAGGTCCAAATTCAATCAGCCGATGGCTGTGAACTTGCTTTGCAAAGTTCACGCTGCAAAAAACCAACAAATGCAGTGTTCCTTATGCTCTGACCACCCCCTCCCTCCGCCACTGCCATGGTCCTGCTCCAGGGAACCACAGGCTGTCACCTGGACAGCTGCTGTGCGCTCCTGACCGTCCCCTTGCTCTCTGCTCTTGCCAACCCCCTTGGGTCCATCTCCACGCAGCATCCAGACCCTCTCCCTTCCCTAAAATCCCCTCCCTGGCTCCCAGCTGCCCTTAGAAATAAATCTGTGAGCGACCACATCTTCTTCTCATCACTCAGATTCGAGCCCAAATAATGCCCGTCAAGTGGACCTTTCCTGATAAACCCACGTAAGTAACGCGCGCAGCGAATCAGGGCCTACAGAGCCCACGGTGCACCTTCTCCTCGTCTCTTACCGCCGCCTGCGCGGCCCACGCACCGCTCGCCTCCGAACTCCTTCCCCACTCACGTGTGGGCATGCCCGGCAGGCTGGAGGGCACGTGGCTCCGTCTAGGGGTGGGGTCTCGTGAGGCCCCTGCATGCTGCAGCTTTTTACTGCGGTCACCAAAGCACCGTGTGTACCACTGTGGTACGTGACCCTGAGAAGCCTAGGGCTGGATGCTCACTTTTCCAGCCTTGCTGGTCTCACTGGGATTCAAGTCCACAGGGAGATTCTGACCAGGAGCAGACCGAAGCCACAGCCGGGCGGCCCAGCCACCTCCCTCTTCATTCAAGGCTCCCACCTGCGCCTCCTGAAGCACCAGGACTTCTCCAGCTAAATACCCCACTTCTTGAAGCTGCCCCTCCCCCGCTTCTATGTAATCTGCCTTCAGGGAACTGGTGGAGCGGAGAGACTTACTCTCCCTTCCGGAGTGAGGGCTGCTTCCCTCCATCTTTCTCCCAGACAGCCCGGGGACCATCCAACGGGACGTCGCCCCTCCCCAGGGTAACCGGGGCCGTGCCACCTCCCCACAGAACAGAGACGGGCTGCGGGGTCCATCCACCTCCCCGAGCTGCGTCTGAGCCAGGCAGAAACACAGAAGAGCTGCTTTTAGCGGTTTGTAAAATAATGAGGTCTTTTCCTGAGCAATTTCCAGTTGCTGGAGGGCTGACACCCCATAAAGCAGGCAGGCCAATCACAGCGTGTGGGAGTAACCCACTCAGACAGCAGAGGTCCTGGCAACGGGTGGGCGTGGGGGGGTTGGTGGGGGTGCCCCATCTCTCCGCCTCTCTGTCCTCTGTCTCTGACTCTCTCTGACTCTCTCCCTTCTGCTCCCCACCAACCACAAACACACATGGACCTAAACAACAAAATTGCAGAAATAATGTCCCCTCCCTCCTGCCCTGAAGTGCAGCACAGGCAGCCCTGAAATGGGGTCCTTAGAGATAGCCCTCAAAATGCTTCTCTCTCGAACAAACACAAATACACCCACTGTGCATGCTCACTCACCCTCCGTGTCCACACAGAGCAGCTCGCGCTGTCATTCATTCAGTCCCTTTCTGTCCCCTTGCTTCTATTTACGGCTAGTGCACACTCAGAGCTCGGATGCGGCCAGACTCTGAACCCCCTTCTGAGAGCCTCGGTTAGGGGTGCCACACGAAAGTTAGCGTATTCACATGGGCCCACCATCTTCTTCCCGCTCGCAGACCCTGCTTCACGCACCTGCCCACTTGGCTCCAGGGGGCTGCTCCCTTGGTGGGCGATGCACAGTGGTGGCTCCTAGCAGCCTCTGCATGGTGTCACCATGGTTGATGGCAGCAGCAAGTGGCCCTGGCTTCTCCCCTTAGTGGGAAACTGTGCACAGAGGTCACATGCAGAGGAACAAGGACCCTACAACTGAGGTTCCGAAGTGGCATTCCCCCCAGCCCCGCCGGCCGTGTGGCCACAGGCCAGCTGCCTCCCTCTGAGGGTCTGAAAGATGAGGGTGGCACAGGGTTTATGCTTCAGACACCCCAAGGGCATATTGCTTATCATTTCACTCACTCTATTGACTGAGAAAACCTTAAATAATCAATGAGCTTCTTACAGAAAATCAATTTGTATGTCTCTAGGTTCAAGTAGCAAGAAATCAAAGACAAAGTTCATCAACTCGGGATGCTCTGTTGTTGAGTCATCCACTCACCCTCCTAATCCATCCGTCTATTCATCCATCCGCCTTTCATCTCCATCCCCATCATCCTGGTCAGAACCAACACCATCTCCACCCTGAATTACCGCAGCGTCCTTCCAGCTGGCCCCCGCTTCCATGCTTGCCTACCCTTCCGCGATCTAGTCTCCATCTAACACCCCAGAGTGATCTTCAGACGAATCCATGCCACTCTCTGTCTAAAGCCCTCTGATGAGTGCCCCCGTTCTGATGCTATAATTCAAACCTCAAAGTTAATTCAAGGCTCTGGGGAATTTGTTCCCCCCCTTCCCCCGCTTTACCTTCCTCTCCCTCCATCCCACTGGGCTTTAGCGATGGGGTGCTTTCTCAGTTCCTTTAGCACACCAAGACGACTTCCGCCTGGAGTGTCCCCACTGCCACTTACATTTCTGCCTCTCCAAGCCACAGGTCTCGCTGGACATGGCGGAGGCCAATGCCCTCCCTGGGCCGCCCTCATGGGCCACGTCACAGCCGCCAACACTCAGTTGTGATCATGCACAAACCCCGCTTTCTCCCTCCCACTGGCCCAAGTTAACTTACATCTGACATCACTTATTCAGATGATGACGCTGTCTGATTCAAATTCAAGTCGCACTAAATACTTCTGGGCTCAGAGCTCAATAGACCAGATCTACCAATAACAACTTCCTAATTCAGAGAATACTGTGGTTCTGTAACTGCTGACCAAAAAGGACAGCAGGGTCATCATTGTGCAGGGCAACGGGCTCTTCTCTTGAAAGTGGCAGACTTGGCCTCGACCTGTCCTCAAAACACATCTCCCCCACTTGCTGATTTCAGAGTTCCACTGCAAACCCCCAGCTGTGCGTTGAGCTTTTCGTATCACTGCCTCGGCTGTGACAAGTGTTCTCGACCCCGCCATCCCTGTAAAGTGGTGGGCGGCTTCCAGCCCATGCTCGGTGGGCTGATGCCGGCCCCCACGCGCCCAGCTCCCCTGCCCGCCTCGGCCAAGGCCTTCCCTCACCCAGGGTTGATGGTTGGAGCATCTCGGCTCTCTGACTCTCAGAAGGAGGTGAGCAGCAAGGGCCCAGGTGGCTGAGGGAGGCAGAAGGGGACAGTTCTCTCCACCCCGTGGTCCGACCTGCCCTCCCTTCCTACGTGACGTCGGCCAAGTCACTTCCTGTCTCTGGGCGACAGTTTGGGTCCCAGTGTCCTCATCTGTGAAAAGAGGAGTCAGGTGGGTAATCGGAGTCTGTGGTTCTCCAATGGGGGTCAAGTTCTCCGGGCTCCAACCTGCCACCTGCCCAACCCAGAGGCCATGACCAGTCGGCCAGACTAGCCAGATAGTCCTTTTCTCTATAAATACACATTTTTTATAATTTAAAGATAGAACTGGTCTCTGAAATTTTTTCTGCAAGGTGTCAGAGTCTAAACAGCAGTTCCACTAGTTTATCCCTCGCTCCCTCTTCTGCCAGTTCCTTCCCTCCCCCTCCCTCCTGCCCCTCCCGCTTCCCTCCTGCCCCTCCCTCCTTCCCCTTTCCTTCCCTCCTGCCCCTTTCCTTCCTTCCTTCCCCTTCCCTTCCTTCCCCTTCCCTTCCTTCCCCTTTCCTTCCTTCCCCTTTCCTTCCCTCCTTCCCCTTTCCTTCCCTCCTTCCCCTTTCCTTCCTTCCTTCTGCCTTCCTTCTTTCCTTCCCCTTTCCTTCCTTCCTTCCCCTTTCCTTCCTTCCGCCTTCCTTCCTTCCCCTTTCCTTCCCTCCTTCCCCTTTCCTTCCCTCCTTCCCCTTTCCTTCCTTCCTTCTGCCTTCCTTCCTTCCCCTTTCCTTCCTTCCTTCCCCTTTCCTTCCCTCCTTCCCCTTTCCTTCCTTCCCCTTTCCTTCCTTCCCTTTCCTTCCCTCCTTCCTTCCTTCCTTCCTTCCTTCCTTCCGCCTTCCTTCCTTCCTTCCTTCCTTCCTTCCCTTCCTCTTCCTTCCTTCCTTCCTTCCTCCCTTCCTTCCTTTCCTTCCTTCCTTCCTTTCCTTTCCTTCCTTCCTTCCTTCCTTCCTTCCTTCCCCTTTCCTTCCTTCCTTCCTTTCCTTCCTTCCTTCCCCTTTCCTTCCTTCCTTCCCCCCTTTCCTTCCTTCCTTCCCCTTTCCTTCCTTCCTTCCTTCCTTTCCTTCCTTCCTTCCTTTCCTTCCTTCCTTCCCCTTTCCTTCCTTCCTTCCCCTTTCCTTCCTTCCTTTCCTTCCTTCCTTCCTTCCTTTCCTTCCTTCCTTCCCCTTTCCTTCCTTCCTTACCCTTTCCTTCCTTCCTTCCCCTTTCCTTCCTTCCTTCCTTCCTTCCTTCCCCTTTCCTTCCTTCCTTCCCCTTTCCTTCCTTCCTCCTTCCCCTTTCCTTCCCTCCTTCCTTCCTTCCTTCCTTCCTTCCTTCCTTCCTTCCTTCCTTCCCTTCCTTCCCTTCCTTCCTTCCCCTTTCCTTCCTTCCTTCCTTTCCTTCCTTCCCCTTTCCTTCCTTCCTTCCTTCCTTCCGCCTTCCTTCCTTCCCCTTTCCTTCCTTCCTTCCTTCCTTCCTTCCTTCCTTCCCCTTTCCTTCCCTCCTTCCCCTTTCCTTCCTTCCTTCCGCCTTCCTTCCCCTTTCCTTCCCTCCTTCCCCTTTCCTTCCTACCTTCCCCTTTCCTTCCTCCCTGCCCCTTTCCTTCCTTCCTTCCCCTTTCCTTCCTTCCTGCCCCTTTCCTTCCTTCCTTCCCCTTTCCTTCCTTCCTTCCCCTTTCCTTCCCTCCTTCCCCTTTCCTTCCTTCCTTCCCCTTTCCTTCCTTCCGCCTTCCTTCCTTCCCCTTTCCTTCCCTCCTTCCCCTTTCCTTCCTTCCTTCCCCTTTCCTTCCCCTTTCCTTCCTTCTTTCCCCTTTCCTTCCTTCCTTCCGCCTTCCTTCCTGCCCCTTTCCTTCCTTCCTTCCCCTTTCCTTCCCTCCTTCCCCTTTCCTTCCCTCCTTCCCCTTTCCTTCCTTCCTTCCGCCTTCCTTCCTTCCCCTTTCCTTCCCTCCTTCCCCTTTCCTTCCCTCCTTCCCCTTTCCTTCCTTCCTTCCCCTTTCCTTCCTTCCTGCCCCTTTCCTTCCTTCCTTCCACCTTCCTTCCTTCCCCTTTCCTTCCTTCCCCTTTCCTTCCTTCCCCTTTCCTTCCCTCCTTCCCCTTTCCTTCCCTCCTTCCCCTTTCCTTCCTTCCTTCCGCCTTCCTTCCTTCCCCTTTCCTTCCCCTTTCCTTCCCTCCTTCCCCTTTCCTTCCTTCCTTCCCCTTTCCTTCCTTCCTGCCCCTTTCCTTCCTTCCTTCCCCTTTCCTTCCTTCCTTCCCCTTTCCTTCCTTCCTTCCCTCCTTCCCCTTTCCTTCCTTCCTTCCCCTTTCCTTCCCTCCTTCCCCTTTCCTTCCTTCCTTCCACCTTCCTTCCTTCCCCTTTCCTTCCTTCCTTTGCCTTTCCTTCCCTCCTTCCCCTTTCCTTCCTTCCTTCCCCTTTCCTTCCTTCCTTCCCCTTTCCTTCCCTCCTTCCCCTTTCCTTCCTTCCTTCCACCTTCCTTCCTTCCCCTTTCCTTCCTTCCTTTGCCTTTCCTTCCCTCCTTCCCCTTTCCTTCCTTCCTTCCCCTTTCCTTCCTTCCTTCCCCTTTCCTTCCTTCCTGCCCCTTTCCTTCCTTCCTTCCCCTTTCCTTCCTTCCTTCCCTCCTTCCCCTTTCCTTCCCTCCTTCCCCTTTCCTTCCTTCCTTCCCCTTTCCTTCCCTCCTTCCCCTTTCCTTCCTTCCTTCCCCTTTCCTTCCCTCCTTCCCCTTTCCTTCCTTCCTTCCCCCCCTCCCTCCTGCCCCTCCCTCCTGCCCCTCCCCCCTCCCTCCTGCCCTCCTTTCAGTCCTTCTCGCCCCTCTTCTCCCTCCTGCCCCTCCTTTCTTCCTCATTTGGAACCTCAGGCAGGAAGCAATGGAATTCTTGAAGCAGCATTTCCCCTACTCCGGGAAGCCTCGATTTTTCCTCGCAAGGTCTTGCCCTGGCTGACAGAAGCCCACCCATATTACGGAGGTCGCCTCCTTTACTTCAAGTCCGTTCAGTGCAGGTGTTAAGCACACTGGCCCAAGAACGCCGCAGCCTTAGAGTGTGACTGAGAAACTGGGGGCTCTGGCCCAGCCGGCACGGAACACCAACCATCGCGGCACCCAAGGACGGTGGCTCTTCAGAGCTGCCTGCCTCTGGATACAAAGCCCATCGGCTCGCCCTGACGTGGCACCTCCTTCTCCCATACAGGGGACTAGCGGGCAGTGGCGGAGTGTCCAGCTCAGGGCAACTCAGGGACTCTTTCAGGGCAGCCCAGTGATGACTCTGTAAGGGCCGCACCAGAGAGCACCTCGGGGCCAGCGGGCAGGGGCTGCTGGGGGGTCTTGTCCTCAACCAAGTGCACGCTTCTGCTCCCTCTGGCCAGTCAGAGGGCTACGAAGCAAGGTCCGGGCTCACGATTCGCCATACGATGACACGAGAGAACAGTGATGTGTGGGATCCGTCAGGGGGCACTCGGTCATCAGAACGTGGTGCTGAGAGAGCGGTGCATGGCTTCAGGTTTGGGCCAGCTGAGAGCTCAGCAAGGACAGTCAGGACCAGGACGCAGCCCAGCAGTCAGTGACAGGCGCTGGTGGCGGCGACAGCTAACCCTGGGTCACCTCTAGGAGTCAGTCCTGGTTTGAGCGCTCACACAGGTCATCTTGTGGATCCACGAGCACTGCTCTGGGGCAGTCGCTACCGTCACCCACGTTTCACAGATGGGGAACCTGAAGCACAGAGGCCGGGTGCCGGGGAGACGTCTGCCGAGCACTGCGTCACTGCGCCGGGCCCAGCCGAGGCTCCAGTTCCTGCCGTTGACCCATCCAGGGTGGGAGGCAGGAGGGGGCGTCCCTTGCCTGCCCAGAAGCCAACTGTGTGCCCTCCCGACAGGCACCTGAGGCACCTTAGTCAATATGGCCGTGGTGGCACCTTCCTCAGCTGGGAGCCTGGCGCCCAGTGGGTGCTGACTATCCGCTGTGGCCTTACCCCCTTTATGTAGCCCGTCCCCACGTGTCCTCCACATACATGGAGGCAGCACGTGGAGGGACCCTCGGTTTTTACTTACCGGCTATTTTCACATGCGCTATAAAGGGACCGTGCTATTGAGAGTTGCAGGCTCCTCTGAGTAAGGTCATGGATAAGTAATATTCAAGTTAAACATAGAACTCGGTCCATTCAAAGGGGAAACGCTGAGTGGCCTGTAGCCCTGGAGGCACCAGCGTGAAAGGGCAAAATGAGAGCAACGGCCGCCTCCCTCTAATTCCCCTGCAACCCTGCCCGAGAGGCAGGTGCGGGGAGAAGGCCTGTGCCAGGCAGGGGCCTAGCCAAGGTCTCTGCGCCTGAGCAGCAAAGTGGAGCTTCCAGTGCAAGTGCCCAGCTGGGGGTGGCTGGGCGGGGAGTTCTCCGACCAGCGTCTCAATGGTTTGCTCCTCGGCTGCACTTGACCTTGAGATCCAGAGCAGACCCCGCTCCCATCCCGGACTTCCCTTCTGCCAAGGAGCTCTTTGAAATCTGGAGGACTCGCTGAAGCTGGTGGGAGTGTATTTATTTCAATTGTCAAGACAGATTAGTTTCCAGAGCCCACGGAAGGAGGCCTGCAGGCCTGGGCTGTGGGCTGGGAGCCGTGAATATGCAGGCGCACGCGGCCATCGAATTAGGTGGCTGCAAACATATTTGCAGGCAGCTGCTCTTTAATAATCTGGACAGGCCCAGAGGCAGACAGGCGGTCCTCTGGCCCAACTGTGCGGGTGAAGTGATAACTCTGCAACACAACTGCAGCAGCGAGGTTCCCCAGAGAAAGCCAGGGCAGCACCGTCTGGGAGCGCTCTCGGGTGCTGTCAGCCGAGCCTGCACAGCCTCAGCCGCAGGCGGGAGGGGACACAGCCCCTGAGTTGGGCTCGGGCTGACCCTCGAGGTGCTCCTGGGAGCCCGAGAACCCCGGCTGACCCTTCACCTCTCCGCACTCAGCTCGCTCATCGTGAGTGGGGAGCTGTTGGAACCTTCCAGAGCCTGGACCTCAAAGGCCAGCAAGCTCGATGGCTCTCCAACTCCTCTGCACGACAGACTCATGGCATCTGCTGTAACTTGGCTGCGTCTGGACGCCCCCTCTAAGCCTCTACCTGGAGCAGGAGCCCTGGAATCTTAACCCCCCGGGGGATGCCAGGGCACCCCCGAGGCTGAAAACTGGGCTCGAGGACATGAGAGGCACTCAGCAGACGGACGCTGGTGCGCGGTGCCTTGGTCCCAGCACGCACGGGCAACACGGAGCGCTGTCCTCACTCGTCGGGGCTTGAAATGCAACAGCAGCTCAGCCTTGGTCCTCGCCCCCGATCTGCCAGAGTCCATTCTTCCCAGAAGGGGAGGGAAGTGGGGTGCAGTCGGGGAGGAGCCTTCCAGAGGAACGAGCTGCTAATGGGTCACCACCCGCACGTCCCCTTAAACCGGAGCACGTTACGTGGTCACTGGAGGTGACGCGGACAGAGTGGCGCACGTCCCCTTAAACCAGAGCACGTTACGTGGTCACTGGAGGTGACGCGGACAGAGTGGTAAGACCACAGTGAGTGGACACTGGGGAAAGCGGCGTTTGAGTGGGACTGAGACACACGGATGAGGGGCCCGACATGTGCTCCTGGCCTCGCCTCACAAACGGCACGCCGGCACTCTCACAGCCCAACGCGAACCACCCAAAGGCCAGTCTGAAGGGGCCGCGGGCAGGAGCTCCCAGCTGGCGGTGCACCGCAGAACGCAGTGCTGCAAGCTCCCAGGGCTCGCGCTCAATGAAACGCCCACGTTTCTAAAGGAACAGAGAGGAAGGAGCCTCCTTATCATCAGCCGGGCGCTCTAGTCCATGCAGCCAAATATCGTACGACGCCAACTGGCGCAGGCAGCGAGGTGCCTCCTGTCCCTTCCCGCAGGCGCTGGGGTGGCAGCCAGCCCAGCTCCCCGCTGCTGTGCCCCGATTCCCAGGCTCCCGGGGTGTAAACTATTTGACCGGAACACGCACTCCCAGAACAGGGCCTTGCCTGGCTCCCGCCTGGCACACGGCAGGTGCCCACCGGGCTCGCTGAGTGAGAGGCTCTGAGACACCCTCCCCGGAGCGGCTGTGCCCTGGCATCAGCGGCCTCACGTCCCTCCACCCTCAGGGGGCTCCTGGGAGAAAGGCGGGGAGGCCGAGGGCAGGGAGAAGGCAAAGGCGCCTGGGAGCTGGAGCCCGGGGGCCCACTGTCAGCCTGGCCTTGGGCCCTGAGCCTCGCCTGCTAAAGGACAATGATGACCGGTGTCAGCAGGTATGTGACATTCCGCCCACATCCTCTCTCCACCCAGGCGGTGGGCGTGCGAGCTGTGCATGGCTCTGCCTGCTATGGTGGTGGGGACAGTCACAACAGCTCCTCAGACAGAGCTGTGAGGGGGGTGAAACAGTGTGCTCCTGTGCCCCGGCCGGCGTGCCCAGCGTGCAGCGTGCCCACCGGCGTTAGTCCAGCCTGCCCCTGCGGCCTTTCTTCAGCAGGAAGAAACCGATGCTCTCGAGAGACACGGGCTGATCTATTTCTCCCTATGATGTCATTCCTGTGCTCTGGTGGCTGCCGTCCGGGTCCCTTGGGGAGCCGCTCCACAGGGCGGGGTTTTACCCTATGACATGCTCCCCGAGTCCCTGGCATTCCGTATGCCGGGAACATCTCACTCCTGGGCTCGTCCACCGGAATCCGTCCCCACCAGCGATAAACCACCCTATCACCTCCTTTCTTAGCTTCCAAGAGAGCGAATCCCGTCTGGTGCTTTATTATTCTATTGAGAAACGCCAGACAAACCTGCCAATCTAAACAGGATCGAGTGCAGGAAATCATATCAGGCCTCCCTGTAATTCGCCGAACGTCGCAGGCAGTAAAATTCTAATACCCCACTGATTCCTTTATTGTAACGAGAATAGAAACAGACGCAATGTCAACCCAGCCTTACTGTGGTGTTAAGTTTCTCCTAAAACACTGCACTGAATTGCAACTCTGGGGAAACCCACACTAACCGACTCAAAACTGCCCTCCCATCAGTCTAGACTGCTCAGGACTTCAGTCTGAAGATACCAAGAGAGAACCGTGCCCAAGGGGATCACGAAATAGAAGCTCTTAGAAAACCCACTGACGGATGAGGACCTGATGGGACAGAAATGCAGACTCACAGCCTGAAACAGGGCACATGTGAGTGAACTTGATCCCTATTTCTTAGTCTCCCAACAGCATCTGCAGACCTGTCACAGAGAAGCTGAGTCACGGCGCCAGAAAAAAATGCCCCATGAGAGACAGAGCCCGTGCACACCAACAGGAGACAGGCTGTGCTTGCAGGCCCGGTGGCGCAAATGCACAGACGTCCTGGTGAGCGGCACTGACGTGACTCCAGACAAATTCGTATTTCATAGAGGCCCCAGAGCTAATAACCGGGGGGAGTGGCGGCCTGCCAAGGAGCACCGGGCTTCTCCCCGGCAGCCCTGCAGGCCCAGCCTGCCTGCGGGAGCTTCACAGCTGATTAGAAACTGACATGAGTGGAACATTCCAGAAGGCAAAAAGGATGCGAGTCCCAGCCTGCCGTGTGAAAGTCAGTGGGAATGCAATAGAAACGGGACGAGAACGGGCACTTATTGGGCACCTAGGGTGTGCCAGACGCTTGTCACGTGTGAGTTCACCTCCTCGTGAGGTGGCCTTGTGAGGTGTAAGCAGGAAGGGGGTGCTCATTATTAACAGCGTGCTGTCCTGGCTGCCCAAATTCTGCCCCGTGCTTCACATACCACCATCCGCCACCTCAAAACGCTTCCATCGTGTCTACAAAATTGCGTTTCACCAGCGTCTCAGCGTCCTCTCCGAGCCTCCCCTACAGACCCATCTCGTTACCCCAAGGGCCAGCCTGGGACCCTATAACAGGACAACTGCCCGTCAATAGGCCAGAACCAATTCTGCGGCTGCACAGGGGGCACTGACCAGAGGCCTGCTGATGGGCCTCTCGGCGCCTGCCCATCAGGGCCGGTGGTCATCCTCAGGGCCCCAGAGCCATTTGCCATCATGTGCTGGGCTGTTGAAGTGCGCGCTGGAGGAGCGGCCCGGCAGCCTGTCAGCGCAGCTCACCGCGCACCTTGCCTTGGCTCGGGGCACGGACCGGCGTCGGGGGAGGGGCTGGGGGGGCCGTGGCCACGGAACTGGAGGAGCCTGCACAGCTTCACGGGAGCCCACAGCTGCAGCTGGTCTGTGCCGCTGCATGCACACGCGTGTGTGAGCACATCTGAGCACAAGCAGGCTTGTGAGCACTCGGTGCTTGTGGATTTGCACACCTGCAGGCCGGCTCTGTCGTCCAGTGTGTGCCCACAGCTCACAGGAGTTACTCAGTAAATACTTGTTCTAACGAATGATAAAGACTGCCTGCTGCTACTACTGACACTGACTACTGCACTCCCGCATGTCTGCAGGGCAGAGAAAGGCGAGGCTCCCAAGGCACCCGCCTAACCCCCACTTCTCACCTGTCAGCATAGCCAGCAGGAGGTGGAGAGCGTTTATTCCAACAGGCGCTTTCGCTTTCATTGTGAGAGGCAAGGCTCTTCCTTGAGAAAGGAGTTGGCTGGGGGATCATGTAAGATATTTGAGGCCAGGTGGCTGCATCTTGAAGGATTCCCAAGAGAAACAAGGAGAGATGGCCAAGGTCAGAAACAGGACCCTGGGTGCCTGGGTGAGATTCCATTCTATGAACTGGGCTGGGGCACCCCCTGCACTTTCCAGTGTTTACAGGTCCACAGAAAGGACAAGAAACCCAGGGAGCTGAGGGTGCTGCTGGGGGGGGATGGGAGGAGAAGCTAGACGCTTCCGACCAGCCGACAGCGCAGATTAGCAAGAAGACGTGAGAAGCCTGGACCAAAGGCTGTGGTCCGGGGCACTCAGGCCACGATTCAGGGGTGGGCAGATGGGGACAGGGATGAAGGTCAGGTGGAGGTGAACATTACTGAAGAGGGGAGGGGTTAAGGGCTGCGGCCAAGGGTAGCAAGTGGCCCTTTTAGGGGAGGCGACTTGCAGCCCTTTGACGATCCATCGGGTAAGTCACAGGTCCTCCCCTGCGAAGGCCACATTCACGCTCTCACTTACGACAGACGCAAGGACTCGGAGCTCCTGGCCTCGCCAGACCCCAGATCCCAAGGACTGGGGATGGCTAGCTGGCTGCACCGCAGTGACGGCGGGGCGAGGGGTGGGGTGGGGGTGCAGGGCTGAAGGCCTCCCTGAAGGCAAGGCAGACGACAGGCCAAGCGGCGAGGGCGCAGGAGGACACGGGGCTGAGGCGCCGCGCCGAGCGGGACTCTGACACGAAGTCCCCTGCTGGGACTACGAACAACGCAAGGCTCTCTTGGGCCTGACTCCTCACAGCTGCCGTCTCGAGGTCGTGGGTCCGGAACGGAGAGACGGGAGTCACGCAAATGCCCCAAGTCTCTCCCACAGCTGCCGCCTTCTCACTTTTGTGGAGCAGAGCGTCTTCCCATCTCTCATTCCTGTTACTTCTATTCCAGGGTCTGCCTCCAGCGGTCTGTCTGCCGCCTCGGAGCGCTGCGGTGCCCGGATCCAGCCCCCGCTGCCGTGCTCCTGGCCGGCCCCGGGCCCCTCTCACTCAGGTCCCTCCTGGGGGCCTCGGGCCCCTCGGGCCGCTCTCCCTCGGGCCCCTGTGCCCGCCCTCCACTCGGGGTCTGTGCACTGGCCCCCTCCCCTGAGCCTAGCCAGACACCCTCCGACTCTCCGGAGCCTGGCAGGGGCCCGCTTCTCTCACTGCCTCCCGCAGCGCCAAGCTGCTCGGTGGGGCCCGGCCATGGCTCAGAAAGGCAAACCACGGCCACTCACCGAGGACCCCAGCACCAGAGCCAGGGCACTGCTCTCCCACCTCCCTGGCCGCAGAAGGCAGGTACGTGAACCTTTGCCACTGCACGGCAGCCCACGTGTCCATCAGCCATCAGCCTGAACGTCCCAGCTGCACTGGGCAGACCCCCGGCCTGAGGGCTTGGGGCAGCCAGGGGCTGAAACAGGCGAGGACAAGCCAGGGGTCTGTAGGCACCACTGAGCATTTTGGGGAAGAGTCTGAAAAACTTTTTGTCAGCCAACAGTGATGCAGAAGTCCTCGGGTTTCCTGTCCTTGTCCCAAGAGAATGGAGAATGTAAAGGTGGGTCATGACCCCGACACGTGGTTGAGGCACGCTCCTGGGAGCCCCCTTCTTTTTCTTTGCACACTGCGCACACCCAGGACGTGCTGTCTGTGCTATCATTGCCTGTTGACCAGTTGGTCTCCATACCGGAGCCTGTGGGAACGTGTCTGGTTCACCGTTATAGCTCCACTGTCCAACACAGTGTTGGTTGAGTGAACAACAAATGGAAAAATGATGGATGCCCAAATCTATCGTTCGTGTCCTGATGATGCATTCAGAAGGAAGCCAGTGTTCCAGACCATTGCGCTTAAAATCCGCAAATGGCCAGAACTTGGCTGAGAATGGTCAACATGGTTCCTCATTAGACTTTACCTATTCGGTATTTACTAGGTGACAGGTCAAGGTGCCACGCTGCACGAACAGACCAAAAGCTGAAGCGTGTAAAGGCTACACGTGGGCAAACGGTGGGACGTTTGTGTCAGGAACTTCTAGGGAATCTCAGGCATTCTTCCTCAACATGCGGCAAACTCAGCGCTGGAATCTGGGTCGACTGGGAATTCACGGTATGGACCCAGGCGAGACCAGAAGTGTGTGCTGTGGTCTCCGAGCTGGTGTGGGGTTTGAGGTTTGCTCTTATTTCCCCACTTCCTCTTGAAGGCAGAAGTAAGTCAACAGTAAGCGGGGCTGAAAGGCAGCACTACAGAAACAGGGAGGCCATTTCTGCCTCCTAAAGACAGAGCCGGTCAGGACGGTGAGACCAGGGACCCGGGACCACTGCCACCTGTCACTCTGCACGACAGACATGCGGAGGTCAGCCAGGTCTTCTCCGCAGGGCCCTCTGGTTAGTCCTGCTCAGGGGCCTCGGCTTCCGGGACTGGCAGACACCCGGCACCTACACGAGCGGTGGGGGCTTCGTGTAACCACAGAGTGTCTGATGCGCGCTCAGCCTCGGGGGACCTGGCAGGGAGGCCATGCTCCAGGCCATTCTTGCTGCAAACACCCAAGTAACGTTTATCATCACTCATGAGATGAATATAACCACCTCTGCCATCAGGGCTAAACAAGACCCCATGGAAGAATGCCGCACTCACTCAGTGTACCTGTGATGAATGACAAGAACGACACTGGCTGCGTGCTGGCTAGGCGCCAGGTGCTACTGAAAGCACTTCACGTGTATTACCTCTTCGGCTACTTAGAACAACTCTATGAAGTAAGAATTACTACCATCATCACCATTTTACAAGTGAGAACAGCGAGGCACAGAGAGGTTCAGAAAGAGGAGGCAGGTCACACAGCCAGGGAGCTGCACAATGGGATTTGAGTGCAGGACAGTGCAGCCCTGTTCTTGGCCCCCGAGGCCCAGGAGAGGCAGAGGCGACGATGACCACCCCGGGCTCGGTTCCCACGGTGCAGACAGTCCATCCGGGGCAGACCATCAACAAGTAAGGAGAGAGGACAGCCCCAGGCCGCGCTCTGGTGCTGGGACTAGGGACAGAAAGAGCCACTTCTGACAGGCGGTCAGGGCCAGCTTCTCCAGAAAGCATCTGGGCTGAGATTCCCACGACTGGACGGGGCCAACCCGGGGAGGACTCAGGAAAACTGCGCCCCGGACAAAGGGCCGAGCAGGCCCCCAGGCCCTAGGGTGGGGGCAGGGAAGCAACCCGGCCACCCTGACTGCCGGGTGGGAGGTGGGGTCGCCCTGTGGCTCTGCCTGCCTGTCCCTGAGGATGAGTGACAGTGAGCGCCTCTGCACGTACCTGTTGCCATTTATGTCATCTCTGGTGAAATGTCTCTTCAGGTCCGGTTGGCGAGGACGTGGAGAAAAGGGGACCCATGTGTCCTGTTGGTGGGATTGCAAACGGGTGCAGCCACGATGGAAATCAGTACGGAGGCTCCTCAGAAACTCAAGACTGGAACTACCATGTGATCCCGCACGCCCCTTCTGGTGTCCACCCGAAAGAAGTGAAATCGGGGTCTCAGAGGGGCACTGGCTCTCCGTGTTCCCTGCAGCACTGCTCCCCACAGCCAAGGTGGAGAAACAGCCCAGCATCTACCAGCCGATGAACGGACGATGGACACGTGTTGCACAGGCGGCGGGGTATCGGTCAGCCTTACAAAGCAGGGACTCCTGACAGACGCAACACCACGGGGCAGCCTGGGGGACGCCAAGCTCCATGAAATAAGCCAGTCACAGAAGAGCAAGTCCTGTGTGACTGCTCCTCTGCGAGCCGTCGGAGACACTGAGAGTCGCAGAGGGAGAAGGTCGGCCGCCAGGGGTGGGAGGGAAGTGGGGGGTCCCTAAGCAGCAGGTGTGAGGTTTCAGGGAGGCAGGTGGGCACGTCCTAGGGACCGGCTATACAACACTGGGCCAGGAGGCAGCGGAGCGGAGCTCACACCTGAGGACTTGTTAAGGGAAATGTCACATTAAGTGTTCTTCCCACAATAAGATACACAAAATAAATAAAAACAAAATGGGGGGCACCCAGAAGGAAGTTATACTGCAGCGAGTGAGGGGAGCTGTGGTAAGTTTTGAAACAGGTGAGAAACAGTGGTCAGAGCAAGGAGGCAGGACAGGAAGTCGGGTTTTTCTGAGTGCAAAGGAAATACCCACGGGACAGTCCTTAAAAGGGAACAGAATGACCGAATTTCACTTTCAGAAGATTGGTCTGTCAGATGGGTCAAGAATGGCTCAAACTCCTGCCAGGCAGAGACTGTGCACTTAGCAAAGGGCAGTCCTCTCCCCAAGACGGCAGACGCTGGAGAGAAGCGAGGAAGCCACGTTCAGGGGAACAGATGCACCCGTCCAAGTCTGTGCTCCCCGAGAACCGCGGCTGCTGCGGGAAGAAGGGTGCTGAGGCCGCCCTGTGTGCCCCGCCGCTTCTGAGAGGCTGCCTCGCGGAGGGTGAACTGTGTCCTGGAGCCCAGCTCCAGGGGCCCCTTTCCTCGTCCCCCGGCTTTCCTCGGTGCGCATCTCACAATGTCATTGGAACTGGCCGGTCCTCGCCGAGCAGGATTCCTGCATGAATAGCCCAGCGCCTCGGTCAGTTTGGCAGGGGACAAAGGCCCACTGGCCAGTCAGGCGACTCTAATCAAGGGCCTTTCCTCGGTTGGCTGATGGGATATTAGTCCCGAAATCTGGTGTCTGATACTGTTTTCCTCCCACTCTGGACCAGGAGGGCTGACTCATTCTTTCGATTGCCAAAAACAATGACGACAGAACCGAATGTCTGTCTTTACAGGAACAGAGGCCCTGGATTTCACAGGAGCAGGGCAGCACAGCAGGGAAAGCCCCGTGCTGGCCGCCTGCAGCCACCCCACGCTGTTCCTTTCTCTCTCGCTTCCGAGGAGCTGCCCTCAGCACCCGAACCAGTCCCAGGAAAGGTCCCACCTCAGGTTTGGGCACACCAGCCGAGACAGGTCGTATCTCTGGGTCTCTAAGCCTCGTAGGTCCATGCGGTGTGGGTTTGAAGCTCATGCTTGGCTGGCATCCCGACTGATGGGCAAGTCCACGAATGGCCACAGATGCAAACCTGGGTGATGTCACAGCTTCAAGGTGGTAACTAAAAGCAGCTGGAGGTCAGTCAGGCCTCCGGGAGAACACGGTAAATGAAAACACTGTACAAACCCCCTTTTCCATGCTCTAAGCCATAACATTACTGGATAAAATAATTTCAAATAAAAAACACACAGTCCGATGTCAAAGCAAGACGGGTGATCCTCAGGTCCCCCAGAGACGACATGGGCCTTCCTGGCTCAGTGACAGCAGGAGCTGCACCTCAGGTTGGGTAGTCATCTCTCAGAAACTGGGGTCAGGGCTGCGGCCTCCACAAGCGACAGGGAGTGGGAACAGGGACTCCTGAATAAATTAGGGTGCGGGGAAGACGTGGCAGGCCTTCCAGCCCAGGCCTGTCAGGCCTGAGAGGAGTAGCTGTCCCTGCAGGGGCAGAAGCCTGGCTGTGCAGGGCTGTGGGTAAGCCGGAGTTCTGACTCCAGCCCACGAGACTAATATCAGAGCCACCAGGAATGGGGCGTCTCCGGCAGAGGCAGCTGCAAAACCAGACTGGACATCCGTGCCACACCTGGGCATGTGCACGCCTCCTGCCAATGACAGGTTCCGCTGAAAGGCAGCTCGCAGGCAAGCCTTACAAAGCCAACTGCACGAAAACTGCACGGACTAAGAGAATTCACTACCAAAGCGCCAAAGCGCCGCGTGCAGAAAGAACCTCTGAAGGTTATTACCTGAATCCAGGTAAGAGGAAGAGGATGCAAGGGAGAAATACAGACAGAGAAGTGCAGGGGAAGAAAGGAGGCAGTTAAAGATGGCCCCCTTGGCCAGCCGACAAAGTGGCCAATGAACACCCGTCTGGGGGTGCTCCTGAACAGACTGGGGAGCACGCAGGGCCCCGGGTCCTGGCAGCGGCTCCTCTGGCCGTGGAGCAGGGGCAGCGCCTGGTCTCCCTGGCTACCAGAGCACCACAGGGTGGGGGTGTTTGCGGCAGAGGGTGGAGGGGCTGACGGCGCAGGTGGCTTTCCTCACCCCATGGCGCCCCCTGGCCTGCCCCCCACGCCCCCCCCCGAAGGACCCAAGGCCCTCACTGAGTCTGGGGCAGGAGGAGCTCAGGGCGGTCAAGAGCCGTTTCTGTTGTTCTTGGGGTTCTGCAATATCTGCTGACCTCAGCGTGGCCTCCTGGGTAGCATGCGTGAGCCAGGGACGGCAACGGTAGAAAAATCACACGATGTCAGCACTAACCTATGCGTTTGCATGTGAACCTGTTGGCAAATTACAGCCTGTCGCTCTCGACGGAGCGAGCGGAGATGGAAATGTCAACTTGAGCAGATGCCTCTTACCTCTCTTTGCACTCCAATTTGGGGGATGGCACAAATATCACAGAGGACACGCCTAATGTGTGCGTTTTAAATTCCACGGCGAAAGAGGAGAGAGGTGGAAGAAGAAAGAGCATGACAAGGATTTTTATGGTTTACTGAGCAATAAACGCGGCAACACACGATCACTGTGGGCTAGGGCAGCAGCCCTCCTCCACTCCAAAAAGATGAAAAGCACCGAGGCTTCAAGGGTGGGCCAGAGGGGGAAACTCAGCATCAGAAGCCCATCAGCAGGGGGCTCAGCCCAAGTGACCAACGTCTCATGCTGCTGCAGACGCCTAGGGACCTTGAGTGCAGACGCAAGGCTCACACATGAAGGGCAGAGAGTGTCTGGCAGCACATCTGAGGGGCAAGTCCTTTTGAGTCCTGTGATATTAAGACTCGAGGGAAAACAATTTCCGTGCTGTAAGTTCCCCAAAGTGAGAGAAACTGTTTTGTTTTTTTCCCCACATTTTTTTGGTATTAGTTTCAGGTGTACAAAACAATGCAATAGTTATACTTTTCACCCCTCACGAAGTGACTACTCACTCCCCCATTCAACCACCCCCTACATCATACGTATCTATTACAAGTCCCTTGACTCCACTGCACACTATACTCCACAGCCTGTGACTATATATATATTCAATTATAGTTGACATACCATATTATACAACATCAGCTTCAGGTGTACAGTGCAGTGATCAAGCCTCTACACCGTCCATGAAATGGTCTCCCTAACACGATATGTGACCATCTGACACCCCACGAAATATTTACAGCATTATTAATTATATTCCCCGAACTGTCTTTCATATCCCTGTGACAATACTGTAGTTACCTATTTATGCTGTCTAATCCCTTCCCCTTCTCCCTCATCCCCACCCCGCTCCCAACTAGCAACCATCAGCTTTTCCTCTGTGTCTCTGAGACTATTTCTGTTTACTTTGCTCATTCATTCAGTTTTTTAGATTCCACATATAAGTGAAATCGTATGTTATTTGTCTTTCCCCAACTGACTTATTTCACTTAGCATAATGTTCTCTAGGCCCATCCATATTAGAAACTGGGTTTTATTAATAGTTTCTAGCAAGCCAAGCGTAAGACAACAGTGTGGTTTATTTTCTGGAAGTGTTTCTTCCCCCTGCCACGGGCAGCGGCCAGTGGAGTGGGATGGAAAGACCGAAGACCAGCACAAGCAGCCCATGTAAGCGTCCTTATCCCTTCCTGATCCTGGATGGAGAGCTGGGGGCTCAGGGCGGGCGGCACTGGCAACCTCAGGCTCCGTCACACATCCTGCTTAGGACAGCAAACAGTGAGGGCCAAGTTCACAGGCGGGGTTATCGAGGGGACCTGGGTAAGCTGTACTGGACCCCCACCTGCACGTCTGTCCTCCGTCCCGCCCTCTGGGCAGCGTTCGTCCAGCTCCCACGCACCCGACCTTAGTTTCGCTTTCACACACTTTTGACAGCCTGGAAATGATCTGACCTGCAACCTTTCATCTTTCCCTATCGACGTGAGTATTGGATAAGACATATATAAGTAATAAAAGTAACAGCTCACATATATTGAACACCTACTAGGGACCAGGGATTACCTTAATCCTCACAACCATCATTCAGGTAAACACTGCCATTTCCCCACATCAGCTGTTAAGACGCAGACTCGTTTGCTTAGCAAGAGGCAGAGCCGACTGACTCCAGAAATGCAGGCTTGACCACGACTCCAAACACCGACCATCTAAACAGCACACTTGACCAAGTTGATCACAATGACAATCGCAACTCTTTGTCACCAACTGACAAAGCCATGAAAACATGATTTTTTTTTTTTCTTTAGGGCAGTGTCACTGGCCCCCATATGTGGGACCCTAACCGGGGCCACTGGCGTCCCAAGCCAGCGCTTAACCACCGCACCACTCGGCCGGCCCCTGAAAACATGATTTCAATCAGCACATGAAACCCCCGAGAAGAAATACTAACACATTTGCAGGGCGGTTCCATTTCCAAGGCAGCGCTGCCCCACTCCCGACGGCACCCTGTTAGCAATGACATATGGGTAACCCTCGCAGCCATGACAAACTTAAAAACAAATCGATTTCAGTTTTTAGCACAATTTTAGTCTCACAGAACACCTGAACAGACAGTACAGAAATCGCACACAGGCCACCCTGAGTGCCTTCTCAGCACACGGGTGCCCTCCTGTGAGCGGCTGGTGTTCATGTGGCACAGCAGTTACGTCTGCTGTACATTATCACTCATTAAAGTCCTGGTTTACACAAAGGTTCTTTCTTGGTGGTGGGCATTCTATGGTTTCAACAAATGTGTAATGACATGTGCCCACCATATGGCATCAGACTTTTGCTGCCCTGAAAATCCTCTGTTCACCCCTTCCATCTCTGAACCCCTGGCAACCACTGACCGTCTCACTGTCTGTGTGTTTTGTCTCTTCGGCAGAGTCACCGGGTTGCACTCAGACACTAGTGTGTAGGTTTTCGGACTGGCCTCTTTCACTCAGCAATGGCACTTCCTGTTTCTCTGTCCCTGGTGAATAGCCAATTTCTTTTTATTGCTGAACAGTGAAGACTGTATGGACACACCACAGGATCCATTCGCTTGCTGAAGACTGCCTTGGTTGCTTCCAGGTTTGGGCTATTGTAACTAAAGCTGCTGCAAACATTTGTGTTGCAGGCTTTGGCGCTTACGAAAGTTTTCAGCTATTTGGGGGAAACACCTAGGAACATAAGTGCCACATCACAGGGCTAGCTTCGTAAGAAATCTCCACTCTGTCTCCTGAACTGGCTGCACCATTTGCGTCTCCATCAGCAGGGAAGGAGGGTCCCTGTTGCTCCACGTCCTCACCAGCGTTTGGTGTTGTGGGCTCCGCTTTTTTTTTTTTCTAGTCATTCTAATGGGTGTGTAACAGTATCACTGTTGCCTTGATTTGCAATTCCCTCAGGACACAGGGCACTGAACACCTTTTCCTGTGCTTATCTGACATCTGCATACCTTTGTGCAGAGATGTGTATCAGAGCTTTTGCCCATTTTTCAGTTGGGTTGTGACTTTTCTTAATGTTGAGTTCCAAAAGCTCTTTGTGTATTTTGGATAAAAATCGTGTATCCAATGTGTGTTCTGTAAGTATGTTCTTCCTGCCTGTGGCTTGTCTTATATTCTCTGAAGAGTATCTTTCTCAGAGAGAACTTTGTAATTTTAATAAAGTCCAATGTATCAATTGTTTTTCTTTTACAGGGTGTGCTTTTGGTGTTGTATTTAAATATTCATCAACAAACTCAAGGTTGCCTTGACTTTCCCCTAGGTTATCTTCTTTTGTAGTTTTGCAATTTACATTTAAGATCTATTTCAAAGTAATTTTTGTGAAACATTATTTTTACATTTCAGCACCATTTGTTGAAAAGACGGTCCTTTCTCCACTGAATTGTCTCTGCTCCTTTGTCTAAGGTCAGTTGACATATCTGTGTGCGTCTATTTCTGGGTTCTGTTCTGTTCTGTTCGTCATTGGCCCATGCCCCCACCAGTACCATGCTCTCATGATAACATCTTTGGAGTAGGTCAGAATTGGGTAGCATCAGTACTATGACTCTGTTCTGTGCTGGATAGTGTGTATTTTCTGCAGTTACAGATAAAACTTTAAAATCAGCTTGTCAATATCTACAAAATGAGCTGGCGAGATTTTGATTGTGATTGTATTGAATCTATACATTAAGCTGGGAATAATTTATATCTTAACAACACTGAGGCTTCTTATCTCTGAATATGAAATATCTCTATTTAATCTTGAGCGTTGTGGTTTTCTTCATATAGATCCTATACATATTAGGCTAGAATTACGCCAAATATAGCATATTTTTTGGGGGGGTGCTGATGCAACATTGTAGTTTGTTTTTAATTTCAAATTACACCTGGTCATTGTTGGTATACAGGAGAAATTGACTTCTGTGTATTAATGTTACATTAATATAACCGCTATTACTAACGCTTATTATTTCCAGAAGTTTTTTGTTGATACTTTTGATTTCCTACACAATCATGTCGTCTGCAAGCAGACATAGCTTTTTCTTCCTCCCCTTTCCCTACGTATTTTATTTCCTTTATCGCGTTGTGGCATCAGCTGGCAATCCAGTAGAATGCTGCCCAGGGTGGTGAGGGCTGTCGCCGCCCGGCTCCCGATCAAGGGTACAGGCGGCTCTCTTCTCACCAGTAACCGTGACGTTAGCTATAGGTGTTTTTGGAAAATTTTTTTTTTTTTTTTTTTTTTAGCTGAGCCATCCTGCTACCTGCTGGCAGCTCAGCAGCTGCTCAGCTCGGGCTGACATCGAACTGCTGTTGCTCAGAGCTCAGCTCGCACTCTTGAGCGAGCTCTTAACCCACTGAGCCACTCGGCCGGCCCTGGAAAATTTTTTTATCAAGCTGAAGCTTCTGAGAGTTTTTATTATGAGTAGGTGTTGGATTTTTGTCAAATACTTTTTCTCCACTTATTGATACGACCATATGCTTTTTCCTCTTCTTTGCTGTTCATATGATAGATTATGTTACTTGATTTTTGATGCTGAACCACGTTGAGGGCCTGGAATAAGTCACCTTGGTCATGGTACATAACTAAATCCATACATGGTCTGGGCTCTGTTTCCTAGTGTGCTGTTGAGGACTTCTGCATCTGTGTTCATGAGAGATGCTGGTGCGTGGTTTCTCTTTCCTGTAACGTCTGTCCCTGGTTTGGTGTAAAGGCAACACGTTTGGAGGTGTTCCCTCTGCTTCTGTCTCCAGAACACACTGCAAAGAATCCGTGTCATTTCCTCCTTTAAATGTTTCGTACAATTCACCAGTGAAACCATCTGTGCCTGTTTTTTTTTCTTTTTATGGAAGTTATTAGCAATAAATTCAGTTTATTTAATAGACATAGGCCTATTTAGATGATCTATTCCGCCTTGTGTGAGCTTTGATAGTTTGTCTTTCTTCAGGGAATTAATTTATTCATTCAGATTTGGAGGCACAGAGATGTTCATAAAATCCCTTTACTAGCCTTGTAATTGTAATGCCCATGGGATCAGCAGTGAGTTCCCTCTTACTGTTCTGATGTTAACAATTTGTGTCTTCTTCATGTTTTCTTGGTTAGCCTGACTAGAGGTTTATCAATTTCATGGACCTTTTCAAAAACTATCTTTTGGTCTTGTTGCTGTTCTCTAGTGATTTCCTGTTGTGAAACTTCATTAATTTCAGCTCTAATTGTTATTATTTATTTCTACTTGCTTTAGATTTTTCTTGCTCTTCTTTATCTCGTTTTCCAAGATGGAAGCTCAGACTGTTGACTGTGGACCTTTGTTCTTTCCTCAAGTCTGTATTACCCCCCACACTGGATGGGGGTGTGGGTGGGGTTCTTGATTTCCATATGTGGGACACCTGGGTGGGAGCATGAGCATGATGCATCATGGGAATCTTCAACCTCTTTTAATATCTCAAATTGCTTTTTCAATAGGGCTGTATGAATTTTTAACCTTAGTGGCCATCCATGAAGTTCCTGCTTCACCACAGCCTTGCCAGCAGGGGTGCGTGTGCCTGCGTGTGTGAGCGTGTGCCCGTGTGTGTGTGCAGGTGCACATACATCCAGTCTCGTTGGTTTAAAACACATAACTTTGAGAACTAAGATGCTGTCAGCTCCTCCACTCCCTCACCACTGGCAGGGTGGTTTTCTCAGAAAATAGGCATATCAAGCCAGATAACATTTCCGATTTATTGCTCCCACTAAAGTGGCTGCAGGATAAGAACAAATACAGTCTGTGTTCAATCTATTCAATTAGAACAGAACAAGGAATTTATTTCAACACATACAAATCAGCAAACCCCATTCTGGTTGAATTCCGTTCAGCATTTATGTCGGCTTAATTAAATCACCGATGGGGTTTCTTACAAAGGGAATGGCCTTCAGGAAATATGCTTGCTAAATACTCTTCAACAATGGTTGGGGGCTTATAAAAAAGTGATATGGGCCGGCTGCCCGTGTCCTATGCGTCTCCTCCGGGTCTCAGGTCTCAGCTGGAGCCCTGAGCTTGTGCACCAGGTGCTGGAGCCAGGGCACCGTGCCAACTGGACTCAGAGCCTCCGGCCTCCGCGCTGCCCCATCCGGGCCCCTTTCAGGAGCAGGCACGCCCTCTGACCCAGGGCCAGGGTTTTTCTACACTCATCAAAGTGGGGGAGAAGGGGTGGTCAGGCAGGATGGAGGGAGGAGGCCACCACCCCCCGTTCCTGGGAAACCCAGTGGCTTACTCAGAGCAAGCCAATCTGGCTGGCTCCTGGCCCAACATACTTTCCAACAGCTCCCATGCCCACCCGCCCCTAATTGCAAAATGTCCCACACAGAGTGGTACATGACACTAGTGATGAGTAGCGTCACCTGTCTGCCACTGCCCAAGCCCCTACGGTAACACTCCGAGGGCCTCACTCTTGCTCTGCTGAGCATCTGACTACCTTTCCGATATGGGAATAAGCCTTACATGGACCCGCCGGATCTGCCCAAGGAAGAAAGAACCCTAACTGTCCCCATTCTGCAGAGGAAGAGACAGTTAAGCGAAGGGAGGGGACGCGAGCCAATCCCAGGCCTGTCCTTCGGGCTCTGAGTTCACACTGTTACCGCCGCCCGGCATCCGAATTGTGGAAAGAGACAGCAGCTAAGCATGGCTTCCCCGGTGCGTGTCTCGCATGGAGCCCAGGAATGTACTGATGTCACTACCGTGAGCGTGCGGTCCTGGTAAAGCCTAGATTTCTGATGTTGCAGCCTTTAGGAGACGCTGTTCAGGCCTGGGGTGAGCCCCGACCTGTTCACAGATCGGCAGAATAAGAGAAGCTTTAGAAAACTGTGCTTCGATGAGGGAAGCCTTGTGTCCCCAATTTCTTTTCATTGAACTCTGAGTCTCCGAAAGTTCTGAAGTCTATTTGGGGGAACCATCATGGTTCCTTCCCCAGAAGGCCGAAGAGCCCTGGACCTCCCCCCGCCCCTCGCCCCGGGTTCACAGATGAGGGACAGAGAAGGGAAGTCATCATGCCAGCACCACAGAGCCTGACCTGGCCCTTGAGTCATCGTATCTTCAGCTCCATGCTCCCCCCAAGGACAGCACCGTCACTTGTCCTCTAAAAGACAGGATGGCCTCTCCCTGTGACTGCTGAGCTCTGACAGAGGCCGGCCTTATTTACAGATATGCTCACCCCATTTGCTCTGCTTTGCAGGCCCCAGCTGGGGGTGACGTGGTGGGTGAACAGCCTCTTTAACTATGAAGACAGGTGAGAGGGGAAGCAGTTGAGTGTAACAGGAAAATACATCTGAGTGATGCAGACAGGGTTGGGATTCCAGCTCTGCCGCCTGCTGCGTGTTTGGCCCCAGAAGCTGTGGGACCTCTCAATGCCTGTGCTGCTCACCACAGGATCTGGTGTCTATGACAGAGCCTGACACGTATCAGGCAACACTTACACGCATTCACCCCTAACTTATTCTTTTCAGCCTGTTACCAGGCTGCCTGGCTGAATCTGTGTTCAACCTGTGACCCAGGGTTTAACTGAATAATGCTAATACTCAGTTTTATTGTCTAGAAAGTGAGAGTAATAACAGGACCTACTCCGACCACTGTTAAGAAGACTAAATGAGAGCACAAGCACAGCACCTGTACTTACAAACACTCAATCAACTTCGTGGTTACCTTTCACTCCCATGTGGGAGAGATGGCAGAAGACAGAATATTCAGAAGGGACCAGGTTTGGGAATGACCTTCAATGTCACCCTGTGGAATTGAAAATTTATTCTCATAAACATCAAACTGCATGGAACTAATTCCAAACTGTGCCTGTCTGGGGAAGCCCACTTCCCCCGCGCTAGAAATATGTCCAAGAGCAGCATGCATGTAGCATGCATGTATCAGAAGGGCTGACGGGACTGACTCCCTCCCTGCCCCCCTCCTTCAGCCTGGACATCACATACTGGGCTCGTGTGCAAACTTCCGCCTTTGGGCTGCCCAATTCCCAGAAGTAACGTGCCAAACCCCGGGCGGGTGGTGAACACAGGGGGAAGGTTAAACCCACCCCGCGTGGAGGAAAACAAGTCTCCGCAGCGTATTACAGGCTCCTGTTCGTTCTCTCTTCTCCTCCTTGTCACCAAGGCAGTCGGAGCCTCTGTCTGCAGCCGCCCCCTCCTCCGCCATCCTGTCTGATTCATGTGTTGATGTCTCGATTCTGAGCCAGCTGCTGCAAAAAGCTGTGGTGTCACAGGCAGGATTTATCAGCAGCCCAGGCATCTGTCAGGAGAGCGGAGAGGCTGGGCTGCTCCTCGGGAAAGAGCTGAGGCTGGGACAACACGTGGGCCCCTGCCACACTGCTACTAACTAATGTTTAAGAAAATGAAAAAGAACTTATGTACTCTGTGCTTTTAATCACATGAGCTTCAATTATTTTAAATAACTCTGTGAGACATGTATTATTATTCCTATTTGATGGGTGAGGAAACTAAGATCAGAGGCCCCAGCTGCCAGACGAGCTTCGCACATCTAGTCGTGATAAAGCGAGCGTGCAAACCTGGGCCTGAGGGAACACAAAGTGTGTGCTCTCTACCTAACTTGCTCCCACACAATGACCCCCGACAGGAAGAGGGCTGAGGCTGCCTCTCGCACACTCTGGGCTGAGGGGGGATCGCACGCCACCCCACAAACGAGGTGTGAGAGGCACACGGCTTGTGCAGGGGGCAGGGAGAGGGCGCCCAGGCTGGCGTCAGTCGGAAGACATGCGCTTCGGTCAGAGCAGGCAGAGGGCTCCATCCGGCTGTAGGTGTTGACCCAGAGGGGCAGGTCAGCAACAAGGCCTGGTGCCACGGCGCGGGCTTCACTGCACCGCTCTGAGGTGGCGGCAGGCCCCGGTAACACTGAGAGTGAGTGAGCGGGGCCTCCCCTTGGGCTCGGCGCTGGGAAGGCAGCAGAGGGTCAGCTCCGCCCTGGGAAGGACAGCGGGCTAGTGGCGGGCAGGCATGCGTCCAGCACCGCGGACAGCAAAAGAGGCCGCCGAAGTCTCCGCGTGAGCCAGGCAGAACCTCTCACTGCTGTGGCCGGCTCTGTCCTGAGCGTGAGGACTGAGCTCAGGGTCATGCTCACGCCAGTAGGTACTCCGCAGCCAACTGGCAGACAACACTTTTTTAACTGGACCCATAAACTCCATCCATATTTAAACCAGTTTTTTGGGGCGTTTTGCTAAATTGCACCTGACAGCATTCCTACTAATACAAAAATGTCTGACGTGCCCCCTTCTGTACCCAAGTCAAATACAGCCGCAGCCAGAGCACCTACAAGGTGGATGGTGACACATGACCACGGCTGAAGCGTGCCAAGGCGCACACGGACTGGCTGCTGTGCTGCTTCTGGCCGCGCTGCGGCAAAGCTCTCCAGGGGAGCTCTCCAGGCAAGACACTGGGTGTCGGGCAGCCCGAGGGTTCTGTCTGATTCTGCACACACCTGTCTCAGGGCGTCGGCGCTGCCCGCAGGCTCTGGTCTGGTGTCAGCCGAGGAGGTGCTGAGCGCGTGCACACATGCCATCTACAGAAAGGCTCTTCTCTGTACACAGAAGCTCCTACTGCTGATATTTATTCCTTCAGGCCTCTGCTCCTGAGATCGGAGCTGATTTAAGCTGTACAATTGTGAATCGGGCTTGCTCTCAGGCCCCAGGGAACTCGGTGGAGAGGCCGCTGGCAGCTGATTAGGTCAGAAATGCAGCCGCATCAAACACGCCTATTGGCAATCCTGCTGGAAAGCCAGGCGCGCCCGTTGCCTATTAGGCTGCTGGAGCTGGCCTCAGCGGCTGTGCGCCTAATGAGGAGAGAGCTCAGAGAGGGTTCAGGGGAGGACAGCCCCTCCCGCCACACCGACTCCGGGCTCACTGCTGCATGAAGCACCATCTGATGCAGCTACGGGAGGAGAAGCTGGCACAGGACCCAGGGCCCCGGGCTTACTAGACTACAGGGCCAGCAGGCCCAAGATGCAGAGCACGAGCCCCTGGGCCAGTGTCCGATTAACACGAAACTGAGCTGCAGCTCCCACTTCCCTCGGCTCCGCTGGGCCGCACCATTTTTCACCCCAACAATACAGAACCTACCTTCCCAGAAATCAAGGCACAAGGTAAGGAGCCCGTCGGGAGCTCCACTCACAGAGTTTGCCTAGAAACAGTATTTCAGGTATGTGTCTGATTTATAGGTTAGGAGGCGATGGTGTGAAATCACATCCAAAGTCACAGATTTAATAAATGTGGTTGCTGAAGTGTAAGTGAACTCACCTGACAGCAAACACTCTTCTCCTGTAACAGTGCCTCCTGAAGCTGGCTGCTCCCCTCCTTAAATTACTGACAGAGAGACCTTTGCGAGGTCCCTCCCAGTTCGGCGGAGCACTCTGCGCCGGGGCTTGGACATCAGCACCTTAGAGGCTCCCTCCCGGCTGGCTGAGGCCGAGGCTGCAGCGGATGCACACAATGACGGGGAATCCAGGGTGGGGCTTCTGAGGAGCCCCCCAGGGGCCGCTGATGCTGCCAGCTGGGGTCCCACTCTGAGAAGTGGGGCTCTGTGACCATGTCTCTCTAACTGTGGAATGCCTCAGGACCACCTGGAATTCGAGGGAAGAGCCCAGAAGTCAGGCCAGGGGTGGAGCAAGGCCTGGGTTTCTATGCGCTTCTCACATACACAGCTCTGAACGGGCAGAGCCGGAACCATCTGCTTCCTGTTGACTGCGGGACTCACCCTATTTTTTTTGTTTTTTGAGGGCAGTGTCACTGGCCCTCACATGTGGGACCCGAACCAGGGCCGCTGGCTTCCCAAGCCAGCGCTTAACCACCGCGCCACTCGGCCGGCCCAAGCTCACCCGATTTTTGACAGACGTTTTCTTACTTGGTTGAACTTACAGAAGAGCTCAGGTTCTTCTTAACCAGGGAGGTAAAGAGAGGGCATGGAGACCCGTCTCCCTGCGCTCCCCGTTTCTGGAGCGATGGCGCTCACCGCTCGCTGGCCGCGTGTTATTTAGAATGGTCTGGGACCTTCTAAAATGGCACGTGAGGAATTCACCACAAGAGTGCCACAGTGACTGGTCTGGATTAGACTGCAGGCACTGGGCTTTCTCAAAGGTTCTCAAGAACTACAAAAAGAAGCTGGCTATAGGAACGGTGGAAAAGGGTAATTTGACCAGAAACTTGAAGGTGAAAGGCAAGAAGCCCCTTCCGTGATCACGGAACTTTGTTTCGTAAATTTGTGCATTTGCTGTTCATAGGCATGTGGGTCACTTGCTTTGGGTCTGCACCGGAGCTGACCACATAAGTAAGCGAACGGTGGGTACGGTGCCAAGCAGCTCTCTCTCAGTGGAAGAAATTACAAATAGGCCAGGAGGGAAGGCACAGCTGCACCCCGGGCACTGGAGTAGGTCAGCGACATGGGAATGAACTTAACGTTTAGTTTAGTAAGTTACGTGTAATAATTACATTTTATATATTGTGTAACTAGTAATACTATATATGCAGTGTAATTATATATTACAAATGCATTTAACATTGAATATTCATAATTAAATAGCAAATAAATATTCAATACTACTACTTTACTACAGAAAAAATTCAGAGAAACTGACCTAGACCAGAGGAGGGGACAGGGACGCGGTGAGTGAAAGCACCGTGGGTCCTGATTGGGTCCCGGGGCAGCAGATAGACAGGGAACCAGCGGGGAAGTGGGAGCACGGTGTGTGCTCAGGCTGCCTCCCTGGCTTGGACAGAAGTACCGACCTGTACAAGGTACGGGCCACGGGAAGGCTGACAGACAGACGCACAGTGTGCGCTATCTCTGCAGAAACCTTTCTGTAAAATCTAAAATTATCCCAAAAGAAACGCTTATTTAACATACAGAATTTCCCAGTCTGAAACTTCACGGTGGCCTGGGGACATCCCAGCTGATTCGAGTGCCCTGCCAGGGCTGAGCCCCACCTCCCTACGTGTCTGAGAGGGTCACATGCACACGGTCTCCCGAGTCCAAACGCACCGTTAAATCACCGCATCTGCTTTAAACAGACCCCACTAAACACATTCCTCACCGAGCTGCGACATACCCTGTAACAACGTGCACACCCCACCATTTTGGCACCCAGGCTTTTCTGGACAGACATTCATTTAACTTGTCATACTGTGTCTTCAGTATGTTCCATTGTCTTGTTCCATCAAGTGTCTATTATGTCGCTTTGAATGCTTGGCTAGTATTTTCATGGATGGCTTGTGATCCCTCCCTGACACAAGGTGCATCTCTGCTTTTCATCCGTGGTGGTCCCCACTGAACAAGGGTGCATTCCGAATGGCTGCCCACATCTCTGGGTTTTGGATTCACTCTGCACCCATTCCGAGCCCTAAGCTGAGACACTATTGTCCCCGTGCACTGAAGCAACAGGCGCTGTGGGTTGCGGGGCAACCTGAGGCTGTGAGAAGGAAGACCAGTGAGCAACATGCCCCCAGGGCAGGGGGTGGCTGGGGGGAATTAGGGCTGGGCTCCTGAGGGCAATGGGTGATCAGCACCCCCCCCTCCATCCTGGGCGAGCACTGTTGCCCCTTTCTCACCTGGCTGTCAGAGGGGTAGTTAGAAAATGGAAATCAGATCCTGGCCCCTACCCGCTGCCACACTAACTCATCTATTATTCTCATTGTCACTTCGAATAAAATACAACCTCTGTGCAGTGACCTGCAGGACCTCTGTTCCGTTGATTCAGCTACTTTTCTGGCCTCAGCTCACACCTGTCACTTACCTTACTCCCTACAGCCGCTCTAGTCACCTGTCAGTTCACGGGCGGCACTGGGCCCTGTGCGCTCTCAGTGCCTTGTCCTCGGGTTTCCGTGAGTATCTCAGCCACTGGCACCATCTCAACTCTTGGCTCTCACCCATGCGTGTGTGTAGGTCGCCTCTACACACAGGCCTTCTCTCAGCACCCAGTCCACCTGGCAGTGTCACCACTGCACCCTGTGTCCCCTTCCTAGCACATGTCAGTCTGTCGATTATTCTCGGCTATCTGAGTTCTTTGCTACATTGCAGCTCCAGGAGCACAGGTACCTGGCTACCTGGTTCATTCTACATCCCTAGTGTCTGACACAGAGTAGGCACTCAAAAAATATTTAATTAAATGGAGAAATGTGCCAATAACTGAAATGTCCCGGGTACTTCCCTACGTGCAAGCTAAGTTAGCCTGCCTGGGTTTCACAGATGCTGGTAGAAGACACACGACTCCCAGGCCAGAAACACAGGAGGGTATTGCTCTCAGAGCCAGCCAACACCAACGCCGTGTTACTCTCAGAGCGGCCGACGCCGAGTGTTACTCTCAGAGCGGCTGACGCCAAGGATCAGCAGGAGTCCCCGAGCCCCACCCGCCATGGGATGATGTGCAGCGGGCGAGATGACATTGAAACATGCGGCAGGGGGATGGGAAAGGAACCCTGTCTTCAGGGAATCCGAGTCTTTTATAACAAGCAGTAAGCAAGTCTGCTGACAGCACACCCCTTCACTCCCCAGGGGCGTCCTCCCTGGGCAGACACATCCTTGAGCAGATGGACCAGAACAAACGCAGCCAGCCCTTTTGCTCGAAGACACGCAGAAATGCAGAGGCCCATGAAGACTTGTCTCCTCTGACCCAAAGCCCCCGTGTCCCCGCCACCCAGCAGCTGGTGGCACCCCCAGTCTATACCCGGCTTCTGTAAGTTTGACTATTTTGGATTCATCACATACGTGTACCCTGCAGTATTTGTCTGGTTTATCTCATTGAGCATAATGTCCTCAGGTCCATCCATCTTGTCCCAGTGGCAAGATTTCCTCAATAAAGCAGTTTAGAAAAATAAACCATGAGGGGGAGTTTCTGGTTTTGTTTCTGAATGAGCACATGGTTTGCATCTTGGTGGGGTCCCCTACCCTAGAAATTTCCACGGCTACACTCTGTCTCCCAATTCCTAGGCCTCAAAGTGGGGGCAAAAAAATTAACATCCTACTTTTGCTAAACTTTCTTGAGGACCAAGGCAGGCCTGTTTTTAATTTTTGCATGGACCTGAGTCCGCTAACAGATGCGCAAGGCGGCTGACTGCTGTAGCAGGGCAGAGAGAAGCACCCACATTCTCACCTGTGGATTGGCAAGCACTTTTTAAACAGGTTTAATTATGAAAAGTGATGGTGAGCCTATGAAGAAACAGTGACTCTCAGGTACGGCACTTAAGAATGAATGTTGTCAGTATCTGTTAAAACCAAAAATGAACTAAGTGATTCCATCACTGCTGCCTGCCCCAGAGACACACTTCCATATACACGGCGGCATCACTTAGTTTAATGAAAAATTAGCAGCAACCTTAATAGCTGTCAAGAGGGGAATAGCTAAGTTAAACAGAATAGTATAGAGCGATGAAATGGAATATGTTTGAATGAAACACTTGTTTCAAGATGACACAGAATGACGACATTGATTTAAGGCACACAGAGGCTCTATTTATTTTCACACATGTGATGAGTGCTTCCCCGCTAATTTTGGGTATGGGGGGAAGAGACAGGCATTGGGCTGGTGCTCAAGGAGATGTTAGCTTTACATGAAAACACTTGAATTTTATGGGCAGCTGTGTAGATGTGTGATGCAGCACAGAGGTTAGGCAGGGGCCTGACATTTGGTGTCAGACACCTGAAATTGAATCCTGGCTTTGCGTTTACTAGCTGTGTGACCTGGGCATGTTGTTTAACCTCTCTGTGCCTCTTTTTCCTCATCTGTAACATGGGATAATAACAATATCTGCCTCATGGGGCATTAAGGAGATTTAAAGTGTCATTGCAAGTAAAATGCTTAGAACAGTGCCTAGCACACAGTAAGCCATCTACAAATGTCAGTTGTTAATATTATGTGTTACTCATATAATTAAAATTAACTGAAAATATTGTTCAGGAAATAAAAGAAGGGAAAAAGAAAAGAAAGGAAGAGTTTATGTCTTCTTCCCAAAGTAAGGAAGGGCTTTGATCGGGAAATGAGTGTTTACAAAACAAAATGTCCTCTTGACTCATCTCAAATGTCACCATCTTCCTCCCACAGCCGGGTAATTATCGTGGCTGGGAGCTTTTTCGTTAACACAGACCCAATCATGATGGCAGCCAGGGGTTCAGAAACTGGGGAATGTCTTTCTCTCTCTCGCTGTCTTTTTAACATAATCTAAATTTAACAAGCCCATTAAGGCAAATGTTTCCACAGAAGACACAGAGCTGATTACAATATTTAATAAATCCTAGTCCCCAATGAGGACTTTCCAGCGGCAGCGAGGGGTCAAGGCTGCGCTGGGTTTACCCCTCTGTACCAAGATCTCATGGCGTGTGACGGGGAGCCCCTGTGTGCACCAGCACATTGGGAAATGTTCACGGGGGACTCTGAAAGTGCCACCTAAGAGCCCCCAGTTCGCTTCACGACACTCGGTGAAGCTGGGACCCGGCTTTGTGCCTCCCACAGCAGAGTGAGATGCTGTTTCCATGGACAGGCAAATCCCCCTGGCCTGAGACCCTGTTAAAACACGGCCGAGGAGGCCCAGGCCTATCCCGGCCTCCTCACTGACTGTGTGATGGCGGCCGAGTCACTGGGGATGTTTGGACCTTCTCAGCCATAAAACTAGGGGTCCGACAAAACGAGGCCTTTGCCAGTTTAGGCCTCTGTGACTGTCACCCGAGTCACTTCCCTTTGCTGAGCGACTGGGAGGACAAGGTCCCACGAAAACAGCCTGGGCCCTCCGTACACACAGTGGAGTCCCTGTGTCACAGTGAGGCTGCTTTCCTGCGAGGTCTGCAAGTGGGAAGCCTGGCTCCTTCGTGTGGCGGGTTGGGGTCCCCACAGGGAAGGGTCTGCCCTGTACAGGGAGGAGGTGCGCATATAGACGGGAACCGGAAGGCGGGGCGTGGGCCCGGGGTGGACACCTGTCCGTGACAAGACGCGCCTCCCAGGCGCCCGAGGACGGCAGAGTGGCCGAGTCTGACTGTCACCTCCGTCTTCTCCTGACCCTGCCCAGTCCCCTCAGGTGTGTGTGTCTGGCCCCCAGCATTTCCGCCTCAGGGGCGGTCCTCTGGCTGTTCCTAGGGGCACGTGTCTCTTGGGTGTCAGCATCCCCGTCTGTCTCTGAGCAGTCCCTTCTCTCTCTGCATTTTTCCTTTTTGGTCTGTAGTTTACAGATCCCTGTGGCTTATGGCTTGTGTGAGTGTCTGAAATATCCATAGTGGGGGCTTTTAAAGGTTCTAAATGTACAGCCAGATAAAAGGAAGAGAAAGCTTCTGAAAATCCCAGTACATGGCAGCAGCCAAGGGTAGCCGCCCTTGACGGCCAGCGTTGAAGCCTTGGGGGAACCCTCCATCCCCCCCGCGGCCCTCGCCCACTGGGCCTGCCGAGGCCCTAAGGTGAGTCAGAGGGGAGGGGAGGGAGCGGAGGCCGGAGCGCGTCCTGTGGGCCTCCCTGCCTGCGGCTCCGGGCTGCTTCGGAGGCCGCTACATCCCCCAGGCTGCCGGCCTCACATCCCTCTGCTTCCCAGGGACGCCACGCCTTGGCGGGTCACAGCCTCTTCCTAGAAGACTAGCTAGCCTAGGCCTAAGTCCACAGCAGAAAGGCGGCTGCCCCCGGGAGTCTGGCAACACGCAGCTGTCTCCCTCCTGCAGGCTGACACGCAGAGGGCTGTGCCTGCTTGGCCATGGCCCAGTTGCTGCTGCCTGCCTTCCCGCCGGGGGCCGAGGCCACAGAGGGCACAACCTGGCTTTAAGGCAGCATCTAACCTGATGGCCGACACAGCCAGGAACGCCGCCTGTAGGACTGGCATTACAGAAGGTGGAGACGCCCGTCGGGAAGCAGAAGGCGGCCTCAGACCAGGCCTCTGAGGCAGCCCTGCCCCCACCATTCCCACCAGAGTGCATCCGCCTCCTCCCCCATTTTTCTTCTCAAAAAAAGCAGAATGGTAAGTAAGAAATGACTAAAATGGACGCTTCCGAAGAAGAGAGGGGTCACATCAGACGAGAAGAGTTCATTTAACCTGCATAAAAACACCCTTGAGTTTTTTAAAAAAATCACACATAGGAATTGTCCTATCACTGACAAATCTGTTTAAATTTTGAATAATGAGTACACGTGGTAAGTCATTTTAGTACAGCTACGCCCAGTGACCAAGGTTTCCTGTCTACCCCCGTGGCCCGCACAAGGGTGCCCAGAGACGCCCAGCCTGGATAAGTGCCTTCTGCTGCGGTGCTGACGCTCAGGACCTGGGACGGAGGGTTACCCTGGATGACGCAGACGGTCCCAGTGGAGTCACAGGGGCCTCGGGAGAGGGAAGCAGGGGGGCGATAGTCAGAGTCCGAGGAGACGCGACGAGGGAAACAGCTCCTATGGTGCGGGGCCATGAGCGAGGAGCGCAGCAGCCTGCTGGGACGGCCAGGAGATGGGCCTGCGCTGGAGCCCCCGGGGCCTGTCGACCCCAGGGGGGCTTCTGCCATCCAGAACCCCAAGGTCATGTGGCTGCTTTACACCGCTCCGCACGTGGGCCTTCATTACAGCAGCAGCAGGAAACTGAAGCAACCCCGCCCTCTCATTCCCCTTCTTCCCAGAGGCAACTAGTCCTCCCTGTTCCCAGATAAATAGACAGGCAGACAGACAGACGGATGGATGATAGACACATAGATAAATACAGATATATAGATAGGTAGGTAGATGATCGATGGATATGTGATGGATGGATGGACAGACAGACATAAATAGGTAGCTGGACAAAGTTACAGAGAGAGATCCAAGAATACATGTGACGGGTTCATAGGCATATAGACGCAGAGAGAGATGGGCCTAGGGACACGCAGGTGGCAGACAGAGCCCACGGGACGCCTCACGCACACTGTAAACACGGGTGCTACACGCTGCGCCCTTTCTTCTCCGTGTCCTGGTCTGCTAACGGCACATCACGGAAACACTTAATGTTAGTACACATAAGTATGCTTTGTTTCTCAAAATAAATATTTAATGCAAAACAGAAGAGACTCAGCAAGGAACTCCTTGAGGCCTGTGTGGTCTGATTCCCCACATCCACTGTCCTGAGAGGGATGCCTGCTCCCTGAGGCCCCTCCCTAGTTCCCTGGAGGGGTTTATGGATAGGTCACTGGGTGGCCACTGAGTGGGGACAGTGCTGGCTTGTTTCCGGTATTCTGTCCATTTCTCTGGCCCTCTCACATCTATTGTCTCCTCCTGACAGAAAGAAGACACGGCCAGGCCGGAAGCAGCAGTGTGGGTAGTGTCTGGACACAGAGCATGTGTCCCATACGTCCCCCGGTCCACCTGGAAGACACCAGCCTAAGTAGCACTCATTTCTGTGAACCGGGCCGTCCCGGGTCTGACCCTGTGTGTGCGCCTGCCCTGTGGCCTCATCTCAAAAGACAGCCTCTGAGCTTATCGTGCTCATCACTCAGTGGTGTTGAAGATTAAGTCAAATGACACACTGACTAGAGCACCTAGCACAGGGCCTTGGCTGGGGGTCCCCAAGGCCACCCTCAGGATGCAGGACACTCAAGACTCAGAAAAGCTCGTGTGCTCACACCTGTGGTTCATTACAGCGAACGGATACGTATTCCATCAGCAAAAGTGGGCCAGCCGCGTGGCTGTTGGTTAAGAGTTAGCTTAAGAGCATGAGCTCTGAGCAACAGGGCCACCAGTTTGATTCCCACATGGGCCCGTGAATGCTGCGCCTGAGCTGAGCTGTCGCTGAGCTGCCAACAGGCGGCAGGATGGCTCAGCTGGTGTAACAACAAGGCTGCCTGTTCGATGGCGGGCTACACCCACCAGCAACTAAAGACTGAACTCGGCACGTTGAGCTGAGCTGCCGCCCGCATGGCTCCATGGATAGAGCATGCGCTCTTAACAACAAGGCTGCTGGTCTGACTCCCCATGGGATGGTGGCTACACCCAACCACAGCTAAGACCGAACACAGCACCTTGAGCTTAGAGGCCACAAGCTGCCGACGGGCAGCCAGATGGCGACTGGCGCCCTCCACAACGAAGATTGAAGAACAACAACTTGGCTGGTCCCCCTCCCCAATTCCTCATCGCTGTTCCCCTCCCACAATTCCCCAATTAAAAAAAAAAAATCAACAAAAGAAACAGACACACAGGGCAGAGCCCCTGCAGCGGTGCTCTGCCCGTGGGGTTACATGGGGAGTGCTTGATTGTCCCAGCAATGGCGCGTGACAACACGCGTGAAGCCTCTTCAGCCCGGGAGCTCACCCGGGCCACGGCGTCCAAGGTTTGTATCAGGGGTCGGTCACAAAGGCATGCAGGCCTCCATCTACCCCACGGTCAAGCTGATACAGCACGTGTAAAGGCTCAGGCACACAAAACGGTCATTTGCCACGAGTCACACTGTGAGCATATATTCACCGGCACGGTTCAAAATCTGACGGACAAAGGCGCTCTGGGTAGGCAGGGCATTCCAAGGCCACTCTCAGGTCACCGCGCAGCCGCTGGGCCGGAGCCAGTGCCCCGGCCATCAGGATGTGTGGGTTTGGGCAAAGCAGGCCTGCGAAGCGCCCCCTTTCTGCGCCACGCCCAGCAGAACAGGCCAACAAGGCTCACCTCTCTCCCCCAGAGCCTCCCCTTCTCTCTTTTTAAATAACTGTTTATTCTTCAATTACAGCTGACATAATAGTTCATGAGTTTCCCCTTCTCTTGACTCAAACAAGATTCCCAATAATCTGACAACAAGAACCAACACTGAGCTCTGCCTCTGCGCCACGCAAACACTCTCAATGCTGCCACCTGTTTCCCGTGTGGCAGGAGATGAGACCAGGAGATGAGCGGCGGGCGGGGTGACTGTGGGCGGGGCGGGGCCGGCCACGCCTCTGAGAGCAGAGCCCCCAGTGTCGCCACCTCCATGGCCCCACAGTTAACAACTTGGGCACCACACAGAGACAACGGACGTGGCCTCCCACGTGGGTGCTTGGCTAATTCACAAATTTTCCCATCTTTTTCTTAAATGTCATTTCCCCAAGGAAGACTTTCCTCAAACTTCATTCCACCTGTCAGCACAGTCACTGCCATCTGTGCTCAGGACAATCGGGTGGAAGGGAGACCTGAGTCACGAGAAGAGGAGGGTCAGACACCGTCCTTGGCCAAGAGGGTGCACACAGCCACCTCTGCCAGCTGTCAGGGAGCCTCCTGGACAAGCTCCCGGTTGGTCCCGTGTCTGGGAACAGAGAGAGCTGGATGTCTGGAAGGAAGGCATTTGCTGAGGAAAAGGGCATGACATTTGTACGGTCTTTTAAATCATTATTTTAAATGCTAAATGTTTGAGTTTCCTGGACCATGGACCAAATCCCAAATCACTCTATTATTTAAAGCCCACACAGTAGCTCATTTCACGGCTTCTTTGAACTACACAGAAAACTATAAGAACAATTATTTAAAATTCATAATAGCTATTTTCCTAATGTGTATTATAAGTTGCTTGAAAGTAAGAATAATTTGACTTATTCATCATTATATTGCCAACGACTAAAACAGTGCCTGGCACTGAGCAGACTTTCAATAAATACTTGATGAGTGAGTAAATGAATAAATTAATACAGTAGAATAAGAGGGGGGCTCCAGGGTAGTTTACACCCTCTGGCAGGGCTGACCGCTTGCGGCGGGATGCTGGGCTCCGGGAAGAAAAGCAACGTCGACGAGCTGTGCGCCCCCAGCACCCAGGGGGTGAAGCTCTAATCCCCAAAGTGACCGTGTTTGGAGACGGTGCCTTTATGGAGGCAGCTAATGTTAAGGGAGGCCATACAGACAGAGCTCTGATGCCACAGGGTCAGTCAGAGTCCTTATAAAGGGCCACCAGAGAGCTCAGTCTTGCCACCACGGGAAGTCACAGTGAGAAGGCAGCTGTCTGCAAGGAGCCCTCAGCAGAAGCCAAGTCAGCCAGCACCTTGTCCTTGGACTTCCAGCCTCCGGAACTGTGGGAAAACCCCTTTCTGTCCCTTAAGCCACCAGGTCTGTGTTACTTGCTATGACAGCCCAAGAAGGCGAGCACGAAGGCTGCAGAGGTTAAGTGCAAGGGCCCTGAAACCAGATACGCGAGTTCAATCCCGACCTCCGCGACACGCCAACTCTGAGAACGTCCTGTCACCTTCTCTGCCTTCGATTCCTCATCTGTATGATGATAATAACTACATGAACCTACCTCACAGGGTTTGGGAGGTGACATTATTACACGGAAGGGGCTTAGAACAGAGCCAGGGCGTGGACGTGCTGGCTGAAGGCTCCCACAGACGAACACGCCTGGTGTCACCCACATGCCCTGTTGCGTGGGTTCTCACCACTCCCCCGGGAAGAGGCGGAGCCCATGACCTCTGCCCTTAAATCTGGTTTCCCCGTGACCTGCTCTGACCGAGAGACAGCTGTGTAACTTCAGAGAGGGCTTTCCAGACCAGCTTCCACAGAACACAGCCTTTTGGAGCCCTGACACTGCAAGGAGCCCAAATCAGCCACAGGGAGGCCTGGAAGGCGGAGCGCCAAAGCTGATGGCACCAACACCGGCCCTTTCCCAGAACCTCAGCTAATACCACGTGAGGCGGAAATGCCATCTGAACACCCACGGCACCATGGAAATGATAAGGCAACTATTGTTTGAAGGCATAAAAGTTAGGGTGGATTTTACACAAGAAAGTGCCAGAAGCTGTGTCCTGTGTAACAAAACCCTCGGACACGTGGCCCTGGCCTTGGGGGCAGCACGGGCCCTGTTACCGGGGGCTGGAAACGCAGTGAGGAAACAGTTCCTGCGCGTCTGCGGAAAGGAGACCAGCGTTAGGCGACAGCGCACGTGGCAGCGCCTCGCCTCAGAAGGCGAGAGGTGAGGTTTCCTAATAGATGCGTGGATCTGACGAAGGAGGCTTTCAGAACAATGCTGAAAACACCAAATGGCTTCTTTTTTAGCTGCCTATGACCGAGTATTGGGGAAAAATAGTCTAAAGACAGAAATGCTCAATAGTCAAGCAGAAATTAAGAGGAAATATTCTCAACTTGCAGATTTAGATAATAAATCAGTTTTCATTTTTTCAGCGTCTCTATGGCATACAAGAGTCTCCAAGTAAATCTAGAACCTTAGGGAAAGGTCAAATCTAGGGCAGTGCCACTAAAGCGTGGTCTCAGGCCAAAACCGAGTCAACGGTTTAGCACTCTTTGTTGAGGCCTCAGAAAACTAGGCCTCTTCTAAGCCATCTTCTAGGCCATCACCGGGCAAAACAGCTTCAAAGAGGAGACCAGCGCCATGTGGCAGGGCCTTGACCCACTGCGGGGAAAACACCTGTCCCCACAGACGTCGGCGCACATTTGTCTAGCACTGTGAGCTGCGCCAAAATTCATAAAAACCAACAACGTGTTAAGGGAATTGTGCTGGTGGGAGTGACACCAGCTTGAACTAAAAGAAAAAGAGACATTTCAAAATAAAATAATACCTTTGGGCCCTTAAATTTCTATGAATAAGGAGCGAGCATACCGAGCAACTCAACTGTAAAATAGGTCGTTTCTAATAGAAAAGGAAAAAAAAACAATTACTCGGAAGGAGAATTCCAGAGGCCAGAGCTACTGACAAGAAGTCTGAAAAGCAGCACCAGCCCTGACCAATACCCACGGAGCCGCAGCCCTGCAGACCAGGCAGCACACCCCGTGGAGGTCAGGAGTGTTCCAGGGCAGAGACGCCGTGAGCCCCCTGGTCACGCTGTGAGGCAGGGGGAGCCTTTGGGGCTCACAGCCTCCCCATCTAAGGAGCCGCACCAGGTCTGCATTTAGATTTAGATAACAAGGTCTCAGGCCTTGAGCTGGGCCAGAGCCATAAGGGGACAGGACGTGAGCAGCCTGAGGAGGAGACGAACGGACTGCACGCCAGGGTGCCGCGCGCTGTGGCCACAGGGAAGACAGGGCTGGGCTTGCCTCTACTGACAGTCAAGGCCCTGCTTCCATCCCACAGACCCTTTTGCAAAGGGATCCTGAAGGCTATTTGTGAGAGTGACGAAGAGGCAACAACCTAAGTGTCCAGCATCAGAGGATGGGTAAATTGTGGCGCATGACAAAATTTTTAAATGAAGAAAGGCAGAGTATAAAAGCTTGTTTTGAATCTACATAAATACATGCATATATGTGTAAAAGCATAAAAGAAAGCATAAGCACAGAAACACCACGGGAGAGATAAAACCCCAAATATGAAGACTTGAACCTTGACCCTTGGCCCTTGAACAATGCGGGGGTCACAGGCACCAGGCCCCCCACCCTGATGAAAACCAGTATGGAACTTCAGACTCCCCACACCTTGAGCTACCCCTCGCTATTCACCAGGGATGGGATCCGGGAGCCTGGCAGACACCGATATCCCTGACGCTTAAGCCCCTGTATGAAACGCACGAATGGATGCACACAGCCGGCCCGGCCAACGGTGACACCCAGCGGCGGCGCAGACCTAGCACAGGGGTTTCCTGAAAACCACGTCTGAGTGGACCAGAACACACATGGTTCTCACGTTGTGTTGTTTGTTCCAGGGCTGGTGGCAGCACCAAAGGGGGTGATGGGTAATTTGTTTGCTCTTTACTGCCTGCATTGACTAACAGTGGACATGTGTAATTTGGGTCTATTTGCATTACTTTGTAATAGCAACACACACACACACACACATCCTGACACTGTCACGCCTCCTGGACTCTCATGTCAGAGCTCGTCCCCTTTCTAACGTGAGGTCTGATGGGCCAGGGCTGCAGACTCCTGTCACTGAGCCCCAGGTTCCTCATCCGCCAAATCTGACCCCTGTGACCTTTTACAACCAGTGGCCGTGGGTGGGGGAGCCGTGCAACTTTCACACTGGACCTGAAGAGGGCGGCAGCTTCCACCCACACAGCTTGGAACCCTGACCTTGGTACCCGGGCTCCAGGCCTGAGGACACCAAGAAGCCACATGGAGAATGAGGCCTCCTTCCTCAGCTCGGCTGACTGCCCCGCCAGCATCTGCTCACCATCTGAGCAAGGCCATTCTGGAACGTCTCGCTTCCCTGTGGTTCCCCATCAACACACCCGAGGGACCATGTCGTCAGGTCACAGAATTGCGAGAGATAGTCACTTGCTTTACACAGCTATGTTTTGGTGGGTAAGCATGTTTGGTGCACGTAAGCAGAAAACTAAGCTAGGAATGTGAACTTCTACTGCGATTCTTAAAAAACATGTTTCTATGGTGTTTCTCTTTTCCTCGCCGTGGCTCAGGCCCACTCTGGACTCAGTGGGGAAAGGGGACCGCAGTATGTTCAGCTGCCACTCAACCTCTGCTCACAGGAAGCAATTCTGCAAATCACCTCTGACACAGTCTGGCGGAACCCAAATAAAGTCACAGATTGGGCGATGCGAGGATGACACGAATACCTGTCAGACGACACAATGAAGTTTAACAAGGATGAATGCAAGGCCCTGGATTTGTATTACAAAACCAGCTGCCCAAGGACATATGGCTTGGCAGAGACACACATCTAAAATGCAGCTTTAGGGTTTTTTACACTAAGTTTGTAAGTATTACGACAAGTGCTGAGGGTACCAAAGAGTCTCAGGTGGTGGATGCTCTTGATAGAAACACGCAGAGTAAGGACAGCCAGACACTGACTCTAATGGGGTCAGACCACACGTGGAAAATTCCATTTTGCCCAAAGCACTTGAAAAGTGAACCAGACAAGCTGGATTACATTCTGGGGAGAGTGACAAGCCAGAACTACACGACTTTCCATTCAGAACTGCTTTGCAATAACGAGTGTAGAGGTGCCTAGTTCTGAGGATTTGGAAACAGCGATGGTGTGTCTTGATTCCATCCACGCACTGAACAGAGATACTCACCAAATGCCTCCCGGGTCCCCAGTGATCAAAGTGTTAGAGAGGGAACAATGAGTTCCTGCCATCTGGTAGCTTGTATTTGCGATAAAACCAAGGAAACCAACAAGATAATTGGGGAGGTATGTGTTACGAAACAAATAAATAGGCTTGACGGGTCGAAGGTGTCTGTGGGACCGAAAGGCTTTATACCGGTCACTCAGAGAAAGCCTCTGCACGGGCTGACACTGGAAATGAGACTGAACTCAGGAGAAGAACGTTATGTGCTTGGGGAGTACCTTCCCAGGCCACAGAAGCGGATGGTGGAAATAGGCCCCAGTTGGGACAAGCTGCATGTTTAAAAAAAAAAAAAAAAAAAAAACCCAGAGAAAAAGCCAGTGTGGCTGGAGCATAATGAGATGGGGAGAGTGGTGTGAGCTAGAATTGATCCCATGGGCATGCCTGTCCTGAATTTAAAGGCTCACCTGTCCTCAACACGTCATTGTCCTGTCATGTTTTGGATCTGGAAGTCAGGCTTGGGGCTTCGCAAATGTGACTCTGCTGTAGAGAAGATACACGGAAATGGACCTGAGGGGCAGCCTTAGGGATGCTTCCGTTTCCCTGGGCGCATCTGCAGCTCTCGGGGAAGCTGGCGTGGGGCATCTGGGCGGGGTCAGGGTGTGTGTATCCCCAACAGGTTGCAAGATGACCTTGGTAGGTGGAAAATATAGAGGATTGTTCAGCTCAGCCAAAGGCAGAGTTTTCTGATTTACATCCATGTCCAATGAGAGAATCTGCCTTGGTAGGTAATGAGTTTCTCATGATAGGAAACGTCCAACGAAGTCTGGATACTGCCTGAGGTTACAGCAGTTGGAAAGCCTGCGGCGGACACTGGACCGGTCAGTAGTTCCCGAAGGGCAGGGTGCGTGCCCCTGGCTGGCAATGGTGGGCGTGCCGCTGACGAGCATTGCGCCGGGCAGGAAGCGGCCCTTGCTTCTCAGTTTCCCCTCAATTATCCCACTTTTGTCAAGGAGTACACCTCATTCGTCTCTAATGCCTAACACGTGCTTTGTATCCCTTTTTGTAAAAGGGAATAAATCCTTAGATGAACACTCATGAGCAGGTAACAGTATCTTGCAAGACTTTAAAACTTTATTTGCTCTCATTGTATTTATATTTAAGGCGAGCGATGTGGAGTTTATGTTTATGGCAGTAATCTAAAGCTACCTTTATAAATAAATAACATTATTAAAGGCTTATTTTGATGTTAAGAGGAATCCTCTGCATGTGGGCATGGGTGCTGCACGGCATGGACTGACCGTAACCGTGGGGAAAGTCACAGTCGTGCTAAGATCACAACTGCCATTCGGGAAACTCTGAGTACAGAGAGGCCTCCCCGTCCTTTAGATGCCACAAAACAGAGAAGAGTTTTACCTGCTTTGCTGATTTTCCAGGACAAAGTCAACCCTTTTCAAGAAAGCAGAGCGCGAGGACTCGGTGATGCACGCCCGGCTGAGGGGAAGGGTCATCTCCACGGAGTTTCAGCCCCACTCTCCACTGTCTCTCTCAGCTGCAAGGGTCAGAAAACCCAGCTGTGACGGTCAATGTCACAGGTCAACTGGCCAGATTACTGTAAGCAGGTGTTTGGTCAGTGCCCATCTGGCGTTGCTGGGAAGTTACTTTTACATGCGATTAACAGTCAAAATCAGCAGCCTTTACGTAGAGCAGATTGGCTTCCACAATATGGGGGGGCCTCACCCAATCAGTTGAAGGCCTTATGAGCAAAGATAGCAGATTCCTGAAAAAGAAGGAATTCTGCCTCTAGATGCGACATAGAGGTTCTGCCTAAGTTTCCAACTTTCAGACTCATGACTGAGACAGCAAGCTCTGCCCGGATGTCCAGGCTGCCAGCCTGCCCTGCAGATTTCAAATGTCCCAGCCCCCACCGTCATGAGAGCCAATTCCTTAAAATACAATTTTCTCTTTCTCTATAGATGTCAGAATAGCTACCTTCTATCTAATTTTCCCTATGTACGTATGTAAATATATGTCAAACAGTAACAGAAACCTTCGAGGAATTTATTGTTTTGTGCTACTGGTCATATGGAGGTGAGCTTCAGGCAATACTTGATCCTGGGCCTCCAACGATCGCATGAACGTTTAGGGTTACTGACTTCTGGGCTCCGGTTTCTGACTGTAGACCCATCATCAGCCTCTACATGGTGGCCCGTGGCAGCGGCAGGCGGCCTGCACCTGTCCACGTCCGAGTAAAAGTGAAGACAGCATCTCACTAACCACCTGGTGAGGCCTCTGCATCCAGTGAATCCCATGCTCAGCCCTGAGCTGACCACTGAGGTCAGGGAACGGGCCACACCGATTCCGGTGGCCTGAGAATGTAGGGGCTGTCTCCCCGAAAGGAAGGAATTCAGGGCATCACTATCAAACTGGGGGGGCAGCCTGGGACGGGAGTGACAGAGCCCCATCTCACCAGTAATTCTCTGATACAAATGTGCAGAGAACCGCCTGGGGGCTGGTTAAAATGAAGACTGATTCATTAGGGCTGCGATGCAGCTTGAATTCTGAATCTCTGATACTGCTGGTCCGTGGCCCACACTGAGTACCAGGCCACCAGACGATACATGGCTGGCGGCCATTCCTGATTACAGGGAGACCAAGGGGAGAGGGAGGCTCCGCCTCCACATGGCATGTCACCAGCCACCCGGTCACGGCCAGGCCCACATCCCAGAGGAAGTGTGTCCCCTTCCTGCCGGCTGGAGACGAGCACAAAAAGGCAGTCAGGCCCATGAAGGAACCTATGCCTGCCCTGGGCTGCTCGGTCCTGCCTGCTCGGTGCTGCCTGGGGTAAGGACAGATAAAAACATCCCTGTGACTTGCATGCTTTTGCACAGAAGTCTGCATTTCTCAAGGTTTACACAATTCACTGCTGGATCAGAGAAACGGCTCAGGGCAACTGTTTGTATTCCATGAGTGAGACTCACCGGAAAAAAACAGAGGTCAAGGTTGGGTCATATGATTTCATGGTTGAAGACTTTAGCCGATGCTGCACACTTCTCAGAGAAGGTGTTCGTTGCTGTAGGGGAAATTTGAACTTTCTTGGACAAAGGAGACCAAAGTCTTTTACTTTTTAAATGCCATGTTCGTCTTTCAGCCAAAGGCTTACAGTCAGTCTCCTGCATCTGAATTTCAAAGAGTGCAGGGTTAGGGGGGAGGGGTACCTGTCGTGAGAGTATATAGAGCCTTATAGAAAATGTCTACAACTGGATAAGCTGTTCCAAGTTATAAGCCAGACAACCAATACTGATTCAATCAGGGTTTTACTATAACAAGAAATAGTTTATTTTTGTCATGAGGGGAATTCAATTCATCTTTTTATGGTTGATCCAATTCTCAGATATTGACCACAGTGATTGCCAAACAAATAAGTCAGTAAGTACAAACAATTCTGTATTCTCAGTATTCTGACAGCAGTGGCAATTTATGTCACAGGACCTGGTATGACTTGCAATTTCCCACCACATTTCACAGAGGGACATTGGGTTCATGGTATGGGGTGGGGTTGAGGGCTCAAGCCACATAGCCTAGCTTCTTAGTATTATCTACCTGAGTCGGAAATCTCCCTGCGAAAAGTATTGGGTTGTTGGATAAGTCATGACGCATTTTTGCAACAAAAAAACATAGAAAAAATACGTCATGATGTTTCCGATAACCCAATATTTTGAAACAATGTGGGTTTATTTCTAAAATATCTTACTTGATTTCATTTAATCATTTGATTTTTAAGTTCATCCACATGTTCATGTATTGCGTTCTAAGATGAAACCAAATCTATTATGGAAAACATCATTAATCAGGAAGATTTGGGTATTTCTTTGACTGAATACACCTTCCATGAGGGCAGGGAAGGTTGGTTTTGTCCAATATGGATCTCTACTGGCTAGAAGAGTGCCTGGCCCGTATGAGGCATTTGTCTGTGTTATTAAATGAGTGAAATAAAAATGTGTGTGCAAAGGAACAGAGGCATAAAATGCCTGGTGTGTTTCAAAAGGGGCAAAGGTTTTGCTACAAATAAAGTAATAAACCCAATGGTGGGGGAAGGTAAGAGAGGTAAGTATGAAAAGGAAGGATGAGCTAGAATATAATGTGACTATGTCAGACCCTTTTGGTTGCAAATGGCAAAACACAATTAAATTGGTTTAAGCATAAAAGAAGTAGTATTGGTACATGAAACTGAAAAATACAGGACTAGCTTCAGGCATGGCTAGATCTAGGTGTTGTCCATATAAATCTTGGCTCAATTTCTTCCAACTTGTTTTTCTTTCCACACAGGCACCCCTAGAGGCGAAAGGGTGGCATCAGCAGCCCTAAGCTTACATCCTCCTAGTTGAGGGGTCCCACAGGAAACAGACACCTGCTCACCCACGGTTTGTACAAAACACTAGGGTCTGATGCTTGTTGTTGCTGGGCTGTAGCCCAGGCTAGGTCACGTGCCCATTCTCTGGCCAATCAGTGTAGCCCAGGGAGTACAGCATCTCAGTGGCCTTCCTGGATCATGCTGTTTCTCAGCAGCCTGGAAGTGTGACCTGTCCTACCCAAATGTGACAGGGACTGAGTTTGGGAGAAGTCGGGATTCTTAAAGGAATACTAGATTAAGCAACCACACCAAAAAAACACCAGAAAACTATAGCATGCTGCATGATCCTACTTATACAAAATTCTACAAAACGCAAACTACGATAATCTACAGTGACGGAAGATCAGTGGATGCTGCACATGGGAGAAACAGAGGAGGGACAAGAGGCAAGAGAAAACGTTTGCGGCAATAGACATGTTTGTAGTCTTGACTGTGTCCGAGTATATCCACATGTCAAAGTTGATCAAATTACATACTTCAAACACATGCCATTTATTGTATGTCATTCATGCTTCAATAAAGGTAGTAAACATTGTAAAAACAGGAAGGATTACAAAACAGTTGTCTGTGACAGGCCACAAAGCAATTGAGAGTAGGCACAAGTTTGTAACCGGAAGAATAAAATAATTATGGGTTTTAAGATCATTATGGAAGCTGTAAGGAGAAAGTATTGGGTGACAATACTCAGGGAAGAAACAAGGAGACTGATTATGAGGCAGCGGGATGCTTTCTGGGCCTCATCGTACGTCTCTCACCCATCTTGTGCTTGAGGCTTTGCGGTGGCAGCCAGCTGTGTGCAGCTGTAATGTGACGGCGCCTCAGCTCCACCGTACCTCTCCTTTCTGCCCCCATCTTGTATGGATAATATGTGGCCAAGGCTGGGGAGTCTGCAATAGCCAGCCTAGCAGTCAAGCATGCCCACCCTGAAGTGCATGGGAGCCGGCCCCCATGGAAGCAGATTCAAGCCCAAGGACGCTTCCTGCCCCGTCCCCTGGACGGTGATTCCTTGTCATCCTCTCAGCAGCTCCGCAGAGGTGCCACCTGGATGCAGCACCAGCAGCCCACAGCGAGACCAGCTCCACCCTGCCCTCCTCAGGCCGCTCTCCCCTTCGCTCTTTCACTTGCCCTGAACCACTTCCTCCAGTAAACTCCCAACATGTGGCTTTCCAGGGGCTCGGGGACCCTGGACAGGGCAGTCTGAGTGAGCGGTGCTGGAGCCTGACCTAAGGCAATGGTGCTTTCAATGTAGACGCAGACAAATGCTTCTCCAAAGGGGATCAGACTGGGAGGGTGGGGAGATCGCACCCAGCTAACTCATCCAGGAAATCAGCAGAACCCAGTGGAAACCCAAAGATGGGATGGTCATTTCACTAAGAAAAATACAGTGTTAGAACTAGGGAGGCCTCTCAACTCGGAGAAGGAGTTAATATTTTGGTTTGCTGGACATTTAAATTGTGCACAATTTAATTGAGATTCATTTCTCAGGGCCTGTGATCTTCTGTCGGCTCATTTACTGACAAGTCAGGTGGTTGGTGCTGACTGTCAGGGGTTCCTCACCCACGGCTGGGTCCCAGGGCTCAGGAACGGAGGTGGCAAGTTCTGCAGTGACATTCTACTGGTCGAGGCAGTCGCAGAAGTCCACCTACACTCAAGAGAAGGGACCACAGGCCTGATATTTTCACAGAAATTTGTCAATGTCACGGGGTTCCTGTGTTCATTTTCTGTTGCCGCCGTATGACCACAGGGTAGCGGCTTTACATCGCTAACCCTGCAGGTAGGCTATCCAGCCACATCGTTACATTTTTCTAGCAGCCACATTTATGAAAGTAAAAAGAAACAGGTAAAATTAATTTTAATAGTATATTGAGTTTAACCCAACATTCTCCAAATTTTACGATTTCAGCATGGACGCAACATACTAACAATTACTGAGATAACTTACACTTTTGTACTAAATCTTCACAAGTCAGTGGGTGTTTTACACATACATTGGTCCTAATGTGGACTGGTGGCTTCCACAAATCTACACAATGGGCTGACGTCGCACATGACCAAGAGCCAAAGCGTCCCTGCAGGGAGGCTGCTCGGTCGTGGGGCTGGTCCCTCCAGCTTGTCTGGGGTTCACGCTGCTCCCGAGTCAGGAGCAGGTGAAGGGCGCAGACGGCAGGTGACTCCAGGCTGAGGCGGCGACCGAGGGTCCTCAGTCCCGCACCTGACGTGGGGCCGCTCCCTTTGGTGGAGACAGTGAGGACCTGGGAGCTAGAGGCTGACGGCTCCACTCTGAAAACTGAACTTCCACGCCTGCTTTCTCCCTCCAGGGCAGGCCCAGCAGGTGGCGGATGACAAGGCTTGGCGTCAGTGTCCTCTGCCGTCCTGAACATCGGTGTAACCAATCCTATGCCGCAGAAATGTAAGCTCCGGGTGGCAGGTCCTTTCCCACGCTTCCAGCACAGGACACATTCCTGGGAAACACTCCCTCCTTCTTCTGGGCCTGACAAACGTTCACTGTCCTCAGAAAACTCTTCCAGCACCACAAGTGGACGCTGTTCCCATTCCAGACGCCTTCTATCAGACCGCTCACCACTTCTGCCAGGATGGCTCCTTCATGTCTCTGCCACCGCCAGTCTACTGTTACATTTTCCAAGGAAAAGACCCTGCCATCCATCTCTTCAGTCTCTGAGACTATCACAGGCTCTCCCCAGAAGTCATGGGGCTCCTTGGCTCATTACACGGAAGGAAGCTAACTGGCCTGGATGGGGGAGCAAATGTGTGACCTCACGGCTTCTTTGTCCATGTGCGGTGCAGGGTGCCCGGGGCTGAAAGCAGGGCCACCGGACAACACACCCCTGTGGCTGGCCAGAGGAGACCTAGCCGTATTCTGCCCAGAAGGGAATCAGTGAAGCTCCCGGCCCTTTACTTCTCACAACAGACTTTCTGAGACGCAGAAAGAAGAGCCTCTAAGCAGGTGATTTCTGTGTGCTCCTGATGAGGACTTCAAATGGATCTTGGCAAAGAGAATGTCATCTCTCTGCCTGTCCCCTTGTCTCAGAGAAAAAGTACGGAAAGGAGGGTTTCAAACAGACCAGAGAAGATACACGAGGTATTTGCGAGGAGAACAGGACACAGGGGGGCCATCCTGGGGTAAAACCAGGTGACTCTCCAGCCCAATAATAAAGGCCCACCCATGTACTGCACCGCCTCCCCTCTGAGCTGCCTGTTGCTTGTCCCCATCTCTCACCACGGCACCCTTCATCCCCTGGAACACCCCGATTTCATATGCACCACTCCCACAATGACACTGGCTGTTACTCATTTTTCATGTATTTACAGAGCACATACTATTTGCCTGAGAGTGTCCTCCGTTCTGAGGAAGCAGAAATAAATCAGACAGGGTCCCAGCCCTTAAAAAGCTCATGTTCTAGAAGGAAAACAGATATAAAACCATGAAATTATAATCTACTGTCAGAAATACAGTGACAGAGATGGCTATGAGACCTACTGGTGGCACAGAAGGCAGCGGTGTTCACTGTGTCGCTTTGTCATTCACTGAACACAGGCACCATCAAGAGCTGTGTGCTGCACCAGGCCCTGGGGTCACAGCACTGAGCAGAACTGTCCCAGGTGCTACTGTGAGAGGTCCCTAAGCTGATAAGCCTGGACTGTTCCAAGCTGTGAAGAGAGAACAGTGTGGCTAGGCCTTAGTGGTCACAGGGCAGTCACCTAAACCGAGATGGCAGGGCTGGGCCACACATGAAGGGCTGTGTAGGAAATGCCAAGCTATCGGTCTTTCTTTTTTCCCCTGGATGCATAGTTTTAAGCCAGGGAGCAACAGAATATGGTTTGCTTTTGCAAGACTCTTCTGACTGCTATGCAGTGGACAGTTTGGGGGGGAGATGGTGGAGGGTAGAAGCAAAGTTGAGATTTGAAGCCCAGGGGTCAGTTGAGAAGTTGGCATGATCATTTAAGTGAGAAATTATGGCACATGAGACTTGGAAACGACAGTGAAGGTGGAGAGAGGAAGATGGGTGGAAAGGCATCCGTTCTCCAGGCCTACCATGAGGCAGGGATGAGCACGGAGAATCCTGGGAGAGGGAAAACGTGTAGGAAGCACAGAGGCACGAAACAGCAGCAGGCACGTCGTCATCTCCCTTGTCACCAAGAGCAGCAAATTGCACCAGAGCTTCACAGACACCCCGCCACCCCCCAAACACCATCACCACCGTCTGCACACCCACTTTACATTTAGTCTCCCACAGCCTGTCCACCTCCTGTCACGGAAACGGGCACAGAGTGATGCCTTCGTGTACAGTACAAATCAGAGCAGTTAACAGAATGGAGTCCTTACCCATCTGCAGGATTCTAAGTGTTTCACATATCAAGCAATTCAGTGCGCACGTCGTGCAAGGAGCTGCTGTTACTATTATGACCACACTTAGGGAGGTTCAGTAACTTGCCCAAATCACACTGCTCTGAGTGGCAGAGCTGGAACTCTGCCTCAAGTCTGGTTCCAGAGCCCCAGCTCTCACCCATTTTCTACATTCACATCCACAGTCATCTTGATATTATGAGTGAATGAATGAATGTTCTCCCAGGAACGACTGGGTATCCTAGGACGCAGGGGGTCTTTTCTGAGTTCCCAGCCACATTTGCGTGGGCCACAAACATGCACAGCTGGTGTGGGGAGACTCAGGCCCCAGGAGGGCACCTCCTTTTCCCTTTCAGGTCTTGGCAATTTTATTCCACCGCTGTCATCAATTTTATGTGTCCCCTCCATGCATAATGATAATACTAATAACCTATATTTGTGCAGTCCACATAATACCTTAGGTTTGCAAGGAAGCTTCAAGATGATCAACTCTAACACAGTCAGCACCTATGTCCCCTGCCTGGATGTTACCTTGCTCAATTCTCACAAGCACTCCAGGTAGGCTGCACTGCAGTCCTCCTCTCAGGACAGAGGGAGGAAGTAGGAATGACTTACCCAGGGTTGGCGCGAGTAAAGGACAGGGCTGGCATTCTTTACAAACCGTCACCTTTACAAAGTGATATGGTGTGGCAGGCATGACAACATGCTGACTGTCCCTGGTATGCATCCGTTAGCTTTTGCTGTGTGACAAACCTTTGCAAATGCAGTGGCTTGAAACAGTGGCCTTTCATTGACCAGAGCAGGTCAGGCTGCACTCAGGGCAGGGCTCTTGGGTTCCTCGCCTGGGTTCCTGTGGCATCTGTGTCAGCCACTGGGTCACCTGAGTGCTGCTGGCCTAGGATGGGCTCAGCTAAGGCATGTCATCCCTAATGTCTGTCACCTGCCTGGGAGCTATCCCAAGCTTTCCATGGTGACTGGCAAAGTCCCGAGATGGGAAGGAAGTTGGAAAGTCTCTTGTGGCCTCGGCTCAGCACTGGAGTGACACTGCAGTTGTCACATCACAAGACGATCCCAGGTTCAGAGGAAAGGATACGAGCTCCGCCTCTGGTGGAAAGGTGTGTAAACAGGGAAGGGAAGCATTTGCGATCATTTTTTAAAAATCTACCAGGATGTTACAAAAAATTTTTCTGTAATTTTTAAAGGGCATAAGTCTTACACTCAGGACATTTATATTCTGAAGGTTAGGTACCTCTTTATGTACAAATATATGAAAATAACACACACAAAGGTTGAATTTAATATGTGTAAATTATACTTTAATAGAAAATGAAAGAGTAAGCCTTAGAGATTGCTCATTCTACTATGTTAATATTTATGTTACTAGAAAACCAGTTTCGATGTACTTAGCAGCACATGCAATTAGCCCCACACACGATGCGGGTTTACTCTTTGCTAAGTCCTCACACATCTGTGCTCCTTCAATCAAGGAGCATTCCTGACCTGGGCAGTTAGGGCCAAGCTCTGGTGCATCTGCCAGGCGAGACTCGGAGCCCACCTGAGCCATGTGGGGCTTCAGCTCTGGGGTTGGCTGTTACTGCCTGAGTCCATCACACTCATGTCACATCCAACCACTCATGGCACAGGGAGCGTCAGATTCCATGGTGAGGAGCAAGGACATAAGTCCCTTTACACCAAACAGGCCTGGAAACTCCTAACAGCATCTTATCTGCTCACTGGAGGGGTGGGGCCACTGAGGTGGGACCCCTAGGCCTTACCGGCACAGTGACTTCGACTCGGCTAAGACACTTTCGGTCCCTGTTCTAAGTATTCCCAAGAGTGTTGTCCATTATTTCCAACAGTTACCATTGTTATGATTTGCAAAATGTTTTAAGCTCTGCAAATCAGTGTGCACATTCCATTTAACCTTCACTATCAAGGATTATTATCCACACTTCACAGCTCTATAAGTCGGGACGCTTGTGGTTGCAAGAGACAGAAGTCTAATTCAAACTGGTTTAAGCAAAACAGCAACAAAAGGATTAATTGGTCCTTGGGGCACATACAAGCCATCTGGCTTCACCTACGCCCTGGTGATGTAAAAAAGTCCCCACCCCATCATTTCCAGTCTGCTTTCCTCACCGGCTGACGTCATTCACAGGCGGTCCTTCCCTCACCATGGAAAAGAGCTGCCACAAACTCCTGGCTTAGAATCCAGATACTTCGGGAATCGGCATAACAAAGCCCTTATTCCTAGTAGCACCAATAAAATTCCAGGAAGGATCCTCATTGGCCTGGCCTGAGTCATGTGTCTCTGTCTGAACCAATCACTGTGGTCAAAGGGATGCCGCGCTCTGACTGGCCAAGGCTGAGTCATATGACTGACACTGGAGCACAGGCAGGACAATCCTTTAGAAACACATGAGAAATAGTTGTTCAAAGGCGGGTACCAGAGGAGGGGGCAAGGGTGCTGGGCAGAGAGACGACAACAGACATCCAGAACAGTCAGCGGGAAACGCCTGCATCGATGGAGTGGTTTGCCTCAGCTGGCCCGCGGCCTGAGAGCAGGGGCCGGCACCGCACCTGTGGTGCGCACGGGACCCTCTGGAGGGAGCACGCCCCCTTCTCCTCCACATCCTCATACACTCCTGTTCTCCAAACATGCGGTCACTTTTCCACACCAAACAATTCTCCAGTTCTCAGTGGACACTGACGGGCATCCGACAGTTTCACTCAATCCTGACGCCGCCTACCTGGAGATAGCGTCGTACCCTACGGGTTAAGGACTCAGTCCCACGAGACTGCCCCACTGCATACACCAGTCACAAGTCCAGCTATCACCTGTCCATCTAATCAAGCAGCTATGGACTTCAGGTTCCCACTAAGCCCTCCTTGGCTCACAGAACTCAACCAAACAGCTTACCTACATGAATACCAGTTTGTTATAAAAGGTTATTAGAACTCAGGAACAGCCAGGTGGAAGAGATGCACAGGGCAAGGTGTGCAGAAAGGGCACGGAACTCCCACGCCCTCCCTGAGGGTGACATTCTGCCCGAATCACCACGTGTTCACCAACCTGGAAGCTTCCTGAACACCCCACCCCTGCCTTTCGGGGTTTTACGGAGGTTTCACTACACAGGCATGATGGACTAAACCACTGGCCATTGGGGACTGAACGTAGTCTCCGGCCCCCGGCCCTCCCTGAGGTTGGGAATGAGGCTGAAATGTCCAACACTCCGATCATGTGGTTGGTTTCCATGGCAGCCAGACCCCTCCTTGTCATTTCTCAATTTACCTCATTCACATAAACTCAGGTGTGGCTGAAAAAGATTTGTTATAAATATCAAGACACCTTGGGCCAGCCCGAGTGGCGCAGTGGTTAAGAGCTAGCTTGGGACGCCAGCGGCCCTGGTTCGGATCCCACATGAGGGCCAGTGACACTGCCCTCTTAAAAAAAAAAAAAAAAGACACCTTAATAGCCCGCATTACTTAGGGAATTCCAAGGGTGTTAGGTGCTCTGTGTCAGAAATGGTACAAAGACCAAATAAATATTTATTATAAGTCACAATACCACACCCTTAGTGTCATTTCCCATAGAACTTGGTGGTGCCCTAATCATTTATTCAACAAGCACAACAATGGTGGTAATAAAGATAACGGGCTTCAGGCCTGTGCTGGGCCCTTCACTTTGTAAATGAAAAAAATTCAACGGAGTAAATTTAAAGACCTAACTGGCTTTACTGAGCTATTCATGAATTAGGCAGCATCCTGTCTAGTAAAGAGAGGAGCTCCAAAGAGCTGGACAAAATCGAAAGCTTTTGAACACAGAAACAGAACAGGCAAGAAAGAGTGGATTAGCTGAGGCGAGGTCCCAGTCCCTTGGGGAAGGCAGGGGGTCTTGACCTGATGGGTGCTGACTAGGCGATTCCAGATGGATGGCTTCAAATTCCAACTGCAGGGGCCGGCCGAGTGGCGCAGTGGTTAAGAGCTGGCTTAGGACTCCAGTGGCCTGGTTCGGATCCCACATATGAGGGCCACTGACACTGCCCTTAAAAAAAAAAAAAAATCCAACTGCAGGGCCGGCCGAGTGGCGAGTTGGTTAAGAGCTGCCTTGGGACTCCAGCGGCCCAGGTTCGGATCCCACATATGAGGGCCAGTAACACTGCCCTCTATAGCTAAGATGGTGAACAGCTCATCCTGGAGCTGGGCTACTGTGAGTCCCTGGCAATTGTGTAGGCTGCAGCCCCTGCTGCAGTGGGCTGCCATAGGCTACAGTGAGCGGCTGGCAGCTGGTGTGAGCTGTCAAGAACCGCTATAAGCGGCTGTCCAGAGGCCGGTGACCGATCTACCTCATCCGGGAAGAACACAACGAGGATACCAACCCGGGCCAGTGAAGCAATGTCCTCCACAACTAGACTGAAGAACAAAAGGACAGCAACTTGTCTGTTCCCCTCCCCCAAATCCCCAATAAAATCTTAAAATATAAAAAAAATTCCAACTGCAATTAGGTGAATTAGTAAGTCTTGGTGGCGCTCTCTGCCTTCGGGGAAGAGGGAGTTTGTGTCACAGCCATGGATGGCAGCTGCCATGCAGGGCACAGCAGGCTAGACTCAGATGCAATAGTGGCAGGTACCTGAGGAAACAGTTCCATTTCAAAGTTGCCCATGCAGGACGGGGCTGCGGGCAGAAACTGAAGGGTGGGTGGCAGTGGTGCACCCAGATGGCAAGCACCCAGGGTCGGGAGCCAGGTGCACGTGCGTTCTGATCCTCGCTGTGTGAACGCAGGAATTCCTCAGTAACATTTAGACATACGGTCAATACAGTAAAATATGGTACAAGAAAAACTGTCCTTCCAGTAAGGTCTGGGAGGATTACTGACGTAATGCTTATAAATATTTAGCCCACTGCCTGGCACATTTAATGCAGGACCCCATGGACACAGCTAAAAACCAACAGTGCAGACAAATGAGGCCTGCATAACCAACTCAAGACCCCAAGACTCTTAAACCAGTCCCTCCCTCTCTCGTCCCATGAAAGGAAGCTTGGCCAAGAGCTTGGTGGCGGACATACAAGGAAGTAACTGTCCGCCCACTGCAGCCCCAGTTCTGCTGGTGCACGAGGACTTTCTGTGGATGGATGGCACAGATTGCACAGACGCTGCCTAACCTGTGTCAGTCTGGCCTGTGCCGCAAGGCAAGCCTCCCCGTCTGGTCCTGGAGGATGCACAGCCCTTTCCAGCGCTCCATAGAACACCAGTTGTTTATAGACTGTGGTCTCGGAGACACCGAGTGCCATCTGCTCCATGCTGTCTGCACTTTGCAACATGCAGGGCGGCTGAGATCTGACCACACCCCTGCGTGACTGATGGCTTTGTACGGACCGCCGCCACTTCGCTAATAGGTAAGTACAGGGGTGGGCATTAGCCAAAGCAGCACGCAGCCTGAACACGGAAACAGCAGACAGGAAGCACAGTGTCCCCCCTCACTGAGGCCCAGGGCCCATCCCAGCTGACCCCAGCCGGACGGCTCTGTACTGGGTGACCTCAGGCGGACAACCTCCATGGTCTCGACACAGAGTGCATTAATTAGCACACGAAACAGCAGCACGTACTTCACGAGAGTGTTGTGAAGGCCAACAGAAGCTTCCTTTTACATCTGCACATCTGCGTTTCAGAATCTGCCCGGGATCGCTGGACACAAGCTATCTCAGGCGGCGCTGCCCCTGTTGTCAGCAGTTTCAGTCGTGTGGGCACCAGCGGGCTCCTGGCCCTTGGGCATGGGGACCCGGGAGAGGCCGAGGAATCCTGGAGGTGAGCGGAGAGCACTGGCAGTCTCTTATGGAGGCCGCACGTGGCAAAGACATGTGTATCTGGCAACATAGGACTCATGGAGGCGCTGCCTGGATCACTCCATGGGCTCACACACACAGTGCACAGCCTGGCTCTTGGCATTTTCAAGGACAATGGATTTTTATTGCTTAGTTCCCTGTAAGTGAAGGACTGGTGGAATTGTAAACTCCTGTCGCTTAACATGTAACATTAAGTATTGAACCAGCAGAAAAAAAGAAAATCGATTCCAGGTTTGGCTGCTGATTAGCTTTTCTCAGGGAATTGAGAGTAAAGTGCCATTACTGTTCTTCCCCTCAATTCATAAAATACTGCGTGAGACCCCTTAGCAACCACATTTGTCATTGCGGAGCGCGGTTCCCACTCAGTGGCTGCCTCTGCGGGTCCTTCCTGGCTCACTCAGCACGCGATCCCCGCGGCTGGTCCGGGTGGGCTACTCGGTCTCTCCTCCCCTTCCTTTTCCAACAACTGCTGAAGTGATGAGTGAACCCCAGGCACCAAGTTTGCTAGATGAACCAGAACACAAGCTCTGATTCTGGGGGACTCAGAGACCAGGGTGCTGTCTGACAGCTTGAAAAGGGCCCCAGGACTGGGCCCCAGAACTGAGTCTTCATCCCTACCCTTGGCTACTCGGACGAGGTGACATCTGCGTCTTGACAGGTTAGAGGGAGAAGAACAAGGCTGGGGAGAAGCCATTCGGGAGGTGCCTGTGCTCAGTGAGAGCCTGAGCAGCTCACCAAGCGGCAGGACCCAGAAACCGACGGAGGAGACGTGGGAGGCAGGAAGCGGTCTTGGTCCTGCCGATGCTGGGGCCACTGTGAGGTCCTACGCTGGAAATGGACAAGTTCCAGTTTGCTTTTCAGAACATCCCACTGGCAGCAACCTGGAAAATGGACAGAAGGATGGGGAAGACCGGAGGCAGGTAGCCAGGTGAGAAATAACAAGGGCGACCTGGACCAGGGCAGGAGCAGGGAGGGACGGAGGGCACAGGTGTGGGCTGGGCTGGGGGCAGGCGCCTCCCCGTGCGCAGCCCTAATTCAGGCCTCTCCTTCTGGCCTGGTCACTGTTGGCAGCCTCCTGAGCTGTCACTCTGCGTCCAGTCTCTCCGTCCCCGGTCTGTCGTCTACCAGAAAGGTCATTCTAAGAAGCAGTCCGGCCCAGTTTACTCAACTGCTTAAGAAACTGTTTACTCCTCTCAGCTACAGTGTGGTTCTCAGGGGAGTGAAGGGGAGTGTTTAGCCCCAAGGTGACATTTAACAATATCTGGAGATGCTTTTGTTTTCACAATTGGAGGTGGGGGTTGCTGCTGCCATCTAAGGAGTAGAGACCCAGGGAGCTGCTTGCTAAACGCTCTCCAGTACACAGAGTTTCCTGGCCCCCAAATGTCCATGGTGCTGAGCTGTCGTCTCAAATCCCAAGCTCCTGCCATGGCACTTCTCCTCCTTTTTCCTTTCGCCTATTTTTTTTTTTACATTATATTTTTCAGATTACAAAAACACTTTGATTGAAATAATACAAAATTGCATATATGCAAATCTCCCATTTCCCCATTAGGCCCCCGCTCTCACCCCTCCCGCCACATGAACAAACTGGAGAGAGTTTCCCTTTTGTTCTGCACAGCAGCACGCGAATGTACACACACATCCAGGGGGCTCCTGGCTGAGTTTTACACAGGACTACGCAAGCAGCCTTCAGGCTTGACAATCTGTCATGGCCATCTTTGCAAGTCAACAGATATATTCTTTTTTCTAATTTCTTTATGCAAATATATGCAGATTTCTGTAACAAACAAAAGGGATCCTATCGTAAGTGGGGAGTTTTATTTTTCTGTTACAATGTTTTTCTCACCCCAAGTCCAAACCCTGCAACCACATAAGAGGTGTTAACAAAACAGCTGTAAGCTCTTCTCTGCCTTTCTCATGTAACTATTTGCAAATTTACACACACATACCCTATTCTTGGTCATTGTTAGCTTAATAAAAATAGTATCAGATAAATAAAAATAGTAACACATTTCTTTACCTTTATTTTCTCAGTAGCCCTCATAGAAACCCATCTAAGTGTTACAACTATAATTCATTCTTTTAAATGGCTGCAAAATGTTCTGTTGTATAGATATCTGTACCCTTTCTTTCTCATAAGCAATCATTTTGCTACCACAAGCAGTGTTGCTGTAAATATTCTGGTATGTGTGTCCTACGGCTCTGATGTTTTCACTATGACGGGCCGATCCCCAGAAGTGGAAATGCTGGGTTAAACACTTCAAATTTTAAGAGATCCTGCCATTTTATTTTTCAAAAGGACTATAAAAGTTTATACTTCTCCAGTAACTTTGGAGACAACAATTTTCCCCTCATGCCCACCAGGAATACTCGTCAGTGTTATGATTTTTAATTGTTTCTATAGTGTTGTTACATTGAATTTAATTTTCTGACTATGAACCCCTGTCTCACATCATATAAAGCATAAATTCCATGTCCACACAAAGACTTGCACAGGAATACTCTTAGCAACATTATTCAAAACAGCCAAAAGTTCTCCATCATCTGGAGAATCGATAGGCTTTAAATAAAACCTAAATTAAAATATTAGAAAACAAATGAAGATACCACCCCCATAAATTCTCAGGACAATAAAGCCTTATTAATTGGAAAGGATACGCAGACAAAACAAAAGGGTATACAGGCAATTTGACTAAATATACTTTTATGATGTTTACATGTCAAAACTTATTTGAAAGAAGATCAAGACAAACAATAGCTTTGGAGGACACAGAAATGTGCGATGGCTAAAAATCTGTGCTGGCTGACAGCAGACAATGACGCAGCCAATGCCTCCATAGCCCAGTGGGCACTGACCATCCAGGCCCAGACAGCAGGCCCACATGGCCGGGGAGCCCTGTAAAGGACCTTAGGACACAGTGAGTACGTGATCGCTGTGAAAAAATGAAATGGACAGCAGGACTGCTGCATCCAAGTGAAAAGCTAAGCCTCCCGTGTGGTGCAGGGTCCGGCAGGAAGCAGATGACCCCCTCTGGGGGTGCCCTATGCGGAGCTGGGGGCTCAGTGAGGGGCCTCGATGGGGAAGCTCCAGCAGTAGCAGGAAGGTGCAAGCGGCCCAGGGAAGGGCGGTTGCTTCTGGATCAACAGCTGGGCCTGCGGAAGCAGGGCCACCTGGCAGAAGCTGTGACCACAGGGAGGACAGGCTCTACCAGAATACAGTGTGGGGAGGTCGTAACACCCCTCCCACTCTCCTCCTGCAGGCTCACCCACTGTCACGGGTGCCCATCAGCCAAAACCAACGGGACAGAGGGCAAGGGGGCCCTTGAAACGCCGGCCCCCTGGGGCACAGAGCAGGACAGGGGATGCCTGACAGGCCAGGCTGGCGTGGCGAACTGAGAATGACTAGCACACCCCCTCATCATGCGCCGGGCCTCCAGAGGCGGAAGAACGGTTATTAGTGGTCTCAGGGTTATTCTACCACAGTGTTTTCTATGCACATTCTCTCACTGCTTTTCCCCCAAAGCTAACATATTTGATATTCAAATAACTTTAGTGGGTCAATGAACAAAAAAGAGGGAATATCCAATAGAAAAGAAGCAAGGGAAATAAATTGACAGTTCACAAATGCAGAAATACATATGGATAATATAGAGCTAAAATAACAAGTCTATTTTGTAATCAAATGCATGCAAATTAACACAACAACAAAATGCCATTATTCATCTATCAAATTGACAAAGAATAAAATTAAATATGGAATGCCTCCTGTTGTCAAGAGTGTGGTGAGATAATACTCTCACTCATGGTAGGAGAGTAAATTGTTTTATCCTTTCTTGAGGGTAATTTGGCAAGACATATTAAAAGGCTTTAAAAACGTGTTTACATCTTCTCCCATAGTAATAATGCTTTCATGAATTTCTCCAAAGGAAATATTCAGAAATGCCCATATGATATTATCACAACATTATATATAACAGTGATAAATTTTAAAAAAATATTCACAATAGGAAATTTGTGAAATGACTTATGGCATAGCCAAATGATGCAAAATGAGGACGCCATTAAAATCACGGTGCAGAGAGTACTCAGCGACAAAGGGCCCTGTGTGTGGTGCTCTATGAAGCGAAATGACTGAATGTAAGCCAGCATGTGCTGTACATTCTGTGATCTTAATTTTGTAAAAAACCCAGAGTATGTATATGTATGTATCTGTTGTTTCAGTTGGAAGTACTCAGACTATCTATACCTACCTACCTATGGAGATCGAGAGAAACGGGAACGGAGGCAGAGGCAGAGACACTTACGTCTATGGACTGTGTGTCTGTGCACGGAGAGCAGAAGGCTAGACGCCAGAAGGAAACCATCCTAACGCTAAGGAAGGTTCCTTCTGTGGAAAGAGTCTAGGTAATTTTCAGGTTCGGTATACTTTTCTTCATTTTTCCACAATGAATGTATTTTATTATCTATATAGATTTTGTGGAGACAGGCATAGGAATCCCAGCAATCAATTCGCTTTCTCTGCAGGGTCCATTTCTCTCTTCTATGTCAACTGAATCGGTAGGTATGTTAAATTCCCAAATGAGCTGTAAAATTCCTGGAATTTAAAGAAAAAGTATCAGTGCCCTCCCAAATACATTGGTATGCCAAGCTCTACGACGTAACTCCCTGGGTCATCTCCCTATTGGTGCAAATAATAAATTGTGGGGCATTTGTACAGGGAATGCTCTAGGCAATGAGAATGAACGAAAGGCAAAGTAGCATGTGTGCCTCCCAAGTTACAATTCTGATCACAAAAAGCCAGTTATACAAAAATGCATTCTATATCATGCTCTGTAGATTTTCTAAAACAGGCAAAATTAATATTTGGGAATGCAGACCTCCATGGAAATTCTATAAAGCAAGGAATAAATAACACAAAAAATCTGATGAGCAGATACGTCTGTGAAGGAGGGAAAAAGAGGTACTCACAAAGGGACAAAGGCATGACTTTCGAAATTCTGATAATGTTTAATGTTCTATTTCTCAAGCTTAGTCATCAATACACAGTTGTCTGTTTAAATGTTATTTGAAGGTACACACATCCTTTTTATGTACGTTTCTAAAAAGATATATTTAATAAGTTAAAAACATAATTTTAAAATGAAGTACAGTTTGAGGCTGTAAGACTGCTCCCAAACTGTCATCAGGATGACTGTTGTACAGTCCCTGGCCAGAAAGCAGGTGGCTTAACAATGTCCGTCACATGTAAGTGAGACCATGAGGTATTTGTCCTTCTCTGACTTATCTCATTTAGCATAACACCCTCTAGGTCCATCCATGTTGTCGCAAATGGCAAGATTTCATTCTTTTTATGTCTGTGTAATATTCCACTGTATAAATGTACCACCTGTTCTTTAGCCAATCATCTATTGATGGACACTTAGGTGGCTTCTATTGTATATCTTCGCTATTGTGAATAATGCTGCAACGAATATGAGGGTGCATGTATCTCTCTGACCAGCTGCACTTCAATTTAAAAAAAGGAAATCCTGACTATCCAAAAAAAAAAAAAAAGTCCCTCAGACTGTCAACCAGGAGAAAGTGTAACAGGTGAGATTCATTCCACAGTGTCATGTGGACATCAGCAATTCCTTCACAGGCTGAGTCCTTGGGGATACTTTTCCAATTCCAGTATCTAAGATTAGCTGAGCACTTACTATAATCCTGTAAAAAGTGTTTCACTTTATCTTCACAATAACCCAATAAAGTGCATACTAATATTAGACACGTGGACATCAGCAATTCTTCACAGGCTGAGTCCTTGGGGATACTTTTCCAATTCCAGTATCTAAGATTAGCTGAGCAGTTACTATAATCCTGTAAAAAGTGTTTCACTTAATCTTCAAAATAACCCAATGAAGTGCATACTAATATTAGACACATTTTTCCAACAGGGAAACTGAGGCTCAGATGTTTGTTTAAAGGGAAGGAACGAGAAAGTGGGAGAGCCTAAACCCAGACTAGATACGCTTGACCCCAAAGCCTTTGTTCTAACCCATTATGCTAAACTTTCTCCTGGAGTTTTGTATCGTTGTACTTAAACATAAGAATCTCAGAGTTCCAAGGTTCCATTTATTCCTCTCTTTTTTTTAACAGTGAATAAAGTCATCGACCCTCTTCTCTTTGGGGCTCTTACTTTAAACACTAGCTATATACTTCACAGACCACAGAGTGATGAGTTTTGGCATAAAACTCAGCCCATGTTGCCTCTGTCTCTGGTGGGGATTCTAAAATGTAATATGAAAGGCAGACTGAGATAAACCTTCCGGGACTTCTTCTAACAATCTATTAATAAATCTATTATTATGAATAACAACTTTCTCTTTATAAGCTTTCCAGCTGCCAAAATTCTTTTGCATTGTTTAGACGATTTAAAAAATGACTTGGTGTGTTCCTAACTCATCACTTTTATTTCCAGGGATTTAGCCTCAGAAGCACCAGACAGACATACTGTGGTGTCCTGTTCAGTTGACCCATTCCCATTTCTCTGACTGAAGCTCTTGGATTTTTCTTTGAGAAATGATTATTTCTTTGTAATTTGGGTAGTACTGTAACTAAAGGTGCCAAGTGTCCTCCTGGCCAAACAGTGGCCATGCACACAAGGTCAACCACATGGACCCTCCTCCTTAGACTTCAGTGAACATGGTTCAAGGTCAGACAATGGTGGAAGTTGATTCATGTAAACGGTATTGGCCTCAATGGACTTTCAATGAGTTTCTGCTACTTGGATCCTGAGAGCTTCCCGGATCCATCTCCTTTCTCATGTCTATTCAGTTTGTGGTTCAGATTTGTGAGTTACCTCAATCATTCCAATAAATTCTTTCTCCCCTCAAGCTAGTCATAATTTACTTCTGTTTCTTAAAATTAAAGGACACTGACTGAAATATTATCCAAAAATAAATAAGTCACTCATCATTGTATTGCTCATAACAATGAAAGAGGAAGTGCCTTAAAATATAACAATAGTTTAAATACATAAGGATTTATTCAAACGATGTATTCTACAACCACTCAAATTGGTTATGCAGATTTATAATTACTGACTGGCAAAATGTCTGCAACATATTGTTAAAGAGGAAAGCAAGCTACAGAGTAATATGTGTATAGATACAACCTACTCTATAATATTGTTATACACCAATACAGTAACAGGCTCGTGCCTGTGGAGTGGGGTTATACAGGCTATGTTGCCTCACTGCATTTCTTAAGAGGAAAGCAGATGATTTTAACTTATGCTCATTTGAACAAATAATGAATCTTTCCAGAAAGTTTGAAGTCACAGAACTAGGAAACAGTGAGAATCCCTCTGTACTGCTGGCGAGTTCCAATGAAGCATCACAGATGTTCATGGGACGAGATGCCTGTTCCATGTTTTCTCCAGCCTAAGTGATGAGCCAAATCCAAAACAGCGGAAGAGTCAGAGTTAAATAGTGGGACCCAAGAGAAATGGGTTTCCCCTGGATCTGCCCCTATGCAGCTCTGTGTCATGGGGGAAGTCATTTAGCCTGTTTGTCCTGCTCGGGTATCAAATGAGAGGCACCAACAGACTGTCTGAGTGGCCTCTCTGGAGTCTGAGAGTCTTCAGTTCATAAAGGGGAATGGGCAGAGAAACTGATTTCTATGTTCAGCCTGTTGCAGTATCTGCTTCGCACAGCTCTGGTCAAAACGCCCAGGGCTGAAGTGGGAAGCCGGCCTCAGACCCCAGGTGGATGGTGAATCAGACGCAGGCCGATTCTACCCCATGGGGAGTCCATGCTCGGTTAGGTATCGGTGTGTGCCTCAAACGGAACCAAGGAGAGCGACACCGAGGGCATTCCCAGGGTGGATTAGGAATGAGCTATTCTTTCTACGAGAACTGACAAAACGGCAAGATGGTGCCCTTGGAGCCATGTTTGCCACCCAAAGAGGAAAAGCCAGATGAAAACTGTACCAATAGAGAGGGGAATGGATCAAAGATGAGAAGAGAAAATCCTAATAACATCATCTGAACAAATGAATCCAGTGATTCCTGAAATCTTCATGATTGCCAAGCAATTAGCTTCCCTTCTAGAAAGCTTAGGGCTGTTTAAATTGGGTTGTTGTGATGGTTAATTTTATGTGCCAACATGACTGGGCTGAGGGATGCCCAGAAAGCTGGTAAAACATGATTTCTGGGTGTGTCTGTGAGGGCGTTTCTGGAAGAGATGAGCATTCGAATTGGTGAACTGAGAAAGCAGGGGGACCTCCCCAGTGGCTGTGGACAACTTTCAATTCACTGAGGGCCCAACTAGAATAAAAGGGGGAGGAAGGGTGAATTTTCTCTTCTCTGCTTCCGCTGAGACACCCATCTTCTCTCGTCCTGCCCTGCGATATCAGTGCTCCTGGTTCCCAAGTTTTCAGACTCTGATGGGGATATACATCATCAGTCCCCACCCCTGAGCCTTTCCAGGCCTCACACCACCAGCTTTCCTGGGTCTCCAGTCTGTCCACTGAGGACCATGACCACGTGGGCCGATTCCTATAACGTGTATCTCTCTTGGCTACTGGTTCTGTTTCTCCGGAGAACCCTGGCTGATATAGTTGCTACTGCTAGAAACCCAAAGACTCCTAGCATCTACCATCTGTTTATAGGTTTATAAACTGATAGGGCCAAGCGAATAGCACCCTCCCCCCATACACACACACACTGAAAAAGTTTGTTTCCTTTCCTATAGGGATTTTAAGTTTCCTTTTCCTGAAGTGTCCTTTCCCCCAGTTTCTTAGCTCCTACCCACCCCTCTGCTTCTTAATTATTTTGTAATTCTTAATTATTTTGTTAATCTTAAGCAACAGATTGTTTTTAGCCTGAATCATAAGAAGTGTTTTTACCCCCTGATTTAGATAATTACCCTGAAACTTGTGATATATACTTGTTGATTATAATCATTGAAGCCTAATGTTCTTTCCAACCCGATCTGGGCCCAGCTCCTGGACAACTGGTGCCACCTGAGTGACTGGCTGAATGGCCACAGGCTCCACAGAGCTGATGGGACTTTCCGTCACATAGCCACCCCACATCAATAGCTTTTTTTTTAAATTCTTTTACTGTAAAATAAATGTTTTTTAAAAAATTAGTTTCAGGTGTACAACACAGTACAATAGTTATACTTTTTACCCCTCAAAATGACAACCCTTCTCCTCCAATTTGCCGTCCCACTCCCCCACGTATCATATATATCTATTACAATTCCCTTGACTCCACTGCACACTGTACTCCACACCCCATAACTATACACACACACACACACACACACACACACACACACATTCAATTACCGTTGGTATACAATATTCTACAACATCAGCTTCAGGTGTACAATGCAGTGATCAAGCCTTTACTTCATCCATGAAGTGGTCTCCCTATCACAGTATGTGACCACCTGATACCCCCAAAAAAACACTTACAGCATTATTAATTATATTCCCTGAGCTGTCTTCTATATCCCTGTGGCAATATTGTAGTTTTACCTATTTATGCTGTCTAATCCCTTCCCCTTCTCCCTCATCCCCACCACCCCCCCAAATAGCAACCATCAGTTTTTCCTCTGTGTCTCTGAGACTATTTCTGTTTACATTGCTCGTTTATTCAGTTCTTTACATTCCACATATAAGTGAAATCGTATGGTATTTGTCTTTCTCCGACTGACTTATTTCACTTATAATGTTCTCTAGGTCCATCCATATCATTGCAAATGGTACGATTTCATTTTTCTTTATAGCGGAGCAATACTCCATTGTATAAATGTACAACAGTTTCTTAATCCAGTCATCTACCGATGGGCATTTCAGTTGTTTCCAAGTCTTGGCTATTGTAAATAGTGCTGCAATGAACATAGGGGTGCATATATTTTTTCGATTAGCATCTTGGGTTTCTCTGGGTTGATACCGAGAGTTGAACTGCTGGGTCAAAAGGTAGTCCCATTTCCAGTTTTTTGAGATACCTCCACACTGATTTCCATAATGGCTGCACCAATTTGCAGTCCCACCAACAGTGCACCAGGGTTCCCTTTTCTCCACAACCTCGCCAGCACTTGTTGTTTGTTGATTTATTGATGATAGCCATTCTGACCGGAGCAAGGTGGCATCTCATTGTGGCTTTTATTTGCATTTCTCTAATGATTAGTGAGGTTGAACATTTTTTCATATGTCTGTTGGCCATCTGTATGTCCTCTTTAGAGAAATGCTCTTCATATCCTCTTCCCATTTTTTTAATTGGGCTGTTTGTTTTTTTTGGTGTTGAGTTGAATGAGTGTTTCATAAACATGGTATGTATTTCCATTTATTTGTATCTTCTTTGATTTCTCTCTTCGGTGTCTTATAATTTTCTGAGTACAGGTCTTTTACTTCTTTGGTTAAATGTATTTTTAGATATTTTATTGTTTTTGAAGCAATTGTAAAAGGGATTGATTTCCTGATTTCTTCTTCTGATAGTTTATTATTGGTGAATACAAATGTAACTGATTTCTGAATAATTTTGTATCCTGCTACCTTACTGAATTCATTTATCAGTTCGAACAGTTTTTTGGTGGAGTCTTTGGTATTCTCTATGTATAGTATTATGTTGTCTGCATATAATGACAATTTTACTTCCTCTTTTCCCATTTGGATGTCTTTTATTTCATTTTCTTGTCTGATTGCTGTGGCTAGAACTTCCAGAACTATATTAAATATAAGTGGTGAAAGTGGGCAGCCTTGTCTTGTCCCTGATCTTAAGGGGAAAGCTTTTACCCTTTCCCATTGAGTACAATATTTGCTGTGGGATTATTATATATGGCCTTTACTATGTTGAGATATGATCCCACTATTCCCACTTTGCTAAGAGTTTTTATCATACATGGTTGCTGGATTCTGTCAAATGCTTTTTCTGCATCTACTGATATGATCATGATTTTTATTTTTCATTTTAATGTGATGCATTATGTTAATTAATTTGCAGACAGTGAACCAACCTGAGCATACCAGAACTAGTCAGCATATCAGGAATGAATTCCACTTCATCGTGGAGCATGATCTTTTTAATGTGATGTTGAATTCGGTTTAGTAGTATTTTGTTGAGGATTTCTGCATCTATGTTATTAGGGATATTGGCTGTAGTTTTCTTTTTTTTGTAATACCTTTATCTGATTTTGGGATCAGAGTAATAGTGGCTTCATAAAAGGTGCTTGGGAGCCTTCCCTCCTTCTGTATTTTTTGAAATAGTTTGAGGAGAATAGGTATTAATTATTTTTTGAATGTTTTGTAAAATTCACCTGTGAAGCCATCTGGTCCAGGGCTTTTGTTTGTTGGAAGCTTGTTGATCACTGATTCAATTTCTTTGGTAGTGATCAATCTGTTCAGAGTTTCTGTTTCTTCTTGGTTCAGACTTGGTAGATTGTATGCTTCTAGAAATTTATCCATTTCTTCCAGATTGTCGAATTTGTTGGCATATAGTTGCTCATAGTATTTTCTTAAAATTTTCTGTATTTCTGTGGTATCTGTTGTCACTTCTCTTTCATTTCTGATTTTATTAATTTGGGTCTCTCTTTTTCTTGGTGAGTCTGGCTAAGGGTTTGTCTATTTTTTTTATCTTTTCAGAAAACCAACTCTTGGTTTCATTGATCTTTTGTATTGTTTTTTTTTTTTTTTTTTTGGTCTCTCATTTATTTCTGCTCTGGTCTTTATTATGTCCTTCCTTGTACTCCCTTTGGGATTGTTTTGCTGTTCTTTTTCCAGTTCCCTTAGGTGTAAAAATAGTCTGTTGATTTGAGATTTTTCTTCCTTCTTTAGGCAGGCCTGCACTGCTATGACTTCCCTCTTAGGACTGCTTTTGCTGCATCCCACAGATTTGGGGTCATGGTGTTTTCATGTTCGTTTGTCTCAAGATAGCTTTTGATTTTGATCTCATTTTTGACCCACTTGCTATTTAGTAGCATGTTATTCAGCCTCCATGTATTTGTGAGCTTTCTGGATTTCTTTTTATAATTGATTTCTAGTTTCATAGCCTTGTGGTCAGAGAAGATGCTTGATATAATTTCAATCTTCTTAAATTTATTGAGACTTGTTTTGTGCCCTAACATGTGGTCTATCTTGGAAAATGTTCTATGTGCACTTGAGAAAAATGTATATTCTGTAGCTTTGGGGTGAAATGCTCTAAAAATATTGATCAAATCCAGCTCGTCTAAAGTGTCATTTAAGGCCACTGTGTCTGTGTTGATTTTCTGTCTGGAGGATCTGTCCATTGGTGACAGTGGGGTGCTGAAGTCCCCTACTACGATAGTGTTACTGTTGATCTCTGTCTTTATATCTGTCAAAATCTGTTTTATATATTTAGGAGCTCCTATGTTGGGTGCACAGATGTTTACTTGGCTTATGTCCTCTTGTTGAGTCGATCCCTTTACTATTACATAGTGCCCTTCTTTGTCTTTTATTGTAGTCTTCATTTTAAAGTCTATTTTTTTATTTTTTTTGTCCGAAGTAAGTATTGCTACTCCAGCTTTTTTCTCATTTCCATGTGTGTGAAATAAAAGAAGAAAAAAGGGAAAAAAAGGGAAAAAAGGTGGTGGGGCTCTTCGCCTGCTTTAATCTGCCGACCACTTGCTCAGCAATAGAAAGTCTCTGCATGACTTAGCACCCGCTGCTGGTGGTAAGGGCTCAACGTGTTATGCGTCAGCCTCCCTCTCAGTCTTGCAGTGAGCTTCCCACAATTAGCTGCTGTGCACTCTGGAACCGCGTTCACCACCCAAAATCCTCACAGGTTGTTGTGGGTTGTCTGTTGCTGCAAGAAACCCTCTTTGGCCTGCGGAGGTGGGAGCCAGGCATTAGGGGCTCAGGGTGCCTCTGGCAACACAGCTCTAGGTGGGCGGGGCAGGCACCCAAGGCACCACAGGATGTGGTCAGTGGCCCCCAGCAAGTCAGAGCAGCATGCACTCTTGCACCGCCAACCAGCCCGCACAAACTCCCATCAATAGCTTTTGAGCCCTGCTTTTTGGGCCAACACTTTTGAATTTATTAATTTAAATCTATTTTTCCTCATTCAGGGTCCTTGGGAACACAGATGATGCCCCAGCAAGATTACTAGTCATCACAACCAAAGAAGCCAACACAGTCTTCCAATCAGGTCTCGAGACCCCTTCCTCTCATCTAAAGTCAGACAGGGTGAGAGTTCCATGAATCCCCCACCAGATGGGGACAGCTCTATGCCCCAGCCCAGCAGGAAGCAGATACAGAAGAAAAGACCTCTTGTCCCTCAATTTCCCACTGAGATTTTATGGGGATCATGTCTCTCAAGGAGAAAACAAGGCAGGCAGTTAGAGCCAGGCATTGGGTCTCTACATTCCTGCATGTCCAATGCAACCCACAGAATGTGACCGCCCAAAAGACCTCACCACTCCACCCTAAACTTCCCCTTTCCATTGTAACGATCTACCCCTATGGGGAAAGAGATGGGTACAAACTACCTGATTAGATTAGACCAGTCACTCACACCTCCACAGTAAAAGCCACAACGACCTTCATTTCACCATTATACCATCATTATAACATCATACATATGCCCGGAAGTTCATTAATATCATTATAACAGACTGAACGCTAGAAAGGAACATGCACAGTCAAAAAAGATGAGGTAATAGCCTCCTGTCAATCACAGGTGCCAATCAAGTGGCCCCACACCTAGAGAGGAGTAGCTCATTCCAAAGAAAAGAAAAGAAAAACTCCAAGGCCGCGCCAGTCAGCACCTTTTGAGCCTAGCTGTTGCTCAGGCCCACTCCTATCTCTTTGGAGTGTAATTTCACTTTTAATAAACTGCTCTTTCACCACTATATTTCTGTGTCTCATTCAATTCTTTGCTTGAGATTCCAAGAACCTGGACACTGCGAGAAGGGTCTGCTCTCCAGTAACAAAACCACTGTATGTATGGAGTAAACCTGCATAATATTTATCCTAAAACCCAAACCCATAACAACAAATCTACCTGTGTAGGGAGTCACTGATTTCAGCCTCATTCTCACAAAACTCTTGGAAGGTAGGTATTTTCATCCTCATTTTAGGGATAAGGAATATGAGGTTTAATGAAATTGTTTGCCCAAGATCAGTCAATCAATTTGTCTTACTTTCAAAAGAATACAGAATGGTCAGTGATTGGCAATTTTTACATTACTTGTTTCCCATGAGACTTGTTTACCAAACTAAGATTTAGTTTTCATGTCTCACTAGGATTATGGTCTAACATTTATATAGCCTTTAGTTTTAGGCAAATAAGTTGGTTATTTTCAACAATTTATTCTTTACAAACAAGTGTGTGTGGTGAAAACCAACAGCTGTCCCCACTTTCTAGTCTCCGCCCTCACTGGTAAGGGAAACGAGACAGTGTGAGGGGAAGACTGCATTTCCCAGCTATCCTTGCAGTTAGGTGTGGTCATGTGATGGAGTACTAACCAATAGAATGGGAGTGGAAGTGTCACATAGCAGCTTTCTTAGTCAATCCTAATTTACGCTTTGCCCCTTCTATCTTTGTTCATTTATTCACAGTTGCTTGGAACACGACTGTGTTAGGTGGAGATCTAGCTATGAGCTTGAATCATGATGGAGACGCAGTTTTCTGGAAGGAGCTTGGGTCCTTTAAGATTTTTGTGGGACAGAAACACCATACCAGCCTTGGATGGCCTTCCTCTCAATATAACCAAGAAGAGATAAACTTCTATTTTTTTAAGCTACTATTTTTCCCGGTCTCTGACTTGCTGCCAAACCTAATCCTAAAAGCAATCCAGTGTGTTTGATGGCCCAATTGACATATAATAGAAATGTAAAATTTTAGGTGGAAGGAAGCTTTCAGGTCATTAAGTCCTATACCCACATTTTAGAAATGGGAACCTTGTCTTTAAAGAGAGGAGTGTTCTTTTAAAGATGAATCAATAATTAGTTTTACCCTTGATGTGCTTAATTCCTCAACAATTTAATCCAATGGCATAGATTTCATGATGCCCTCATTTCTCTGATTATTTAGACAGTTTGGTTTTGAACTTTACTAAGGAATCAATAGGAATAATCAGAAAAATAAAACATGAGCTTTGATTCCAGGTATCATGAATTTGGATCCCAATATTAGCTTCTTTTTGACTCTGGAACTTCCTAGTCGTTGCTCAGTTCAATTATTTATAAATTTGGGTTGATCACACCTACATCATAGGACTTTCGTGAATGTCTATGAAAACACCAGTATCTGACACACAGAAGGTGCTCAATCAATATTATTTTATTCTCTCATACAGGGAACAAGCTCCAATCTACAGTGTGAACAGTGTGGTATGATGTAATATGTTTTTATTTGGAAGGCAAAAACAACCTGGGTTTGAATCTTGGTTACCTCATCTATTGGGGGGATGATTTTAATCATACGTAACTTCTTAGATCCTCATAGTTTAAAATGCAAAGTGGGGCTAATTGAATATCACCTGGGTTGTGACAATGATCATCTGGACTGTGGCTAAAGAGTCTGGTATATCGGACATGTTAACAATTAGAAGCTATTGTTAACACTGGGCTACTATTGTCACCCCTGTAATATCCATGTCTTACTATAGCAGAAGCTTGCCTGGATCCACTGATGTAATGAGAAGAACCCCAATAAATCCTGACTTGGGGGTTTTAAAAAATGTGTATTGCCCTTACCAAAAGACATGATGGGATAACTAACTCCTTTTGATGTACATTTGGAAGAAAAATTCAAATTAGCTTTTTTATTTGTTTACAAATGAGAAATTCAAGGTTGCCTCAGGCATAGCTGAACCTGTGTCTTTAATCTGCACACAGGATACCACTTCTGGTGAGCTCACTCAAAAGTTCGTTCATTCATTTTCTCTCTCTGACTCTGTCTGTCTGTCTCTCATCACAGCTCTGCCCTCACGTGTTTTGGCTTCTTTATTAAATGGGTTCCCCCTAAGCTTATATCCTATCAGCTTAGCCAACTATTAAAACAAGAATACTACTTGTCCAACAGTGTTTGGAAATTAAGTAGAGAGAAGAAGTAGATTATGAAGGGCTCTGTGTGCATACCAAGAAGTTTTGAGTTCATCATGAAATACATGGGGAACCACTGAAAGTTCCTAAATTGGAAATACTGTTCTGTCTGGTCAAGAAAATGGAAGAAGGTGGCAGGGGTAAAAGCATGGAGATGAGTTAGAAAGTAGTTGCAGGGATATAGGTGAGATATTAGATTATGTACTGAAATGATGGAAATGAAGACAGAGAAGAGAATTATGAATAAAGAAATAATTCTGAGGTCAAATTGATAGGATTTGCAGCTCTGTGGAAAGGGAGATGCAGAGAGTGGTTCAGGACATTTGTAAGTTGAACAAATGAGTAGATCTTAGTGGATTTACCTGAAACTGGTAATAGAAGAAGAACACCGGTGAGAGGAAATGAGTTCAGTGGGCACTCCCAGTGAGACCTGTCTCCACAAGTGGGGACATTCATAATTAGGAATATGTCCAGAACATTGTAGAGATACCATATGACAAAGTATTTAAGACAATTCTTAGAGTCACTTTAACTGACAAATTCAGGGAAGAAAACCTAGGTGATGAAGAGCTGAGAGTCCTATCAGGTGGCAAGTCATATCTGCTTCTTAGTGTTATGGTGAATAAAGTATTTCAATGTGTGCAGAACTTTCTGGGCATAAAGACACAACAAAAGGAAATTATTACTAAGGATCACTGAAGGAAAGAGTTTGCTTGGCTCTAAAAATCAAACAGTGGCAGCTACTAAAGGATCAAGAGATATACTATTGCATGTATATGTATATCAACTCATGTTATATACTTAAAATATATTATGATTTTGTCAATTATGCTTCAATAAAGCTGGAAAGTTATCTTAAAATCACTAATAATATTTTCAAGGGGTAGAAAAAGGAATTATCTGCCTACAGGAAAGAGGGTCCTGCAACCACTCCCCCTGACTTAAGTAACCCTGCTGGTGCCCTTTGGGGCTCTGTGGAAACATATTTCCAAAAGTAAAAGAAAAGCAAAGTCTGACACTGTACATTAGACCCAGAGAAAATTGAAAAATATAATGTCAATTGTCTTCTATTTGCAGTTGAATACCTCTGCTTATGCCTAGTGAGGCTTGTCAGGCTAATGAAATTTGGCAGTTGATAGCATTTCTATAGGAAATGAATCAGAGATTAGACTCGTGGAAATTTTAGTAGTAAGAAGTGCCTTAGAGATATGTGGTACAACCCACTTACTTGATAAATGTGAAACTAAAGCCCAGAGAAGTCAGATGACATCCTCAAGCCCTTAAAGCTAGTTTAGTAGGAGAGTTAAATGCTGGAACCAGGTCATCTTGAAAACGTCTTTCCTCTTCACTCTGCGGAAAATGCACCACTGCAATTGGTGCCGAGCAACGGGGCTGGTTAGACTTACAGTGAGGGTTGCACACACAACAGGAAATGATTTATTTTTAAAGGGAGAGTTTTCCCTTCTTTGTTGTTGGTTTGAAGAAAAACATGAAGCATTCAACTTATCTACACTACAAATTAATAGTAAGAGCACTCTTTTCATGAGCAATCATTTCAGAGCTTGTTTGGGCCTCTGAGAGAGGCAGAAAGACCACAAAGATAATGGAAAATCAAGAGGAAAAAAATGACATATGTTAGGATTAATAAACAATAAAAAAGCTAGAAGATGAAGCGGGAGCAAATTAAGAAAAGAAGCAGAGAAGAGAAGAGCAACAAGGGAATAAGACAGGAAATAACAGAGATTTTTTAAAAAAAAGGAAAAACCAAAATGGAAACTATTCATCAAAGTATAAGAAGAAGGAAAACAACAACAACAAAACTCTGAAACCAGACAAAGAAAATCACAGGGTATGTGAAACGAGCTTACTGGATTACACAATAATTGTATTAAGTGTTGTTACCTGATAATTCACCTGGGAAGTGACATCAGAGAAAATCATGGCCAGTTAAAAATATCCTGTGAATAGTCTTTTCTATGTATTATTAAGAACAATGATATCTACTATTGTTTTAAGTCCCTACTGTGTACCAGATACTCTCAGAACAGAGTATGTGTGAGTATCATCATGTTTCCTGACCAAGGTCTTAAGAGGTTAAGTAACTTCCCCAAGTTTACCAGAATATGACTTTCCTCCCTTCATTTAAAAGTCTTGTTATATGTGGAATAAAGTTAATTTCTCCCCCAAGTAAGTCAAGAAGACTTTACAATTAGGAGGGAAGAATTTGATTTTTAGAAATTCTTTTGTTCTATAATTCAGCACCAAAATGACACTCAGAATATATATGTTGAATAAATAAGTGGGTGGGTGGGTGAGTGGGTGGGTGGGTGAATGGGTGGGTGGGTGGATGCATGGATATATAAATAGGTAGGTGGGTGGGTAGGTGGATGGGTGGGTCGATGGGTCAATGGATGGACAGATGGATGTATAAATAGGCGGGTGGATGGATAAATAGATGGATGGAAAGATGGATCCACCAGTACTTATTGAGCATTATGCATCTGATGCCGAACATTGGAGATACAGAGATGACTAGACATGTAAGCAATTATAAGATAGTTTGATGAAAATTGAGGCTATAATTTAAAAACAGTAGCAAACCAAATCAAGATGCAGATTCTGGGGTCCCAGGCCCTGAATTTCAATTTCCTGGGATGGAGGGGTCATAAATCTGCAGTGTAAAAATTTCCATAGATGACTCTTACATACATTGAAATTGAAAACCATCATTAGGTACAGGGTTTCCCAAATGTGCCCAATCATAAGAATCACCCACAAATAAATACACATGGTCAAGGGCCCCAGCCCAGGCCAAGAGGGTCAGAATATTTAGAAGAAGGAGTAGCAGTGGGATACTGTGTGTTCTTTCTCTGCTGGTCAGCTGGGCCTTGCTGGATATTTGATCCATCTCCCTGTCCTAAAGGAAAAGGGATAAGCAGAACTCCAATGACAGATTGTGGGGGATATTTTCCAATGGCACTGAGGACAGCCCTGGTTATGATTTTCTTCTTGGTGATGACCCTTGGACAAGAATTCCTAATTTAATTAATTAATTAGGAATTTCTCTCCGCTGGGAGCTAGGCTAAGATCACTCATCCAAACAGCATCACTTCAAATTCTCACAACACTAGGATGTCAACACTATTAACACATCCTGTTAGATAAAAATAATAAAGCTGGCACTCTAAGAGTTTGTAAAGCCTGCCAGAGGTCATCTAGCTAGGACTAAGGACTTAGAATTCCAGTCCAGGTCTGACTAGGTGGAACTCTCCATCAGTAATTACTATGATCCTTTATCGACCGCACGGCTGTCTATTCTGCACTAGGCCTCCCACCTGCCCGGACTTGCACTGTGTCTGCAAATTTTTCCTGCCAGGAACTTTCCTTCCCCCAGGCTAACTGGTACTTTGGCTCCACTAAGACCCACTAGAGTAACTGGACTTTGGATGGGGCTGGCCTAACAGCGGAATTGGGAGGCTAATTAGGAGGCTGTGGGATCACAGGACCTGCAGACAAGCCCTGCGTTACTGAATCTGTCAAATAGGGATATTGAAGTATACCTTGCCAGGCTGTTGTGAGAATGAAACAGCATAAATAAGGAGACTGTGCGTGTCTGGAAGGGCTCTGACAAATAGGAACTCCCTCCCCATCTCCAGCTGCCAGAGCAGGACTCCTCACTAAATCTGAGTGGCAGCAGCTTCTGTTGTTGCCAGGAAATAGGCTGGTGGGTATGAGACAATCAGTTCATGCTCTTGGAATGCTTTAGGTGTATTTTAAGTGCAGTAAAGACCAAGACCTTCCTCACCCACCTGCTTCCCTCCGCAGTGCCTCTGGCTGTGTCTGGCATATGGCAGGTATCAAATATTTTTTGAACGAACACTTCCCAATGAAGAAGTGCCAAGCCTGGTCACATCCATCTCCCTTAATTAAGTCTCCTTACAAGTATGGACTGCTTAGCCTAGAGGTTTAAAGAAATGGAGTATAGAGTCAGCCCACTTGGGGTTAAACCCTGCCTCCATCTGTGTGACCTGGAGCAAGTTCCCCAACGTCACTGTTTCCTCATCTGTAAACTGGGGATAACGTATCAACATCACTGCAGTGTCACGAGAAAGTAATGAATGAATGCATGTTAAGTCGTTAATACAGTGCCTCGCACCTGGCACATGTCATAAGGGTCAGCTATCATCACTGATATAATCTCCTCATCTCACAGATGAGAAAGCTAAGGCTCAGAGTGTTTAAATGACCCATCTGCAGTCACAGAGTGGGTCTGTGGCATGGCTGCTGCCTGGGACACCTAGCCATGTCCACTAGCCATTTATCTGGGCTGCTCAAGTTTTCCCTTGGACTTGAAAAAGTGTTCTGCAGGGGTGGGAGGCAGGGGGGAAGGCGTTTCCCCAATGGGAGCCCCTCACCCCTTGTCCCATCCCTCTACCTCTTGCCCCATACACACATTTCAAGCAGCTATTCTCTCCATCCGCTAGAGCAGGATGCCAAACACACATTAAAAGAAATGACCTGCGCTAAGCACCCACCATCTCAACACAGCTTATTAAAAATTAAGTCGCAAATTATAACACTCACTGGGGAAGACTTGCTTTCCTCCCAGTTACAGTTAATAGAAGAAAATTAATGTAGCAATTAACGGGGCTGCTCCTACAGCCGATGTGACATGTGTGGCCCACAGCTCTGTTCTCACCACCGCCAACGGCAGAACCAGGGCCGGAGCTTAATAAAGTTTTGCTTTTCCTGTGTTTAAACTCTTAGGCCATAACTTACTTAAGAAACACACAAAAAGGGATTATTTAACATTTTAGAGGTTCCCAGGAGCCATAAATCATTTTCACACACGCCATATTTGTTGAAAAGGACAGAATACATTCAATTTTACAGTATATTAAACTTCATCTAATTTGAACATAAGAACAGGCCAGCAAAATAAATGACCAATTTCTGAAGCCGAAATTACCATTTGGTTGGTGCCATTACAGAGCTGCCGGTATTTTATCATGTTCTTAACATAATATTGCTTGTCTAGCGATGCATAGTTATAATGCTATCCCAAATTAGAAGGCGGTGGAAGAGAAGTGCTCAGTTTTTTTTTAATAGGCGTCATTTGTCAGATGTTATTCTGAGGGCTTTGTGCTGATGATAATATGCAGATTAAAGGAGAAGTAAATAGGGGAAAAGGAGCCCCCACCGGGAGGAGAGGTCCCCACTGCTGAGCTTCTAGCGGCCTCAGCTGTCAGAGAGAGAGGGACGCCAGGTGGCCACAGCCCCCAACCCAGATAACAGTAATTAATTTACGCTGAAGACTTCCAGGGAAAGGGGGCTCGTGGGGTTCAACAAAAAGAAGAATGCCGCCTGGAATTCCAACGTGGGGTCTCAGCCTGGACAGTAACAATTGTCATCGCCACTGGCACAGCGCCGCGTCACTTACAAAACGCTTTCACATCCATTATCAGGCTGGACGTGCACAGAAGCCCTAAGAGGCAGTCGTCTCGTTTCCTAATTGAGCCTTTGTCAGAGAGGAGAGGACCCAGGCTTGGCAAGGAACAGGGACTGGCTGGAATGGTCAGTGCGGGGAAATGGCAGGGCGGTGACACAAAGCGAGGCTGGCCAGGCTCACTCACCAAGTCATTCATTCATTCCACAAACGAGGGAAGAACCAGCCGGTGCCAGACTTTGTGCCACAAACTGTGAGTGACAGGACTTGGACCCTGACTTTCTGGAAAGCTCGTGCTCTAAGGGGGCAGCGGAGTACATGTGTTAAATGCCTGGACTTGGAATTAATCAGCCTGTGTTCGAGTCCCAGCTTTGCTGCTTACAAGCTGTGAGATCTTAAGCAAGGTACATAACCTCTCTGTGCCTCATTTTTCTTATCCTCAAAAAGGGCCTAACAATACAACCTACAGCACAGAGTAATGAAAATTAAATCAGCTATGATGTACTTCAGACAGTGCTGGCTCACGATGAGCTGGCATTACCTGTTTTAAACAGTCACATCCTAACCCTGATCACGATCACTGCTCACCTGGAGTTCTCTGACTCCTAGCTGGTCATCAAGCCTCCTGTAGTCCGAGAAATGCCCCGGGACCTAGTGAAGAGACCATCATGCTGACCACACTGCACCCCAGCTTCTCACTGCCCCTCTGGTCAAGTCCCAACTCTTTATCCGACTTCATCTGACCCCTGCCCACCTCTCCAAGGGCTTCTCCCACCACTCGCCTCTCTAAACTAATTCTGCTCCTCAGCCGCACTGAAGGGCTACCCATTCCAGAATTTCGCTCATCTCTCTCTTGTTCTCTCACGCATTACTTTGAATCTGCAAAAGCCATTCCCTCTCCTTAGATGCCTCCTTCCTGTCTTGGCTGAAAGGTCCCCTCCTCTGGAAAGCCTGCATCCATGCTCAAGATGAGCTGGGCTGTGCCCTCTGCCCCCATGATTCCTCGTGTCTCCCTCGTTGTGACACTTTTCACATGGTAACACGACTACTGGCGGTCTTGCTGGCTGCTCCTAATACACCATGAGCACCAACAGAATCAAGGCTTTGTTTTTTCAAGGTCTCCATTGACATCCCAAGTACCAAGCACAGAGCCTGGCACACAGACGGTGCCCAGTACTTACTGGTTAAATAAATGAGTGAACACACGAGACCCAGCAGCCTCCGAGCCTGGCCATGGCCTCACTTTTTGTAACATCAAGACCCACAGGCTCGGGCTGGTGCCCAGCGTGTGCCAGGCCGAATCAGGGCTCCCTGCCTGCTGCAGATTTATGCACGTGGCTGCAGGGCCAGCCTCCCCATCACGTAAATCAACCTGCAGCAATCTGACTCCTGAGCTGGGCACCTCCTAAGCTCATAGCACTTTGTACAGGAGCCACGGGAATTAGGCATAAATCCACTCCTTGATTGAATAAGCAAACACCCCACCACTTGAAACGATTCACTAAATTACAATGCACAGTGACAGACTCGAGAAGAGTCTGAGCCCAGCATGATTAGCAATGGGACCTCCTCTGACTATGGCTTCCCCCACCTCTGCTCCTCCCTGCCCCACCTGCGACTTCTCTCCACCCACTCAACCATCAATCAGCATTCACTGAGCACCTACACCATGCCAGGTAGGTAGGTGCTTACACATAAATTACCTCATTTAAATTTAGTGCAGCAACCCCTGAAACTTGGAAACATTTTTTCTCACATTTTTTTCAGGTGAGGGAACTGAGGCTCCAAAAGGTTAAGAAACACTCAATATCACACAGCTAGTAAGTGGCATTTAAAGTAGCCCAAATACTGAAGCAGCCAGTGGAATGGTGATGACCAGGGGACAGGATGGGGATCTGGGGAATTGCTGTTCAAATGATATGAAGTTAGTGACCTCGGGTGAGCAAGTTCCAGCAATCTGCCAGACAGCACAGCCAACAGGAAGGTACTGTGTGCTGGAAGTTTGTTAATTTTCGGCACACACGGCTCATATTAGGTGTTCTTACCACTGAAAACAAACAAACAAACAAACAAACAAACCAAAAAGCCAAAAAAGAAAAAAAAATCTATCTCCTTCCCCCCAAAAAATGTGTGTGTGTGTGTGTGTGTGTGTACACAAGGAAACTTTTGAAAGCGAAGGATATGTCTGCTCCTTTGTGACGAAGCAAATGATTACACGAAAATCCATTCACACAAGTCGGCTCTAACCTGGCCATCAGGAGCAGCTTTTCTTTAGGGCACGTTGGTCGCCACAAGCACCGGAGCCCGGCTCTGGCCAGACGCAGACACGGCCGCGGCCCGGGCGCGGGGCAGCGCCGGCCTCCCCCGCTCCCGCCTGGCGACCCGGGTCCCCGCTGCTCTGCATGTAAACTCTGGGCACGTCCCTCTCTTTGGTGGAGCGGCGCCTCCTTTCCTAGTGTAAGAAGCTCTGGAAACAAAAGTACCTGCCTGTTTCAGATGCCAAGAAAGAAGGAGAAACGTCCATTCTCGTCACCGGCCTCCTCGGTGGGACCTGAACCGGGGCCGCTGGCGTCCCAAGCCAGCGCCCAACCGCCGCGCCCGCCGGCCGGCCCCTTCTCACTCCTGGACGCCCTCGTCACTCGGGGGGTCACTGAGGTGGAGCCGAAACAGACAAATAACAGGAACCGCCAACAGGAAGCGGCGCAGTCTGGTGGCATGCATGCCCTCCCCCGCGCCAAGGTACGTATGTGTGCACACCAAACCACTGGCGCTATCATGTAAGTCGTGGACTTACACAGGCATCTCTGAAAAAATAGGAGTTCATTAGCAAAAACAACATAGCCTTGATGTAGTTATCACACCTAAGAAAAACCAATTAATCGGAGGCCCAAGATGGCGGCGGCGAAGGCGGACGCGGACCTCGCCCTCCCACGTGCCGCGCGGGTAGCAATGACTCCCGCGCGCTCCCCGGGCCTGAACGACCAGCTCCGACCACCAACAGGCGACGGGCACCTAACAGAGGCTGGGGAGCCGCCCGATGGGCCGCTGACCACCGCTCCGCGCCCTCCTTGTTTGTCCACAGCGCGGCAGGGGCTCTGCCGGGCTCTGGCCTACCTGCTGGGCGAGTGCAGCGCGGTCACAGCGACGTCACCTGGAGCCTCCGGCCTCTGACCAAAGGGAACAGGAACCACAGGGCGTCACCGCGTCCACCTGCCATTCCTGTCAGGAGCTGCTCCTGCCTGCAGTTATCGTGCGCGCGGCGCCGGAAGTGCCTGTCAGGCCCCGGGCGCGGAAAGTGCCTGTCAGGCCCCGGAAGTGCCTGTCAGGCCCCGGAAGTGCCTGTCAGGCCCCGGGCCTCGGAAGTGCCTGTCAGGCCCAGGCCCCGAAACTGTCTGTCAGGCCCCAGGCCCCGGAAGTGCCTGTCAGGCCCCGGAAGTGCCTGTCAGGCCCCAGGCCCCGAAACTGTCTGTCAGGCTCCAGGCCCCGGAAGTGCCTGTCAGGCCCAGGCCCCGAAACTGTCTGTCAGGCTCCAGGCCCCGGAAGTGCCTGTCAGGCCCCGGGCCTCGGAAGTGCCTGTCAGGCCCAGGCCCCAGAAGTGCCTGTTACGCTCCAGGCCCCAAAACTGCCTGTCAGGCCCCAGGCCCCAGAAGTGCCTGTTAGGCTCCAGGCCCCGGAAGTGCCTATCAGGCCCAGGCCCGGGTAGTGCCTGTCAGGCCCCAGGCACCAGAAGTGCCTGTCAGGTCCCAGGCGCCGGAAGTGCCTGTCAGGCCCCAGCCCCGGGTAGTGCCTGTCAGGCCCCAGGCCCCAGAAGTGCCTGTCAGGCCCAGGTCCCGAAACTGCCTGTCAGGCCCCAGGCCCCGGAAGTGCCTGTTTCGCCCCAGGCCCCGGAAATGCCTATCAGGCCCAGGCCCGGGTAGTGCCTGTCAGGCCCCAGGCCCCGGAAGTGCCTGTCAGGCCCCGGCCCCGGAAGTGCCTGTCAGGCCCCAGGCCCCGGAAGTGCCTGTCAGGCCCCGGAAGTGCCTGTCAGGCCCCAGGCCCCAGAAGTGCCTGTCAGGCCCCGGAAGTGCCTGTCAGGCCCCGGGCCCCAGAAGTGCCTGTCAGGCCCCGGCCCCGGAAGTGCCTGTCAGGCCCCGGCCCCGGAAGTACCTGTCAGGCCCCGGGCCTCGGAAGTGCCTGTCAGGCCCCAGGCCCCGGAAGTGCCTGTCAGGCCCCGGAAGTGCCTGTCAGGCCCCAGGCCCCAGAAGTGCCTGTCAGGCCCCGGAAGTGCCTGTCAGGCCCCGGGCCCCAGAAGTGCCTGTCAGGCCCCGGCCCCGGAAGTGCCTGTCAGGCCCCGGCCCCGGAAGTACCTGTCAGGCCCCGGGCCCCGGAAGTACCTGTCAGGCCCCGGGCCCCGGAAGTGCCTGTCAGACCCCTGCCCCGGAAGTGCCTGTCAGGCCCCGGGCGCGGTAAGTGCCTGTCAGGCCCCGGAAGTGCCTGTCAGGCCCCAGGCCCCAGAAGTGCCTGTCAGGCCCCGGAAGTGCCTGTCAGGCCCCGGGCCCCAGAAGTGCCTGTCAGGCCCCGGCCCCGGAAGTGCCTGTCAGGCCCCGGCCCCGGAAGTACCTGTCAGGCCCCGGGCCCCGGAAGTACCTGTCAGGCCCCGGGCCCCGGAAGTGCCTGTCAGACCCCTGCCCCGGAAGTGCCTGTCAGGCCCCGGGCGCGGTAAGTGCCTGTCAGGCCCCGGAAGTGCCTGTCAGGCCCCAGGCCCCAGAAGTGCCTGTCAGGCCCCGGAAGTGCCTGTCAGGCCCCGGGCCCCAGAAGTGCCTGTCAGGCCCCGGCCCCGGAAGTACCTGTCAGGCCCCGGGCCCCGGAAGTGCCTGTCAGGCCCCAGGCCCCGGAAGTGCCTGTCAGGCCCCGGAAGTGCCTGTCAGGCCCCGGCCCCGGAAGTACCTGTCAGGCCCCGGGCCCCGGAAGTGCCTGTCAGACCCCTGCCCCGGAAGTGCCTGTCAGGCCCCGGGCGCGGTAAGTGCCTGTCAGGCCCCGGAAGTGCCTGTCAGGCCCCGGGCCTCGGAAGTGCCTGTCAGGCCCAGGCCCCGAAACTGTCTGTCAGGCCCCAGGCCCCGGAAGTGCCTGTCAGGCCCAGGCCCCGAAACTGCCTGTCAGGCCCAGGCCCGGGTAGTGCCTGTCAGGCCCCAGGCACCGGAAGTGCCTGTCAGGTCCCAGGCCCCGGAAGTGCCTGTCAGGCCCCAGCCCCGGGTAGTGCCTGTCAGGCCCCACGCCCCGGAAGTGCCTGTCAGGCCCCGGGCGCGGTAAGTGCCCTCTCATCACCTTTACAGACCAGAAGGGAGAAGCAGGTCATCATTAAACTGATGAAAGAAAGGGCCCCACAACGTGGAATAACTTACCCAGCAAGGTGGTCATTCAGAATTGAAGGAAAGAGAAAGATTTCCCAGAAAAACAAAAACTAAAGGACTTCATCACCATTAAACCAGCTACAGGAAATGTTAAAGGACTTTCCTTAAGCGGAAAAGGGAAGGCCATAACCAGAAATAAGAAAATGTGAGAATGGAAGCCCTCGCAGGTAAAGCCAAATGTTCAATAAATACAGGAAGGCAGACATTTAAAAACTACAAAGGTTAAAAGAAAAAAGTAACTCAAACTGCACTAGGTAGTTAGGAGATACAGAACACAAGATCTAAGATAAGCGTCAATAACACAAAACATGGGGCGAGGAGGGGAGTAAAATGTGGTCCTTATAGAATATATTCCAATTTACACACTTATCAGTGTAAAATAGACTGCTTTCGATAAAGAAAAATAAACCTCAAGGTAACCACAAACCACATTTACACAAGGAGCACAGAGAAAGGAACCCAAACAAAACACTTAACAGGAAACCACAAGGGAAGAGGTTGAGAGAAGAACAAAGGAACAGAGGAGAACCATAAAAACAACTAACAAAATGGCAGTGAGTGTATACTTACCAAGAAACGTTAAGATGCCCTTGCTACCTAAATTAACATGCAGATTCATTTCAATCCCTATCAAAATACCAATGGCATTCTTCTCAGAATCAGAACAACTAATTGTAAAATTCATATGGAACCACAAAAGAATAGTCGAAGAAATTTTGAGAAAAAACAAAGGGAGATATTACACTACCTGATATCAAACTGTACTACAAAGTTACAATAATCAAAATAGCATGGTACTGGCATAAAAACAGACACATAGATCCATGAAACAGAATAAAGAGCCCAGAAATAAAATGAAGAAAGAAAATAACAAGATCAAACCTGTAGGGTAAAATTGTTTTGGGCTTGTTTTTTTGCATTTTATGTGTATCTTATCAGCATCTCTATGGGATCCTGTTAATCATTAAGTACCTTACTAAAGTAATGTACCATTCTTGGTATGTTTACTTTTTCATTGTTTTTCTTCAAATCAAAGTTTTATTTTATCTTATTTGGAAAACAAATGAAGAAAAATTAATTGATAGGGTCCATATGCCACTTGGAAAGGAAGAGCTATAAAGAGGCTGATCTTTCACATTTAAGCAATAAATAACCCTTTTATTTCTGTCTGTAAATAATACGGATACTTGTTTAGGTCCGCTACTGACTATTTAGTCACATGCCAGCCACCTAATAATTATATTGAATTATAGTTACTCAATTAAATTATTTTATAAGTTAATAGTGAATTTGATTTGTAATTTATGACAGTGATTTATAATTTGACAGTTTGGAGAATTCTGATAAGCTTAAAAGTATGAGATGATTATTTGAGTCCATCTCTATTTTGACCTTTAAAAACATTCAGAACAGTTATATTTGATGTCAGAGGGTAGTAGGTTGGCGGAGGGGGTTATCACTTTGTGAGGAGTGTAAATGTCTATTACATTGTTTTGTACACCTGAAACTAATAAAAAAAACCTTCAGACTCTGTTTCAAAAAGGACTCACCTAAACTTAAATTTTCCACTTGTAAATAAAGAAAAAAATAATTATTTGATATTAGTAAATACCCAATTAGTATTTACATTTCCTTGACTGTCTTAAAAATTGTTATACAGTGCAATTGATCTACATCCAAATGAAGTTCACATATTGTGATTAATTGACATGTCCCTTAACTCTATTAATATATAGGTAGGTCCAGCCTCCATATGTTTTCCTTGTAATAGATAAAAGGCTCAGACAAAAAAAATCAGACATCGGTATACATGTAGATGCAAAAATGACACAGACATAAAACTAGTCATGACATAGTGCACAGACATAAATACAGACAGCTAGAAAAACAAATTGAGTCATTTGTTCTGAGGAGTTTCTCATAGACTGAATTTTGCCAATTGCTCCTCTATCCCTCATATTTCCTATAAATTGGCGGTAGACCCAGAGGCTTGATTAAATTCAACTTCATTTTTTTTATTGTCTCTATTTTTGTGATGCCTTTGCTAATCAATAACTAGATCCACTAATTCATTTGGAGTTGCAAACTGGTGACATTTATGAGTATACTACATTATTTCTTCTTTGTTCATTAGGTGGGATATACAATTAATATAAGAAAGGCAGGATAAATGCTTAATTCTTCCCTTATCGATTTTCAAAACAGTGACATGGTTCTCCAGGATTTTCCAACAGTAAACAATGAATTGTTTTATTTATTTATTTATTTATTTATTTATTTATTTATTCATTCATTTATTTTTAGAGGGCAGTGTCACTGGCCCACATATGTGGGACCAAACCGGGGCCACTGGCATCCCAAGCCAGCTCTTAACCACTGCGCAACTCTGCCGGCCCTGAATTGTTTTATTTTTTTAGAATCTTCATGAAATCATGAATTTAAATAAACTTGCTACGTTTTAATCCATTGACATTTAGTATTTTTAGTGATATTCTAATTGTCCTATTTTTGGCCAGTGGGATCGTATTCATGTGGTTTCTGAGTCCTTGACTCTGACAGCCTTCATGCTTTCTAGAATGACAAGAAATCTCAGGCTCATTCTCTACCCTAATTGTGGATTCAGCCATTTTGCCAATCACCCTTGGTTGCTTTGAGTGGAACATGGTATTTAGAGATCCTACTATGAACCTAGGAGTGGCCATTGTCGGTGAGTTGGTCCTTGTTTCTGGGCCTTTTCAGTGGACTCCATACTTATTCATCATTTCCCCCTCTTTAGTCTGCACTTACCCTATCTCCCTCCTTGTTGAGAGAGAGAACGACTTGTTCCACACCTGATATGACTACGCAATTCCTACCACCTCCTGTGCTCTGGGGAAGACTATCATTATAGGGGGAAGAGGCATAGGTCCGGGGAAGAGGCATAGGTCCAACGAAGGAATGTGGACTCAAACTCCCTGTAATGTTAGAGCTAGCATTTGGATTAGAGCCTGGTAGTGACTTATGCTGGTAGTTACTTACACTGTTTCTATGAAATAGAACTTGTAAACATCTTGTAACTTCCTTATTCATATTATTCATCCAACCCTAGCAAGTGGCCCAGTGGAAGGACTTGTACAGAAAATAAATCAGCATTTTCATTACCCAAATAGTGCTTTCTACATCACGTGGATTTAGCACAAAGAAGTGAAGGTCTGACTGGCTGAGACAGGAAAGAGAGAGCCTGGGAATTCATGGGACAGGAGACATTCTGCTACACTGAAAGAATCTGCAGAAGTTTATCAAGCACAGAAAAATAGACCTTTGAGGTATAGGTATTGCCTACCAAAGGAATAAATTGTGTGCTTGTGTGACAGTCCTTGTGAGTGAGTTGAGCTGGACTGGGATGAGCCAAGACGATACAGATGCTGCCATACCATGTGTGAAGGCCAAGGGCCTGAATGAGAGCATGACAGTGACAGAGCTAGAAACTCAGAGTATTTGGCCTGTACCCTTCCAGGTATGTTCTGCAAGCACAAATGCATGTCATGAAGCAAGAATATTCAAGACCTATGGCAGATGAACTTAAGTCAGGGTGGATCCAAAAGAAAAGTAAGGTTTCCATAGGGCAGGTGACCTTGCCCAAAACTCCCCTTCCCAATGAACCTCCTTTCTCTGTCATTGTAATGACCCTAATTAACATCATAAGAGGAAATGAAAATGTAGATTGACTGTCACTGGCAATCAGGAGGTGGTAGCTAAAACTTTTTCCAGTTAACCCCTTGCTTCCTGACACTTGATCAATTTGGCCTCATGGACAGCTCAGAAACCTGACAGTTTAATTTCTTCGCCCACTCTGCTTTGTAGATTATTTCTGCTTTGTAATAATTGTCCTCAAGTCACTGGTGTGGCAGCCTTTGTTCTGTCTCTTAGAATCTCAGTGATCATGGTGATTAGAACAGCTCTTTTCATATCTTTATTTTCCTACCATACGGTTGCTGACACAGTAACAGGCCCAAGAAAATGCTCCATAATAAATGCTTTTTTTGTTGATAATTGGATTTCAATTTTTGTCTATATCCTTCCATATCTTTTTAAATGTCAGATAATTAGTCAAGTACCAAGTACATGTAGAAAAGCATGGTCCCAAGTAATTCATTGTAAGTTCACTGTCTTTCCATCCGATACTCCCTGCTCAGTGTACGGGTCTGAAACACACACTCTCAGGCCCTTCCCATGAGCTCCTGTGGCACCAGCCAAAGCCAACGACAGAAGCAGTCTTTATCCTGTTTTGTTACTTGATATAATTTTTCTTGACCCGGCTCAACCTTCTCTGAGACATTCTGATCATACTGGCTCCAAGCAGAGTAGCAGCTGGGTGCACTGTGTCCTCGGGGGAAGAAGCCCTGGGGGTGGGGTGTGGTCCTCTCAGTTTGGAAAAGCTGCCGACCTGTCTCAAAAGCATCCACAATCCAAGTGGTGTCCTTCTGTTAACACACGCTCCCACCATCACAATCAAGTTGAGGGGACAGAGACAGACAAGGCAAAATTGCTCTCAGACAGGCCAGGAATGGGAAGGCATCGTATGGAAGGAGGGAGAAGAAACCAATTTGATTCTTGCAGGCACGTGATGGAACTGTTTTATTAGGTCCACAAACAAGCCTGGGCTTTCGGCACTGTTGCCTCCATTTTGCAGTCAGTAACTAGTAGATCCCATCCCGGTCTGGACACAAGGGACTGTGAGCTTTCAGTACAACACTTGCCTGCTGCGTGCCAGAGCCCAAGCCACAGGCAGAACCAAATCTAAAGGCTGGTGGTGAAGATCCTGCAGGCGGCCCAACCATCCCAAGGATTCAGGGCCCCGAATAGTCAGGAAGTTAAGCGCAGCCTGAGGCCTCCACCGGGCAAGTGGGGACACAGGACAAGCCTGAAGTCCTGGGTTGGGAAGTAAGTCAGTCCACCTCTACCACTAGCTCCTGACCCACCATCCCTCGTGTCTCCTAAGATGTCATAGCCACTTCCTAGCTGCTCTCCCTGAAATTAGGCTCAATCAACAGCCCATAGCAGTGGTTTCCTGTGAGTGAGGTCCCACCTCGCCTTCATTCAGAACTCTTTAATGGCTCCCCCTTCCTCTGAGAATAAAAGCTGAAGCTCTCACAGTGACATACAGGGCTGCCCATGCTCAGCATCACACGTCTGGGACTGGGTTTACTGCTGCAGCCCTGGTGCCTGCCATCAAGAAGCAATCGGGCAGAAGCCAGTGCAGGTCAGTTTGCTGAGGTCAGCGCAGGAGAGAAAGTTTCCCGGTGGTTCCTGCTTCCCAACCTTCACCCTTCATGGAGTCTCTTCCCCTTGGCAGTGGGTGGGACCTGGGGCCTGCTTCTAAGCAACAGAATATGGCAAGGCTGAGGTGACATGTGTGATTATGTGCACGTGACCATGTCCTAAGACCCCAGTGTGCCTCTTGTTGGAGTCTCTCTTCTTTCCTGTTGGCTTTGAATAAGCACGTCCCCATGTTGTGGGCTACCTGTGTTAGGAGGCCCACATGTCCAGAACGTGAAGGTGGCCTCTAGGTGCCAAGGATGGCTGCAGCCAAAGACGAGCAATAAACTGACCCTCAGTCTCATGACCATAAGAAATAACAAGATTCCAACAAGGGTGCATCCTTTGCCCAGCCAACACCTTGACTGCAGCCTTGTAAGACCTGAGCGGGGGACCCAGCTAAGCCATGCCTGGCTCACAGGACTGCATGACAATGAATGCATGTTGCTTTCAGGCGCTAACGTGTTAGTGATGTGTTATGCAGGAGCAGAAAATAAATACAGACAGGCACGTCCCCATGGCCTGCTGTCCTCCACGTGGACATTCCTAGGTCTAAGATGATGTGTCACTTAGCTCTTGCTGTGTACCAAGCCACTGCCAGTGGCTTAAAACAACAGCCACACATGCTTATGACTGTGGGATAAGCGAGTGTTTGTTGTGGCGTGGCCAATGGGACCCATCTCTGCTGGATGCTCCATGCTCTCTGAGGAGCTGGCAGGTCAGGTGGGCTCTGTGGTGGCCTCACTCACAGGTGGGACTTTGGCAGGCTGTTCGCTTGTGTGACAGGACCACACAGCTCATCACCCAGCAGGCCAGCTGGGCCTCATCACGTGACGGTCTTGGGCATTGAAGGGCAGCGTGGAGAGTGGACCACAATGGCACTGGTCTAGAGTGGGACCAGGTCTCTTCCATGGCGAGAATCGCTGGTCAGGGGGCACCCAAAGGACTTCAGCTATGGTCCCCATGAAACCTGAGTTTCAGGCTTGCCTCCCTCACCCTTTCCTTAGCTTCCCAGCTGCTGACCTTCATTCCTGCAGCCTGTTCCCTTACACCCCAGCAGTGCCATCCTTGTCCCATCTCCCAGAAGGTGTCCCGGCGACGGCAGGCCCTGCTGCTCACTTTGCCACATGATGAAATGCAGCAGCTCGATGAAGGGCCACAGCCCAAGGGACAGGTCACAACTTGTGCTGTCACTGAGGAAAAGCCAGCAGAGGACTTCAGAAGACTCAATGCTGTGGAGAAACTCGGTGCGAGGACCCCAATCCCACCTCTTTCCAAGACCCTGAACTAGAACAGTGTCTGGTGCAGTGGGTCTCAAAGTGTGGCCCCAGACCAGCGGCGTCTGTGTCACCTGGGAACTTGTTGGAACGCAGAACCTTGCCCTGCCCCAGACCCGCTGAGTGAAATCCCCCAGTGGGGAGGGCAGGCGCAGGACTCTGAAGTTTAGGCAGCCTACAGACAACGCTGACACGCCCGACACTGAGAACCACGGTTCCGTGAAAGTTCAGAATGACGGCTATGTGGAAACTAAATGATGTTTTGGGCAGCCAGTGCAGGAGGTGCGTTTTCAACAGGCTGCCACCCACATGCTGAAGTCCACCATCTGGGGGCTATGGTACCCACTCCCTCCTATTACCTGTCTGCTCAGTGAGACGCAATGAGAATCTACTGAGCATTTTGTCCGCCACACAGTGCCTGCTCTCCCCTGGCCTGGAGACATGTGAACAGGTAATTACACGAGTGTAGAGAGCAGTAGACCTGGTCGTGCCTTTGAAACCAGCAGAGAGAGGGGCTGACTGGAGCATCAGCAAGGTTCTCCGAGGACGTCTTCTTGACCTGGGTCTGCCCAGGGGATAGTCATTCCTGAGACTCAGACAGGGGAGCGGAGCCGAGGCAGCCCAGCGGGCCAGGCCAGGATGTTGGCAGAAGAGAGCACGATGCGCTCAACGCCCAGCAGTGCCCTGGAACTGTGAGGGCTGCAGTGTCAGAAATAGGGCGGGGGGCAAGGACTCTGGGACATGGGGAACACAAGAAGATGTTGTCCTCAAGAGCCTGCTGCAGTCAGATTTTGCACAGGGAAAGCGTCAACTCTTCACTCTAGGCTCATCCCTTCTTACCGCTGGTTCCTTCAGTAAAACCTGTCAGCTCCTGAGATCAATATTTCTGTTTCTTCTCCCAGCTTCTCTTATCACAGTGCTTCAAACAGGGCCTATATCTGTCTCAGCTCGCACCTGTCAGTGCTTGCTGCAGAGATGAGAGTGTGCTGTGGGAAGTGGTGCATTTCATGGCGGTATTCGCTCACTGTGGGAGCGAGTGTGTGTGTGTGTGTGTGTGAGTGTGTGAGTGTGAGTGTGTGAGTGTGTGTGTGAGTGTGCATGCGCCCCTCAGCTCTATTTCATTCTCAAGGGGGGGGTCTCCCTGACAGACAAAAATGGCACTAGCAATTCAGAGTTTGCATTTTGTCTTCACAGGAACCCTGGCAGAATGGGAGAATCTCTTTCATAACCCCATCGAAATTACCTGGATTAGGTCGCATTGTCCTGCCCGTCTCATACCGTATGCCCATCCCTGAATCAGCCCCTGTGATGGAGAAATGCCCCATTATCCAGGCTTAAACCACACGCCCCGCCCTGGATCCAAAGATTGTGGAGTATGCCCTGAAGATAAAGCAAGCCTGCATCCCAGAGGGAGAAGTAGGGGTAAGGTTCCGGTCAACAAAATAACAACGAGATGTGCACTACACCTGGGTCCAGGAGTCAAGTGTCCTATGCAGGGTCTTCATTAAAAATACCAGGAGGAGGGGCCGGCTGGCGCGGAGGTTAAGCGCTGGCTTGGAAGCCAGCAGCCCCGGTTTGGGTCCCACATATGAGGGCCAGTGACACTGCCCTCACACACACACACACACACACAAACACCAGGAGGAGGTGAGATGCTTAACTATCATCTTCTGTCCTCATCAAGTAAGGTCCTGCATTGGCTCTAGTGCTGTCTGAAAGACTGGACTGTCACTCTTGAACACATGCCTCATAAAACGCCAGGGGGAAGGATGCGCTCCCAGCCCTCTTTGCAGCTATGAGCAGTTACGTGACTACAAGCTGGCTGACACTAAAATGATAAGGCAGGGGCTCCCCTGATCTCTCATCTCCTCCCCACTACACTGGAGAAGTGGGGCAGCTGAATGATCCACAAGAGGAGGCGCCAGGTGGAGGAAGTACCACCGCCACTCAACCCGCCTGCCACCTGTCTACCTGTGGACTGCTCCGTGAGAGAGAAACAAAACTGCCTTTCATTTAAGGTCATTATTATAGCAGCTTCGCCCAGACCTAACTAATAAACTATCCTTGTAATTCACCCAAAGCATCTCCCTTTAACCCCTTTCAACCTACTGATAGTCATTCTATCCTTCCCACATTTTCTAATTCACTGCCAGAGACCACAGCTTAGCTCGTAACACCGGCCTCAGCACCTTGGCTCTGAAGCTTCATTTTCCAGATGGGAAAAGTGAGGACCAAAGACGTATGACCATGGAGTGCTGGAGTGAGGAGCAGAACACAGATCGATCCCATCTCAAGGGCGTCTTGGAGTTCATTTGAACATCCGTCACCTCAGGGGACAATCCTCCCAAAGACTGTGGTGACATTCTCCCTCCACGAGACTGCCAGAGCTCCTAAAACATAGATAACATCTTCATTTAATAGGAAACTGAGACCCCAAGGAAAACTCAGCTGATTTCACTAATGTTCTCTTTTGAGGATTTTCCATACAGTGATTTAGAGCAGTTTCATCATAAGGGCCTAAGGGGTTCCATGGGAGGGGCAGGGAGGGAGGGGAGGGGAGGGGAGGGGAAAAACTACTACAGATTATATTGTAGTGAAAATCTTTGTACACATAGATACTTTTCTAGAATTATACCTAGAAAAAAATTTGAGAATATAGGTATATGTGTGTATATATGTTTTAACTTTCTGAAAGGAGAATATTAATTACCGTTGCTATTTATATATTTTATAAAATCCATTTTAGTTTACATAAGCATGGTGTGTATGCGTATGTATGAATATCCAGGCCTGGTTAAAAAAAAAAGAACATAAAACAAATAAAATAATTATTATATTTTGATAAACTTACATTAAAATGTGCTCTGCAACACAGAGTAGGGGCATCCAGCCAAACTTGGGATCAGGGAAGGCTTCTGGGAGGTGACATTTCAGCTGAATGATGGGGGTGTCACTCAGGGAGAGTGTGGGAGGAGGGCGGGATGCAGGAAGTAGCCCGAGAAAGGGCACAGAGGTGAGGGGGATCCCAGTGGGCTGTTCGCCCGCTTCCAGCCTGCACCACCAGAGCCCCTTGGGGAGGAGGAGGTGCTGGGTGTGCGGCTCACTGGGTGAACCACCAGGCGTCCAGTTTGGGCCGGACCCATCTATCTTGACGTTTCCATCTCTCCAGAAGTGAATAATTTCCCACTCTCTTCTAGTGTGACATTTTTTCTCCAAAGCCATGGTCTGTAAAATTAGATGTCTCCAGCAGCAATTCTCTGAACGGAAGAAGGCAGGTTCTGAGCCCAGGCTGGAAGATGTGTGTGTTTCCGTCTTCTGCCAGGAGAGCTGGATGGAGCCCAGACGCAGCAATTGCCAGAGACATTTGGGAGGAAACGGAGAGTGTGAAAGACACGGGATTTTCGCATGCGACAGGCTTACACCTCTGATGCCTTGGGTATAAAAACACACAGAAGGCTGCTGAGGCGGGTTGGGCTGACAATAAACGTGGAGCTGTAGGCTGCAGAGTTTTGACAGGGCCGGAAGCCCGTACATGGCCGGAAGCCCGTACAGGGCCGGAAGCCCGTACATGGCCGGAAGCCCGTACATGGCCGGAAGCCCCGTACATGGCCGGAAGCCCGTACATGGCCGGAAGCCCGTACATGGCCGGAAGCCCGTACATGGCCGGAAGCCCCGTAAGGACTCAGCTCCTCTTCGCTTCTTCATCCTCGTGTCCTGTCCTGGCCGCAGCCACTCTGAAATCCCGTCACTTCCTTCGAGCCACCATATTGTCCCTTCATTCTAAGCCTTGCTGTGTCTATGCAGAGAATATTGGTACACGCTTCCTCTGTGACTTGACCAAAGCAACTCAAACGGCCTTTCCTGGCCCAGCCCATCTCCCGAAGGAGACTGTTTTCCATGTTCGTCCACAGGGCACTCCACGTACCCTCGCACTGCCTTCACCACTAGCCCACCCATGGCCTTTAAACTTGTCCATCTGTCCTGCCAGCTGTACTTTCCCCAAACACAGAGTATGTGCACCTTCTCATCACCATATATCTGGCACGTAACGAAGTGCCTTGTATACATTGTCAATAAATACTTCATGAAGAAATGAGTGATTAGATGAAGTTAGGGAAGAAAATTTAGGGCTAACATAAACCACGTCGTCATGTTACCTGGAGAAACTGATACCTCAGAGCTAGAAAGCCAGACTCAGCATCAGGCTTCCCGGTTCCCATCAGGCCAGGCCAATGACCACCCCAAAACCATGAATTGGGTACAAAGTGAGTATCCTTAGGATTTGTTTGTAAAAAAAAAATCAGGGGTTAGGGCGGCCAAGTGGCGCGGTGGTTAAGCGCTGGCTTGGGAAGCCAGCGGCCCCGGTTCGGGTCCCACATATGAGGGCCAGTGACATTGCCCTCAGAAAAAAAAAAAATATTGGGGGTTATGTCTCAGAATGGGGTTTGAGGACCTTGAGGCCGTAGTGTGAAGACCTGACTACATTACCATGCGGTGTGCCTGCTCCTGGTCTGTGTGGGGTCCTCCTTCCAGGGCCCACATCCAGCTCTCCGCCCCCATGGATTCAGGCACTCAGGATCTTACCCACCCCCCACGCTGCCCTGGTGTAGAAGCCCCAGGGCCTCCGCCCAGATCTGCTGGTCCTCCTCCTGAGGCAGCCTCAGCACCTGCGTTTTCCATCGACAATGAAGTCACCTCCCCCGACCTCCGACACAAAGACATGTCATCTTAGAATTGTCCAAACTCACCCTTGACATTATCTTTTATGCCACCAAATCCAGGCAGGGGCCAGCAGGGACGTGTATGTAAAACCTCACTCCTAGAACAGAACTAAACAGAAATTACATTAGGATTTTCCACAGAAGCAGAAGCAATGGAGTATGTGTACATAGTATACATGTGTACATATATGTGAAATGTACAGGAGATATATATATATATACACTATCTATACAAACACATAAGTAGATATATATATATATACAAAGCAGAGAGATACAGGTAAGTTTTATTTGTATTGATTTATTACAAAGAAGTGGTCTGTGGGGGCTGAAGGGCTCAGGCCCAGGGAGCCACTTGCATAGCCCCCCGGCCGAGTCTGAGTGCCTGAGAAGTAGGCGAGTTCCTAGTGTAAGTTCCCATCTGAGTCTGATCCCATGGTGCCCAAGGCAGAGGCCCAACGTCCCAGCACCAGTATAGGCAGAGAGAATATATTATAAATGTAACCATGTTCAGATGGTTATCAAGGCGCTCGGCCTAGGTGGTAAGAGAACCTGAGTTGGGCAGTAGCATTGAAGCTGCACAGACACAGGCCATGGAAGCCACCGGAGGAGTCTCCATGTGACCCAGTTCCCGTTAGAGCAGGTCGCTCGGGGCCGTGCTTTCTGTCCACAGGCCGGCGGGCTGTGAGCAGAGGCGCGGGCGTCAGTGCTGGCTGAGGCAGTTAACAGTCGGGCCTCCTTCACCCACTCCTTCCGGGCTGCACTTGAGGTCTACATTTAACACAGGGTGTGGCTACATAATCGCAACACATTTCCAACCATTTATGAAATTTTCAGAATCACAGAAAGAGGGAAGAATTGCAGCAAACACCCATATACCCATTGCCTCGTTTCCATAATTAACCTCTTATTATTCTTGCTTTATCACACATCAGTCAATCCTCTATCCATCGTTCATGTTTTTTGTTTTTTGTTTTTAAAACTGTATCTGATTTAAAGAGAGCAAGTAATAAACCTTGGTTAGGCTGAAGCACTGAGATTTCAAATTTCTCTGTTTCATCCATCAATATCAATTATTCTAACTACTAAACATGACTCAGACCTAAAATCAACTTACTTAATTCTGAGAGTTTGGCCTTGCAGCTATTCAGACACTGCTTTCCAGCCCGATTGGGAGTAAAAGAACGAACAGAATTTTTGCAGGGAGGAAAGTATCAAAGATCTATATATCTGCTGTCCCTGCAGAAGAGGCCTACACGGTCTCTAAGTGGTAAGCAAATTTTTCTGCATGAGGGGTAATTTATTAAAAAAAAGATAAAATTTATCAAAATAAATTATTTCATCATATAAGAAAACTCAATGTGTATAAATCTCCCTGATCTTTTATTCAACCCTCCTCATCTCTGAAAGGATTTTATTTTCATTTTAATATGAAAATTTTTATTGAGGTAAAAGTCACATAACATACAATTAACCTTCTTAAACAGCATGATTCGGCGGCAGTGAGTATATTCACAGTGCCGTGCAGCCAACAGCTCTCTCTAGGCTCAGAGCTTTACCATCATCTGTAAACACGCCCCATACTCATTAAGTAACCCTTCCCCATGCTTCTGCCCCTCTCTCACTGGTAACTTCTACTTTACTTTCCCTCCTTATGGATTTTATCCAGATTCTATGAAGAACTCAAAAAGACAAAACAACCTAATTTTTTAAATGGGCAAAAGACCTGAATAGACATTTCTCTAAAGATATATTAGTATAAATGGCCAAGACGCACATGAGAAGATGTTCAGTGTCATTGGTCATTAAGGAAACACAAATCAAAGCCACAGCGAGGTGCCATTTCACATCCACCGTGATAGCTTTAATATTTTTCCTGGAAAATAACAAGTGCTCATGAGAATGTGGAGAAATAGGAACATTTGCACGTTGCTGGTGGGAATATAAAGTCGTGCAGCCACCCGAGAAAACAGTGGAAGTTCCTGAAAGCACTACACACGGGTGTGCCATGTGACTTGATATCTCCCTCCTAAGTATGTGCCCAAGAGAAATGAAAACATATCTCCACACGCTAACTTGTACATGAATTTTTATAGTAGCATTATTTATAATAGCCAAAATGTGGAAACAACCCAAATGCCCATAGATGGATGGATAGCTAAACAAATTGTATACACACACAATGGGATATTTTCATTTTTAAAGATAAATCTCAGAAGCAATTTTTAAAAATTTATTTATCTTTCCTTGACTGACTCTGTGACTCGCAGATACTTAACTGCAAAATAAGGTCCGTTCCACCACAGCTTTCAATATCGCATTATTTTGAAATACGTGTTTCCAATTGCAATTGAAGCCAATGGCAGCGCTCTCAACATTTGAAAACAGGTCACCTCTATACGGTTTCACTGAGACTTTCTTTCACTAGTTCCGCTTCCATGATTGATATTAAACACAACAACAATACATTTAGAAAATAACCCTCATCAGTTTCCCTATTTCAGATCAAATCCCTCTGTGCTTGCCCCGGCCGGGTTGCCTACAGGAGGGGACACACAGGAGTCCTGTGGGGCTGAGCTGCGCCTCCCAAGCTCTGCACAATCCTGGCTAGATGGCGAACTAGATCCCAAGTTCTCGTGTTCCTCTCTGCTCCTCACTCCTGGTCCACTCCTGGGTCCACACAAGCTCGGTTCAGTGCCATGGATTTTGCATCTGCAGCAATATTCTCCCTCTAGCTATTCCCATGGCTTCCTCTCTTTATTTGGGTCTCAGCTGACTATGGGCTCAGGAAATTCTTCCCTGACTGCCTGCTCTACTTGCAGACCCAAGGCAGATCCCCTCCAAATATCCCTCAGTGCATATTAGTTATTTCAAATTTAAGTTACTTAAAAATCAGTCAATAAAAGAAGGGCACGTTGACCCTCCCTGCATTCACGGACGCAGGAAATAAATCTCTCCTGTGAAAGGTGCCATCCAGGGGGTGCTGAGGGAGGGTTAAGAGATCCAGGGCCAAAAAGCCCTTGTGAACAAATCCTGTTACTTCTTTACTGATTTACTACTCCAAGCTCTCTTTCTGTTTAAATTCCTCATGAATGAGCATCCAATCTTCAGTTTCTTTGTCCCATCAATTCTTCACAAATTTATTCTTTCTTTGTCTACAAATAAAAAGCTGCCTATTTTGGCCATTTCTCAGAGCATCATTCATGATTTCTCATGTGCACATATTAAATTGGTTTTCCTCCTGTTTATCGGTCTTGTGCCAATTTTATTATTAGTCTACCATGAGAACTCAAGAGGGGTCAAGGGGGCAATGTCCTCCCCCCAAACACAATGGTAGCCCCCATTCCAGGTCACTCTCTTTCACCCCCTTGTTTCACCTCCTGGGTGAAACTCAGCACTCTCTCTAACTGCCTTGCCTATTCACTTGCTTGTTTCCTTCCTTTTCTGCCCCTCCACACTCGAGTGTGTGTTCCAGGGGACACCAAGCCCTTTTCCCAGTCTATGTCCAGTGTCATAGTAGTTCTGGTGCACAGTGTGTTCTCAGGAAATAATTGTTGAATGAGTGATAATTATACCATCTACCCAGAGCCTGGGAATTCTAGAAGGTTCTCCAAAAGAGGTGGCCCTTGATCTGAATCTGTAAAGATGATTAAACTTTGGCAGGACACGGGCAGAGACCAGAGGAGGGCCTGAGCGCCTTCGGTCAGGCACAGAGCATGAGCAGCCGCGGTCACCATGGGCACAGCTCGTGCCGTGTGCCATGCAGGGTGCTAAGTACCATCGCCACGGCAGCGAATCCTCCCAACCACCCCACAAACATGGTATTGTCATCGTTGCTGTTTTCTAAATGATGCAACAGAGCCTCAGAATGAAAACCAAAACCTTGTGCAGGGAGGCACAGTGGCTATGGGCTGGGGGTGGGCTCCTATGCACTGTGTGCCGCTGACTCAGTAAGTAGAAGGGACAGGAGTTCACTGTGGGCCGTTGGGGAGCCGGGTGGTGTGCCCAGATAAGTCTGGACTCAGTTCTATCAAGAACTGGGGGTCCTTCAAAGCCAAGGCAAATGCAACCAGTTGTGCATTTTAGTCCTCTTGCCATCCAGGGTGAGGGTGGATGTGAGTGGGGGAAAATAACCTTAAGATATAAAGAAATTAGAAAGTAGGTCTGGTGGAGAGATGATGAGAGTTTTGACTGCAATAGCGGTGCTGAGATACAGAGGAGAGCATAGAATTATGAGACTTGGGGAGGAGGTTTCGAATTATCAAAAGGATTCAACAGCCAGTGGGCACGTAGGGCTCCTTCAGAGGAAAAACAGACATGCCGAGCCTCTGAGAAGCAGACCCTGACCCGCGGCCTGGAGTGGTCCATCCAGGCCTGCTTGGCCTCTGCGGAAGGCAGAGATGAGCTGTCACACGGTGTCTGCCAGGGTAGCCGCTTCAACCCTGGGAGAGGCGCCGTCCACCCCCTGCCCCTCCTCTCTCCTTCCTGTCCTCACTTCCCACTCTCAATTAGCCATAACGGCCAGCCTACGCTCCTGCTGCCACCACTGAGCTGCCCTCACCTCCTGCCTGACTGGTCCCACCTTCTCTGCTGATGCACTCGAAATGAACGCCTGTCACGAGTTTCCAAACATTCTTACCCCAAATGCATAAGGTGCATGACCTTGGCCTTCGACTAGCTTTCCAGCCTTGATTTTGTGTATTTTGGTATAATTTTACACTTGTCCAAAGTTATAAGAATAATATGTGGAACTCCCATACTCGCCTCACTCAGGAGGATCAATTCCTTCCATTTTGCCCCATTTGATTTGTCATTTTTCTCAAGATGATTAGGGAGAAAGAGAGATGTTTTTTCCTGTGCATTTTCCATGTATATTTCTAAGAATAAGAACTCTCTCTTACATAGCCAATTATCCAAATCAGAAATTTTAACACTGATTCAATACTATTACGTAATCCACAGGCCACATTCACACTTTGTCAATTGTCCCAATCATAGCCTTTTAAGCTATTTTTATTTTCCAGTCCAGGATCCAATCCAGAATCATGCATGGAACTCAGCTGCCATCTCTCTCTAAGCTCCTTTAATCAAGAAAAGCTCCGTGTCTCTCTTTTCTTCTCTGACCTTGACATTTCTGAGGCATGCAGGCCACTCATCCTGTAGACTGTCCCTCGATGTGAGTTTGCCTGGTGTTTCCTTATCGACTCGATTTGGGAAGAATCTTGGCAAGAGCTCCAGAGAGATGAGTCTGCGTTTGTCATCGAGAGGCCCAAGATGTCAGGGGGCCTCAGGATCTGTGGTGTGACTGTGGTCATCTGCTTCAAGTGTCACTAAGTTTCTCCACCTAAAGTTTCCACTTTCCCCTGTGTCACTAATAAGTATCTCGTGAGGAGACATCAGCTTTCTCCCCATAAAGTGCCACTAATTTTATACTCCACTGACACCATCGTCCCTCCTATATTTATCAGTGGCATTCTTCCATAAGGAGCAGCTACCCCTTCTTCCAATATTTATTTTTGTACCCGTTCATCGATTAATTACAGAATCGACCCACTCATTTTTTTTTATTTCACTTGGTGGATTAGTATCCATTTCTATCATCATTTACTTTGATGATCAAATTGTCTCTGATTTGACCAGAGGTCGGCCCTTCGAGCTGGCTCCTTGTCCTTTCAATCTGTGTCTATAATTCTAAGCAAGTAATTGCTATAAGGCATAAAATGTTGCAGCCTAGCCCATCTCAGACTTCTCTCCAGGACAGTCTCTCATCCAGTCGTAACAGACGTTCCCCCGTTCTCTTAGTACAAGCTCTTCCTTCCACATTAGGGCTTCAGGGTATGTTTGTCCATCTATCTACACACATGTTCCTCTCATTATGTCTACCAGGTACACAGTAGGAGCACAACAAATATGACTAAGTAGATGAAAAGTGTGAACAAAGGAAGTAGCTTTCTATGTGGGTCCGAGGACAGAAATATGGGCACCTGGGTAGCAGTTAGAAGTAAGTGACAAACTTCTGCTCCGTGCGACCGGGAAGGTGATGGGCGGGGGCGCGTATTTCAGCAAGTGCTTTGGACCTTCTGCCAGCGAGGACACCGAGGGCGTGCTTAGCAGGAAAGGAGAGGGGTGGGCAGGGTGACCTCTGAGGGGTCTTCCTATCTCAGGAACCTGTGATTCTGGTGTTTATAAAATATGCTTGGGCAGAGCCTGTCTAGGGTATCTTAGAACCCAGCATGTGGGTGGATTTCTAACCTTCTTTTTCTTCCAGCATTTTCACTAAGATTCCTGTGCCGTATGATGGTTTCAGATGCAGATATTCTCACCAACAGTCGCCTCAGTTAGGAGTTAACGAGCATCCTCGGGCAGAATTCTGTTGTAGCAATTTGTTCTTCCCAACTCGAGGAGCCGTAATTACATGCTTTTCCACACCGGGGAGGGGGTCCCTGCACTGACAGTGCTTTGCCCCAGGAAGGGTGGTACAGAGGAGGGGTGGCTGGACCATCGGCCAGCAGAGCTGGCTTGTCCTATAGATCCCAGGCTGCCGGTTAACATACAGGACGGGGCTAAGTGGGATCCTAGCTTAACTATCCAGGAAGTGTGGGTAAATGGTGACACCGCAGCTCAGTGAACCTCCATTTCCTTATCTGCAAAATGGGGACATAAAGCTCATGTATGAAGGATGCGGAAGGTGTTGATGGGGGAATACTGGTAAAACAACCGACAAAGGGCACACAGCATATAGCAAGTGGTAAACATACAAATTGTTGCTGTTGTTAATAAATGACGTTGAGCAGGTTGCTTGAGCGCTGTGAGCCTTACTCTCTCCATCTATCGCATGGAATGATAATTACACTTAGTTTTCAGGGTTTTCTTGAGTCTTCACTGCAGTACCACATACGTAAGCTCCTAGCAGGCTGACATGTTCTAAGTAAATGCTCTGATATGTTGTTTAAAATGTAATCTGAGATGTAATAGCTTATATAAGAGGAAAGTATAGGATTTAGGAATATACTCCTTTAATTAAATTCTCAGACCAAAGATTGGCAAAATAAATTATTTTCATGTAGCCTTCCCATTTATAAATTTATACCTGACAGAAATTAATTGAAAAATACCTCTTTCTATTTGGTTTCCAAATTATGAAAGTAGCTAAAATGGCAGTGACATTTAAAAATATTTCACATCTGACTGGGAAGATATTTTTCAGTGAAAAATGCTCTGGGCTTCTTATTTCTACTAATGAGACTGTACGGCTGACAGGAATTGCTTTAGTGACAAGTCTGGGGTTGACTTTCCTAACCTATTCCTTTTTATTTCCTGGGCTGTCTGCACACAGTGCCCAGGATAACCCACCAGACACCTGTAGTTATATTTTGGGTGCCATGTGGTGCGGGCGCCACATGTACTGAGGGTCTGGTGGGCTCCTCTCCATTTCACATGACATCACCCACCCCACATGCCCATCTTCATTGCCACTCTACTTACGCCTGTCCTCGAAAACCCCACCCCAGTTTCAAATCCAAGCTCAAACAGCTGACAAACTCTTGGTGGTTTATCAAACCAGGAAAGACATTTCAAGTATCCTGTTTGAATGGCAATAGACATCTACCAGGAGAAGCTCAAAAGGAGGCAGTTTGTGTTGGAGGTGACACAAGAAAGCTAACTCACCATTAGTACAATAGGAAGCCAGTAACAATGTGTGAAGGCGATAAATCAAAACCTCATAGAGGAAGAGTATTATTTTCAAATATGGAGGTAACCACCAAGAGAGCTGAAAGCAGTACTGGTTAAGAGTGGAGACAAAAATGGGGGAAAGACACAGTTGTTGTTTTGTATTATGGGCTATCCTACTATCTCATATGTTTTAAATCTACATTTGTGTACTGTTCTTACACAAATAAATTAAATCACATCTCTTCTCTCGTGTCACTGGATAATCATTCCTGGGTGTCTGTGAGATCCACGGGTACTAAAACACATTGTTTATAATTCTTCCTATATTTAACACTTTCCTGCAACTGTGAGCATCTCCGCAGCAGGTATCACAGCTTAGTTATCTTGGTAGCCCTAATTGGTACAGCATATAGTACATAAACAGAAAAAGGCTGCTTAATGATGTCCAGAGGCCTGGGCTTAGAGAAAGGAAGTAAAAGTGACTTGAAACTTACATTTAGAAATTACTTAAATCATCATATGACTGACTCTGTAACAAGAGTTGACGTCAATGCTCTGAGGAGTTGGTACACTGTTCTGGAAACGGCAGGATAAACTACCTGGGTCAGGTTAGTAGGGATGGTCAGGGAGCTCTGAGAGGCTCCTTCCTCAGGAAACAGGCCTGTGCCGAAGCCAGGTGTGAAGGTGTCAAAATGCACAGACAGGAGGAATAATCACTAGTTTAGGCTGAACTTTTGGCTTTTATTGTAACTTAAGGTCTAGGGACAAAGGAAAGGAGGCTTCAGCCAGCTGTTACCTGAGGCTGAGCCAGAGAAAGATTCAGGGCCCAAACCGCTGGAAGCGACGGGGCTGCCCAGGAAACGGTCTGAAGCATAAACGCCATTCAAAGGAGGGGGCAGTGAAATGCTCTTTACTGCTGAGCACATGGTTATTTCTTCCAATTAAAAAATAAAAAAAGTTCTGATGCTGCTTCTCCTGCCAGTTCTCATCCTATTTCTTTGGTCTCTTTGGCAGTAAAATACCTAGTTTTATACATTTTCTATCTCTAATCTCCTCTTCCCTGTCTCTCTTAAACTTGCTCCACTGAAACCGCTCATTTTCAGATCAGCCGTGACCTTGCATCGCCAAGCCCTGTTGGTATTACTATCAGTAGCACTCACATCTTGCTCGCCGCCCCTCCCCCCATATCTTGACTTTCCTGGCCTTTCTCCTACCTCCTTGGTTACCCCTCTCAGGTTATCTTGTACATCCTCATCTTGCCCTCATCTCTTCATGTTGGAGTGCCAAGGACCCAGTCCCAGGACCTTTGCTCTCCTCTAGTTACACACGCCCTTGGCGTTTCAGTCAATCTCACGACTATTCCCAGTGACGCCCAACCCAGATGTCCGACCTGCAGACTCGTAAATCAGCACTTCGGCCAGGATGTCTAAAACATCTCTCAGATCTGCCTCGTTCCAAGCTGAACTCTCCACCTGCCGAATCCTGCTCGATCCCCACCTCGTGTGAAGGCAACTCCACCTTCCAGTACAAAGACCACAACTCTTGAAGTCCTCCTTTTTCTTTCCATCCCCATACTGTCTGCCAGGAAATCCTATCTGCTTTACCTTTTGCATCTGTCCAGAATCTGAACACCATGCTAGAACAACAGGCGTCATTCCCCACTTTGCTAGATCATGGCCGTAGCTTCCTAATATTAATAATTCTCCCTGCTTGTATCGTTCACCTATAGAGACTATTCTGATCACAGAGGGCAGCATTATCGTGTTAAAATATAAAAGAAATAACAACCATCTTACACACACGTTCTATGAAGCCAGAATCACTCTGCTACCAGCACTTGATGATACATGACAGTAAACACATGACGGACCTATATTCCTCATGAACAGGGGTACAAACAACCATAGAGAAATATCAGCAAATTAAATCCAACAAGATATTGAAAGGATGATGAATTATAACAAAGTAAGGTTTGTTTCAGGAACACAAGGCTCATTCAACATTCTAAAATCAATGAATAAACTCATCATACTCACAGAATAAAGGAGGAAAAACATATAATATTTTTAGTAGATGAAGAAAAGTAATTTGGTAAAGTGCAACACTTACTTGGGACTTAGAAAAAAAACAAAACCCAAACACTCAGCAAGCTGAGTCGCTAGGAACTTCCTCAACCTAACAAATGGAATTTACGAAAAACCTATAGCCAACATCATGTTTAATTTAGAAACACCAAGTGCTTCCCATCTAAGATAAGGAAGAAGACAAGGAAAACCCACTTCTATTCAACTGTCCTGGCGCCCGTGTAATAAGGCAAAGAAAGTACACAAGGGGTGTGGTGTGCAGGCAGGAAAACAGGTCCCAGGGCTGAGGGGGTGGCCAGCTCCGGCCCACATCTTTCAGAGCCCGCAGAGTGGGTGTACGGGGAGGTGTGTGAGTGTGGAATCCGCGACCTGCACTGTCGTGGGTGGTGCAAGGGGAAGGCAGGCAGGGGACCTGCTTCCCACACAGTGAAATCAGGGTCTGCACATCGTTAAGCAGCTGTCAGATTCAGTCTGTCACCTTTGATCACTTGCAGGGCCTGTTCCTGTCAGCTCAGGTGTCACAGCTGTCTGCTCCAGACTTTAATAATGGAAACGAAGGGCACAGTTTACTGTCTGCAGGGTATCCCCACTTCCCGTTTCCGCTTTCACAAGCACCATGGTAGGAACGCAGGCTTCCTTGTGCGTTTATTTGCGTGCTCAGAAACGTCCCGAGTGCCACACTGTGCCAGGCGCCATCCCACACTGTCAGCGTGCAGCAGGGGGCCTCATGCAATCCCAGGAAGAGACTGTAACCCTGATAACTGTGGGTGAAGGGGAATTGCCCAGTGACGTTGGGGGGAGGCAAGGGAGAGGACTCGGGGGTCAGCGAGGACCTCACACCCAGGCAGCCGTGGACTCGAGTGCCACCATGAGTGATGGAAACACAGGCGGTGTGGCTACAGCCAGGAAGCAGGGCACGGGCCGCCTGACAGGCGGCTGAGAGAAAAGCCACCTGTGATTACACACGGCCTCACCAGCAGTGTGAAGGATTTGGGTCCTAATCCTGAGACTTAAGGATTCTGCACAGGAGAGTAACACGATCAGATTTGCATTTTTCAAAACTCTGCGGAAAAGGGGAAATCTGAGACAGGGTCTGGAAGGAGATTCCTGGGACTTGGGATTCAGGTGGTGAGAGGGAGAGTTAGGACGACAAAGAGGAGTCCTGGGTTTAGACACGCCCCTCTGGTGGGTGGGGGGTTCTGCACTGAGGTTCAGAGCCTGGGGACACCAGAAACGGGGGACCTGGAACCAGGGCGTCGCGGTCTTGGCTGAACTGTGTTAAGAAGCGACCTCAGCAGTCAGTCAGACGGGAGGGGAGGGCGGCAGAAGGGAGGCCTGGGCCACAAAGAAAACCTCGGAGTTTCCCCCGCGAATCAATGAGAATGAAAGCTGAGGATGTGAGCGCTGCCCCCTGGGGCCAAGGAAGCAGGGAGAAGACAAAGTACCTGGGACCCTGCCCCCAGTAATTACAGCGAAAGAACCAGAGAGGGGAGTTGGAGAAGCCAGAGAAATGTGGGGTGTGGTGGGGGTGGGGTGGGGAGAACAGGCCAAAGAAAGAAGGATTTCCAGGGAGAGGGAGTGGTCAGCATTCCACATCAGTTTCGCTGGAGCAGTAAAAAAAGTCAGGAAGGGGCCGGCCCAGCGGCGCGGTGGATACGCGCTGGCTTGGGACGCCAGGGCCCCGGTTCGGGTCCCACATGTGAGGGCCAGTGACACTGCCCTCAAAAAAAAAAAAGTCAGGAAGGTAAGGGGCTCTGTACACGGAGCCAAATGGGGTACAGTGAGCTGTGCCCCCTCACGACTTTGCTTTCTGCAGTTTTAGTTACCCGAGGTCAGCTGTGATCTGAAAATATATAATATTGGAAATTTTAGATATTTTGAGTGAAAGAGAGAGAGACCAGTCACATAACTTTTATTATAGTGTATTGTTATAATTGTCCTATTTTATTATTCGTTGTTGTTAAGCTCTTACTGGGCCTTATTTATAAATTAAGCTTTATCATAGGGATGTATGTACAGGAGAAATGTAGGGTTTGGTTCCATCCACGGTTTCAGGCGTCCATTGGGGGTCTTGAAACATGTCCCCCGCAGATAAGGGGGGACCCCTGTAGTTAATGACCTCTCTAGTGTGACCTCAAAAAGAAACCTTGGGGGGGGGGTCAGAGGCAGGAGCCAGGCTGGAGGTGGTGGGTCAGGAACAGAGGTGAGGAGAGGGAGTCAGTGAATTCTCTGACTTTCCTTTGGGTTGTTGGCTGTGAAGCAGCAGCAAGAGAAAGCCCAGGCTAGAAACCATGTAGGTGACATCATTCGTCTTACGTTTCCATTTTCTTCCAGTTAGGTTGCTTTTCTGCATCAAGTAAAGTGGCAAATTGGCCATTCAGCCAAGTGATTTTTTGTTTTCCTTCTTACAGTTTGGTTTTAGGCAGATTGACTTTAGGGAAACTGATTTTCATTAAACTGACCTACAGCCAAATTCAGAAATCCACGTCAATAAAAACCCCAACTCCTGAGTGCTGTCGAGGCATCAGGTGCCCTGTGCGATCGTCTTCTCTCCTCACAGACCCCTCGAAAGTGGGCGGCTTGGGTCTCAGTCTCCCAGCCAGGAGGCCAAGGCTCAGGGAGGGTGGTACCTTGCCTGAGGTCACACTGCTGGAGAGCCATGGAGCCTGGAGTCAATGTGGTCCTCCTGCCACCATGCCCGGGGAGCCCTGTCTCAGCTCAGTGCCCGTGCACAGGAGAGGTCCAGATGCCAACCGAGAATGCCAGCCTGGACCTGCTTCAGACCCCTGCATGAACTTGACCTTAGAAAAGCTACATTTTCAGGTGTCCCCGATATTATAACTGGGAAAGGCGTATCCTGGGGAGCTGTTCTTCCTTTCACATTTACGTTTACTTAATGATAGGATCCCACCTCTCAGATTTCAGTGTCATTGTCACTTCCCAGGAGTGCCTGCCCTGACCTCATTAAGGAGGGGTTTTCCTTTGTCAGTGTGGTACCCTGTGGCTGAGAGTCTCACTCCTTTGCAGCACATACCGTCTTCACTGTATTTTGGTCTGAGTAACACCCCTCGCCCCATTAGGAGATGAGATTCAGGAAGCCAGGCACTGCGTGCCTTTGCTTTGCTCACACTTGTGCCCCCAGCACATAACACAGTCCTGGGAACATATCTGGGCTCAGTAATACTCACTGAATTGACAGGTTGTCGGAACATGTCACCAGGGTCTCAAGGGTGGGGCTATAGCTGCAGCACACCTCGCCCCTCATCCTGGGCACCCTACAATGCCGGGGTCTGCAGGATGTGAGCTACCAGGGAAACAGTGATGGGAATGGGAAAGAGGGGGGTGGCTCAGACACTTAGGGCTTAGACCTGTCTTAGTGAGTACAAGAGGCCAAGTGGCTGGGCTTCTAACCCCCGCTGTGGACTCCTGGCTGGTGACATCTGCCTTCGGATCAAAAGGACATTGAGCTGGAATAATCAAGAGGTTTCCGCTGTGCTTCTTAAACTAAAGGGCCTGTGGCGTGTTTGGCAGGCTACTACAGATGTCAAATCCGGCTCCCTTGTCTCTAGTTGGCTGCGGGGAGGGAGACAAATGACCAGAGCTTCCGGGAGAGCTCGCTGGCCCTCCCTCCCCCTGTCTGCCTCCCTTGTCATATATGCACAAGCTCACAATTACAGACCGGGCTCCAGAAACCCCTTGCAAATGCGTCCTCTCTCCTCCAGCCCCGTGGCCATAGTTCAGGACCTCACTGTGTCTTACCTGGGCTTTCGGCTCAGACGGCCATCAGTGTCACCTCCCACCAGGTGAGAGCCATCCATTCACTCAGCAGCATGACCTTTCTGATAGGGTGGTCTGACCAAGCCCCCCAACCTTATAAAACACCAACACCTCAGGGGTTCTCCATTGCCCTGAGGACAGAGTGCAAATTCTAGAAAGGCAAGAAAGCACCCGGCCCATCCAGTCCCGTCACACCCCCACTCCAGCTTCTGCCCTTTCGCTTCACTCTGCGAGCACCTGGCGTCCCCTGATAGTCTGCCCTGGGAATGTTCCAGTCACCATGCCCCTGCAGCGCCCTATTCCTTCACCCAGAACGCCAGGCCTGTGTGGCCAGGTCCTGCTAATTCTTCAGGACTCAAATCAGGTATGTGTCCCCTTTGTTAAGCCATCCTCCACCCCTAGGATTGTTCAGTGGCTTTCAGACAATACTGATATTCAGACAACACTCCACTGTCTGGGACCCCACCGAACTTTATGCAACGATCTCAGAGCAGTTAACACATCATGTTGTGTTTCTCCACCTGTCTGCCTCCCCAGCTATGGGGAACTCAGGAAGAGTCAGGATAGCACAGCCCAGGTGTTGAGAATTCAGGCTACGGTGCCACAGGCGTAAATCCGTGTTATATCCCCATGTAGCCCTGGAGGACTGATTCAACTCTCTGGGCTCGAGATATTTTTAATCTGTAAAATGGGCACATTTACGGATTGCTTGTGTGCTCTTTATGATGTGTGTTGAGTGTAGATTGCTTAGCAGTGTCACTGCTTGGCTTAGCACATGGCACATAGTAAGTGCACAGAGATAATCAGTGACAGTGACAAAGGCAGATTTCATATCCACTCCTCTCATCTCTAAACGCAGTGCTTGGAACAAAGGAGTATTAAATATAACCGAATGAATGAAGGAGGCTTTCATAGGGAGCTGTGGGGGATGCCGAGATGTGCTCATCTCGTCTCCCCTCACCACTGGAGCTTCACCATCCAGGTGTGCTCCTCCAAGCATGGGGGCTGGGAGGAGATCGGACAGTGTGGAAGCCCGCGTGTGTCCCCGGCGCTGCCCTATGTGCATCCTGTGCTAGCTAGACGCAAGTATCTCCATTTCCCCAAGAGATGCAGTGAAGGTAAGTCAGCCAGTGGCCCTGGGGCTTGAGCCAACATCTGCCGATTCCAGATTCCAAACTCCAAGTCCTGCCACCAGCAGCTGCGCTGCTATCCCAGCTGGAATGCTCTCTCGGGCTCTTGGGCAGCCCTGGCATTCCTCTGCAGACAAAGATTCGGGGGCTAGTCCATTATGCCTATGCTGCTGCCGTGGAACATAAATAGTCACTCGCTGCAGAACTGTTTGTTATGAGGAATGTGCAGGCTGGAGAGAAGCGAGACGTAAAATCATTATTTCATGCAGAAGACACCGCCAAAGGGATAGAATTACCTACTGTATTAATTCTGCCCTTCAGCCCCCGGCTCGTCTCTCTGCGTAATGACTTAGTCACGGAGTGTATTGTTGGCAACATTTTGGGACATTTCCACTATGATTTTTGCAGAAATTGAATAATCTAGACCTCCCATTCTATTCCCTCTCATTCTAACTACTGTCCTCTGCTGGTCCTTCAACTCTGCTTCCTCCGCCCCCACCCTTCAGGCAAACCCTATTTCTTCCCACCCACTGGGTGTTGGCAGAACTGGGCAGAAAAATGCAAAAAAAAAAAAAAATGAAACTGGACCACTTTCTTACAGCATATACAGGAATAAACTCAAAATGGATTAAAGGCTTAAATGTAAGACCCAAAACCATAAAATTCATAGAAGAAAACATTGGCAGAAAACTCTCTGACATTGCTCTTAGTGATATTTTCTCTGATCTATCCTCCTCAGGCAAGGGAAACAAAAGAAAAATAAACAAACGGGAATACATCAAACTAAACTTTTTGCACAGCAAAAGAAACCATCAACAAAACAAAATGATGACCTACCAAATGGGAGATGTTTGCCAATGATACATCCGATAATTTGTTAATATAAAAATGAAGAACTCATACAACTTAACACCAAAAAAAAAAAAAATCCAATTAAAAAATGGGAAGAAGATATGATTAGATATTTCTCCAAAGAGGACACACACCTGGACAACAGACACATGAAAAGATGCTCAGCATCACTAATCATCAGAGAAATGTAAATAAAAACCATGATGAGATACCACCTCACACTCGTCAGAATGGCTGTCATCAATAAATCAACAAACAAGTATTGGCGAGGCTGTGGAGAAAAGGGAACCCCTCGCACTGTTTGAGGGATTGCAAATGGGTAAAGCCACTGTAGAACACAGGGATGGAGTTTCCTTAAAAAATTAAAAATAGAACTACCATATGACCCAGCAATTCCACTGCTGGGTATTTATCCAAAGAAAATGAAAATACTAACTTGAAAAGATATATGCCCCTATATTCACTGCAGCATTATTTGCAACAGCCAAGATATGGCAGCAGCGAAGTGCCTATCAATAGAAAATTGGATAAAGAAGTGGTACATATATACAATGGAATATTACTCAGCCATAAAAAGAATGAAATCTTGCCATTTGTGACAACATAGATGGACCTATAGGGTGTTATGCTAAATGAGATGTCAGACAGAGAAAAACAAAAACCGTATGATCTTCCTTATATGTGGAATCTAAAAAAACAAAACAAATGCATAAAGAGAACGAAATAAAAACAGACCCATAGAAACAGAACAAACTGATGGTTGCCAGAGGGGAGGGCAATGGGGGATGAGAATACATATAAAATGTGCAGATTCATACAAATTCATAAGTTATACATGCCCTGATAGAAAAATGAGCAAAGGGTATGACCAAGCTGTTCACAGAATGAAAAAATAATCCAAATACTCAATACACATATGAAATGTGTTGGATCTCTAGTAATTAACAAACTATTTAAACTATCATGAAATGCTTCACCTGTTAACTTGGGAGTGAATAAAAGAACCATTGTTGACGTGTGTGTGGGGTGAAAGAAAGACATACTCACACAATGCTGAAGGGGGCAAAGGGATGAATTGCTGTAACTCTTTTAATTTTTGAAGGTATCATACCCTTATGTACCAAAAGCCTTACAAAGCATGCATAACACTTGACCCAGCAATAAACATATGCATAACCCAACCCACTGATTCTTCTTCTAGGAAATGTATTCCGAACCAGAGATGACTCAAACATGGGTGTGGGTGTAGATATCTGCGGCTGAAGGTATGGCTGTTCATAGCAACCTGTGGTCGGCAGCATCTGATATGACTGCCAATCACTCTGTCTCCTGCTGTCCCATTCCCCCCACACACACACACTGGGTGTGGGCTCCACTGAGGAACTTGCCTTATTACAAGTAGAATGTGGCAAAATGATGGATGCCTCTTCTGTGATTAGGTTATAAGAGGCCAGTTTCGGTCTTGCTGGCTCTCGCTCTCTCTCTCTCTCTCTCTCTCTCTCTCTCTCTCTCTCTCTCCCCCTCTGGCTTGCTCTGATGAGGTCAGCTGCCAGGCTGTGAGCTGCCCTATGCAGAGGTCCCCACACAAAGGGACCAAGGAGGCCTCTAACCAACAGTCAGTGCAGAACTGAGGCACTCAGAACCCACAGAGAGCAGTCCTGCTAGCCCCGGTGTGTGAACTGGGAGGTGGGTCCTTCCCAGTCTGGCCCTAGGGGAGACCAGAGCCTCAGCTCACATCCTGCTTGCAGCCTGGAGACGCCTCAGCCTGAGGACCCAGCAAAGCCGCGCCCACATTCCTGACCATAGAAAAGGGGAGATAATACCTGTCGTTTTAAATCACAAAGTTTTGGGATAATCTGTTACACACCAAAACAGACAACTAATTAACACAAAGCTTTTTGTATAACGATGTGAAATTGAAAGCAATAAGGCTCATGAACGAACAATAAAAAGCTTTGGGAAAACTATGAAGGATCCGGAGGACAGTATATTGTGATTATATTAAAAATATTATTTACTGTGACAGGAAAAAGTGTATGGCATTTGGCAAGAAAAAAAGAGGCTACTGAGTAGTTTAGGGAGTATGATGCTAGTTTTATAAATTAAACCCATATGATTGGAAACATACTGAAAGACTACAGAAAACTTTCTTCGTTACCCCTTTTGGGAAGACTTTTTATAAATCTGTGGGTGGCTGGAAGCAAGGCTTGAACAGCATGGCTGTCTGTCACTCTTTCATTCCTGTTTCCATTCAAACAGCCACTGTGGATAAGGTCCCCATCCTCATGAACCTATGTTTTGCTGGTTCCCAATTCTACTCCCCGTGCATTTGGGGTGACATTGCTCTGTGCAGCAGACCCAGAGTTCAACCAGGACTGAATGGCGAGAAGCTGCAAGACAGAGCCCCTCCTCCTGCGGTCCTTCCCTCTAAGCACAGGCAGGTCCGAGAGAGAGACCACGGCCGTGTTGGGGAGCAGTGACCACTGCCCGGCAAGCGGGGCCCAACCGGCTGGTTCTCACTGTGCCCTGGGAACAGCAGGAACATGGTGGGCACAGCCCCTGCGGCCTCTCGGAGAGCTTACACGTGTGGACACAGGTCCCCTTTCTGTGCAAACACAAGAAAATGCGGAGGAACCCATCCTGCGGGTGGCCGCTGTGTGGCAGCGGGGCTCCCGTGGCCGGGTGGCTTCCTGCGCTCCGCTCAATCATTCAAATCTCCCAGCAGCGACCGTGGGGATGGGTGCAGTGGGGCCAAGCGACAGCCCAGGCAGCGCCAGTGCAGGTACTCGGAGCCCCGCACAAAGCTGACGCCCAGCCTCCCACCAGCCCAGCACCTGTCTGCCAGCTGGCAACGTGGGGTCTGCCCACGAGTGCCCAGGATACAGGCAGCCTGAGCCCACGGCACAAACAAGCTGTCACAAAGACCAGGCACCCTGAAGCTGAGGGGCAGGAGGGGCTCACCTGGGGAGGTCCCAGGGTGGTGGCCGAGCCTCACAGCGGCTCTGGCTGGCTGGCTGCCGGAGACTCCAGCCGCCGGAGGCACAGGAAACAGCTCGGCTGGCCGAGGCCGTGGTCCTCGCGTGCCCATTAGAAGCACTGGGACACATTAAAAACCTTAAGGTTGCAATGTAATGGCCTGAAGTGGAGCCTAGGCGTAAAGGTGCTTTGTTTCTGTTGTTTCTGTTTTTTGTCTTTAAGTTCCCCAAGTGATTCTAATATGTAGCAAGGGCAGAGAAACACTGGCCTGGAAAATGCACCCCGAACCGGCAATTAGAATTAAGATCTTCCCTTAAACTAACCTCCATTTAAGACACCTGGGGCTTGACTGGGCAATGACACTGGAAATGAGACAACCTGCCATTATTTATGGAGTTTAATTTCAGCTCTTGACCCTCGTGCTGTCTGAGGAGGACTCGGGGGGCGGGGCGAGGGGCTGGGATTGACTGACGAGGCCTTGGGGACCGGACAGGAATCTGCAATGTGCTCCCTTGTTTGCTAAACACACCCAGCGCCTAATGGTGCCTAATGGTGCCTGTAATTGATGTCTAAAGTTATTTAAAAGTAAATTTACTAGAAAATAATTAGCAATTTTATAGTTCACTACTTCCTCAATCTGTGGAAAAAAATTTTTTCCAGTGGTTTTATCAGGCACCACAATACAACGTGCTGTGAAATCCCTTCCCCCAAATGAAGGTAAACACGCGTCCCCTAAGGAGACAAATACATTTTAAAAAATGATTAGCTATTTTCATCAATTGGAAGGCAGGGCTGCCTTTCTCCCACTGCCACCCCCAGCCCTCCCATCCCCCACTGGAACCTGCGATAAATTACCCTTAATCAGCCTCCAGGGAAAGTTGTAGGAAAGCAGCGTGGAGATGGCTTAGCTTTGACCTTGGGAGCTCTTAACCTGAGCAGTGGGAGTGGAGAAGGGAATTGTTCCCTCGTTAGGCCAGGTGCGTCTACAGCTTAATGAGCTTGTAGAAATATTCGTATAACGCATTGGCTCACCTCCCCTCTCTCCACCCGGCTGGCCCAGAGCCACCCGGAGACACCAGGAGGAGTGCGGTTGGTTACCGAAGGTTTCCCTGAAGATTTGATTGTTCTGGAGCCCTCTGCTCGCGGCCAGTGGGAACATGAGTTGCCCTAGTTCCCCGCACAGGTGGAGGCTGGGCGCCCTCCACAACCACCTGGGGACGAGAGCCAGGTCCTGTGTCTGAGAGACGGGGAGCTGCGTTCCCTGGCGGCACGAGAAGCCAGGCCCACGGACGAGAAATGCAGAGTTTCAGGCTCCTCCTCGGAACGGCCGAGAGCATCTCTAGGCCCAGATAGTTGTGTTTCGTAGGTTTTTCAGATGCCTCCCGGGTTTGGGAAGCAGCGCCTTGTCTGGATTCTGGGAGCAAAGAGGCGGGAGTGTGCTCTGGAGAAACAACACGGGAAGAAGCCGAGGGCTCTGGGCGCCATCGGTTCCCTTCCTGTTACGGGAAGAAGCCGAGGGCTCTGGGCGCCATCGGTTCCCTTCCTGTTACGGGAAGAAGCCGTGGGCTCTGGGCGCCATCGGTTCCCTTCCTGTTAAGTGTCAGTGTCACCGAAGCGTGGGAGGCCCAGGCCTGGAAAGCTCAGCCTGAAGCGGCACCGCAGCTCCCCCTCGCTCCTTCCATCTCTGACCTTTTCGGGGCAGCCGCGTGTCACGCGTGAGGCTGCTGCAGGCGCAGGGCTGGCCCAGCCCACGGCCACGCGCAGGTGCGGTCCTGCGTGGCGGCTCCTCCCTCGTGGTTTCTCCCCTTCACAGCATGATCATTTCCCTCCAGCGGGGAAGGCCCTGTCCGCGGTCTCTGGCCACGCGGCCCTTTGCGACGTCAAGGTTCACTAGGATGCTGTCCGCAGGCCTCTTTCCTGTCACCCTTAGCAGCACTGGCCTCAGGATGCAGACCTGTTTGAAAGAGGGAGGGGCCTCACCTGGCAAGCTGAGGGCCTGTCAAGAGTATGATTTTGCAGGGAAAGACAAGGGAGGTGTAGGGCAGGTGTCACGAGTACAAGGTACAAATAAACTGTGTGGGGATGATGGCAGATCAGAGTGGCAGGAGCTGGCAGTATGTAGTGGTCGCCAGGCAGGAGGCTGGGCTGCTCCTGGACCGACTGTAAAATCCTGAGGTGCTGAGCTGCGGGGTCTGCAGTCTACCCTGCAGGAGGTCGGGGACTGCGAAGACGCTTTACTGGATTTCCCGTCGTCTCCTCTTGGACTCTGTCTCCCCCATTCCACAATTATGTTCCCGTGGCTCTGCCCGGTCCCCAGTGGGACCTGGGTCAGGCTCTGAGAGGGCTTCACAGCCTTGGCCACTCTGCTTGGTCCCTCGGTGACCACGTGACACACTTTTGATGGAGCTCGTAGGAAAATGCGTTAAGAGTGGTGCAGGCTGGACGACAAGCAGTCAGCATGGCATCGTGTGGAAAGACCCAGAATGATAAGACTCCTGTCATGTGGAAAGAGGTCAGTGGACACAAAATACTGGAAGACACAGGGGGTGCAGGGAGGGGGCTGACAAGGAGCCCCTGGATGCAGCCACACCTGAAACCACTCACCGTTTGGAAATCTCAGCTATGGAGCCAGTCAATTCCCTTTTGTCCTTAATCTTGGTTGAGTTGTGCTGTGTGTCACTTCCAGTTAAAAGTGACAAATTAAACTGGAGGGTAAAGGATCCAAAGCAAAAGAAACAAATAATGAGTCAGGGTGGAGGGATACGGGCTCCTGCCACAGCTGGTAATTTTTTACATTCATAACAGTAATAAGGGCAAGCCCAGTGAGCCCTTTGTCTCAGCCAGTCCCTCCTGGAAGCGCCTGGCACACGTCCTCTGACTTAGCGCCCACACCGTCCTGGGGGCGGGCACCATCCCTGTCTCCACCTGACGGATGAGGGCCGGCAGGTCCAGCCACCGGCAGAGAGAGAAGCCGGCTTTCTCTGTGCCGCCGCCTCCCGTGACCAGAACAGGGGCGGGGTCTGGGTAGGGACAGAAAGCTTGAAAAGAGGTGGAACTCTGAAACAAATACCAGGGCCTGGGGGAGGAGAGGAATGAACCTCGCTGAGGTCAGATACCAGGGATCTGTAGAGACCCCAGTCTGCAGCCTCTGCCCGCAGCCCCGCGGATCCGCCGGGCCTGGGGCTGCTGTGATTAGACACAGCGCTCGGAGGCACCTCCTGGTCTGTCCTGCCTTTCCGCTCAGCCGCTCGGCCAGGGAGCGAAAGCCCCTCTTTCGAAGTTCTTCCCACAGTCTTCTCAGAAGCAGGTCCTCTCCCCTGGCACCATTTGCAGGCACTTCTACTGGGGTCACAACTAAGAAATCTTGTCTTCCTTAAATCATGGGAACGAGGCTATCTCCTGCTCCATCAGAAAGCCATCATTTGAATGCTAATCTTTCTCCTCAGGACAGAAGGAACCAAAGTGGTTGCTTAATATGGCTTTTCCCATCAGTTATCAGAAAGAACACACACCACTTTTTGGTCTTTATGCCATTTATTGTATTTTTGATTGTCCCAAAGCTGTCCCCGTGATCTTAGAAACAAACTGGCGAGAAAAACTCAGCCCCTACAGGCATGCACATTTAAGGGGAAATAGCCTTTGCTACAAAGACAGCACTGTCACCGAGTTACAAGTAAAGATGTGACAGAGGTGGGTCTGCTAAGGGGATTGGGGCTTCTTGAAGTTTTTTCAGGAAAAAAAGATGAAATCCTTCCATCCAGCACAGAACTGGGCGGAGGGACACGTGGTCCCAGCCCTGCTCTGTAGGTCCAGGCGCCGGCCAGCAGGACATGGTGGATGGGCTGTCACCCTTCCCAGGACCACAGTGGGCCCTTCTCCCAGCCTGGGTCCAGCCCTACTCCTGCAATTCCAGCTTGTTTCGATCTCTCTTTCTTTCAGGATATTTTGTGTTTCTTCCAGGTAGGGAGAGGTTAAAGAAGGAAATAAAATGAAGTTAGAAAATTTCAAGAAGCTTCATCTCAACTCTTGTCTCAAGCTGAGACTTAAGGGAAGGAGCTATGCAGTGTCCTATATGGCCCAAGGTCCCTTTCGCCATCAAATTCCGGAACCGAGTGTCCCCTGGGAAATCGTCCCATCCCGTCTTGCTTACGGGCTGGACTGCCCTTGTTCCTTTCCAGGCAGATGGGTTTCTGTCCTAGTTAAGCTTCCTGAGGACCAGGGGTGGGCCTTGTTGCTCACTCTGCCTCCCAAACACCCAGCACGGCTATGCTACACGGATACTTACCCAAAAGGGGTGGGATGGGATTTAGGCGGGGATTCCACAGCCCACTAGGCTTGTTGTGACGAGCGTCACTGCCTAAGTGTCCTTCTCTGTCCGAGTGGGTTCTGGACCCAGATGACCCCTGTGGCCTCCTTGAAACACCCACTTGCTCCTCAGCGAAAGCTACCTCCTGTTCAGACTGAGTACGGCTGTCGGGGAGCAGTGGGAAGCCACGTGTCCTGGTCAGACACACAGGCCTAGGTCCCCCCAGAGGTGAGCTCTCTGCCCAGCTTGGCAGCACCTCCAAGGTAAGGCTCGCGCTTTGGGCCCCGGGAAAAGCTGGGCTGCCTGCAGACGGGGCCAAGCACAGACTCAACCCTTATTTCTGAAATTGTCCCGTTAGCATTTGTAGGAACAACCCATTTCTGAGAGCAGTCTCGTAGGCAAGGTTACTTTTAGGTACTTTGGGTCTGTTTCCTTAGTCTCTGACGTGAGGACTTTGGGCAGAGCCCTGGGCTGGGTGGCAGCAGGTTCAGGCGAGAAGCCTGGCTCTCCTGTGCCCCCTTGAGAGAAACCAGACGCTTCCCAAATTCACACGAGTGAAACCGAGACCTAGGATGTGAACCCTGAGGGCTCCTCACACCACGTTTCTCAGCCCCACTCTGCCCCTCTGCCTGGGCTCCTGAGTGGAGGGTTTCTAGCTGAAGGCTCTCCCCTCTTTCCATGGCCTTTATTTGTAGAAACACCACAGGTCCCCGAAGCAGTGGAATCATCGGGGGCCTCTGTAAAGGGAGGCCTCTTGGTAGGGACAGGGAGATACTTGGGCACTGCAAACGGAAAGAGCAAGGAGTTGATTAGGAAAAGAAGCTGCGCAGGCCGCGCGCTAGGGCGCAGTGTGGGGCTGGGCGGCCTCGGAGAGAGGCGTCCGCCGCTCTGGGTGTCCGTGTGGACACACATCTGTCCATCTTGGGCCAGGGGCCAGGGGCTGTCATGCTTGAGGTAGGCCAGTGGGGGCTTGACCCAATGGAGTCACATTCAGTCCTACTGATGCCCACAACTGCCCCAACAACAGGGTGTCCTGGGCCCGCTCAGCCAGAGGAAGCTGTGACCAAGGCCTTTCTGACCCCCCAACACAATAGACTGTTCCAGCCCAAGTCTCCTCGTGGCCTCAAGGATGAATCCTGATTGGTCATCATTCTTCAAAATCATCCTTTTCCAAGAGGTCCAGGCTGATTAGATGGAATCGGCTTCTGGGCTTAGAGAAAAGATTGTGACTGTGCCCTCTGAAACCAAGCTCGCCCCACCCCTCAGCGCAGGCCGGGCTGGCACTGCGGCCCCCTACCCCTCGGGGCAGGGACCTGTGCTGCGTCTCAGTCATTACATTGCTGTGGAACTTTGGGAAAACCCTTCAAATTCCCAAACCATCGAGGTCCCCACCTGTAAAATATGGGGTGAGGCTTGCTGATCACCCCTGACTGACAGGACAAGTCTGTGTTACCTGCTAATCTAACTTAAGATGTGTGAGGGTGTATTTTCATTTTAATGATTATTGATTTTAGCACATTTCCAGAAAAGTTGCATGTCACAGGTTTGCTTTCCTTCCTGATACATGAATCAATGAGTAGCTAAGGGAAGACGTTATGCTTTGACCTTGGCCTTCAGCAATCACAGGAAGCTGCAAGTGGTGGGCAGGTCTCTGGAAGGGTATCTGTCCCCAAGAGTGGCCTGGCCATGGTCCCCAAGGGAGAGACTGCAGCTTCCCTTCAGAGCAAAGATAAGTCTTGATGCCAGGTTTCCTCGTACACACTTGTTGCTTTTTTCCTTTCAAGTCTCTGCCTAGTAGCCGTCTTAGGACCAAATCTTGTATTTTTGTATTTTATAGTTTGTTAGCGTCTGCTGCTTTGTGCGTCAGCCTAACTCTAGAGTGTAATAATGGTCTTATGATTTCAGATGAGACGAAATTCTGCCGATTGTGGTCCTTAAGGCCTCGGGGACTTGGTGGCCTTTTCCCCTTAGTCATCACGCCCCCCACCCCAGTCTCACGTTTCCACGGCACCCGTGAGTCCCTCGTAACATGCAAACCTTCATATATTTCTTCCATGTGTATCTCCCCCACTAGGCTGGGAGTCCTGTCAAGTCAGCTCGGCTTGCTCCCATGTCTTTCAATTGTCACTTGGTCGCTCTACACATATTTGTGGAATAAAAGTGTGGATGAAACGCGTGTGATTTACCTGTATCCAAGGACACTAGAGATTCCTGCCCAGCCTCCATTCATGGACACACACTCCATACATTCTCTTGGCCTGTATTTCCTGCCTTGATGACAGATGGGCTATTATTACATAGTCATATAAGATATTCTGCAATTTTAAAAAAGTAGCTTCATGTATCTCTTTTATCTGGAAATCACACATCCTCCCTTGAGAAGCTAGAACTCATATGAACTCATCTCTCCCCACCCCAGTTTGTTACACAGAGACCCTGTGGAGACTCCAACCCCATGTTCTCCCCAGAAACATGAGACCTGCTCCCAAGAACAGGCCTGGTTCTCTGCTTTCCATGTAAATGATCCATGTCTCCCATGTAAATGGTCAGGGTCAGAGTGCCAGGCATAGATAGGACTTGTGGCCCGGAAGCTTAGAAACATCACCCCGTTCCCCTCTCAAGGGGATGTGTTCGGCCCCGTGTTAGTGAGCCGTGGTGCCTCTTGTATCTGGAAGGAGTTTGAATGTGGAGCCAGGTACGAGCCGGGGTGAGGAGGTGTGTGTGCGCGCATGCGTGTCTGGTGCGGGGTGGGTCCGAGCTGGGTGCAGAAAAGTCTGCATCAGAGTGCCTGAAATCCAGCCAGTCCTGGGCTACTTACAGTCCTGGGCTTTCTTCTGACCTGAGCTTTGGGCAAGACCTAGTGTTGTCCTAACTGTCCAGCCTGAGTAGAGACATACTCTTGGAGGGGCACGAGGAACCTCCCCTCCCCCCCTCCTGTCACCATCACCACCATCACTGTCCACTGTGTCAATGAAGCACTTTATGTTTTCAAATAACTTCCCATCCATTAACTCATTTTGGTCACCACAGAAACTCTAGATGGTTGGCCACTGGGGAGTAAATATGCCCATTTTAGAGATATGGAAACTGAGGGTCAGATGGGTAACGCTGCTTGTTCAGGACACAGGGGGAGGCCAGGATAAACCCACCTACCTTTCCGCTGACTGTCGTAAGGCAGGCGTTTTCTTTGGGGAATAAGGAGGTCGAGGGTGGACAGGTGGGAGGGGCCAGGAAGGACAGGACCTGGAACCACCAAGGAGTCCAGGTTTCAGAACAGAGAGGCTCAGGTCAGGGCTGCAGGTACCATGGGATGGAGCAGGCCACGTGCTCCCAAACTTCAGATTCCATCTGGCTCCCGAAGGGCGCAGGAGGCCCCAGGAGTGGCACGTCTTACTTCTCCCAACGTGTGGCTGTCACATGCAGTCGTAAGATAAATGGGCTGCTGAATGCTTTTGCTATTTTTGCCACTGTGTTTGGAGCTTTCATACCTTCCAAGTACAGAATGACGCTGGCCCAAGGAGATGAATATGGGCACAATGACAGTGGCACTACTGGGAAGGGTGGCTTCTCTTCTCTGAATAACATGCAGCAGCCTTTCCAGGGAGGGAGAGGATAGAAAATTAACCATAATTTATGCTTTGCAAATTAAAATCCAATACAAAATTCAGTCTCCCGTGAGTGGTAATGCTTGAGTTCAGGGCGGAAGTGGTGTTACCCTGACTCCACTTTAGCAGATGGACTTAGCATTTGCAGGTAGGAAGTAAGGCCTTTGTCAAGTTCCCTAGTGAAGGAGGGGGCATGGCTTAGCGGCTCACTCCCAGGGTCACAGGCACCCACCTAGAGCAGACACTGCCAGTAAGAGAACTTACACAGGCCGACTTTGCATTTCTTTTCAGAACCATGAACTTCCAACCACATCACCAAACAGACCCTTAAAATAACCATCCCTCAGGACTCAAGGCTTAGGCCTCTGCCCCATTTCTCCCGAGAATCTTAGCAAGAGTGTACAGATGCTCTAAGGGGGGGCTCCCCACTTTTGATTCCCAGGTGAGAATGGCTTTTAACTGTCAGCTAACCATATTAACAGCAGACTTGCTCATCACGTATGTGAGGACACATGCATACTGGGTTTCTCTTTTTTTTTTTTTTTTTTTTTTAAAAACTATTTTAATCATTCTAATGAAATTTTTTTTTTTTTTTGAGGGCAGTGTCACTGGCCCTCATATGTGGGACCTGAACCGCGGCCGCTGGCTTCCCAAACCAGTGCTTAACCACCGCGCCACTCGGCCGGCCCTGGGTTTCTCTTTAAGCAGCACATAAGGTCTTGATGTTCTGTGTTTATGGGGACACGTAGGCAGCCAAGGAGGTGATAAATGGAGACTGGTGTGATGAAGAGGCTGAATCAACATGTGTCCACCCAGGATAGAACGAGGGTAGGTTAGAGTAACGATTATTCTTAGCCAGTAGGAAATCATCATTAAAGCTTTCCCACAACAGATGCTCCCTTCACCTGCTAAGTCATAAAATCATCTCTGACCTAGTCCCCCTTGAACTCCCCCCAAAAGGGCCCATGTTCCCCCAAGGAAGCCATAAACCCGGGGCCCACTTCTCTTGGAAGTAACCCCCACCAGCATATAAGGAGAGGGGTTGGGGGGCTGAGAGGGAAGGAAGGCTTTCCTTCCATTGTGTTCAGTTCAGCTTCCACAAGAGTATTTCTGGGAGGACACAGCCAGGGCCCCACCTAGAGATTCCGAAACGGGGCTCGGCAGGCTGCAGCTTGAGGAACCCCAGAGGCGACCGAGATACGCATCTCGGTACCTGGACCCACGCCTTGCTCTGCGTGTAAAGCTGGTGCCCACCAGCAGCCCTCACGCACCTTCCTCCCGTTTGGTGTGTGCACGTCTTTTTATCTGTTATCGCCTTTCGCTTGGCAGTGAAGGCGTATAGGTTGCCTTCAGCTCAACAACCACTTCTCATCTGGAAAATTGTTATTTGTGAAGCTGTCCCTGAACATGGCATCTCGGTCCCTTCCTCGCCAGGACCACTCAGGCATGGAAGCCACCCCCTCTGTGCTACTTCCAGGACTATCCTGCACACAGAACCCCTGGAACGTTTTGGAATGTGGTCTTTCTGGCCATCCCAGAGAACGGGTACGCCCAGGGTCCAAGCATCAGGATGGGGTTGGAGGTGACAACACAAACACGCCATCAAACCCATGAATCAGGTTGCATTAAGCTTTATGACAACACAGTTTTCATTTAGCGGGAGAAATGACAGGTTAACAGCTGAACAGTTAGCTGCCCCCACTCCTGTTCCCAATGTTACGAGGAGACTCCTGGTTTGGGAGACCTGTGAAGAAGTGCTTTATGTCAAATGCTGCATTTCAATCGAATCGAACTAATGGGAAGGGACACTTCAGTCAGCAGCCCTTGATGGGGGTGTCCGCACACAGCCCTTGCCTCCCTCCACCCCCATAAGCTGGATCTGACAAGTGGTGTCAGCCTTCTTGTCACTGCCCCAATATGTGCCATCTCTGAATAGAGCAAACGAAGCATGTGATGACCACGAGGGGGAGACGGTGGAGCAAATAGAAGAATGATGACCGACCCCTGTTCATTGTGTTGCTACGAGTTACTCTTAACAAAAGACATGCCAACTTTCTGATCCTTGCCCCTCTGGGGACCCTAAGGGACAGAGCCCACCCCAAGGGCAAGTCTCAGAACCACGACGCTTGGGGAGAGCGTCTGCAGGACTGGCTTTCTTTTTTGGCTTTCAGAACTGGCATTCACCTTCACCAAGCCCAGAGCTCTGAACCCAGCTGCCATCACAGCGCTCCGTGGGCAGCCCTGAGAGCCCGAGATGCTCACGAAGAGAGAGGCCCAACCCTCCTTAATGGGAAGGCTTCCAGGGGGGTCTGTGTTTTTTGGTGAGGAATGTGCATGGCCCTCCCTTCATAAGATGAGAAGTGTGGGAGTGCAAGGTTGTGGGGTGAGGCGTTTAAGAAAGGCTAGAGACACCTCAGAGTGAGGACCCTGCCCCCCATAGGTCCCAGAGCACTCGGCCACAATGAGCATTCTGGACAGATGCCGAAGCGGAGGTTCCAGGGTAGGGGCCTGGGGCAGGCACAGGGCTGGGAGTCGGGCTCCCCAAAGTGAAATGAGAGCCCCCAAAGGGAGGCCTTACTTTCTCTGTTTTCACTTAAACAAACATTCACAGCATGGTTTCTGACCGCGACAGCTCTTTGATCCTGTCTTCAGACTCTGCTACCTAGAAGACAAAGCTCAGCCCTGGATTCTGGTGGTCATCTGGTCAACCAGACGCTGCTGCCCAGGCAACCAGGCCCGGGGCCACAGCCCTGGAAGCAGCCTGACTGGACAGAGGTGGAGATGACGGGGCACTCCGGCCAGGCTGAGGCTGCAGGCCCTGGGGGTTCAGGGCTCAGGTGGGGTCCCCTTGGCTACCCACGAGCCTCATTTGTCACCCTCCTCCTGCTCCCACTGGAAGTCCTGGCCGGTCATCTGGTAGAACATCATGTTGAAGGGCTTGTAGAACTTGCGCAGCCTGAGGAGCACATCCGGGTCGATGGGGGGGTGCGTCCGGCCTTTGCTCTTGCCCAGGCACCGCGGGGCGCTGCTGTCCTCTGGCTTCCTGAGGCACGGGAAGCCCTTGGTCTTGTTGAAGTAGAAGTGCTTCTCGGTCACGACGCGCGTGAGGCCCAGGAAGTCCTGCACTTTGGCCATCTCGCCCGCGGGGTCCACGATGAGCCGCTCGCCGCTGACCAGGTGGATCTGCGCCAGGCGAAAGTAGCGCAGCCAGCTCTGCAGGTGCAGCGCGTAGATGCCGATGCGGATGGCGCTCCAGGACGCGTCGATCAGCCCCAGGGTCCGGTTTTTGAAGGCCAGCACCTCGAAGGTGGGGATGTCGGGCTTCTTGGACAGCGTCTGCGTGTAGTCGGAGATGGCGCGAGTCACCGGGTCGCGCACCACCACGATCAGCTTGGTGTCGCGGGACATGGAGTGGATGCGCTGGGGCGCCTCGTTCGTCACGAAGTAGCTGGGCGTCTTCTCCATGGTGATCTGCCCGTCCACGGTCTTGGGCATCACATTTCTGGAATCGGGAGGAAAAGGAAAGACAGCGCTTATTTCCGTCCAGAAATAGTTGTTTTTTGTTTTTTGGCTTTCCCCCCCCCACAAAACGTGTGATATAAATAGTCAATCAGGGAACTCCCAAATAAAATTTGTCGATAAACACTTGCGTGCTTTTGAACTGTACGTCCGGCCGGAGTTTTGACAGTAGTGTTTTCAGAAAAGGCTGCATATGGCGCTCGCATCCGTGGCGGGGAACCTCACAGGCCTGGGCAGAAACGGCTGCTCTGTCTCTTACCAGCTCTGCCTACGCTAGAGAGACTCGAAATTTCTCTCCAGAGAGACTCTTAATTTCTCTATGTACTAGTTTTATAATCCCAGAAATGGAGTTAATATTGACACCTACTTCACACTGTAGCATAACGATTACGGGAGATAATGCTTGTAAGGCATTTAGCACAGAATCTGGCACATGTAAGAGCTTAATCAATCAAAGAAATTATTGTTGTTGCAGTGGCTTTCTGGAAACGTTTGAGCTCAACAGAGTCTCAGAGATCATCTCATCCACAGGTGGCAAACTATTACATCACCTGCCTTTAGTTTCGTAACGCCTGCAGCTCAGAATGGTTTTTAATCTTTAAATGGTTGGGGGAAAACCATAATAATACTAATAACAACACTGTGTGAGGCATGAATATTATATGGATGCAGATGTCAGTGCTCATAAGGACACCTTTGCTGGGACGGGGCCACATGCGTCCCTGTGTCATCTGTGCTCTCTTGCGTCACCCAGCGGGGCTTAGTCGTTGCGACAAGCCCATATGACCCACCAAGCCAAACACATTAGCTCTCTGGCCCCTTGAGAGAAAGTCTGCTGACCCCTGACCTAGTCCGGACACCTCGTTGTGCAAATGAGGATACTGAAGCCCAAGGACAGGGACTCAGGCCTCACGGCCTCAGCAGGCCGGATCGCACCTGCAAGTCTTTCTCTCCTCGCCGGTAAAACCCTAAAGCCTACCTCAAGTTCAGCTGAGAATAAAATGGCACAAAGTGTGAGAGCTCCTAGCACAGTTTGGCGTCTCCTTTCCTTGCTCCCACGGTTGCCCAGTGAGCCCGTGACAGACCCCACAGCAGGGCCCCCGTCTCTTGCTTTTCTTCCCAAGGTCACTTCTCTAAACCCAGCCCTCCATCCACGTTCACCTTCAGAGTGGACTTCTCGTGTTTCGGAGCTTGAAGGTATTAGGGACTTGGATGCCACTTGTCCCCCAACCCCAATGTGGCAGGTCACCAGGGATGACGTGGGGCTCCGGATCCTGTTAGGCACTCAATTTGCCGCAGCCATCTGTAGACCAACGTAAACTGATGCTAAACCTGTGGGTCAGCAGACTGACTGCCACCACGTGCTCCACTAAGTCTATTCACTGCCAAGCCTTGCACCAAAGTGGCACAGTCAGGATTACACAGGACCTCTTTGTTTTGACGACATGCTTTTAAATGTTTCAGCTAATAAAACCTAATACAGGCGAAGATCCCTTAGCCTCCCAGACCATAATTACATTTATTTACTATCGCGTGTGCAGAGGAAGAATGACTTCCCTTTTATCTCTAATTCACATGCTCTGTCCATAATTAATTGCTCCTGGGTTTCGAGCTTTCTCGGCAAGCACTGCGATTAGGTGAGAGGAGTTTGCCTGGTGGGGAGTCACAGAGTTAGGTGTGACAGTGCGATGGTTGGGGAGCGTGGAGTGTCCCGGTCAAAGTAATCGTGTTGGCAGAATCCTGCTCATCTCAGACTAATGTATCCTTCAGAGTATTTTGAATGTCTTCATGCTTATGTGCCTGCCTGACTCTCTCACCAGATTAACGGTCTTATTCGGAGGGACACGGCCAAGCACCACAGCCTCTGGGAGTCAGACGGGCAGGATTTAGGAGTTGTCACTACCCATGTCCCTGGAGGAGTGCCCCGATGGAGGCACTCAACCCACTTTGTGCCTCAATTTTCTCATCTAAAAAACAGGGTTAAGAAGAGTCCTCCCTTACAGGATTCTAATGAAGATTAAGGTGGTAATACAGGCAAATTGCTTAGAACAGTGGCCAATTAATGCCAGAATTCTTTCAACTTAAGCCAGGTACACAAGGTCAAGGTCACAGGCACAGCACTTCTTAGGGAAGAGCTGGGAAAAAATACTTACATTTGAGCAGATGGAAAAGCTGAAGCCCATGGGAACTAAGAAACTGATCTAGAAAGAAAAGATGTTCTGACTCAAGCCGACACCACCGGCCGCACTTCCTGAGTGGAGGCTGGTGACCTATGCGGGCTGCTGTCAATTCTGCCGGAGTTCGAGGAACATGCTAACATCCTACTTTGATTTCAATTGGATAAATAAATTCTCGTGGAACTTATGCTGTCTTACGAAAGCATTAAATAACTGTTGAAGCAGAAACCACCCAAAGGTCGATGTTTTTACAAGGCCCTTTCCAGAGTTTTGTCCCGCAGATGTATTTACGCTTGTTGATTTTGTTGTATTTTTCTTCCGTGCAGGAGCACCTGCCCGGTTTCTCTTTTTATCTGCTTCTCTGCCATTCACTTCTAGACCTCAGTTTAGCTTGCCATTAAGCCCCATTCAAATTCATCTTCACTTTGGCTAATTGCTACAGCCTGTCAAGGTCTCTGTGGCTCTGCAGCATCTGGGATGAGATGGTACCCAGCCTGTAAGCCAGTGTGTGGGGGAGGACTGTGTGCATAGCTCAGCGCTCAGTGCAAGGGGGTCAGAGAGGAAGGGGCTGGAGGGCGTCCCAGGGAAGGCAGAGGGCAGCAGTGGAGCCTAAGGGCTTTGATCATCACGTTACAGATGAATTAAACCATGTCACCTGCGCTTGGGGACACCCAGTAAGATCATCTCACTCAGCCGAGACACAACTGCTGTGGCGTGGGTCACCCAGGATTTTCTGCCAGTGAGAAGGTACTCAGGGGCTGCTTAAAATCCATGAAGTGGCAGTTGCCCAAAGTGCTTCTGACTCAGTTATAATAATGCCTCCACTGGATCGCTACATGGCGATATAACAGCGACCAGAGCAGACACGGCCCCTCCCTCCTCAGAGCTCCAGTCTAACGTCCACACTGATCGATGCAGAGCCCTTCAGAGCATCGCTTACAACGTGTGTTATTCAACAGAGCAGGTACCATTCCTACTCCAGCTCTGCAGGGACGACACGGCCATGGGGCCTGAAGGCAGCTTCTGAGGTCTTGCGCGTGTGCAGAGAGCACGTCCGGCTTCTGAGCTCACTGGCCAAGCCGAAGTAATTCAGTACCAGTGACGATGCCTAACAGCAGATGCTGGCGGACAGCAGACGCCCGTAAATGTCCAGTGAGCTAGTCCTCACCTGGGCCCTGGACCCGGCAGCTACTTCTGCACCTTCCCCCAGTCTCCACCTTTCTGGAACCTGGAGGAGGCACCTATCCTCCCGAGCAAGACCCTCTTCTCCCGCTACCTTCCCAGCCCCACTTCCCTCCTCTCTCCTGGCTTTAGGCAAGTTCTCCACTGGCTATGACATGACCCATGTTCTCACATCTCACATCGCAGGGGAGTGAGCCCAGGAAGGAACTTAGAAAACAGGGCATGTGCGCAGAGAGCACATCATGATGCCCTTCGCGGCCCGGCGAAGATGCAGACTTCCTTCCCTGGGTGATCAGAAGCCACCGAGGAATACAGGCAGAGAACACGCTATGATTTACATGTTAAGAGGCTTTTCCTAGCTGCTTTGCTGAGAGCAGACAAGAGTGTGGCAAGAGCAGAAGGACGGGTGTGCTGTGCGGCCACTCAGGACAGAGCACTGGGGCAGCAGTGGCGTGGCCACCGTGCAGAGCCAACATGGCGAGAAGCAATCAGAATCGGACGCGCTTTAAGAGTTGGGCCACAGTCCTTTCTGACGGGCAGATACATGTGCGAGAGAGGCGTCAGGGTGACTCCGAGATGGTAAGCCTGAGCCCACAGATAACAGCGCAGTTTATTGGTTGGAGAACATTGGGAAAGCAGGTTTGGGGAAAGGTGCCACGGCTGACTTTGGACTTGTCATATCGGGTGTCTGCTATATCCCCAAGTGCAGCTGTTGAGCAATGAGCTTGGTACAGGAGTCTGAAGTCCAAGGGCGACCTGCACATGGGAGTTCCTAGAACCCCTGCCGGGAGAAGATGGGATCTGACCTTTGCCTGCCATAGGAGTTCCCTGAACACAAAGGCATTTAAGGGCCAGGGATGCCAACGAGAATTCTTTTTAGTTCCATTACCAAGGTTTTCACGAATTCCCTTGAATCCCAGAGTCCTTGGTAGACAGCTTAGAATAACGTCATGATCTGCTTTGTTGCTGTGCCCTCCACGGGGCTGGTGTCAGTCCCGTAAAGTCCTGGGGAATGCAGACGCACCTTAGTACCCCTGGTGCTGACACAGCACCCCCCACTAGTGGGTCCCCCATAGATCTCCGCGGTGTGGATGCATCCTGAATGACGCACACATGCAAACGATCCCGGGCGTCAGGACTCCTGGGACGGCTGGAGGGCACAGCTTCTCCGAGGTTTGCCACATGCGGCAGGCACACAGTGTTTCCGAGTCCCAGGCCTCCCCGTCTGAAAGACCATGTACTTCAGCGTGGACCATATGGTGAGAAAACACTGCATCTGGGCTTGGAACAGCTCGTTCACAGTGTCTGGGCGCTCAGAGCCGCCGTGACACCAGCGTCAACACAGCTCTGAGGCGAGAATCATTCCGCAAGATCACACAGCTGCTCTCACAGCACCAAATGTTTACCAGATACAGTCCAACTTGCTGTCCCCATCCCACTGCCCTGGTGGTGGCGCTTTGCAGAGTCCCAGCCCCATGGGAGTGCAGGTCAGCATCTGTGGCCACATAGGACAGAGTGATAAGAACAGGTGTCATATGATAGCTGTTCTACAATCATTATCAGATAATGGCTCTCATACAATAGTTATTATACAATAGTTATAGATGATAGCAGTCATGTAATAATCATAGCAACAGCTGTCACATGCCATTTACTGAACACACACTCTACGTTATATTCTGTGGTTGAGAGTTCAAATCCTGACACCAGACGAGTGTCTCTAAGCACTCTGGGCCCAGGGATCCATGAATTAGCTGGGAAAATTACTTAACCCAACTAATGTGAACCTCAGTTTCATTCTCTGGAAAACAGGCATCACATTCATAGGGATTCTATGAAGATTTAAATGAGCTGATATTGAAAATAGTGCCTCATGTATAGTAGATGCTAGATACATGAGCTGTTAAGGCTTTTTGTTTGTTTTTGTTTTTTTGTTTTTTTAACAATCCAAAGGGGAAGGCCACTGAGAATTGCTTTTTTTTCCCCCCAGCTCCAGGTGGAGCTGTTGTTCACCATCTTAGCTGTAGAGGGAAGGGTCAAGGGCTCTCATATGCGGGATCCGAACCAGGGCCGCTGGCATCCCAAGCCAGCTCCCAACCAACGTGCCACTCGGCCGGCCCGAGCTATTAAGTCTTTAAACAACTCTCTTAAGAAGGTACAACTATGGGGCCGGCCGAGTAGCACATTGGTTAAGCGCTGGTTTTGGGATGCCAGCGGCCCCGGTTCGGATCCCACATGAGGGCCAGTGACACTGCCCTCCACAGCTAACAACAGCTCCACCTGGAGCTGGGCTATGCAAGCCCCGGTGATGGTGTAGGCTGCAGCCCCTGCTGCAGTGGGCTGCCATAGGCTACAGTGAGTGGCCCGCAGCCAGCGTGAGCGGCTGGCAGCCAAGCGTGAGCTGCCAATAGCTGCGGTGAGCGACATCCAGAGGCCAGCGACTGATCTGCCTCATCCGGGAAGAGCGCAATGACGATACCAACAGTGAAGCAACATCCAACATCCTCCGCAACTAAACTGAAGAACAAAAAGACAGCAACTTGTCTGTTCCCCTTCCCCGATTCCCCAACACCGTTCCCCTCCACCAATTCCCCAATAAAATCTTTAAAAAAAAAAAAAAAAGAAGGTACAACTATGGTCCCATGTAGGCAGTCAGGAACCCGAGGCCCTGGAAGATGAGTTGGTTTGCCCAAGGTCACAGAAATGTGCTTGGGATCCAGTCCCAGGTCCATCTTGTGTCACAGTCCGAGCTCTTGGCAATGCTTACCTAGCCTTTGGGGGCTCAGTAGGTTACACGACTGGCCCAAGGTCAGCCTGGGGGTTGTGGCGAAGCTGCAACTCAAAGTCAGACTCAGCAAGTGTTGCCAAGATGGGCTGTCACTAACTAACCCGTAGGAGGTACAGAGACCCAGGCTAGAACCCCCAGAAACTCCTGCCAGATCAAGCTCTTCATTTAATTTGGTATCTCTCTCTCTGGGGCCCCCTGAGTTGGACAAATGGGAACCATCGTGAATGCCAAGAGAGAGCAATCACTGTTTCACCTGGAAAGAGTCCGCTCAGCAGAAGGGTCAGCACACGGCTGCCTCCAGCTGCCTGACAGAAGCCCAAGGGCCCCTCACATTTCCCGAGTGTGTTATCCAGCAGAGCAAATGGTACATAAATTAGCAATGTTTCCTGAACCCCCTGATGAACTGCGTCTGGAGGAGGGCTGAGCAGGCCGTTGCCTCCTTGTGGGGTAAAGAAACTTGCTCAGAAACTCGGTGGAGCTCCTGCTTCTGGCCACGCCCTACGCACATGATTTCCCACTCGACCTGGGTGCACCAGTGCCACACGGCACATGGAGCCCATTACAGAGACGTGCAAACGGGGCCAGAGAGACCGTGAGCTGTCCAGGGACCACGGCCCCACGCAGCCCAGCCCCATTCTGTTGGGAAGTCTGCTGTGCTTTCCAAACCTCATTCCCAAATCCTGGGATCCCTGGCAGTGAAAAGTCAGGCGATGTAGAGACCACATTTCTTATATAAAGACCCAGAAAGAGCAGCGTTCCCCGGGGGGGCCACCAGGAGAAGAGATGGGTCCCTGAGTTATCGTTCTGGCTTCACTACTAACTGGCTGAGTGCATTCAGGACGGGACTGTTATGCTGACCTCATGGGTCAGGTGTGGGCACAGGGCCTTGCCAGGAGGTGAGCCTGGGACAGCAGGTGCCTCCAGGTGGACAGGCCTTCTTGTGCCCAGCTGTGCCAGGTGTGCGATGCACTGTCAGGGGGCTCCCACCCTTCTCTCCTGACCATTTACCAGCCCTACTCAGTGTTTGCTGTGGCTCATGAAAGCGTGATGCCCATTGTCTGGAGCTGAGGCTGACGCACGTGCAGTAAAGACTGTGCCTGGAAGATACAGATGATGCTGTCTGCAGGAGGCAGGACCCCTGAAATGGCACTGCAACCTCATTCACGCCCACACCACTGGCTTCCCCTGGCCACAGCCACTCTGGCACTAGGGGACCAGCTGGAAACACTCCACAGCTGGTAGTTTGCAGGAGTCAATCACGGCTCCCGGTGCCGGAGTGTGAGCTGAGCGCGAGTGAGTTTCTTTTTTCTTTCAGAAGTTATTTGTGATGTCATCTTCCTGGTTTCATCGTGCATTTAATTTAGTCCTCACCACGATTACGCCCGTGTAATTTAAGTTCTTCTGTGTCTCCCGGACGGAGCAGTGGTGGGAGGGACGAGAGGCAGAGTCTTCCCAGACGGGGTCCATTGGGCGCTAATAAGCATCACTCAGAAATCTATTCTTTCACTAACTTTGTGATTGTCACTGCACCAGCAACTGCTCTGATCGTCCTAGAAAATGGAGACTGACATCACGTGTCCCTATCATCTGGGGGCTCACAGCATCTTTGGGAAGCCCCTGATGCCACCCCAAACCTACTCATGCCCACAAATATTCACACAGCTGGCAGCACTGTTCAAGGCCACCTTTCAATAAGCAGCCAACCAAAGGGAGAGAGTGGGTTACCACCAAGCCCCTGTCACATGCTTTGTGACCTACGACAACAAACCCTGGCATTTCTTTTTTTTTTTTTTGAGGGCAGTGTCACTGGCTCTTATATGTGGGACTGAACCGGGGCCGCTGGCTTCCCAAGCCAGCGCTTAACCACCACACCACTCGGCCAGCCCCAACCCTGGCATTTCTAATTCTGGAAAATAAGCTCTATGATTTTACCCATTTTACCAAAAAAGAAAAATCAGGCTGAGAGAGTGACCCACCCAAGGATACCCAGGTAACAGCGGCCAGGCTGAGGTCTGCACGTTTGCTGACTCCAGCCAAGCTCCTTTCACACTGCAGAGTGATGTGACATCATCTGAGCAAGGCCCTGAGGCCAGAAGACAGTGGGGAAGGAGAGGAGAGGCAGCTAGTCTCAACTGAGGACCAAGAATATTCTAGAACAGGGGTCGGGAAACCGGGGCTTGCGAGCCACATGAGGCTCTTTGGGTACGTTCCATCTCAAAAGTTTGCCGACCCCTGGGAGAGCCAGTCCTGACGGACTCAGACAGAACGGCCGGCTGGAGGCACCAGAGGAAGGGCTCCATCGCAGGATGATGACGCCTGGCTCAACTGAAGCTGCGTCAAGTTTTCTTACTGGGCAGCCCACCAGTGGCCAGGCCATGAAGCTCTTCCTTTGAGGATTCTAAATCCAGCCAAATGCATGGTTCGTTTTGTTCTTCAATCACCTTTATGGCATTTGAAAAATCCAAATAGTACATTTAAAAGCATTCCAACTTATTGTATTTCTTGTGTGTATGTATTTATCAAATCTGCACATTTTATGCAAGATGGGCTTTCTCTGTACTGGCGTGGGTGTTGTCTCATATTTTATCTACTTTCAAACACTTTCAAAAACTACTAGAAGTAGTTTCTAGTGACGCTGATAAAACTCCGTTCTTTAAAATTTGGCTTCCAGGGATAAAATGACTAGGTACCCAAATGGACGTGAAATATTCAAGGCTATGGAGTTTTAAGTGATATGGTTGCTAAGTGAATTTATTGCTGGGAAAAATGGTATTAGAGTAATTAAGCTGGGAGGTTTTGATTGACCATGTATCAGAAGTCTCATTTATGGACAGCAAATAAAGTCACCAGACAGGTTCATTTGAAGAGACACCAATGCACTTCTGGAGAAGACACGGGGACGAAGGCAGCAGGGTGGTGAGGCCAGTGGCGAGCTCACTTCACACATCTGGACACCATCAACAGATTTCCAACTATTTTGTGACCAAAGCCAGGTCATTTCCTCCTTAAATGACTGTCATTCCCTGAGGAGAAAACTGAGTGGGAATCACAGGGACCTGAGTCTGAGTCTAGACCCTACAACTTATTCATCGTAACAGTGATGTGTTCTCTTGCAATTTATGTCTTGGGCCTTAGTTTCCTCATTGATAATGGAGTTAATAACACTCATTGTTGTGACAATTAAATAAGGTGATTATATAGAAATACCCAACTCTGGGGGGCATAGTTAGGCTACTCCTTTGCCAAAGCCTTTTCTCCTTCTGGGCAGACAACTAGACTACATTACCCAGCCTCCCTTGCAGTTGGCTGTGGTCATGTGACTGGATTCTAGCCAATAGACTATGAGCTAAAGTTAGGTGTGCATCCCAGCTGTTTCCCATAGGAATTTCCCACTCATGAGTCTCCACGTTATCTCCTCTCTGCCCAGGGAATGTCGGCTCCCAGATCAGTCTTGGAAGCTGAACGTGTAAAATGTCAGCACCTTTACCAGCCTGGGCTTCTGAATCATTGTGTGGGGAAAACCTTCCTGTCCCTTGCCCAATAACCTGCAGCCCTCTTGACTATTAATGAAAGTATAAAATTAACTCTAATTGTGTTTGCTGGCTCCACCTGGTGCGATTGAATCTGACGCCCAGTAAGTGCTAAATAAATTTTTACTTGCTGTCACCCTATCCTCAAGAAACAACGTGAGCAAATGAGCTACGGCCCAGAGAGAGTAAATCACCCACCATTATACGAGAGGGGGCAGGCAGGTGTAATGTACGGTGACTGAGGGCTGGAGGTAGAACGTGTTTATTCTGTACGTACCAGGCTTGAATGGGATAACGAGCCTCATGCTGCCCAAGGGACAGCTGTTTCAAGGAATGGTATTTTACTTTGCTTGATTTGTTACCATGTGAGAAAGTGGATAGGCAGAAAATGGTAACACCAGGGGAGGAAGAAAGAAAGAGGAATGGTGGTGGCGTTGACAGGAGACCCACAGGCTTTTCCCGGCAGCAACATGGAGAATTCAAAGGATTGCCTTTGAGAGCCTGGAGAATTAATGACAAATGCCCCAGCATGAAGGAAATATCAGCACCAGGGATCCTGTGTGGCGCCAAACACTTTGGCGGCCTTCTGGATGAGAAAAATCCTCACTCAGGCTGAACAGGGACCTTACAAGGCAGATTTGTGCATAACGTAGGCTTTTCAGTGCCAGGGGCTGGTTTCAGAATTGTTCGTTCTATTGGCCCATCCACCCTCAATTGAAACACTCTCTGTGTCTGTAAATCAAGAGTGTTTGCAGGTGTGATACGTATCACACAACTATCTTTTCCTGTCTACCCCTGGAAGAAGGGAACTAATGCCAAAAGAAATGTAATGCATTCGGAAAACAGCCCATGTCATTGTGGTAAAGCCTTCCTGTTGGAGTCACATGAGAACCTCTTGCCTCATACAAGAATACAATCCCCCAAAACAGATTTTGCAAGTGGATCCAGAGCATACCGCAAAAGGGAGAGGCTGGGAGGCAGTCATAAAAACTTATTTGCTTATAAAAAACCTGTGAGATCATGAAGTAAAAAGCATATAACCATCCATCCATCCATCCACCCATCCATCAGTCCATCCAATTAACCACTGATTCATGACACACATGCACAGACACACACACACACACACACACACACACACACACACACACACGGCTGGCATGGAGGCTGGGCCTCAGTGGGATGGACTGACGTGGGGGTGGCTAGGGTCCAAGCTGCTACCATGCCCCGAGCTGGAGGTGTCATCAGCTTGGCGACACTTGAGGTGGTGGAGACGGTGATAAATGGAGACATTTGGGAGTTATTCAAGAGTCTGAACAGACAGCCAGCTGGCAGCGTCGATATTAGGGGAGGGAGCCGCAGGCACCCAGGGAGCTCCTGGCCTTGGGGTTGGCCGTTCTGGGTCCGTTAGGAGCCTCAGTTGGTTGAATCCCACGCCCAGTGCCATTTGTCCCTTACGGGGGAAGGAGAGGTGCCAGTGAGCCATGAGATACATGCCACCCACCTCCTGGGAGAGGACCATGCACCCACCTCCCGAGGTCAGGAAGGCCGTCCAGGACATCACAGCTGTGCACTGAGTGTCCCATAAGTGGTGCCGTCACAATGACTGGCGACCTCCTGCATGTTCTCTGAGGCCCACGCCAATAACACACCCGTCCTGGGACTTCCTGGGGCCCTCCAAGCAGAATTAATCCTTGTTTTTCAAATCGCACTTCGCCTCTTTGTCTTTAAGTGAATCCATAAAGCGTGCCTCTTGGTGGATGACACGAAAGGTTTCTATGAGGCTGTAGAGGCCTCTGCGATACCCGGTAGAATTTTAATAAATGTCGTTACGGTTAATACATGACACATAATCTACGATGCTCTAAGGACCCTTCAGTAGTGAATTTCTGGAAAAAGAAGTGTCTGGAACATACGCTAAGAGCTCTGAACAATCACTGTAAGAATTACAGAGAAAGAGTCTGTCTCTACTGCAGAAATACTAGGAAAAAAATAAAGATGTTAAATATCCACGCTGTGTCCGCCGAGGTTTCAATGGAAACAGAACGCCTTCCTGACCTGGACAAAGCTGTGAATTTCACTGTTGCTGTCGCTCACGCCACCCCTACGGGGCTTCAGTCTGCAGCCCCGGCTCCTACTGGCTCGGGAGTGCGGGCTCCACCGGATCCCCCACGGCGGCTTAGAGGGCTGCTCGTTGGCCAAGGATGCATTTGGAAATCTGTGGGTCTGCACACTGCCCCCCACCCCCGCAGCGCCTGGAAGTCTGGATGATTCTGTTTATTTCTGTCACAGCTGTCATTTATCGTGCGGAGGCAGCTCGTTTATCATGTCTGGGCTTCCCAGGTGCCTCTGTAAACTCTGTCAGCCGCCACCCCCCAGTCAGTGCAGGTGGTGGCACCCACAGGCTGGGTCACCCAACAAGGGGCCTGAGACGGTCCCCAAGACCCTTTGTTTCTGTCCCGCCGGGCACCCTGAGCAATGCGACCCCCCATCCTGTTTAGCTATCACTTTTCCGAGTCGGCCCCAACAGCTGCTTTCATCCTCCTACAAGACAAACACGGTCCTTGCCCCGTTTTATTAGGAACACATCTGCGTAATTGCTGGGGCTCTTGACTGTGACCTACTCGACACTCACTCAGCCGGGGATTTTCAAGGCCGCAACACGCATTTCCCAACTGAATCTATTTGTCTGCAAGCCCCCAAGTCAAATCTCTTGTTGAATTTGTTCAAACATAAATGAATAGCTGAATTTACATAGATTTAATGTCTTATCGTCTCCCTGGCCTGGGATTCCACACAAATCTGGGTGCAGCATCAGACCGATGGCATGGAATGCTGAGAATAACGGAGCCCGATCCCTCCACATGTTATCAGCCCAGAGTGGTCGGTCCCTTCTAACAGGACGCACAGAACCTGCTGTCCCACTCAGCACGCACGTGTTTGTGGGACCGGGCCATGCACACGGTCTGTTTGAACAAGAATCAAAGCACAACTTTTGCAGGGACACACGGTCCCTTGTTACCAGGATCCCCCCACCCCACCTGACTCTGCTCATTACTGAGGGTCACTGAGAGTGCTTGCGGGGAACAGTCCTTCAACTACATTCACACAACTGTCATTTGAATGGACTCAGTTCATGCCACCAATATTCACTGAGACCCCCGCATGTGCCAGGCACTGGCCTGGGTGCTGGGTAAACAAACGGCCAGGACAAAACCCACCGAGCCCCTGCTCTCTGCAGCTGACACTCCAGTGCAGAAGGGGGACGAGCGAACATGCAGCGTGTCTGGTGATGACAGTGCCCAGAGCGTGAGCACGCAGAACAAAGGGCTGGAGGGACACAGTGGGGCACAGGGGCCATGCGGCCCCAGCAGCCTCCAGGGCCAGGCAGAGAGCCCTGGGGACACCTGCAGGCTCCAGCTGCGCTTACCAAGGTCGCCGCTGCCCTCCCACCTCCTGGACTCTGGGCTTGCCACTGGACAAAGCAAGTCATATATGAGCCCTGCCTTCACTTGCCCTCTTGGAATCCTGGGACCCTATGATGTAAAGACGCCCCTCCACCCTCCTGGAGGCCCAGGTGCCCCAATGAGCAGCCAGACAAGCAGTGACACTGCCATGGACTGTCAGAGCAGAGAAGCCCACCCGTCAGGCACCACTCCACAGAGACGTGGGGATTATAGCCCAGTGTTGTCAGGCAGCATGTCTCGGGGTCATTTATTACGCGGCTGGAACTAGCTGCAACACCAGGGAGAGAAGATCTCAGAAGAGGTGTGAGATTTTAGGCAAAAGTTTCTCCTGGGGATAAAAAGCACTTCCTTAAGGTGTGGGGATACACAACCTTCTTGCCCATTGAGGGTGTTGGGGGGGCAGTGAGGAAACGCCACTTCCTACACGTGATGGGCTTTTAGCCCGGGCACTGCAGGGCTCAGAGGGCACCTACTGAGATGTCCACCACAAATAACCATGATCGGAACAATGATCCAAGTCACTGACGGCCAACATGAGCTTGTCTACCAACATGCACCATTTTCCAATGCTCTTCAGGCAGCTGTCAGAGCTCACAACACAGTCACACGATTGTGCTCAGCCTGTGACAACCCACGGGTAAACTAAGGGAGCCAAGATGGGGGCAATCCAGTGTCCACCAAAGGGTGACACAGGTGACAAGTGGCAGAAGTCAAATCCAAAGCCAGGCCTTTGGGCACCACACTTCCAACACCACGTTGTGTCTTAGACAGACGAGCAAGGGAACGGAATGATATTTGTGACGCTTTAAGGGGTACTTTGATGTTAAGAGTACGGGTCCTGGAGTGAGAAGGCGCCACAGGTCTCTGAATTTGCATAACCCTAAGACTTGTCGCGAGTGATTTCCACCACACACAGGTCCCACCCGAGTGTCCTAAACCCCGGCTCCCTGTAAGATGGTGCTGCACCCTGTCTAAAGGCTTCCGTGAAGGTGAAGGAAGACAGAACAGAACACAAGAGCTCAGCACACGGGCTGCTGCAGAGTGAGCGCTCAGTACGCGTCTGCTGAGCAGAGAAATGGACAAGAGAGTGGGAACTTAGAATGGTAACTGTGCGAGAGGCCCCCACCTCAGGCCTGCAGGCACTACCTCACCTCAGTCTTCGAGGCACCTTAGTGCTTTATTTGCAGACGTGCTGGTCAACAGTTTAAACGCCTCATGCGGACAGGAAGAGAAGTGGGCAACTCTGGGTGCCGCCTTACATTGCTGAGACTGAGGCCAGTCACACAGACATTTTTCCCCACTCTGCCAGGCACTCTGAGACCACTGGTTTGATGCCAGGTGCCAACTGATGCCCCACATCCCAAACCACCAGCTCCTCAGCCAGAGGCCGGGATTCCAGACGGCAGGAAAACATGGAACATCCATCTCTGAGTTGGCTTTCTCACTCTGGGGAGAGCCAATGACTCCTCAGCTGGAGCCCTGGGCTGTCTGAATCAGAATGCTCCCAAGAGATAGCTTGTCTGAACACTCTCTGAGCTGGGAACACAGAGGCCCAGAGAGGAAAGGCACTCACTCAAGATCACACAGCAAGTGGCCCATCTGGGTCCAGAGACCGAGCCTTCTGGGGCTGAGGCTTCCACATTACTCATTGCCGACTTTCTCAAACAATTTTCCCTCCATGATTGATGGGCTTTTCTGCAGTTGCATCAAAACCCAAAGAGAGCAAAGTCAGGGCCATCAGAGGAGGAGGGGAGAGGCATTTGGCCCAAGTCACACATTTCCAACTGGCCTCAATCGGAGACTTCTGATAAATGTTCTGAATGCGATTAGGACTCAGTAACAGTGACACGGTGACATCACCACAGGAGGAAGAGGTTCTTCCAGGAGAAGAGGGACGGAGGAGGTGCCAAGGTACCAGAGGAAGGTGGGCTTGGCTTGAACGTCAGCACCTCCTAAATGTGCAGCCTCAGCACCTCACTTGTCCCCAGTCTTGGTCCCCACACACCCTACAGCTTGGGGCCTGATCCTATGACCAGACTTGGATGCACTACCAATGAAGGCAGTTTTACAAATATTATAATTACCCCGTGAAGAGCATGACTATACTGCGTGGTATATTTTTTTAGTAAAAGCATTAAGTGTAAACATTTGATGTATGCCATCATTTTACAAACGTTTTAGCATTCCATGGTTTTTTAATACAGCAAAAGCATCACAAAATGCAAGTGCCCTCAGCTCCCAGAAATGGCGACGTCTCTGAGCACAGAATGCTTCCTTTCCCCTCTGGAGTCTGCTTCGGCCTTAGACGCCTCACCCCTCGCCCCCTGCCCTCCCTCTTCACCCCCGCAGCACCCCCACCCCCACGGCCACTCTGGCCTGTCCCTTCTGTCCCCCACACGCATGTGCTTCCACGGTCACCCCTTGTCCCCTCGTCTGCTTCCTGCGCCTCCTCGGATCATAAAGGATTTCATCTCCAGGGCTTGTGCAGCTCTGCGGAGGGGCGCTGAGGGTTTCATGCATAATTAATGACAGTTCAGCTACACACGTTTTCTAGGAGCAATTCAGGCGCTTTTAGGACTTTTTAAAACATACTTTGCAATTCACCCAAATTCTGAGAGGCATTAGATAAGAAAAAGTCTATGAAAGCACAGAACGTCTGAGGTTTCTGGGAGGGGCTGTAATGAAGAATTTCTCCCCAGGGAGGCGTTTCCTGAAACGCTGCTCGTTTGGTGTCACAAGTGCCTCCAGTACAAGACGAAGCCGCGGGTCCCCTCAAAAACAATGTCAATGGAATACATTTTTTAAAAAAATGGTCCCAGGTTACCATAACAACCAAGGTTCCAACTTCATGTTGACTAACTGCAACGATAGGATCAGGAAGACCAGAGAACAAAAGTATCCGGTTGCTATAGCAACCGGCTGTACAGAAAATGGAGTTGTTTCAATAGGGAAGTTTCCAGTTGCCAGCATATGGGAGGGTGGATGGTCACCCAGGGAATTTTCACATTAATCACGAGTTATCCCATCGTTTTTTTTGGTTGGCAAAGCTCTGAGACAGAGGTGTACCAGTTAGCTGCTGCTGCGTAACAAACAATCTGAAAACAGAGTGACCTTAAACAATAACCATGTATTTTTCTCATGAGCACCGCATGTCTGGGCTGGGCTCGGGTTATCTGTACCGGGCTCATCTGGTTTCAGTCTTGTTCAAGAGTCTGCAGCTGGCTGGCAGGTCCTCTGGTGGCTGGTAAGCCTAGGGGGCATCAGCTGAGACATCTTTGCTTCGTTTCATTCACTGTCTTTCCTCCTGCAGGCTACCCTGAACGCACTCTCGTGGCAGAGCAGAGTTCCCAAAGATAGACAAATGGCAAACCTTTGGAGGCCTGGAATCAGAACTGGCAGCTATGCCTTCTGCCGCAGGTACGAGGCCAGCCAGGACCCAAAAGGCATGGAGACAGCCTCCATTCCCTGATGGCACAGGCTGCCCCGTCCCACTGCAGAGGTGCACACGGAAGCAGGGGTGGGAATGGGAATCATTTTTACAGACAATTAACTGAGAAGCCAACTTTTCTACATGACATACCCTTGAAATCACACACGAGAGTTGAACATGCATAATTCAAAAATCCACCTACATATTCAAAGGTGTCAGGCTTCCAGAGAGCCAAAGGGTATCACAAAATGCCACATTAGAGCTTGGACATTAGACACAGTTTTTGGTGATCGACTTCCAAGACTTATTACTGGTTCTTTAATTTTACTCTCTTGCTCCAAAACCAATCGGAGCCCGGTGGCACTTGAGCCCCAGGGATGTGTGGCTGAGGCTGGGTGTGAGATGGCCTGTAAGGTCCCTGCATCAGAAGATGGACACAGGGGGTTTGAAGTCAGATTGTCGGGGCTCAAATTTTCTCTCAAACTCTGACTGGTTACATGAACTTGACCTCTCAGGCACTTGACCTCTAGGATCCACAGCACCTTCATCTGCAAAACAAGGGTAGAATATTGAATGGATCTATTTTATTGATCCTAAGATACAATTTTTACTTTTTACCATCTCTGAATTTGGGGTACACCACACAACTGATGCCATTTTAAAGTCAGGCATAAAAGTGCTGTGTGCCCAGTGGCTGGCACTCAGATTCCGTGGCTATGGCTGTGCCTTCCTCCGAGAGTTGACCTGATCTACAACAACTGCTTAGAAGAGTGTCCACCCCGTCAGAACTCCAGCGGGGCTGTTCCAACAATGTCCCAGAGAACAGAAATTCATTTCTCTGCAGACTGAGAGTCGGGGACCAGGAGCCAGCATAGCTGCCAACTTCCTGCAGTATCTGCAGGACACGCTGCTCCTAGATGCGTGGGGGCAGCACGTGTCCTGCGTCTTTATGAGAGAGCGAGGACCGGCCATGGAGGAGCAGCTGGTAAGGGAGGAGGAGGGGAGGAGGGGACCCCCTGGGGCTCCCAGCCGCTCAGTAACCAATGAGCCCACAGCCGACCACCGAGCCAGGCTGACCCGCACAGGGTGCTGCTTGAAACTGCTGACCCTCACGGGCATTCCTGGGCCAAAGAGGACCGGACACGTGGTCCCACCCACGGTGCAGTGCTGGCAGGATGTTAGCACACAGTAGGCGCCTCATCCGTGTGAGTTAGTTGTTGCCCCAGATTCCAGGTGACCCACCTGGAGATGGGCTGAGAGAGAGTCTCAGTGTCCATCACGGCTAAGGTCAGGGTTACGGCTGATGGGCAACGTTAGTTATGGAAACATAAGCAGAGAGCAGAGCCAATAGGCTGAGTGTCTGCTGGGTGAGAGCAGGAGGCGAGGGGCTCAGGCAGGCGTGCACGCCAGCACCTCATGGCCCCCTGAAATCCTCACAGCTGTTACTGGGGTGGGACCAGTTCCAGCTAATGTGTCACTGGTCTTATCCCAGGTGACAGGCCACAGACACCCCTGAGGCTGTAGTAACAGGAGAGCATAGGTCCAGTTCAAACTGGGGCAGCCAGTCCCCAGGGCTCCTGGACTCTCCTACCACTTAGGGAGCTTCAGGGGTCCTTTGACTTTCCTCTTGGGGGCAGGGCTGGGTTTCTCCGAATTGGCCATAAGGAAAACCCTGAATGCACAGACTTGGGGCTCTGACAATGCTTAACACAATCACAAGTGAAATAATAATAATAACAGAGGGTTCTGGGATTTCGGGAAGCTGCAGTTGACCTTCTCAGAGACTCATCTAATCCCATCAGATCCCAAGGAGGTTTAGTTCTGGTACGTCTTCCCAGCTCAGGCCGCCAGTGCTGACGTGTTCTGCCTGCTTCGCATGGTGAGAGATGGAGCTGGGAATCTAGCAAGCACAGGCACGTTTGCGAGTGAGTGAGAGAGCGAGTGAGTGAGAGAGTGAGTGAGTGACTTGGTTAACGAACAGCTTTTCTCACCTGTTTGGTACCTTGCCTATTTTCTCAATATCGGTCTCACAGGACGCTCTCCCCCCATTGGAGGTTATGGCTGGGCATAACAGGTAATGGTTTCGTGAACAGTTCGGCCTCTTCTGACCGATTGTTTTCTGTAGGAAAACCAGATCCCACTCCTAATGGCCAGTAGGAGAGAGACGGGGGAGAGGGGAGCAGCCCTGATGGTCATCACCCGGAGCCTGTCACTCTGCCAGGCCTCGGGGTGTCTGGCTGGGCCTCCTGTGCCCTGGAGACCCAGCATTGCTTGTCTGGCTTCCTGCATGACCCAGGGTGACACCCTTGGGGTCAGCCTCTCTCCTGTCTCAGGCGGATCTTCAGAGCCGGCTCCGGCCCGCAGGGGTGGGCTCAGATCATGAATGGGGCTTCTGTGACACTTGTTCCCTGGGGCTGCTTGTCAGGACACCAGGTCCGGCCCAACCTCGCTCATTCCCCTGCCTCTCTGGGCCTCAGTTTCCCCATCTGGACAGAACGGGGCTGGTGAGACAGTCCTGAGGATGCCCCCAAAACCACATTCTGGAATTATCTGCAGAATCAAGGGATGAAAGAGACACAATCTGCAGCCCCACACCCTGCCCACCAGCAGGCTGGACTCTGCCTAGGGCGTGAGGGCGGGGCAGCACGTGACAGTCTCCCGCTTGCGAGGCCAAGCACAAGGGTGGGGAAGACCCTGCAGTCAGGGCAGAGAGGGCACAGTCCATTAAGACCTTTTAGCCAAAGCCACCACTGAGCTGCCCGCCTCCTGCTGCGCCTTCAGCCCTGTCACACGGTCCCTTTAGCTCATTCTTGTCACTGCTATGCCCCAAAGCCCACATTTAAACCGACCAAAATACCTGCACACAGCAATGCCATCTAAAAATATTACCATCACTTGGGACCTGATTTCTTTTTCTTCTTTGACAAATGGAAAATCCCCAGGGGGTGCTCTGAGCTGATGCCCAGACAATGCTCCAACGTCAGGCACTCGGACAGCCCCCAGCTCAGCCCCTCCCCCCACAGGCGGGGAAATCAGGCTTCAGAGAAGTTTAGGGACCTGTGAGGCTTTGTTCAGAGAGCGGCTGTGACTGAAAGCTTAGAGGGCATTTTCCTGCAAGGACCCAGGTTGTGGCCACGGTTCATGGTTCAACGCCCCTCCGCCGTCAGGCCCTGCTTTCTTGGGGGGGTCTTCCCAGAGGACCACCAGATGACCTCTGAGTTCTCGCCCATGCTTTCTGGAGGGTGGGTGCCCGTCTCTCTTGGACTCCCAGGGCCGCGTCCCCTCTAACCACCGGGGCATGCCCCAGCGACATGGGCACCTGCCTTGGTCCCAGTCCTCCGCCTCCTCTCCACACAGACTGTTCCAATCACGCTGCCTGTGTGACCCTGGATGCCACCTGATCTCCGCGAGCCTTGGTTTCCCCACCTATCCAACGGGGTAACACCAACCTCACAAGGTCATTGTGAAGACCAAAGACAATATAGTGTGAGCCAGTCAGTAAGTACACCTGGTGCTAATTATGAACACAAATCCACCCACAATGCTGACACAGACACACACGCTCCTCTGTGGGTGCCCACAGAGCAAAGCTCGCCACGCACAAGCTGACCTGTGTTACCATGGCCGCCATGAGTGCCGGAGTCTCCCAGTTCATTATGGGGGCGCAGGAAGACACTCAAGTGGCTTTCGGGGGGTTGGGGTGGGGGGCAGTGGCCTAAGCTCCATCAAGGGAACAAGAAGAAACAGGCTGAGCTTCAAATGGTGGCCCCCTGACATGGCCCTGGAGCTCCTCGGAGCCCTCAGCTCCACACTGTGCAGTCATGGGGCCCACGGTCACACTCCCTGTGCCCCCCGGCCTCTGGACCCTGAGGGGTCTTTGCCTCTAAAACAATGAGGCGTTGCTGACCCACTGGCTGCCCAGTTCTCCCCTTTCCATCGTCCCTGTATAGCTCTCCCTGACCACCAGCTTCCAAAAGCTTTTCTGGCCCCTTAACAGAAATTGACAAGGATTCATGGGACAGAGACATTGCATTGGCAGGTAAACTGAGTCAATTGGGAGGGCAAGTTAAAGTGGATGGACAAGAGTTAGCTTCCTTCCGGAAAACGGGCTGCTGATGCATTGTCCCTTCTCTCTCTTTCTCCCCTCCCTCCCCAGAGGTGAGGACACATTAAGATGAAAACCCAGGTAGGGCACTGTGCTTGTCCTCTGAGGGGTCTCGCCCCCGTGTCCTGTGAGCCTGAACCACAGAGACCAGGCAGATGATGCAAAGCAGGCCCAGGCTGTCAGCTCCACTGTCTACACGGATCAAACCACTCAGACGGGAGCATGTCGCTTCCGTCTGGTCAGCGTGGCTCCAATGGTTGCAAACACAACGTATTAGGATAGTATTTGTCCCAAGAAGTCCTAAGGGAAGGAGCAGAGCCTCCAGAGTGGGAGACACTCAGTAATGTGACAGTGACGAGGTGTCCGCAGAGTGTAAGCTGGCAGAGATGGTCTCTCGTGCATATTTGTCGAAAGAAAGAGGAAGAGAAGAAACAAAGGAAGGAAGGAAGGAAGGAAGGAAGGAAGGAAGGAAGGAAGGAAGGAAGGAAGGAAGGGAGGGAGGGAGGGAGGGAGGGAGGGAGGGAGGAAGGAAGGAAGGAAGGAAGGACGGAAGGGAGGAAGGAAGGAAGGAAGGGAGGGAGGGGGAGAGGCGGGAGGTTGGGTTGGGCCACGTCACACGGAGTCCTGTAAAATGGGGGCCAGTCACGGAGCCAAACCGAAGACGGGAAGCTGACTAGGAGGCTGTACGCTGATCCAGGCGACAGTCAGGACCTGCACGGAGGCCGTGGCTGGGGCGAGGCAGAGGAGGACACAGACCTGCAGAGCTACGTAAGGGTCAAATGGCACATCTGGTGAGCAAGTGACCAGGGGCTAGGGTGCAAAGAGGAGGAGGAGCAGGCGAGAGAGAAGCCTCTGAGTGCAGCTCCTGGGGTCGCTGAGCAGACGTGGGATCGTGAGGTGCGACAGGCCATTAAGAGGCGCACACTCACTGCGCGTGTGGCCCAGAGGGGACAGTCACAGGGCAGCCCTCTTGTGGTGATCATGTAGCACTTTCATCGTCACCACGCTGGGGACAGTCCCCAGATGCAGACACTGTGTCTGCTGCTTGACCTCTGTCACCCCACTTAATCTGGCGACAGCAGCAAGACATACATGCTGGGCTATTCCTCCATCCTGTGACAAAGTTACCGAGCCTCGGAGAGGTGAAGCGACCTCCCAAGACCACATGGCGCCCGGGCTGGGATGCATCCTAGGACGGCACGGCTCACATGCCTGCCCCGTCTGTCAGCACGCAGCCCCCCAAACCCTCTGCAGAGCGGCCGGGCACACAGGGTCATCTGTGCATCGTGTTACTCGGAACCCTCCCTGAGCACTCAGGAGTCCGTCCTGGCTGGTGGAGCGGAGCTTGCCACATCACGCGTTTGTCACAGCTGCTGCACAGCCTGTGCGTGCGCTATGTGGGCACGTGTGGCTTCTGTGTGTGATGCCAGTGCTGAGGGCCGTTCCCGCTGAGAGGTGCACACACAGAGATTGGGGACCCAGCGCTGTCGTTCCCACATAGAAGCGCATGTGCACCGGAGGAGTGGCTTGTTTTTCCTCTCGGGCACTACTTGCTTAGCTGATGACTACGGGAAATTGGGGGGGTGCTGGGTAGCTGTAAGTAATGTGCAATATTCATATCATAGGTTACCTGGGAAAAAGAGGTTCGGTACAGAATGGTACTGCCAAAAGCAGCAGAAGGCTTAACAGTCCAAAGCACTCTAAATATTGATTTGACTCAATTGTGCAATTTAGAACATTCCTATTTCCCTGAGAGGAGTGATTCCTGAGGAAAACTGTGAAAAATAATGTAAAAAGGAGGGAGAAGAAAGCAAAATGTCGCAGACTGACACCGAGCAGACCTCCTTTTATCCTGCGGGTAATTTATTTCCACCCCCCAAAACAGAGAGCTGCAAATTACGGTTCTCCGGATGACAGTGTCCCAGCTGGGGCACCCGCGACCCCACTGAGCCGCAGAAACAGCCCTCAGCACCACCCACCTGCCCACTGTATCATCATGTGAACAGCAAACTGGTCCTACTGTGTGCACCGATGCGAGCAAAGCGCTCTGCCATTTGTGGCTAGAAGCGTGCTCACGAGGAGCCTTGGTCCATTGCCTCTGACACCGAGGACGGTCCTGGTTCTCAGCAGAAGCATCGCTGGGAGGGTTCCCAACAGAAGGTGCTGTGTCTAAGCCCTGGGCCCCCTGAGAAACGTAGCTCCCGCTACTGCCTGTCCTTCCCGGGGACGCCAGCCCATGCTCGCCAGCCCCAGCCTTTACATCGGGCCAAACGGCTGCTTCACTCCCCACCTTTGCTAACTGGCATGTAAAGAACTGATGGCACATCACCAGCCTCTGAATGTCAGAGGTGGGACCCAGGGAGGGAATGAAACAGTAACAGGCAGTGGGGTGCTCATAGCAAAGTGATACTGAGGTCCCTGTTAGCACCAGGGGGTGTCACACCTTCCCTGTTGGAAAAACCTGACCTTAAGGTTAAAAAGTCACGTGTCTCTTACGTCAGACACAGCCTAAGAGTATAACCTTTGTCCCACGTAAATCAATAAGAGCAGCGTGTGCCCTGTGGTCTCGGGGACAGGAGGGAATGAAGAGAAACAACAGCATGGGAACCTTACCCACCAGTGACTTTACTACTCACGGGTTTGGGGGGTTCCATACAATAAGGACAAGCCGCGTCCCACAAACAAGCTCCTGGCGGCCACACGAGGTCACATTCTAGAAACACAAAGCCTCTGTGTTGGGGCTCTCCCATGGCCCGCCTTCCTGCCCACGCCCAGCACGCCTTCCCTCCGTCTCAGGGCCTGGGATCCTGGGGGGGACCCCCCCCCACAGAGGGTGCTCAGGGCCCCAGTCTGTCATTGTTCCTGCTGCTCCACACACAGCTGCACTTCTTTACACAGCAGCGAGGGCGGTGACCTTACACGGCCTCTGTGGGCACACGGATCCCCCACTCAGGCCAAGGTCAAGCAAGATGCAATGATCCCTGTTTGACTCAAGTTGCCTCTGCGACTCCACTACAACTGTCAAAGCCGATGGCCACTGAGAGCTCTGGGCTGGACCCTGTCCTAGAAGCTGTCTGGGCTTCAGGCCTCTGGAGGCGAGACGGGGGCAGCTGCGGGGACCGGGGTTCCAGGGAGCAGGGGCACCACACAGCAGCAGCAGGGTATTTGTCAGTCGTCAAGATGGACATGAAATCACTGGCGGAAGAGAGAGAGACGCAGCATCAGTAGGTTGGAGGGGAGAGGAGGGTGCAGCGAGCAGGCAGCCGTCACACTGACTGCAATGGAGTCAGAATGGGGGCCATGAATCTTGGTTATTTTCCGTCTCAGCCGATTGGAACCAAACGCCCTGAACAGGACAGAGTTCCCATCTTGCCGAAAACTGCAAAAACCTGATTAAATGTACAAACTGATATAAACAGCCCTCGGTCCATGTGAACGTTCGCACTGTCACCGCTGAGGGACTGGTGACACTTGGCAGGCCAGGCTGTCTGGAGCAGACGTGCCAGGCGGCGTCCCCAGGACCCAGGGCCCACGCGGCCCTGGGCGGCCTCTGAGGGCCCAGGAAACATCCATCCACCGCTCCGCTGTCAGGACGCTGGCCGCTCCGACAAGCAGGGTGACGAGCCCAGCCGCCCACCCCAGAGTCCGAGTGTCCTTCCGGTAAAACCAGGTGCCCATGGAAAAAGGGAATGTAGTCACTACCATCAGGGTGACGAGCCCAGCCGCCCAGCCCAGAGTCTGAGTGTCCTTCCGGTAAAACCAGGTGCCCATGGAAAAAGGAAATGTAGTCACTACCATAAAGCAGCAGCAGAGCAAACCATCCAGTTACAGACAGAAAAGTCACTTGGGTTAATAAGAAGACCGTGCGCTTATGAGCATGGAAGTGCCAGCGTGTCACCACTGCCACATACATGATGCGTGAACTTAGAGCCCAATGACCAGGAAACACAAGTGCTAAGAGGTGGTGGCTTTTCTCAGGAGCCAGCGCTGCTACTTGGGGCCCTGGGGGAGGGACATGTGACCGCCACAGGAGCCTGGACGAGCCGGCCTGCACTTCTGCAATAAGGATGGAGGGGTGAGAGGGAGGGGACAATGACGAGGAGGGACACTGAGCAGCTGGCAGCCACCCAGTGTTTCCGGAAGAATCCTCGGCGTGCAGACGAGGTAAGAGGGAGTCACGTGACTGCAGGAGCCAGCAGGTGACACACAGGTGAGCCGGGCCAGGGGAAAGGAAAGGGAGGTGCCTGCCTGCCGCCCAGCCAGCGCGGGAGGGAGATGGTGTGCAAGGAAGCTTGGTCTGTGTGCCATGAAGAGGCAACCGGTGTCACTTGCCCGGAATAGATGGTGAACACAGTGTGTCGGGAACAGGAACAAAACGCACTTAAAGCTCTACACAGACACAGCTGAGGAGGGTCCGACTCAGAGACCCACTGTCTTCATAAAAAAGAGGGAGGCGAGCTAACACAGGCATCAAAGGTAGACGGGCGCCGGGTGCAGACGCCGTCCTTGGTACAAACAGACAAACGAGAGGGGAGATGGGGGCAACTTCCCGCCCGTCGCTTCTAAATGACCCGTAGGCACCGGCGGTCTGTCACTGCCGCAACCTGGACCAGGTCTGGACAGAGATGGGGCCCCAGGGCCACGTGTGTGGGCAGCTCCGACAGCTTCCCCATAACAGCAGCCCCCTTCGAGCCCTGTGTCTGCAGCAGCACGACGGGGTGTGACAGGGCAGAGCTGTCTGCTCACATCCTGTTCTCAGCAACCCCGCGGCCCAGGCTCATTTCTGGTCCTTTGTCCCAGGGTTTCTCTAGCTCATCACTCTTTATTGTGGCCAGAGGGCTGCGCTGTGCACTGTGGGACGTGTAGCAGCAACCCTGGCCTCACCCGCTCGGTCCCAGGAGGACCACCCCCGCGCCAGCTGTGACAACCATACACATCTCTCTACCTGGTTGACCAGCTCCAGGAGGGGTTACGCTCACGCTAGCGCACATCGAAACAACTGGAGAGACAGGCTGTGGAGTGAGACGCTTGCCTCCCAAAAGGTCTGCCCTTGTCCTTGCCCCAGGCGATAACCTCTGAACCCTGGGAATATGATAGGAGTGTCTGTTATTCACAGTGAAGCTCACCTGCCAGCGTGTGCCAACCAGGTGGCTCCTAGGGGTCCACAGGCAGCTTGTTAACCAGACGGCCAATCACGTGGTTAGAGGGCAGAGGCCTGGAGCCATACCGGACAGGGCTGACCTCCAGGAGGGCTGGAGGCCATCTCAGGCACTAGCTCGGTCACTCATGCCTGAGCAACGGAGCCCCAGGAAAACCGGACATCGAAGCCTGGGCGAGCGTCACGCGCATTGCCACACAACTCAGGAGAGTGAGGCGTCTCTGAGGATGACAGAAGCTTTGCACTTGGAACCCCTATATGGATGAAAGAGGGGTGCTTGCAATAAAGCACAGGTTCCCAGCTGGGCAGGTCACCCTGGGCCTGTCGCTTCTTTACTGAAAGGCAGTTTCTGTGCATCTGGGTCACCATGCCTTTGGAATAAGCGACCACCCTGAAGAGAGCATGTGACCACGCTGACCACCCTGCACTCCATCCTGCCAGCTTCTCCCACCTCCAGACCACCTTCCCTGTTGCCTCCTTAATCTCAAACGTGAACAGAAACGGCAAGCCTGTCGTTCTCCAGAGCGTTTGAAACCTTGCTTCCCAGCCACTGTCGTCAGCTTGGGCTCAAACTCTTACAAAAATTCTCTACAGGTTTGGACGTTCCTTACCTCGTCACTACTCCCTCACCTGATTCTGCCCTATGCCTCCCTTCCTTTAGCTGGTGTTGATGGGCATGTTTGTGCTGAAAGGAAAACGTAACGAAGGACTTCCCGGGCCCGGTGGCCCGTCTCACCCGAGGGGAGACAAGGGAACCCCACATTTGTAGCCAGCTGGTCTGAAGTGCAAGTGGCTGGAGTCAGACACCGTGGGCGGACGGCATCTAGAAGACTGTTCTTAACTCCAGGTTGGCTAAGTCCAATCACAGGGGGACATCCATTTTTAACCATTGGTTTCATTAATTTTGTCTTAAAAATCTTTCCTCTCGCAGTTTGCCATCACTCCTCTGGGCAAGGGATGTGCTCAGCAGCCTTAGTTCATTGTAAGAACCAGAGGAATTACCAACACAGGTAGTCACAAAGGTGGACTGGACATAGCTTGGGCCTCCAAGTCACAGGTCTGTCCCTTCTGCTGGTATATGACGGTCAAGTCAGTTTGCCTTCTTGAGACTTGCTGTCCTCATGTGTGCAATGATGACAGAACTCCCATCCATCCATCCATCTATCCATCCATCCATCCATCCATCCATCCATCCATCCATCCATCCACCATCCATCATCCATCCATCCATCATCCATCCATCCATCCATCCACCATTCCATCCACCATCCATCCATCCATCCATCCATCCATCCATCATCCATCCATCCATCCATCCATCCATCCATCCATCCATCCATCATCTGTCCGTCCGTTCATCCATCCACCATCCATCCACGATCCGTCCATCCATCCGTCCATCCATCCATCCGTCCATCATCCATCCATCCATCCGTCCGTCCGTCCGTCCGTCCGTCCGTCCATCCATCCACCATCCATCCATCCACCATCCATCCATCCATCCATCCATCCATCTGTCCATCATTCATTTATCCGTCCGTCCATCCATCCATCCATCCAGCATCCATACAGTGTGGACGAGGACTTAGCCCTCAGGGGTACCTCTGAACAACATGAGGTCCCATCCAGTAGGAGAGACAGACAGCAAACAAACGCCTTCAGATGATGAGAAATATCTCAGGGTGAGGTGTGAGAGGGACACCAGGAGTGGGCGCTCTGCTTTAGAGCCCAGAGAACAGCTCTCTGAGCAGACATTGCTGGTGCAAGGCCCTGAGGCAGGAGTGGTTGGCATGTTTGAGTGCAGAAAAGACGGTCGCCAAGGATAAGGGGAATGGAGCCTAGAAAGTTAACACACGGAGTACCTGGTGCTTCCCTGAGATGTAGGCGTCCACTGGGCAATCCGCACAAACGGGCATCACCCCAGGAGCCACGTGATAAGTTCTGTTGTGCATGGACCGGATACTTCACATTAACTAATTCACTGATCCTCACAGCCTCCTGAGGTGGGTGATGCTCTCGTCCCACGTTTATAGGTGGGCAATCGAGGCACGCGTCTAAGTACATCGCCCAGACTTGGCTGCTGAGCGGCAGCGCCAGGCCAGGGCTGGCCGCGCCCCCAGGCGCTCTGCCTGCCGCCTTAACTGCGGCTCCCATCCAAGACCGGGCTGCCTCCATCTGACCTCGCGAAACACACTTGGACTTGCACTATGAATTTCTTGTTTAATGCATTTATTTATTCAGTGAGCATTTATCAAACACCTGCTGACTTCCCAGCCCTTGAACAGACACTGAGAATACAGAGACTGTGCCGCGGCCCTGCGAACACGGGGAGCAGGGCAGGGGCAGCGCCAAACCAGGATGCACTGCTGCAGCCCAGAAGCGTCACTTAATTGTCTCATGTGTCTTCAGCTTGTCTTCCCAACAGGGATGTGCCAGCAGAGGTTGTGATGTGTAAAATTTATTGCTAGTGCATCTGGACATTTTCATAAGCAATGGAAAAAATATTAGTGGCTTCTGCGAGACAAAGCATACAGAAGCAGAATTCCAAATCTCCCGTTGCACTTAGAGGCCAGGCTGCTCCCCAGGTATGCCCACTACCTCAACCCTGATGCTTCCCCTTTGGTCTCCCCTCCTTAGAAGCTCTGGCGCCCCAACACGGGGCAGAGCTCCCCTCTCTTTTTGGCACTGCTCATGTCATCTCTTCTCCCCTGGTCCTCACACTCTCACACAGTGACAGGACACTGCGGACCGAGGCCTTTCCCTGAGGCTGGGAGGCGGGAGGTGAGCCGGCAGAGTCCGGCTCCTGGTGAGACGGGCTGCGAGCCACCCCTGCCAGCCAGTCTGCCCGCCGGCACAGGCTCTGTGGCCTCGGTTGATTAATCCTCTGGATTGATTTGGAATTTGTACCTCTCTCCTCACAATCATTAAAGAGGCATTAATTGATTATTCAGGTGTAGAATCTATTCTGTTCTTCAACTTTACAGCCCTCTCAATCTCTCCCAGAAATGGCCAGGGCTGTTTGGCCCTGGCTCGGCTTTCATCAATCTTGGCTTAAGGAACAGGGGTTGGGGGGAGGCCTGGGACCCACAGACGTCACGCCCTCGTTTCCATGACTCAGCTCTCAAGCTTGGCCATCCTCACGGTGTTTTCAAGAGATCAGTAAATGGACTCACTTCCCTCTCTGCTGCAATCCCCGTGTGGCCTGCATTCCAGCCCCATTTGCTGGATGGACACGCGCGCACACACACACACACTTGCACACATGCACAAGCGCACACACTCACACATGCACACGCACACACACGCACACACGCACTGATGATCACAAGCACACCTGTTGCCAGGTTGTAACTGGCAGCCCACCAGTGAAGCCAGCCTGGAGCCATGACTTGTACCTGCCGGTGTGTTTGAAACAGGTAAGTCTGGATGCTTCTAAGTACTAGCATCTCCATCTGCCTCATCCCCACCGATCTTTACTCTGTGGTTTCATTTATGTACCTGCCCTGCACGGGCCACCTCTGCCTCAGGTCCCACGCAAGTGCTTCCAGCCCCAACCGTCAGTTTGTGTCTGAGCTTCATTCCACCGCCAAGCTGCATTCATGGGCAGTACCAGCAGAGAAGGTGCGGGCAGGGCCCTGCAAGGGGGGCAGTCTCACGGAGAGGGGCCGTCAGCATTTCATGGGACAGGAAATTTGGGCTTGCAGAGGCTGAGACAATTGCGTAATGTCACGTCGCTGATGAGTGGAAAGTACCAGCTCAGCAGGCACGGCCAGCAGCTCCAGAGCTCACCCACATGTCTCAGCGAGTGGGCCTCATTCTCCCACTCGGCACAGATGAGCTGGACTGCAAAGCCCTTTTTCTGTCCCCACAGGAGAGCCCATAGCCCTGGGGTGCCCTGCAGCACTGCACTCGTGTCTCTGTGAAGCTATCCCACTGGGGTGCGATCATGGGCTCCACGTGAACATCCCACCAACGGCACTTCTCAGACCGGAAAAGTACAGCCATCCAAGAACAAATACCTCCCGGGTCCCTGGGTTTCCCTGAACCTCACTTTAAAAGCCCTATCCTTAACAAACAACAGACATTTGACAATGACGCTTCTCACAGCGGCAAGCCACTTTGGCTACAGAAAAGTTGAAAATACCAGCCCACGCTCGTCTGCAGACCTCTCGAAGACGGGGGTCACGTCTCACTCATTTTAGGGTCCTCACTGCTCAGCTGGGCCTGGCCCAGAGGCAGCTTTGAAAGTGTTCGCTGAGCGAATGAGGACGTGGGCTTCCTGAGGACAGCGCGGCCCAGGCTGGGGGGTGAGTCAGCTGGACGGAAAACCCGGCCTTGCCACTGCGCCCACAGGCTGTGGCTACAGCCCAGACTGCGGAGCTGGTTCTCAGCCCCGCCTGCAGCCGGCGGCACTTCCTTCCCACGGAGGGGAGGCGTGTGGAAGAGGGGGGGATCGTGTCACTGCCGGGTGGCAGGCTGGCAGCTGGCCCGGCGTCCCTCTCCCTCCCTTGGCGTGGCTGGCTGGCTGTGCAACCTGCAGATGGCACAGGCCATGTGGTCTGCACCCCGGGCGGGCAGGACACAAGCAGAGGCCCCGGCCCTTCCCTGGACGTGAACACCCCAGAACAGAAAACACTCGTTACCGCGTAAGCCAGGGTACCTGGGCTCGTCACTGCAGCCAAACCTATCTCCTCGTTCATTTAACTAAGATTTATTGGCCTGTTCCAGGCACCGTGCTGGGCGCTGAGGACGGAACAGGGAGTAGATTCCGAGGGGCTTCTGACCTCACGGAAGTCACGGTCAGTGGGGAACACAGGTGTCTATTAAATGAAAGACACATTTAAATGTACAACAGGCACAAATGCTGAGACAAGGAATGCGAAGCCATGAAATGAGCCAAGAGAGGGGGGAACAGAAGCGATGTCCCTGAGGCATTCACGATGGCGCAGAGCTGAGGGACAGACACAGGGGTCTGGGGAGGGGGCAGGGCTGAATGATGCTCCAGCGCCACGAGGCTGGACCCCACCTTCCGGACGCCCACGGTGCCCGGGGCAGCTCCGGGGGAAGTGGAGAGCCGGTTCAGCCTGCGGCCTCTGGCCTGTGGTTCAAAGCTTCGTTCCCCAGCAGCCTTCTGCGGGCTTCCCCTCCGAGCCTGGCAGGGCCTGGCATTGCCTTGCTGGTTATGTGCTTTGCCTTGTCCCAGACCTGGGCTCCTTCTTACCGACTGGGAAGGTCTGGAGTTACACCTGCAAATGCAGCTTCACGTTGAAGTGTGTGGGACACAGGGGCAGCTCACCCCCCGTCAACAGTGCAAATAACGCCTGGCTCCGATAACGCCCGTCACCAGGCCCGAGGAGGCCCAGGGCGCCTGTGCTGTGCTGACCAGTGACAATGCTACACCGAAACCAGCGTACACACTCCAGCTGCTTATCTCCAGCCACTTCCTGTGGAAACAAAGCCCAGCCCTAAGCACACATATTGACTTCGCCATTAAGTCCAGCATCACTCAAAACAAAGCTCATTATATTATTGAATGAAAACAATTACCCGAGTGCCCAGGACGGGCCGTGCCTGAAGAAATCTCACTTTCCGCCCATTTCCGAAATTGGCCGGAGCTCTTTCCCAGGACACGCTGAGGAAAGAGCTTTGCATTCACCTGAACAAGACCTTCGTTTTTCCCCTAAAACATGCATTCCCAAGGGAATCCTTTTTCTTTAAAATGTTACTTCAACACAGACGAGGAAATTTTATGCTTGAAAGAAGGGACATTAAGTGGGAAGATGAATGGGGATTTTAGAAAAGAACAACAAACACAAAACCACAGGCATGGTGATAAAAATGGGTTAATACTGAATGTTCACTGTCGTCGCTGCCCTGGGGCTTGTGGGCCAAACCCAGAAACATCGTCCCAGTTCCGGTGCTAGCAGCTGACGGCGGTGACACGCCTCCGAGAAGCCGACGAGTGGGCACATCCTGCCGTGTGGGCAGCCATCACATTGCGCTAAAATGATGACTCTCCCCAGGGGAACACCAGGCCCCAGCGCATGCTCCGTCTCACCGACCTGTGTGCCCTCTGTGCCCGTTCAGCATGTGGGCACAAGGACACCTCTGCACATGCAGACGGAAGCCAGCGACAGTGGCCACTAGCGTCTCCTGCAGCACGTGAAGTCACATCTGCCTCTCCTGTTGCCTTTCCCATCCACTTTGTCTGGGCCTTTATCTGTATTCGGATCCCCAGGGTTGGACATGTGACCTCAGCCCCCAAAGTCTGTGCCACATGCTGTCCCTCCCAGCTGACTTGTCTGCCCTCCAAAGCGTGGTCCTGGCATGTGTGGCTCAGTGGAAGTGTCACTGTGTGTGTGTCGGCGGGGACAGGTGACCCACAGGCCCTTGGATCCTCTTCACCCAATATGTCAGACTGATAGAGACCCCTTCCCCTGAGAACGCACATCACGATGGCCGGAACTGCTGCCTGCAGAGAGCCTTCCGCAGGGCCTGGGGGGTTACAGGTGGGGGAGTGCGATTCCCCGCCCCGCCGTTCCCTCCAGAAAGACCATAATGTGACAGTAAATATCAGGTAGACAATGCAGGCACACATGGCCAGAGGGGATGGGAAGGGGGCACGGGGCGCTGGTGAGGCTGGCGTGGATTTACACTGAAAACAGTGTAAATCGTTTTCAAGTCAGGAATTCTCAGGCTCCATCCCGGAAGCTGGGTCCTTTTCTGGTAACAGAAGGACTCAAACCTGTGTTTCTTCTAAAGTCCAAAACTCAGGAGCTGTTGCTTCTGGATTTCCGCCAACACTGAGGCCGCCCTTGCGCTTGGCTTTGTCAGCTCTCAGCATTGCCCAAGCATGGGACCTGGGCCCCAACCTGTCCCACGGCTCCTTCTTCTCTAGGGAACAAACTAGACTTGGCCCCGTTTGGCCTCATGAGATGTTTCAATTGTGTGCACATTTGTGGTCCTAGGGGCTCCGGAATGATCCATAAAACGAAGTTCACCTGGTCCTTGTCAGGCCTCTTCTTGTTTACGACTCTGCTTTCCCTGAGTCACCCCACCATTTATAAAGCTTTGGGGACCACCATTCCACCATTGCACCATGGCCCCCAGATGTCATAGGGAGCTCGGACTTTTCCTCTGAACACCAGATCCGTAATCCCAACTTCCTGCTAAATATGTGAACCGGAAATCCCGCAGAAGCAGCGACACCCGCCCAGGCTCACTGTCTCCCCTGCTGCTCTGGACCCCCTCCGCCTTTCTGTCCACGGCATTGCCCTCTGCTCCGGGTGCCCTCTGCTCCGGGTGCTGTGACAGACATCTTGGCTTTCATCGTCCTCACTGGCCCCACGCACAGCGAGTGACCAAGTGCTCACACTGCTCCCCTAAAACACCTCCCCAGAGCATCTCTCTTCTCCGCCCTCCTCCTATCTTGGTGGATCGATGGCCCCCGAAGTATCTCCCCACTTCCAGGTCATTTCCGTCTTAACCTGCCCTTCCCAGCCTGGTCGCCTTCAGCATTTCAGGGCCTTGGAGAAAACCACAGTGAGCTTAGCAGTGATAAGGCCCTGCCTCGAATTCCCTTTCAAATGCCTGCAAACAGCCAATAAGAGGCGGGTGTGATATGTCCCTAACAGGATAAAATCAATCCCACTCGAGTCGGGGATGACTTTATATTAATTGCAGCATCTCTCAGCACAGATCTGAAAACATATCTTCTCGTATCACAGGCTTGTTGAAAAACCGCAATTACTTTGTTATTGCCTAAAGAAAGATAAACCCTAATATTTTTCAAACTCTTCACTTGGAAATAATTTTAAACTTACAGAAAAGTTGCACGAATAAAAATAATACAAGGAATACTGTGCATGCTTCACCGAGGTTCAGATGTGGACATTTTGCCTCTTCTGCTGTATCATTTGCTCCATATAAATATTCACGCAGACACACGCCCGATTAATTTTCAGAATCATTTCAGAGAACGTCGGATCTATGCTGGCCTTTCACCTCTAAATAGTTCAGTGTATATTTCTCAGAACAAGAGGGGTTTTTATATAACCACAGTACAGCTATCCTCTCCACTAAATTTAACACTGAGTCAATACTTTTATCTAATCTCCTGTCTGGATTCCAGTGTTGCCAATTGACCCAATAGAGTCCTTTATTCCTCGTTTCTCCCGCTAGTGCCGGCCGTGCCTAGGACCAGAGATTACATTTTGTTGCTGTGTCTCTTTAGTCACTTTTAATCTGGAACATTTCCACAACGTTTATCTTTTATGACACTGACATTTTTTTGAAGAACATAGTCCTTTTTTTGCTTTTAACTAGAACTTTCCTTGTTTGGAGTTGCCTGCTGTTTCCCCATGGTCAGGCTCACAGGAGCTCCTCCCCCCCAAATACACACACACACACACACACACACACACACACACACACACACACATCCCGCAGCCTCCCTCTCGTGGGCTACGGGGCGAGCAGCCCAAGCTTCTCCAACGGGGCCTCGGAGCCCTTAGTTTTGACCTTTCTGGAGTCCACCCCTCCTTCTGATGTTGCCAAACGAACCCTGACCCCCAGACCACCCCCTGCATCCCCTGCTTGCCTGCCCAACACTAGCGCCTTTGGGGGTGTACTCCCCAGTTCCTACAAAACACCGCTCAGTCCTCATGGTTTTCATGGGGTGGGCCCCACTTCTCTAGTCCATAGATATCACCAGGGACCAGGAACAATCCACCAACAGAATGGGCAAAAAAACACACACTGCCATTTAGCCGCGGGCCGGTGGGCAGTGCTTAGACCCCGTGCTCACCTGCCCGTGCACTGCGCAGCCTCACTCAGGCGGAGTCTGGCCGAGGAGACAATTACACTGTAAACAGAAAGTTCCACACGAATTTTTGAAATTCCATCAGATATGTGTAAAGTAGCTCTCAGAGGAAAACTCATGGGTCTAAATGTTAAGAATGTTAAATTCTACCAATGAAAATAAATTATACTTAACTTAAGGATCCAGAAAAAAATAAGATAAACGCAAAGCAAGCAGATGGCAGCAATACAGAGAGATAGAAGCAGAAATTACTAGATTATGAAAGAGGAAAAAATAGTTGAATACAACCCCACACGTGGTTTTCTGAGAAGAGCCGCCACTCACCTGACCAAGAGAAGAGGGGCGACACCACTGAGGCCGGGACGCAGAGGCGGCTTGGGCAGGCGCCGTCCCACTGGGAAAGAAAAAGTTACCTTCCCGGAAAGGTTCAGAAGCAATTCTAGCAAACCCTCAGGGAAAGAAGTCGTCTATCATGTCACCGGTCACAGAGCATCCTTCTCAGGCATGGTGTGGTCACTGCTTGCTGAGGACGCGTGCGCATGCCCAGGGCACTCCAGCGGCTGCATGCTGCTGGTTCTCAGGCCTGACTCTGAACTCATCACGAGGACAGGACAGGGACGTTCATCCAGGCGATGGGAATTTGGGGGTGGGGGAGGCCTGGCCTTACGAATAGATGTAGGAAATAAATACCCATCCAAAGGCACTGGCCTGGGGAGAGTGGAAGAAGGATGAAACGGGAACCGCTCCAGGAATCTGGGGCAGCGAGCTGACTGTATACACTCCTGGGCATGACACTCAGCCTCGGCAGACAAGGCGGAGGTCATCAAAAGGCTGTGCTGCTGGTCGTCCAGCACTGACTTGGTGAGCCTCAGAAATGCCATATGCTCAGTGCACGTGGCCGCAGCGCTGAAGTTTACAGGAATGTCAATTGTTTGCAAAGAGAGAGAACAGAGGAAGACAGGAAGGAGAAGCCCCAGTGGGCTCAGCTGCTCTGCCTGCTGTTGCTTTTCGGGGAGCAGTACTTCCTTCTTCCATAGGGAGCCCCCCATTCTTAGCCAGAGCCCTGGGCACCCGACCCAGGCAGATGCAATCACAGCTTTATCCTCCCGGCACAAACCGGCTCTAGATTTCAGACTCACGATGACCAAACCAGGTCAGGACCTCGGCTGATGTGTTAGGAAAATGTTTGCTTTCTGCTGGGGTTGCTGAGTTGAGGGGCCATGAAACCTGGAGTTACTAGGGGATCTGTGATCCTGAAGCCAGAGGAGAAAATATCAGACAAGAGATGGAGAGGGGCGGGGTCCTGACGTGGCCATTCCTGAGAGCCCCGGTCCAGTCTCTCCTAAGGCGGCGCGGATGTTTCAGTCATGGGAGTCACATACGTCCTTTAACTAGTTTGAATTCTGTTTCTGCCATTTGCCCCAGGAAGACTTCCAGTCAATTCAACCTTAGAAATACACCATGTGGGAAAAGACAGAAGGAACTGTTGCCTTTGAAACTGAAATGGCACATATCTGCCATCACTGCTCTTCTCAAACTTGCAAAACCCATTTCATGGAAATCAAGAACAAGGTAAGAATGACCTGCACCACTTTTCTGGAGGTCTTAATTTTTTTCTCTTTGCTAATATAACTAATTGTAAGTCCAGAAAGTCTAAGAGGCTACAGATAAGTACCATTTTAATATGATACAGTGGCTGGATATAAGATAAATATAAAATTAATCAACACTTTTTTTTTTTGAAGGCAGTGTCATGGGCCCTCATATGTGGGACCAGAATCGGGGCTGCTGGCTTCCCAAGCCAACGCTTAACCACCGCGCCACTTGGCTGGCTCTCAACACATTTTTTTAAATCAAGCAATCACTCGCTAGAAATGAAAATTGGAAAAAAAAATTCATAAACATGGTAAAAGAAATATTTAGAAATGCATTAAACTCAAAAGATATGGGGCTCATATGAAGAAATCTATGAAACTGTATTTAAGAATGTCAACCTAGATAACAGCAGGTGAGAAATACATTATGTCCAGGGATGGGATAACTTAATGCATTAAAATATCGATTATTTGAAAATTACCATATTAATTCAATGTAATTTCAATTCAAATGCCAATTTTTAAAATTTTATAAAATAATTTTAATTTTTATATAGAAGAATTAATATCCTAGAATAACCAGAAATCTGAATCAAGAAGAATAGTAAGAAATGACTTGCCTTGCAAGGTACTAAAACACACTGTGGGGCCGGCCAAGTGGCACGGTGGTTAAGAGCTGGCTTGGGAAGCCAGCAGCCCTGGTTAGGGTCCCACATATGAGGGCCAGTGAAACTGCCCTCACAAAAAACAAAACAAAACAAAACAAAACAAAACAAAACATACCGTGAAATCACCATAATCAAAACCACGTGAAATTAGTACAAATAGATTGGGGGGCAAGGAATGAACCTTGAGATAAACTGCATATAATTAAATGTCAGTAACTAATGCATAGCTTTGTTTAACTAGTGGTGCTGGAACAATTGCCTATTATCTGGGGGAAAGTGGAACCCATTACCTCATACTGTATATTAAATTTTAGACAGATTAAAAATCTAAATGTAAAGAAAAAATAACAGAGTTAAAATCCTAGGTTATAATTTAAAATGGGGTACATGTCTCTAGATATTTAAACCACACCAAATCCCCAAAAGCTATAGGACGGTCCTAGCACTCTACCTTGTCCTGAGCCTTGTCCCAGCCCTCTGGTGGAGGGCGGTGGGTGCGAAGCAATCCCGTAACAAACGGAGGGTTCCTCCTAAATCCAGGAGGTACCAAGAGTCGTGCTATCACCACCAGCGCCTGCCTGACTTGCTGTAACGACCAGTGGTTACACTGGGTCCCAAAGCCCGTCTGCTCTCTGATGACATTTCTTTGCTTGTTCCCAGCCCAGGGAGGAATTTCCTGTATCGTTATTTATACTGGTCCATCTTATCTACAAATATACCATTTTTTAATAGGGAGGAAGAAGCGAATGTGCTTCTTAGCAAGGTGACACTCGGTCACTGTCTCAGTAAGTGGTCCTGGTAAAGTCTGGGGAGAGCGAAGGGAGTGGGGAATCAGAAGAAAAGTCACATGATTATTCACCTACTACGTGTAAAACACTTGCAGTATCTCATCCAAAAATCAGTGTTGAGTGTGTCATCACTGCTGCCGTGTAAAAGAGGAGACTGAGGCACAGCAAGCTTAAGTATCTTGCTGACGGTCAGTGGGGTAGGTTTCCTGACGTATCTTCCTGCTTGTCTGCTCCTGCTGGCACTCTGTGAGAACCCCCCACCCCCATTCTCAGTCCTGTGCTCCAAGGGTGGGCACACGGCCCAGGCACAGATGATCGACTTGCTTCATCCCCTGGTCACAGTGATTGGTTGAGGGATAGGCATGGGACTCTGGTCAGTCCTATTAGAACCAATTAAAAAATTTTGCTGGAATTGTTGAAAAACAAAAGTTCTTTGCACTCAGGTGGCTGAGCTGGTGAACTGTAAGCCTAAAGCTGCCAGCAGCCGCCCAGCGGACAGAGCTGGCCTGAGAACTGAGCTGACAGGATGAGAGTGAGAGCTGGGGCAGGAGACAGCAGCCTGACTGGACAGTTTCAGGCCCCGGACGCAGCCATGTCCACAGCAAATGCTGCCTTTGGGCTTTGCAGACACATAAACTGATAAATGTCTCTATTCACGTACATCACCACATGGGCTGCTGGCCCCTGCACAGAAAATAGCTTGATCACGTCACCACAGAGCTAAGGAGTGATAGAGCCAAAAGACAAATGCTTTTCTGACTCCAAAGGCCACCACCCTTCCACAAGGCGTGTTTCCGAGAAAAGCACTATTTATTAGCGGGAGGGAAAGAGCACAACAGAAAGAATCTGCTATGCTATCGGACACCTTAGCCTGCTGTGAATACTGCACCGTCTGATGAATGGGACCAGGGCAGAGTGTTCTGGGAAAGCTGATGGAAAGCTTTAAATTGTACCGAGGAAAACAATGAAATCCAGTTCCCAAGGATTTGGCTTATTTCAATAGGTACATGGACGGTACTCCGGTGGAAGAACAAGCTAAAGTGGAAAGAACAATGGGCTCTGAGTCGAAAGAAAGGGAGTTCTTTTCCAGCCATTCAGCTGTGTGACTGCACGCAAGAAGGTGCACGTCTCTGAGCCTCCATTCCTGCTCTTCTTCCTGGAGGGCTTTAGTGACAGGGAAATAAGATCTCGTCCATTGAAGTACTTTTATTTATTTTTCCTAATTGCAAAAGGGTATAATGTAATATAGTGTTGCTGGGTATTTAAGTACAGTTTAGGTTTCTAATGCTATTATCACAACATATAATAGCAAGTCTTTAGACTCAGAATAAAAACAAATAACACATTTAAAGAAATGAATACTGCTTAAAAAATAAATAAGTAGGATTGAGTTAATTGCATTTACTAATGGAAGAAATTAGCTCAGAGGCAGTATTGGAAAGATAAAAATGGTGACCTATAAATAAGCACTATACATTTTATGTTCTCTTTAAAATATTGTAAGAAATGGTAAGATATGTAGGTAATATAAATAAGATAAAATAGGCAATAAAGAGAATAAATAAGTTATAATAAGACATAAAAAAATAAATCGAAAGGATTAAAAACACCAAACAAGACTACTTAGAATAAAAGTTAAAATGTAGTAGAGCAATGATAGGGAGGATGGGAATACATTATTAAGCTAAGAGAGCTAAATAAGGGAACGTACTGGGGAGTGGAGGGGTCCAGGCGCAGCCGGCAGCTGGCCGCGTGTGACACCGACGGTGTCCATAGGCCGGACCAGACGCCGGGTGTCCATCTGGCGTCTCATCTGCCCCCACTGGGCCAGCAGCCCCGCGACGCACAGCGCAGCCCAGGCCCTGGGAGGTTGCGGGTTCCGGTGGTGACTGTCACTGGGACTTCAAGATGGGGTGCTCTGGGGTGTCCGGTAAAGGACGGAGCCAGGATCCACCCCCATTATTTCAGCCAAAGACCCACTTTCCCTTTGGGAACCCACCCCTGCTACCCGCTTAACCCACGCGCTACTTGGTCCCAAGGCCTCAGCCAATCAGCTTATCGCGTTCCTTTCCTAACAGCGATTGGTTCCTGACTGGTTCCAGCGTGGTCATCCTGAGTGCAAGCCTCAGCCAATCAGCTTACCGCTTTCCTTTCGTAACAGTGATTGGTTCCAGCAAGGGCATCCCAGGCCTCAGCCAATCACCTTACCGCTTTCCTTTCCTAACAGCGATTGGTTCCTGACTGGTTCCAGTGTGGTCATCCTGAGTGCAAGCCTCAGCCAATCAGCTTACCGCTTTCCTTTCGTAACAGTGATTGGTTCCAGCAAGGGCATCCCAAGCCTCAGCCAATCAGCTTATTGCTTTCCTTTCCTAACAGTGATTGGTTCCTGACTGGTTCCAGCAAGCCTCAGCCAATCAGCTTACCGCTTTCCTTTCCTAACAGCGATTGGTTCCTGACTGGTTCCAGCGTGGTCATCCTGAGTGCAGCATCCCAAGCCTCAGCCAATCAGCTTACCGCTTTCCTTTCCTAACAGTGATTGGTTCCTGACTGGTTCCAGCATGGGAATCCTGGTTTCGGCATCCCAAGCCTCAGCCAATCAGCTTATCACTTTCCCTTCACAACAGTGACTGGTTCCAGAGGGGCAGGTGACCCAACCCAGCCAATCAGAGCCACCGTCTCAGATCACAGAGAAGTTGTGCTCTCAGAGAGTTTGAGTCTCCTCCGCCCAGCTGCTGGACCAGCTGGCGTGTCTGAAACCACAGTGGGTGATGTCACAATGGCGCAGCCCCCCTGCCGCCAGACCCGTAGCAGGATGACCGTGCCCCTCACGAGGACTCACCAACGGAAACACCCAGAGACCGTGGCTGGGAGCCTTGCGCCCCTGTTGTAAGACGCCGCACAGGTGTCACCCGGGCCACGGTGTCATCGTCAGACCACTGTGGCCCTGACCAGGAACTGTGTCCTCTGAGAACTGGACATTTTCATTATATGCCACAGGAGATCGCCAGTTCCCTTTGGTATTGGGTTTCACCACAAAGAGATAAGCCCGGATTCAAATATTAGCTTTGTCGCCTAGAAATACAGTCCTTGGAAGTGACCATGATACACAGCATTCCCCCTCCCTCGATTACGCTGCCAGCACTCTTCCTCGACCCCAGTCGGTGGCCTGGCTGAGCACTGCTCGTCAGCCAGATCTCAGCTGAAACCTCACGTCCTCCAGGAAGCCCGCCTGGACTTCTCACCACGACGTCTAAGTGGGGTTCACATTTTGCAGCTTCCCAAAGCACCTCCATTTTTAACTCCTCTCACTATTATTATCATAATCATCATTATACTGAAAAGTAATCATAGCTGTTTCATTCCCCCATCAGAACAGAAGCCCCACGAGGACAGGAAGTGCAGATCCCCACGGTGAACCAGCACAGGGCAGAGTCTCGGGGAATGAACCAATAGGGCAGCCTTTCCATTTTCTCTGGCTTGTCAGGGACATAACTGCAGCAGCCTCACAGGGCTGCCCGAGATTTGATGCTGACTGTCGGGAGCCCACACATGCCCAGCACACAGTGGGTGCTCAATAAATGTTAATTCCCCTCTCCGTCACTGTACCCTTTTTAAGAGATTTGTGTCCTTATGGAGTCATTCTTTGCAAATCGCTAATTTGATCTCCCTGATTGCCGTTAATAAAGCTAACGATATCCTCACTATATCCTCAGAAGTCCATGACAACTCAAGGGTTAAGGATGACCTGTCTCAGCTCGACAGGGATTCCCGGGTCACAGTCACCATGGACAGCTCCTTTTCTCTCAGTAGCTGTCAACACGGAAATAAAGTGATTAAAAGTGTTAAACGTCATATATAATAAATGGCGCCAATATAAAGCGTAATGCCACTCATATTTCTTTTGAGTCGCTACCTTTTGCATTAATTGAAGTGAGAAATATTCCACTTAGTTAGAGTGTCACTTAGTGTCCTGCTCAAAGCACGTGTGCAGCCAGAGGTCACCAGCTCAGCGGCTTTAAATGACTCGCTATTGATGTTATTGATGATGCAAAAGCCATAATAAGGAGGGCGACGGTCCAGGTGTCTGTGAGCCTGGGGCTCCTGCTGGGGTGCGAGAGAGCGGCTGCAGGGTCACAGGAAGCTGCAAAGGAGAACACAGCGGGCCAGTTACGGGGGCCCCGGCTTCACGGAGCTGGATGATGGGAAGTGGCCCCACTGTGTGCCAGGGCGGCAGCACGTGTGTCCTGAGCCCGTCAGATCCGAGGAATGCATGACACGGCGGCCAGGGCTTTGAGCCTGGGAGGCAGGTTCGAGTTAGAACCCAGCGCTTAGGCCTCTGAGCCGCTGTTGGTCATCTGCGCTCGGAGATAATAACAGCACCTGAGCTACTAGGTGACTGTGAGGATTCAAGCCACTTGATGTGCTTGGCACAAAACCAAATGTTACACACTGTCATTATCATAACCTTGTGTGATGTCATTTCATCTTCATGCTGGTCGTACTGGATGTGCGATGTTGTCCTACTGGAGGCCTCACCAGTTTTAGGGTCGAAACATCTGGGTTTAAAAGTCATTTAAAATGGCTGAAACCCGGACCTCTGACAGCACCAAATGCTGGCGTGGATGTGGAACCACAGGAACTCTCTCCCTGCCGGAGGACACAAATGGCGTGGCCACTTCGGAAGACGGCTTGGCGGTTTCTTACAAAACTGAGTAGACTCTTGCCACATGATCTAGCAATCCTGCTCCTTAGTATTTACCCAAAGGAATGGGAAACTTATGTCACAAAAATACCTGCACACAGGTGTTTACTCGTAACTGCCCAAACGTGGAAGAGACCAAGACGTCCTTTGGCGGGTGATGGATAAATAAACCATGGCCCACCCGGACAGTGGGACATTACTCCCACTGATGAAGAGAAATAAGCTATTGAGCCATGAAAGGATACGGAGGAACCTGAAAAGCATGTCACCGAGTGAAAGGAAAGAAGCCAATCTGAAAGGCTCTGTGCTCTATGAGTCCACTACATGGCATTCTGGAAAACGCAAAGCTATGGGGACAGAGAAAGACGCGTGGCTGCCGGGGCTTGGGGTGGGGGATGCCCCAGGCGCGCGGTCCACAGTAGGAAGTGTCAGACCCGAGACGGAGGGCATGGCAGTCCCTCGTGGCCTCAGCCTGCGGGACGCACCGCCTGGCGTGGGGGCCTGGCAGGGCACAGAGCCAGCACTGAGGGAGGACCTGGTGTTGTTTACAATCCTAATTACAGGAAGCAAGACTTCAGCGCGGCCAGGTGCCACTCTGACAGCCGAGGTTAACAGGATGTGAAGGCCCAGCTGCCGGCATGCTGCTCTCCCAGGACAGGCCTGGGACGTCGGATGAATTGGCCGGCAGCCTGGCCGTGCCGGTCAGGCTCAGCGGTTTGGAGACACAGGTTAAAATTCAATCTTGCGCCTTCTCAAGGTGGCCAGAGGTCTGCCCCCAGGCAGGTGCCCTGCCAGCGGCTCCAATCACTGTCCCCATTTTCCCGTAGTGGGGACATTAGGAAGGAGGGGAGGGGAGCATTAGGGCAAAGCTTCAGGGCGCGTGGCGTGGGGTGGGGCCCTGCTCTGCCACTTTCCAGCTGTGAGGACCCAGGCAGGCCGCTTCCCGTGTTGGAATCCAGTCCCCTTTCAGGCCTGCTGTGAGGACAGAGGACTGGCAGGCGCATGGGAAGCTGGCCCAATTAATATTAGTAAAAATCATTAGCAGCGTTGCTTTAACGGGCTACCTGGGAGAGCCTGCGCCCAGGCGCCCATGAGTTCGCAGCCCGCCCCTGCCAGCCGGCAGACGCTTGACCAGACTGACTAACAGCCTGTTTCTGGTCAGTGATTTATGGTTTATGCTCCCTGTTAATGAAACATAATTGCGGAGCCCGAGCTCGGCGCCGTGGCCAAGCAAGCCACCATCTGAGCATCCCGTCCAAGTCCGCAGGGAAAGCTGCAGCCACCTGGCCACAGGGGCTGGGGGTCTGAAGGCGAAGCTGCCCCTTGCACTGTCCTCGTCTCCAGAAAAGTCCCCGCCGTAATGGGACGCCACATGGCTTTCGCTAATGAGCCTCTGAATGAGGGCTACATTTTATTCATGAGCATCAGTGTCAGGGCTGAAACAACATTTTCATAGATGCTCTGAGCATAAACAGCGGAGCTGACTCAGATCGCTGCGGACTTGCCGGGTCCCCTACATGGCTGCTCGGACAGCAGGGGATTGGAAGGCAGAGAGCATGGGCTGGGGTCCTGCCTCCGGCCTCTCCTCTGTTTTGTGACATTGGGGCACGAATTTAAAAAATGAAAACAAAACAGCCCCCAACCTTTAATCTCATCATCTGTAAAGTGGGGATAATAATTAAACCAGCCTCAGGAAGATGCTGCACATATTAGGCCCATTCATTCATTCATTCATTCATTCATTCATCTGGGGTGCCAGTTTCCATTCTTAATTCTGGGGATCTGGCACTAATCTGACAAAAACAACCGTGGAGCGACTCTAGTAGGAGAAAACAGACAATGGGGGCTGAGCACAAGCTTTGGTGCTGGGTTGGGGAGCAGTCATCCTTACTGAGAAAAAATTAACAGGAAAAAGCAGACTGGAGGGCCAGCCGAGTGGCACTGTAGTTAAGAGCTGGCTTGGGATGCCAGCGGCCCCGGTTCGGGTCCCACATATGAGGGCCAGTGACACTGCCCTCAAAAAAACAGAAAAACTAAAACAAACAAAAATCAGACAGGAGTTCCGATGGGGGCGGGGGTGCAGGCAGTTTTAAGTGGGTGCTCAGAGAAGGCCACACGGAGGTGACCTTCAGGTATCCTTGGAGGAGGTGGGTCTGCACAGATCGGGCCTTAAGCAGTGAGCCAGGCTCATACAGTGAACCTCTGTATAGCGGCTACTGCTGCTGTCCCCGGGGGAACGGTGCAGAAATAAGCACACGTGTGAGCGAGCTTCCAAAACCACCAGGAGCCAGCGGCCCCATTCAGTGGATGTGTGTGTGTAAATGTCCAGGGGGGCTTTTCACACCGTCCTGCAGCCAACAATGCATGGAGGCTGGACGGGGGGCGTGGACAGGGAGGCTGCACGTGACCCCGGAAGGCGAGTGTCCTGACCCGTCTGTTCCCAGAAGGTCCTCTCTGCCTCCCAGCGCGGGCCCATGATGCGTGGACATGCACATATCTCCCCAACTACTAACCCGGACCAAGGGGCAGGCGAGGCGGGGCCTGGGGGTGGGCTTCCTGAGGGTCTGCCCTGTCACTTCAGTTCTTGAACTTCTAAAGATTCCTTAAGAGTTAAAAATCCTAGATTTTGATTTCTTCTTTCTAGAATCAGAAGACCAGAGTTTCAAATTGGGGCTCCCTCACATGTGACGCTTCCTAACTAGCTGGGTGACACTGGAAAATGTCACTTACCCTAAAATGTGGACCGTAAGAGTAGCTTACGAGTCACAACACCAGTACGGGGGTCGGAACGGGACATAAACGCAGGCCTTTCCGACTTACAACCTCATGGGCTCTGGCATCCAGCACGCGTCACAACGCTCAGGTGACCGTGGCTAGGCACACAGTGAGGCTGGTTAGGGGGCTCACAAGAGGGCGATGGGGGGCATGAAGGAGGCAGGAAGGGAGAGGAGGGGGTCCAGGCACAGGGAAGCACCAAGGACGGGCACACTGGGCACATGCCACACGCAAGCCTCGCCCCAGCCCCCCTCGCCCCAGCCCCCCTTGCCCAGGGCCCCCCTCACCCCCGGCCCCCCTCGCCCCGGGCCCCCTCGCCCCGGGCCCCCCTCGCCCCGGGCCCCCTCGCCCCCGGCCCCCCTCGCCCGGGCCCCTCGCCCCGGCCCCTCGCCCCGGCCCCCTCGCCCCGGGCCCCTCGCCCGGGCCCCTCGCCCACGGCCCCCTCGCCCACGGCCCCTCGCCCACGGCCCCCTCGCCCACGGCCCCTCGCCCAGGGCCCCCTCGCCCAGGCCCCCTCGCCCACGGCCCCCTCGCCCACGGCCCCCCTCGCCCAGGGCCCCCCTCGCCCAGGCCCCCTCGCCCACGGCCCCCTCGCCCACGGCCCCCTCGCCCACGGCCCCCTCGCCCAGGCCCCCTCGCCCAGGCCCCCTCGCCCAGGCCCCCTCGCCCACGGCCCCCTCGCCCACGGCCCCCTCGCCCAGGGCCCCTCGCCCGGGCCCCCTCGCCCCGGGCCCCCTCGCCCACGGCCCCCCTCGCCCACGGCCCCCCTCGCCCAGGGCCCCCCTCGCCCAGGGCCCCCCTCGCCCACGGCCCCCCGCACCCACGGCCCCCCGCGCCCAGGGCCCCCCTCGCCCCGGGCCCCCTCGCCCAGGGCTCCCCTCACCCCATCCCATGGGGCATGCACAGAGCCTGGGGTGCAGGGGCTGTGCACCCTCGTTCCACAGCTGAGCTTAGGCCTGAGCTCATGCAAAGCACGGACGGAGACACCGCCGGTGAGGCGAGGACATGGCAGGCGGCAGCGTGGAGGTGGCCGAGGACAGAAGCTGGGCCTTGGCGGCAGGGGCGGCGCGCACAGCCTCACCCTCTGCCTGCCCTCTGCCCTCGGCTCCTCTGGCCTTACCATCGCACAACGCGGGCTATGTCTGTCCATTTCTTTGGTGTCACCGCTCCCCTCCAACGGAACGTAAGCCCCATTGAGTCACAGGGTGTTTATTCGATTTCTTCACTCCTGTCCCCTCGGTGCCTAAACGGTGCCTGCCACCCAACTGGTGCTCAGTAAATGTTTGCCGATAAATAAGCAAACATTGGGGCTGCGACACAGGCTTTAAATGGAGACTGAGGGTTTTAAACAGAGAAGTGCTGTGATTGGCTTTGTTTTACTGTGAGGGCTGTGGCCGGGGCAGTCCTTGGCCTCAGGGGGTAGAGTGGGGCACCTGTGTATGACAAGGGGACAAAGGCCTGGGCCACAGACCATCAGACTGACCCCGCACAGGCCGCCAGGGGCCGGTCCTCCGAGCAAAGGTGGGCTGACTTCCCTGCCAGGGCCCCGGAGGCTCGGGGGCGGCACCTTGTCACAGGAATTCAGAGCAGCTGGGCGGGCGGGTGCGGGGCGCACAGGGCACTGGGTCACCAGGGCCTCTCCCCGCCAGCCCGCGGCCCCGCTGTGTCCTGGGCCACGCAAAACGTGCTCATTCCTCCGGAGAATATTCCAGAAGGTGGGCTGTCTGGGTGCAAACACAGGCCACCGGGCACACGGATGGAAGCCCCGTGCATGTGTATGCGTGTGTGCGTGTGCACGTGTGTGCGTGTGTGCGCATGTGTGCGTGTGCGAGTGTGCTCATGCACTAGCACACTGCCTCCATACATGAGTCCCCTCTATCGTGCCCCTCTATCGTGCAGACACGTTCCAAACCCCCAGGGGACTTCTGAAACCACAGACAGAACCAAACCCTGGACAAGCTGATTTCCTGCACATACGTCCCTATGATCATGTTTAATTGCTACATTAGGCTCAGTAAGAGCTTAACAACAATAACTAATAATAAAATAGGATAATTATAACAATACACCAATACAGTGTAATAGAAGTTATGTGAATGGCTTTGGGGCCATCGTGAAGTAAAATAAGGGTGTCACAGCACTGTGACGCTGTGACAGTAGACTGGATGGCTGCTGAGTGATGAACGGGCGGGGAGCGTCTCCAGCGTGGATATGGGGACGGGGGTGGCTCACGGCCAGGTCTAGGTGGGCGGCGAGGGTTTCACCCAGAACAGCAGCATGTGATTTAAAACTTACGGATTGCTTATTTCTGGGGTTTCCATGTACTATTTTGGACCGCCGTGGATGGCGGGTAGCTCACATCTCAGAAAGCGAACCTGCGGGGGAAGGAGGGGCGGGTACCGGGTCACACCAGAGGCTGTGAGGGCTGCGAGGCCTGAAGCGGGTGCTTCCGAGCCCTTTGCAGGGAAAGGTGGCTGAGCTCCGTGCAGCGCCTGTTCTTTCTCCCAGTGACGGGGATTTCTGAGGCTGGGAAACCAGGGCCATCATCGCCGCTGGCTGCACCCTCCATGGCAGGCCACCCCCGGCTCTGGTGGACAACGTACTAGTCCGCAGCTACCCAGCGTGGGTCCCTGCCGGGTGCCAGACACACTAAGGGCAGCCTCGCTCTCCTCCACCACATTCTTGCTTAATAGACATCTTTCTCACCATTTTGCAGATGAAGAAACAGCTTGAAACTGTGAGGGTCCTCACTCCAGGTGACAGCTCATTCATGGGAGCCAGGTACACACCTGGTCAGACTCTCTCCAAGGGCCTGGCTTTTCCCAGCACAACCTGCCGACCCCCAGACAGACGTCTGCGGAGGCCCCAGGCTGGGCCACAATCCGTGTCTGATGTCACCGGACACAGCGGTGCCCCCAGAAGCGCCTGGAGCGCGCCTTACCAGCTGTCCGCAGCTGCAGGTGTTATGCCCTACCTGAAGTCTGAGCGACAACCGCCGTGACGGGCGGGCCGTGCGCAGGGACTGGACTTTCAATTCCAGAGACGCCACGACTCGGCATGGCATCCACCGCATGACACTGGGAGATGGGTTCGCCACATAATCCAAGCGCAGGTTCAGAAAACCTGAATGTGACCCTGGGGGAAGCTTTTAAAAAGGAAGAGGCTTTGGACGGGAGGCTGCAGGGATGGACGCGTGAAGACCTGCAGGCGCTGAGGTCGGTTACATTTATCCACCGTCTTGGTGTCGGGAACGAACTGCGGGCACGTGGAAAGCTCTGAGATGCTGAGTGTGCTGAGGGCTTACGGGGCAGAGGGCACAGTGTTCGGGGGACGGACCCGGCTTCACCAGCTGCAGGTGGGGGGCAGTGACGAATGGGGTGGGAGACAAACTGTGTGTACACAGGGCAAGAGAAGCAAAAGCGTGTCACGTCTTTGATGTCCCAACCACGCGTCGGCAAGTATGCAAGGCGAGAATTAGCTCTCATTTTAAAAATGACAACTCTGGTGGTGCACCACAGACCTGTATTCGTAAAAGGAGGACAATGAGGGCAGAAGATGAGCCCTGAGTCTAGGCCAAGCGATGGGCCAGGCTGCTCTCCAGTGGCCTGTCATTTGATCAGCCCAAGACCCCAGGAGAGGGGCCAGGCCCCTGCCTGTGGAAAAGGATGGGGTTTACATTATTAATCGAGTGGGAAACAGTTTTAAAAGAAGGAGGGGCCGGCCGAGTGGCTCTGTTGGTTAAGAGTTGGCTTAGAGCGCGTGCTCTGAGCAACAGAGCCGCCGGTTTGATTCCCACATGGGCCAGTGAATGCTGCGCCCGAGCTGAGCTGTGAACACTGGCAGGATGGCTCAGCTGGTGTAACAACAAGATTGCTTGTTCTATGGTGGCTACGCCCACCGCAACTAAGACTGAACTCGGCACCTTGAGCTTAGAGGCCATGAGCTGCCAACGGGAAGCAAGATGGCGACTGGTGCCCTGCACAACGAAGACTGAAGAACAACAACTTGGCTGGGCCCCTTTCCCAATTCCCCAACACTGCTCCCCTCCCACAATGCCCTAATAAAAATCTTTAAAAAAAAGGAGATTTTGTGACACATGAAAAGTATATGACTCCAATTTTCAGTGTCAACAAATAGAATTTATAGGAACACAGCCACGCTCATTCAGTTGCGTATTGTCTGCGGCACTCTGGCACCGCGATGGCCGAGACGGAGTGCACGGCCGGCAAAGGGCGCAGGCCCCACGCCCGCAGGGCGCTGCCCATCAGCACGTCTCCCCGAGGACAGCAGGGCTCAGCCCTGGGGCCAGTCCCGCCATCGTCTCTCAACTGACTGCAAGGCCTCATCCTGACCCTGAGTTCAGAGCTGCCCCAGCCAGCAGCCAGCCGCTCTCCCTCCCCAAAGGGGCCCCACTTCTCCCGTAATCACTGAGAGATTAATCCCTCTTCCCTCTGATGGCCCCTCACATATTGTGATCACTGGAATGATTTCTGAGCTGACATAAATCTGATCCCATCGAACGGGACTGATAACGGGGTGCTGTGTTCCCAGGCAGACCAGGGAGGCTGAGGGCTGCTCGCTCCATGCCCCACCGGCCCCTCACCAGCCCCACAGGCCCCCCCACCAGCACCCCTCTGCCCCCCATCAGGAACACGGAGGCGGAGCCACAGACCAGCCCACCCCGCCCCGGCCTGACCTCCCTCCCCTTCTCACCTAAATCCAGGAGACAAGCCTCCGACTAACTCATGGAAACTACAGCAAACCAGTGATACCCTTCTGAGGCTCTGCACAGGAAACGGTCTGAAGACCAACACTCCAAAACCCTGAGAGTGGTTATTTCCTGCTTAGAGAGAGGATTTGTGGGCCATTTTCTAAACCTTTCTTTTCGCAATTCTTAACTTTCTGAAGAAAGCTGTATGGTTTCTATAATAAGAGCTCAATATTTTGAATTTGATTTTGAAATTCAGAAAAATTTGTGATCTTTTCCGGGATGGTATCTCCTTGTACCAATTCCAAACATTAAGAGAGCCCGGGGCGGGGGTGGGGCCCCTCCTTTTTCCTGGCTATTCGGGTGAGACCCAGGACCGCGCCTGGTGCTGTCCCTGAGTGTCTGTCAGACTGCGGATGCCATGAGAGTCCGACAGCCAGGCCTGCACTCCCTCCTTCTCCAGCCGCCTGCTGCAGTCACACCTGGTGGAGGGAGAGTGGTGACCGGCGACCTTGCAGATTGTCTCAAAGCCCGACCGGCAGTACTTTCCCAGCGTCGGCGACACCACCACACCTGGGCCCCTCTTCAGTGTACAGAGCAAATTCGCACACACAGTGGGCGCTGGGAGGCGGCGCTCCTCCCCCCGCCCGCCTCCCCACAGCTGCGTTTTGCCAGCGGTGCTGAGACCGTCTTGGACCGATGCTCTGGAACGTCTCACACCCCCGGGCCAGGACCACACGGCGAGTGTGCAGCCACGGCGGGCACGCAGCTCCGAATCCACAGCTGCTCGCGGGAAACACTGAGCTCCGGGCTCTCGCCCTGCGATTTAAAGTGCTCGTGGTAAGAGGGCCTTGGAGGGGTCGCTGGCTCTCCACAGGCGACAGAGCTGCAGACAGAATTTAATTACACGCAGCCCTGCAGGGCTGTACCCACGGCTTGGAGGCAAGCACCATCATTTTCCTTCCCTGGCCTTTACTACGGGAAGGGGGCTCAACTGCTGACGGGCCGTGTGACAGACACGGGAGGACTTCTGTCCAGCGCAGGCGTGGGGTGGGGGGACTCTGGAAGGGCCGATGCGGGGAGCCCGGCTAGCTCTGGCCAGAGTCTTCGTTCCAGGGCCCCTGTTGTCCGGTTGCCTCCCCTCCCCGCCGCTGCTCTCTGACCTCCTTCCGCCTGAAGCCTTGCTGTGGTCTCCTGGCCTCCAGCTACACCCAAGCCCAACACCAGGCCTGTGCTCAGTCAGATTCCCTGTGTAATGCACACGCCCACTCACACCATCACCTTGCTTCTGGAAGCACCCACAGAAATCAGAGCATTTCCTGTTCTGGCCTCACCGTTTCCTGCTCACCTCACCTCTGCCCTGGCTCGGAGGTGGGCAATGGGCCTCGTCTGGGCCTGTGGGACTTAATAGCTAGGCTTTAGGAAGGGTTTTACTCCATGAGAAATTAACAGGGGGAGCATGCCACCAGCCGGTGTGCGAGAGCGAAGCTCAGATGAGAGGCAGCTGGTCCCCATTCCACGGGACGTCACCTGGTGCTTGGTGACACTTCTCAGCCACCGCCCCCCTTCTGAAAAGCTCCACGTCCAGACGTCACCTTATGAAGACAATGAAATGTCTTTGGTGCCCGAGTGCTGTTACAAGGAAACCTGCACTAATGCTGATGGTGCCGACACTTCCTAGTGAATTAGAGGGTGGATTAGCCAAAGGCGGCTGGACCCCGCGTGTGGCTCCAACCGGCTGTTGCGCCAGGGCCTGGCCTCCCAACGATGCTGCCCCTTTTCTCAAACAAGGTCCTATGAACATGAAGGAAAGCAGAGAGCCTTCCGGGCAGGGGGCCCACAGAACATTTCCCGAGATCAGTCAGGACAAGAAGGTTCCCGAGGGACCAGCCTGCACAGAGGCGGGGTCTGTGGGGGCGACACGTTGCTGCAGGGCAGCAGGTGCCTCTCCTCACACGCCCGGGGGGGGTCCCCGCGCTCCTCCCTCTGTGCTGCCCCTAAGAAAGGGTGCGCCTGCCGTCATTGGGGCGATCCGCTCTCCCCAAACACTGCAGCACCTGTCTTACCACGTCGTTGCCGCCATCCACTGCCCAGCGCCTCCCGCATGCCAGCCACCCCAGTAAATGCTTGTTGGATGAACACATGTCCTTATCTCGTGAGGAGGACCTGGGACAACCTGTGGTCAAGTCGTCATGTGTGGGGACCGCAGTGGTGCCCACAGGAGACTAAATCCACTGGCACAGCCGTCTGTTGACAGAGCTTGTAAATGCACAGTCCAGGCGATCGCTTAAATCTCTGGACTTGGGTGGGTTTCCTGGAGACAAACGGTCCATGCGTGGAAGCCAGTGCGTAAGGACAGGAGGCTCGTCAGAGGCCACCAGAGGCCCCAAGGCGACGGGTGAGGCTGCCTACCCTTTAGGGCATTCCGCAGCTCGCTGCCCAGCGCACAGCCCTCTGTGGAGTCCCTGGCCGTTTGCCAACCAGCCCCGTCTGAACCATTCATGGGACAGGCCACTGTGCTGACATGACACCAAGTCCCTTCGGGCAGTCACGGGGGGCGGCTGGAGGTTGGCAGGGCGCCGTTTTACAGACTCTCTTGTTGGTGTTACAGTTACAATTCTTATGGCCGTTTCCCACTAATGAAGTGGACTGCTTAATGAGCGACTCGGTTTATTGACTTAACTTTTAAGATGAAGAAGGAAAACACTCTGTAGGTGCCACAGAGTTTATTTTTAAAGTGGGATGGGGCCGAGAACACACATCCCAGTGAGCTCCAGTACGAGACAAAGCAGTCAAGGGAGAGCCGGGTTGTCTCAACGGGCCAGGCGGCCGGGAGGGACGAGGCGGGCCGGCACACTTTCTGAGACGGAACGGCCAGGCGCCTTCTCCCCGAGGCTGTCACGAGCAGGCAAACAGACCCTGCAATTGTGACCCTGTGACACTGATGACCCCCACACACCCAGAATGCATTCACTTGTGGACTCACTTCTCCCAAGAACTCTGCGACTGGCCAGATTTTCCAGGACCCACCTCCTGCTGCCGGTTTTGTGACGGGAGCTTGTCCAGCCCCTGCGCCCCCAGTCTGGACCCCAGGTCCTGGAACGACACCAAGTTCGGGTCCCATCGGCTGGGGCAGCACCCACGGTCTCAGGCTGGCAGCCAAGTGGCTCTGGGACCGAGTGACAGAGGAGGATCCTATTGTCCCCAAATCCTTTCAGCCCTTATATTATGGGGCTGACTGTCCCATGGACCGACCACATTGTCACCCATTTGTTGGCTCAGTCGGTCGGTACTGAACATCACGCATAGTTGAGCTCACGGTGCTAAATGAGGACAAACACAGCCCTGCCTCACAGAACTCCACTCCAGTGCCGGGGGCAGGTAAACACGCAGGTGTGGGGTGGCACCAGGGCTGGGCAAGGCGTCCCTGGCATGAGGCCTACATGAGGAAGTGCCAGCCTAGTGACAACCTGGGGGGGTGTTTGTCCCAGGCAGAAGGACAGCAAGAGCCAAGGCCCCAGAGCAGAAACAGGGCCAATGCATTCCAAGAGCATGGAAAGCCACTGGTTGGCTTTTCTGGTCGGAGCTCAGAGGGCGACGGGGAGACGAAGGTGGTGAGAGGGCCAGAGAGCAGATGCCGTGGGCCGTGAAGGGCGGAAGGGGGCCGGAGCTCACAGGTGTGCACAGCTCCTGTTTGAACGAGCGCTGAGTCCATCTGGTCAACCAGCGGCAGGCTTCGCTCTCCCAACAGAACTGAGGAGTTCTCCTAAACCACTACTCACGATTCCTGTGCAGCTCTTGAAATCGTCTTCCCCAGGATTTGGCTCCGATCAAGACTTGCAGACTTGCCTAACACGGAGCTGTGCCCAGCCCCTGGCACAGCCCAGGGCACCGCTAAACGCGGCTCCAGCCCTGGGCTCCTGCTCGCACCGGGCCTTCGGAGCCCTGCCCCGTTCTGCTTCAGCGTTTGGACTGGACACCCTAAGCCCATCTCCTGTCCTTACTGAGTGGGCTTCCACTTGGTCCCGTGTCCCCATCCTCCCCGCTGGCCCTGTGCCTGACTCGAGCGTGGCTTGTCCTGACCGTGCTCTTGTTGAGATATAATTGCAAGCAACCACAATGGTCCCAAAACAACTGCTAAGCTTCACCATCAGACAAATGCACCTGACTTGGCTCCAAATAACTCTTGGCTGTTTCAAAAAATCTGTTCTGCAGATTTGTCACAATTGAGGACATTTAAGAATTAAGTTCAGGATCTGCTGGCAATTCCTGAAGAGCGGTTCCCAGATTCGCTGGGCAATTGCCATGTTGCTGGAATACAGCCCCGTCCGCCTCAGTGGTCTTGGAAGGGCCGTGGCCATGTGGGTGCACGAGAACCGACGGGCGTGTCGAGAGCTGGCCTCAGTACCTACCTCCCAGCTACGTGCTGTGACCTGTGGGGTCCAGGCTGTCCCCTGGTAACTCGGGCACCAGGCTGGAAGCCAGGGCAGCAAAGCTGAAAGGTCCCATTACGTATTCACATTCTGGGCAGACCCTCCATGGCCTGGCTGCCATGTTTGGCCTGCGGTTTTTGAGAAGCGTTTCTCTAGGTGGTATTGAGGATGGAAGCCCCTCCTGGTGCCATCTGAGGCGCGCGTGGTCAGCTGCTCTCCTGATCCACAGGCCAGGTCCAGCCTCACATGCGACTGCTTTCATGGACATACTCTTTCCTTTTAAAAAATAGTGTGTCAACGTGAAAAAATTGGAAGGGAACCCATAAAATTAAGGTTTTGAGACTTGCTTAACAAAATTACTAGACCTGCCCCCATTGGGTCCACGTGGCTGCTGCCTGGTGGGGTCGGGGGTGGGCCCCCATTCGCCACCATCCCCACCTGGTCCGATGAGATACATGAGTTTCTGTTCTCTGCATGCAGGTTGCAAGCCAGACTATTAGTGGGCACAGAAGGGCCAGCCGCATGCGTCTGGTCAGGAAACCATCACCGTCACTCCCAAGGTGAGAGATGCCACACTGCACTCTGGGGACGCTGTCATGATCAGGAAGACACAGAAACTGCCGTGGCTACTTCTAGTTTATCAGGTGAGAAACGGTATAAACACCTGCCTTACTAATTGCAAAGTTAGGAAGTATTTCCAAGGAAAAACAGAGAGGCCCTTTCACAACAAATGTCAGAAAAACCTGCCTCTCCAGGAGGCCAGCGGCGCTTCTCTGAGGTGGTGACATTTAGGCTGAGACCACGAGGGCGAGGACAGGACACGGAGGAAAGGCAGCTCCAGGGTGAGGCGGCCGGGAGCCTGAGGCAGGCGAGAGGTTGGCACATCCTGGGGATTGAAAGATGGTGTTTTTCTGGCGTTATCTTCCATCCTCTAGATAAACCTTGGCAGGGTTTTATTACTCTTTCTTTCTTCGGAGCGGGAAGCAGCCCCTATCACCAGGGCGATCTTCCCCATGCAGGCGATCGCGGAGCAGGGGAGAGAGGTGTGTGTTTGCACACGGCGTGCACATCCCCGGCAGGAGACGCACGTTTCTCTGCTCCCCTAAAAAGACAATGAAATATGTGTAGCTCACGAGCCCCGAGCTCATCAGCCCCTGCCTACAAAATGAGGTCCTCTTCCTTCGCACGCAGACTCTCATGGCCGGAGGCGGCCCAGCTGTCCCCCAGCTGTTCCTGAGTCCCGGGCCTCCTGTGTGTCCGCAGTGACGCTCCTCAGGTGTCGGCTCTGACTTCTTGTCGTGCTGGGCCCAGCTGTCCTCAGTGGTGACGGCTGCTCCGGGCACCGACTGTCGGAGAGGACGCTGTCGCTTAGGTCCAAAGGGACAGGCCTTAGAGGCGACAGCTGCCAGCGCAACTGGAGCCCTGAGCTGTAGCCTGAGCCGCCAGCCGGAGGCCACGCTAGGCCGGGTTCCCTCTTTCCCAGCCTGGCCGCCCTGTGGCCGGAAGGCCGGCGGCTCCCACCGTGGACTCGGGACCCACGGAGCTGGGACGCTTCCCCGGGTGACCTCATTGCTACATCTCAGTTATTTCTGTACTCGTGAATGGTACACACAGCAACGTCACCGTGTCCCTGTGTCCCTGGGAGGACAGGACAGGCAGACGGACGTAGAAGGTTCCGGTACACCTGCCGAATGTCTACACGAGCCTCGCACAGCGGGCCAAAGCTCAGCCCGACACAAAGCCGTAATCAGCACCTCTGTGCCAACTGGGTGACACGGGACAATGCAGGCCAGGGCCCCTCAGGCCCATCCCAGGCCGGACTCTGTTCTCGGACCAGCACCCTCCTCCCACCTAGTGACACAGGCCGCGCTGGTGTCAGGAGCACGCTGCTGCCTCTGAGCTCACGCACACTGCTCCCTGCCTTGAATGTCCTTTCCTATATCATGGCGGGTAAATAAGATCACACAGGACTCTCAGACCGAGAGAGAATTCCACTCGGTGATATGAGGGGAGGGCAGGGGCGGGGAGGAGAGATGCGCTGACCTGGTCCTAAGCATCTGCTCCCTGCTGGGCTTCCCCGCAGTCCGCCCGCCCTGTGGACACCAGGGCACAGGCCTCCGCCATGCCGCCTCCCAGGGCGAGAGCAGCCCCCGGACAGCGCCACGCGACTCGCTCCACGGTCCACGTAAGTCAGCGAGCAGAACAACGGAACTTAAGAGAAGCCTGCATTTCAGCAACAGCCCCCTGGGCAGCCCGGCCCGCCCTCCGGCGGACCGCACGCCTGCGCCTCATTCCTCCTGGTCAGCTGCCCTGTGATTTAAGACCAGCCATTTCTCATCTCCATTCTCTGTAATGAAATCGGTCACATTTTATTGCCAAATGGCCGTGGTAATGCCTCCGTAACTGGCCATCGAAGGTGCTTTTGCTTTCGGGAATAAAGAAATTTGAATTTCAGCAAAATGAACTTGCGACAGGGTCAATAACACATCGAATGGTCCCCGTTTGTGCCCTGCATTTCATCTATTTTAGGCTTTGTTCCTGTGAGGAAATAAAACGCACTGCCTGTGAGTGGGAGCCACAGGCCAGGGGGAGCGGGGACATCCAGGGGGAGCGGGGACATCCAGGGGGAGCGGGGACATCCGTGCGCTGCACTGTGGGGGTGGGGGGGCCCGATGGAAAAAAGGCGCAGCAGGGTCGGGGCGATGAAAAGAGGAACAGTCACCACCTGTAGCACCAACTGCATTTACAAGGCCTTTCTTCCGTGGGTGACACTCAGTCCTTCACGAGCTCCCCGGGATTAGTCTCATTTGACTCAAGGGGGAGCTGAGGGCAGGGGCTGAGGGTGGCTTTTTCAAGGTCACTCGGAGATTCCAGACCTCAGGTGGAAACCATGTTTCTAGCTGTCTCTCTCTTAGACACATGGGAAAGTCACACTCCCCTCAGCTTTTGGGGTTAGGTGTGATCTGTGACTCACCTGGGACCAGAGTGTGAGCAAAAGGGGAGGCTGTCACTTCCAGTAGAGCTTCCAGAGCCGCAGTACAAGTCACAGCTCTTTCTTGACACTGACAAAACCGCTATTCCAGACAGTGGGGGCCCAGCGGGGCCACTGACAGTCTTCCCAGAGTTCAGGTCTGAGCTGAGCAGTCCCCCCAACTCTGGGCCGGTCGGGGGGCCTACGCCCACAGACAGTGGGGGTGTGCACTGCCTGGACACCTGGCCTGGGGGCCGTGGCCGAGCTGACCACCCTGCTCCTGACCGCTGTCTGGTTCCTGGGTCTGGTCCTCGGGGAGGCTGGGCCCCCGACTGTGCCCTGGGATTGTTAGGTGCGCTGTGTGCTCCCCGTAAATGCCTGTTTTGCTTAAACAGGTTGGAAATGGAGTCCTTGACTTGTAACGACAGGGTCTCTGGTTGTGCCGTCGTGGCTGCCTCGATTCCTGAACCATTTTGACTTTGGGGAAGAGCCAGAAGTCGCACGGCGCCAGGTCCAGGGAATGAGGTGGGTGAGGGCACTCCGTGATGTTTTCATTGGATGGAAATTGCCGTTCGGCCTGCAGGCCTCTGGTTCCTTGGCATGGCCCAGCCGCTGGGACAGCTGTCCCGGTGATGTCCCCTGAAGGGGGCGCAGTGGAGCGTGGGCGGCCCGTCCGCAGCGTCTGTGGCCACAGGAGGAGAAAATGCCACAAACCCTCCCAGCTCGCTCTTCCTTGGCTTGTAGCATTTCCAAAATCTGGAACCTGAATCCTTCAAAATTCAAAAGAATCCAGTTCCGTTTTTCCAGCAAGCTCTCCGACAGCGGTTTCTCCCTAAAATGCTTTAGAAATGCTAAGTTTGTTATTATTGTGCCTATTGCAGTGGCCACTGCCTGCTCCAGATCAATGGGGAAGGAGGGCCCGCAGCTGATTTAGCTGATGGGGGCCATCCAATGGCTTCGCACTGAATCAGGCAGAGGCCTCCCGTGCTCCCGCGCCCAGGTCCTTTCAGAGGCACCGGTCACTGACTACACCACACGTGAGGCCCAGGAAACCCCGCGGGCGTGGGCCTGTGGACGCCGGCCAGCGCTGGCTGGGAGGCACAGCGGCTTTGTGGTTGAGAGAATGGATTTCTCCGCTAAACAACAGGGTTTGAGGTTTGGCTCCGTTACTGTCTGGAGGCTCTCAGCCTCAGTCTCCATATCTGCAAATGCCAATTACGAATGGTGCGCGTTTCTGCAATCCAAGTGAGGGTGAGATAAGAGTTGCGTGGTTTCCACATTAATGTGAACCTCAGTGAGGAGCCCAGCACCCGGGAGGTGCTCATAAGGACACACAGGGTGAAAGCTTGTCTCCCACGGAGCGATACACTTAATCCAGGCCTGCGCTCAGTCACAGGTGGGCTGGTCTGGCTCCACCCCGGCCCCAGGGTAAGAGTGCGGTCTCCGCGTTTAAGCTTCAGTTGGAGAAACATACGGCCACCCCCCCCTCCCCGATCTGTAGGGGATTCAGTCGAAGACCCCAGTGGATGCCTGAAACCGCAGATACCACCGAGCCAACCCTGTGAGTTTACTGAAAACCATGGCATTACTATGCTTAAAATGGGTGAAACTTAAAGAATGCAAATCTCAATAAAGTGTTTTTTAAAACAAAGCTCACAGAGGAGGTGCCTGCAGGACAGGTAGGGCTCCGCACGGGGGAGAAAGGGGTGGTGTCCCCCCCAGAGGCCCTGCCCTGGAGCAGAGGCACAGCCCGGGCAGAACTCGCCTGACCAGCCACTGGCCTGGCTCTGGAGAGGTGGGCGAGGGGCTGGGGGAGCCGTTCCCTGGTGTTAACGGTGGGGATGGGCCCCTGGCCTGGGACCCGAGCGTGCCCCGCCCTCAGCAGCCCCACGCTGCCGGCCTCTGCTGTGTCACCATCCTGTGCAGACCGCAGCCTCTGGCTACACTCAGCTCGCTGCTTGCAGCCAGAACGCCCCTCCTAGGACACGAGAGCAGGCTGAACCGTTTGATTTCTCTGATGTTCCTGTCGAAGCTTCCCCTTCACTGGCACTTAGGGGATTTGTCGCTTCTTTGCGGAGATGGCACAAGAGGCTTTCCTGCTTAATCCCCAGACCTTCAGAGTTCCGATGCATTGGTTTACGGATCAAGAGCCTGGAGGTGTGGGTTGCTGCAGTGAGCTCCCAGCTCCGCAGGGAGGGGCAGGCAGAGGCCTGGGCTCTCAGAAAGCTTCAAAGGATGAGAAGAAAGCTGAGGCCAAGGGCAGCACCATCAGGCTTCCGGTGTCCCTTCTCAGGATCCCGCATTCCACCCCAGCGGACAGGGCTGCCACCCCACCCTCCTGACCCACCCTGGTTAGGGCCTTGATCCTGTGGGGCCACTGACAGTTTTCCCAGAGTTCAGGTCTGAGCTGAGCAGTCCCCCCAATTCTGGGCCGGTCAGGGGGCCTAGGCCCACAGACAGTGGGGGTGCGCACTGCCGCCTGGACACCTGGCCTGGGGGCCGTGGCCGAGCTGACCATCCTGCTCCTGACCGCTGTCTGGTTCCTGGGTCTGGTCCTCGGGGAGGCTGGGCCCCCGATTATGCCCTGGGATTGTTAGGTGCGCTGTGTGCTCCCCGTAAATGCCTGTTTTGCTTAAACAGGTTGGAAATGGAGTCTTTGACTTGTAACGACAGGGTCTCTGGTTGTGCCGTCGTAGCTGCCTCGATTCCTGAACCATTTTGACTTTGGGGAGGAGCCAGAAGTCGCACGGCGCCAGGTCCAGGGAGTGAGGTGCGTGAGGGCACTCCGTGATGTTTTCTTGTTTGTTTGTTTTGTTTTTTCACACCGTGATGTTTTTATTTTATTGGGGAATTGGGGGAGAGGAACAGCGTTGGGGAACCGGGGAAGGGGAACAGACAAGTTGCTGTCCTTTTGTTCTGCAGTCTAGTTGTGGAGGACGTCGCTTGCTGGCCATTGGACAGCCGCTCACGCTGGCTGCTGGCCGCTCATGCTGGCTGCTGGCCACTCACGGCAGCCCAGCTCCAGGTGGAGCTGTTGTTCACCATCTTAGCTGTAGAGGGCAGTGTCACTGGCCCTCATATGTGGGATCCGAACCAGGGCCCTGCTGCTCAGAGCTGGCACTCCCAAGCCAGCTCTTAACCAACGTGCCACTCGGCCGGCCCCATGATGTTTTTATTGGATGGAAATTGCCGTTCCAGAAGCGATGTGTGACACGGAGCATTGTCACAAGGGAGGAGCCACACAGAGCTGCACGGGGTGTGTGATGCTGGGAGCCGAGTTCTCTGCATGTGCGGCCAGGCGGTCAGGTGACCAGGTGACCAGCCAGGCGACACGGTGACCAGACGGCCAGGCGCTCCATGGCGCTCCGCCTGAAATGCACACATAACGCACGCGCCTGGCTGTCCCTTGCCCTGTGACGTTTCTCCTCAGACTGGCGCTGGCTGTTTCTCGTTTAAGCCTCACCTGCTTTTCTTCCAGCCCACGGGGCTGGGTCTTGGAGAGGTCACATAGCTGGGCCCGTCTCAGTCATGGGGCCAGGATGCGGCTGGAACCCGCGCTGCCTCACTCAGCACCGTGCCCGGGCGGCGAGTCCTGTGTGAGCACAAGGCTTCCCGTCACTCATGCCCATCACCACGGTGTCCCCTCACCTGCCACTCTGTGGTCACGCATAATCACAGGAAATTGAATGGTCGAAAGGTTGGGAGGGATCAGCTAGGGCTGTGCAGAAAAATCAGCCAGCCTGAACTGATATTGGGAGGGACAGGAAATTACTAGAAGGTCAGTGTCTGGAGGGCCTAGTTTGGGTGTTCTTAGAACTCCAAACACATCCACGGATGTGAGGGACGAGGGCCTGTCATCCTGACCCAGTTCCTTGTGCATCGAGAAGAGGGAGGGGTCGAGAAAGGGGGGACGGGCATGAAACTGCATGTTCCTGAAGCAGCCATCACTCGTCCTCACCCTGACCCCTCACCCTGACCCCGCAGCCCGGCCCACCCTCCTGGTGGCCCGGCCAGCCCCGTGTCTGACACAGGACACTCGGCAGACCCTGGTGGGCAGGGCGGCGCCCCTCTGCCTGCCCGTGAGGATGTGCCTGTGCCCCCACAGCCCAGCGTCCAGCATGGCACGGGCACTCACTGACGGCTCAACCAGGGCTTGGTGACTGGCCATCTGACCTCTGCCCCGTGACTCCCACGGCTGCACTTCTGACCTCGGGTCTCCCTCTGACCTGCGTGTCTCCTAAGCCTATAGGACAGACAGCAGCGGAGCCCATAGTGGCCTGAGTGATGGGACGGCAGCGGTCAGGTGAGGCCAGGGAACACATCTCTGCCTGTCCTGCCATTTGGCATCGCGGCTTTTTAGGGACCCGGCCGCGGAGGATGTCATTAGGTCCAAGTAGAGCCCGCCAGGCTGAGCCCATGCTTGCCGACCCCGAGGTCAGGCAGATGGTCAGCGCCCCCTCCATGTCCCCACACCTATGAGCCACGGTCCCCTCCCATCAGCTATCACAGACACACATCTGTTCCGACAGACGATAACTAAAGGAGAATTAAATGAATCTGTTTCATGTGTCTCCAAGGTTATTTATAGGATTTTAATACAAGCTGATACAAAATAAAGAAATAGAGAGAGAAATAAAAATAACTTATCTCCCCAGAAAGCCGAGCACAGTTCAAGGAGGAGAATAAGTCACGTCCCGGGCTGATGTGGCCGCGAGTGCCTGGGTTCATCACAGCCTTTCTTCCCGGCCCATGAAAATCAATGTGGCCTGCCGGGCTCTGAGAATCAATACTGAAAATACACACTTGGCAGGAGGTGTGCGAGCATCCCTGCGGCCGGCCCGAGGGCACTGGAGCAGAGCAAGTGCTGAGTGGGCCAGGCCACCAGCAGGTCCGCGCTCCGGGTCACCCATGCACCGTCAGTGTCCCGACCCTTGGTGGCACCCCTCGGAGGCCGGTCGGGGCAGCACTACACGTCCCAACACCAACAGCCAGCGTGTCAAGAACCACACTACCTCCCACCTGAGGCCTGTGCATCTCTGAAACGCTGCCCTCCGCCCACGTCCAGCGTCCACCCCGTCGCTGTGGGCGGGCTCCGTCCCCCCACTGGACCCGCGCCTGCCATTCCCACGCAGATGCTGGTGGCCCCGTGGAGACCACATCTTACTGGGCTCCTAATGCATGAGCTCTGGCTTTCCCTGGGGGGCTACCTGCTTTCACCGTCCTCAGGGGTGTCGACCATCCCATGTGCCAGAGGCCAGTCCCACGGGCACGTCACGTGTGTTATACCATCACGCCTCCACATGCGTGCTTAGCAAACACTGGTTGTCACCATGTGGCTCGTGTCTGCTCTCTGTCCGCAGGCCCTGGTTTTCGTGGCAGGTACAATGTTCCCGCTCTGTGAGCCCAGGGGATCCCTCTAGCTCAGCACGCGCCCCGTGGCATTTCATATTTCCTATGTATCCTTACTCGTTCGACTGCACCGTTCCTGGTTGGAACGTCAGCTCTTGGGGACGGGGAGGGTCCTGCTCGCTGCCCCACCCCAGCCCCCAGCACTGTGCCGGGCACGTGGTAAACACGCAGCGTGCACGTGCAGAGTGAATGACAGCTTGGAGGGTAGTCCCCGCCACTCGGCGCGTTGGCTTGAGGCAGCATTCCCGTCCGTGCCGTGCCCGGCACAGAGTCCCAAGCAGGAGGCTCCGCTGACCCGACCTGCTGACGGCATCTGCTGCGAGCGGGCGGTTACCAAGGGCCTCAGACCCACTTCCTCGTCCGTGTACAAAGCTGGATCCACAGCTAGAAAGTGAGACTGCCTCCCACAGAAAGAAAAAGGGGCCTTCAGTGAGGACCAAGGACAAAAGATCCCCAAGTCGCAGCACACCAGATGGGCAGTCACGGTCTCAGGCTTCACAATCCTGGTAAGGAGCGTAAATCCCGCCTTATCTCAGGGGAACACACTGCGGTGTCAGCTCCGTGCCAGGGACCTGTACAGTCGCCACAACTCTGATGTGTACCTTTTACTGAGGCCCCATCTGCACGCGGACGTTAAGGCTGAGTCAGCACCTCCAGAAAGAATCCACATCCTGCGGATTTATAACTCAGCCATAAACACGCAGCTCGGGCTGGGGCGATAAAGAAACGACACCTGCCCCGTGTGCGGGCAGCTGTCTGTCAGCACGCCGGGCGGCCACACAGTGGGTGCGAGGGGGAGACACGGGCCCTCTGGTGACTCTGGTTCAGTCCATTTCGGGGGAACTGTCACCCGTGGGGAGCAGAACCTTCTCCCGTCCCTGAGGAAGCCACTCCCAGAATGTGTGCCTGGCTTTGGGGACCGTCACCCCTTGCGCCCACATCCAGGTGGCCACCCAAACCCACTGTCCCCTGCAGCGCTTCTCAAGCCCCAGGGCACCTGCCAGTCGCTGCAGATCTCAGAGGCGCAGGTTCTGGATGCCCCGGGGGGGCCCGAGAGTCAGCATTTCTGACGAGTTCCCAGGGGAGGCCGATGGCGCGGCCCTGAGGACCACTCTCTGAGAAGCAGCACAGAGCATCCCCACTCTGCCCCGCTTCCCTCCCCTTCCACACAGGCCCCTCCATCTACTCTTCGGCAACCTCACCGGCTTTTATGCCTTCCTTCACTGCGTCGCCAAGGACGTTTTAGGGGAAAGTCCAGTCAGATGACTTCCCAGCTTAAGTCGCTTTATAATGCCAGCCGTGCCCTCCCTACACAGCTGGGCCAGAGTGTCCAAGCTCCCCACCCCCCAGAGGGGGCGGCCCATTCCCATGTCGGCCCTGCCACTTTCTACACCTGGCCATCGAATCATCAGAGCTTCTAACTATGGACGCCCACGTGTCCGTCAATCTCAACTGACCATGACGTCTTAACAGGCGGACAGCGTGTCACTCTGCCAGGCAGCAGGACTTCAGTCAGCGATGACAGGAGAAATTAATAAATCATTAATTCATAAAGAGGGTGGCACTTACTGAACCGCCCCTATCCTGGGCACCCTGCATATGCTTTATGCGATTAGCCTCTTCAATGCTCAGAACAACACTGAGAGCTAAATGGGCTGCCCCATGTTCCACACAAGCAAGGCAAGGCTCCAAAGAGCTACAGAACCAACCCGAAGACGCGCAGGTCTTCAGTAAGCGGCAAAATGGAATCAGATCTCCATTTGATTAAAACCAAAATTCTTTCTCTTAACCGGCAAGCTTTACTGAAAGATTGACGGCAGAGAAGAATGAAGACAAGAATGAATGAATGACTGTGGTTCCTCTTGAGGGCCTGTAAAGCCCTACAACCTCTTCCCGCCAGCCCATGAAATACCCTGTTCAGGTGGCCAGGTGCGTCTACAAAAACCAAAGGAGGGATTTACGCCTCTGTTTCACTGCCCTGACCTCAAAATAAAACTTGATTTTAAAAAGCAAATGCCTCCTGCTACTCCAGCTCCTCGGCACCGAGAGAGGGGCGTGCAGATGCCCGACTGGCATGCTGGATGTGGGGCCGCCGACGTGGCCTTCTCCTGAGCCTGCCCTTGGTGGGGGCCAGCCGACAGGCCTGCCCTGACCTCTCAGTGGACAGAGCTGGACCAGGGCCCCCTGCAGGTTCAGGGAGGCTGGTGCCCGGGGACGCGGGTGGCATGCCCGCTGGGTCAGCTGGTGGCCAGTCTCCCTCAGGGACTTCCAGCAGTGACAACTGAGGCGGAGGGAGTGGGGGAGGAATGGGCCGTCCCAACTTCGGGGCTTGGGAAAGACGGCACAGAGAAGGGGAACTGGGGAGCTTCTGAAAGCAGCGCAACCGTGACGGCTGGAGGGACAGACAGCACTTAGCCTCCGAGGTGACACCGGAGGGGCAGGCGGAGGCCGCACAGGGCAGCGCACAGCGGTGGCCACAGCGACACAGACCCGGTCCCGCCGAACGCGAGCTTGTCAAACGGTACTTTTCAAAGTAAGGGGCTACTGGCAAGGACTATGACGTGACTTCAGAAGACAAAGGGACACAACACAGGTGTCCCCTGAACCAACGGGTCCAGCTACACAGGGACCTGTTTCTATAAACAGCTGTTGTTTGGATCCGGGGCTGCGGAGGGCAGGGCTCTGTCCAAGGGCTTTGACATCGTGGGTCTGGGCGTCCCCGGGGCCCTGGACCCCATCCCCTGTGGATACTGAGGGACACCTTAAGGTTTGGGGGAGTTAAAAGCCACACCTGGAGTTTCACTGTGAGGGGGGTCGGTGCCCGGACCCTCGCGCTGGGTCGTAGGAGAAAGATGCCCCCTCGGAAACTCTCGTTCCCGTCTTGCTTTTGCCCGGAGGAGGAAGCCTTGGTCTGACGCGGCTGCACCCCGAGCACCTCATGCCGCCCCCCACAAGCCTGTCATCAGCGCCCAGTCAGGCTTCAGGGCGGCACTGCTCTGCGTGCAGCAGATGTGCGCTGATGGCTGTCTCCTACCAATGACGCTGTGCTGGATGATGGAGAGCGTTTCTCTTAATCTACGTAAAAATCTTTCAAAGTGAGTTAATTTACAGAAAACCTAGAAAAAACAACGGCATAGGCTGTGGTAGACGGCACACAATTCAAGGTCACCCAGGTGAGGGCTGGTGTTGGTGGCAAGCCCGGTCCGTCCAGTGCCCGGGGCTTCACACTGCAGGAGGGGTGGCCACAGGGCTGTGTATGAAGACCAGCTGTGCGGACGACAGGCGCCAACGCCCAGTGCTCAGAACCACGTCTGGTCACCCCACCGTCGGCTCCTAATGTCCCCGTCAGCTGGAAGCCATGCGTTCCAGGGTGGGGGCCAGGCTCAGGAGATGAGGCAGGCGGCTGCTGGCCGGCTGTAAGCTAAGCAAACTCCGGGGACAGTGGGGGTGACGAGCGGGACATTTAGGAGGATGACCCCGTGGGTCTCGCTGTGACCGAGAGCTGAGCCCCTGAGCTGGGGCGTGAGGCTGCCAAGTCCAGGGTCAGTCACCATGACACCCGCCAAGGGCCCTGCAGACGTACTCGGATGAACACGGCCCGCTCAGATAAAACCCTGAGCACATCCTGCCCCAAATGAGCCATGCTGTCACTTCCGGAATGTCAGCTGTCACACTCAGCGGGAGTTCTCATCAGCTAAAATGAGACAGGAAGAGAAACCCCGAGCGACCACTGTCGTGACTACTGTACACGGAAAGGAAATGGGTCCCTATCAGCTGGAGTAAGCAGGATGCACCAATTCTAGAAAAAATACCCAATCTTCTCTAGCTGGTAACACAGCTGCTAACCAAACAGCCCCCAACACCCTGCCACAGGCTGTCCCATCTGACAAAGAAACGAAGCCGCACTCACAGAGGCAGCCGCGCGGCAAACCAGCCAGACCTCCCCAAGCAGCTCTGACGTCAGGGTGGAAAAGCCACGAGCCTTTGGCTTGTGGGTTTTGCTCTGAAATGTGGCTGAGCGACGGTCAGGTCGGCCTCGCCTCTTCCCAGCCCTCCGCATGGCGCGCTCTCACCCAGCCAGGCCCGTGCCAGCTTCGGGGAGCGGGACGCTTTGCCAAACCCCAGGGACAAGCCAGAGGCCAGGACCACACGACGCCTCACCCCAAAAAGCCTGCACTCCAGAGTCCAGGAAGGGGACAGCGGCCAAACACGCAGGACCGCCAGTAAATCAAAGGGGACATTCAGGGATGCGATGCTGCCTCCAAAGCAAAGCAGGAGCCTTGGAAACGCGCCTGGCGCTGGGTATGCGCGTGAGCCGGCACCTCCGGACAATGTCTGTCACCTTCTGATCTGAAGCCTGACTGATGAAAGGGGAGGGTCTCCCTGGTGAAGGGAAGGACGCCCCGCCCCACGGCCCTGTGACCGGGCTGCCGGGGTTCACCTCTTCCTTCCTCGCCCCCCGCAGGTACCCACCCGTCTCTCCCTGCCTCACTTCTTTGCTCAGCCCAGCGGTGGGGCTCTGGCTGGGTTTGGTTCCATCACCAGCTCAGCACCAAACTAACGTCTGAGTCTCAGTTTTCTCATCTGTACAAGGAGGATGGTGACAGCTGTTTCCTCGGGTCTCTGTGAGGCCATGGCGGTGCATCTACAAGGCACCCTTCCTGGGTATACACGTGACAATGGTTACTCGTAAACCCGGAGCCACTGCTTTTCCTGGACAAACCCAGGAGACACGTCAGTTCATGTCAGCTAAGGGACCAGTCCCAGGAAAAAGCTGACCTGAACTTGAATTCTGAGTCCCATCTCATTCAAATGGGTTCAGGATTGACTACTGTGAACCACAAGCTGACGTACATTTCATTTTATTTTGTTACCCCTTCAAATAGCTCGAGCCTTCCATGCCCACTGTCCTCGGTCAGGGGTTATTTTCTAGCAGGGACCCAAAGAGTCAGCGCTCAGCCTTTGAGGCTCAAAACAGGCCTTTGAAACCGAAGGCAAGAACTACAGTCTTGAGCAAAAAGGCTTCTGAGTTTCAAGCGTGGGTTTCCTTTGAGTTTCTAAAGACCAAAATCTCAGGCTAAAGGGAAGGCACCAAAGAACAGCTCACTGATCCTGCCAGGTTTTCCTTGGCAGCAGGAATCCCAGAGGCTGGGGGAGGGGTGCACGGGGCTTAGGCAGAGTGAATTAGGGGTAAAGCTGCAGCCCTGAGGGTCCAGGGGAGCCTCGCCACGCCCCAGGTGGGGCCAGGAAAGAGAACGGGATTGGAGCGCTCCCCACACCCTCTGAGGCTCAGAGCAGCCGAGTGGGAACTGCCTGGTGGTGCGGACAGGGAACCAGGTGGGGTTCTGGGCCGGAGGCAAGGCCGCACCTGCCTTCCACACTCAGGTGGGCACTGGGCATCGCCGCGCGGCTGCTCTCCCGGGCACCTGCTCAGGGCGGCGCCTGCGTCTCCCCCAAGGCTGCGCTTGGCACCACCCAATTACCTAGGCAGACAAGTCCCCTTTGCCGTGGCCGACTCAGCATAAGCCCCGCAGATGGAAGGCTGGCTCCCAAACAGGAAGAATCGGCCTCGGCCTGAGTTCTCCCTGGAGCTGGGGGCGCTGGGCCCTGCACCGCAGGGCAGTCAAGAAGCAGGCCAGATAACGGACAGGCGGAGAAAAGCAGCGGGAACCTGCCTGCCGTGGGGCTGGCCCGGCCCTCTGCGGCCTGTCTCCACCAACCTTCCCTCCTGGAACTGGAATGGAACTCGGGAACACAAACCACAACGTACAGTAGACGGAAGTACCGCTCCCCAGTCTCCCAAGCTCATTCCCTACTTTCCGGACACACTCCAGAAACTTCCGCCAGCCGCGCTGACAAGGGAAGGCTGGAGGAAAAGCCCTCAAGGTGTGTGCACGCGCCCCGGTGCCCTCTGAGCTCGGCAGCAGGTGGGGCAACAGCCGCCAGGTGAGTGAATTCACAGCGACTCTTACATTCACACCAACCAGAGGGACAGGAGGTGCCTGCTTGGGTCTCCCCAAGAGCAAAACCATCTGAAGACAGCAAAGCGAAACACCATGCGGGCTGGCTGGCCGACGGCCTGAGCCCGGGGGGCGCCCAGCCCTGCACCCCGAGGCCGAGTCTGCCTTCAGCACAGCGAGGGGCGCGGCCAGGGGGGCTCGGGGAGCGTGCCCATGGCCACTGGCTGTGCTCCGTCTGAGCGCTCCGCTGGCCGTGCCAGGAGCCTGTCCTGCTCTAGCCCCTCCAGGCCCAGGACAGCAGCGGACCGTGTGAAGGGGACAATCGCACGACTAGGGGTGTGGCCTGAGCAAACAATCAAGCACACGTGTGGACGTTTAACTACGAGGATGTTCACCCTGGAATGAATCGTAATAACGAAAACTGTAAATGACTTCAATAAGCAACAACTGAGTAATGTTAGGGAAACTGCAGGAAACCCACAGGATATTATGTTGCCCTTCAATGTTCTGTTTTGAAGAATATTTAATAAGGTGTGAAACTGCTTACGGTATAACATTGTAAAATTATGTTACATGTCGGTATATACAAGGTTTGCTAATATTCACACTGTAAACAGATTCACCAAAATACGCTGCGACTCCCATGGCTTGATGGGGTCATGGGTGACGTTCAGGGTCCTGCGTGGGAGGGCTCGGGCCACCTGCAAAGCTGGAGGGCACAGCACCCTCACAACTGGCACCTCCTGCAAGTTTGGGAGTTTCCCCAACCGCCCCGAGGCTTGATGGCTCACAGCACTCGCTGGGCGTCGCTATGCTCATGGTCACAGCTTAACAGGGAAGGATACGGACGAAGACCAGTAGGGGAGCTATCGGCCCAGAGGCCAGCAGAGGGACCAAGGGGGCCCAGAGGCCAGCAGAGGGACCAAGGGGGCCCAGAGGCCAGCAGAGGGACCAAGGGGGCCCAGAGGCCAGCAGAGGGACCAAGGGGGCCCAGAGGCCAGCAGAGGGACCAAGGGGGCCCAGAGGCCAGCAGAGGGACCAAGGGGGCCCAGAGGCCAGGAGAGGGACCAAGGGGGCCCAGAGGCCAGGAGAGGGACCAAGGGGGCCCAGAGGCCAGCAGAGGGACCAAGGGGGCCCAGAGGCCAGCAGAGGGACCAAGGGGGCCCAGAGGCCAGCAGAGGGACCAAGGGGGCCCAGAGGCCAGCAGAGGGACCAAGGGGGCCCAGAGGCCAGCAGAGGGACCAAGGGGGCCCAGAGGCCAGGAGAGGGACCAAGGGGGCCCAGAGGCCAGCAGAGGGACCAAGGGTGTCCATCCCCTGCCCCCCATGGGGGAAGGGTGCTTTCCTGGATCTGTGCATGACAACAGAGGTGCAGTCCTGCAAACCAGGGATGCTCCCTGGGCCTCGTGTACCAGGTTTTTATTGGGGCTCCACGTGGAGGTGTGACCGGCTGCCCACACAGCTGACCCATCTCTTCTCCACCCTACTGAGTGTGGCCCAAGGCCCCCACCCCAAATCACCCTGTTGGTCTTTCTGGGGTGGCCCCGCACCGCCCTAAGTCATGTGTCAGACCACCCAGTGTGACCCACGCAAACAAATGCACTCCTATCAGGTGTGACTTTCCGTCACCGCCCAGTAGCCAAGGACAAAACCCAGACGCGCTGAACTGGTTACCACGCCCTGAAAAACGGCAGAAGTTACCAGAAACTGCCACGAGGAAGCTTTCCTGCATTAGGTGACGGATGTGTTTGAAATCTGACCCCAGACACCCAGGGATGGCCAGAGCGGCTCCCGCCTCTGCTTGGGGTGCACCCGAAACCCTCAGTGGGGCGCGGCCGTCTGGTTGTTGTTATTGTTGCTCGTTTTCACAGCGGCCACGCACTCGTCACATATACCATCAACTGTCATTTTCATCTAAAAATCCTGTAATGTGTGTTTTCTTAGCCCCATTTTGCAGGTGAGACAACTGGGGACAAAGAGGTGACACTCTGTACCCAAAATCTCACTGTGAGGAACGGGCAGGGCTTCGATGAAACGTAAAGCTGACCCCCCCGGGGGACCATTCTCTGAGCACGCCCCTCACCCTGGCCCGTCTGCCATCCATCCAGGATGGCCACCCACCTGCGGCCAATGACACAGCTCCTGTCACCCATTTCAGACCCCCCTGAAAAGAGCGCCGCGCCCGTCGCTGGCCCCAGGGGCCTGTCTGGGAGCTGGGCACCGGGCAGCAGGCCCCCCTATTTCACCCCCTTAGCTTGCACCTGCAGCCGGTCACCTCAAAACTCAGCTCCCTTCTGAGTATCTGTCCACCCACCACGTGCTCCTCACGGTCAGTCCTTGACGTATCGGGATTTTTTAAAAAACTACTTTGTCTCAGAACTTCATCTGAATTTTACAATCTCCAGTACATTCCAGGAACGTTCGGCACTCTTAGGGAATTGTTTCTCTGCTTACTTTTTTATTGCTTTGATTCTCTAAAGAGTCAAGTTTCGGTGAAGTTCCTTACTTTAGAATTTAATTTGTACCGACGAACGTGGGCACGTGCTGGCATAGCCGGGGCAGCGGGCCCCCACCGTGCCCCCGGCTTCAGCGGCTCCCTGTTATCTTCCCCGCGAGCCCGGCGCCAGCCCGTCCGCTTCGTTGGGGCAAAGGCGTTATCCAGCCACTCGTCCTCCTTGCGAGCGAGTGTGAGGACACCAGCGTCCTCCACCCCACAGGACTCAGGCACCGGAAAGGGGACCGTCCCCCAACACGCAACGCCCTCCCAGAGAAGCACGGGTCCTCCCGGCCCCACGACTCCGGCCTCACCTCCCTGCAGGGGTCACACACAGCGAGGCGCACGCGGGAGGCTCTGTCTCCAGGCACCCCCACGCCTGCTCCTCTTTTTGCTGCGACTTCATCTATTAAGTTAGCTGCCTGAGCAGTCCGTGAGTTATTTAGCAATTACTGGGGGATGCGTAGATCTAACGCTGGCAGAGGGGAGTGACAAATGCCCCTTAGGCCGGGCCCAGGAATGGCCCCAGGAGGCCGCCTGACATGTAGCCAGATGAAGGTGGCCGTACATCACAGGGTGTCCCCAACCTGCAGTGCTTCTCAGGGCTCTGGGGGGCAGTGCGTGTGCCCGCCTGGGCCTGTGGGAAGGGCTCTCAGAGACGGCTGCACGCCCATAAAAGCGCCCTTTGTCAAGTCCACATGAGGGCCCCGCTGAGGCTGCAGGTTAGGGAATGCTGCGGACCCCCAGGGCTGCCCTCTTCTGCTGGTTTCCCCACCTGGACGAAGGGGCAACGACACCAGCGACCGAGAGCGTTTCCGGGTGGCTCCGTGAGCCAACCCTGGGCACGGGTCAGCGAGTGCCCGCAGTGGGGCCGCATCTGCCGTGGGAGGTGGAGAGTCTGCGCGCGGTGGGTGGCGCGGGCGCCCACAGCTCCCTGCAGTGAGGACGGGGCGCCTGAGCCCCCTGCACCTGCTGAGAGATGTTCATGTTCACCTCCTCTGCCTCTGAGAAAAAAGCCCAAAAGGCCAAATAACTTGCCAGAGCCACGAGGCTCCAGGTGATAAACCGGGTTGAACCCACGGGGTCTGCCGTCCACACCCATCCCCTCCCCGAATCCTGAGGCCGCCGTGACCACCGCTCGCTGGAGAGGGGGCCGCCACAGCGGCGTTCCCCACTTTCCCAGTCCAGAATGAGTCCTGCCCGAGGGGACTCGGAACCCGCACCGTCACTGCTGCGCCTCCACAGATCGAGCACTGCCTCGGCCCTTGGGCTGCAGCCGGATACCCGCCCTCCGTCCCCGGGAGCGGGTGGCGGCCCCGGAAGCCGTCTGCATTGAGCTCCTCCCCGGTACCCCAGGAACCGCCCGTAATTACCGCTACTATTCTTACATTAAATGAGATAATAACATCGGACGCCACGGGTACAGCAGAAACGGTAAACACGTGCACACACACAGAGACACATGTGCACACACGCACACACAAAGACACGTGTGCTTAGCCGGCACAGGGACTCGCGGAGGCTGACATGGACACAGACTCTGGGAGCGTCACCCGCTCAGGGCACCTGTCACAGAAGACCTCTTCTCTGTTTTCCCACCAAGCGACTGCGGTGTGTATAAACCGCGGCTCCCAGGCCCCCTGCCAGGGGCACGCGGGAGGGCCCTGAGATCGGCTGACAAGGGCAGGCTGTTCCTCCGGACCCCGAACCACTGTCTGCAGCTGACCATCGGAAGGGCAGCGTTTGCTCGTCCAGGAAACTGCTCACGAGAAGTGCAGCCTCCCGATGGAGCCCTACCTTTTTCTTTTGTTTGTCTGTATTCCCCCCTTTACAAAACGAGGGCTCACCAAGTGGCCTGTTGACGCAATATTTTCTTCTCAAGCTAAACAGTGGTCATGTCTCTTCTGTGACGAGGACCCTGCAAGCCACAGGCTGTGGCGCTGTGTCAAGGTGCTGGCGGGCGTCTGCTGTGGGCTGCACAGGGGACAGACCCCGCGGGGCAGGCGGGGGAGGGCGAGAAGCAGGCTGCGAAGCCTGCTGCTCCATCCGGATTTAGTGTCTCACAGTGAATCTTCAATTAAAAAATCAGCTTTTTGGCACAGGAGTTGTTGCAACCGCCAGTTCTGAGGCTGTTCCATTCCCTTCACAGCATTTCCAGGCAAGAGGCTGGGTCCCGCTTTCTCCCTCTTGGTGGCACGGGTCCTCACTCAGGCGGGGGACACGGGAGAAACAGGCAGGAAGTGGTACGGACGCTGACTCGGCCGGTGCGAGGGCGTCTGACGAGACCTGTCCTAGGACCTTGATTGCTTTCTCTTCCCGTCTCTGAAGAACCCTGAAGGAGACGCACACCTGCACGCCCACCTGCCTACCTATCATCTCTCTCTAGCCATCTGCGTGTTATACAGCTGGGTAAACCGAGGCCCAACAAACACCTACCAGGCATCTGCCACACGTCAGGCTCCGTGAGGGGTGACATCGTGCTTGTATGTGGCTGGGTGGAGAGGAACTCGGCTCTCCCAAGTTCACTGCCAATGTTCTCGGTCAGGCTCCCACTGACTCAATTTTGACTGTAAACGACGCCAGCACTCACAACCTACATTCCCTGAGCACCTACTAAGTGCCAGGCCCTGAGGCTAGTGAGAGAGAAATAGGTAGAGACTCTGGGATTAAACCCCCCACAGAGAGCACCTTCGTATCCCCATAGGCATTGAGCAAGCGTGTGTGTGCGTGTGTATAGTATGTCGTGTGTGTGAGCATGTGTGTGCGTGCATGAGTGCGCGCGCGTGTGGTATGTCGTGTGTGCATGCGCATGTGTGTATGTGTGTGTATGTGTGTGGTATGTCATGTGTGTGCACATGTGTATGTGTGCATGTGTGTGGTATGTCATGTGTGTGTGCATGTGTATAAAGGTCAACATGCAAGAGGACATGCAAACCTAAAGCACAGGGCCTGCGTTCCGGTGCCGTGTGTGTCGCGCTGGATTAAATGACGGCAGCTCTCCCAGCACAGGAGCCTTCGGCCATACAGGAGACACATGGGAACAGCAGACTCTCCTCTTAGGGGGAGATTCTAATCTAGAGTGTGACTCATCTGTCCCCTTCCTGCCCTGCCAAACCCACAACACAGGAGACACGGTAGCATTTGCTGATCCTGCCACCAGGCCTTCTAACTTCCAGTGACCCTCACCCACGGCCACACTCTATGGACCCCCCATAAGCCGCTAGGGAATGTCTTGAAGTGCCACCACTCTGTGAACGTGGCCCTAGGTTCCAGGGTACACATGGGGTTTGGGGTGTGGCAGATCTTCTGTACTCTCAGTGCATGGAGGGGGTTTAAGGGTGGGTTTTATTCTAAAGTCTGTTTTAACTCTATCAAAGAAAAGAGGGCCTGGGCTGGATACATTTTCCGTGGCTCTGTGGTCTGCTGGACCGAGCCGCCTCCGTCCCACGTGGGTGGAGGGGTAAGGCCCCCAGGAGGCCAGGGCACCCTCAGGGCTCACAAAGAACGAATGTAAGACGTGGGCCTTCTGGGCGCTGAATCCCTCTGCCAGGCGCGCACCCGTGCAGGGCTGCACCTCTGCCTCGTCAGCAGCCAACACTCTCTTCAGGAGAGAGGAATTAGCCTCTGAGTACAAGGCCAGCCTCCAGGCCTTCGGACAATCCACAAACGACTCAGAAACCCAGATGTCTGCTGAGTCACATTCCCCCGAGTCCTGTGTTGAAGCTGTAACCCCCAGGACCACAGGATGTGGCTGGATTTGGAGAGAGGGCCTTTACAGAGGTGATGAGGTTGAAATGAGGCCATCAGGGTGGGCCCCCTCCAGCCTGACCGGTGTCCTTGTAAGAAGAGATTAGGACACTCAGGTGACACCAGGGGCATCGTGCACAGAGGGCTGGCCACGTGCAGAGCCAGCTGGATGGTGCACACCTACGGTGCACACCTACACGCCACGGACAGCGGCCGCTGGATGAGACCAGCCCTGCCGACACCTGACCTTGGACTTCCAGCCTCCGAGGGTGTGAGAAAATGAATCTCTGTTGTTTAAGCTGCCCAGTCCGTGGCATTTGCTCTGACAGCCCGAGCTGACTGACACATGAGTCCAAACACGAGACACTGCACGTAAAATTTTCAGCAGCGGAGGAAAGCTGTATGTGGTTTCTATGGTCAGGAAACTGTAAACGAAGGAGGTCTGTGAACTTCTAACTATCCAGGTGAATCTTTTTTCTAGAAAAATACACCATATAACATCTCTCTGTAAATTAAAAACTGTGTTTAATTCCAGGGGATGGCTTGATCTTTTAAAGCAAGAAGGAATACGAAAAAAAAGTGCAATTGGTCAAGACCATAAAACTAGAAGATTGTACAGGAGAAAGCCCCCACGCCATCAGAGTGGACAGACAAACCCCAAAAAAGGCCCAAGAAGCTCGACTCCTAAAGGCAAAGAGGAATAAAATTTGATTCCATTAAAGTTAAGAAGTTTTATTTATCAGAAAACATCATTAAGAAAGATAAAAGTCAGCCATATAGTGAAAAATATACTTCAACACATGAAACTATCCACAGATTCATATCCAGTATATATAAATCAATATGAAAATGGGCTGCATAACAGACAGAAAAATGAGTAAAATACTAAACCATACAACACAAAAGACATCCACATAACCAGAAAGAAAGAAATCCACGTAGACCAGACTGAATTATATGTGCTTTCTCTCCAAAATGCCAGGGAATGACAAAAAAACAACAACATTTTCAACAGTAAGTTCACAACTGCGATGGGAGTGTGCCCAATCTACGGGGGTGCTGGAGTGACCCCTTGGCTGGGAATGGCCACTGTGGAGGCAAGAGTGGCCGATGGGTCCAGGCCTAAAATAATCACGTGCGAAGTCCCAGGCCCTGGGCCACTCTCAGAAACGTGGCGTTAGCACCGAGAGCAGCCAGACCCAGAGCAGGCAGAAGGTGCAAAGCTCTCCCGCCCGGGAAGCATTTTTAAAATTATATGAGCGCACTATGTAAAATTTATACCCCCGATCCTGAAAAGCCATGCAAAATGAATGGCTTCCTGGGAAAATATGATTTACTGAAATTGACTCAAGAAGAGGTAGAAAACGGGCGTAGACCAAATAACCACTGACGAAATTGGAAATGCTGTCAAAAAAATGACTGCCAACGACGTACCAGTGAAAGCAATTTGGAAATAGCTATTAAAATTAAGAACACACAGACCTTTCCGCTCAGGAATCCCACGCCTGGACGTCCATCAAGCAGAAACAAAGCAGCGGTCCACGGGAGATGGGTGAGGCTTGTCACTGCAAAATTCTTTGCAGAGGCCAAACAGCAGGAAACAAAGTGAATGCTCAACCACGGAAAATTCTGTAGTCATAAAAAAAGGAGGTAGCTTTTTATCAGGTGAGTCAGCACAATATGGAGACCGTGCTGATGGTGAAAAGGGCGGGATGCAGAGACACGCATACGTGCATTCCGATTTTTGCAAAACGATAATCACAATAATTCCCTCTGTGCGTGACAGTGTGTGCCTGCATGTGCACTTGCATGCATCTGTATGATTTTACGAGCATAGAGACGGCTGCAGAAAGCGACATCCCAGCTTGCAAGCACTGGTTACGGAGGGAGGGTTGGGGGACGCGTCGGAAAAGAAAGCAGAGGAAAGGTAAAGGCAGCTCAGCAGAAAGGGAGAGACCAACGGTTACGTGTAAGTTAAAGACTCCATGACAAAATATGTTCATACTGTGATTCCTTTTATGTAATTGTACATATGTATGTATGTGTTTGTACATGTATGTATGTGCGTACTGATGAGTGTAAAAAGTGAGAGAAAGAAAACCACGAGAAAATGAAAAAGACACCAAGCCCAGCCTTTCACAGATAGTTCTGCCAAGCTTTACAGATACAACGAAAGCTCCGAAACTCAAAAGGCAGAAAGTTTTGCAGCTCGCTCTGAGTCCTGATGGCCCGGCTGCAGGAGGACAACACACACAACCATGGAAAGCTGTAGCCTCGTCCCACCGATAGACACAGAAGTGAACTAGAGCCACGCTGCCCGCGAGTGTGGGAGGAAGCACGTATCGCAGACACGCAGGCCCGTCCGACGAGGAGAGGGGACCCCGGGCTCAGTTCCAGCACGGAAGGAGGTAGGAAGCCCTCAATGCCATCCTCCCAATAAGAAAGATGACTTTTCTTGGACCCTGACGCTTCACCTTGTAACCTGGGGGAACAGGTGAGTCCTCGGGTCCAGTGGGGACCGGCAGCTGCAGGCATGGGAACAGTTCCGTGGTGGTTCTGACAAGTTCCTGGAAGCCATATGTGGACCAGTGTGAGAGTGAGAAGCTTCCTGGGTCCCAATCGTAGGGCAGCTCTGATTCTCCGACACCTACTGGGGTCCAGTGACTCGTCCCATCGTCACCCTAACTGCCCAGAGTCAGCACAGAGCCCACAGGTTAAGGGGCGCAGGCCAGCAGAACTGCCCAGTTCAGACCCCAGTCACAAACAGGGCACCCGGGCTGCCCACACTTCTGCCAAGTCAACTGCAAATCTGGGGTTTCTGCGACCTCCCTGAGATGCTATAATTTGCTAGAACAACTCGGGAAAAGGCTTTACTTACATTCGCCAGTTTATTATAAAGGATAGAACTCAGGAACAGCTGAGCGGAAGAGATGCCCAGGGCGAGGGGGTGGGGGGTGCAGAGACTCCACACCCCACTGGGCACAACACCCTCCCAGCACATCGATGTGTCACTAGCCCAAAAGCCCTCTGAGCCCCACTGTAGTTCAGGGGTTTGTGAGGGTTTCATTACACAGGCATAATTGACCAGTGGGGATTTAACACAATCTCCAGCCCCCCTTCTCTCTCTGGAAGGTTGCGGGGTGAAAGTTCCATGATGAAATCTCATCTCTCTGGTGAGCAGTTCTCATCAGGGAGCCATCTAAGGGTCCCTGGTTGCCAGCCACGCATCAGCATACACGTAAGAGTAAATTGCAAGGATTTTAGGAGCTCTGTGCTAGGAACCAGTCCCAAAGGAGCAAAAGTTAATTTTTTATTACACCTTTGCCTCCAGGAGCCCACCAGCTTCTCACAGTGATGAGTGGAGAATGACCCACTTGTGACCCTGGTGGGGGATGGGGAGAAGAGTGACCACTGCAGGGCATGTCCAGAGCCTTCTCCAGAGGACGGCACCTTACCTGAGCCTGTCCCACCTGGGGAGGGGCGGCCCCTCCAGGGATGTGAGTCCTGGCACCTACAGCTACAGCAAACAGAAACACACCGAACCCACGGCCAGGCGACCGCGAAACGTCACACGAACGGCCCACTAACCTCGCTTCTTATTACCAACTACTCCATGTCCAACTTTCAACCAAAAATTACAAGGCACATTCACAGGCAGCCAACGAAAGGACTGATACATGCTCGAGTTTCCAGTCACATAATTCACTACTTTACAGGTTAAGGACAAATTCATTTGATGATTCATGTAGACACTGGGAAAACATTTCATAAACGTCAGCCATTATTTTTTTAATGAAAACTCTTGGAAAACCTACTTCCCAACACGGACTGGGGGTGGAGGAAATGCGTAGGGAGCTGCCGGTCCGTGGGCACAAAAGCCCAACTCGTGAGACGAGTGAGCTCTGGAGACCTGAGGACCGCAGTGCGACCGAAGTTAACAAGACGCCGTTTACTGAGGTCTGCAGAGGGTAGGTTGTAAGCATTCTCCCACAGAAGGAAAAGAAAACGGCACCACGTGAGGCAGTGAAGCCGTGGGTGTTCCCGGGCTCCATCGTGGTGACAGCTTCCCAGTGGGCCTGACATCAAAGCTTCGGTGTCCACCTCAAACATAAACAACTTCTACTTGTCAGTGACACTTCAGTAAAGTTGGGGAGGAAACCTCCTTGCACTATAACCTGGGCCTTTTTCACACGAGAAAAATAAACTTCTAACCTCTAAAAAACCAGTAATCATGCATTTGTCGGGGGAGGGAAATGAAAAGCATTTTCCCAGATTAGACCATAAATAAAATAAAATTACAGATTGATTTTAAAAAGAAACATAAACATCAAAACTACGACTATATTAGAAAACAAACAAAAAAATGTTTTCATATTGGGAAGAATGGAAACTAAAACCATCAACAAATGTAAAACCAGAATTTACTACTTTCAAAAACGTACATTCCGGGCCGGCCGAGTGGCGTGGTGGTTACGAGTTGGCTTGGGACGCCAGCGGCCCCGTTTCGGATCCCACATATGAGGGCCAGTGACACTGCCCTCTAAAAAAAAAAATGTACGTTCCTGTGAGATGAGACCCCTTACACAAGATACTGATGCCAAACGGGGAAATACAAACCAACTGGCAGGTGACACAGGTGCAGACTGCAAACGGCAGGCACTGTTGGCCGGTGAACCCCGACTCCTCATCAACTTGTTTTGACTTTTCCTGTCTCCATTCCAGGCATTAAAAACTTCCTTGGAGATTCTGGGAAAGCTGTAGCTTTCCGATAAAAAGGACAGATGCCACTGGCATTACTACTTTGTCATCAAGAGGGAAAAGCCAGGAGACTCACAGAGATCCCAGTGCTGACAAGACAGAGCGAATGCCAACAGCCCCGCGCCCCTGGGCATCTTGTCGTATCAGAAAAATGCTCCCTCATTCGTTAAAGTTGTTAATGGGTTCCCTGCTCTTGCAGGGCACACTTGCAGACATGCTCAGTGATATATACGGAGCATAACAGGAATCGCTAAGAGATAAACAAGCCCCCCAACAGGAAAGAGAAAAATGGGCCACGGTCGGAGGGGTAAGTTAGAGGAAAGGGGAAGCAGATACACAAATGTGCATTAAACTTAGGAGTAAACCTCTAAGAAAGAACATATCAAACAGCGGGATGGCACTTTCTAGCCTTCAGAACGGCAAAAATGAGAGAGAGAGAGAGAGAGAGAGAGAGAGACAAAGAGAGAGAGAGAATAGCCAATGTTCCCGGGGTGTGTTTCTGGGGTGCGAAGAGCCAGTCATTGTCACATGCTGCCCCTTGGCACACCCATTTTGAAAGTCAAGTTTTCAGCATCACTTAATTAACATTTTAAATGGGTCTTCCCTTTGACCCAGCAAGGCCACTATTTAGATTCTACCTTAAAAAAAAAAAAAAAAAAAACTCAAGGAGGTTCACTGTTGGATTTCATGTCAAGAAATCGGGAACATTCCACAAGCATCATTAAAGGAATGGCTAAATAATCCCATGCAGCAAATTAAAAAGTGAGGCAATCCTATGTACTCACACAGCAAAATGCCCAAGATATGTTGTTTTAAAATAAAATGAAATTTCAGATATACGGGCACTCACTGAATGATTTCTGAACGAATAAAGATGAATTTCTAGTTGATGTAATCAATGGCCCCAACTGTGCTAATAAACAACAGAGCTACCAACACACCTTTGCAAAAGCAGAGAGGGCCGTGTTGGGGGTGGACCTGGAGGTATTCAGAGCAGACCCCCCCCACTGGGAATGTCTGGTGGGACAGGGGGTCCCTGTCACTCGCTCTGCAGCGAGATTGGAGGAGACTGTCTGCTGCAAGAGCCCGGGGCCAATGGGGCGGACAAGCCCATCAAACCCCATTACAATGACATTTAATGACGTCTCAGCAGGTCACCTCAGGTCACACAGTCCTGATTCTTTAGATGGTGACATGTCCAGGACGTGACGACAGCCAGGCCGCACACGTGACAGGACTCGGGCGTGTCGGGAGCCGCTCGCACCGTGCAGTGCCCACGCCACCCCTTTCCAGAGTCTCTGCTGGTAGCTGTCTCTGAAGACAGCCTGTGCCCCCACCTCCCCGGAACCAGCTGGAGCATCCGCCCAGCACAGCTCCCCCTCGCGTCTGGCCCCGGGATTCCGTTTTGCCTAACAGGATCCTACGGAAGTGACGCGGCCCTGACGGAAGATCGCAGAGGCCTCGCAGCGTCCTCTGGGCTTCCTGGGATGCTCCCTGTTGGAACTCACCTGCCCTGTAAAAGGACAGCTTCCTGAGACTGTGAAAATCCCAAGCCATATGGAGAGGCCAGGTGTTGAGGCCCTGGCTCCCAGCAGAGGGAGTGACCACAAGGCTTCGGAAGCCACTGTCCTGTGGGGCCTGCTCTGGAGGCCACAATGAGCGCCCCCAGCTGGGCCAGGCTCATCACAGAACTGTGAGGAATAACCATCATCGCCGGCCTGATCAGTGAGCTCCGGGCCCCAGGGAGCTGTCACCGGCGGGAACCACCGCCCCTTTTCCGAGGAGACCCAATCCTGTGGGAGGAACACGTGAAGGTTACGCCGCAGATGTGCAGGGGACACTTGTTGAAGTCACTTGTCACACTGCCCACCTCCTCGTGTGCTCACTCTCATGAAATCAGCTACTTCGGAGGCGGGCGGTGTCACCGGCTCCATTTTACAGAGGGAGGCATGAAGGCCCAGACCAGGCAGGCAGAGGGGCCGGTGCGGCCACAGCCGTGTCTTCTCGCAGGAGACTGACAGAGCGCCCTCGGGGCAGCTGCGAAGGGCCTGCAGCCCCCGGTCCCGGCAGCCCGGACTTCCAGGGCACGGGGGCAGAGCCACATTTCAGTGGCTCCCTAAGAACGGGCTTAATGATACACAAGCACAGTTTCCAGGTCTCATTCAACTAATCTACCGCGATCTCCACTGTGCCCGCCCGGGTGTGACATTCTGGGAATAAAAAGATGAAGAAGACACAGTTCTTGCCTTCAAAACATGCCAGCCGATGGCGGGATCGATGGGGAACGAGACGAACCGCAGTCTGTGGGAAGTATTTTCAAAGCAGGTCGGGAAGAGCCCACACCACGCCAGCGTATCAATTACCCAGATTTATTTTACCACGAGCTCAGATCTCCTGGCGTGCAGCCATTGGGCGTCCACATCAAAACTGCAAGTGTTTCCTTCCACCTGAAAGGAGAGGTTCACGGTGCCGCATGCGATCCCCTAACTTATACCACAGCTTCAAGACCCGAGGTGGCCGTTCCCACAAAAGGCGACCTTGTCGGAGCACCTTCCCTGCAGCTGGATCTGCCATATGATGATTTCGGCCCCTGCCAAAATGTCAAGGGGCTACTGGCTTCCGAGTCTGTGCCAACGCGTGGCAAACGTGGTTCTTACAGGGGTAGCGCTGGGCTCGGCCCGAAGTGCCAGGTGGCACCGAGCTCCGCACAGCCAGGCCGTCTGCACAGCAACCCTCCGGCCGTCCCGCTCGTACCGGAGGTAAGCCTGTGTCGGGACGCGGGGCTGTGTCTGGGCAGCCCACCCTCCTCGGGCCTCTGGACCCAGGACAACACCGGCAGCTGGAAGAATGGGGAGACGCACTGAAGGGCGCCCTGCATACCGCCCTGACGTGGGTCCTGGTGGCACCACGTCTCCTTCACAGGACAGCCGAGACCTCGGGCGAAGGCTAATCTCATGACACAGAATGCTACATGGCACTGATGCCGGTTTTGAATCCAACATGAGGAACCAAATGTTGCCGGACTTGAGTGATGGCGTTCGTCCGGCGGCCCGGTGGAACCCCCCCGCCCCCGGGAGTGCTTCCATGGGCACTGCCTGCAGAAAACGAGCTCCCGCCATGGTTACTTGACCCGGGCTGTTGGGCTGTGTGAGACCTTCTGAGAGTGCTGTGCAGGTGATGCAATCCCGTTCTGAATCAATTTTGACCCCAGTACGTTGATACGTTATTTCCTCACAGTGCTCAAAGCATTAAGGTTCTCATAAAATGAGTTAATGACCCATTTAAAAATGCCCTTTATGGAAAAAAATCACTTTTCTATTCCAGGAAGCTGACATTACATTATCTTTATCATTACGATGTGATAGCATCTAAGAGCTATTTACATGGATGCACTGGCTAGGCTAGAAGTGACATGATGACCAACAATTTATCTGATATTGGAAATAAAATAAAATATGAAAGTTATTTAATGTAACCTATCAAAACGCTCCCCAGAGGAATAGTCAAGATACCACGCTGACTTCAGAGACCCATGCTCTGTGTGGACACCTCGGGACTGTGGCAGACTGCCTCTCAAAATGACTCAGAGGGACCCTAAACCAGCCTCAGGTTTCTACTGCAACAAATAATCACAGCTCTCCGGGCTTCCCGGGAACATTCTGCAGGACGTTTATGTGAACGCGATGAGGCATTCTGGACGGGAACCTCATCTAGCTGTCCCCGTCATACCCACCATGGCCCTGTGAGCTATCGGGCGACGGGCTGTGCGGTGACCAAGGTGCCACATGTTGTCCTAAGACGAGGCCACGTGAAAAGGAGCCTCTGGTTGCCGTCGGGCGGCGTGGCGCGGGCACCCTGGATACGCCGATGCCGTCTAAGACAAACACGTCACGGCGGGACGTTCCAGATCTGGCTTCTGCTCTCGCTATGCTGGCCCCTCTTCTGTGTGACATTCTATGTCCTCACTCCACCATCCTGTCACAGACAGCAGTGAAGAGTGACAGTTCACTCAGCTCGGCGGCTGCTGAAGAGGCTCTTGTAATTTTATAAACACTAGAATACAACACAACGCATTCTTATCAGAGGAAAAAATGCAAATAACTCAAGGAGGGTCTCCTGTGTCAAAGGCCACTGATTCAGTAACAACTCGGTGCATCCGTGGATATGGGGGGGGGTGAGCTATGCTGCTGAACCCCTCATACCTGCTGAGAGCTCCCTAACTGTCCTAAAGGTAGAAAATTCTGGAATGATTCTTTTTAAATGGGGGAAGGGAGGCTCGCACAGGGAATATCATGCTTCGCCTCTGACCGTGAGTCCATGGCCCCTTTCGCCTCTCAGGCAGCGAGGTCACCGGGAGAACGCTGAGATTTCCTCTGTTTTCTATATGATGTCTTGATGTTTCTTCCCAAGCAGATACACAAATAATACATTCCATAAATACATTATCTTTGTTCCAAGAAGTTAATCTTTAAAGATCTGTCTTTAGAAGGATCAATACCAAAGAGGACATCCACAGAGTATTGGACTTCCGTGTGTCGGGCACTAATTCACAGGTGTCCTACGCAGGGCTGGCTCCCATGCGGCAGGAGTCTTGGGTGGCAACGGGGTCACCTGGCAACCTCCAAGCCAGGGGTGCCTCAACCACAAAGGCCAAATTCCACCACGCCAAGGCCAACGGCCCCATTTTATTTATGTAGGCGAGTGACACCTAGTGGTGGGGACAGCAAATCACCAAAGAGGATTCTTGATTGGGACCTCCCCTCAGGACCCTTAAACTCCACTGGGACTGGTGAAAAGAGAGACCCCCCTGAGGCTTAACTGTTTTCTTGGCTAAATCATTTGGAAGACACCAGCGATTTATCATCAAGGGCCATGTCAGTGAGTGGGACCTACTCCAGCTTCTCTGGAAAGACGCACCCCCCTCCCATGCTCCCCAGTAAAAGACCCGACATTGGAAGAGCCCCGGAGAGACCAACGGTGCGGGAGCAGAGAGGGCACCAGACGATCGCCGAAGGCTCGGGAGTAAACGGGGGACCAAGGAAGCTGCACCCACAGACGGACGGGGAGGCAGTGGCCTGAACCGCAGGCGTCAGTCACAGTCACACACTCAGGTTTGCAGCCACTGGACTGTGGCCCCTGAGAGCTGGACCACGATCTTTTTTATGGAAACCAGCTACACCTGTCCGCCTGATGGCAGGGACACCATAAATGCCGAGTGAGTGAGAGGAGCAATGGACGGAAGGGATCAGGGCCAAGGGCGGGCACCTCTGGGAACCCAGATGAGGAGCCCACGACAACCGCCCAGTAAAGCCGGACTGGCGTCCAGCCGGCGTGGGCGGCCACAGCGCCGGCAGCCGTGGGGGACTCACACCCCCCCTCAAACAGAGTCCTCGGCTCGGGTGCCCGCTTGCGTCTGGGAACCAGAGCTCAGCTGCCCAGCCAGGGAGTCCCCGGGCTGGGCCTGTGACCCAGGCACCGACCAGCACCCTCCTGCCACCAGCCTACGCTGGTCTCTTCCACAGAAGTGGTGGCTTCGTTCCCCAAAGAAGCATTTAATTTCCAACAGGACTTCTCTAGGAAGATGGAGGTCGGCACTGGGCCCCCCAACCCAAAGAGGCTCCTTTCTTGTTTCCAACTTCTGCATATTTGGCAAGAGCTAGGCTTCGCCCTCCCTCGGCCGCCCCAGTCACTCTAAGAACAGACTCTACCATGTCTTAAGCGTTCGTGGAAAAATGCCTGTAAGTGGGATTTTTTTCACATATTCCTACTGAAACGCTGTTTCCTGCTCAGGCCACAGGGCCCTGGTCCTTCAGGATGAAGGAAAGCAGGATGTGGACATACGTTCACACTCGAGGACCGCCGCTGTCTCAGGGGGACACAAATGAGCTGTAGCGGCTCCTCTGACCCAACACCCCCCACAGCGCAGATGCCCTGGCTGCCTGACCCCACAGAAGGTCAGCTCCTCTGCCCAGGAAGGCAACCTGCTGTCTCTCAGGTCCGTCCGAGGTCACCCGCGACCACAGATTGGAAACTCAGTGTGACGAGGTCCCCACCAGGGAACACGGGTGCATCGCCAGGGAACGGCCGCTCAAATGCTCGATCGCGTCACTACACCCAGGGCTACGATGAAGACAGCTGTCACGTACACTGGGGACGTGGGGTGGGGGAGGGCTGAGACCAGGCAGTATGTCAAGTCGCCTTAACTGCAAACTGCAGATGTCGCTTCCTCGGAATTCCTGCTGCCTTGGGTTTCCGACTGCAGACCCTTTATTCAAGAATTATTCCAAGTTATATTCTGGGTCCATTGTAACTTAGCATTTACAGTCCACGGTGCCTCTGGGACGAGATTAGCTCCCTGCATGATATTGTTTTTCATTTCTATGCTGACAAATGCTCCATTTCAACTGTCGCTGAAGCAACCAGTTCAAGCTCTACTGTAATTTTAGCTCCATATCGTCAAACAGGTGAATTTATAAATGTGTTACCTGAAGGAAACATTCCCCCACATGGCAGAAGTGGAGACTTTATTTATAATTATTTGTTAGATTTGTAAAAACGTTCCCGGTGCTGGAAAGCCTCTGGCTAAACACAAATTAAAACACTTGTGAATGTGGGAAAGCAGCCGCGGCCCCATTCTCGGCCCCATTCGGGGCGCCAGGCGCACGCGCTGAGGACAGGACGCTCCCGTGCGCGCCGCCTGCACGCCCGGCTCCCCTCACCCGCTCCGACCACACCGGACAGGTGGCAGGCAGGAGGCCAGAGCCTCCCCTCCGCAGCCCTGGGCGGTGCCCCTGCAGCCCGGCGGCCCAGCAGAGGAGCAGCACGAGGCCTGGCCGCGGCTCCGTCCCTGCTGCGAGCCCCGGGCGCCCTGCTGTCCCTCCCTGCTCCCCGCTTTCCTTTCCCTGGTCCCTGATGCGTCCCCACTAAGTTCTCCTTTAAATGCGCATCCCTTTCTGTTCCTTGGTACGGAGGGGCTAACGCGAAAACAAGGGCTGTCGGCACCACCCGCCCGTTGGCGCCGGGGAGCGTCCACAGAGCCGAGCGGGCGGCAGGGTGAAATTCCGTCACAGCAAGGCCTCGGCCTCCGTGCGGGTCTGTGTCCGCCTTCCGACGGCACGCTGGCTGTCTGAGCGGGTCCCGGGCACCTCCACACCTCGGGGTCCCCATCTGCCAGTGGGGGTCACCGTGGCAACTCCATGAGAAAACACAGGGCAGGCACTTCCCTCTGACACGGCCGGTGCTGGAGAAGCGGCAGCAGGTGCACTTTTCCCCCGTCTGACGGCTGGGGAATCACAGTTACTCTCAGGATGAGGCATGCGAGACAATAAATACAGAACAAACCCAAATACGAAACCAGGGCAGACTCTGGCTGTGCCCGAAGCTGAGCTGCTCACAGGCCCCGGCTGCCCTGTGGTTCCTCCTAAGAGTAGGGAGTTCTCGTGTTCAAGCAGAGACGGGGGAGCGAGCGGCCTTGGTGACAAGCCTGGCCAAGGGCCACCTGTCCTCGAAACCTGTCCAGCTCAGGTTTCCTAAGCGCCGGGGGGACAGTCATTGGGGAGAGGTGAAAACCCGCCTGTCCTCAGTCTGCCCATGAGTTTTCACAGAGGTCTGTGCAGCAGCGGTGTCACCTCCAGGCCACACAGCAGTGGCAGTCACCGCGGAAGCCACCACCCGAGTGCTCGCTGTGTTTCAGGCACTGTCTCAGCTCCTTGCTCAGGGCCGTCCGCCAGGCCCTCTCTGCCCCCCTGGGTCTAGGCTCTCCCATGTCACCGGGAACGTAGCAGGGACAGCAGTTAGATGATCTGGTCCCAGGCACGTCACCAATCACCAAATCCAGGTGTGGGTGACCCAACGTCAACCTGCCGACCTGTTGTGCCATCGATCCGTCATTATCCATCACTTCCCTTCTTCACATAAAATGGAACCCAGCTTTGGGGACGACACAGCCTCAGGGCCATTTCTATCAGCTGAAATGAGTCCCAGGGATCCCAAGCTATTAAGGGGAAACACACAGAATTATTTGAACGACCTATTTTTTTTTTCCAGAGGAAACTAGCTACGTTCAGTGGACCAAAACTCCAACTGCAAAGCTGTTAAGGAGGCTGAAAATAAACATGAAATTTAATTGGAAAATGGATTTACCGACACCCCTCTGTCAATCAGATGTCCACCTGGCGTGTGTCCAGGTCTAACAGCCGTGAACTTCAGCCGAAGAAAGGCGTCCTGCCGCCAGCCAGCGTCGCCGTGTTGCACGCCACTCCCTGTAGGAGCTGCTGCCTTCTCGTGCCTTATTTTTTTGTTTTGGGAAATACTGGGGGAGTTTGCTGCAGATCAAGCTACCAGACGAGATGAATGATCATCAAAACACAGTCAGCGAAATTTAAAAATATGAGTAAAGAAAAGACATTAATATCCTTCCTAAGGTAATCAGTACTGTTTGTTTGACAAAGAAATTGCCCACTGTTTACAGTTTACGCGGATAATATATGATACCGTCAGGCTGCAGAGCTTATAGCTTTCGTGTAAGTGTTTGTGGAAATACACGCCGATACATCGTAAGTCTCTTCCTTACATAAACACAACGATTTCATAAATATACAGCACCTGTTCTTGAAAACATTTATTATAATTTTATGCAATGCAAATTACATTAGAATAAATTATTTTTTGCTAAAATGGCAAAGTCAGCAAAATTACAGGGAAATATAAAGTCCCTGCCATCACGTGCTGCTCAGGTACGTGACAGTGAGCAGACACCGTCCCTTGGAGGCTCCCAGCCTCTCGGTCACCAGGGGCCTCTGCTAACGGCACTGGACCTGCCCCTGCTGCCTGGTGGGTTTCTTTATCGCACGTTAACGATGAGGGGCACCAGCCGCGTGGGAATGAATGCTGGCGCCCGAGGAGCAGGTGGCAGGGGACAGGCCCTGCTGGAGACTGTCCTACAGGGAGCCTGAAACAAGATCCGAGGGAAGCAGCCGCACGAACACAGGGGCTCGCGGAGCAAACCCTGAGCGTGCCTTTATTCATTCAACAAACCCGGACACCGACTATGTGCCAGATATGACTCTGTCCCTGGAGACAGAGCAATAATGTGACAGGCAAGGCCACGTCCGCATGGCATTATGGTCTGGAGGCTGAGATGAGTAATGGTGATGATGGTGGTGATGGTGGGGGTGCCAGGTGCTCCTCATGGGGCAGGAAGAGAACTCTTCTCGGAAGAGGTGACACCTGAGGGACGACTCACATGGAGAGACAGGCCTCACGTGAGAGCGGGGAAAGGTGCCCAAGGCGGAGCAAAGACCAAGGTCCAAAGCGGGAAGGAGGATGGGGGTGGCCAGAGTGGTGACACTGACGGGGAACAGTGAGGGACACGGGCGGGGGAATCAGTAAGGGCCAGGTGGGTGGGGTGCTGGCGGCCACCGTGTGGGGTCTGAAGATCATGCCCAGGCCGGGAGCCACTGAGCGCTCACGCCAGGCACTGACCCACTCTGGAACGTTGCTGTGACAAGCGGAAGGAGGTGCCTCCTGTAGGGCCATCACTGTACCGGACGAGATGGAGGAGGGCTGGATCAGGGGCCCAGCCGTGCGTGTGGGCATTTAGGGGAACACTCGAGAGCTAAAAGAGACAGAACTTGCTGATGGACTGAGGGTGGAAGGTTCAGGGAAAGAAGTCAAGACCAAGTCATCTGTTTTTTTCCATCAGTCGGTCAGATAGGGGCCCCGTTTACTGAGACAGAAAGAAACAGGTCTGGGGGAATGAAGACGCCTGTTTTGTGATGTTATGAGATCCCCAACTGTAGAAGTCAAGTGAGCCGTTGGATCTTCAAGAATGAACTCAGAGGGACGGCCAGATAATTTTAAAATGTTTAAAATGATCATATACAGATGGTCCCTGACTTAGATGGTGTGACTTAGGATTTTTCAATTTTATGATGGTGCAAAAGTGAGAGACATTCGGTAGGAACCGCATTTTGCATAATGGGTTAGTGATGCAGCGTGAGTCCTGCTCCCTCTCCATCTCCATCTCCTTCTCCGTCTCCATCTCCGTCCCTGTCTCCCTCTGTCTCTGTCTCCATCTTCATCCCCGTCTCCGTCTCCCTCTGTCTCCATCCCCGTCCCCATCTCCGTCTCCCTCTGTCTCCATCTCCATCCCCGTCTCCGTCTCCCTCTGTCTCCATCTCCATCTCCGGCTCTATCCCTGTCCCTGTTGCTAGGCAGGGCAGCAAATCACAGCGCCCAGTCTGTGACGCAATCACACAGGTCAACAACCAGCACTCCACGGTGTGCTGCGTTGCCAGTGTTTTCTGGATACTGTGTTTTGCACCCCATCATATCTACAAAACATCCACCTGTATCTCCCGCAATTACTCTTGAGATGAACAAGAAAATCGCCTAACTGTAGGCTAACGTAAGTGTTCAGATCAGCTTGGAGGGTGGCAAGGCTGAGCTGTGATGTTCGGTAGGTTAAGCATTTTAAATGGTTTTTGACTTATGCTGTTTCCAGTTTACAGGGGTTTACTGGGACGTAACCCCATTACCAGTCGAGGAGCATGTGTGGGAGGGGTTGGGGGGAATCAGAATAGTTAGAGGCAGCATCTTCAGGGATCTTACTCTAAACCTTCTGGTACTTTACATCCAACCAATTCCTTCAGTAAACACTTGAGTTCCACCAACATGAAAACAAAAAGCTTGTTTTGTGCAGAAGCACATTTTTATGTTTTTGTTTACAGTGACAATTAGCAGTGAGTTTAAAAGACAGAAAAACCCTCACAGGCATTTATTCTGACCTGTCAGCAAATGTTCTGGCCACCTTACGCCACGTGCATCTGTCCTGGACGCCTGTGGCTGGAATCGGCACAGGTGACAGCAAGTCTCTGCTGCGGGTGTGGACGGGGGGCAGGCGAGCTCTGAGGCCGTGGTGGGGCCCGCCCCGCAGACCTGGACATGGACAGAGCCCATCCGCAGGACTCCGTGGCTTTCTGTGTGGCCGGCACACACGGAGACCCAGTGGCCCCGAGCAGGAGGCTGAGCGAGCGTCTGCCTTGGATCCCAGCATATTTCTGACTCTTGGTTCTGGGCCCCATTGCTGCTGAGTTTCCAATTTCTGATTCTAGCCTTGTGAGAGGTCTGTCTCTATTTCTTGTTAAGTTTCATTTTATATCTTTGAATCCTTATAATAAATCTCCCTTTCATTTTCCCTTAGCCTGGTTTCAATGATCTCTTACTTGCAAATAAAGGCATCACAACTGGTGCAGTCTTCCTACGGTTAGAGGGGGTCCCATGGACCATCTCTGTCTTGAAGGCCGTCCATTCGGGGAGGCTTGAAAAGGGCAAGCTCGTCTTTTACAAAGAGATAAACTGCTCATGGAAATGACATACCATGGAAGGCATCAAAATCGCCTCTGAAAGTAGTAGCGTGATCACACCACGCCAACCACAGTCTCCCATCCCTGCAGCCAGCCTGGTCAACTATCCCCCCCAGGACCCTCTCTGACCCACCAAGACGTGCTGTGGCACTCCCCGCCACCGTCCAATCCCTTCAAATCTGCAGAGCCCCCACTTCACTTCTCACCCCACTGAATGCCCTAACCTCCTACCTCCCCATGAAACGAAACCACTGGGAGCGTCTGCCCTGCACACGCTCCTCCCAGCATCCTGGCTTCCCATGCACTCTGGTTCCCATCCCCCCACGCCCTGCCTTCTTAGAACCTTCCCTCCTCTGTGATCCATCACTCTGCCTAAGCCAGCTTATTTCCATCAATATTTAAAAAGTGCTCAAGTCTCCCCCAGGTTACGCCAGTCTCCCTGAGATAAAGTGGCCATAATTGCAGCTACCTTCAACGGCGATTATGAGTGCTTTCGGCAGGCGCCTCCCACATGCCTGGAACATCACAGGCATACACGTCCATGGCCCCACTTAAGTTTCAACCAGAATGTCTCTGTCCCTCTGTGTAGATATATGTGTATATTTCTACGTGTATCTATGAAAAGAGTATGTCAGATATTAAAGATAAGGAGAAATAGTCTTTTTTCCCCAGTAGGCATTTAAAGAAGTTTAAAAATAAGTATTTTCATGTCTAAACTCTGACACTTTGATGCAGACTGTGCTTGATGAGACCCCCAGAGAATTAAGCTCATTTCAGCGGCCAGAATGAGCTGGTTAGCACAAAACTGGCAAGGTTGCTGGCAATGCTTCTCACATGGAGAAAATGCTTCCTTTGTGAAAATAGAGTGGGGGTCCTTTTCCAGACAACGGGGGGCGGGGGTGGACACAAAGGGAAGAGACATGGAGGTGTTGCCCTGGGGCAGTCACACTGGGGAACGAACTCTGGGGTGTGACCGTGAGCAGGAACCCCCGTTATAACCACTGCCCCCCATGATATGGATATAATGATTTCCAGATCATCACCATGGAAATGGCCTTCAAGCCCCCAGCCATCATTGTGAGAACAAAGGAGACGGCACAAATGTCACCGCAGATGCCCGCTCTTCCAGCCGCTCGCCAGTGGACAAGGCACACAGCATGCCCTCTGCTGTGTCCAGGCTGCTCTGACATGGCCAGCTCAGTGCACTCCCTTCGCTCTGAGTCCAGGGAGCCCTGACACCCGAGGAGGAGGCGGAGCCTCTGGTGCCACCGAGCAGCTAGTGGTGGAGCAGAGTGGCCAAGGTCCCGGCGGTTCCCGCTGCCAGCATCTGTCCTGTAGAAGATGTCCTCTGAAGTCAGAGACATGTCTCAGGACAGCCCCAGGCTGACGGCGGTGATGCCGAAGGGCAGTGACCAGCAGACTGAAGAGCTCTTCGGCCATGGAGGGCGCGTCTCTAGGCTGGGGGACGTCGGCCATGTAAGCCCGGCTTGGCGGGCCACGGGGGCAGCTGCGGGCCACGTGGTGTCCCGACAACGTCCAATGCCCACTCTCCTTCCTGTGCATGTCACGGCTGCCTCCAGGTAAAAGGGCCAGGTACCCAGGCCCACTGGGTGGCTCCTCTCCAAACACAGGGCGGCTGTGAGGCCTGCAGGCCCGCATGGAGACATGCCGCTCTGAGGCCCTCACGGGTTCTCGGGGAGCCGGGGGACATTTGGTAGCAGTGAGACGGGTTGCTTCCAAAGCTGCACGTGGTGCAAGCCCAGGGCTCTCGGGGCGACATGTGGCAAGCTCGTGGGAAGGAGCCGGCTGGGCAGAGCCTCCACTTCAGGTCTCAACTTGGACAAGACCCCAAACCAGCTCGGCAGAGCCCATGGAGTCTGTGCGACGCGTCCAAGCTGAAGACGGACTGCCGGCATCCATGAGGCCGCCCTAAGGTCCTAAGACCCTCAAAATTACAATGCCTCCTTAGGTGGGGCCCTGAGGCTACCTGCACAGCTGCTCTAGTGCCGCCTGCTCGGAGGTCTCAGACACCAGAGCAGGGCTTGTTTCCCACCGTAGACTCCAACTCTGCGGCCTGCACTGTCATCACAGGGGACGCGAGCGAACGAGCCCCGAGGATGCCCACTCGGCGGGCCAGTGTGACGTCACGCTGGATTTGCACGTGTGCCTCTCTGGCTGGTTGTGCCCAGCCGTGCAGGGTCACAGACACTGAGGCCCCGCCAACAGTCAGCCCGAATCCTCTCTGACTTCCTCTCTTGTGCCTCAGTTTCCCTGCCTCTCATGCAGACCCTCTAGAGGCTGGGGTCCCATATGGAACCCAACCTGAAAACCTGGCAAGTTCCCACCCTGCGTGGTCCCGTGAAGTCACTGGCCACAGCGAGTTTGGACTCTAATGTACCCCACTTAACACCCCAGGCGGCCAGCGCAGGCCTGTCGTGGGGATCACCATCCTGAGATCATCTCAGCACGGGAACGACAAACACAGAAAGAAATCAGACCCAGCGGAACAGTCAGGGCCGGGGCTGGGCCTGGGAGTCACGTGGCGGCGGCAGGCTGGCCCCAGGGCGTCTTCTCCCTCTTGCGTTATTGTCTAACTTCCTCAAGTCTTTGGATCTTTGGAGCAGCACCGTTTACTCATGTCCCCTGTCACAGAACTGTCATCTCTCAGGGGACATGGGCACATTCTCTCCATGGCCAACTAGGAAGTAAATGGCCCATGAAGCCAAAAAAGCCGCTTGCCACCCCGGGGACACTTCAGGCTGGAGGGGGCGTTCCCTCTGCCGTCTCCACGGTCTTTACAAACACCGGGCCACGTGTCCCTGCCCACTCCGTCTGGATCCACATTTTGCTGGTGAGGAAACAGGCTGCAGAAGTCGACTGACCGCCCCAAAACGGCAGTGAGAGTCCAGGTGAGGCTTTGACGAGAGTTCCAGGTACGGACGGAGCGGACGGAGCACAGCAGTCCACTTTCAGGCACCGTGCAGTCTGGGGTGGGGGAGACACTAAGCAACTTACATCACCAACATGTAATTATAAACCGCAATAAGCAAAACCGATCACATCTCCAGCCACAGAGGGACGGCCACATGACGGCTCAGCTATGGACAACAAATGAGTAGCACAGGCAATAAAAACGCATAAATACATTTGCTTCCCTAAAATTCATCCTCTATATGTTGATAAAGAGAAAACGGTACAGGACAGATTGTGTTTTATGATCTTATGTTTATTAAAAAAAAAAAGTAGAAGACACACATGGATAGCCCAGGCTTCTAACTGCTGTGCGAAACCGTTAGCCCATCCTTTCGTACGGGGGGCAAGCTGCAGCCTGTTCCTGTAAATAAAGTTTTATTGGGACACAGATGTGCCCGGCCCCCTGTGCTTCGTCTCCCTGGTCCTCAGAAGTCAGTGTCCTTTCTGATCAAAAACGCTGTCAGGACTCAACTTCTCCTGCACGCACCCGTACAATACTGTCCTTCTAGAATTTTCTGAAGACATTTACTGATATCACTGAACTCTCCTAATAACCACCATCATTATAACAGTGAGTTGACATTAATGAATAATGCCAAACACCTCACAGGGTCCCTTGAACCTTATTTCTAATTCTCATGGCAACCTTGAAATACTGGCAACCACGACACACACGTGCTGTCTGCCTCCCTGCATCCGTCTCCCGCAGACCCGCGAAGACCCCGGTTTTCAGCCCGGTGGTCTGACTGGGCCCTGACTTAGGAGCCACGCTGACTGGTACAGGGAAGGTCCCACGATCCTGTGAAAGCTGATGGGAAGCAGGGAAGTGCCTGGGGCCTTGTGGGGAAGGGGCCCCAGTGGGAGCTGAGCGCCGGCAGGTCGGGCCCGGGAGTCCCTCGCGCTGGTGGGAGGAGCCGTCCCAGGATAAAGCTGTCACTGAGCCAAGCACGGAGGAAGAGCACATCCCTGGTGACAAAAACGAAGCTGTGCGCTCGCTGGGTCAAGCCCCACCTGGAATCTACTTCGGAGATCTTTCCCTTAAAGAAGCCCATTGTTTGTTGTTGTTATTTATACACCAGCGGTTCTTTCACTGGTCACCGACAGTTTCCTAATTGATAGACTGCCGTCATTTTCATTTTCCAAGTAAGAAGCAGAAAATTAAAGAGGCTAAACGATCTGTTGGATCACACAGTGGATACTTAAAATCACATCTATTTCACTCGAAAGTCTGTGCTTTTTCTGCTAAGTTTTGCTCCTTCTCCAACTTAATAATTTTGAATCAACACTAAAAACATAAACGAGAAACTAATAAGATTTAATTGAAAACTATATGATGCATAATTTATACAACCAGGGGGGAAAATCACAGCTTGGAAAAGTGAAATATTTCCTATCTTTCACTTTTGTACTTATTTAATTTTAACTTGCTAAGTCATTTGGGGAATATTTACTGAGAGCCTGGATTATTTGCTGGGCACTGCATTAGAAATATGAGAATGAGTAAGAGGATGATCCTAACTGTGTCCTCACCAAACAACGGAGCCTGAAAAAACATGAAGCGAAAAACTGACGGCGCTAAAAAGAGAAACAGACAAGCCCGCAGCTGGGGTGGGGCGGCCAGACAGAAAATCAGCAAAGACGCAGCCGATCTGAACACGAAGAGCCCAGGGGTCCAGGTGGCGACCACGGCACAGTCCACTCCACCGCAGCGGACACGGATTCCCAGGCACGCAGGACGCTCCCCAGAGCCCCTTCGCATCCCGGGGCGGCTGCGATGCCAGCCTGGGCGACCCTCCGCTCCGGCCCGAGAAAACAGCAGTAATAGTCACAAACAGTGACTGCATGCAAACAGCAAGTGTGAGACACGGAGGGGAGCTCATTAAACCCTTCCTCTCACTTCACCACGTGACGGCCTCACGAGAGCAGGGCCCAGGGTCCCCGTGGCAGGACGATGAACAGAACAAAACCCGAGAGAAACGCCGTGCGACTTGGGCGCAAATAGCAAGCTGGGGCCTGGCTGTCCACCCTCGAGGATAAACCTAAAGGAGGACAGGAGAACCCCCAGCCTAAGGGGCTTGTGCAGGGAGCTGGTGACTCTGCAGGAGGCTTTAAACATAACACACAACCAGCATGGAGGATCACAGTCTCAAAAAAAAAAAGAGCCAAGAAAACTACTCAGGAAATTTTCAACACCATCTGCTTTTCACTCTCAAGGAAGTCATAGAAAACAGACCCTGTAAAATGAGAGGAAATAATAAGGCGACTTACTGAGGGGAAATAAAAAGAGAGAAAGTTAAGGAATTAATTCAAGGAAAGAAACAATGATTCACAGAATTAAAACAGTAAAGATCTGAGTTGACAATACAGGAAGTTTCAACACCTTGTTTAGCAAAACAAATTGAAGAAGCTATTTCTGAATGCAAAAGCAAAAGGGAAAAAGATAAAACTAATTAGAAATCACCTTCACCGCGGCTGCTGTCGACATGTTGGTGGCGGTGATGGAAAGCACACATTGGAAGAGGAATATAAACAGATGCCAGTGGTCGAACTTGGCCTCGGCTTCCCGCAGCGGAGGCAGGAGTGCCATGGGGGGTGGGGGGGACAGGGAACTTACTGGCTCAAGAAACTTGCCAGGCAAGCTAGGACCTGTCCATCAGCCTGCAAAGCAGAGATGGAAGTCACACACAGGCAGAGAAAGAGGCTAAAATATACAAAACAGAAGGGCTCATTTTTTACCAAAGGAAAAACGAAAACTGAGCAACATCTAGACACCTTGAAACCGTCGGGTTCACCCTGCGGGGCAGGGGTCCCAGGCAAATACAAAGGGATAAAGTTAAACTGGCGGCGATCTCCTCCGCCTCAGATGCCGGAGACACTGACCTACAGTGCGCGGTTCTGATGAAACACGCTCGTCGCCAGGACCGTGTATGCAGGCGAGCCAAAACTGCTCTGTGAAAGAACAAAAAAATCTCTGTCAGAAACTCGCTGACCAAGGAGATGAAGTCCTTGTTTACGTTTCATGAAAAAGAAGTCTTTAAGAGCATTCAGAAAATAAAGAATGGATTTGAAAAATCAAAACCCAAAATCAACAGCCTCAACTGTGGGGAAGGCATGTCATAAAAGAACCAAGGGACAGGAACTGAACTATGAAAATGATACACGTAAAAGTCTCCTGACTTCCAGGCCAGCACAGCACGCCTCCTGGAAAACATGCTCAGAAACATGTGTTCCATCACAGACACGATGGAGGCCTTCTCATTCAAGGCAAGAACAAGGAAAGGAAATTGTCTCAGAAATCGTCAGCAATAAGAAAGTATACGATGAAGCAACATCGTATAAATATTGGAAAGCAAGACAAAACTGCATCATTGTTCGTGGGTCACACTCCATCACCTAGCAGCCCAAGAGGCTGCACTGAAACTCACGACAATTGTTCAGTAGGCAGTTCCGACCATATTACATAACTCAATTACATATACATATATAAAATTTAAATTCCACTAGCTTCTCTGTATGGCAAAAGCATCCAGTTAAAAAACATAAATACGATTATGACAGTCACATAACAAAAATGTAAAACGCCTTAAGATAACTTACAGAGAAAGGCACACGACCCAGATGAAAATTACCCTTTGATGGGGAATATAAAGATGACAGAATCCACGGTTGTACAAGTCGAGCTCTTATAAGGGACAATACAGTATTGATTTTAAATCCTTAAACACTAATCTACAAATTTAACATCATTAACTGAAATCCCAGTGTGATTTTATTTGGAACTTAACATAATTCGAACATTCATCGGCAAGTAAAGTAGATCAGAGGAGCCCGCAAAACAGTGAAAAAAGAACAAGGAAAAAGAAGTTGCAGTGTTGGAGAATAAGATGGAGAATAAGGGAGCAATAAAATATTGTCCCTGAAGCCATAACTGAGGGAGGTCAATGAAACAGAATAAAAAGGGAAGAAAACAGACCCAAATATATGTGTTTAATGGACTCTAAAGTTGATATTTCAGATATGTAGGAAAGGAACAATATATTCAATAAATACATTCAGGTAAAAGAAAGCTTTACAGCATATCTCAAGCCTTACCCTATGATACTTTGTAAATGAATGGAAAATTAAAAACTGAAAAATGAAATTATAAAAATAAACTGAAGAAAATCTGAGTAAATATTCATATTCATATCAGCACTTATCAGCTTCTAAACTGTTATATCAAATTTTTAATAATTTTGCTTACTGTCTGTCTCCTTCTCCTAAAATGCAGGTTCTGTGAAGGCAGGATTTTCCCTCCTCGGTGCCTAGGAAAGCTCCTACTTTCTCCTCACATTCTAGGAAAGCTCCTAGCACGTAACTCCTAAGCACACAACATGTGTTGAATAAATGAACAAACAAATGATATCAGGTTGGAAAAAGTGAGCCGAAGCATCAAATCAAGGATGGAAGTAACATGGAAGAAAAGTTATATAATGTGGGCCGGCCGAGTGGCTCAGTTGGTTAAGAGTTGGCTTAGAGCACATGCTCTGAGCAACAGGGCCACCGGTTCGATTCCCACATGGGCCAGTGAATGCGGCGCCCGAGCTGAGCTGTCACTGAGCTGCCAACAGGTGGCAGGATGGCTCAGCTGGTGTAAAAACAAGATTGCCTGTTCAATGGTGGCTACGCCCACCTGCAACTAAGACTGAACTCAGCACCTTGAGCTGAGCTGCCGCCCGGATGGCTCAGAGGATAGGGCGTGCGCTCTTAACAACAAGGCTGCTGGTTCAACTCCCCCATGGGATGGTGGCTGAGCCCACCCGCAAATAAGACTGAACTCGGCACCTTGAGCTTAGAGGCCACGAGCTGCCGACAGGAAGCCAGATGGCGACTGGCGCCCTCCACAATGAAGACTGAAGAACAACAACTTGGCTGGTCCCCTCCCCAATTCCCTAACACTGTTCCCCTCCCCCAATTCTCCAATAAAGTCTTAAAAAAATGGTATAAAATGTACCTTATATAAAGTATAAGGTGAATTAACTTTGTCTCTTCATTAAGAAGGCAAATAGAAGTATATAATAGATTTGGAAGATACCTGCCCGGCTGCATTATCAAGGCCATGACTAAATATAAAACAAGTCTCCCTGAAGCAACGCGAAGGGCAAACGGGCAAAGACGATGTCAAAAGAAAACACCACAGTCGCAGAGTTTGTATCACAAATAACAAAAGAGGTGGGATTCAGTGAGAATGAGAAGCGTTGTGTCTCTCCTGTGACAGGCTGAGCAGACTCTCTGGGCCATGGAGGGAACCAGGCCTTTCACACCAGTCAGCACGCAGGAGTCCACCTCAGAGCTGACTTTCCGGGGAGCAATGAAAGGAGTCGCACTTGCTGTGCACGCCCGCCTCCCCACAACCCTGCTCCTAGAATTGTCCTGCAGGAAGGCCTGCCCCACACAGAACTCAGACACGGAGAAAAGGGGACTCCTGAGGTATTGCTAGCGAAATAATAACAAAAAGCACAGCAGTGGATTGGCTCTGATCGCAAACAGATCAGGGCACATGGCCACAGGGGAGCAAGAGGCATCCTGTAGCCCCAGGGTGGGTCGGAGTCGCAGGGACCACGCCCGCTGTGAATTTAGCAAAAGACCTGGCGTTACCAAGCAGTGGGCGCCTTCTCTGTGCACACACACAACCGTGCTTCTCAAACTGCGGCCCCCGACCAGCAGCCTCGGCCTTGCCTGGGAGCCCGTCCAAAGCGCAGACTCAGGACCCGGCCCAAACCTGCACACTCGCACATCTTAGGTCTGGGGCCCACAGGTCTGCTTCCCCAAGCTCTCCAGGACTTCTAACGCACAGTCAGGGCTGAGAGCCGCTGGCAAATAAAAGACACACACTCAGCTGTAAATACAGGCCGTCTCTGGGTACAGTTTCATGGGAAATGTCATTTTCTCCTTAAAATGTGTCTCTATTCCAACTGACATGTATTGCATTTGAAAGCAGAAAAGTCATTTCCATCAGGGAGAGACGGGGGAGATGGAGGGAGGGAAGGAGGAGGAGGAGGCAACAGAAAAACGGACAAGAAATTTAAGTGGGTCACGCCACCCCCATTAAAAGCCCAACCCCCAAATCCCAACGAAGGTATGTTTTAAACATTCAATTTGACTAGAATGAAAAGAAATTTGCATTACATTTTGACAACTTTCTCCACTTATCAAACAAAATTAATAATAATAGAAACAAGTAGAGTCAAAAGTATAATAGGCTGCCAGGGAAGTCAGACAAATATTACAGACAGCACTGGAAATTTATAGCTAAGGGTATAAAACTGGGTGCTTATTTGACCCAGTGACTCAACTTCTAGGCATTTCTCCTAGATAAATATTTGAGGACCTTTTCCCCAATAATAATAATAATAATAATAATAGATAAATAAATAAATAAATAAATAGAAATCATCCTAAATAGTCTACAATATAAAATTGCTTAAAAGAACTGTTATATACTGTATTGTGGTTTGATTATTCCATTAAAAAGTATGAAGTGAAGGTAGATATATAGATATAGGAATATACTAATATATTATCAAGAAAAATATAGCAGTTGATATTAAGCACTAATATGCATTAGGCAGTATTCTAAGAACATTTAAGAAAAAAAAAGAATTCACTTATTCCTAACAACAATATGAAACATAAAATCAGCATTTCGCAGAAGAAACACCTTTGGAAAGTCTGAAGAACTGGCCAGGAGCACTAAGTCATGGGCTGTGGGGCCGGGTTGTGACGGCTCCAAACCATCCCCGGCGCCCAGGGTGGAACTCACTCACCACGCACGGGACGTGATTTCAGTTATTTAAGTGTTGGCAACGGTTCACAGGGAAAGGTCTGGAAGAGCGAACGCGAAGACGGGGACAATGGTTATCACTGGTCATGGAATTAGCGAGGATTTAAGTTTTGTTTTCTGATAGTTCATCTTTTGTCCCTAAAGATTATATAGGACTTGTGCTATGGCAGTGGTAAGTATTTAGTTAGGGACCTATGTTTTGTATATTAACAGAAAAGAATGAGTACGAGCGGCCAGGAGGGGAAGCTCCATCCAAGCAGCAGACACGGAGAGCGGGGCCTCCAGCCGACGCCTGCGGGCGGCATGCAAACACGCACGGCGCCCATCAGCATGCCCGAGGCCCGCAGCTCCGCGACGCCAGTGACGCCGGGGGAAGCAGCTCCACCTGCCAGCTCCGTGGAAGTGACAACGGCTGTCCCTCACGTCACAGACCTGGCGGGAGGCGCTGGCACTCACGGGCCTCCTGCTGCGGCCACAGCAGCCAGCGTGGGCAGGGGCCTGCCTCTGCGTGCTCACTGGAGGCCCACGCGTGCGACAGCGGTGCCGTCAGCCCGGAGGGGGCCAGGTCTCCAGGTGACCGTGTGGCATCCCAGAGAGGCTGGGTGCCGACACCTGGCTGAGGACCTCACACACGCAGCTCCTCCCGACAAACGGCACTTGGCCTGCGGAGTTCTCCCAGGGCGCCGTCCGGCCGGCGAGTCCCTTCCTTTGCGGTGACCTTGACCTTGGGGTAGCTCGCTCACTCCTCTGGGAAGGGTTATGCTTCTCCCCCTCGCCGCCTCAGACTGGCCACGTGAAAGGACACCGGAAGCTTCCCGTAAACACCCCCAACCAGAAGCCTCCAGCGGCCCTGCTCTCAGCTGGGCTCTTTCTCCCCGTCACAGAACCACTGATGCACCAGCGGGCGCAGCTGTGCAGCCTGGGTCCCAGACCGAGCCAGTCGTGTCGCCTGACTCTGGCCGACCCCAGTGCACATGACACGCGCGAGAGAAAGCTTCGTGCGCCGAGCCAGAGACTCTGGGGCGCCTGTTACCACAGCGTATCTCAGTGTGACACACGCGAGACGGCACCCGCTGTCGTCCCTGGAGACCCACCTCCTCCCAGAGGCTCCTGCGGCCACTGTGCTCAGGACACAGAGAATCAGGCCTGGGGTGTCCTCGTTCCGGAAGCGGGGGCTTCTCTCTCCCTAGGACCTGAGGGTTTCAATCACTGGCCTCTCTGGGCTGGAGGGGCAGCTGGGTTTTTTGCCCCCTTCTTCTACCCCCAGCTCCTACTTATAAGAAAAGCCTCTCCTTTCGTCCAGCGTGTGGTGCGGCCACTGACCCCACAGGACAGGAGAAGCAATGGGGAGCTCTGAATGAAGGAGGCCCTCAGGCAACAGCCAAACGACAAACAGGGGATCCCTCATTTCAACCAACACGCTTGAAGGCTCTTGGGTTCTCGTCTTGCATAAAATACAGTAATGCCATTGAGTAACACTGTTTCCCAGGAATCCAGGACTCCTGCCTCATTCACAGTGTGACGCACTGATGACAAAGCACGGTTGTCACGGGCAATAAAACCCAAGCTCTGCTTTCTGATGGCCTGTGGGCGGGGCTTGTGGACCTCTGCAAACACTGCTTGACTATTACAGAAGGAAATGAAAATGCAGGGGTTCTGAGAACTGGTCAGGGGGCGTCAGGACGAAATGCAGTGAGTGGTGCCACCTTTGTCATTAAACACGAGAGTTAACAGCACCTCTCGCTGGAGGGCACGGAGCGTGCTGGGGGACCCCACCCTGTTGTCAGCCAACTGAGCAGCAACCCCCACCACCAAGGAACTTTTACATTCTCCTTCCCATAAAAATGCTAAGTCTCCTCCCTAGTTCTTTAGTTTCTTAGCTCTTGGGCTTTGATTGCTCTTCTAACCAGTTTGTGAATCTTGGACTGAAGATCCCTCTGGCTTCTTGATTGCTTTGTAAATCAGTTTCTGAATCCTAAACAATGGAAGTCTCCTACCCCTGCTTCAGATAACTAGTTGAAAGCCTGAGACTTCCTAACATCCCCCAGGCCAGGAAGCTAAATGTCAAACCCATTCTGTGTCCAGACAACTGAGCCACCTGAGTGATGGACTGAATAGCCACAAGTTCCATAACCTAACAGATTTATATTTTTGTCCTCATTCAGGAGCCTTGAGGATACAGGGGATACCCCAACAAGCAAAGAAGCCAACACGGTCTTCCTGGTGGAGCTTGAGACCCCTTCCTCTCATCCGAGACCAGCTAGGGCGAGAGTTCCGCGAACCCCAATAGGCAGGGACAGCCCTACGCCCCTGCCCGGCAGGGAGCAGGTACAGAAGAAGAGACCTCCTGTCCCTCAGCTTCCCATAGAGATTTTACGGGGATCACGTCTCTCAAGGAGAAACTAGGCAGGCAGTTAGAGGCAGGCATTGGGTCTCTGCATTCCTGCACGTCCCACAGTGTGACCGCCTGGGGGACATCCCCTCTCCACCCACAACTCCCCTTTGTATCGTAATGACCTACCCCTGCGGGAAGAGCAAATGGGCGCAAAATATCCAACTGGATCAGACCAGTCACTCACACCTGCGCAGGACCTCTTGCCAATCACAGGGGCCAATCAAGTGGTTCCCAGGCCCATGGGGGAACAGCCCATTCTAGAGAAAAAAGGGATAAAACCCCAAGTCCTGGGAGGCCCGCCCTGCTGCCTCCCTGCTCCTTCTGACCGCTTCTTCCCTTTGAGCCTCGCCTTGGCGCGTGGCCCACTCCAACTTCTTGTAATGGGCCCTTGAGCCATCCTCTACTGCTCAGGTCTACTTTTACTTCTAAATGTACTATCTCTTCTAATAAACTACTTATTCTACTGCTTTACTCTGGTGTCTTGTTCAATTCCTTGCTCGAGTTGCCAAGGACCTGGACTCTGTGCCGAGAGAGGCCCGCTCTCCGACCACAGCCACGCTGACTTTTGCCATTCTTACCTGAGAGTAAGGTACTGCTCATTACTCACACTTTAAGGCTGAGAAAACAGAAGAGCAAAAGGTTGCTTGCGGGGCCGGCCGAGGGGCGCGGTGGTTAAGCGCTGGCCTGGGAAGCCAGCGGCCCGGGTTCGGTCCCACATAGGAGGGCCAGTGACACTGCCTTCAAAAAAAAAAAAAAAAAAAAAAAAAGGTTGCTTGCAAAGGGGAAGAATGAATTTGAACGCAGGTCTCTTCACATCAGAGTCCAAGCGCCAATCATACATCATATGACTTCAGATGAATGATACAAATAAACAAAAATACCCGGGAATTCTTCCATATCTAGAATCTTCATTCAAGAAAAGTAACATGAAAGAAGTAAACAAACAAACAAACAACCTCCCTATCTAGATGGTTTTCTTTGAGTCCAGAAAATAGCCTTTTTGACGGTGGGATGTCAAGTAACCCACTTAACCACGACCGAAAGGTGTTACGTCATTCACAGGAGGGCAGGACTCCTGCCTTACATGGCTGCAGGAAAGACAGGAGGTGACAACAGGTGGGATGGACGACTGTCAGCTCCTTAGTGCTGCACAGGGCCATTTATAATAAGCCGTTTTTGTGACACTCCTTGGTGACTCAGTGGCAGCAGTGACCTGATACTGACAAGCTCTATCAGACCACAGGCAGGAAATCGAAGTATAACATCAAATTCTGAGCACTGTTCTCCTCGAAGGTGGAGTAGCTCGTAGCACACCCGCACTGCCACCAAGAGCAGTGACAAAGGGCAATAACATCGAAACCTACCTGTGTGAAGGCATTGGGTTGGGGTGGCAGCCAGGATTTTCAAGCCAGAAGGAGGGAAGCGCACTGGGGACCACCAGGTTTCTGTCAGCTGGCACTTTCCACAGGACACGTGCCGGCTACTGTCACTGGCTCAGAAGCTGCGGGGATGAGGCAGGGGCCGTCGCTACAGGGGATGGGAGCTGGCAGGGCGCCTGGCACCCGCACGGAGCTGGGTGAATGTACACAGGGGTCCAGGGCTGCCGAGTCGGCCAGAACCCGAGGGGCGTAAGTCGGGACTGGAAAGATGGAGCCGAGGAGGGAGGCGGTGCTCAGCTAAGCTGTCCCCCAGAGGCGTCTCTCTAGGCAGTGTCCCTGCTGGGGACACAGGCTGGGTGCCAGGAAACACCACAGGCTCTCAGTGGGGACACCCAGGGGCTGAGACCCTGGTGATGACAATGTATGGAACTGGAGCAAAAGGCCAGAAAGGGTAGAAGCTAAAATGCTCCACATTCCTGGCGTTATCTGTGAGTCTGTTAGGGTTAGGTAGTAGGTAGCAACGCTGTGAAGGTCAATGTTTATTTCCTACAGAACTCCTAACAGAATATCTACAAACTAATAGGCTGGGGAAATGGAATAGTTTTTAAAATGTTGAATAATCAAGAAGAAAGCAAACAGAGTTGGGGGAGGAAAGGAATAGAAGACAGTGGGAAAATAAAAAATAAATTGTCATATAAAAAATCTCAACATGTCAGTATTAAATAAAATATAATACTGGGAGAGCTAGCTAAGCACAGTCCAAGAAAGAATCTTCTTAAATCTTACCACGATTAACAGTATTTACCTAATTGAAATATACAGAACATGATGCTTGACACGATATTGAACATTTTCAAGTGTATCTGGATGTTTATTAAAATGTACCATATTCTGGATCATAAAATAAGTGCAAGCAAATATTTCAGAGTCTATTATTTGACTACGTTGGAATTCAGCAACAAATCAATAACAAAAGAAAAACTAGGAAACCTGAACTGTTTGAAAACTAAGAAATACAGGTGTTAATAGCCATATGTGGAAGGACACATTAACATGGAAATTAGAAAACATTTTCCTCTGAATATAATGAAAATACAGTTGGTAGAAAGGAGCTAACATCGTAATTTCGAGGGAAAGTTAATAGACTTAAATGCACCCATTAGAAAAGAAAAACAGAAAATAATTTCTACTAATCTAGCTCAAAAAATTAATAAAAGAGCCAAATAAACAAAAAATAGAAGAAGCAATAAATACAAAGGAAAATTTAATAAAAAAATCAAAGAAGTACAAGTTGGTCCTTTGAAAAGACACACAAAATTAATAAAACCCAAGCAAAGGCAAGAAAAAAAGAAACAGCAAAAATTACAACATTTTGAGTGAAAGGAGCGGCATCATCACGAATCCTACACATACTTAAAGCGCAACGTTGAGAATATTAAGAACAGCTTTATGCCAACACCTTTGAAAATTCAAATGAATGGAAAAATTCCTAGAACAACATAACTTAAAAAACTGGTACAGAGAGAAATGGTAAACCTCTATCTATCGGAAATTAAATATAAACACAGAAATCTCCAGGCCCTGGGAGCTCCATCAGTGCCTTCTTCCAGACACTTAAGATACAGCTCACACCAGCCTCGCCCAAAGCCTCCCTGAAAAGAAAAAGGAAAAAGGATAATTCCCCAACGTGTTCTCTGAGGCCGCACGGCCTTGAGCACCAGAGCCTGACGCTGGCGACAGAAGGAACATTACAGAGCAGCCTGTCTAATGTACACGGGTGTAAAAATTCTAAACAAAAGTTACCAAACGTATTCAGCAAATGGATGTAGTAATTCATCTCAATAATTTTTTAAAACTCAGTCAGTGTAACTCACTGTATTAACAGAACAAGAAAAGGAAAAATCATACCAAATGCAAGAATAAAAATCATTTGATAATGTACAATACCCATTCATGATCATTTATACGCAAATTATTGATTAAATGAAATTTCTTTTATCTGATAAAGAGCAGCTTTATAACCCTGCAGCAATTATCACAATTAGATTTGAAATGTTGGAAGCTCTGCCTCTGACATAAGGGACAAGACGAGGAAGCTCGCTGTCCGCACTGTTATCCGACAATATACGGGAGATAATATACGCGAGGACATGAGACGAGGGGGTTAGAAAGGAAGAAATAAAATTGCCGTTATTCACAGTGCATTGGCTCATCTATACAGAAAACCTAAAAGAATACACAGTCAAATTACTAGAAATAAGTAGATGTGGACAAGTTTCAAAAGGTCTGCTTACATACACTAGTAACAAATGCTTAGGAGATGAGAATTTTTTAAATGTGCCATTTGCAGTATCACCAACTACTTAGGGCCAAATCTGACGCCAGTCACACGAGACCTCTACACAGAAAACCCAGGAAGCATTACAGAGATGAACTGGAAGTGCCCTTCATAAACAGAAGGACATCCCCCAATCACGGGTTTGAACAAAGATCAATTAAACAAAGATGCCAACGTCCCATTAATCAGGTTACAGGTTTGATGTCACTCCAGTCAAAATCCAGGAAGCTACTTCTGCGGAAATCGGAAATCGACCGGGTGATTCTAAGATATAAGTGGAAACGGGGGGCCAAGAGCAGACGGACCCATCATGAAGAGAGAGAGTCGGCCTGCAGGGCTCAGACTTTCAGTATCAAGTTATATAAAGTCACAGAACTAAAACGGTGTGAAATTGGCTCAGGGGTCAGCAAGTCGCCCACAAAACAGAAAACCCACAGACACGCCGTCACTTTGGTTGTGACGGCAGTGACATTACGTGGCAGTGTGTGTGTGCGGGGGACGTTTCCATACACGGCACTGTGTCGTTTGGACAACCTCTCAGAGAAAAGAAAGACTATTGACCTGTCCTTCACATCTTTCCCCCCAAATCACATATGGATGATTGTAGATCTACGATTGAAAAACAGAACAACAAACCTTTCAGAAGATGACACAGAATATCTTCACAAACTTGAGATGAAGTCTTAGTTTTAAGTGGATGAAAAAAGCGCTCACAACAAAGGGAGGTGCTGACAATGAGACAACCTACGGCGAATCCCAGGCAGCCTCTCTCCAGCACCCGGCGGCTGCCATCCAGACACGTGCAGGGACAGCGGCTCTAGACCAGCGAGCAGGGGGAGAACCGGGGGAAACACGGGCAAAGGGCCTAAGGACGCAGCTCACGAAAAAGGGCAGCGTGTGCTCAGTGAGCTTACAGCGAGGCGCTGTCTCGAGTCGTCAGAGAAACGCAAACCGAAACCACAGCAAGACACAGGGCAGCCCCCAGGAAAGCCGAACATTAAAATCACAGCAGCGAGGGCCGGCCGAGGGGCGCGGTGGTTAAGAGCTGGCTGGGGAGGCCAGCGGCCCCGGTTCGGGTCCCACATGTGAGGGCCAGTGACGCTGCCCTCAAATAAATAAATAAACAAATAAATAAAATCACAGCAGCGAGGGCCAGGTGACCTACAGCGCCTGGAACCCTGAAGCCCGCTGGGCAATGACGCGTGGCGGCAGACTGGGCCTGTGATGACCCACCTCTGAAAACCTGAATCGGGTCACACTCAGCCTGGGACCTTTCAGGTTTGTGAGCCAATAGTTTTTCCCTCTTTTGCTGGTGGCGGTGAGCTGGGTTTCTGTCACCTGCAGCAAGAGCCCTGACGGTCAAGATTCCGAAGGCCAATTCCCACTTAGGCTGTGACCTTGGCCACAGCTTCCAAACTTTTCCAAGGGCCCAGGAGCAGAAATGCGGGGCCACCCTCCGCTGGCAAGCTGGCTGTTTCATTGAAGTCTCATATTATTATTATTATTATTTTTGAGTGCAGTGTCACTGGCCCTCACATGTGGGACCTAAACCGGGGCTACTCTCTTCCCAAGCCAGCTCTTAACCACCGCGCCACTCGGCCGGCCCTCTCATGTTATTTTTGAAAAAGAAAAAACAAAATCATGCAACTTTCCTAAACTATGCCATAATATTTTATCTTAATATGAACATATCTCCCCCCAATTGTCACGTGATGCTGACACTCCAAGAAGCCGCACCGTGTTGCTCGGAGGTCCCTGTGCCATCTGCCCAGCATGGCGTCCTCCTGGGAACCACAGAGCCCTGGCTGAAGAGAACAGACGTGGGGACGGGCCACAGGCTCAGATTCCTACAGGGTCAGGCGGGCAAGATGACAGCGCCCAGGAGGCCGTGCAGGGCGGGCAGCTGCCAGTCAGGCCACTCGTGTGGCTAACGGGACGTCGTCAGTCCCCATGCACATGTGTGCAGGGCCGGCCACCCATTGACCGGACACGCACGTCTGCTTTTCCATCGACTGCAGGGCAAACCCTGCTGTTGACACCTGTTCTGCAAACACCGGTATCTTCCTCGAATTATTTCTTTCAAATAGAGACAAGGCCCAGAGGCGCGGGCTCATGTGTCCTTATTGAAATTGTTTCCGCTTTCAGAAGATCAGGTGGTTCTGCCGAGCCATTTCCATAAGGAAAAGTATCCTTTTCCAGAAGGTACACTGACACTCTATGTGACAGTTTTGACACCCTCGAAGTTTCGGCCTCCACCAGCAATGTCTGAATTGCTTTAATTTGGCAAGTGTGGACAAGGAGGTGACCGGGCAGCGCCAGGACGTGACAGTCAGTGACAGGGCCTCCCATGACAGTCCGGCCTCTGAAATTACAGGGTGTTCTTTTTTTTGATAACTTAATGCAAACAAGAATCTGATCTGAACTATTAAAGAAACAGCAAAATTAATTTAAAAGCTGACACTGGTGACCTTTATAATTATGTCTTGTGGATCTTGTAGAACGTCGCGATCAGCTGGTGGCCTGACATACTTGACAGGAGACGTCCTCCGTGGGAACAAGACCGCATTGTTCGGGGGACTCCACTGTGAAGTCAAAGGGACGCTTAGCTGACGCCCCCTGGAAGGTAAAGCGCTCTCTCCTGGGGTCCAGCACGCACCCAGTATCTTACCTACAAAGCGTCACTCATAGCTGCAGCCAGGCGGTGAGGATTCGACCGGCATTAGCTGGTCACTTACACAGCAATATGGATTGATCTCCAAGAAATACCATCGAGTAGAAAGCCGAGTGCAGGTGGTCACAGGCCCAAACTTGCAGTTCAAGATAAGTCGGTAGCAGGGACATGATGGCAGCGTGGGGACGGCAGCTCACAGGGCCACAGACACTCGGGAAGGTGTCAAGAGTAGGCCCTACGATGTCTCATCACAAGGAAGAAAACGCCTTGTTCTTTTTTCTCCCTCTTTTATGTCTACGTGAGGTGGCAGATGTGAACTAAACTCCCCACAGTCGTCATTCCACAGCGTGTGGCAGTGACGCCATCATGCCGCCACCTTCAATGCAGTGTCCACGGCGCTGACTGTCTGCCGTCCACTAAGCAAGGCGGGAGATCAGGCCAGCTGCCCAGAAATGCATCACCGAAATGTCACATAGGCTCCAACACCTGCACATCTCTGCGGAGGACGGGGCAGGGGGCTGCACCCCAAACACAGTCGGGAAGAGGCTGGGGGCGCTGCAGCACGGACACGAGGACGGGGCTGAAGAAGAAACGTGGGGCGTGTGGTGAGAGCTGACTCACGGCGGTGCCTCATAAAGCTGCCCGGCCTTCTCCCGGCCCCGAGCTGCTAGTCGTCACTGGCCTCTGCACCTGGCCCGACGCCTGGGTCAGCAGAACGAGACACTCACGCTAAGCCAACGAAAAGGCATTTCTTGAGGAACAAATACGGAAGACTTAACGGCATAAAAAAAGCCTTAGAAGTGTTTAGCAAATCTGGTCACTCCAAGCGTTGGAACGTCTCTGAAATCTAGGTAAACTCGTGGAATGGACGGTGAAGATGGCTGCTCAGCGTGGACATACGTCATGCCCCGAAATGGACTCGAAAATGCTTAGAATGGCAACTTGCATGATACGGTCATTTTACTACAACAAACACGACAATAAATATCTTCTGGGTATTAAAAATAAGCAGCCTCAGTGTGTGAATTACCACAAATTCTTCATTAATCGGGGTTTTCACTGCCACACTGCGCTTGCCTTCAACGTGACGGGTTTTGTCCCCAGAGTAGCTGGAAAGCAGGGCTGAGACACGCCACGGGTGGAGGATGGCTTCGTCGCCAGAGTTCTGGTGGGAAGCAGTGGCTTTTGGTGACAAGGCCATCAACAGAGTTGATGTGAAAACACAGGGCAGGGTTCTAATGACAGAAACTGGAAATATGGGCGGTTTGCAGCCGCTTTAAAAACCGAACCATTCTGGAAAGTAATAGAAGCTTTGGAAGAGGTGTCACAAGCCATAAATAAAGCAGCGTTGAGTTAAAGAGATAATTAGATTGGTGGAAAGAAACACAGTGGAAAATTGAAAAGAATCCTTTCACCAACAGTGACATCTTCAAACATATTTGCAATCTACAAACTATGACGGGAAGAAAGAACGGGGCTCCTCTGGTTTGAGAAAGTGGAACAAGGCAGATTGCTAAATAGCTCCCAATCTTCTTCTTTTTCCCCTCAAAGAAAGCAGCAAAATGAGGGATGGATTCAGTTTTCTTTGTGTTAAGTGGGGAAAGAAAATGCTGATTACAATGAAAGCTTTGACGAGAGGCCTAATGCCACTGAAACAACAAGCTACGGCCACAGAGAACTGAAATCTATGAAAAGCACTTTTAAACTATTGAATAAGACCGGTCGCTTGATTTCATATGCTCATGGTTGCAAAAATGTGTGAATCAATTTTATTTTAGCCTATCTCTGTCTTCTCATTTAATACGAATCTCATTAATTTCAAATGAGGTCACACCGTTAACAAGAACAAGCTGACATCGGACTGACTGCACCAGTTTCCAGTCCTTTTGCGAAAGCGCAGCGAGCCATCGGGCACCTGCACAGCCCGGGCTTCTTGGGCTAACCTGGCTCTGTCTTCATTACGTTTGCTCTGAAATCACCTGGAGACACCGAGACGCAGCAAAACAGAGAGCGAGGGTGTGCGGTGCAACCCGACCACGTGTCCGATCTTTTCCTTGTGAATTGAATTCCACGCTCCCCTGTCTGGACCGCACGGCGGAGACCATGGAAGCAGCTGTGGGCAGGGCAGGGCTCGTGGGGTGGGAGTGGGGGTGGCGGTGGCCCGCGAGGCCTCGGCCACGGTGCTGGCGAGTGGCTAACGGGCGGTGTTTCTTTTTGGTGGCTGAGTTGGTTTTTTCTGTCTGGCTAGATTGTTGGAAGGGAGAAAGCCCAGGATGAAGGTGACTAGATCATTTTCAGGACCCAAAACCCAAACACCCAAAAGGGAGCAAAGAGGACAGTCCGTAATCTTCCAACATCTTTTCTCAGAGTCACAGCCTCCACCTGCAGCAGGACGTGTGGTCACGCCTGGCCTGGGGGTCAGACGGCCTGGAGGAGGATGGTGGCCTCACCAGCTGCTGGCAGCACCTCTTGGGGACATTCTGTGAGCAGTGCCTCCGTCTGCGTGTGACAGCGCAGGTGACGACAGCCTGCATCACACAAGGGCAGGTGGGGACTGAACGAGCTCATGGGACGCTTGTGACCCGTGTGAGGTAGAAGCTTCGGTCCAGGGGGACATCATGGAAGGAGCACAGAGCCGCGACCCAAAGGGGCCGGAGGGGAAGGCCTGCTCTCCCAAGGGCTGAGGTGGAAGCCCTAAGTGACAACGCAGACACAGGCGCAGGTGCTGCCATCGGGACAGCGGCGCTGACAGCCCGGCATCGGGTGCACGCACGCGTGCGGCAGTCTTGGAGGGGGCCCGACAGGGGCCACCCACGAGAGCCTGTGGAAACACCTCCCAGCTGCAGGAAGTGCTGGGGCCCCCCACTCGGGAGGACTCCACTCAAGTAAGTGGCGTCAGGCCCTCTCCTCCTTCCCGCGGCCCCTCTCCAACCCGGAGGCAGAAACTGATGCAGCTGGCCACCCCCTGGCCGGCATGTGGGGAGCCCCAGAAACCAACCTCAAGGTTTGGGCAACTGCACTGGACTGAATATTTGGATCGCTGATGTGCAACTGAGCTGTGCGACCCTCAGCGGCCGTGGGTCCTTCTCTCATTGAACGGGGGCCGGGGGCCGGGCTCTGAGCCCGAGGCAGCGGCAGGCCCCGCCCACAGGTGAAACAGGAGAACGCGGGAGGTGGCCACGGGAGACTAGCGCCGAGGCCCTGTCGGCTGCAGCCTGAGTTCACGCAGCCACGCGGAGCGCCGGCTGTCACGTCTCAGGGGCGTCAGGTCACCCAGTAAGCAGCTCTGGGAGGGTGCGGGCAGGACCGGGATACAACGGGGAGGCGCGTCGGCAGCCCGGGCGTCTGGGAGCTGGGGTCTCAGCAGAGCTGTCCAGGGTCTAGGCAAAGGGCCAGGGGCCGAGGTCCTCACAGAACAAGTGCTCCTGTGACCCTTGGCAGAGCCCCCCACCAGGCCCCACACAGCACAGAGCCTGTGGGTGCTACGGCAGCACGGTCACCAAGGCCCGCACACGTGACAACCTGGCCGTCGGTGCTACTTCTGGGTGCGGAATCCTGCACGGGGCAAACAGCCAGGTCACGAGCTGGGACATGCAGCCAAGGGCTCCGTGTCCCCGGAACGCCAGTGCCACCCGAGGAAGGCACGTGGGTGATGAGTGCACAGCGACACGCAGACAGACCGCCGTCAGCCACGGGCCCATCGGGAGGCTAATACGAATCTCTGCGACAAACTCAGCAGCAGGCCCTGTGGGGGAGGCGGCCGCCATGACGATGGCAGACGTGTGCAGCTCACGCCTCACTTGGGCACTTTGCACATATTTCTGCCCAGGTACACATCACTTAGTCCTCGTGGTGAGGTGGGAGCTAGTAGTATCCACGCTACAGAAGGGAAACTGAGGCACAGAGAGGTTAAGTGACTTGTCTTAGGTCACACAGCTCACAAGCAGCTGAAACCCGGCCTGGCAGTCTGGTCGAAGCCGCCACGGCCACAGCAAAGTGGCAGACTGGCTCTGGGAAGCAGGACCCTGAGCTCCAATCGCAGTCACTCCAGCTCTCCACGCTCTGGCTGTTCACCCTGTGAACTTTGATTTTTCCCAAAGGTGACACGGAAACACCCGTAGTGTCTGCGTCAGAGGCCTGGAACCAGGGGACCGACAGCTGGCACACGGCAGGCAGCCGTGGACGTGTGCGGAGCCCCAAACGAGAAGCCGTCGCCGTGGCTGCTCCTTCTCCTTAAAGACTCCCACTTACTGCAGGTCCGTCACCTCCCAAGGGGACCCGGGGACCCACCTGCCCGCCTCCCGTCACACAGGACCAAACCGCCTGCAAAAGCCTGGCTCCCTGGAGGTCTGGCTCTTCTCGGGGCCATTTCCCTGGACGCCCACAGGCAGGCCCACGGGGAGAGCATTTGGAGCGGAGGGTGGCCGGTGGTGCCCGTGCTCGTGCCACCGGATGCTCTGAGGTGCGTCAGGGCTTTCGCAGGGCTGCCCCACAGGAACCCTGAGGTCAGCACGAAGCCTTTCTCCCGGACAGCCAGCATTTCGAGAGTTTCCGTAGGCCAACTAGCAACCATTGTGGATTCACAAACCATCTCCTGCTTTCAAGTCCAGCAATTCTTGCCAAGCCTGTCACCGCCATGCTAGGTACCAGAGCTGAGGACCGATGAGACACGGGCCCAGGGCTCGGGGCTCTAACTTAGGAGGGAGCTGACCTCACAGGTGCCGAGCTCGGGGGGAAGAGCATGAAGACCGGAGCCGAGCAGCGTGGCCGCCAGCCTGTGTGAGCGAACGCACACCAGATCCTGCTGGGAACAGAACGGGGCGTGTGGGACCCGACAGCTCGGTGACATTTAGCCGCCCTGCAGCACCCGCAAAGACTTGCGAACACGCGTGCCTGGGGTGCACGGCACCTGTGACAACACCCGGGGTCTGATCCAATGTCTTCCTTTTCCTAACGGGCAGTCTCGGGCCTCTCCTCCTGGCCCCAGAGCGTTCCCAGGGGGCCCTTCGACATCCTGCAGAGCTGCACACGGCGTCTCGGCCCGCGTCTGACGAACGCGTCCCCTGGTCCCCTGACGTCACAGCCACCTTTGCTTCCCGGGCTTGTGACATTACAGGTGTGAAAATAAAATGTCAGATTTTTCTCGCTGTCTCTCAAAGAGGATGCTGAGACAGAAACGACAAGTCCCTCAGACTTACACGTCTCGCGCTTCTCAAAGGCTCTTTCTAGAATTCTGAAGACACGGGGCCTCGTGGGCTTCACTGGCTTTTGCACGTTACAACTTCCACATTTCAGCTGAAAGGTATGGATTTGGGGGAAAGCCTGCAAGAAGACAGAGCAGCCTGCACATACTAGCTATTATGGGCCGAAACACACTACATGTTTTCAGCCCATTAAAACCCTGCTGGGTGAGTGTGGGGGTCCGAGTACACAGAGGACGGAGTGAGGACCAGGGCTCACACAGCTCCAACCCAAACTCACACCCGACCGCTGACGCCAGGGCAGAGGTCCGTCCACGGCGGCCGCTGCGGAAGACGCTCCCCGTGGGCTGGCAGGAGGCGCCCAGATGCGTCATCAGACAGATGAGCCTTCCTGCCAGGCCCAGTTCAAGGCCAGGACAGGCCACCGAGTTCACTGTGACTATGACAGAAGCCCAGGCCCCACCTTCCGGACGTGCAGCGTGAGGATGGGAGGGGGCCACACCCCGTGACATGCAGGCACGCAGACCCCACAGCGGGCACAGGCCACGGAGACGTGTCCTGGGGGCAGGGGAGCCACTGCGGGGAGCGGGGAGGGGGACTCAGCTCGCTGGACCCTGCTGAGCACACGTGCTGGCTCCGGCAAGCACAAATGACCGTGTCATGTCCTGTCCCACACAGGCCTGGGCCTGGGGTCTCAGGCTTGGGGCCACAGGGCCAGGTGACCACATCAGCAAAGGAGCCGGGACTGACGTCTACACGGGGAGGTGGGGGCGCGGCACCCAGAGGGCCCCTAACTGTGCACAGGGGCGGCCACCGCACCACTCAACGCCACCGGCTGTCACTGGGTAGGAATGTGGGCTGTTCCATAATTTCAATTTTGTTTTTTAAAAAAGCCAGAAACTTGCTTTTATGTGAACTCGCCCAATTTTAAAATTTTAGCCACTGATTCCAAACTGTCTTAAACCCTCTGGGCCTAAAAGTCACAGCTGCTCCCAGGTGTCACGTCCCTCCTCTCCACCATGGGCGGCACCACCCGGGCGGCCCTTCCAGATGACCTCTCCCACCGGAAGCCGGGGCCCAGAGCTGGCGCCGAGCTCACGCACAGGACGGCAGGCCCGCTGCTCTCCATGTCGGGTCCACAAAGCGCCCATCTGCACCCCAAGCCACACCCGGCGTCCGGTCCCACCTGCTCCCGCCCGTGGGAGCCCCGACCTGAATGCCCATCACTCAGGAGCTGGGCTTCTGGTCAGCGTGTTTGTCCAAGAAATGCGAGAAACGCGGACAGGTAACAGCTGGCCTCTGGACCCGTCTGATGGCCCCAGGAGACACCCTTCCTCTCAAGCAAACACCATTTGAGATGATTTGAAAAGGAAAATAAATGACAGCAAGGGTGCGATCCCTGAAGATACATGTATTGTACGATTTCAACAGTGTCGACCTACGTGCATGGGCAACAAAAGACAAGGAAGTCACCGTTTTGGGGACAAGAAATGCACAGGCCTCAAAGCCCCAGCTCCGCCTCCTGTCCCCGCCCGTCGGTGACACGACGCCTGTGCCTTCACCTCCAGGGCCTCAGCTTCCTCCCTATGAAATGGGAAGCCTGGGCCTCAAGCTTTAAACCTCGTCTCCACCGTGAGCTCCATGGCCACACAGATGTGGCTCTCTGTCCACGTGCCCACTAAGCAGTGCCAGGGACACGGCACCTGGCGACGGAACCCACCTGCCTGGCACCACGGGGAACCGAACAGCCCCGTCAAGGAGCGCGTGGGTGGGAGCGGTGCCGCCGGCTGCGTGTGTGACAAGCTCTCTCAGTCCCCGTCCCCGCTGAGCCGAGAGGGGTCCAGGGACCCTTAGCCGGGTGCCAGGCACAACGTGGGCCCTCAGACGAGAGCGGGCACCATCGTCCCACAACCAGCACGATGACCCCAACGTGTGACCCCAACGGCCCGGCCTGCAGGCGCAGCTGGTCTGGCCCCCACTGAGCTATTTCATTCTGCCGAACTGAACACTTAAATTCAAGATGTCACAGATACCGTTTTGATTTGTTTCTTTTAAAACACGAGAGGCACTGACAATACTGAGTGCCCTCGGGCCCCCGTGGAGCTTGCATGGGGTGGAGACCCCGTGTCCCCAGCAGGCCCCTCGCTCCCTCTGACACCTGTGTCGCAGTCCCTGGACTGAGCTGAGAAGAAAGGAGACTCTCCAAGAACCCCCGCGGGAGGGGGCCGTGGGGCACACACCTGCCCGGCAACAGGAGGAGCAGAAGGACCTGAGCCGCTCTGCGAAAGCGCGCGGTGGGGGAGGGTTCGAGACCAGGAGGAAAGGAAGAACGGAGTCTTCCCCTTTGCGAGTCAGGGGGCTCCGTACGGCTGCTTTACGGACTCTTATCCGGGGAACCATCCCCTCCACCCCGTCAGCTCGTCTTGCCTCCTCCCCAGGAAGCGACCGGGCTGCAGGGTCCGGGCGCCTGGCCTTCCTTCGCGGACCTTTGAGGTGGGGGGTGAGGACACGCCCGGCCCGAGACAGGGGACGCAAGCAGAGGGAAGCTGGCCACAGCGTCACCGCCTGCGCGGGCTCTGCTTTTCCGTGTCCGGTCTCGCAGCTGCACCCCAGCACCTAGACGTGCCAAGTCAGGGTGCCGCCGCCCCCAGGCTCTGCTTTTCCGTGTCCGGTCTCGCAGCTGCACCCCGGCACCTAGACGTGCCAAGTCAGGGTGCCGCCGCCCCAGCTGTTCACGTCCTGCCCTCTCCTGCCGCTCGTCCCCATGAACTAGCTCTCTTGTTCTCTGTCACAGCTTTTTTCCAGGTAGGGGTCACACGGTGGCCTTTCGCACGCCCACTGTCCCCGCAGAGGACACCAAGCACCGGGCACACACAGCCCTGAGTGGGGCTGTCTTCTGACCTCATCCTGCTGTGGACACCGGATTTCACCAAGGTCCACGTTCCGGGCACGGCAGCTGCCCATCTGGCAGAGAACCCTCTAGACCCACTGCCCTCAGCCTGCCGCCCTCGTCATCCTGTCCGCCAGGCCTGGGCTGAAGGGGGTCTCCAGCGCCGGCGTCCCTGGGCCGCCCTGCTCCAGGGGCTGTCGACGGGGACGTCCTAGAGAACGCGGCCAGGACCTGAGCCAAGTTGGCGGAGGCGACGGTGATATTTTCAAACACTGCCTGGCACAGGGAAGAGTGATGATGGGACTGCCACGGGGAAGACACACACGCGTCCACACGCGTGCACACGGCTGCAGATGGAAGCTCGGCGTGCACACGGGGCCGCGGGAACCTCAGCCCTCGGGCCTCAGCTTCCTCACCTGCGAAGTGGGCTGTGCTGTGAACGCCAAGGACAGTCCCCTCCGGCAGCCTTGCCCACCGTCCACACCAGCCGAAGGACTCCGACTGCCGAGCCCAGCCTCCGAGTGACGGCTGCGGCCCCTCCCGCCATGCCCCCAGGCCCTGCCATCCGCCTCTCCCCCCACATCCCTGCTCAGCATCTGTGCTCCCGTCACCAACTGGGGGCCTCCTCCCACCACTGTCCCATTTCAGCTCGGGCGCACATCTGTCCTCCAGGGATCGCTGTGACGCCTGCCTGTCTGTCCATCTGTCCCATCCCCCGACACACACACTGCAAAGCACCATCACCCACCACACTCCCTACCAGAGTGACCAGGCTGTTTCACTGAGTCGCTGCTCTGCCTCGCACCGTCGGGCCATCGGCTCAGGGCCGGGCAGGCAGCCGATGGGGGGAGCTGCCGACCACAGCCGCCCGCCCCCCACACTTGCTCTGTTTACACGTGAACAACAAGGGAAGAGCGGTCACGTCCACAGAGAAACATGTTTCCTCTCGCACCTCCTGGAAACAGACAGAACTCTCAGTCTAGCTTTTGTTCTTCTCTTAGTAGAGACAAGGAAAGGAAGTATTTCACTTTTCTCTTTGAGACAAACGACAGTGCAGGCAGAAGCCAGCTGACCTGCAGCTTCAATGTGGGGACGGCTGGGAGGGCAGGGGCCCGGGGCCGGTCACCATGGGGGCAGCCAGCTCACTGCTACCTCCTGGGAAGGCGGGTCCCGAGGCGCCACGTTTTCTGATTTTTCCAACAGAAGCCGGAAATCGGGATTTTTATGCACGAGGTCTCCCATTTAAAACCTGGGAAATGGATTTATTTTCAACACCTCAGCCCAGTCTGAAGAGAGATGTAACCTGTGGCTCTCACTTCAGGACCTGTGACCTCGAGCATGAAGGTCACTGCCCCCTTCCAGGCCTGCTGTGTCACTCCTCTCCGCATGCCACGGCTCGTCCACGTCAGGCCCTGGGCATGCTGTGTCCTCCCCCTTTCTCCCGGGACGCTCCTTCTCCCCAGAAGCGTGCCTCGAAGGGACGCCTCCTCCTGAGGGCTCCCTTAGTACTCAGAACATCCCATGGGAACTGCTTTTCCCATTATTCGCATTCATTTCTGTCTCTCTGAATAGTATGCAAGCTTCTCAAAGGCAAGAGATATGTCTTTTTCATCTCTGTGGCCCCAGTGCTAACAATGGGGCTTGTTACAGAGTTGGCCATGAGTACTGGACAGATGGATGGACGGGCGGACAGATGGACAGGTGGATGGACAGATGGATGAATGGATGGACGGATGGATGGTTATGGATGGATAGACAGATGGACAGATGGATGGATGGGTGGATGGACAGATGATTGATGGATGGATGCATGGAGGGATGGATGGATGGATGATGAACAGATGGATGGACGGATGGACAGGTGGATGGACAGATGGATGAATGGATGGACGGATGGATGGTTATGGATAGATAAACAGATGGATGGATGGATGGATGGATGGACAGAAGGTTGGACAGATGGACAGATAAATGGATGGATGGGTGGATAAATAAATACGTGGATAGATGTATGATGGATGGATGGATGGGGGCATAAATGGATGGATGATGGATGGATGGATGGATAGGTGGATGGATGATGGATGGAGGGATGGATGGGCGACTGCAGGCTCCTCACAGGTGTCTTAGGTACTCGTACAGCTGCCGAGGGTCAGCCCAGACACTCCAACTTTATATGAGTTCCCAGGACACACCAAGCTCATCCCTTTACTGCAGACTGAATCTGTCCTCCCCGGCTCGTCCCAGGACTCGCTCTTTCCACGATTCAGGCTTCACCTCAGAGGAGACTTCCTTAGAAAAGCCTTTCTCAGTCTCCCCCTCAGAAGACCCACAGTTACGTCAGTAATTATTACAATAATTATTACAATAATTATAATATGGCTTGAGAGTAACTCACTGTCTGAAATTGCTTTGTCTGATTTTTGTTTACTGGTTTCATGCCTCCCATCCGTCCCCACCAGAAAGCCTCAGGAAGGCATTGCTAAGACACGCCTACTCCTGGTCTGGCGCACGGCACATGCTGAACACACAGAAAGCCAGAATAAGCCGATCCCTGAAGAGGACATAATCAATTACATAAATGAGTGGAGCCCAGCTCTGTGGTACTTTAATCGGCCTTTGTGGCCTTGGAAACAAACAAACAAACGCTGGGGTGAGAGCTCCCCTGTCCTTATTAAGGCTCCTGCAGGTGCAGGCGCTATGTTGTCAGGAGCCTGGGGCTCAGAGAGCCCATAGGCTTGGGTTTGAGAGTAGGATTTGTCACCTGTCATCACTTAGTGGCTTTGGGCAAACCACTTAGCTTGCTAAGCCTCAGTTTCCTCATCTGTCAAACACAAATAATAACAACACGACTCCTTCGTGTTTGTGAGCATTAAAAAAGTCCGTCGAGCATGGAAAGCGCTCACCCAAAGTCTGCTGCTAATGCGCCACCATCGCCGGGAAGCCGTGAGGCCATTCTGCCCACTGACCACTAGTGTAAGGGACCGGGCCTGGGGGACAGATGCCAGCACACTGACTGCTCCCCAGGGCACGTTGCCTGGGGGCTTGGCAGGCGACTGGCTGGCGGAAGCCTCATGTGCTGGACAAACGCTGTGGGTGGAGTCCCCATGCTGTGTTATCCACTCGGCTTTGATGGACAGAGTTCCAGCTCTGGATGGGGAGGGGACAGATGTCCACACCCAGTGCCTGTCTGACCAGGTTGGCGCTCGTTTATAGGACGGCAGCCTCCCTCATGGTGCTGCCATGATCCCAGTGGAACCCGCACTGTGCAGTTTCATGGGAGACAGGCCACCCTGGCTGGGTCTCCTGTGTGGGCCCAGCATATGTCAACATGGTATTTTGCTAAGAAAACGCATAAAGGGATTGCCAGCTGCAATACAACACTCACTCCGTAATGCCGTCAGTCTAATTGTTTCCAGAAGCGAACAATTAAACAGTTTACGAGGAAAATTCTCTCTGTGACTGTCGGCCCACAGCTGCCTCCTAAGCCAGGCAGCTGGAGACGGGCAGGCGCAGACATTAAGGCGGGGTGTTTCTGGCAACACGGCACCTAGAAACTTCACAGACGCCTGTCGGGGACACAGGACACGCAAGGGCCTTTGGGAAGATGAGCACGTGGTTCCCCGTTTAACGTGGTTTGCAGCTCGTGGTTAACCCGAGACAGTGAAGGCCAGAGGCAGGAGGCTGGGGACACACAGATAGGGCTGTGGGAGGGACGGGGGCCCTCCGGGCGCTAACCCCCAAGCCTGCGACGCCCTGTGCTGTGTCTTTCCTCCTTGCAAAGTAGCCCGTAATCTATTCGGACAAATCCTGTATCACGCTGATTCCTCTCCTTGTCATGGTCAGTGTGATTCATTACCAAACTTGGCCTCGTTCTCACTCAGGCCCGAGACCTCATTTTTCATGTGCAGAATGGCCCTTCTTGTCCGAGCACACGCGTCTGCACCCCCCAGACAGCTCCATTTCATGTCTCAGGTTGTTAATAATGGTTTCAATTGGCCCACTTGGCTGGCCATTTGTAAACGTGGCCGAGCTGAGACTGTTGAGAAGGGCCCAACACCCTGATTCGATAATTAGGTGGCATAATTAGTGACTGCAGCCCTCAGAGTCTCTCAGGAAACTCCTCCTCTGGGGACAAATTGATTCATGGAGTAAATGGGGCTGGGTGGCGGGGGGGCTGTCCTAATCTACCACCACCTGCATTTCCAAGGCTGGGCTGAATCGCTTCCTGGCGCAGGCACTTTCCAACAGCCCCAGCTTAACTTCAGGATGAAAAAGAAATAAAATAAAGGAAGCTCTAAAACTCACTAGTCACTGAGCCACCGTGGGAAGGACATTGTTAGACAGCCTAACGCATAAGGACGCACGGCTGCCTTCCGTCCACCTGAGGCGAGAGCCCCTGCCCACCAGCCGGCTCACATGCGGCCTCCCAGCAAATGGCCTGATCCTCACGTCCCTCAAACGCTGCACTGTGAGTGCGCTGAGCAGCAGGGGAAACGGGAAAGGCAATTAGATTTAAGCCCAGTCCTGCCTACGCCCCAACGGGCTTCTTCCCACGAGACGCTCTCCTGCCTAGTATGAACGGGATTCCGGTTGAGCACAGGGTGAAGCGGGCAGGCGTGTGGGCACAATCGGCCACCTGATGACATTTCAAACTCCTGAGAGGAGACCCCAAACGCAGGTCCTAACAGAAACGCCAAGTGCCTTGGAGTCATAGGCACGCCATCCCCACCCCAACGGGTCGCGCAGCATGCTCAGAGTTAATCCCCTGCTTTGTGGGACGCTCTGTGACAAGGTGAGTCAGGCCGTAAGGATCGCAGCTGGGTCTGTCACCTACTGCGCCCCCAGCGGTGGCCACAGTGGAAGGGCCTTTCCATGAGTGGGGAGCACGAAGGAGGTGACAGGCCACACACGCTGCTCCCGCCCACACTGCCACTGTCATGGGTGGTATGTTCTCTGAGGTGGGCGAAGGGCCGCGGCCATCGGCCAGCTCACACCGGCTCTGCGCATGTGCTGCTGCTGAGCAGCCGAGGTCCCGGCCTGAGCCCCGCCGGCCCTCCTGCCGGTGCCCTGAGCACCTCTGCGGCTCCCTCCCAGCAGCACCCGCCTCGCCACAGGGGCTCCCTCCCTGCCCCAGACCCACCCTGCCCCCCAGCTTTCAATACACTAACCCCCTAAATGAAATAAGGAGAGACTCGTCTCATGCTGTGGACAGAACCGTTTTGCTGCTGAGGCAGCGAAGAGAACCAATGGAATCCACTGGAGAGAAAGGGGGAGAGGAGGGTGAGGTGGCACGACAGAATGACGAGGCCAGGAGAGGCAGTGCCGTGCATGTGCACATGTGCACACACACGCACACACATGTGCCCATGCACACATCCACACATGCACACACACACGTGATCCCACACATACACACACGTGCCCACGCAGGGCCGTGAGCGGGACCCGGAACAGGCACAGGGCAGAGTGCGTGGTGTGAAGGCGCACGGTGCCCAGCGGCCCAGTGTCCAGGGCTGGGCTCACAGCACAGAGAGGTCCCCCCAATGCAGGCTCTGAGGCGTGCTAGATGCAGCTCGTAGCGTCCAGACATGGCGAACCTCAGCAGTAGTGCGGTGGCTAGGAAGCAGCTGCCACGTTTGTGACACGTCTCCACGGAGAAGGCATGTTTGGAAGGCTAAGCGCCCTTCCTAGAACGCAAGCAGGACCGTCACCCTTGAGCCCGAGTTCGAAGCAGTGCCATGGGACCTCCGAGGCGAGCTCACTGCCACCAGACCACAGACTCCTGGGGCGCTGAGCTGCAATGTGACACGTCCGACTGCTCTGAGGTCACCGTGCTATGAGGAAGCCCAAGCCACCCAAGGCCACCAGAGGCGTTCTGCTCAAGCTGCCCAAATGCACCAGCCTTGGTGTCACACCAGCCCAGACTGAGGAACAAAGGGGCCACCAATGGCTCCGGCACAGGCCACCTGGGCTCCCACGGCAGACAAAGCGAGCACGCGGTGCCCGCCTGCAGGATTCATGAGCCTGGTGACAGGGACGTGCTTTCGCGGCACCAAATCCCATGCGATGGTCACAGCACAAGAGCAAACCAGAACGGAAGGTGCTGATCTTCTCCACTTCTTCAGGTAACAGTCCATTTCTATATTATTAACCTAAATTTCAGTATCTGGAAAATGGGACTAAGATGAATAATATCTGCCTCTCCGAATGTTCTGAATTCCTATTATTTTAAAATAACAACAACCACCAACATTTATCTCGAGCTCCTCAGGTCTCAGGATCCATCTCCCATGTATCACAAGCTGAATTCTCTTCGCCACCCCAGGCAAAGCTTGTCGCCCCTTTTAGACACAAGAACCAGAGGCACAGAGAGGACCGCAGCCTGTGGGGCTCACACAGTAAGAGGGTGAATACGAGTCTGAAACCAAAGCCTCTTCTCCAGCCTCTTAACCATGAAAAACTCCGCCTATAGACAGACAGGCATAGATGGCAGTGCCTGCTGCACGTGTTGGTATTATTGTCACTTCTGTTTAAGAATCTGATCATTAATAGACACAGACTCGGGAAATGCCAGGGTGGCTTCTTCCCCCATCTCCCGTTTTTGCACCTACAGGTGAAATTCAGCAGCTCACCCACCCTTCACGACCGCCCCCCACCCCGCTACCAGAAAATGTGCAGAATATTCATATTGTACATTTCCTATGCCCAAAAGATTCCAATTTCATGCTGTACTGAATCTCAGAAATGTCCCCCCACCCTTGTTCATGTTTTTATTCTAAACCAGTATAAAAACTTTTATATTCCCTAATGGAGTGTACATTTATTCATTCCTACCAATCTAATGGCAATTTATGAGAAGTCAGGCAATAGCCAGGAAGATAAGCTTGAAGCTTTCATTTCCAAAGTTCAATCAGTTAACCTAGGACAGCAATCACTTCTCCAGGATGAATAATGATATGGAATAATATTTGGATGGAGATAAAGCCGTTTTGCATAGAAAATTGCATTATCATGTGCGCCATCTCAGCTGGATATGTAAGTTTACCAATAAGGACGCGGCTCCGTGCATTCCGGTCGTGCTTGTATAATGCATGGCGTGCTCTGAGCTGTAGCGGTGAGTGTGGGCAGGCAGGAGCTGGGCTCTGCAGCATCTGAAAAGCTGCCGCCACACTTTCCCAGGGGTTCTCCATTCCACTTAGCAAGGGGGGAAGCCAGCGACGCAGTGAGCCCGGGTTCTTTACAGAGACGGCACTGAAAATAACCATCATGTCAATTTCAGCTAATGGGGCACAGTGTGGGCTCGGCTGAAAGCGAGGGGGAGGGGCACGCAGCCATGAGGGGTGCCGTGCTGGAGCCATATGTCAGCCTGCCCATCCAGGCACGCGGGGTGTGACACTGGGGACAGCTCAGCGCGCCCCTCCCTCCCACGGACGTGGAGATGGACCGCCCGCTGACCAGGTCCCAGGCAACCACGAGCGAAGCATAATTGTCAATGAAATTAGTGAGACAGCAGGCAAAGGCGTTTCCACGGGAGCCTCACAGACTCCTACGGGTGGAAGACAGAGACGGAACCCTGAACACCTCTCAGCCCTCTCTTCACAGGTGTGCCTGCTGGCCTGTTTCAGAGGCACACACCTGCCTGCCAGCTGACACGTGTATTCGAGAGGCCCTTTTGCGCTCAGGAGGGGGGAGCGAGGGGCAGCCCTCCCTGCCCCGCCACCCAAGGCTGCTGGCTCCACGCTGGGGACACCCGTGCTCCACAAGTCTGTGGGTGCCACTGGGAGGCCAGGGCCGTGGCTAAGGGCACAGGTGCTGGTGCCGGGAAACCCAGGCTGCAGTCCTGGGCCCCCCACTCTCCTCTCTGGGCCTGAGTTCCCTCCTCTGGGAAAGACAAGCACAAAGGACATCTGCCTGGGAAGAGCTGAGGACGGGCAAGGAACGCAAGGCCATGTGCGCCCCTGTGCCAGGGCGGTGCCTGCGCCTGGGCCGGAGGCCGGGGGCTCTGACACCCAGGACGGGGCGTCCCCTGCAGCTGCGTGTCCTGCGCGGAACCGCGCGCGTTGGCCCCAAGCTCCGCGGGGCAGCGGCGCTGTCCACAGTTGCGGTGCTGAAAACGCGTCACGCGGCGCCTGGCTGTCCTGTCCACAGCCTCTAGCTGGCCGGAAGCCCATGGAAAGAGGAGCGACGCCGGTACGTGATGGGGAGTGATGCAGAGGCTATTTTTCCATGCCGGCCATCGGGCCTCTCTCACTCCTTTCAGATCGCCTGTGACGGCGGACATCAAGCTCTGACTCCCAGCTTGAGCCCCTCCTGGGCTGCTACACCCCATGCGCTGATCCCTAGCCAGTCTGCCTTCCTCTCCAAACACCTCAGGTCCCCATGCTTTTGCACACACTGACTGCTTTATTTGGGATGCTCTCGTCCCATGCTTCACCCAGCAAATTGCTTAGGTCCCGAGGACAACCTCTGCAAGCCCACAGTCTCGTGCCGCAGGTTCAGAGAGAGCTCAAAACCAACAGGTGAGTCAGCCCAAGGAGCGATGGCGCATGGTGAACAGACACCTGACGCAGGGTGGGAGAGGTGAAGAGGTGTTCCACTGGACGAGACCTCTACACAGTCTGGAAGCAGCCGGAACCAGGGGAGACAAAGCGGAAAGGCTGCCTGCACTAGGCGTCTGTGGTCAGTATTGGCCAACATAACTGGCCACTCGCCCATGATGCTACAAAGGCCAGATGACGAAATTAGAGCCAATGAGACAATGGTTAGGACAAGTCAGAGCTTATTTTTATCAAAAACACGCAGATGAGTAACCCTCAAGTTTTAATGGTAGGCAAAAGGCTACATACTGTATGATTCTTTTATGTCAAATTCTACACAAGGCCAAAAAACTGACATACAGCATATTTCCTGGGGCCACAGTGGACAGGGAGCTGCGAAGCGGCAGAAGGGAACTTTTTGGGGTGATAAAAATATTCTGTACCTTGAAGGTACGCGTGACTGCATATGTTCATCGAAACTCATCAATTTTATACTTAAAGTTTGCAAATTTTTGTGGAATGCAAATTATACTTCAATAAAATTGATTTTACAGGGAGTAATAAAATATTTAATGTGTATAAAAATATAGGACTTGGCCCAGGATTGTGCATCTTTAAAAGCCATCTAGCCAATCTGATACGGGTGGTCTGGGACCAACCATTTTAGAAAAGCTGATGGATTGATCATCTGGGCAAAGTCCTACTCGGGAAGGTCTCTAGTTGTGCAACACACGACCCAGTGACAGATCCTGCTCAAGATGTCATCACCAGTATATGCGCGCCCGAGACTATTTACTCTCGCTCATCTTTAGTGACACAGCCCTTATTTTCATATGGATACGTAGTTCCTCAGTGAAAACCTGTATTTCCCAGCCTCTCTTGCGACTAGATATGGCCACGTGATTAAGTCCTGGCCAGTGGAAAGTGGTTGTCAAGGTTTCCAGGAAAATGCCTTTCAAAAAGAGGAATGCCCTCCTTTGTCTCTGTTCCTCCCACTCAGAGTAGGGATGCCAGGGCTGGCGTCTCAGCAGCCATCATTAACCCCGAGGGAACATATTCAAGATGAAGAAACACCTGTGAAAAGGAGCCTGTGGCCCTGATGGCCATGGAGAAACTACAGACTATATAAGACCAAGCCTAACCCTGGGCTTCTTTTATGTTAAAGATCAAAATAAACTCCTTTCTTTTTAAGTCACTGTGATTGGGGGTGTTCCTTCCACATGCAGCTGAACCTAAACATAACACACAGGTGACTTATTAATTTCACAATTTTCACCAAGCTGGTTTCACTGTCCCATGTGCCAGGTGGCAGAATCAAATTTCTAGCCCCACTAAAAATGTAATGATAAAACACATCCAGTCAAAACTGGGACAAAGAAAAACGTCTTCTAGGAGTCTGAGCGGACCACAGGACTCAATATTTGTCAACCTTATGATGTAGAGGATTTTTAAGAGCTAATTCGATGTCAGGTTACATTAACAGAGGTAGCGTTTAAAGAACACAGAAGATGAATTTTCTAATGGACTTTTTAGAAAACAGATGGAATATTGAATTCATTTCTGGACACTTCATTTGAAGAAGGATGCTGACAAAATTGAAGGGATTCAGAATGAAACAGAGGAGAGAGAGGTGAAAGGCTGGGAGAGTATCACCTGAAGAATTTAAAGTGCCTAAACCGGAGGAGGCATCGCTCGGGTGGAATGACGCAGGCGACCGGAGGCATCTGAGGAGCTATCACGTCCGCAAAGGATCAGACTCATTCCCACAGCTGCAGGCGAGCACGGGAGTTGGAGGCACGTGAGACGGGGTCAGAATCAGAAAGCCCATCAGACCGGAAACGAGCTGCCTTACAAAACATTGATCTCTCATATGCTGATAGATTAATTGATTCACACCTCATCTCGTGCCCAAAATAAAGATCTGACATTTCCAAGGCAACCATGTGATCACGGGTTCTGAGTGTTTTATATGTATAACTCATTAGATCTGCATGACATTCCTACATAGCTACTCCTATTACCCCTATTTTTATGGATGAGTGCACTGAGAAAAGGTTACCTAACCGACCAAGGTCACACAGATGACAGGATGGATGCAAAGCCAAGATTCAAAGGCAAGTTTCCTGGCCTGGAATCCCGTGCGTCGTTACCAGAAGGCTGCACTGCCTCCCCACTAACAAAGGCGAGGCGGCCCAGATGGCCCTGTCGCCGGGTAGGCCTTCCCAGCTGCCTGTCTGGCCACTGCAGGGGCAGCTGGCTACTGCGGACCTACCTACCTTTTTGATGCTTCAGTGATGTGGGGCTTTGGGGGACTCAGTGGGATTCCCGTTTGTGAAGCTGCGTTTAACACAACAGGATGGTGTACTAGTCTGAGAGAAGCATTAGAAGTCAAAGGCCAGAGAGGTCAAAGTGAGAGAGAAGGAATTTGAAGTCGCCCGTCGGATATGTGACAACGGAAGCCTTGAAGCTCTGCCCTTGAGAAGGGACAAAGCAGGGCCCGGGGGCGGCAGCTGTTACGGTTCAGACCACGAGGCACAGACACTGGGCCCGGGCCGGGAGCACAGGTGACGCCTGAGGACAGGGCAAGCCTTTCGAAGGCAGCTGACAAGTGCGAGAGGCCGGCCGCGCCCGCTGGCCCGCCGCCCACCCTATTCTTGACTGCAGTCTGTCTCCTCTGGGACCCGCCCCGTCATGTGTCCAGTATGGCTGGCCCTGAATCCACAGGTGTCGGTGTTCAGACCTGGCCAGGCATGGCCTGTCCCCTGACGGCATGGTTGGTGTCGGGTGGACATGTGGCCCTGTGGCCCCCTGAGAATCAACCTTTAACTTTGGTGGGGCCATCAGGGAAGCTACTTCGTCTTTGCCCCCCAGGTGCCCAAGTCGGTCAGGGGAGCACATGGAGCCGCCATGGGGCTCGTCCACCCATGAGCCAACACGATAGAACGTGCAGCCGACGGGCTGGGGTGGGGAGTGGTATTTGCACACCCAGATGCAGCTGTCTGAATAGTTACAGTCGCCTCTGGATTTTCAGTCTTGTAAGCAAATCAGTTCTCCTTTTCAGCTGGTTTCCTTCACTTGCCACGGAGAGTGCAGTCAGTGTATGAGCGCCAAGCCTCAGCGACCTGGCTCACAGCACGCGTGTCTGTGCGTGCCTCATATGTTCCCGGGGGGCAGGCCACAGGCTCGTGTGCAGGGCCCAGGGTGTTCACAGGCGAAACAAACCTCAGTGAATTCATCGAAGCCATCGGGGAAACAACAGAGGGGGTGTTTCAAACTGCCGAGCATGTTTTACTATCATTTCAAACAAAGATATTCTAACAGCCCTCTTCATTTTGAAAACTTACTGAATTTGCGATTCCGTCAAGCTCACCAAGAAGAGGTGCCCCAGCACACAGCTCGGGTGCAAGTCGCCCACCGGGCTGGGCCCTCGCCTCTTCCCCTCTTCCGTCTCAAATGCGCCCTTAAGGGAACGCAGTGCTGGTGCTTAAAATCAGAGCTCAGCGAGGTAAAGGCGTCTCTTTACACAAAAGCAAAACAAAACAGGAAAGACTGAGGAGTACGCCATTTAAAGTAATAAAAAAAAAAACCAATTTATGATCCATTTCTGATGTTCAAATGCAAAATGAGACAGAAAAGTGTCTGTGTGGAATGAATTTTGCAACATTTGCTAAAGTCTTATACAGGAAGGAAAGAAGACAGATGATTCAAAAATAGAAATCTCTTCAATTCAAACACTTTGTGCAAAAGTAAAGTACACACACACACACACACACACACACACACACAAATAATATTATAAAAAATGTAATAGTGCCAGATTCCAGACAGAAACTAAAAATCCAGTATAGGCCTAGTAATGAGCAACTCTTACTCTATCTTTCAACTAGATTTACTCACACACTCTTTCAGTCCACGGTTCTTAGCAAACAGAGAGATTTAAAAGTAAATGATGGGGTGGGGGGAACCCCACCCACTAAGCAATGAAGAAGGTGGGTGTGGGAAGCCAGGGGACATGGGAAGGCTCGGCCAAGTCACTTTGAGCCTCCGTTTCCTCATCTCTCTACGGGGCCATGGGGTGCCCTGCGGGGTTCCTGGAACTGGGCGAGAACACGCCACGGGAAGGGCCCACCACAAGGAGTGAACTCTGCTTTTTCTGTCCTTTCCTCTGGCGGTTTCAATCAGTCACCAGGGATCAGCAGGCCCCCACAGGAAGACGGCACCCCAGGATGTCTGGCCGCCCGTCGAGGGTCCCCTCTCGAGTGCTGTCCGGTCCGGCCAAGTCAGTGCAGCCTTGGCACCAGGGACCCCGGGGCTTGGAGGCGCGTGCCGTCCGGAGACGAGGCCTGCTCAGGGCACACAGTCTGTGTCAAGGGGGCAGGCAGACGCATGTCGGCCTTAGATGGGGCCATGCGGGCTGGCTGGACAGACCCTCCTGGGCCTCGTCTGCCCCATTCTGAAGGGAGCCTGGACGGGACCCTCACTTCCGTCACTTCAACCACAGGAAGACGCTGACGCCCCAAGGGCACCGCTGCCCTGAAAACGGAAGGTCAGTGAGCCACGCGGCAGCTCAAGGAGGCTGCAGGGAACAGGACGCCTCTCGGCGACCAGTGTCCTCTCCCCTGGCCGCCATCCACACACACAGGCGTCCGGGCGCCCTGCTCTAGAAAGCGCTTTCAGGAAACAACCAACGAAAGGCATCGGCCATCGCTCACTTCACACTGGAGAGCCATGTCACCGGCCGCAGCGAACAGGGTCAAGCACCGCACAGCCCCTGCGACAGCCGGCCACCGCGAGTCTCAAGGTGCTGCTTTTTCAAGCATGTCATTCATTGAAGAGGAGACGGGGAAAGTGGGCTGCTACAGACGCTGCCTGTCTAATAGGAGGCTTGAGATAATCAGCAAACACTCTGGGTCTCCATTCATTCATTCATTCATTCATTCATCCAATAAACATGGCCAAGCGTGGGGTCCGGGCCGGGTGGACACAGCAGTCAGCAAAACAGGCAGGAGCCCTGTCCTCACAGAGGGTAAATTCTAGTGGAAGCACACACACAGAAACTTCTTTTTTGTGTGTGACCACGGACACAGCACACCTCAGGCAGTAACAAGTGCTAGGATGGGAAGGCCCTGAGTGGGGGAGAGGAAGTGGCCCGGGCTGGCGGCCTGGGCCCTGACACCCCTGCAGGACGCCCTTCACACGCGGACGCGGGGCACGACACAGCCAGCAGGGAAGCTAGGAGCAAGGCCCGGAGGGGGGCTGCTTTTGCCGTGTGGGTCGGTCCTGAGCGTCCCAGGACCCCGGGCATCCATGACCCACCACCTGCCACCTGCGGGGTCCCCTCTGGAGTCATGAGGGGTGCCGAAAATGTTCCCGCTCATTTCCCAAGACGGACCCCTGACAAGGCAGAGAGCGACTGCAGAGGCCCGAGTCAGGAACCAGCTGCCTCGGGGCAGAGGGAGGCCCGAGTGCCTGTCACACGGTCAGTGATACGAGGCCGCGCTTATCGTCAGAGGGCTGGGCCGCCTGCTGCCAGCCGGGACGGCAGGCAGGAGAAAGGCCGCGAGCTCAGGGCCCAGAGCCCCGCATGCTCCCTGCACGGCACCAGCGTCCGCTCACCGCCCAGAGGAGCGGGCAGCGGAGCACAGGGGCCAGCGCGGCACCCGCAGCCCCAAGGCACACACTCGTATGCGCATTTCCACCAGCTGCCGTCAGGAGTGTCTCACACTCACCGCTTGGGCCTGTGCGTGAACACCAGCAGCTGCCTGGGAGACAGTCCTGGGGACAATGACGGAGCCGGAAACAGCACCAGAGCACGGCCTCAACGGGAGAGAGGCCGGCGGGACGGAAAGCGTGGACACGAAGGCCACTGCGGAGAGGCACGTGGGAGGGGCCGACTCTGGACGGGGCGCTGTGGGAATCCTCGGACCGATGCACTTCGTTTCCTTCTCAGGTTTGAATGCGCGACAGTGACAGGAGGTAAACGTCTAAGTGGGAGGACGTCTCTCAATAAACACAAAACTCTAAAGCTCTGGGCGTGGCAGCGTGCCTGCGGCTTCCGCAGCTTAGCGCACAGGGTCAGAGAGCGCCTTGCAGACTCGCGTCATCTCCCAGCCTCCCGCCACTTGTGAGACAGGCGGCCATGCGATGGGCTGGACGCTCAGGGCCACGGGGAGAGGGACCGGTGCAGGGAGGCCCAGGGGCGGCTCGCACACAGCCATGGTGGTCCTGTCACGTGCACAGGACACGGAGACAGGACAGTAGCCACCAACCCAGTTATGGAGACCAGGCCCCTGGGGGAATAATAAGCAAAGATAGTGAAGTGTAGCTCCTTCCACCAATTTATGAGCACTTCTAAAATAACAAAACACCCTGGTAACTTCCAAAACAGGCCCTGCACCGCCCCCACAGCCCGGAGGAAGAGGAAGCCCGGGCAGAAGGCTCTGGAAACGCTGCCGCCTGGGACGGATCTGAGGCTGGACCCCGACAGGGTAGGTGGGGGCGGGGGAGCGTTGTCATCACTACTGGAGGCAGCAGCAGTGCCGTCACTGGAACCAAGCACAGGGCCGGCGGGCGGCTTTACGTGTGTCTTCCTCGTCAGCACAGCTGCGCCGTGAAGCCGGTCCTACGTCCCCCTCACGTGGGCGAAGCCTGAAGGGTCAGGTGCCGCGAGCAGGGTTCCACGGGGAGGACGTGGCAGGAGCAAGAATGGAAGCTGCAACCCAGGCTTCACACCGGCTCCTTCCAGAAACCTCGCCAGTCCCAGCCCAGTGCTGGCTGCTTTGGGACTTCTCTTGCTACGTCAGTCAAGGCCGCACAAGCCAAAGCCCCCGTCCTGAGGCGTCTGCGGGTTGACGAGAGCCCCACGGTGTCACCCAGGCTCTGGCCACCCACTGTGACACCCAGAACAGCAGCCGAGGGTCAGCGGGCGTCACGGCAGAGCCGGCAAAGGAGGCGCTTGTGGCTCTCCAGCGCTTGTTACGGCATGAAAACCGTCATGCGTTTCCTGCTGTCTGGTGGCAGAGTCGCAGGGCCAGCCTCAGAGGTGGCATATGGAGGAGGCGCGCCCAGGAGTCGGGCAGGGCGAGGACAGCAGTTTCCCCGGCCGGCATGTGCAGGGACCATGGCAACGTGAGAGGGAGCTGCGTAAATAAGCTGCCTCCCAAAGTGCCACCTGCTTGGCAATCCTCCCCCACTCGCTCGTCTGCTGCCCGGGGCTGGGGGCAGGGCTGGGAGGGCTGCCAGGGGCCCGAAGACTCAAGCTTCAGACGACACGCACGGTCCAGCCGCTGTGACTGACCCGGGTCGGACGCGGAGAGCGGACCGGCCACCTCCGGTCACGGCCCCTGTGGGTTTGCGATGACCCGCCCCGCCGTGACTCCGGCCAGGCCAGCGGACACGCAGCACGGGGACCCAGCCGCTCCTCTGCCCTTCCTTGGGGAGTCGGAGGAAACCAGCCACTGCGGAACCGCAGTAGGACCGCAGCCTCCGGGGGCCCCAGGGGGACTCGCATCGTGGGACGGAAGGGCATCCGGCATCCCTGCAGCCTGGGGACCCGGCCTGGGGCGACACAGCCAAGGGCTCTCTCGGCAGGCGTGGGGTCCCAAGCAAGAGACCGGCCCTGGGCCGTGTGCTGGGCCTTGGAGCGCCTGCCTGACCAGCGGCTCTGTGTGCTTGACACACCGGGACACTCCAAACACTCGGTGCTGACGTTGTGATGTGTCAGCTTGGCCTGTGGAGGGACTGTGAGCGGCTAAGGCCAGTTCCCAGGGCACACAGCCTCAGCGAGCTTCCCGGGCCGGCAGCACTTAGCGGCGTCCCATGTCTCCGGCAGGACAACGCCGCCTGCAGGGCTCCATGGGCGACACAGCGGGAGCGGGACTCTGCCTCCTCCCAGGCTCTGCCCCTTGTGTCCTGTCCTCTGCTGGCTTCAACGTGTGTCCTGTCACTAGAGTAAATTGTAACTGAGCACAGCCGCTTTTCTGACTTCTGCAAGTCCCAACTGCAGATCATGGGACCGAAGGTGGTTTTGGAGACCCCGGGGCTGGGGAGGGGGTCGGGAAGAGGAGGAACCAAATGCAACGAGCAGGAAAACAGCCCGAGGAATTGTCCTGGTGCCTTACTGCCTGGGTTCCAAGTATCAACAGGAAGGCAAATGCCACGTACACAGGAGCCTTGAAAGACGGAAAGCAGACAGAAACCAGAGGCCACCGGGCAGCACCCCAGGCGCAAGGGTGCAGGCCGCCGGGCAGCGACGTGGCCCTGTCCCCTGAGCCACCGCTAACGCCCGCCTTTCTGAGTCACTATTCCCTTGGGAGGGAAACACTCCGTGACATAAAATAAAACTTTCACGGCTGGTCTGGAAGAGACTTTAACAGGGTACAGCACTGCATGGTGGCCTTCTTTTCCTTGCTGTGCCCAAGTGAGGGGATGAAACGGGTTTTCGTCCATCTCTGGGCCACCACTGCCCGTGCACAGCGACCTTTAGGGCCCAGCGGGGCGGAGGGTGCACGCTCCCACTGGACCCGAACTGGCGACGCCATCCTCCATTCACAGTCTTATTCCTCAATTCCCTGAGCCACGTGAAGCACAAGTCACTGGAAGGAAGTTACCGCTGGGCGGAAGCACTGGGCATGTGCCACCCAAGGCTCATGGCTCCAAAGCAGCGAGATGTCTGCGGAAGCTCAAGACCCAATAACTCGGGGACAAGAAGGGACCGGGACAGGCGAGAACCGACGCCCCGATCTTCCACCAGCACAGGCGCACCAGCTTTTACTTGGAGGCCCGCCTTCGGGACGGAAGTCCAGGGACACCACCCTGGTCTGTGGGCTGGCTCTGTGGCTGGCCAGGTGACATCGTGGTGACCCAGCTGTGCTTCCCCAGAGGACGACTGGGAGTCAGCACAAGGCTGGAACCAGAATGGGCAGGGTGCTGGGGAGTCTGGAGTAGGACGGGTTCTGGGGGTGCGACACGCAGATGGATTGTGACCAATGCAGGATTCTTCTAGAACCTTGGGGGGCTGTCGCCCTCCTGGCCCGGCCCGGCCCAGAACCCTTCTTCACTCATCACCGACACCTTCCTAACAGAGGCATCTGTCCTCAGATATCATCATAACAAACAGCTATTAATTATTCAGTGCCTGCCAAGGGGCTGCCACCCGGCTGGGTACGCTCCATAATTTATCTCCTGTAACCCAATCGACAGCCCTATGGCGAAGGTGCTACCATTTCCACTTTGCAAGATGAAAACACCGAGTTCAGAGAAGCCAAGCAATTAGCCCAAGGTCACAGAGCTCGGACCGAGCAGAGCTGACACTGGAGTCCGGGTCAGGATGACTCCACTGCCTGAAGAGGAAGCTACCGAACATCCAATCGGAAGAGGAGAGGAGGCTGGACTCAGGCGGCGGGCGGCGTGGGGTGTGCGGTGCCCACTTCCAGCGCTCCGCGGAGCCCACCTCCTGTCCTCAAGGTCGCCTGGAGTCCCCACCAGGGCGATGGCGCTGGAGCCATAAGGACGGACGCTGCCATTTCAGTGCGTGCCCTTCCCCCGTCTCCGACACGTGCACGGCCGGCAGCCCTAACTCTGGTCTTGAGGTGCATGTGCCGGACGGCGTAACTCAGCTTTGCCAAGACTCCCCATAAATGGCTTCCAGGACGGAGTGTGCGGGCGCGCGGGTGTCCCCGGGGAAGGGCGGCCACCCGGCAGGCGGAGAGCGCTCCTCCAAGCGTGTGTGTGGCTCCCAGGACTTTCTCCCCAAGGAAGAATGCAGCCCAAACGCTCAGTCAGAAACAACTGTGTCAGCGCCAGGCCCAGACTTCCTGATGGACATGTCCCTCCACCGTCTCACACGCCTGCCCATGGGCACTTTCCCGCCATCTGCTTCTCGCTGAGGCAACACACTCGGATGGCTTTACCCCAGGGCAGGTCCCGGCGTAGAGGAACGGCCCACTCTGCATCGCTAAGCCTGCTTTTCTCCTCGACAACAGACCTGGGAGAGTGCCTCGGGCCGGACAGGTGGGCCCGCTGCGCTCTCTGCACCGCCACCCCATGTCCCCTCTGTGGACTGGCCACAGGTTACTGCAGCAGGGTCCCAGGGACGTGCCCTGGGGTGGGCCCCGTCTTTGCCAGGAGTGGGCACGCGCCTTTCGCTCCACACCTGGGGTTCCTGCAGACAGGATGGAGCAGTCCTCTCAGCGTGGGAACAGGCCGGACACCAGGCAAGGGACGTAAGTGACCTCAGGAGGGACAGCATGACCACTGGAAATGAAATCTGGCCTGGACACTGGGCGGTGCGTGGTCGCTGCACCGACGCCTCCGGACAGACCCCGTGCAAAGAAGTGTCGGGTCTGAAGAGCCCTGAGCAGCACTGGAAACATGCATTTCCCTGGGTGACGTCCACGACACGCTACCTGCACAGCTCGCTGCACTGGACACGCGTGACACGACCGGATACACTGCAGCTCAGTCACACCTCAGTCCACCCATCCACCCCCTCAGTCAGTCAAGAGAGGCGTGAATTTCATCTGTGACCGAGACTCGGACTTAACTCAGAGCGTGGTTATCCGTGTGAGGGTGCAGAGCGGGGCGCCCCCAGACACAGCTGGCGCGAGCGTAAACATTTACAAAGGCTTCCAGGGAAATTCAGCAGCGGGTACCAGAGCCTTCAAGTCATGCTCACTGCTCACCTTCTGACCCAGGAATTACATGCCCACGTCCGCCCAGGAACTCACCAGGTGTGTCTGTGTGCACGTGTGTGCGTGTGTACGTGCGTGTGTGTGTGCGTGTGTGTGCACATGTGTGTGTGCATGTGCTGTGCCCATTTGTTCACTGTAATCTGTGGGGTCTCGGGGAACGCTGACAGCGAGGCAACACAAATGCTGGTCTGTATGGCATCGGTTAGACACGTTGTAACACACCCATCCACACAGTGAACACAACACAGCTGACAAAGTCACGTGCTAAAGGAACAGTTTTCAAACTATGGGTCACCAATCACTAAAGAGTCATGAAATCAGCTTTTAAAAGGAAGAACAGAGGGCCGGCCAAGTGGCGCCGTGGTTAGGAGCTGGCTTCGGAAGCCAGCGGCCCCGGGTCAGATCCCACATGTGAGAGCCAGTGACACTGCCCTTTTAAAAAAAAGAACAGGAAATATGAAAATATTGGGTTGTCGGAAAAGTCATGACGTATTTTTTCTATGCTTTTCGTTGCAAAAATGCGCCATGACATTTCCGACAACCCAACACAAGTGCATCACACACAGTAAGTGTAAGTACGGTTTCATGAAACTTTTTAAAAAGTGTGTGTGTTTACACTAAGCCGTTTTATAAGATGTGTTTCTTCCCGCAGGACATACTAAAAAATAAATTAAAAGGCACTGTGGTAACAGAATGTTCAGTAGCAAGGTAACATGTCAACATTCTATGATCCAGTGGAAAAAACTGGTGACAAATAATACAGTAAACTCTCATTTGAGATAATACGGATAATCAAATCCATGTGCATACATTGTGAAGACAGCAAACGCCCTCTAGATAGGAAGCTTATGGGAGAATGCAGTGTTTCCCCACGTGCTTTCGGTATTTCCTAAATTTCCTACAATGAACAATTATTATAGTAATCACCAGAAAAAAACAAAGCCCATTTTTCAAGTATGGCTGTGGTGAGTAAATACAGCCTCAGGATGGCTCGTAAGAGTGAGTCGATGGTGACAGAAGCAATGAATGGGGTGACCAGGCAACCGTTCCACCCTCTGACACGCGCCCATGAAAAATCATCTTTCAGAAATGGTGCAGATCAACGCAGGGCAAGCAGCGTGTTCCTACAAAGAGGGGCACGTGAAAAATAAAACAGTGGTTGTTCAGCGCTGAAAGGATTCTGTGCTGTGGAGTGACACACACAGGGACTGTTGTTTCTAGGAGGGAGCGCGGAGGGGAGGAGGAAAGAAGGCACCAAAAATATCTGCCGTCCTAAAAATGAAAAGGAAAGCTTGTCTTTAAAATACAGCATCAAAAAGTTTAACAGCCTTCGTATGGCGACAGGTCTCAGCCACCAAGTATCCTTCTGAGGTTATTAGACCTTAAAATGCCCAAGAACTCAATAAACTGGTTACTTTAACTGGTTAATGCAGAGTTAATGCAGAAGCCAGTGACCTGAGCTGGTCTCGGGCTGGAGGAGGGGCTTCGTGAGCCGCCCTACAGCAGGTCCTGATGGTGGCTTCACGACGTTAAGGGGGTTCGGGGGGTGCAGAATCACCGGTGACTTTCCTTAACCTTCTGCGTGTCCTCAGGGGCACCCCACGTGGCCCGGGGTCGGGGGACGGGAAACGCCGGAATTCCGCCGTCTCGTCTCCCAGGTCTGAGTCCTCACCAAGGTCTCGTTCTGTGGGGGAGACACAGGCAGCCCCAGGGCTTCTGTTTCATGGGTGGTTTCGAGGTTTAGACGGATGCGGAGACAATGCTTGTTGATGGAGCTGGCGGGCGGTGAGCGGGAAGCCCGCTCGGACAGACACAGCGGCAGCACGTGGAGGACGGGAGAAGGCCGGCGCCTCCAGGGTCGCCTCTAGGCTGACGGACACAAGCCGCTGAGTTTCACTGGTTACAGTTAGTAAACAAGAGGCTCGAAATTCTTAGACAGGTGGTCAACCCATCCTTTGGGATGTTACTGTGAAAATCTGGGGCCAAAATTAGGTGGCTGCACTAATCACATACGAGTATCGTCAAATTTACACCACTTTTTACAAGTCTCATGATTTCTCTATCCCTAAGCGTCCTTGAAATACTGGAGACAGTGGACAGTAATGAAATAATTATCAGTATCAGATAAACACAGTTGCTTGATTGTTTAGTGGAATCCAAGAAGGATTTCAGAAAACCATAACTGCTAATAAAAATTAAAAAAAAACTACCAAAGGCACCTGGATACACCTGTCCACACGCACACAGACAACTGGCTTCTCATTTTTAAGCACCACCTCCTCACCGACTTGGCATCAGCATTCATTTACCAGAGTTGCGTGTGTCTCACTCAATGCTTGGAACAGCCCGTGAGGTCTGCACTATTGACACTCATCGTGCAGACGACGGCACCGAGTCACAGGCCACACAGCCAGCGGGTCACACGGCCGGGTCGCCGGGGCAGGCCCTCGGCCTCGGAGCCCCGACTTACGAGGCAGCCAAGTGCCAGACAGATGGCGCCACATCCGTCCAGCGGCCCCTGGAAATCGCGTGTTCACGTACCGAGACCGTCCCCAGGCCGCTCCAGAGCCACTGTCCCCATGGGCCACCGACTGGAAGACCAAGGTAATTTCCCACATGGCAGCTGCGTTCCTCACTAGCCGGGAAGCAAAGCAAAATAACCCTAAGAAAAGGAGCGTGGGGCCGCTCTGGGCACTCTCTACTGGACACAAACACGCACAGTGGCTTTAACAGGGCAACGGCCAGGGGGGCACTCCACCTGGCTGAGCACACGGCCCCGCTCACGGCATCTCAGAGACCTGAGTAAGATGTTTGGGTCTTACACCCTCCGAGACCCGACAGGTGTGCAGGTGTTAATGGAACGTGTGCTCCGCAGGGCTCACAGGCAGCAGGTTAATTTTAGGGTACAGTTTCCTGACATGCTTCATTCTCCAAAGAGGCCTGGTACGTCAACCCACACCCGGCGGAAGCCCCCGGCAGTTATCTAACGAACTGGCTTCCCGAACGGGCCACACGCTATCAAAACATAGTGCTGACAACCAAGGGCCAGAACCTTCTGAAATAAACACAACTGCATTAAAGTAATCCGGTCCCAACGAACAAGGGGGTGTAAAAACGCCTCCTGTCTTCCGTGCCTGATGCTTCCTGTCGAGAGAAGGAAAACTTGTAGTATAAACATGCATTTGAATCACAGAATCCGCCCTGCACTTTTCCAGAAGGAGAGAGAAAGCAGCAGGGGTCCCAGGAGAAGCCCCTCGGTAGGAACTGGAAAGGGCCTTTTCCGTCCCGGGACGCCTGGCACCTGCCCCGCGGCTCGCCCACTCTCCGCTTGCCCCGAGCGGAGTCACGCACTACACAGTGCCACAGGTAACTCCGCAGACGTGAACACGGAGGGGCAGCGGCCAGACGACAGCCTCTCAGGGGCTGTCTGCACGAGACGCACCGACAGCTGTGGCCTCAGAGCAGCGGGCACACGTCGGCACAGGAAAGCGTTTGTGCCTCACGAGTCGGAGTGGGAACACCGGGTCATTCGTGGAGCTTTGTGGGGGAGACTGGTCTGGGTGAGAGGCGGGCATCGATGCCAGGCAGGCCGTGTCATCAAGAAAAAAGAGGAAAAGAAACAAAAGCCGAAAGCTAAGGTCAGCCCTGTGAGGAGGCTATTCAAGGTAACCCTGAAGCCAGAATGTGTGAGTGTCCCCAAGGCGGGACCCCACTGATGACACCATATCCCCTCCCCCCAGCCTTGGCCGGTTCTGTCCTTATGCCCGACGCTCCCCTCACCACTGGCCCCGGCAGGCCCCTTACTTCTCAGCGTGTCACTTCCCTTGGGACTGCCCTTGTTTCATTTAGTCCACACCAACAGTAGCATTACTACCTGGCACTCAGTCGCTACGCAACAGATTCTGATGAGTGGATAATGTAATAAATATGACCCACCTTGGCCGTGGGTGTAGAGGAAACACACGAGGTCTTCTGGAAAGGACTTTCTCCCTAATCTAAGTGCTGCCCGAAGAACAAAAGGCCTTTCTGTCACCCTTCTCCCCTTTGCGTACTCTCGTGCGAGGACGTGGGGCCGCGAGCGGCAGCCGCCATCTTCAGGTCACGTCCACAAGCCAGAGCCCCAAACCCAAAAGGCTAACACGGGCACCTGGAGGGGTAACCCCCGGACTCTTCACACGGGGCCACTGGCGCCACCCTTCCTGGGTCCGCGATCCCGGACTCCTCCCTCAGTGAGATCTACACACCCTGCGTCACGGCCCTTTGCTCACGGCCCACGCATCCACGCTGACACGCTGCGCACACACTGACCTAAGCTGGCTGGCACGCGCTGGTCTGTCTGCCTACCGAGACTGTGGGTCCCCCCGGACAGAAGTGCCTGTCACTGGCCATCTCCCTGGACTCTGTTCCCCTACATCCCCTCACACCCCAAGAATGAAAACTCAGTGCTGACCCATTTCTCTGTGTCTGAACCTGCAGAGGCGTCTTTGGTGCTGGCTCCCAGCTCTCAGGTGTCAGACACATCGTAAAAGTAGCGCTGTCAAAACCGAAGGACATTTCTCCGACTTCAACGCAGCAGACCCTTCAGTGACCCTCAACATGCTGACCACTGGGTGCCATGAGCCGTGTTCTTATTGTCCCCCACACCCTGCTGCTTTCATCTGACGTGTCTCCACCCAATGTGAGGCCTCCGTCTAACCTTTCTTCCCACCATCTACTTGCTTCCGGTGCAACATCACCTTGACCACGCCTTCAATTATCACCTGGACGCTGGTGACTCTGCTGGGCTCAGGTACAGGCCTCCGACGGAGCTCACGGCCTCCCCTGACCAATCAGGGCCCAGCCGACGGCGCCTTCCTCCGGCTCGCCACGGGACACGCACTGACTCGTGTCACGGGAGGGCTCCGGGACAGAGCTGGCCGCAGGCACTCAAACAACAGAGGGAGGGCTGTCTGTCCACCTTGCGTCTGTCCGTCTCCCTCCGGCGCCTCTCTCTCCCGCCGCAGCCAGCTCTCTGCGCAGGCAGCAGCACGCCCTCGTTTGCTCCCAGCCCCTCGCCCTGGCCCCCAGCATGCCGCGAGAGGGACTGTCCTCGTGGCCGCTAAGCCGGCGCCTGCCCCAGGCGTGTCACCGCCCCGAGCGCGGCGTGCTCCCAGGGGCCCTGGGGTTTCCAGCGGGGGCCCTGCCCGAGGCCCGCACGGCCGGATCCGCAGTCCCTCTAAGGCGCAGGACGTGCTGGAAGGGTTGGCTGGGCAGAGGTCTTCTGTGCGCCCCAAGCCCCCAACCAAAATATTTTTAAATACACATTTTTGAAAGAAAATTATTTATAAATACGTTGTGAGCATTGAAAAAAATTAGAAAAGAACAGACACTAAGTTATTAGTAATATGAGGCCTGACAATTAACTTCACAAACTTGTTCCAACACTGTCGCTAATCTTTTTTGACATCAGGAGGATTATTCATTATGAATTTGTACCCACTGGACGGTTAACCAAGTTTACTACTTGGAAGTGCTGAAAAGGCTGCGTGAAAAAGTTAGACGACCTGAGCTTTTCACCAACAATTCATGGCTCTTGCATCACAAGAATGCACCAGCTCACACGGCCCTGTCTGGGAGGGAGTCTTTAGCCAGGAAACACATAACTGTATTGGAACGCCCTCCCTACTCGCCTGATCTGGCCCCTAATGACTTCTTTCTTTACCCAAAGATAAGAAAGATTGAAAGGAAGATATTTGGATGACATTCAGGGCATCAAGGGTAATACGCGATGACTACTCCGATGGCCATTCCAGAAAAAGAATTCCAGAATTTCTTGGAAGGGTGGACTAGGCGCTGGCGTCGGTGCATAGCTTCTCAAGGGGGGGGGGGGTCCTTCAAAGGTGACCATAGGGATATTCAGCAATGAGGTGTGTGTAGCACTTTTTCTAGGATGAGTTCGTGCACTTCATTGTCTGACCTCGTATGTTGGGTCCCTCGGTGGCCGCAGTTTGTTTTTACTCTCACTAGCAGGTGGCCATCTGCAAAGAGGGACAGTCACATGTAACTGCTGTTTGGCAAGAAACCTAAAAAGCCCCACTGGTGATATTTCCCAGAAAGGAAGCGAAGGCTACAGGAGCAAAAGGAACAAGAGGGTGAGCGCTGGAGACGCCTTGCCGCGGAAACAAGAGACCGCCACCCAACGGGCTCAACAGGTCAAGAGGTCAGAAGTCTGGAAGGGTCTCCATGGGCTAAAGCCAAAGAGTCGGCAGCACAGGCTGAGTCCCCGTCACGCTGCCACCCCCCTGGTCCTCCATCGCCACTCACAGACCCCGTGAGGACCCCGGGCCCATCCTGATGCAGGGCCATCTCCCACTCAAGGCTATCTGTCCTCGGTCATACTTCAATCTCCAACCTTAGTCCCCCTGCCAGGGAGTCGAGCACATTCACAGGTTCTGGGGACTCGGGCATGGCTACCTCGGGGACTCCGATCCTGCCTTCTGCAGCCACAGTGGGGCGTTAAAATGCCAGCCTGGGACAGACAAGGTGCACGAGAGGAAGACACGACGGGTCAGCTGAGCACAAAGCGAGCACCTTTCGGTCCCTCCCAAAGCTTACCAACCACAGGGCAGAGTCCTGAAGGGCGAGCGTGCCTGCAGTGTCCACCGTCTCAGCCTGGAAGCGCGATGTCACGGCCGGGCATGATGGTCGGAGCCGAGCTAAGCCTGGCGCCGCAGAGGTGGCCCGGCCCCCGGGGTCTCTGTGCAGTCTGCCCTCACAAGGCCTGACACCCACAGTCATTTCCGTAAATTAAACTTATTAATCTGATGAAAACAGCACTTGTCCTGTATTTCAGGTACTCCCTGGAGTGCCATATTCCAGCAAACCATTTACTGGGGGTTCGTGGAAACGCACGTGGGTAACAGCACTGCAGGCAACGCAGACCCGGCTCACAACCACCCACCTGATCATCCTTGCAAACAAGCGCGGTGGAGCTAGCAGAGGCTGTTTCCCCATTTCATAGCCAGGAAAAGAGAGGCTCAGAGCTCAACCCTCATCTGTGCACACAAAGCAGATGCAGAACTCAGACTCAAATCCTACATTTCTGATCCTAGCTGCAGTTTTCTTTTCCAAAATACCACAGCGCTCCAAACACTCGGGCGACCCTGTGAGTGGGGCACCCACAGCTCAGCGATGCCCGGCAGGCTCACCTGCGGGTGGGGGACACAGGCCACACCCACAGGAGGCACGGGTCCAACACAGGCCCTCCTGTGACACTTGTTATTGGGTGAGTGAGCGGCTTGGACCCTGCAGTTGGAGACAGTCCCAGCCACTCCCCGGGCACAAGCTTGTCAGGAGCCATCCAGACTCTGCTAAACTCCGGCAGCAGCAAGGCCAGAAGCCACACAGTGCAGTGCAAGGACACCAGCCTAGCTCTTGACCCTGGGACTGTCACTTGCCCTCCTGAGGTCTCTTCTGTTTGTTAAACGGGCTGAGACAGTATCAGCTCCAGGAGGCTGCTGCGAGGGATGCATGAGACACTGCCGCGGGCTGTGGAGACGTCGGGGGGGGGGGGGCAAGGTCACCTCCACACAGCTAGTTTGAGTGGGGTTTCCTTTCTTGTACCCAAAATAATCTTGCAAAAAATAGTATGTGAGAGGCCTGAAAACAACTCTCAGCCAGACTTCTCAAGAAACGGGAGTGGTGTTTTTTTTTCAGAAGTGTTTGGGAGACAGCTGAGCACACAGAAGGCATTGATTCATAATTACCGATGAAACACCAGCGTCACTGAGCGCCTACTGTGTGCCAAGTCCTGTCCTGGGCGCTGGGAACACACAGGACAGGACAGGCCCCCGTCCCATGCAGGCCACCCTGCAGGGAGGCAGGCAGGCGTGACCGGCGGAGCCGGGCAGCAGTGTGGGCTGCGGAGAAGCAGGGACGAGCTCAGAAGCACAACCCGTCTGAATGAGCAGCAGGGAAAGGTCTCTGGGCAGCGGGATGGGAGCCACGTCTGAGGGAAGGCAGGGCCGTGCGCGTTCCAGAGGCCGGGGCAGAGGTACCAGGGGAAGGTGGGAAGGAAACGGCCCCCACGTGGCCACGAGCTGGTCTCTGGCAGAAAGGAAGCCGCAGCACGGTCTGTGGCTGTGACGTGGCCCTGAGCACAGCGAGCATGTCCTGCAGGCCGGCCGGGCCGCAGGCTGCCCGTCTGCTCAGCCCCCTGACGCCGGAAGATGGCACCGCCAGCACGGAAGAGCTCGGAGACAAATGGAAGACCGTGCTGTGTCTGGGGCCATTCGCCTGTGCTGGCATCCCAGCCCCACACCCCACCTGTGCCACATGGCAGAGCAGCCCCCGTGTCACCAGGTACCTGTGAAGACTGACGGAGCCCGCGGCTTGGAGCAGGGCCTGGCACACGTGAGCCCAGCATGCGCCCATCCCTTCTGTCACCGCCGCTACTGTCGTAGTTTCAGATCCAAGCCTTCCTCTCACCGCCCCTGACCTGGCTTTTGCTTTGTGACAGTGTGAGTGCATCTCGGTTTACTAATTTACACCAACTCACTGTGTACCCACACCTGGCACAGCCCCAGCACCCCCAAATGTGGGGTACAGAGCGGACTGCACCCCCCACCCCAGGATTTATAACCTTGTTTATGAGTCTGTGCAGCAACAGCTGTGTCACTATCCTCTCCTCAAACAAAACGTGGAAGGTAATGGGCCCTGCAGATGACATGAGATGCTGGCCAGTTGTGAAAACGGTGTCTGCAGGCCACTCGTAAACACACTGGGGCTCAACTCAGCAGCAGGGAGTCCGCCAGACCCGGTGGGGGTGGGGAGGGCAGAGGGGCAGGAAGGAAAGACCACCGTAGGGGCAGGCGTCTCTTTCTCCTCCCTCTTTTCGCAATGTATTAAAAAAGTATCAAGTGTTAAAATTAAATACTCAGTAAAGTATTAAAATTTTGTTCTCGCAAGTCCCTTGAAATTTTTGCTGAATTTATTCCGTTATGTTGTGTCCTTGGTTGGTTCTATAAATATTTCCTAAATCGCTGGTGTCGGCGTAGGGGAAAACTACAGGTCCTGCACAGCAATTCCCTTACCAGTCACCTTAACGAATCCTATTGTTTCCAACAGGCATTGGTTACTTAGGTTTTCCAAAAACAAGTGAAATTACTGGCAAATGGTGACGATTGTACCCCCCATCTGACTCTCTTTCACGTTTAATCGTGTTATTTACAAATTCCTGAGCAATGGTAAATAACAGTAAGGACTGCGGGCTTTCTGGTCTCGTTCCAGATTTGGGGGGAAGCTTGTGGTGCTACACCACCAACGGTGATGCTGGCCTCAGGGCAAGAGAGGGCATTAGCAGGTTGTTCTAAAAATCAGGAAAACATATTTTAATTTAATCAGATGTCTTATCGGCCTCCATAAAACAAATCATAGGATTTTTCTCATTCACCCATATTTATTAAGAATAAACCAAAGTATTGGGTTTTCTAAGATTGAACCATCCCTGCATTCCTGGAGATCCCACTGTGTCCGGACTCGCCATGTAATCAGCTACTTGTCCATTTCTCTCCTCTACAAGCTTTTTCAGACCACTGGCTGTGACTGATTCGTGCCTGATCCCAGCACACAGCTGACAATCGATAATGGCCACTGAACAAATGAATGAATAAATAACTAAATAGCAAGGGCGCTGGACCTCCTGAACCAAGCCTTTGCTCCCCTGTGCGGGTTACAACACTCAGAGGCCTTGTGCCTGTCCAGGTGCGTCCGTGTGTCTAACGAACATGTGGTTTCACAGGCCCCACTACCAGCAGCAGGACCCTGGTCCCCCATTCTCCACGGAGAACCATTCCCAAAAATTCCCTGTGGTTTCGTGGGACCATCCCTGTTGCCCTCCCTGGTCTCCCCAACCCAAGGGGGGCTGCATCCCTGGCCTGACGCGTGTGCACACCGATCGCCTGGCCAATGGGCACAGGACCCCGCCGGGACAAGGCATGTCCCAGAATGTCTTACAGACGCTCTTCGGAAAGTATCACAAACAGTGAACATAAACCATGTTTGTCGGGGGGTACTGCTCACCTTCGTGCCACAATGTGCTGAGACGATGTGAGAAGGAAGCAAGGCAGAGACGAACACGGCAAAGAGGGGGACAGACCTGTCACATCATTTGAACCCCTGGACTCAGCTTTTCCTGAAGCCAATTACCCCCGGGTTTGCCGATTACAGAAGCCAATAAGTTACCCTTGTTTCTGTTTATAATAGTTTAAGATCAATTCTATCATTTACAATGAAAAAAATTTGCCCAATTCATGCGTTGCTTTGTTTTCCTGTTAATATGCTTTTACATTCCTACATAAAGGTTGAAAAAAAAATTTTAAGGAAGGCAACCCTAATTAGTGAATGTTAAAAAAAAAAATCAACTGCCTGCTTTTAATTAATGGCAAGATGGGCTGAAAGTCTCCCTCAGTGAATTCTGATTTCAGATTGAAATTCCCAGGACAGTTAGAGAGGCGCTTGTTGAACGGCAGAAAGCAGTGGGATTGAGAACCTCCGAGACACGGCCCATCAGGCGAAACCAGGCCCCGCAGAACTTTCTGACGTACAACCCGGCCCATTCACGGAAGCTCTCGAGGCCTCGCTCCTGACGCGATTCGAAGTAAAACTGCCTGGTGTGATTTACAAACACAAAAATGAATCAATCACGGTGTGACAGCAGGAGAACGACCACCGCGCACGTGGCCCAATCTCCGGGTGGGTTTCCGGGGACGTCGGGATTCTCAGAGGTGGCGCCCCGGCGGGAATCGGGCTGCACCCACCTCCTCAAGCAGGCTGGGCTCCCCTCCAGCTCGAGTTACAAGAGACCAAATCCTGGGATCCGGTCGTGATTATTCTCTGGAGAGCTACTTAAGAGCTGCTTCAGGGTTTGAAATCCCTCATTCAGACATAATCTTGAAATAAAAGACCACATTCAGATGAAACATGCATTACGGCTTCCTCTCTGGGGTCTTCAGGACTGAGAGGATACAAAGAAGGCGCTGGAGGAAGGCAAAGAAAAGCACGGGAAAAAGGGAAAAGGAGAGAGAAAGAGGGGAGAAGGGGAGAGAAATCTGGGGGTCGCCCTGGGAGTGTGGCCCTGTCCTCGCAGCCTCACATGGCCCCTTGGGAGGAAGTAATCTGGGGCCCATTCTGCAGGCGAAGAAACTGAGGCCGCGACACAGTGACTTGCCCAACTTCACACAGCGCGGGTTCCGGCTCAGATACGAAAACGGGCTCCAAGCTGCGTGGCTTCTACTCTGCTCCTTCCGGGGAGAATGCGGGACCTGGTTCTAGGATCAGAGAATTCGACTGGAGACAACATAGCCTCGTCGTCCAAGAAACAGAGATGGAGGGAGGGGGAGGGGCTGATTTAAGCGCCCAAGTGGCAGTCCCACAGAACCACACGTGACAAACCAGGCCTCTCCCCTCCCCCCTTCCCGCCTCCCCGCACCCCTTCCCACCCCCACCCCAGTTCTGCCTCGCGCCTTTCCTCAAGCACGTGACCAGGACCTGTTAGTATCACAAGCGGATCCGTGTGTATGGATCAGACACGGGGTCTCCTGGTTGGTGAGTGAACACCTGAGGGTCCTCCCACCGTCCCGAGGATGCTCACTGGGGACAAACGGGACATTTCGCTGTGACTGGCTTTTCTGCCCTGTTGTAGCTGTTTATATCCAGCTCCTTTTGCTGCTGCTGCGACACATCTGGGGGGCACTGGCCCCGTGCAGCGGTGAAGTCTGCAAGGGGGACATCAAAAGGGGGGCACAGTCCCAGCGAGCGCACAGGGTACTTTCAGAAATGGGATTCACCCAGAGGTCACGGCCCCGCAGCCGGCTGGCGGTGTCCAGCCCACAGGTGGGTCTGTGTGTCTGGTTGTGTTGGTCCACTCGCTGCTTTTAAGGAATTTTGTTCTGCGGCCAACATTAAAAACCGGATTTCACATTCAAACCTGACATCCAGTCCTCTCACCAACTGGAAGCCCTGTGGCCCTGGTGTCCGCTGGCCCCGGGGTGGCCGCCCTTCGGACGGCCGCTGCCCCCAGCTCCTCCCACCTTGTCCGTGTCCGTTTCACTCACCCGTGGAATCCTGAGGGCCTCCCTGACCACTCAGCTTCGGCGCTTAGATGGACGCAGGCTGCACAGGCAGTCGTTGGACTTGTCCCCAGAACATCCCCAATAAGGAGACATTTCAGCCAACGCGATGACAACTGTCACAGAAGGCAGAGCACACGAGACCAACACGAAGGGGGGAGATGGGAAAACCCAGGAGTTGGGTCCACTTCGATTTCTGCTCTAGGGTGCCTGCTTTTTGTTTAGAAAACATGTTCACTTTTATCATCCATCTATTCCTCTCCACAATCCTGCAAGGAAACGGCTCATCTCAGACAAACAAGCTGCATCTGGGTGATGTTAAGTCCATCACCCAGCCATCGTGCCACTGGTAAGTGACAAACCCAGGCTTGGAGCCCAGTCCCGTCCAGCTACAAACATAAAGAAAGAACAGTCTGGAATCCCAGGAGGCATGTTTCCACCTCAGGGCCTTTGCACTTACTGTTGCCTCTGTTTGCAAACTCTGCAGCCCAGGTCTTCACAACGTCACTCACATCAGCTGTACACAGGCTTCCCTGATCACCTAATTTAAAGTGACGCAGGTGTGTCCGTGCATCCCAATGACTCTCTAAGTCCCTGCTACTCAAAGTGAGGTCCGGGGACCAGCAGCGTCAGCGCCACCTGGGAAGCTAGAAACGCATGCTCTCAGGTCCCTCCCTGACTCTGGGCTCAGTCGGCAGGGTCACAACACCCAGGGAACTCGTGCGCATTTAGAGCTTGCGAGCGCGGCTTCACAGCAGCCCCGCCCAGCGGAAGGGAAACGGGAATCGCAAGTATAGGTCAAACTTGTCGAGCAGACACATTAAAAAGGCAACAAGAAGACTGTTGGTTTGCTGTCACCTCTCCCCCTAAGTCATCAATCCCAGAACATGCGTGTCACCGGGCTCACTCAGCACTTTACCCCCAGTACCTGGAGCAGCGCCGGACACTGACAGATATTAACAAATGCCTGCTGACTGCAAGCACGTCGGAAGGCAGAGGCCTTCCCAGAGCTTCCTGTGTGGCCGCGTGGGACGGGCACGGCCTGGCCGGCCCAGCTGAGCTGCCAGGGCGAGCTGTTCACCTCCAGGTGTGCCGGTGTCACTCACAGCCCCACTGGGACACTCCGTGGGCTCACACCCCTGGAACCGCCCCCCACAGACGTCAGTGCTGCCTCCTCCCGGGCTGACTCCAGGCACGCAGGCCCAGAAGCCCTGCCGACCGCGTCCCTCCAGCTGATGCCTCGCCTGAGTTATTCTCCCCACGCCGATGCAATGCACGTGCTCACGGTGGGCAGCAGAGAGAACTCGAGGCCATGGAGGGTCCCTTCCCACCGTCTCCAGAAAGCCTCGTGGCCCCAGTCTCTGTCACCCTGATGGGCTCTGCATGGTGGCCACAGGGTCCCTGCCTTCCCGGAGCTGGAGGCCTGTGCCCACAAGGCTCATGCTGAACGGTGGTGCCCTGTGGCTCTGCCCTTTTATTTGGGGGGGGGGGTGCCCCGGCCCCGTTAACCACTGGCCTGCGTCAATCACAGATTGAGGTTGGCTTCTCTGGAGCCCCAACATGCACGACCTAATCCATGAGCATATCTTGCCCCGAAAATCTGACGCACGTGTTCTAATCACAAATGTGTTTTATTTTTATTTTATTTTATTTTTTTGAGGGCCAGTGCAGTGTCACTGGCCCTCCTATGTGGGACCCGAACCGGGGCCGCCAGCTTCCCAAGCCAGCGCTTAACCACTGCGCCACTCGGCCGGCCCACAAATGTGTTTTAAATCGCATTAAATCAACAGCTAGGAGAAAGCAAACCCCGGATTCAGGCGTAACCGGAGTGACATTGGGGAGATGAGCTGCTAGGCTAGCAGCCAGAGAGCGAGTGACGGCTGGGGCAGCCCCTCTGCCAGAAACATGCACACCAGAAACACACGCACAATCAGTGGGCTACCGGGCAGCACACCGAAAAGAAAAAGGAAACAACTGGGCCGGCCGAGGGGCGCGGCGGGTAAGCGCTGGCCTGGGAAGACAGCGGCCCCGGTTCGGGTCCCACATGTGAGGGCCAGGGAGACTGCCTTCAAAAACAAAAAAAAAAGAAAAAGAGAGCTACCAAATGGGGGTCAGAACCATCAGCTCGCCTGTGGCTGCCAATCAGGCAAACAGTAGAGCAGGGTTCCTGAGCAGGCGGGCTGTGTGCGGGAGCGAGTGTGGCCAGCTAAGGACAGAGGTCGCCCCTGCAGCCGGAGTCCACCAGGGGCCAAGGGGGACGGCTTCCGTCCCTGGGCTGAACCGGTGTCACTTCCTCTGCACAGCCGTGAGGATGGCGTGCCCCCCACTCCCTGAAAGGCTGGGGAAGTGGGACAGCACGGCGGTCCTGTGGGGTGGTGAGTTTCTGGGCGCCCTCTCAACAGTCAGGTGTGGGTGTCTGGGAACCCCCTACTTCACTAGCTTCTTCCCAGCACTGCCAATCGCACCACCAGGCGCCACAGGGCCCGACCCTGGGCAAGAGGCCGGGCCAGGGGCGAGGGCACAGCCGCGTCACACGGGCCTCTCAGTGGGGGCTGAGGGGATGCAGTCCCGCCCACGCCACCTCCATGTGCCAGGTCTACAGGCAGCTACCGAACACTGACACCACACCCCAGATTCTGTGAGTCGTGGCTGGGGTGCTGGGCCGGCTCCCACAGGCAAGTCCGACGGCGAGGCCGCTTTACGCGCCTCCTGCTCCAGCCTCCGTGGACGAGACACAGGAGAAGTGGGCATCTGGCCTCCCCGCAGTGGGAAGTCTGCCGACACACATGCCACCACATACGCTTTGTCAACTTTAAGTCACCTGGATCACACCCCCCCCATCTGGTTCCAGCTGCTGCAAAGCTACCCCAACACCGACAGGAAAGATCTGGTCTCTATGCTGTCCCCAAAGGGCACTTGACACGTCTCACAGACACAGCTTTAAATTCCGAAGTGGGGGGAAAGCCAGTTGCCCCACAGAGAAGCCGAAGGTTCCCACCTCCAGCGACCCACTGGCCTCCCCAGGCCTCCCCCTCTCTCCCTTTTGCTGTTGTTGCATTAATCATCCTAACACCTTTTTAATTATAATTGCAGACTGGAAGCCATGGCTTGTGATGTTCTAAATACTGATTTTCCAGTTAAATTAGGCATTGGCTGTTTTATGTTTTGATAAGAAGGGGCTGTTTGAAGCCTCTAAAAATATTGCAATTAGTTGTCTCCGTTGAAACAGACACGACGCGAACAGACACACGGCTGCTGGGGTTTGCTGGGCTGGAATATTTGTGCCTAAGCGTGCTTCTCTCCAGGCCCACAGCATACTGTTTTTAAAGTGTGTGTGTGGGGGGGGGGGGAGAATCAATCACAATACACACATTTATTCTATATTTTCCGAAGTTATTTCTAAAAGTTTCCCAGGCTCTGATTTAAACTTAGCAAGCCCATCTCTTCAACAGGAAAGCAGCTTGTCAGGAAATAATCCTTATTTTACCTATTGGCTCTGTTAAGATGATAACATCACTTTAACTGACAACGCCTGTGTTTCTGCCTGACAATTGCAATTAATTACCGAGACGCAGCAGAGTGGGGCCAGCCGCCCGGGTCTGTTTGCCGGGGGGGAGAGACAACAGGAGGCGAGCGAAAGGCCAGGAGGTTAGCGTTCGGGCACCGGTGTCGTTTTCAATGTGGTGGCCGCCGCCGAGACGTGCGCTCCCGCGCCCCGCGCCCCGCGCCCCGGCCCGCACGTGGGCGGGGAGCTCGCCCGGGGCAGCGCCCATCGGCTGCGAAAGGCACAGGTGCGGGGCCCGGCGCCTCCCGGGGCGCCCAGCGTCGGGGCTCGCCGGCCAAAGGGGGGCGCAAAGTTCCGGGGACCGGGCCCCCCCACCCCGGCCTCCCCAGAAAGCCCCAACTCGCCCGCAGCGTCGCCTTCGCTGCCGGTCCCCGTTCCTTCGGCTCCAACCTGAAAGCACTTCAAGTTGGATGCGAGCCACGCAGATGCGTCCCCGGGCGGCCTGGGGGGTTCCCGCGGCGTCCCCGGCGCGCACGGCCCCGCATCCCGGGCCCCCCGCGCCCCGCGCCCCGGGCCCCCCGCGGCCGCCCCGCGCCCCGCCCTACCTGTACCAGTCCAGCCCCTTGTCGTAGTTCCTGTCGAAGAAGTGCGGCTCCACGCCCACGGCCCGCACGGCCGGGTGCGCGCGGAGGGCCTCCAGCAGCGCGCGGGTGCCCCCCTTCTTCACCCCGATGATGAGCGCCTGGGGCAGCCGCCTCTCGCCGTAGTCCGCGGTGCTGGCCGCGCCGCCCCTGTCGCCGCCCGCCGGGGCCGCCGGCTCGTCGTCGGGGGCGCCGGGCTCCCGCGCCGCGGCCGTGCCGCCGGGGGCCCGCGGGGCGCGGGGCGCGGAGGGCGGCGGGCTCGGCGGCTCCTGCAGCGCCAGCGGGAAGGGCAGGGCGCCCGGGCCGCCCAGGAGGCTGTAGCACAGGTAGGTGAGCGACAGCGACAGCGAGCACACGAACAGCAGCGTGCGCGCCGGCGGCCGCTTAGCGGGGGCGCCGGGCGGGGGCGCGGGGCGCGCGGGGCGCGGGGCCATCGCGGCTCCCGGCTCCCCCCCGGCGCGGCGCGGACATGGCTCCAGCCGCCCCCGCCCGGCCCCGGCCGCCGTCCCGCCGCGCCGGGGGAGCCGCGCCGCATGGCGCCCTGCGCGCTCGGCCCGCGGGGTCCGGGCGGCCGCCCGGCAGCGCCTCCGGGGCCGGGGCCGAGGGGCGCGGAGCCGCCGGCCGCACCCGCGCCGCCCGCAGCGCCCCCGCCGCCAGCCTCCGCGCGCGCCGGCGCCCGACTTGCTTCCCCGCCGCTAACTTTCCGCCGCGCGCGCGCCCCGCGCCCGCCGAGCCGAGGGGGGAGTGCGCCCCGCGCGCGCCTGCGGAGCCCGCGCGGGGCCGGGCGCCGGGGGAGCGGGGATCGCGCCCCCGCCCGGCCCCGCGGCGCCCCCGCCGCGCCCCCATGCCGCCCGCGGCGGCCCGGCCCCTTCCCCGGGGACGCGGGCAAACTCGGCGGGCCCGGGAGGCGCCTCTCCGCAGCGGCCCCGATGGGCGGGGCCTGGACACGGGCCCGGGCCCCCAGCGGACCCCAGGCCGCCCCGCGATGCCCACCTGCGTCCCTGGGGGACGCTGCCATCCCGGGAATTCAGACTCCCCCGGACTGAGGCAGGCTCGGACCGTCACCGCACTAGACACCTAATAAGCAGAGACAGGCTGGGTTTCAGGGGGTCTGTGCATCGCTTCACTGGATTTGTTTTAAGTGTATTTTCTTTATTTTCTTTGCAGGGAGATTTCCATCCCTTGCCTCCCTCTCCTGGGGAATGGCAAACATCAGAAGGCAGACTCAAACTAGACTCTGCTTCCCGTTGCCTTTCGCTGGGGGACGTCGGGGAACGGGAGGCGGCAGGGCGGGGGGGGGGCGCAGACCGAGCCACCGAGGCACCCCGGCGAAGTCTGCTTCTGGGGCGCCGGCCCTGCGCCCACACCCCTCAGCAGTGTCTCCAGGGCAGCTGGGCCCCAGCCAGTCCCACTTACCTGGGGGCCAGGCAGGCTGCCGGGCTTGGCACCTCCCATGTTATTTGCTCACGTAATAGAAACAACAGTTGAAAAAAAAAAAGGTATATAATGTCTAAATATTAACTAGATACCTAGAGCCGAAGAGGAAAAAATGTTAATCAAATAAGATAAAGAACAGGGACTCTCCCTGACTGAACAAAAGCTCACTGCTGCTCTCAGCTGGACACGCGTCTCCTTCGTTGCAGCTGTAGTTCGGATAAAGATTATTCCTTTATAATATATTTTTATGGCACACCGGAGACCTCTGAAATGCAGAGGCTGGTGTCCTGTAAATCATCCTGTGTAACTAGGGGTGCTTTCTCAAACACCACGCGGCTGCATTGCTGTAATGTTAACGGGAAGGGGCCAGCGGGGCCGAGGGGAGCAGGTGTGTGGCCAGCCAGGCGGCCCAGGCTGCCGCCCACACGGCCACTGCCAGTCCCCGCCACCCGGCCTGTGGCCCCGGCCCCTGACACCCAGCCTGAGGCCCAGCACCTCCGCAGTGCCGTCCTAGTGCCCATGCCTCTCACCCACCCCCTCGCCCACCTTCTCAGCCATCTGAAAACCAGCTCTCTCTGCAGTTTTGCTCAAGATGTGCTTCTGAACCTGGAGACGTTCTGATAAAATGGTGTTAAGATCTAACCCGGGGGTGGCCAACTGGCGGTGAGCTGAGAGCTGAGTGTGGCCAGCACAGGGACATGACATTTAAACTGGGCGCCACACTTTAAAACAGGACTTTCCCCGAAGCGTCTGGAAAGGAGGTTACTACGGAGATAGCAGACCCGGCCCCAGGGCCCCTCGGCCTGAGCTGAGAAGTCCCCGTGAGGTGGGGCCTGTGTGTGCCCGACCCCTCACCGTGCCCCCAGCTTGCCCCACACAGTTATGCTGCCTGCCTGGAAGCTGCTGATGAGGAAACTCCCAGCATCCCTTTTCCCTCATCCGCAACAGTCACACCTCCACACGAGGCTCCTGAAGGAACTGGAGCCCTGTGGTGAAATGTCAGCCCCACACGATGGGGACAAGGCGATCCTGTGGACAGGAGCTTTGGCACTGAGACTGGTGCCTGTTTTTTTTTTCCCTACTCTTGATCCAGGCTTTTCCTGGGAGTGGGTCCTTGAGACTCCTGGGATGAGATGGACGGGCTGTGGATGTAAGGAGAACTCAACTTCAGCAACCCCAGCAGTCTGGGAACCAGACACGGTATTTTTTGTTTCCACAGCTCACACCCTCGCCCATTCAGGCCTCCCAGGTTTTCAGAGTTTCCTCTGACAGGTGTCCAGGCTGCTGGCGAGCCTCCTCGGCACGCGTCTGAGGAGTGGCTGTACCAGCGCCCTGGGTGACCCAGAAACCCCGTCACCGCCTAACTCACAACCCAGCCGCTCCCCCTGCCCGCGGGGTCCCCTCCCTTCCAGCCTCATGGCCCGGCCGGCCCCGTCCACGCTGTCCAAACGCTCGCTGCTTTCCTGTTTGCCCCTCGGATGATTAATGGGTGAGTTAGAACAAAGCTGTCATCTGCTCGCTAAGTGGCTTTTACACAAGTCATCTCACCTCCCTGCGTCTCATTCTCTGCACATATAAATTATGGATAAGACTCACCTCAAATTGTTTTTGCACAGAACGAAACTGACTGAGATGGCATGCAGACGTACTGGGGCCTGCCCGACATGTGGGCGCCCCACCAACCACCGTCTACAGCGGCACCTGGCTCGGGCCACACCTGCTCCCGGGAAAACCTCCTGGCTGAGCCCCCAGTGGGCGCTGAAGGTCGCTCTCCTAAGCCATTCAGTAGCATTTGTCCCAACAAGTTTAATGCCTTCTGTTGTGTTTTTCAAGCAACAGAAACTAACTCTGGCTAACTTCAGTTTTGTTTGTTTTTACTAAAGAAACTTTCTTGAAGGAGGCATGATAACTCCCATGCCTGAAGAGAATTTTTAAAAAGTCAACCAACAAAAAGCTGCAGTGGGCTCTGGGCACAGACAGCACGCCTCCCTGTAGAGTTGTCATTCCCGCCAATCCCGAACAGTCTCGGCTCTCCGGCGCCCCTTCAAGTCCTGTGTGACAGTGGCCAGGAGCCTCGGGCAGATGGGAGGTCTCTCCTCCAGGCACCAGGGTTCACCAGGGAGAGTGTGTTCTTCCCCGCTGGCAATTGCACGAGAGGCTGGACTGGGCCTTGGAGCCGCCATCCCAGTCCCCACACCGAGCAGGAAAATACAGACCAGCCCCTGATGACAGGCAGCTGACAAGACATGCACCTGGTTGCTCTCAGCGCCTGAGACCTGAGGGGGTAGCTGTGAATACAGCACAACCCCGACTATCCAATGATGAAAACACACATATTACTAATTTCCTCTGCTTTGACCAAATAGAATTCCCTTTCACAGAGGTGGGTGAATGACAGAAGTCTACACTGTCCCAGCTGCCTAGACAGAACCTTTGTCTTGTGGACATTTTTTTTTTTTTGAGGGCAGTGTCACTGGCCCTCATATGTGGGACCCGAACCGGGGCCGCTGGCTTCCCAAGCCAGCGCTTAACCATCATGCCACTCGGCCGGTCCAACCTTTGTCTTATATGTATTTCCCCAAATATATTCCCGCATTTTGTCTTTCAATAACAAGGCGAATCTATAGAAACCTGTAGGTAAAGCTCCAGACGAATCCAACATGGTGCAAAGCGGACATGACAAACTCGCAAAAGGAGAAAAGATTAAAGACTCCCAAGTCGTGACCATGTAGGAGCTTGCGTTGACCGCCACATAGAAATCAGGAAACCCTCAGAGCTGGACGCACTCCATGGCAAAACCTGGTGGATGGAATTAAGCAATACTTAGACAGCTTAGATCTTCAATATACTTATCCAAAAAGATGAAAAACGAAAGACAAATGAGCTACATGTGTAACTCAAGATATTAGAGAAAGGGCAAGAAAGTCAAGTCAGGAAGAAAGGAAGTGATAGTGGTTAATGCCAAGCCTCTGTTTTATTTGTTTGCTGTTTATTTTGCTATGGACTGAGCTGTGTCTCCCCAAGATTCATGTTGAGCCCCTAACTCCCAAGGTGCCCATATCTGGAGACAGGGTCTTTAGGACATGACTGAGGGTAATGAGGTCCTAATGGAACCCAAGCGGCTAGGACAGTGGCCCCGTAAGAAGTTGAAGAGATCTCTCTCCCTGTTTCTTCACACAGCTGCACCCCCCACCCCTCTGTCATCTGAGGACACAGTGACAAGGGGACCTTCTCCAAGCCACTGGGAGCCGTCAACCGTGCCCGACCACGCTGGCACCCTGGTCTGACTTGGCCCCCAGAACCGCGAGAAATTCCTGACTGTGGTGCTGTAATGGTGATTCTCTGCATCTCTCAGGTATTAACTGGGATTGTCAGGGAAGGAAGATGTACCCCTTTTCCTCCGTTTGTTTGTTTATTCAGTTGCTTATTTATAAGAGTATGGACTCATGGCTATTTATTTACTCTTTGATCCACAGAAGCAGCATAATCCTATACTATTACAATTATTTTGTTGCTGAAAATGTTCCAAATTGGTCATTGGGAGTTCCTTCCTATTGATGCTGTGTCCTTTTGACTCGCTCCCATCTTTTAATTGATTACTTCTCCTGGCCACTTAGAGATGCCCCACGCCCACTCTGCCCACCCCGGGCCTAGCGCCAAAACCTGGGAGTCCTGGTTCCTTTCACCAGAGACAGACGTTTAGAAAGCAGGAAGGGTGCCCCACCAAGCACGCCCGGCTGCCTGGGCTCTCAGTGGGCAGACCTACGAAACCACGTGTTTCCCCAGCATATGTGCAGGTGAGCAGTAACCTGTGTATTCACACAGATACACATATAAGTGAACGCGAGTCCACTCTGAGTCTCCGGGTCTAACTCAGCACCGGAGGGCTCATCCTCGCCCCCCACCCCGGCTCAGCTGTAGCTTCTCTCCCCGACAGTGTGCCTGGCCCCCAATGTCCACAGTTTATTGATTTACTTGTTTAACCCGAATAAACACAGAAAGCGATATCAGAATTGCTAGCCTGTATCCCCCTAACTCACTGTTTCTTTCCTCCCTTGAACTGAATTATTGGTTCCACATATATGACAAAGACCTCAGCATTGTTTTAGGTGTTTAAGTATCAGTTTAGTCTGTTGTCTCCCCCCTGTAAAAATTAAAATTCCTCAGACAGCTCCTAAATTTAAAATACAACAGAGAACCGTGTAATTCTTCTCCACAATGGAAGAGGGCCAAGAACACCCAACATAAGAACAAAATAAAAGTGAGTATTCACACCACCCTACAGCAAACACACATACACACACTCACACACACACGTATAGTTATAATAATGAGAACAATGGCCCAGGGGGTGGTAAACGAATCAAAGGAGGAAAAGAGAAAACTCACAAACAGAAAACTGACTTTTACCAAAGAAGCATTACGAGTCAGTGGGAGAAAGAGCGGCCTATTTAATAAATCATAGCCTGTCCACAGGCAAGGGAAAACCCAGATTCCACTCACACCGCACACAAAACAAAGTGCGGCAGATCAAAGACCCAAGTATGAAAAGAACTGTTTAAATTTTATAAGAAAACACGGGAGATTATCTCTGGCATTTTGGTTGGAAAGAATGTCATAAACAAAACGCGAAAGCACATATCATAAAGAAAAAGATTCATAAATTTGCCTGTATTTTAAATTTCTTTGAATCAGAGATGCCATAAAGAGAAAGGAAAAACAAAGTAGCCTGGGAAAACGAGTTAAAATTCAGAATATATATTAGAAATTCCCACAAACAATTTGAAAATCATTAGAAAAAATGAAAAGGATAGAAAGAGGCAATTCATAAGGGAGAAAGTCTGAATGGCAGATACTCATAATATTCAGCCTCACTAGTCATCAGAAGAGTGAAAATTAAATAGTTAAAATTGCATGTCATGCCATGAGGCTGGCAAAAATTAATGCCGTATTGCCCCAAATTTTAGCAGGAGCGTGTGGGAGGAGGATGTCCCATGTCACCGACTGGAGCGAGAATCAGGACGGCTGCATGGGGGGCGACGGCGCAGGTACGAGTGTCGTCACGTCCCAGCCCCACTGCCAGTGTGCCCGCCAGAAAGGCCTGTTACACACAGGAGTGGGCGCTGTGCCCGGGCAGCACAGAGGGGACAGCCAGCTCGCTGTGGTCATTCCCGCACTGGACTGGCACACGCGGTCGAAGATGACCGACTCGGACACAAACAAGACTGACACAAATACGAAAAGAGTGCTTCTCTGACCCCCTTACAGGTGGCTGGGCAGGTGTGTGTCCTGCACACAGGGCAGGGCCTCCCGTCCGACCGGGGCAGGCACACCTGCTGCTCCAAAGTTTCAGCGGAAACACGCGGCACTCCCACCGGCTCCGACCGGCTGGAACAGGCCGCCGCCAGCTCCCTGCAGATCCCTGGAGCGGCCCCGCTGTGCACCACAGAAGGTGAACCCCGGATGTGGGCAGAGGACGCACGGTTCTACCCACACTGTCCCGACCAAGAATGTCACGTTGTTCCACTCAGATGCCATCGATAAAGGAATAGCAACTCCGCCCGTGTCAGTCAGCATTCTCCAGGAACAGGCAGATGATGGGTGGATGGACGGACGGACGGAGAGTAAGGGACTGGCTCAGTCGGTTACGGAGCCTGGAACTCCCCACAGCAGCGTGAGCTGACGGGCTGCACACCCAGGCGAGCCCGTGGTGCCGCTCCAGGCTGGGTCCGAGGGCCTGAGGCCCAGGAGCGCCCACGTTTCAAGTCCAAAGGCAGGAAAATGGCCCCTTCCGGAGGGAGGCGGCCGTTGTGCTCAGGCCGCCACATGACTGGACGAGGCCCAGTGAGGGCAGCTGACTGCCTCACTCAGGTACGGATTCAGACGCTCCCTTCACCCAGACACCCGCAGACACAGCCAGACCATGTGTGGCTGGCTGTCTGGGCACCTCGTGGCCCACTCAAGTGGACACATAGAAGGAACCATCGCCACCTCCCACAGAAAACAAAGCGTCCAGCATTCACGCTCAGCCCCTCTCAGCCTTTCCCCCTCCTGACCCCTCATATCAGCTTTGGAACTGAACCCTTGTTTTAGCTACATGTCTCCTGAATTTATGTTTCCAGCCTGTGTCGGCAGAATCACTCATCCGCAGAGCATGCTGTGGCCCATTCCAGCCCTTTCACATGCCCAAAACGCGGGTATTTTGACTTGACTGGTTTTCTGGAATACATCTTGCCCCAGGGTTTGAGCTTCTAACTGGGACCAGAACTTGGCAGGGCTGCCAATTAAGCAGCGTGTTTTCACATAAAAGACATGAGTCGGTGGTTTTTCTGGACACCAAGGACTCTCAAACCGTGATTAGATCAAAACAAGCAAACAAACAAAGAACACTTTTCACAACAGCAGAAAAATGTGCAGAAGTACAATTCTGCCTTCGAGGAGATAACACAAGTATAACATACATTCCTTTTCTGTTATTTGGTTTACAAAACATGAATGCATAGTAAACTTAGCAACGAATAAGCCCAAGAATACAGCTACAATTGGAAGCCCCTCTGTTAACCAGCAGTGAACTCTCAGCCTCTCTGAGCCGTAACGAAGGCTCCATCTCACGGTCCCAGGACTCCGAGTGCTGTGTTCACGGCCGCCCTGGCCTCACGTGGCTGCCCAGGCTGCACCATATCTGCCAGGCTCATGCTTTGTGCTCAGATATTTTTTTTTTTGAGGGCAGTGTCACTGGCCCTCACATGTGGGACCCGAACCGGGGCTGCTGGCTTCCCAAGCCAGTGCTTAACCACGGCGCCACTCAGCCGGCCCTATGCTCAGATATTTTACAGATATTCTCGGCCCCATCACATCTGATAAGTGGAAAAGCAGCAAGGATATTGAAAAAGTTACTGAGCAAGGGTACATGATTAAAAAGGAAAAAAAGAGATTCCTGGAAGTAAGAGGCCAGGGAATGTGGGGGGGACGCACAGAGGCCGCACGGACCGCGGGAGAGCGGGAGTGTCTGCGGGAAGGACGGGCGGTGAGGTGGGAGGGAGCCGTCAGGAACCGGGCAAAGGATGGGGCCGCTGGGGTCCCACCAGGGCTGAGGCATATCAGGGCTAGCACAGCACCAAGATCCTGGGCCGAGCAGCACACAGACCTCAAACCGCAGAAGAACGAAGGACGATACCGTCGAAGGCTACGGCGGGAGGGCCACGCGCCCGCCGCCCGCACGGGCTCCCAGGGAAGACGGAAGTTACCTATTTGGGGAAGACAGATCTGCTAGAAAATGTATATATGTAAGAGGGAGAAGAATACGCCTGCTTTTTAAGCTTCAAAGAAATTGGCTCATGTTCCTGTTGGGCAGAAATGCAGGGGGAGCCACCAGTTTAAATGTGTCTCAGTTATTTGGACTTCAAAACATGCGGATTTGCAAATATCCTTCAGAACCTAATCTTCCCCAAAGCACGGACTTGCCCTAAGTAACAACTGTCAACAGTCTGATAGGCACTGGTCTTCTTTTTTCTGATATAAATAAAATTGGATTATACTATAAATAGCATTATTTACCACATTCATTCTGTCGCAAAGATTTAGGAGGCTTTCTTATCAGTACGAATAGATCTAGCTATTTCTTTTTAATAAGCGTGGAGTATTACATAGAAATCCATCTACCAGAAGATATTAGACAATTCCACTGATGGGCATTCAGGCTATTTTCAATTTGGGAGCAAATGTACATGTATATATGTATATCCACAGTTATGTTTAATTTTTTACTTTGAAAAAACATTAAATTAACGTAACATTTACCAGATGAATTCCCAGAACTCCCAAATTCCTTTCACAAGATTCACTGTTAACTTCCTGCCACGTTTGTTTTCTCATTCTCTCCTCTCTCTCTCCCTGATTTCGGAGCACCTTGCACATGATCCTGATTTTTCCTCTTATATTTTGTTGTATGTTTTCTAAAAACCAGGATATTTCTTTATGTAACCACAGGACGCTCACCAATTTCAGGAACTTCCCCACGGATATAACACTTTCCTCCCCTTCGCAGCTTACTTCCAATGTTGTCATTTCTCCCAGCAACGCCTTTTCCAGCGTTTTCCACACCAGGATCACGCTCTGCATTTACCTGTTGTGGCTCTTTAACCTCCGTTAACCTGGAAACAGTCCTGAGCCTCACGCTTTTTTTGTAATTAGACATTTTTGTAAAACATGGCAGGTTGCTTCATAGAATGTCCCTCAGCTGGGGGTGGCCTGCCATTTCCTCAGGATTAAAACCCCGCTTCACACGCCCGGCCAGAATCCTGTCACGTGACGCGGTGTCCTCGCAAACTCCCATGGAGGCCACTGGCCCCTCGCTGGTGTCTCACTTTCCTCATCCGGTAGAAGTGCTGCCGGCTTAGGCTCTCAACGTAACCCTGTGATCCGTGTTCACATAATCACTTCTACGAAGGGAGACACTTTCAGGTCACGCGCGTGTCCGGTCCTCATCAGACTTCCCCGTCCTGGACGTGCGACCCACTGACAGGCGCCGTCTGGACAGGTCTTCACTGTACTGCGTTCGAAACAGCGCCTGCGACTCCGCCGCCCCCGCCTCACCCATCAGCTGGCATCTGGCTGAAGGGAGCGTTTTCTCCCCCCCTGTCCGTCTGTCTGTCTGCCCATCCATGCATCTGTCCAGTCGCGTATCTACTTGCTGTGGGTGCAGATTAATGGGTTACTGTTCTGGCTGGTGGGTGGTAGCCCACACCGTCTTTACTCTGATGGTCATTCCCAGACCTGGCCAGCGGGACGGCCCCTAAGCAGGCTCCTGTGTCCTTTGAGCACCTGTCACCTGTTGGCAGAGCAGTCACCTCCCTGGCCCACCCTGAATGAGCACTTCTGCAGGATTCCCGGGGCTCCGGGGCGGGGTAGAGGGGGTGGGGGGACTCGGAACTAAGGTCCGGGGCCTGGCTTTGTCCACTGTCACTGAGACGCCATTGCCTCAATGTCCTCGGAGTGGACAGCGCTGTGAAATGTCGCATTTGTACAGCGGATTTCATAAATTCATGCCAATGCCCCTCAGACTCAGTGCAGCCCTGCAAGGCTCTTCCTGCTTTCCCCCACGCCCCATGAAAGCCCTGACCCCCAACATCGACAACTGGCTCGCACACTCCTGCGCCCCGCAGAAAGCCGCCAGGACTGCTGCACGCGTGCTGTGAAAGCCCCGGCCAGGACAGCTCACGGTCTGTTCATGACGCCTTGCCCCTGCTGCTGGGCTGCACTGAAAGCGCTGTGTTCAGAGCGCGCCTGCGTCCTCGTTTCCCCTGCGGCCGACTGTCTGCAACGTGCAGGACAGAGGGCTCCCTGCCTCCGCTGGCCCTCGGCGTGGGCTTCGTCTGCCCCTGACGATGCCATCTGTTTAGCAGGCAGAACACCCGCACCCGGGCGGCCTTACCCGGCCCTAGCAGGACACACGGCACTCACACATGCCCTCCCCCCGCCCCCCACGCGTCAGTCTCACTCTGCAACTAAATACGTGAAATGCTCGCGACAAGGCCTCTGGCCCACCTGTTCCCTCTCATCTCTTGGTTGTCCGAAGTCCACCCACAAACAGGTTTCAGGACGAGCACGAGAGAGCACAGGAAGCCCCGAATCCTTGTGTGCTCAAAGCTCCTCTTCTCAGCTCGGTTTCTCAACCGCCACCCCCTTTGCATTCGGGGCCGGGAATCCTGTGTGGCGCTGTTGTGTGCATCCTGGGCCTTGGCAGCTTGCTGCCCACTGCCCGCCTGGTGCCAGCAGCTTTGCCTCCCCCGGTCGTGACAACAGAAAGTGTCCCGTGAGGGTGGGGCGGGGACGGCCTCCCTGTGCCTGAAGGGCAGCTGCTGGACATAGGACCTTTGGCTGGCACTTGCTTTCCCTGAGGTCCCTTGTTCCCCTGTACTGTTTGTTGCTTTTAAAAAGTCTGATGCAGCCCAATTTTCTTATTCTTAGAAACAATTTTGATTTTGTGCCTGGAAGCCCAGAAGATTTTTTTATGTGTATTTGAATTTTAATCATTTTACTAGGATATGGCTTAGAATTGATTGTTAAGGGTCAGTTTTCCGAAGAATATTGGGGTCCCTTTCAAAACGCAAATTTAAGTTTTGTTTTACTTCCAGAAAGTTTTCTTGGATTATAGTTTTAATGCAGCTCGATTCCATCATGTTTCCTCCCATCTCTGTGACTCTCCAGCTAGATGTATGTTGGACCTTCTTTGCCTATATCTTCCATTACACCCATCTGGTGGCTTGATGACTTCTTCAATGTTTTTATTAAATTCTCACATTCAAATGCATTCTTCTAAGGTCCCTTCTATTTTAGTCTTCATTTTTGAGGTGGTTTTTTGCGTTTTTCTTTTACTTTTTCCTTAAATTTAATCAGATCTCACAATATTGCTTTTTGTGCTCTGTCCATTTCTGTTCTTAGTATTTGGATGTATAAGTCTGGGTGTTTTTTAACATCTTCAAATGCTTGTTTGAGATCATTGAATTGTGGAGTATTGTGCTATCGTTTTGCTCCCTCACGTTGCTGCAGGTGCAGAGCCAAAACACTTGTATTAGCTGAAATGTTATGCTTCACCATTTCTGATTTCTTCCGGAAGTAACTGTGTGTGGAACTTGCATGCTTGCTTGTTTTTGTTGTTCGTACCCTCCCCACAGGAGTGAGACAGCCCACTTCTGTCAGAAGAGTGAAAAGGATGTTCTTCAGTGGGTAATGTTCTTGGGGAGTGAGGAATATCTTGTTTCTCTTTTATTTGTGCAAAATCCTTAGTAGCCCTTTATCTCCTTTTCTCTTCACAGCCACATCTTGAAGGAGCTTAGAGCCCAGAAGCAACACTTCTCCCAGGCTCCCACCTGCAAACAGCTTGCTTCTGGCTGCTGCCAACAACCACCGGCTCCCACGCCCGTGTTCAGCGTTTTAGCAGTTAGGGGGCACTTCCTGGTTGGGGGATGTTTCATCTGATCCCTCCTTTTCATGGAGTCTCTGGAACCTTCTAACCCTCCACTCTCCCAAGCGGTGGTGGCAGCCAGGCTGGGACTAGGTGTTTGCATGTGAACCTGCAGGCAGTTTGAAAGTCATGGTATTCTTTGTCTTCTTGTAACGCGGAAGGCTTGGTGACGCACAGCTTTGTTTGTTCTCCCCGCTGACCGTGTGGTTTGGAGGACTCAGCCGTGTCTGTGGGGAGACCTGCACTCAGGGAGCTGTCAAAATCTTCTAGGCCCAACGGCTCTCTATGTTCATTAACACCTATGTTCACAGCTTTACCAACGCATCACATTATCAGCATCATTCGTTATCTCAACATGACAACTGAGGATGGTAGTCCATGGCCAATTTTACTTTTAATTAATGAATTCTAACATCTTCACGTATTGGTCTTCTGTATTTTTCTCAGTGAGCTATTTATTCATATCCTTTGCCCATTTACTAATTGGGTTTCAGAGCGCCCTCCTCAGCACTGATATTAATCATTTGCCTATTTTGCGTGTTCTAATCATTTTTCTGAGTCTGGCTCATCTTTTAACTGTGTTTATAGTATTGTTGCTAAATGGAATGGTGTATTTTCTGAGTCCTTGCACATTAGTGTAAATCTTTTTTTTTTCTTTTTGTCTTCACTCATGAATGAGAGACTGTCTGGCTATCGAATGCTTATCTCACAACATGTCCCTCATCTATGTCCACACACATTGTTCCATTGTATTCTAGAATCGTAGGTGAGAAGTCTGATAGCAATATGACCTTTTTTCTCTTTCTTCCTAGAAAATTTTGTCTCTTCTTTAAATTCACAGCCTTTCTCAGTATGTGTTATACTTTCTTCTCATTAATTTTGCCTAGTATGCGATGAGTCCTGTTGATGATTGGGGCCTTCCTTGAGGTCTGGCAAGTTTTTCTGACATGTCTTTAAATGGCATTTCTCCCGTTCGCTGTGTTCTCTCCACCAGACGTGCCAACATTCCCACATTGGAAAGCTTCTCCATCTCTGGAAACTTCTCATCCATATTTTGATCTCTTTCCCTTTATCCCCTTCTTTCCGAGAGAGTGTCACAAGAATGGTTTTCAGCATTATTGAATTAATTCCCAGTCATGTAAATTCTGACCTTTATTATTTCTAAGCTACATTTAATCTCAAGGGAAATTTTATTCTCTTCAACACAGTTCCTCTTCCATCTCTTTCCATCTATTTCTGTCTATCATGCTACCCTCTCCCATTACACCTCAATCTCTCAACTTATATAATTTTTCACTTCTTGTTTCACAGAGCAAACAATTTCCTGGATTTTATTGAGAACACAAATGCGACAGATGCTTTCTGAAGTACGCCTCTCTCTCCTCTGACGGTACTCGGTCAAAGGCTCTCCTTTGACTCTTAAGCTTAACATTTCTGTTTTCACACTATATGATTTTGAAAACATAAGACTAAGATACACAGCTGAGATATACGTTGTTCTTATTTGCACTTCTGCTTACTTATCAAGGAGCAAGAAATTTATAGCTTGTTCCTGTGTGCTATGCGTATAATTTCTCTTCATCCCCCGAGTGCCCATGGGGCTGCCATGCCATCCACTCCTCTTCCTGCTCTGAAGTGGGCGAGCTAGTTGATGTGCACAGACAGTCTTCAGACAAATTTCTACTTTAAAACAGCCAGCTATCATTAAACTTTCTGGTTCAAAAAGCCATTTAGTCTTAAACGTAATAACCTGGTGTTCTAAGGAGGATAGCGTGATATCACCGCCTCATTGTCTTTGTACAATGTTTGTTATTCATTCCTGGGTAGGCCGTTTCTACCTTCATGACCACAGTCTAGAACCTTCAGCGTGGTCACTGCACAGCTCGTTTCCTTCGAAACGCACACTTCAGGTCACAGCGGATGCTGGGTGTGTGATTCAAAACACTGAATTCTCAGAGCCTTCATTGCGGGAGTGCAGCTGCCTTGCCTGGGCGGACACTCCTGGCCAAAGGGCCACTGGCTGACTGGGATGCAAGGTCCCCCTGGTGGATCGGAACTTTCCAGGTCTCCGGCAGAGACCACACCTCTGCTTGGCTTTCTTCTCCGACCTCCTGCTTCCCCTAGCCCCCTTCAGACAGCCCGTCCCCAATAAGTCATTTCACAGAATCCCCGTCTCAGGCCCCGTGTGACCTAATGCCCTGAGAAAGCTGTATTGAAGAGACTCATCTACTGATCAGCTTCCCTGGGAACAACTTCTCTCTCTGATGCCTGCTCCTGCACCTGGGATGGAGTCACACGGTCAGACCTGCTGTGAATAGTGACCCCGGAACTGGCCGCACAGGAGTCCCGTGTGAGGCCCTGAGCAGCTCGTACCTCTAGGAAGTGAAGGTGGAAGAGGAAAGAGACATCAGAAACTCGCCCTGGAGGCTGTGCTGGTATTTCCGAGGAAAAGCTGTCTGACCTGGAAAAAAAGGCTATTTTTGTAGAGGCTTTAGTAAAATCATTAAATCTAAAATTCAATAGAAATGCTACTGTGTGTTAATCTCTGAGCCAACAAGCCAATCCCAGACCTGTTCTCTCCCTGAAGTGAAACTCATTTGGTTAAGGATGGGGACTTAGGGGTTTATTTACCAAAAAGTTCAAAGTTCAAAGCCATGATTAAGTATCTTCTCCTAAATGTAGCCACTCGGGAGCCACAGTAATAACACACTAATAAAACACTATGAATTCACGTTCGAAGAGCCGATAGAGACGTCAACTAATGGAATGAGACCCACAGGACTGTAGAAATTAATCCATAGACAAATGTTTTGAAACACAAGTTCCTGTCACATACACATCAGCGCTCACAGTGCAGACTCTAGAAGTGACACTGAGATGCAGCCGTTGTGACATTTTTGGGGGGCATGAAGCTGGCTCATGCCAGGAACCCGAGGTGGCAGACAGGGAGTGAGGGCGGTGACCCCCCTGCTGGGTACAGCAACTCACGCAAAGGGACTTAAAATCTCTCCGACTGTCCGTGTTTTTACGAGGAATGCAGGGGCACAGGAGGGAGACGGCAACCATGGATTTGGGGGTGCCGAGACCTAAGCACTCACAACAGCCGAGCGAGCGTCTGTCCATCAGCCTCCAGGACGGCGGCCCAGAACTGACTTTGCAGAATCACAACTAGGGAAACGGAGGCACGAGCGTGCTGTCACAGGAGGAGGACAAAGGGCTCAGCCGTCTGGTGAGCTGGAAAGCGAAGGGCGGCAAAGTGGGCACCCCGATTTCCCCAACTCTTCCCCCCTACAGCCCGAGAAGCCTTCTCCTTAGAGCCTCAGGCAGTGAGTCACCCGGGTGGGAGCAGGAAAGTGGCACAGGGCACACACAGGGGGCCAGGTCTGCAAGAGTCAGCCCTCAGCCCACAAGGTGGGGGCGCCCCCTGATATGTGTGACATCAGTGGACGAAGGGACTGAAATAGAAACCAGGCCTGGTAGGAACCCAAATGGGCTCAGCGAAGAACTTGACCAGTGTCCCCCTCTAAACGAGGGGTGTGTTCCCCACCTAATAAGGGGGTGTGGCTCCACAGAACGAGGAAAGGGATGCAGGAAGCCTGTGTTACAGACAGCACCCATCCTGCACGCAGGTGGCACGCCGAGGAATGAACTTCCCTGCTCCCCGCCCCACTCTCAGACTCCAGTGTTTAACCCAGAGGAAACTGTGACTGAATTATGAAGTCCTTTCCAACTAGACGTTTGACACATCTGTCGTAGAAGCCTTATAAAAAGCACACCGGGTGCCTGTAAACTCTGTAATTATGTTAATTCAAACTCAAAGACACTCCCATGAATTTTTTAAAAAATATTCCCAGCTCGAATCACAGGCTTTGTCTGCCTGCCACCGAGAGGTGGGGGAGTCTTGCTGAATACACTAAATTTTGTTCTTTAACTGCTCGTGTCAGGAAAACACAGGCCTGGAATAAAGATGAGCCCAAACATGAGAGTCTAGCAAACGGTGGGCTTCATCCAGGTTCAAACGCACAGCCCCAGGGAGACCAAAGTCAGGTATCTGGGCAGGTGAGGACCTGCTTTCCAAAGCCCCGAATCCCGAGGGGGGCCTGGGAGCAGCACGCCAGCAGGCCCCCAACCCCCAGCCCCGTCTCCCTCCACAGTTGTCTTTCAAGCATTCATTCACTCATTCATCCGCTAAGCAAACATCTATTCAGCACTTACTGCATGCGAGGCGCTCTTCTAGGAACTGGGGATACGCCTGTGAGGAAAGCAGACACCAGGCCCTCGTCTCACTGGCTCGCTGCTCTAGACGGTTCAGGGAAAGAGCGAGGACGAGCAATGCTCTGCTCGTAAACAAGACGGGCCAGGGAGCGACGCGGCACGGTCTGCGGGGAGGTGACAGCACTGCGTAACAGGGAACAAGGAGGCGGGTGCAGAGGCGGAGGTGGGGCCTTAAATAAGACGGCTAAGTGGCTCTCCTTGCAATGATGATGTTGGAAAAAAGATTTGAGCCTTGGGCGTCTCAAGGAGAAAAGTTTGGCTGATTCTTTTCCCACTAAACTAGTCCAGAGGAATCTACAAAGGGGTTTTAGGCAGAGTGCTACGCTGGCTTTGCTGGGTCCCTCCATAAGTCACGTGACCCAGTCATATGTCCAGTAATACTCTACGATTAGACCCCCGGACCCCCACATCCATGCTCCCAGAGCCCCGCCAGCGTGACCAGGGTGCAGCGGACGGAATATCGGGGGACGGTCTGCTCTGCTGGCTGTTCACTGGCCGCCTGAGGCCGGGCGGAAGCTCAGAGACCCGGCGACGGGCAAAACCTGACTGCTTCCTACTGCCCGCCTCGGGCAGCTGCCCCGCCTCTAGGAGTCTCAGTTTCTCCATCTGTGAAGATGAGATGGTGTCTGGTAAGTGGCTTTGTCTTATTTCACAGAGTAACTGTGAGTGCCCCGCACACAGAGGCACTCAATCTGAGCTGACACTGTTTGCTGGTGTCCACATCTGCGCCATCTCCTTGGGGACAAGACCCCTGTCAACCACACTCATCGGCCAGTGCCAGCGTAGGGCCCAGCCCAGGTAAGTACAGTCAGGCAGGAGTAACGGGGGGAACACATTTGGTCCAACAATGCCCAGGAAACCACGCCCAAGGCCCCCGGAGAATGTGCCCTCCGATCTGGTAGGTACGCAGCCGCCAGGAGGAGTTGAAACACACACAGGCCAGAACAGACGTTGACCCACGTTCCGAGTTTATGATCTAGGGAAGGGAAGGCACCCGGGCAATGGGGGCGGGGGGACAAGTCTCCTGTCCTTGCAACGCTGTTACAGGAGACTGCTTCTCATCCTAATTATAGTATTCCTGGCCCTTCTTTTTTTTTTGTTTTTTTTTTGTTTTGAGGGCAGTGTCACTGGCCCTCCTATGTGGGACCCGAACCAGGGCCGCTGGCGTCCCAAGCCAGCACTTAACCACCGCGCCACTCGGCCGGCCCCCTCCCGGTCCTTCTTTATTTCGAAATGTATTCTTTGTCTAAAATTAAAGCACAAAAATAATAATAAACTTAATTCTCTAGTGTGTAAGGCTGCAAGGAAGGCAAGATATGATTCTATAGAGAGAGACGGGCTTCACAAAGAGAATCAAAACTCTGGTCCCAGATGCCTCGAGGTGTGGATAAAAAGTTAGGTCCCAAATTAAAAAGCCCTTTTCCAAATCTCCATTCTTGCCAAAGCTTAGCATCAGACCTATGACCTCCTAGGGCTCAGATGCGGCCGGGGTGCGGTGGTCCCTGGGGGCCTCTGCACAGTCTGGAATGGCCCCTCGAGGGGCCCTGCAGGCATCCCTGGGCCTCCTATGGTTAAGGGCGCTGGGTGGAAACCACCGACGGCCACGGGGAGAGGCAGCGTGGCCACTCCTGCTAGAGCTGGTCGGGGTGCAGATTTATGTACAGACCCAGCCACTACCTGGCGCTGTTCTAGACCAGGTTCACAGACTCGGGTTCACGGACCATACCCAGTCCGCTGCCTGTTTCTGTGAACCCCTGTACGGGGGCTTGTGGGGTGATCCGTCATCACCACAGATCTGGTCTGTCAGCTGTGTGTCCACAGTGCAACAGAAACCCCTGAAACTCTCCACTGTCCTAGCAGAGATCCTTGACCACAGCAAGGCCGGCCAAGTGGAGCCCGCAGCCGCGTTCCGACTGGCTGCTTGTTTTACAAATAAAGTTTTATTGGAACACATGCACGCCCATTCATTCAGGCATGGTCCGTGAGCACTTTTAAGCAATAACGGCAGAGTGCAGCAGGGGCTTGCAAAGCCTCAAATACTTATTATATCAGGTCCTTTGCAGAAAGCGCTGCCACCCGTCCACACAGATGCAGATCTCTGAAGTCCTGGCCCCCAGAGAAGGCATGCGAGGAAGGCATCGCCATCGGACGTACGGGTGCACAGCTGCACTCACACGGGGCACTGGCCTCGGGCCTCGAGGCAGCCGTCCTGTGGCAGCAGAAAAGTGTCACGTCTCACATTAAATTAAGGATGTTAAATGTGAAATTGACTAGTCTTAGTTTTGTTTGTATTTCATTTTTAAGTTGGATTTGGTTGTAGAGTTGTGTAAGAGCTAAAAGAACAAGGAGCTTTTCCCAAGATGTCTGTTTTTAAATATTTACATTTGAATAAAAATAATTTAAGCAACCGAGCGCTGCAGGAGCTGCGTGGGGACCTGTGCACTGCCCGGGTTTGAGCCGCATGGCGGGGCGCCTGCCCTCCGCACCACCTTTCCTCTGCTCTGGCCCACAGCCTCTCGCCAGCCTGCACACTCGTCTGCCAAGGGCAGAGGGAAACACTTCCGGCGACCTCGTTCCCTAACACCAGGCAGGAGGGAATGGCGCAGCCCGTCCCACTCGAACCTTTATGGACACTAACATGTAAATTTCGTATGATTTTCACGTGCCATCAATTAGTCTTCTTCTTTTGATTGATTTTCAACCATATAAAAACGTAAAAGACATCCTCGGTTCACGAGCCATAAAATAAAAAGCCTGGGCCTGGATTGGCCCCGGGCCCCGTGTGCCGACCCGTCCGGCAGCGTCAGTGAGAGCCCCTTTCTGAGCGAGCATTTCGTGGTGCTCAGCGGGGAGAGCTGCTCACAGGAGGATGTCCGCCCCCTCGGATGCTGTGCCACCCTCCAGGGCAGTTTTCCAGTTCCACTCTCTTTCGTACCCTCCCCAAACCTACGTCCTGAGCACACTGAACTCTTTCCACCCTGTTATCGTGTGGTTTTCTTATTTTTTATGTCACCTTGCTTTTCCCACGCAGTCTCCTCTCCCTTTCACCGGGCACAGCTCTAGATGTCCTTTCTGTGCAGCGTCCAGCCTGCTCAGGCAGAGCAGGACGCTGCCTCCCGCTCCTTCAGAGTACTCAGCCCTCCAGTGCTCAGTACCCCCAGTACCCAGTACCCCTACGACAGAGCACTTCTGATGTTGAATTCTGATTGTCTAGCTCAGTGATCCACTGCCCGGATCGTACGAGCCTTCTGATGGCAGGAACTATGGCATTTTGTGCCTGTATGCCTCACACCTAGCGCAGTATCCTAACCCCAAGCAGAGGGTCAAAAAGACCTGCCTAGTGATGCTCCAGCAGTTATAAGCAACAGACACAACAGCTGCTATTTACCGAGTCCTTTCCATGCTCCAGACATGGTGCTTAGCACTTTGCATGATCTGAGTTCATGTGTCAGGTTCAGAGCATTTTCCCTCACTCGGCTTTTTTAAAAATTAGGTCATGACTCCTCCATTCCATGAGGTACTTGCTGTAAACTCAGCAGTGGACCTTCAGACGTCAGAGACAGGCTGACGGGGCAGATATGGGCCCACGAACCCTGCGGGGTCTGTCATGACCAAACGGGGCCGCCTCCTTGCCTTCCAGCAGCCCCACGCGCTGCCCCACAGGACACAGAGGCTTAGCCAGTTCTCCCCCAGGAGCGGGGAGCAAGCTGTGGGCACTCAGCAGAATCCGCCCCGTCTTTGTCACTGGGCCGGGTGTCCCCGCTGGAGCGCCGTCCCTGGAGCACGAACGCAGCCCAAGCCGAGTCAAAGAGGCCCTGGGGCCTGAAGGGGCGGCCCCTCCAGGCCCGACGCAGGAGCAGCCCTTGGTTGGCGGAGCCCTTGCCGACTCTCCTGCCATGGCCCCATCCTGAGCACAACCTGCAGGGGCGCCGCCACCTTTCAGCAGCCATCAGCGCGCGGTTCCTCCTGAACCTGATCCCGTTTTTTTGAGGGGGTCGGGGGGGCCCTTCTCCTTGAAGACACAGACAAGCGCAGCCTCTGGGGAGTGCACTCAGAGGGCGAAGCCTGAAGCCTGAAGACAGAGGAGTGCCTCGTGAGTTTCGTGTCCGTCCTGTTCTTCGGTGGAAGGGTCAGTGGTAGACAGATAAGGCTGGGAATCATCATCGAGTGCAAAGCACGTGAGATCCTGAGTTCTGGAAACGTGGGGTAGCGCCCCCTCTTGCAGCCACCGGTCCCAAAGCCACTTTCCAGAAATGCTCGCTGTGTCTTCCCTGAGGTGCCATGAGCTGTGTCAGACGACAAGGGGACAACAAAGCAGGCTGGGCCATTGCACAGGAGAGAAGGTCCTTCTGCAAAGTAAACAGAGGCGGGTGCCTCGCTGGGTGCTGCGTGGAGAAAGGCACGGTGCATCCGGCTGCGGGAAGCTGGTGGGCGGCTGAGGAGCAGCTGGAAAGGGGAGACCGGGCAGAGAGAACCGCTTTGGGGAAATGTCCTGGGAACATCACGGTGGCACTGGGGCCACCGCGGGGGCGCTGAGACCCAGGGGAGCCCGTCGTCAGGGGATTTGCTATTTAATGCAAGAGGCTTGTCTGTTTCGGTTTCACAGGGATGCCTCGTGGCACTCACAGACCTGTTTTCTCCCCTCCGCAATGTTGTCTGCATGAATCACACAGTGGGTCCCCTTGGGCCTGTCCCCAGGCATTTCCGAGCCACGCAAGTCATGGTGCGTGGCTCAGCCCCCGCTCGTCTCCAGCGCCGGGCTCTGCTGCGCTCCGGGGCACGCCTGCCCCTCCATCTGTTCCCCACGTGCCGACAGTCACGAAGCCGGGAGCGCTCACACGCAGGTTGTCTGGGAACACAGGTTTTTCATCTGGGGGAAGCCCCCAGGAGTGAGGCTGCCGGGCCACGTCGCAACGGGACGCGTCATTTATAATGAGTTGCCAAACTGCTTTTCTAAAGTGGCTGCACCATTTTGCTGAATGTAATCGGTTTTGGAAAATTAGTGATAAAATTGAAATTTGGGAAAAGCCAAAGGCAAGAAGTGGGTCCGGAGGCAGAGCGCGCAGGGCCTCAGAGTGGAGCGCTGATGGGGGCCTGAAGCTTCCAGAAGGGGGAGCCGGGCCCTGAGGGCCGGCGCGGGGTGCACAGAGGAACAGGGCCCGCACCGGCCTGCACCAACCCCTGCCCGCACCGCTAGCTGCACGCCCCCCCTGCACGCCCCCCCCGCCCGCACCGCTAGCTGCACGCCCCCCCTGCACGCCCCCCCTGCACGCCCCCCCTGCCCGCACCGCTAGCTGCACGCCCCCCCCGCACGCCCCCTCTGCACGCCCCCCCTGCCCACAGTGCAGGGACAGGTAGGTGCAGATGTCAGATCATCAGCAGACCTGAGAGGCAGGTTCCACCTCTGAGGCAGAAACCAGCCAAGGAGACCAGCAGGTGGAGCCCCGAGGAGCGTGCGGAGCCTTTGTGGACTGTGGGGGTACGAGCCGTCAGGGCAAGGCCGTCAGGGCAAGGCCGTGTGATGTTGGGGCGTGCTGGGCTCGTCGCCAGTGACCCCAACCGCAATTTCGAGCAAATGACTTTATGATGAGCCGGAGAGCAGGCGCAGCACTGGGAGGTAATGCCCGGGGGTCCCGGGAAGTGGACACAGCTGGGCGGTGGCCACAAAGACGGTCAAGGGTCGCTTCTGGTATTGGGCTCCTGTCTGGGCTTCAGACTCACCAGGAGCGGAGCCGTGCTCTGCGAATGACCGAATGCCGGTGGCATCTCTGCCGGCCACCAGCGGGGAGGGAGAGGGCATGGAGGGCTTGCAAGGCTGGGGCGGGAGGGGGCGTGCTCGTGCCGACCCGCCCGCTGTCCTTGTGACCACCGCCCAGCACAGCTTCTTCAGCTGGCGCCGCCGTCCATCCCGACACACTGGCTTTCCCAGCACCCGCCAAGCAGGGCCCCTCGGCAGAGACCCGGGCGCCGGCCCCACGTCCCCTGCGGCCCCCCTCCCCTCTCGAGAGCCGCCTGAAAGTTCCCCAAGTTCGCCTTCATTCCTCCAATAGCAGTTAACACTTTTTAATATTAAATTCTCTCTGTTCAAATAACTTGTGTGATTTCTTTTTCCTCAATGGGCCCCGTGGGAGCCAAGAAACACTGAACCAGATGAACCTCAGCAGTGAAAGAGCCGTCATGAAAGACTGAACGTTGATCGTAATAAAATATCTAAGCAAGTAAACGGTAAGGACAAGAGCTCCGGAGCTAGAATTAGCCATGTGGAGTGCAAGAGCGTGGGAGTGATGACGGGGCGGGGGGGCCAAGGGGACACGGAGGTGGACCGGAGCCTCGGTGCCTGAGCGCTGAGGGACTCATGGGCCTGGCGTGCCTGCGTGGCCACTGACGCCAGCCCAGAGGGTGGCAAGGCCTGGGACGAAAGGGGACGTGTGAGCCAAGAAGTAAACGGAAGCTGGTGACGGTACCAACTTCCCATAAATACTAAGGATGCGACGCACAGCCTGACGACCAGAGCTGACGCTGAGCGCTCTTGTCACAAGGAGACCCGGTTCTCCGCTTTTGTGTCTGTAAGTGACGCGGACGTGCACCAGACCCACCCAGGGTTCCTGTCGCGATCTGCTCGTCCGCACGCCCCCACCCGCCCCTGCTGCCTGTGCGTGTGTCCGCTGTATCGCGAGGAGGCTGGAAAGAGGAAACTAACCCAGGACGCAGGGCCCAGAGTGTCATCGGACGGAAGACGGAGAGGCGCAGGTGTCAGAGCCGAGGGGCCTGGCTTCATTCAGAATTGGTTTTGTAATGAGATGAGGTTATAAAATTTACTGAGAGACATGCAAAGACTTGAATAATTAAAAAAATACACCAAAACCCTAAATGGGAAGACTCAGTATCTGCAATTATCTCTAGCTGTAATCCTTATGGGACACCTCTAGCCCTGATGTTAACTTTCTAATTCTCATCTATGAGACCAGCACACCGGACACAGAGACTAGAATTTTAAGGGGGAAAAAAGAGAGTAATAAGCCTTCAATAGATATTAACATGTATTGTAAAGCTAAACTACAAAACAGCCGGGTGATGACATAAGAATCCACAGATCAAAGAAAATTACATGACAGAATATGATAAGGGTGGCATTTCACATTTGTGGGGATGACACTTTGGAAATAATTGTTTAATCATTTGGGAAAAATACTGGACTTACACAGCTGAATGCATAGAGGAAAAAAAACAACTTCCTTATTATGTTACAACAAAAAAAGTCAATAATTAGCGGAAATGGACCCCATCTGGGCCCCACCTGGGGCCCTGGCTGCTGGCGTAGCTCCCAGCAGGGGTCCCCAGGCTGTCCCCAGAGCCAGTGATCTGAGAAAGACGCGAAGCCAAGTGCCCTCGGTAACCTCAAAGGTGCCACTGTCACCCTCACGTTCTGTGCCCCTTGGAGCACGTCGCTGTGCAGCCCACACCCAGGGGAGGTACGTCAGACTCCGCCACTCGTGGGGAGGGACAGCCAGGGCCTGGGACATTGCTAAACCGCCCGACGCCCGCGTGCCTTTGGTGGCATCGATCCTGTGGTTTTGCAGGTGCTGTGCCAGAGGCTGGGGACACGGCTGAGGGGTCTCAGGTCTGCCACATACTTTTAGTGTGACCCAACTTACTCCTTGGCCTCCGCCGCCCCATCTGCAAAACGGGGACGGTGCCAGCACCCACTGTGTGCGCCTGCTCAGGAGTGAATGAGCTGACACACGTGAACACGGGAGAGAAGAGTGCCATGCACACGGGCACACGGAGCGCCCCGGACGGGTGCACAGTGCGGGGACGGCCAGCGCGTGGTGCTCAGCCCGTCTCCACCTGGCTGCTTTCCGTCAGGACCGAGTCTGACCGCTTCCTCTCGCTCGGTTTTCTGCGTCTCCTGGGGAAAATCTCTTCCTCCCACCTCTAAGGTTCTTTAGCATTTTGATGATTCTTTAATCGCCACTTTATAAACTGTGTCATCATGGCTTAATTATACCTCTGTGTCGCCCATTAAATGGTGTGGCTGTGTGGATGCCTTCAGATCCCCTGAGACACAGGCTCTCCCCTGGGGGCGATGGGAGGAGGCAGGCTGAGCCGGTGCTCGCTCGTCTGTCACCCCGAGTTGGTGCGTGAGGAAAGAGGGCCGAGTGCTCACGGAGGCTGCTTTCACCACGGCAATCTGCAGTCAACAGCAACGGCTCCCCAGGGCCGGCGGTGTACACTCTGGGCAGGAGGCTGCCTGAGGACACGCCCTTCCTCAGGCTGACGCCAGGAGCCTGGGCACGCGGCACACGGTCAGACGCGTCTCGGGGGAACGGTTAGCAGGCCGCACAGGCGCGGGAGTGCGTTTTCAGGAGCGCGTGGTGTCTGGGAGGCCTCTGTGCAGGAGGACGAGCCAGCCAGGAGCAGGGCCGCCCGGGCAGCCGCAGACACCGTCTTTGCCTAGGGAGCTGTTACAAGGACCCAGATTAAATCAAAACCGGCGCTCCTTCCTCCAGGATGCCATCGGGAGGGCTGGCAGATGTGCCCCAGGCTGCTCCCAACAGAAAGCTCTTAGATGCCACACCACAGAGGGCACGTGTCAACCTTCACGTCCCCGAAAGTAACGGCTGCTGTGCTGCCATTTAAAATGATGCCGCAGGGAGTCTGCACGTGCTGTCCCTGCGCCTGGCCCAGGCCGTCCATCTCCATGGCAGCAAGCAGGCTCACCGGCCCTCCCCCCCAGCCCGGAGCACGGACGCTGCATCCGAGAAGATGTGTGAAGCGAAGTAACTTACGGGAACGCCCAGACCCTCGTGAACATGTTCAAACGCAGCTCCTACCCAGCGGAAGGGTGTCCGGAAGCCCCAGGCCCATCTGCTCTGCCCGCCTACTCCACCTCCATTTACCAATCCGAGTGGGAGGCCACTCAGAAACTCCCCCGCGTCGGTCTCCACGAGCGGCACGCGACCTAGTCTGGGCCCGGCCGGCGTGTTTGTCAGGACGGACGCTGTCCAGCCCCTGGACCCAGCCACACCTGAAGTCCACCGCACTGCTTCCTAGATTCCTAAGTCACAAGCCCTTGTAAATTATTTTACTGAATTAAGTCAGGTTCAGTTGGCTTCTGCTGTCTTATCAGCCGAGACGTCAGCCACCGCAGAGTCTGGGGGTGCCCATTTCTGGGCATCTTTCAGCCTCTGCCCCCACCACCTACTGCTGGCCCTCTCGGGTAACTGACAATGGCTCCTGCCGGCCCAGAGCTGCGCAGGGAGGGAAACGCCCACAGAACCGTGGCTCCTGCTGACACACCGCTGACCCACGCCTCTGGTCACCCATGGCTTCCCACCAGGCGGGGAGAAGAAAAGGGTGCAGCTCTTCAGAAGGTTCAGGGTTCGAGAAAACCAGATCTCAGTTCAGGGTAGGTCTGGGGTCTCAACAAAGATCTGTAGCACTAATTACGGAAACCGCCTAGGAGTCAGTCCACACACACGCGTGCGCGCACACACACACAGACACACAGACGCACACACACAGACACACACACAGACACACACACACGCCTTCCCCACCACTGACTAGACTCCACTGCCCATTTCCAGCCATGTGGTCCAGAGACAGCCTGAGTTCTAGAAGAATCCTTAAGGAGTTTCCATGCACTGTTACTGTGGTCTGAGAAAGACCATGAAAAATCCTCTAACTCTAGGCGAGTAAAAAGCGTTGTTTTCACAGAATACTTCTAACTTCACTTCTTTAAAGCATGCTTTCTCTGTGGTGCTCCCAAGAAGCCAGTTTTTTCAGGATGTGTGATGATTTTTGAGCACTCAAGGAAAGCTTATCTTCTGTTTTAAAAGAAGTAAGTTCCTCAAGAGGCAATACAACCAAATATGAAATATTTAAAAAGAAAGACAGCAAGAAAGAGGTTGATAGAATTTCACGGGTGGAAGGCACCCTTAAGCTCTGAATCCCTCACCCTTTGTTTGTATAGCGTCCTAAGGACAAGCCCGTCTCCCCGGACGCCAGTTCACCAATCTCACCAACGGGGGGTGAGACCACCCATTTCTGCATAGTTCTCATCATGAAAAGGGTTTCCGACACTGACCCCAAAGTCCTTCTCCTGGTTAATTCAGTCCCATGGACCAAGGGGGTGGGGGAGAATTTTATACCACAATTCTTCAAATATTTAAATGCAAACTATTGGATCATTCATGCAGTCAGTCACTCTTTAGGCCCCAGCAACAAATAATTACTTGTTATGAAGATAAAGCTCTCCAGCGTACGGGGACTGAGACGGCCCGATCCTAGCCCAGCCCAGCACAGAGGGAAATGTCGTGTCCAAAGGAGGGATCATTTTTCTTCCAAACGAAATGTGCTTGAGGACGGAGGGGAGAATTGTCAGGCCTCCAAACATTGTCACTTTCTCTAAATTTAGGGACAAAGTATGAAAATGAAGCTCTTGCCAGCCGTACATTTCATTGTCTCTAAATAAAGGTTTCATTGCATTGTTTTTGGCCTCCTCGTCCTTCTTGGAAAGGATGGTGGAAGTCGGTGCCTCCTGGCTGTGTGCGCGGCAAGGGCAGCTCTCTGCCCAGAGCAGGCAGGCAGCCTCCAAAGCGCCCAGCCGCCTCCTGTCTGGGCTGATTTCGGCCCAGGAGTCACAGGTGTGGAAGCCCAGCCTGGCGAGGCTGCAGCCGGCAGAGGCCTGGGCGTCCCCGCTAAGGCCTCTGCTGCGACGGCCAGCCTCCTGGCGGGTTCTGCTCACAGAGGAAGCATTTGGTTGTCGATGCTGCTCTGGCTGCTGAATGCCGAGTCTAATGGTCTGAGCACCCCTTACTACAAATAAGGTAAGTGAATAGAGATGCTTTAAAGGCGAATAAGGGGTCGGCCGAGTGTCACGGTGGTTAAGCGTGCCCCCAGTTCGGGTCCCACATATGAGGGTCAGGGACACTGCCCTTAAAAAAAAAAATAGATAAAATAGATAAAGGTGAATAAAAACTGGGCATAATATTTGCCAAAAAAAAGGAATGTTAGTGTCTTTAATATAAAAAGAACTCTGGCGAATCAATAGGAAAATCCCAAAATCTCACTATTTAATAAAAATCAAAGTAAAACGGTAACACTTTAGTCCACAAAATTATCAAATTAAAACAAATTCACTGCTGATTTGTACTTAGGTATATTAGGAATGAAATTTAGCAGATTTCTTAAAAATCCAATCTGAAATTATGTATAAAGGACTTTAAAAATAACTAACACCCTTTGGAGCAATAATTCTATAGGAATTTACCCTGGAGGAATAACTGGAGATTCAGACTTATATACAAGAATGTAATCAGAACATTTATGATAGAGAAAAATGGAAAGTATCTAAATCGTTAGAACTCATTTAAGGAAATGATGCAAAAGAGTGAAACCATTAAAATGGTGCTTTTATTAAAATTTTATAATATAAAAAAATGCTCACACACACACAAAAAATGCTCACAGTGTTACGTGACAAGTAACAAATATGGAAAATGTCTCATGGGAAGAAAGCCATCAGATTGAGAGCTGAGGTTGTTTGGGAAGGTGGGTGATGCTCTGTCCTTGTCTTATCTTTACAGTTGTTCAAATTCCTGTACAATAGAAACATACCACTTTGATAGTCCCAAACCTGAGAGGTCTTTGAATCTGGAGGCAACAGGGCTGGAGGAAAGGTCACTGAACTCAGACTGTGAGGGACCCAAGTCTGACTCCAGGCTCAGCTTGTCACTAAGGATGGACCCCGAGAATCCTGCCTCATCCTCTGAGAACCTCAGGCTCTAAGTTAGGGGGGAAGCAGCATGCCACGCAGCTGTCCTGAGCGTTAAATGAGACGTGGTACATGGTGGGTAAGGCGAGGCTGCCCAATAATTGTTACATAACCGAAGAGCGGGGTCTGGGACAAGGGGAGTCAGAATGACAAAACCCTTTTGGGAATGAAGAGTTCGCCATGATGGTGTAGGAGTCCCGATTCCGTCCTTTCGGCTCTGGGGCTCACACACATCGCTTTCTCTCTCCAACATTCAGTTCTGTTATCTGTAAAATGGGGGCTAACGTGCCCACTTTGGAGCATCAGAGGGTCACGGAGATAATGCAGGAGTTAGACAGCAATAGCTGCGTGCCACGTCTGGCCCACCACTTGTTTTTGTCAATAAAGTTTTATTGGAACACAGGCATGCCCGTTTGTTTACTTGTTGCCTATGGCTGCTTTTGTGCTGAAAGGGCAGACCTGAAATGATTACTACCTGGCCCTTTGCAGTGGACGCTTGCTGACCCGAGTTCATGTATAGAAATGACCTGGAATGGTGTCTGTCCCTCAAAAGATGACACTGCTATGACACTGCTATTATTACTGTCAATATCATCACTATCACTATTGACTCACTCCTCTGCTTAGAAGTAACTCTGAAAGACCAACTCGTCCAACGGTGTTCATCAGCATTGAACCTAATTAACCCCTGGTTATTGAGTCGCGCTTTAGAAACCGCCAGAACGAGAGTTCCCGAGGGCCCTGTGTGGCCGCCCGCCCGTGTGCGAGTCGTGTCCGTCCGTCAGGAGAGCGCTCTGTCTTCCTGCCGCTCCCACACAGGCCCGTGTCCCACCCAGAGGAGACGGTTCTCGGGGGACGGCCACTCGGCCACTCCTCGTGCCTGAAGAATAGTGGGTGGTGACCCCACAGTTTCCTGTCCAGAGGTCACATGACCCCAGTTGTCTTCTGCCGTCATTCAGGCAGGCGCTGGAGACTTTCAGTTGGCCTCAAGTGTGAGCTGGGCACCAGGATTTTAAAAACTCCCCATCTGGTTCTAACACGTGGCCAAAGTCGGAGGCCACTGCCCGGGGGCTCCGAGCAGATCCTTCTGGTATTTTGTCCACATTGGAGAAGCAGGGGTGTGCTTTTTGCAAAGGAAAGGCGATTTCAGCTCCAGCTTGGGGTGGGCATTCGTCCACCTAAGTCCACTCTGCCTGCCCTGGAGCCGCGCGCCTGGGCAGGAAGGCCGGGGGCCCGAGACGGGAGCCCCGGCTCTGTCCCATGTGCCAGGAAGCCAGCCCCGCTGCTTTCATGGTTCTCCCAGAGCCGAGACAGCACCAGCAAATGAAGTCTCCGCCACACTTGGCCACTGGAGGATGACAACCAGCCAGCAGCTGGAGCAGCCAGTGGCCACAGTAACCGATCCATACACGGCCATCTGGTCGGGCACACAGGCCTGGCTTGGGCGCTCTGCCGGTGGTGCAGTTCAAGTGCAGGCCACTCTGTTTCCTGCTTTTGTAAGTTAATTTACGGCCAGTTAAATGTCCACAATAGCAACATTAACCTCAGCAGATAAAGATCACCTGACGTCCCCTCCTCCGTCACGGTCACCTGCTCTGGGCTGGTGGTCTCTGAAGATGAAATGAGCAATAACACGCGATGGGCTTCCGGACAGAAAAAAGCAGCAGCAGCGTCCCAGGAGGCACCGGGCCTGTCTCCAGAGGCAGAGCGTGGGGCAAAGACACGGCGCTAGGGTGGCCAGGCCCTCCCGGCACCCCGAGCGGATGGTCAGCAGCAGGGGGCGCAAGGCACACCCAGAGGTTCTGGGCAGACTTTGGAAGGCATCCCGGGGACCCAGGACACAGGTGGACGCGGCACCAACAGGCGGCTGGAAAGGAAAGGCTGGGGCAGGCGCCGGCCTCACTATCTCCTTCCGTGTCTGTCGGGTGTCCCACAAACATTTACTGAGCCCCCGCGATGGGCCAGGCCGGGGCTGGACTAAGGCGCCCTCCTTTCATTGAGGAGCAGTTTTAACTGGAACAAGCATGATCGAAAAGTGCACTCACACATTTTGTGCACGTTTGGCTTGTGTTCCAGGGGTGGTGCCGAACACTGGGGTACGGCGGCACAGGAAAGGTACCACTTCCCTCGTGGTTGCAGGCCCGTGGTGGGCAGGTTGTAGCAAACCAAAGAACAATACAAACAAACACACGTAAGTGCTGTGAAGAAAAACCACAGGGAGCTAACGAAACTTACAGGAACAGTTTCCGTCAGGGGCGCGGGACAGCTTCCTGGAGGAAGCGACATGTAAGTTGATTCTGACAGGAGGACAGGAGTGGATTACGCCAGCCACTGGTGAGGCCCTGCCAAGGGGACAGAGTGTGCAAAGGCCCAGGGGCAGGAGGGGCAGGGTGTTCTCAGGAAAAGGAACAGAGGCCGGAACACACTGAACACATGGGCCAGCCCCTGCCTGGCCAGGTCTGCAAAGGACGCTGCGTTTTCCCCAAGAGGAGCGGCTGCCACTTCACCGAGCAGGACCTCCTGACGAGCAGGGCTGGGCAGATTCTTCAGGACCGTCGTCAGACACGACGACGGCCAGCCAGCCCTGGAAAAGGAGTTTTGCCTGAACTCAAAAACCCCACACGAAAATCAAGTTTGCTGCAGGCGTTGGACCTGTCCAGTTACACCCGAGACTCCCTGCATCTACCTGGCATTCCCGAGGACCTGTGTAGACACAAGTCTCGGCAGAATTAACCGGAGAGCGGCGAGCAGACCTCACTGGTGCCCAGATCAGGCCTGTGCTCAAGGCCCTGGTGTCCACGGGGGCACAGAGGACGAAGCGCCTGCCTCTGGTGCTGAGCCTCCACTGAGAGGGACAGACAGACACATGACCGCTGGGAAGTGGGGGGCAGGGCAGGGCAGGAGAGGAGCCACGGCCGGGCACTGCCACATCCCGCGCCTGCGCTTACGCCTGCTGTCCGTGCTAACGAGACCGCGCTCCGTGACCTGCCTGCCATCTGACGTTGGTCTCCCCAAGAGGCATTTCAGAGCGAGTACGAGAGTAACACTTAGAAGATCTACTCCATGGAGCAGATGGCTTTGCTATTTCATGCCAATTAAATGAGCTGCTCAACTGTCTGATCCCACTGCTCACTGATGGAGCTGCAAAGAGCCTCTGTGCGGACACAGCCATCTGATTTCATGCACACGGCGCTGGCGGGGACAGACACGAGGGCCATGCAGACACTGGGTGACACTGCGGTGCAGGAGTCACGCACAGGCACCAGGAGGCCGAGGGCAAGTGCGAGCAGAGATAAGTGACGGGCGAGACAAGCCTTCCGTGACTAGGATCACGGTGGCGCGATTACTAATCCCTTCAGACTGACGTGCTGATGCACGCTCCATGTGCCAGGCTCTGTGTGGCCTGGAAAGCAGGATAGCGGGGTGTAAATGCCCCTAGTCTAGGCCCGCAGCAGACGCAGAAGCAAAACGCTGTCACATCAAGTCCAGCGAGGAGGGGCAGCAGGCGGTCCTGGGTGACACAGGACCCTGGGTTTCTCTCGCAGCTCTCGGTAAGAAACTGCAGTTACGCAGTTGTCCCTCCCTCCCGCTCACTGGGCTGTGACATCCCCCGTAATATAGTCTAACGCCGGGCGTCCGAACTCGCGGAAGTGACTGACGCTGGGCCACGTGAGCTTGTCCCTTGGGCCGTCCGCACACGTAAGGTGGCATCGGCCCAAAAGAGGACCGTCTCCGGTCATCAGCCGTCCTGAGAAAAGCTGAATCCCAGGACGTGGGGCTTCAAGGGGCCTAGACTGGACGAGGGGCCTTTTCTCTCCTCTCTCTGTGATTATCAGTCAAGTCCGGCCAAATGCTGAGGCTTAAGGACGCCGGAAGCCTCTGCAGTGTGAACAAGCCTCTCGGAGCCCCCGGGAGCAGGGAGACGCGGAGCCGAGCTCCCCGGGGAGAGGCTGAAGCCATTCCCCCGGTTACATGGGTGGTAGTTCCTTTCCAGTAACCCGGGGGCTCTGGGAAAAGCTCCTTAAAAGACAGAGCCTGTCACTGGGAATGGGAACAGCCAGCCGGAGCAGGCGGGTAGACCAGCAAGCCCAGGAAAGGCTCCGGTAGCAGTGGGGGATTAGCATATTCTAGAAGCAGCATTTCAAAAAGGTGGGAAAGGAACGCGTTATTCGACAAATAGTATTTAGCCCTTCGGAAAGAAAAAAAAAATAGACACCTATCTTTCAACACACCAGAAGGTAAATTCCAGATGAATTAAAAAGCTAAATGTACCTGGCCAAGCCAGCCTCCAGAAATGCAGGAGACCCAGGGCCTTTCCCAGGCAAACAAAAGCTGGGGGAGTTCATCACCTCTAGTGCCGCCTGACGAGAAAAGCTAAGGGGAGCCCTTCAAGCAGAAATGAAAGGACGCTGATCAGTGACATGAAAATGTGGGTGGAGGCGCGAGCTAACCCGGGGTGGTGATCACTTTGCAATACATAAGTGCATTAAGTCATGTACACCTTAAACTTACACAACGTTATATGGCAACTGTATCTCAATTAAACTGGAAAGAAATAACCCACAGATTGATATTCAAATATATCAAGACTTCTCAAAAATCAATAAGATGTAAACACTAAAGCTTAATAGAAAACTGGACAGACAATATAAACAGGCACAAAAAGAAGAAATGCAAATGAGAAATGTCTAATTTTACTAGTCACCAAGAACACGTAAAGCGAAACGTGCCCCGGGTTTTCCCAGGCGGACAGTAAAGCTCAGGGCCTCTTCACAGGCTGCTGAGGGATCAATCCAGCAAAGCTTTCCCAGAAAGCAATTCAGCAGCGTCTTAATTTTCTTTTCTTAAGAATTGCAACTGACTCTCTACCAAGATGTCTGGTAGATATCCTAGAGAAATACACGGGCACGGAGTGGTACATAGAATTGCAGACGAACAAAATATATAGCTGTAGCTGAACAGTTAAGTAAATGATAGCATCTCCATGCAAAGAACGCACGCAGCTGTTAAACAAATGAAGTCGGTTTTTATGTGTTTATCTGGGAGTGTCTTCCTCCCATGTTGTTACGTGAAAAAGTAAGTGGCATTATGTGTATAGTGCGATGCTGTTTCGGTTAAAATAAAAAAAAGTCTCACAAATGCAAAAGTAAACTATTAAAAAAGAATGCACAAGCACTCATTACATAAATTTAGCTGCAGATGTATGCAGACAGAGAGGTAGGTATAGCTCTAGATAGATTAGATGATAGAGGACAGAAGGTAGATAGGTGATAGATATGCATAGACAGATAGATGGTAAATAGATGGATAGATGATAGATAGATAGATAGATAGATAGATAGATAGATAGATAGATAGACAGACAGATAGACAGGAGAGGGAGGTGGGGAGAGAAAGAGAGAGAGAGAGAATATAGGGGGACTAGCTGGAAGAACATACATAAAGTGAATATTGAGAGCTACCTCCAGGATGGGACTGTGGATAGGGGTAGAGGGATGAGAAGGGGAATTTTCACTCTGTATTTTGCATATATTAGCATTAAATATACACACTTGCATATGGGTCATTACAGAAAAATGTATTTAGATATTCTACAACTATAAAAAAGGGTGGAAGAGGGGAATAAAGCAGGGAGAGGGAAGGGCAAGAAAAGGAGGAAGGAAAAAGAGAAAAGCTGCAAGGGCCGGACGTGAAGGGTCCTGTATGAAAGTGACGGTTTTCATTTTACCCTTGAGATAGGAAGAAACCATCGGCTTGCATTCTGGGACCTAGAAGTCATACATGAGATCAAATGATTCTCAGAGTCCCTGGAGATAAAAAGACCACTGGTTCTTTTTGTTGGAACCATCCAGATAAAACAGATGAAGGCCTGGGCGGGGCCGAGGCCCCAGAGCTTCTGGGGGGAGATATCGGCGCTCCCCGCTCCTCTGGCCTCCATCACGGGGTGCCAGGCCTCACTGCAGGTCTGGTTCAGCGCCTTCTATGGGCTCTTCCCCTGCAGAACCCTGGCTGATATGGCCCCAGGGTGTGTGTGCACGGGCAGTGGGACCAGGGACAGCGCCACTCCAGGCAGGAAAACGGCCGGCCACGCGGGCGACGCCGCCGACATCACAGCACCACTGCGAAGGCCAGAAACTGGGGGCTGGACGCCCACCCCACGGAGGCCTCGTGCAGCAGAACATCGAAACCACACGGGGGACGGAGCGGCGGGAGGTTCGGGGGGTCGGGGACTTGGGGAGAGACAGCGATTGTTCTAGAAAACAAAGGAAGATATTTCTTGCATTTCCAAGCTTTGAGGATAAGATCTGTGCCCACTGTACTCCAGGTAACGATTCCCTTTCCCTGAGGAGGCTCAGCGGGTTCTGTCCTCGGCCGGGGGTGTCCAGAGGGAAGTCAGTCGGCCACATCGCATTCTCCTCCTGCTCTCTGGCCGGTTCATGCAGCGCTCACGGCAAATTCTAAACATGCAGGCTCCTTGGCAGTACAGGCGAGTACGTCACGGAGGCCGAGTGTAACCCCGGTCGCTGTTCTCCCGAGGACACATCGTCAGTGCAGACTGGGCAGTGGGCACCCATAGAGCCCCAGCCTCCCGAGCCATTCCCAGTGCTGCCCGGCTGCTCAGGCCAGGCCTGCGCCCCAGGGGAGTGCCGATGCGCGTCCTGACTTGGCCTGCCCCTCAGGGGACATGGGCTGGCACTGAACTCCCTGGTTACAGGTGTAAAAGAAGCGGTGACCCTCCCTCTCCCTTGGGCTACCCACATGGGAACTTTCGCCGCTCAGCTCTCTCATCTTCCGTGGAACCAGCCGTTTCCCAAACAGCATCCTCACGGCTGTCAGGTGTCCACAGCCCCAGGTTAACCTGCTACCCCCAGAGACTCGGCCACACGGCCAGGGCACCTCTGTGCCCTGTGACTAAGGTCCTGGGGTGTCCTGCCCCTCGCCTGGCCCGTTCCCAATGTCCACCTGCTTGGGAAGCGGCTTCCAGCACAGATCTGGCGAACGCGCGATGGTGTGGCAGCCCCGCCTTCACCTCCTTCTGACTGGTCCTGGTTTAATGTGAATTTCGAAAAAAATACATATCCTGGATTGAACAAGAAGAGAAAAATCTCCATTCTGTGTTCCATTTAATTTGCCTCAAGCCATGAAGAAGGTGCGGTGAGGGGGTGGGGTCCCTTGGAGCTGGCTCTTAGGACCAGGGCACTAACGTGTCCTCTGGACCCAGTGGGGAGGCCCGAGCCCTGGACCGACAGCCGGGGGCTCTCAGGCTTGGTCTGCAGAGGTCCAGCTCACGGGTCCTCCGTGCACTTTGCTCCCCGAACAGTGAGGCCGCTGCCGACAGAGTGTCCTGGCCTGAATTCCTGTGAGCGCTGACGTGGGGCCATGCACGCTCCATCACCGACCGGCCACCCTCGGAACCCCACGTTGTGTTTGGGAGCCCGGAAGGCGCGACTCTGCAGAACCCCGCCGAGCGGAGCGCACGCTGTCTCTCAGCCCTGACGCTGGAGAATCATTCACTCGCCAGGTCGGTGGGGAGACAGTGAGAACCAGCAGACCTGATTAGGAGGCGAATTTATCACCCCTGGAAGAGGACACAACAGAGGAGCTGTCCGCCGCGGTGGAGGCCGGCACCACCTCCGCAGCCGACATCTGCTCCACCGGCTGAGGCTTCCCCACAGGAGGCAGGGCGAGCAGCTGGCTTCTAGAAAACTCTGTCTTGCTGGGTCTGCGGCCACACAGCAGCCTCACAAACAGCCTGGGGTGTCTGAGGCTGTGTATATTCCAGAACAACAAGGTTTTCTTTGGGGCTGTACAGCCGTCCCCCCTCATCCGCAGGGGAGCCGCTCCAAGACCCCCAGTGGTGCCTGAGACGGCGGGTGGCACCGAGCCCTGCATATACTATGCTTCGTCCTGAACATACACCCCTATGATAAAGTTTTGTTTATCTATCAGGCCCAGTAAGAGGTGAACAATAACTAATAATCAAACAGAACAATTATAACACTGAAGTACAATAACAGTTATATGACTGTGGTCTCTCTGTGTCTCTCAAAATATCTGACAGCCAAAATGGCCACGACGGCGGGTAGCACGCTTAGCGTAACAGTTGTTTTAAACAGTTGTAAAAGTTTCCAAAATGCATTGTAAACATAAATCCCACTGGAGAACATCTTCACGGAGCTGGGCGGCTTTAGATTGACAATAGCAGTTTTTGTCCTGCAGGAATTTAACGAATAATGCTTTGAGGGTGTTTTTGTTATTATAAGCTAAAAATGTCAAATCAAAATTGACAACAACACTTACACATTTCCTTATTTGTTCTTCACTCTACACACCCAGCTATTTCTTGGGCGCTTAGGTTTGGTTCTGACCCCGTATATCTGAGTCCCGTTCTGAAGGCTCCGCCTGTCGTGGGAACGCAGGTGACGGAGGTGGCCCCTGCCGCGCCCCGCCCTGCACTGTTAAGTACAATCTCGGTAAGAACATGGTGAGCGGCTAACAGCCTCAGCTCTAAAGCTCTCCTTTCCTCTCTCTAAAAACTTCAAAGACACTGAAGATGCACATTTACAGCAAAAAAAAAAAAAACTGACAAAAAGCGTAATACTCAAATCTGGGGAGAATTTAATTCAACTATAGCGTGAGTGGGCCTGCGTGGGCTTCTGTTTCTGATGAGAGCCCTTTTCATCAGTCCAGTGGAGGGGTGGCTGTAAAGTGGCTGTTACCGCCGGGCAACCAGCCTTCGAGGGCTGCCCGGCACGTTCCCACCTGCGGCAGAAAGGGCGCACCTGGGAGGGGAGCGGAAACGCATGTGGAGCTCGTGGAGACAGTCGCGGGAGAAGCGCCGGGCGGGCAGAAGGCCTGAGCAGCCTGGCAGCAACAGCGGCTCCCTAGGCAGTCCCAGCCCAGGGACAGGAGGCGGTGTCACCTCAGGGGACAGGGGCTCAGGCGGAAAGGGCTGCACAGGACCTAACAGCTGTGCGCCCTGCCACGTGTGGGAGGCTGGCCGACGCCCTCCTAGGCCTTTGAAATGGTTCCCTAAGGGTCTCGCTTCTGCCCTCGCCTGCCTCCCATCATCACTCTTTCACACAGGAGCCTCAGGGACTCCCTTAAATGGTCAGCCAGGTCCTATCAGTCCTCTGCTCAAAGTCTCAGTGGGCTCCCGGGCCATCCCAAGCCGCAAAGCCCTCCGGCCCTGTGAGTCCAAGCGCCTGGGCGGACCGCCGCACCCTCGCTTCAGCCCAGCGGGCCTCCGACCTTCCTCAGACGCCCCAGCACACTTCCCGCTCGAGGCACCCCACCGCACCCCCGCCCAGGGTGCCTGCCCGTGTTTCCTCCGCCGGGTTCCCGGGCAAACGCCGACCCACGGACCCCGCGCTGCCCCTCACGCCCCCTCCTTCAGTCTGCCCTTTCCTTCCACGGCACTCAGGAACACGCGAGGGCGGACTACGGCCGTCCCCCGAGGGCGTACGTGTCACACGGGTGGGGACTCGGCCTCTTGTCTGCTGGTCCGTGTGCAGAGTCTACATGGTACGTGGAGCCGAGTACTGCTCCTTGAGTACCCGCCGGGAGGGTGTGGGGGCCATGAAATTGGGCAGAAGAAGGGGTTGTTACGTGGTATTTTTACCACCCTGAGCATGGGCACATTTCTCCTTTTTCAAGAACGAGGAAAGGGAACACGAGGGGAACACAGAAAACCGCCCAACTAATGGCCTGTCTGTAGGTAACCGTTTTTATACAAACTCTAGCTCCTAGAATTCTTCCTCTATGCTTAAATTTAAACACGTATAAATATATAAAATATAAAAATGTACGAAAGACAGCTCAGAGCTGGTTTCTTTCTGCTCCATCCGCCCCCAGCTGGCTGAGCCCTGCGCGTGGGCACGCCACTCATCCTTCGGTCCCTCGGGGGGGCTGCGTTCCGCTCGGCTCTGACTGTCGTGTGGCACTGAGCCCTCGCTCGGTCTCGCCACGGCCACTCCTCACGCCTGGGCCTCCTCTCTGTCCTCCAGACATCAGTTCTCACACGGTCGGGTTGCTTTCAGTGCCTTTTCCCGTTTTCTGAATCGGAGAGCTTCCCAAGTCCATGAGCCATGTACCACTGATTCCGTTTTCTAGTGTGATTTAAATCCCACACGGCCGTTACGCCTTACACCTTCCCTCCATCTCAGGCTACAGCTTTTCATCACAGGCTGTGGGGGCTCATCCTGTCTTTCTGCTTTCACTTCATAGACAGTGGCTGTCTCCTGGGCCGGCCGAGGGGCGCGGTGGTGAAGCGCTGGCCTGGGACGCCAGCGGCCCCGGTTCGGGTCCCACATGAGGGCCAGGGACACTGCCCTCAAAAAAAAAAAAAAAGTTAAAATGTACTCCTATTGTTTCCTAAGATATCTTCTTTTGAATCCTGTATTTTCTTTCCTCTTTTATGTTGAAATAGCTTTACATGGGACCCAAGTTTGTTTCTTTTTCTTATTTTTCAGCCCTGATTGAAGACATTTCTATCCTTGCCTAATACTTGTGAACGCCGGTATGAGGGGCCTCCTGAAGTTTTTGACTGTCCACCTGGAGTCTCCATCTTCGTGGTGTTTTACACTCTCAGTTACGGGGTCTAACAGACCGGGTTGTCTTGGCTAGGAATCCAGGGGCCCTGGGTTTTCTTTGTATTTGGTAAAGCTACTGAGCTGGGCACCGCTTTTCTTCATTTTATATTCTATGAAACTTGACCTCGGCTTCCCACAGACACTGTAGCTCGGCTGACTTTCCTCGTGCTATCGCCCACTGGATCAGGGAAACCGACTCATGTCATGGAGATGGCTTCCTGCTGGGCGTCACCACCGCTGACTGTGGTGGTGGCTCTTCCTGGCGGGTGGATAAAAGACATGTGCAGCACGTGTCGCATGCGCCGTGCCCTGCCCTGCCCTCTAGGCATGGCCTCGCTTGCCACACTGGAAGGGCAGGGCCGCTCTGCTGCTCTGACTTTCCATACCTCTCGTGGCGGCCGGGGCTGCCTTCCTGTATTAGTTAGGGGTCTCTTAGAAATAGAGCCCACAGGGGACCCGTGAACACGTGAGAAGGGATCCGTTGTGGGAATAGGCTCCCACGGCTGACACGGAAACTGCGCAGCTGCTGCACCCCATCCCGTGTGCAGGTCGGAGAGCCAGGGAGCTGGTGTGTGAGTCGGTCCGAGCCCAGGGGCCTGAGCCAGGGAAGCTGCTGATGTAAGTTGCAGAATCTGAAGGCCCCCCCGCAGAGGAGCCCCAATGGCCAAGGGCAGATGACAGATGTCCCAGCTCAAGAAGAGACACTGTGTTGTCCCTTCCCCTTTGTGCTCCGTTGGGCCCTCAACAGACCGGACGGCGCCCACAGCCACACAGGTGAGCACAGAGCTCTTTTCCTCAGTCCACCGATTCAAAGCTCATCTCTTCCAGAGACACCCTCGCAGACGCGCCTGGAAATACCAGCCGTCGGGCCTCCCGCAGCCCAGCCAAGTTGCCGCTCCGACTCCCGAGGCCGCAGCACGCGTGTGCCCTCTTCCCCACTCGCCCCTGCAGGTAGGTCTCTCTGCGTGCTCCTCGGGCCGTGTTAGGCAAGACCTTGAGCGCTGAGAGCAGAGGGAGGAGACGGGTTGGCCCATTGCTTTCGCGTCTCCATGATGCCATGCCTCTGACTTCGTAGAAAACGAACAGACTTCCATTGGCTGCACAGATGGATGGAAACAGGAGACCCCGGGCCTGAGCGGTCCCTCCGAGCGCTCACAGAGCACACATGACCTGCGACTGTGATCCTTTTCACAAGGTTTGTGTTCACATCCTACTCATGTTTCAAAGCCTGGCTTACATACTTTTCTCTTCTGTGAAGCTTTCTCTGTTCCCCTAAGTCTAAAGTAATTTTTTCCACACTGAGCTCCCCGAGTGCTTATCTGTTATGTCTCTTATGACTTTGATCTTTGTATTATAGTTATTTATGGACCTATCTTATTTCACCGATACCTTCAACAAGATAAAAATACTTCCTCAATACAAGGAGCAGACTTTGATACCCTCTAGCGTTTTTATAGGGCGCAAGATTGAAAAACGAGAGGCGAGCTTGAATTAAGTCAGCTCACGGTATTCCTTCCACCACTGTTCCTGGGAACAGCCTGGAAACCCCAGCCACCCATGAGCAAGAGAACACGTCTCAATGGCTGGCCTTCTAAACCCAGGGCAGGCAGCCTTTCTCCACAAAAGGTGAGAAGGTCAGTATTTCAGGCTTTGCAGGCCCAGCAGTCTCTGTCACAATGACACAGCTCTGCTTTTGAAAGGAAGAGTGTGGCTGTGTGCCAATAAAACTTTATTTACAAAAACAGGCAGTGGCCCCTCGGGCTGTAGCTCTCCAACCCCCATTTTGGATCACAGGCCTCTCCCCCAGGAAAATGGAAACTCAAAATTTTCCGTTCTGCTGCGGACACACACTGAACAGGGCAGCTGACCACCGTGGAGGTGAGGCCAGCACCCCGTCTACATGTGAGCAGAAGCCTCCTACGGCCAACAGCACAGGGGGGCTTATGGAAAGTCTAGCAGTGAGGCTGAAATGTTATCATGCCATCAGATGTTATCACATTTTGTGGGAGAAGTGACCTATTTCTCAATAAGTCAGTGTGGAAACATCTTGTAAAATAATCTTTAAAATCGTCAATAGCAAGCACCACGCTATGGACTATTTTAAAGAGGTCCCATCTGTGTCTTTTCCCTGCAAACACAGGTTCTAGCTAAGGCAGCTCGCTCTGCAGACTGACCCACTTCTTCCCAACTCCTCTGCAAACTGCGTGGTTCCAACAAGCCCTGTGTGCGACGGGTTTCCTTTTCAGACCCTGCAGACTGGCTGCTGGTTCCTTATTGCCGACTTTGAAACTCGCCTTGACGATTGCCTATGTTTTACAGTAACTCTTAAGGAAGAAACGGGCAGCGACTAAACAGTGGTCACGTGCTGCACCCAGTGAGGTTTCCGGGTCTGCCCCGTACCCCGCCAGACCACGTCCTCTTCTGGGGCCACATTCGCGTCCTGTCCACTCACCTGACGTCACCCACCAATCCTCGTGCAGTGTCCCCCGTGGAGGAGCTGCCCACCGAGCACCAGTAAGTACCTACGCGCGTGAGCGGGGCAACAGGAGCAGGCAGGGCCGAGGAAGGCTCGCCGGGCTGTGCCTCAGGCAGCTTGGCTCCACTCCTTCACTCGCTCACTCGTTCGTTCCTGGGCGGGAACTTCCCCACGCCCTCCATCTGCCAGGCTGCGGCATACATTCAGCATGGACTTGTACTCCCTGATTTTCTGATACATGCATATGTCGTGAAATAATCAAGCTAACTGACATACCCGTCACTTGACAGAGTCACCCTTTTCTTCTTTGTGGTGAGAACATGTACGATCTGCTCTTAGGACATTTCAAACAAACAGCGCCACACTGTTAACTACAGTCACCTCGCTCTACAAAAACGGGGGGCACTGGTCCCGCGGGGACAAAGTTTCAGTTATGCAAGTTGAATGGCTTCTGGAGCTCTGTCCTGACCGTTGTAAACGTCCCCTGAGCTCAGAAACCCTGGACGGTCACACTCGGGCCGGGGACGCACACACCGGCGGCGCACAGCGCGGTCCCAGCCCTGGGCTGCCACCTGCTCCCTGGACAGCCTGGCAGGGCTTCCCCAGCTTTTCCCCTAAAAACAGCCAACACTTACTAAACATACTGTGATACTGTGATCCAGTAAGATGTAAACACCTTATGTACTTAATTCATTTAATCTCCATAAACGAACACAGATGCCGTGGGCACCCCCACTTTAACGAAGAGGAAAGTGAGGCAGAGGCTCAGAGCCAGGCCCCTGGGCCGCGCCCTTACCCTCCCTGCTCAGCTCGGCACCGCAGCCCCTGGCACGGCTGGGAGCAGCCCCCACCCCCGCCCTGCACACGCCCAGTCCCCATTTCTACAGGAAGCTGCATTCCTGTCCCTCGTGGCGTGTGGCGCGGCCTCCACTACATGGGCTTCCCCTGTGCTTTCCGTCCATGGAAGTATTTTGGAGGGGGATTAGGGAGAAAGGGAGGGATTTTATTGCTTATTTTCACTTATTTGTGGTACATCTATATGCTTTTATATTTTCAAAGCGCTTTACTGACCATTTCCATGTGCTGGGCCCGGAGGCAGAGCCCTCCGCTGTACCCGTCCTACATCTTGCTCAGAAGTGCTCAATCCATTTGACTCTGTTGCCAGAAGAACGCCCCTAAGAAGCGCATTTCACGGCTCCCGGATTCCTGCAAAATGCAGTGCAGACGCTTTACCTCGGCAAGCAAAAGGGACCTCGCCACTCCTTTCCTTGTGATGGCCGGCCGTTCCCTCACTCACCCCATGTTTCAATCAGATGAGAGTATTTGCTCTCTTCTCATCAAGTCTGAGGAGTTAATGCCGTGAGTTAATACTCAAGACCAAGTGAGGCGGCGTCTCCGTAGCTTCCCATGACACAGACTAATTGGCTTTCATCTGTGTTTCCAAGCTCTTCAAGCCGTGGTCCATTACGGCATTTAATCACACTGCACCCTAGGGGAGAGTCTGTCTTCTCTGCCTGACCTTGAGCCTAAAATGTGATAGTCTACTCTTTATCTTTGGAGTCCCACGGCCTAGTTCCAGTTGGACTGTGACATATATTAATCGTTCCCCGCCCCCCGAAGCACATGCGTGTGGGCAGCCGATCGAAGTCTGGAGAGCCACGGAGTCTGGAACCTGAACACACAGCGAGTTAACGTAGGTTCAGTCCATACGGTCTAATGGCCTGGTATGCGGGGCCGTGCCAGGCGCTATGTAGTCCAGTCACCCATACGTCACACTAATATTCTCCACAACGTCCCCCACCGGAACCACCTAGAATCTGACACCTGCTGTCTGGCCTGTCTTCCTCCCACGCACAGGACGTGGTGACAGCTGCCCCTCCCCTGTGCTGGACCGCCACTCACCCTCTGGGCCTCCCAGCTCTGCTAAGTTCCAGAGCAGTGGGCGGCGCTTCCCAGGCGCCTTCCAGCCAGCTGGTGACAGCTGAGTTCCGAAGGTGCCTCCTGTTTATTTTCTACTGTAATTTTAGGAAGGAGAGCTGGGCTGCCCCTTACTGTGCCTTTCCGCCGTGACTCCTTTTGTCCTCTAGCTAGGCTAGCTTCCACGGATGGCACTCTCTCCCAGTTCTGCTGCAGAGGCAGGGTTTCCCCCTGCTTTTATATTCCTCCGATGAGGTCAGTGAGGACCCGAGAGGGGGGGCGTGTGAGCATGTTTGAGCATTTTCATCTCATTGGTCAGAAAACAACCTTGAAGATGGGAGTTTTGGGCTTCCTAGGAGAGAGAGGGGCCCAGAGGCACAGTGCTGGCTACGTGCTGTAACCCGACTTTTCGCAAGACATGGGCGGGCGTGGAGCTTGCGCCCCAATACAGGGTTGAGATGGCATTCCGTCCTCACTGGCCACTGTCCCGTGTGGATCCGGCTCCGTCCAGAACACGCCACCACGCAGCCTGTTCTGCCCGTGTCAGGCCAGGCCCGTGCTGCAGCTCTGAAGGGGCGTTTCCACTGTGGACAGACTCAGGAGGTGGGGCTTCCGTGCCCACGGCCCTCTGGACTCCCACGGATGAAGGGGCCAAGGACAGAAATGGTCAGGCTTTCAGGAAGGCAGAGGCAGGGCCTGGAGGGGCACAGGCCCTCGTGGCAGCACTTGACACACACAGAATAATGTCACTGTTTCCTAGAGAGAGAGATGGCATGTGCTCAAAATCCTTCTCTCCAACATGTCTGCTCTGGAAACCAAGAGAAGTGAGGGTGTGATGCCCACACAACAGCAGACATCTGCCACTCACCGTCACACACCATCAATCCAGCCAAATAACTTCATTCTCCAAATGCATAACACCTCCTTCATTTGGACAGCTGTCACCAAACAGACAGGGACGCCAAGCCCTTCCCAGACAAATCCTTCAGCAGAGCCGAGGGGGGAGACATGGGCCTGTCTGGGGAGCTGTGTGTTCAGCAAGGGGCCATTCTCAGAAGCTTCCAGAAGCACTGACTGCACGGGCTGCTCTGTCTCTGTGTTTACGTGGCTCCCGGGCACACAGGGGACAGGATGGACTCCTGCCAGAAAGGAGGCAGCTGTGATGGCGCAGACAGCGAGCTGGTGCCCAGGATCGAGCGGCGAGCGTAAGCAGGCCTGAGACTGACCGCCAAGTGTAAGCCTCCCCTCAGATGGTCCCACAGACACTTAAAACGCCATCTCCAAATGAGATGGGTGCACACACTGGGCTCTCCTCCTCCAAGCTCCCACATGGGAAAGCCCAGAGGAAAGGCTCTGAGAAAATAACTCACCAAGTCATGTGGACGGCAGCTGAGAAGTTACAGGGAGAGGCAGAGACAGTCTGCAGCGCTGAGGCCCAGGCCCCGAACTTCACCTCGCTCCACGCACCTAACACGGCCGAAAACCCCGCAGTGAGGAGCTGGGGCTGGGCATGGGTCCCAGCGTCCCCGACTCAGCCTCCTTCTGTGTTAAACGGGGACAACACACCTATACGATAATCCTGAGACGAACTAGTGTTCCCAAGGATTATTATAATGAACAGTTTTGTCCATGCAAGCTGATCTTAAGAGAGATTGGGGGATTAAAAATGCTACTTTTTATGGCTTGTTCCATCGGAAGAACCTAGCAGTGTGTGTGTGACAATTCTCCCTTCCCTGGGGCAGGACAAGGATGAGAAAATTGAAATAAAAGTGAAGCATCACGTAATAACAAGCCACTTCCCCAGAAACTGTGGTGCAGTCTCGCCAGCTGCCTCGTGGTTTGCAGAAGCCCGAGGCCACCTGGGGGGGGGGCGGCATATGGCAGCCAGGAGGGCAGAGCACACAGGGCTTCTCATCTGGGGACCCGGCTCCATCTGAAAGGACACTGCTCCGTCCTGTGCCACCGACTTGTCTCCCGGGCATATGGAGCCCACTCTTCACAATTCTCCTTAAACCCATTTCCTGCCATTTGCAAAAGACAAAGGAGGCAGGTAAAAGTCAGCTTTCTCTCCGAGTTCTCTCCCTGTTTGGGGACTGCAAATTATCCCCCAACATGCAGATGAAGGATCTGGACGCACAGGGAGAAGTCCTGAGCAATGTCACCTAGTTAAGACACGGAGTGCCTTCGGGGCGGCCTCACAGAGGCTCTGGGATTCCACAGGCCCTCTCTCACCCCCATAAATACTAGCTGCTGTTGGCCATTGTATCTGGCTCAGCCGAGCCGGCCGCTCTCCAGTAACTTCTTCAAGCTCCTTTTCCCTGATGAAAAGTGGCAGCAGGGCTGCAGAAGCACCATCATGAACCCCCATTTACAGACGGAAACCAACGGAGCTGACATACTCGGGGTCATCTAGGGTCATTCAAAATGCAAGGGAGAACAGGAAGGGAACTATCTCAGCCAAAACTCCAAGATGAAATTCACTCCATTTGATGAAGCTCCAAGTACTAGCTATACGATGCTGGGTAAGTTACTGAGCTTCTCTGAGCCCTCACCTCAATAGGGAGTAACGCTGACAGGAGTAACAATGACGGGAGTAACAATGACAGGAGTAACAATGACGGGAGTAACACTGACGGGAGTAACAATGACGGGAGTAACAATGACAGGAGTAACAATGACGGGAATAACAATGACGGGAGTAACGCTGACGGGAGTAATGCTGACAGGAGTAACAACGACGGGAGTAACGATGACGGGAGTAATGCTGGCAGGAGTAACATGACGGGAGTAACAATGACGGGAGTAACGCTGACGGGAGTAATGCAGACAGGAGTAACAACGACGGGAGTAATGCTGGCAGGAGTAACATGACGGGAGTAACAATGACGGGAGTAACAATGACAGGAGTAACAATGATGGGAGTAATGCTGACGGGAGTAACAATGACGGGAGTAACAATGACGGGAGTAACAATGACGGGAGTAACGATGATGGGAGTAACAATGACAGGAGTAACAATGACGGGAGTAACAATGACGGGAGTAACAATGACGGGAGTAACAATGATGGGAGTAACAATGATGGGAGTAACGCTGACGGGAGTAACAATGACGGGAGTAACAATGACGGGAGTAACGATGATGGGAGTAACAATGACGGGAGTAACAATGACGGGAGTAACAATGACGGGAGTAACAATGACGGGAGTAACAATGACGGGAGTAACAATGACGGGAGTAACAATGACAGGAGTAACAATGATGGGAGTAACAATGACAGGAGTAACAATGACGGGAGTAACGATGACGGGAGTAATGCTGACAGGAGTAACAATGACGGGAGTAACGCTGACAGGAGTAACTATGACAGGAGTAACAATGACAGGAGTAACGCTGACAGGAGTAACAATGACGGGAGTCACGATGACTGACAGGAGTAACAACGCTTACCTCGCACAGGGTGGGATGAGGATAGCCACCAGCAATCACTGCTGAGGTACACGACGTTGGGCCAAGGCTCCCTAAGTGCTTCTCACACTTTCCACCTAATGAAAGACTCTACTTCCAGGAGGAAGGGTCAGCTTGACTAGATGAACACGTCTGCAGAAAACAGCTATAAACTCTGGGAAAATACCCCCAATACAATCACCTGAGTGGGCTTCAGTGCAAACAAGCAAGGGATTTCGGAGGGAACTCAGAACGCGGAAGCAGCAATGATAGTGCGACAGTCCCATTTGAGGGGTGTGCCCCAACGGCAGATTCCACTCAGGATTTAAGGACCCTAAAAACCATTAAAAAAAACTAATTTTCTGGTTAAGGAACACAGGGATGGCATAATCTGGAGCAGCTATAGCTACTGAGGAGGAGGAGGGACCGTAACTCCGAGTACAGATCCCACGTGCGTCTGGCCGATGCCTGGACCTGTGCACGGCCACACGCTGCCCCAGCTGTGTATACAATACTGACCCCGAGGCCTGAGATACCACCTACCCACCCAGCTGAATGCAGCTTAGAAGCATTCACACTCTTCGGAGGAATACAACAGGACCCCCCACATACCAGGGCCCCACCCCAAACTACCCAGCCTGTGAAGAATAAAGAAAATGTGATTCTTCCTAGAACAAGGACAATCAGTGGGGCCCAGTGCTGGGCATCTCAGTGTTGAAACGATCAGACCTTTACATTGTGTAACGACGCCCTACAAGTTCAAGGAGAAAGTGTCCATAATGAGTGGAAATGTCGGATATCTCAGGAGAGGAGTGGCAAATGTGGAAACGGACCAACTGGGAAGTTTAGAACTAAACAGTGTAGTGTTCAAAACTTGAAATTTATTGGATGGTGTGAATGGAATGGGGCTAACATAGGAAGAAGTCAGTAAACATAAACTTGAGGGCCGGCAGAATGGCCTGTAGGTTAAGAGCTGGCTTGGGACACCAGCGGCCCTGGTTCGGATCCCACATATGAGGGCCAGTGACACTGCCCTCTACAGCTAAGATGGTGAACAACAGCTCCACCTGGAGCTGGCTGCTGTGAGTCCCCGGGACGGCATAGCTGCAGCCCCTGCTGCAGTGGGCTGCCATAGGCTACAGTGAGTGGCCGGCAGCCAGTGTGAGCAGCTGGCAACTGGTGTGAGCTGCCAAGAGCTGCTGTGAGTGGCCGTCCAGAGGCCGGCGACCAATCTGCTTCATCTGGGAAGAGCGCAATGACGATACCAACATGGGCCAGTGAAGCGACATCCTCCGCAACTAGACTGAAGAACAAAAAGACAGCAACTTGTCTGTTCCCCTTCCCCAATTCCCCAATAAAATCTTTTTTAAAAAAAACTCGAGGGGAGACCAACAAACGTTCCAAAACGAAGAAGAGAAAGACAAACGGGGAAAGGACGGGGTCCGCAGGGGAATGTAAAAAAGCTCAGAGATGGGTAATGGGGGCTGCTGAAGCCAAGTGGGGAGGAAGGGCAGAAAACAGCGTCGGAGAGAGACAGCAATGTACCGTCGAGAGGCCCAGCAAACGAAACAAGTGGAAGAAAAGCTGCCTGGGCTGCTGCACAACCACGCTGGGCTCACCTCTCTGGTCAGGGGCAGCCCTTGGCAACCCCACCGTCTGTTGTGTCTCGCACTTGTCACAGCCACTTGAGGGGCTGTGTTTCCCCATTTTACAGATGGAGGAGCTAGACGCACGCAGGTCACACTGACTGAGTGGGGATGCGAGGGGGACGAACCAGCTGTGGCTTCCGAGTCCATGCGATCGGCCAGCCTGAGGGGCTCCGTGGGCAGGTCCTAATGGCAGGTAGCGCTCTGTGTGCAGCGGGCATTCAAAAATCACTAGTTACTGTTCTCCTTTCTTCCTCCGTTTCCCAGTGGCCTTGGTGGTTAACATCCACAATTAATCAATACTTATTTATATACAATCTACTAAGCACTGCATTCATTTCCTGGGGCTGCTGTAACAAAGCCTCACAGGCTGGGCGGCTGCAAACAACAGAAGCATATTCTCCCACAGGTCTGGGGGCTGGAATCTGTGGCCAAGGCGGGGGCCGGGGCCACTGCAAAGGCCCACCCCTCGCTTCTGCTGTCCCCAGGGGTCCTGTGGCTTGTGAACGTGTAAGTGCAGCCTCTGCTCTTGTCCCCACAAGTCCTCGCCCTGTGCCTGTGTCAGCTCCACATCTGTGCTTAACAGACGCTCGTCCTCAGATTAGGTCCCTTGTGGGTAACACAGAATGATTCCATCTCAAGATCTCCAACCTCGTTACCCTGGAAAGACCTTTCCCCAAACAAAGTAACATTCAGGAGACCTGGATATGGGGTCTTGAACGTATCTTTTGGGGCCATTACTCAACAAGCCAAGCATACCAAACACAGTAGCACAAAAATAAAATTAAAAAGGCACGTAAATCAATGCCACTTAAAAAAATGCCCACAATCTAATGTGGAAATAGGACATTGATAAGAAATAATCATATAAACATTTCTGAAGTATAAAAACTTTTTAAAGCATCTACAGTAACTCTGGGCACTGTGCCAGGCACACACAGGTACTCAAGCTACAGGACTGTCGCATGGAAACATGGCCTGTTTCATAAGCGAGACACGTGACCACCAAGGAGCTGAGCTATATCCCAGGGCGTCCCTTCAGTACAGTTTGGGGTCTCCATGGCCCTGAGTGGTGTCCACAGGGAGGAGATGACATCATTGCCTGTGACACTATTAACATGACATCTAGTCCACAGCATCTCTCGCACAAGGAAGCTTGTCATGGTACATGGTACACGACACATGGTACACGGCACATGGTACATGGCACAAGGCACATGGCACATGGCACTTGGTACACTGCACACTGTACATGGCTCATGGTACATGGCACATTGTACATGGCACATGGCACACAGTACATGATACATGGCACATGGTACACTGTACATGGTACATGGCACATGGTACATGGCATGTGGTACATGGTACATGGCACACTGTACATGGTACATGGCACGTGGTACATGGTACATGGCACACGGTACATGGCACACGGCACATAGTACATGGTACACAGTGCATGGTACATGGCACACTGCACATGGCACATGGCACATGGCACATAGTACATGGCACATGGCACATGATACATGGCACATGGCACACATCACATGGCACATAGTACATGGTACACGGTGCACGGTACATGGCACATGGTACACTGCACATGGTACATGGCACATGGTACACGGCACATGGTACACGGCACAAGGTGGGGACGGTGTGCAAACCCTGACTTGCCCAGCCCCAGCCCCATGAAACACAGAGAAGAACCACGGCACCTATCCCATGTCTGTCCTCTCTGCACAGGCACCCCCTGAATCCTGAGTCCTTCCTGTCGGTGGCAGATGCTCCTGCCTTCCCTCCCTCCTCCTCCTGCTAATAAAATCTCTGCTGAGCTATAATTCACACACCACACAACTCACCTATTTAAAGCATACGACTCACTGGTTTTTAGTACGTTCACAAAGTTGTGCTACCCTCACCACAGTCGATTTTAGTACATTTATCACCCCCTCCAAAAACCATTACCAGCGCTCCCCGCCCCCACCTCCTCCCGCTGTCCCCAGAAACCACTACCCACTCTCTGTCTCTGTCGATTTGCATCTTCTGAACGTGTCTTGTAGATGGAGTCCCCCAAAGTGTGCCCTTTGCATCTGGCTTCTCTCGCACAGCGTGAGGTTTTCAAGAGTCATCCACGCTGCAGCCATCCCTTTCATGGCCGAGCGAGCCCACCGTGTGGACGGACCACGTTTACCTACCCAGCCACCAGCTGGTGACCATCTGGGTTCTTTCCACTTTTCAACTGCTGTGAAGAATGCTGCTATGGAAGCTCACAGACAAGTGTTTGTGTGGACACGTGTCTTCACATCTCTCGAGTCTACACATAGGAGCGGACCTGCTGGGTCACGTGGTCACGTGGTCACGTGTTTACCTTTGGGGACCTGCCAGGCTGCCTCCAAAGCAGCCACCCAGCTGCATCTCCACCAGCGACCTGACGGCTTCTGTCTGTCCCCGCCCTCACTTACCCTCGTCGTCACCTGTCCTTTCACTCCAGCCGTGCTGGTGTGCGGAAAGGTACCTTACCGCGGGTGTTGAACTGCATGTAACTGGCAGTTCAGGATGATGGTGTCTCAGGAAAGGCCGCGGCAGGAGCCAGAGGTGGGCCCCCCCGCAGCTCTCCGCTGCCTCGTATTCAAACTCCTGCTCAAGCCAGACTCCACGGTGAGACACGCTCTTCAAAGGCCAAGGTGAAGACCTCAGTACGTTGAGGCACCAGAGGGTGGAATGAATGAAGCTGGGTGCTGAGGTGCCTCCAGGAGACCCCATCAGAGGCACTTCCCCGGGTTGGGGCGGGGAGGGTGGCCCCAGGAGCCCTACATCTCTCAGGGACCCGGAGGGACGCCCAGCGCACTGGGGGCCGGGGATGGCACCGGCTTCAGACCCAAACAACACCCCCGCCCCCGCAATCGCACTCCTGCTCTCCCAGAACCGTGTGTGGGGTCCGCATGGCAGGCCTGACTTTTCCAGGCTGAGGTGCAGGAATTTCAAAAGGGAAAGTGAGGACTGGTAAAGACGGACATTCTTCCAGCGTTCAGTCCGCGGGGACCCTGATGGAGGGAAGCCTCCGCTGGGCCAGCAGCACTATTCCCGTAAACAGCATGCGCCCGTTTATGTGACAGAGCCGGGCTGGTGGCCCCGGCATCAGGAGGCAGGACCGGCAACTCAGCAAGAAGTGACGGGACCACGGGGCCCGGCCAAAACCAGCTTCTGCTGGATGCTGCCTGAGGTCACACAAACCCTTCAGCCTCCCTGGGGTTAGGAAGTTTTGTTATTTGTAAACAGGATATAAACACCCATTTCGTAGCGTGGGATGTGACGACTAAACAAAATAAAACATGTGATGGGGTGAACTGCTTACTCCAAGGAAGCGCAGACACCGTCACACATCTGTGACATCGAGGCGCCCAGGGGACCTTTGTGACATGGCGAGCAGGTGGCACTTAGGGAGCACTTGCTTTGTGTAGGCCTGGCCCTGAGCTTGCGTGCTGAGCCCACTGGCCGCCCACTGATGCTGTGGCTCCAGCCTTCTTCTCACACCCACTCTACATGAAAGAACACAGCACTCAGAAGAGATGAGCGCCCCGCTCAAGACCACACACCCGGGGAGGGGCAGCGTCGGACCTGACCCGTGTGCCGAGCAGCACTGGGCCACGTGGCCACCAGCCAGACTGACACACAAGCGGCCCCAAGGGTTTCCACACCCACTCGCGACTGGGGCAACACTACAGCTGCATGGGGGCGATGGCTTTGGGGTCGAGGACCCCCTCCCCCTGGAACCTTCAGTGCCCGTGCACAGCTCACCCTACCTCACGTCCGTCAAATGTGCTGATACTTTTGTCACACGTGTCTGTGCTGGGCAGCCTGCTAAGATGGCCCACGGGTACCTGTGTCCTGGTGTCACACCTGTGTCACCCCTGCCCCACGCATGTGCGCGGAATCTAGTGACTGGCTCTTAATGAACAGAACACAGCCAGGGGAAGGGTGGCCGCGCTTGGCTTCCTCCCGCTGTGTGTGGCTCAGCTCGGCCTCGTGACCAAGCAGCACAAAGGCTCCACAGAGCTTTACTTCCCGCGCGACGGAGCCCTTTCCCGGCAGAAAGTAAAACGGCCCGGGTTTGGCCCAGTGAAGACAGATGGAGGGACAGTCGTCAGGCCTACTTCCGACATGGCGAAGCCCAGGGCAAGCGAACACGGAGGCCGCGGTGCCGAGGGAAACAGTTCAGAGGCGGAAACCCGGGGAGAGGTCCCGAGCAGCCCCGGCCAGGTCCTCCAGGCTGGTCTCAGACGTGCCCCAGGCATGGCAGCCTGGGCTCTCCGCCCGGGCCCCACCCACGATGGCTCCGGGTCCACGCAGGGTCCACGCCCCCCGCACACGCCCTCAGGCCTGGGCAGGCAGGCAGCACTGAGCCCACCCGTGGAACAGACTCAGACGCCCCCCCAGCGGTGCTGCGAGTGGGCGAGGGGGGTCCTGGCGAGAGCCACGTGGCCGTGTATGGAGGACGCGTGGTCCCTCGGCGTCAGAATCCTTTACGCTGTGTGTGGGGGGGGTCAGAGGGGCCCAGACGGGCAGAAGCACGGGGTCCCTGTGGCCTGGCTCCCAGCCCCACTGCAGCCGCGTCCCGATGCCTGAAGTAGGGCGACCGCCTGCTGGAAGGGGACAGAGGGGCCACCAGCCGGGACTCGCGGAGCCGCTGACCTGGCACCGCTCGTGGACTGCTCGGCGAGGCCTGGCTGTGGGCTGAGAACAGCGACGCGAGCGTTCCCGGTGCGGGTGTGTCGGCCTGAAACCTGCACTGCCCGGCGGGACCACGTAACCAGAGAAGCACCGACAGGGCAGGGCGGCCCAGGCCGGGCCCAGGTCCACACAGGGCGGGCCCGGCTGTCAGGCCATCTCCGCCACTGATTCCGGAGGGGGCGCAGGAGGGGGCCGGCGCCGCTCAAAACACAGATACAGGCGGCCAGCGCGAGGGACCGGCTCACAGTCACAACACGGGGTCACAGGTCAAAGCCATCCCAGCAGCAAAATGACGCCATGTGATGTCCAGTTTCCCACACGCCTTATCTCCGTTAATGGCAGGCTGAACCACCCAGCTCACGCACTCTAGAAGCTTCCAGGGGGCCGAGTGAGAGGACACTTTTCAGACTCTTCCGCAGGAGACTCAGCTGGCCCCTGTCCTGCCGCCCAGGTCCCTCATTCCTACCCAGGAGGCAGAGACACAGCGAGACAGGCACACAGCCGGGGGCTCTCACAGGGGACAAGTGACTCACAGAGGCCTGGCTCAGGTCACAGCTCTGAGCCCCTCGAGACCGTCTCTGCACCTGTGTCCTCACCCGTAACCCGAGGCCACTCTGCCTACCTCGGGGCCGTCCTGGGGACCGAAGGCGGTGATGTGCCTAAGGGTTTAGCGTGATGGCTGGGACACAGCAAGTGCTCAACTGACCCTGGGCACTGCTGCCTCCCGTCAGCCGCTCGCATGGCTGCCTTCTAACCTGCCGGGCGGCCCCCTAAGGCCAGTGGCAGTGTCTCCTAGCTCCGAGGCTGTCACAGTGCAACACTAAAAATCAGTGAGGGCCACTCGGTGCCAAAAGTAGGCTGTGGCTGGGTGTGGATTTGCACAACCAAATGGAGGAGCCGAGACTAATTTATAATTAAGAATTTCCCAAGTGACCATTAGACCCATAAAGTACCTGTAACTAATCGGAACCCCGTTTAAATGCTGATACTTTGTCCTTCCTTTTTTTAACCTCTGAGGGGAAAGGGGGGATGTCTTTGTTTTCAAACAAGCTGATGTCCTGCGCAGATGTCCGTACGAGCCAGGACTCTGCCACCCCGGAAGCCGCCGGGTCCTCTGATCGCACGTGGGGAGAACTGTGACAGCCGCCCATCGTGTGGCTGTTTTATTAGCAAAATGCCTCAGATACCTTCCCAGTGGGTGTGAGGCCATTTCCTCTCGAGAGGCAGCCATGAGCAGAAACGAATTTATAAACGAGCCACGACGCAGATTCACCACGTAGCCCCCACTGTGTGGCCTGTGAGGGAGGCAACTCTGCTGATTGCTGATAAGCTGCAAACCAGAATTGGTTTCCACGTCTTGTTTATAAGCGTTAACACAGATGGTTGAAAACTATAATAAAAGCTGAAGAGGAACCGTGTATTGTGGTAGCTGCCTCCTGCCTTCCATGTGGCTAGAACACCTCCCCCACTAGCGTGGGTTGATTCCACCCTTGGATCCCAAGCTCCTGGTCCTAGAACGGTGCCCACCACAGAGAGAAGGACTTGGTAGGAATCTGTCACATGAATGAATGAATGAATGAATGAGTAAACAAGTGAATGAATGAATGCTGCCCAGATGTTCTTACGACAAGCGCAGCTCTGCTGACGCCTGGCCCGTGGTGACGCGATCGGCTCAGAGCCTCCTGATGGGTTCTGAAAGCATCTGGACTCCAAGTTTTCGACATTAAACAGAGAACTGCACTTCTGGGGCTGGAGATGAGGATGCCGAGCGTGACGGGCCTGCAAATAGGGGATCAGCCTCCTGCCGTCGGCCTGCCGGAGCCCCAGGGCAGCACACACACTGGCCACTGCTCCTTAACCTCGGGCATGTGGGTGGCACGCAGGCGGCCTGGGGTTCTCACGAAACAGCTCCTAGGCCCGCCTTCCTCTCAGGAATTCCGTACCCCCTAACCGAGCTTTTCCGACCCCCACCCACAGCGTGTAGCAAAGGACCTGAGATTACATGGGAAACATCAGAAGTAACAAAATCTGAAGACCATCACATCTGGAAGGAAGTTATAAAAATACATTCTAAGGAGTTAAGTAAAAGGTTTTGACCTTGGGAGGGGCGTCTGCCTCATACCAGAAAGCAATGAAATCTGGGAGAGAAAGTGCACCAGTGAATGCTGCCCCCGCCACCCCCCTCGCCCCCCATGGCAAGGTGTTTCCCAGGCTGCGGGGAAGGGAGGGATTCAGGACGAGGCACATGAAGGAAAAGGTGGTGAAGGGCAGACACGGGTTCCCAGGGGACCTGCGGTGGCTGCAAACAGTGAGAGTGACAACAGAGCTGCCCTCCAGGATGGGCTTCCCCGGGGTAACTTTCCCCTCCCCGCTCGGAGCCACAAGAGAAGAACCAGACACAAAACCATCTTCGAGAGTCTGAGATCAGACGTGCAGACGGCCACCAGGCACACGGAGAGGCACCCGACCCCACTCATCATCGGGGGCATGCCAGTCAAAACCACACGAGACGTCACCTCACACCCATCGGAATAGCAGGCGCTGGCGAGGGTGTGGGGGAACGGGGCGTGTGCACTGTCGGTGGGTCTATTAGAATTAGAGCCCCCATGTTACTCACCAGTCCCACTGCTGGGCATCGTCCGAAGGCAGTGAACCGCCGTCTCAGAGCTCTCTGCACCCCGTGTTCCCGGCAGCGTTACTCACAGTGGCCCAGACGTGGGAACAAGCTAAGTGTCTGTCAAGAAATGAAGGGTACACGTACGCACTGGAATATCATGCAGCCATGAAAAAGAACTGACCGTGAGCTTTCATATCAAACATCAGAGCAAAGCTGAAGAAAAGCATGGAAAGGACCCAGCGTCACGATGAAAGTCACGGCTGCAGGAGAAATGCACACCTTTCACCTGGACAACAAAGACACTGTGACCTTGGTGCACCCATCACTTCCAATGGAGATGCAGCCAAGAAGGCACGAGGGGGCTGAGACTCAGGGACGGCAATGGAAGGACTAGACGGACCGTCAGGAGCACGGATGTGTCACTGGAGACCAAGGCTGAGACCACCCACAGCCTCGTCTTCCCACTCACCACGCATGGGTGGGAAGGGTGGACAGTGAAGGAGGCTGACAGGAAAAACGGGCTCATGTGAAATATGGTTTTGGGGGATGGCTCTATGGATGGAGACCCTGGACCCGCATCCAGAAAGACGGACAAGTGAGCAAATGAGGCCTGAACGTCGCTGCAGGCCAAAGTAACGAAACTGAAGCGGTCGGCCTCAGACACATCATGAGGCGGCCGGGCTCTTTGGAAAAGACAAGAATGCTGGGAAACCAGGAGCAGGAAAGGGGACGGCCACATATGAGGCGGCCTGAGTCCACGGGCAGAGAGCGCAGGAGGCGAGCAGGGCCGTGAGGGCGGGGCCCAGGGCCCCCCTCCTTCGCGGCGGGCCAGGAGTCGGAGCCCACTCAACGGCACGTGGCACACACAGGAAAGAGGGGACCCTGCCCTTTGCGGCACCTTGGGCGAACCTTGCGGGCATTAAGCCAAGTGACATGAGCCAGCCGGAGAAAGACAAACGCATAGTGTCACTTACATGTGCACTTCTAAAAAATGTCACACTCCTGGAAACAGGGATCAGGACAGCGACTGCCAGGAGCTAGGAGGGGTGGGGGGCTGGTAAAAGGGCCCCCCCGCCAGCTGCAGGAGGAGCAAGCTCTGGGATGTGATGGGCCGCACGGCCCAGAGCCGACGCCGCCGGCTGGCAGACCTGACACTTGCCGAGAGCGGACGCCTCAATGTTCTCGCCGGAAGACGGAGAGGTGACAGTCACGGTAGCCAGGTGGGGCAATCCTTCCCGGTGCATACGCACATCAAACGTACTTTCAGTGTCTTACAGTTTTATGTCAACTCTACCTGCATAAAGCTGACCTGTAAACAATTAAAAAGAGCCAGAGGACAATGGAGGAGGGCAGGCGGCTTACCGGGACAGCACTCTTCTATCTTCAGGCGACCTCCCTGCCTCCACTGCTTGTCTTTGAACCGCCTTCCGACTGTGAGGCCAGAGGAAAGCTTAGGGGTCCTTGGTGCCAGCTGTCTCTCCGTAAATTTGAGTCATGTCTCTCTTTAAACTTGAACGTGCCACATAGCTCAGACCACACTCTGTTACGCGTGAACATCTGACACGTGGTAAAGGAGGAAGAAATCAGACCACTGCGTACATTTTCCTGGGAGAAGTGGTTAGCCATGTGAGAAGTGCTATGCGCTGAAACAAATCCCAGCTAGATTAAACAGTTATTTTTTAATCAAAGCATAAACAAACTGTAAGAAAATAGGAATGAATATTTGGCAAGTTTCTGGAGCAAGAAAGGGGCCTAGATTTAGAAAAGATCAAACATTCACAAAGGAAAACATGGGCAGATTTGATTACAAAAAAATTAGGTCTTCTGTACAACACACAAAAAAAAGCGTAATCAAGTGTAAAAGGAAAACAACAAACAAGGAAATGCATTTGAAGCAAATACAACTGACAGGAACCATGTGTTTATATATCTGAATTCATACAAACCTGAAAGAGAAACCAGACACCAGTAGATGAAGAAAAGACATAAACAGACATTTCCCCAAAGAGGAAATGCTACTGTTTAACAAACATGGAAAAAATTTTCAATATCACTACTAATCAGAGCCATGCAAATAAAACCAACAACATTCACGCCTTTCAAATTACAGTCCTTTAAAAGGATAACAGCCATATTAACACAAGTGCAGATAAGTGGGTCCTTTTTACATTGCAGATATGAGCGTAAATTGTCACAGAATGTTAATTTCTAAATGTGTATCCAACAGTTACATACTGAGTGTGTCGTGTAACGAGGCAACAGAGACGTTGGGGGGCGGCTGGGCGGGGGGAAGGGTGCATTTCTGCAGCCAGGGCATCATCACATCAGGGTACGAAATAGTGAGACGGAATGTATGAGTGTAAACGTTTGCTTAAGTAACCCATGCCGTAACATTACAGGGGTCGTAAAATGCACTGCTCACAGAGGTTGGATAACGGGGGAAATGCTGGTGATAGAATTGTCACTAAAAAACAGATAAAAATTGCACAGAGAATGGATATAATTACGTAAAAAAAAAAAAAAAACCTACGCATAAAAAGCCCTGAAGAAAACATATTAAAATGTAAACAGTGGCTACACACGGATGGTAAAATCATGAATGATTTAATTCTTTTCTGCTTTTCAGGAATTTTCTAGTTTATCCACTACCATGAGAAAAATTGATTCTATTCCCTTTGACATCTTGGGTTGTTAGAAAGGTCACACACTTGCCCCAGACAAAGGCTCCCTCGGAGGGCTTTGGGATGTCGCTGGTCCGGGGTGGCATCAAACGCCCAAGGCGACCGTGGGTCTTAGCTCGGGCAGCTCTAACCAAGTCCCATAGACTGGGTGGCTCAGACACAAAAGGAATTCGTTTTCTCACATTCTGGAGGCTGGAAGTCTCCCATCAGGGCGCCAGCAGGCTTGGGTCCTACTGGCAGCTTCTCACTGGGTCCTCATAGGGTGGGGGGAGGGTGGGGGGGAGGGGAGGGGGAGGGGTGGGGGAGGGGTGGGGAGGGGGTGGGGGGGCGGGGAGGAGAAGGGGAGGGGGAGGGGTGGGGGAGGGGTGGGGAGGGAGGGGGGGGCAAGCTCTCCTCAGGGCACGGACCACCCCCAGGCCCCACCCTTGTGACCTCATCTGAACCTCATTATGTCCTCAGGACCCCCGGGAGGAGCCGAGCCTGCGCTCAGGGTCCCTCAGGCTCAGAGAGCACCGTTCTCAGCGTCACCCGTGGACCGCGCACACTCATCAGAGCTGGCTTTCTGTCCTCGCACGCACACGCACGCTCCTGCCTTCACACTTCGCAGGACCACAGGGTGACGCTGCCCAAAAGAAGTGTGGGAACGCGAGTGGCTGGTGCCCATGGGGAAGCCGCTGGCAGGTTCTGGGCTGTTCTGAGTGGGGTGTGACTGCCCCCGCAACGGCTGAGCCCTGGGTCCTGACTGTCTGCAAAGCCCTTCTTCCCATGGCTACCTCTGGGGGGGGGGGTCCTGGCCCGGAACCCAGGGAGCTAACGGGGAGCCGTATAGGCCATCTCCCCCTCCTCCCGCCTCCAGCGACAGCTTAGGCGCTTCCAAAGCAGCCTGAGTATTCCCGAAAGAGAGGCGAGCTCGCCCAGCGACCCCTGCATGAAAACCAGCCCGAGAGCAGACGGCGTGTGGTCCCACAGCGTCCCAGGAAGATGAACAGCTCACACCGCCATTTCCGCCACGCTGTGCACCAGGCCAGCGATCGCCACATCTGCGTGGTCACGTGCCCCTTACCTGCCTCCCGACTCCCCGACTAAGCTCCCGCTCATTGGTCACCAAGGCCCAATTCCAGGTGTGTTGCTAGCACACCTGGAAACCTGGATAAACGACTGACAGGTGGGCCCACCCAGTGTCACCCACCACATACCAGGGACGGAAGAATGAAATGTGCTGGGTGACACACTGACACCGGGGCCGGCCTCTCGGAGGAGGTGGCACTTGGGTGGAGTCCTGCTGACGTGACGTGGGGACAGAGCTCTAAGCAGAAGGAACACATGCCGCCTGAGAGAGAGAAGCCAGCTCCGGGTTTTCAAAACAACAAGAGGAAACCATGTGACCGAGCCGCGTGGATGAGCGAGCGGCACTGTCCCGCGGGTGGGCCTGAGGTCAGGGGGGGCCCAGACGCTGCTGTGTGTGCAGTGGGTGCCGCCGGGGCAGGTCGGCACGGGCCTTCTTTTTGCTTCAGAAAGATTAGAACGAGTTAATTTGAACTTGTTATCAAAATGCTACCAGGCGCCAGTTTGGCGCTGACATATGTCCTCCTATTAGAGATGAGCGTAAATGCCACAACCGGGAAACGACAGACACACAATGTGCGGAGAGAACTTTCTGTCAGGGACAGAATCACGTGCCCCCAAACCGGCTGCTGAAGCCCCCGCCCCACATGCCTGTTTGCAGATGGGACCTGCCGGGTGTATTAGGTGGAGTGAGGTCAGAGGGTGGCGCCGGCTCTGACTCCGGAGAAGACGGGCCGAGAGGCCACGGGCGGCACCGCTCCGCATCCCACCCGGACCGGGCTGCGAGCACCTGCCCAGGTGAGGCGAGCAGGGGCGTGTGGGGTGGGGCTGGTCCCGGCCATCTGCTCCCTCTCGCCCTCCTGACTGTGACCCAGTGACATCCAAGTGCCTTCCGCTTGTGAACTCCACCTTGACCCCCGTCACGGCCTTCCGGCTGGCCCCCCTGCTGGCGCCTCTGCCCCCCAGGGCCTGTGAGGACAATGAATCCTCTCACCCGCCTTTCCAGCACAATCCCCGCGGCCATTGGGGTGACGCTTCAAGGCCCCACAAGGTCCTACTCTTCTGTTTACAACACACAGAGAGCGCGGCCTCCGGAGAAGCCGAGCCCGCTGGCATCTTGGCCTTCCGGCCTCCAGCGCTGTGAGAGAGGGATTTCAGCTGCTTCTGCCCCCATCTGTGGTTCTCCGTGGCCGTCCTCACACACTCGGCCTCCGATCGTACACTCACCCTCACGACGCCCACGTGCCAGCACATCCACTCCCGCTTTGTCTGAGGCTGGGGCTTCCTGGAACTGGGAGCTGGCAGACATACCCCTGGAAAGTGCTGCAACACGGGGACGAGCTGGCCGCCCCGTGAAACCACAGCCCTGCCACCTCCCGGCCTTGGGAAAGGACAGTAAGAAGGACGAGTAAAAGACGGGACATCACCAGGACACGGCAGTGACCAGGCCTGTGGGAACTCGCAGGTCGCCTGGACTGAGAAGGGAGCAGGTTTTAAAGGTTTCCGTTAAGGAATGAACCAGGTGCCAGGCGCTGTCGCAAGCGTTTCACAGTGACTCCTGGGACCCTCGGCCATCCCTGAGGGGTGGTCTCCGTGAGTGCCGCCTTTTACAGGGGAGGGGCCCAGGGCCCAGGGAGGCTACAGGCCCGGCCGGGAGGCACAGAGCGAGTGGCCGGGCCAGCTCTCACCCCGCGTGCACGCTCTTAACCGCTGCTCTGGGCCCGCCACGCTGGTCACACGGGAAAGGGCCCCTGCGGCAGCTCTGGGCATCTACGGGTTCCTTTCCAGGACGCGCACCAGAAGCCCAGTGCTGCCTGCACGGCGGCCGCCTTAGGGCCCCCAGGGGTCTCGCGGGCAGGGCTGCTACGAGGCTTAACGCGGGGCGTATCACAAAGCCCGACAGCGGCGTCCACTAACGGTCGCAGTCACGGGGCGAGACACACCCGCGCTGCTCCAACCCCTTCCGCTGTCGGCGTCTGCATTTTTCTGTTCCACCTGCCAGCTTTTGAAGCAGAGACTCAGGGGCTAAGGGATCTGTCCACTCAACATCTTGGACAAACTTCAACTGAAAAGACCCAGCAGACGAGGTCAGAGCCCTCGCGTCCTCGGGCCCGGGACGGGAACGGAGGAGGCCGCTGAGCCTCGGTCCTGCGGTGGAAAGGGCCCGCCCAAGCCGCTCGGGAGCAGCGTGTGTCCCGCCTCCCATGTCACAGACAGCATCTTAGAAGGCACCGGTTTATTTTTGGCTGCTGGTCCTCTCCACTGTAAGTGAATTTCAAAATACTTTAAATTCAGGATAAAGCAGTGAAGTGGGAAAATCTTCACACTCCAATGAGACATGATTACTGGCAAGCTTGCCGTACTTTCCGTATCAGACGGAAACCCGCCAGGGCGTGAAAGGCAGCGAGGGCATCTGTGTGGGCACTGGGCAGCCCGACGGGGCGCCCCGCGGCGGGGGCTCAGGGCTGCTGGGGAAGGGGCCCTGCGTGCTGTTAGAGGCCTCCAAAGACTGCAGGGCGCAAGTCCACATCCCGGATGAGAGGTGGGCTGGCAGTGGCCCCTGCTGCCGGCTGTGCTGCGTCTCAGTGGAGGGGACGAGGGGCAGGTCAGGCAGGGGTCATTAGCATTTAGATTGCACGGCTAAGAAAGTGACAGCTGCTGTGACACACGAGAGAGGAGACCGAGAGCAGACACCAGACATCCCTGAAATTGATCAGCTGCTCTTCAACGGAGGTCTCGGTATGGGCAAGAAACGGGGGCAGAAAGACAGAGCAGGACGAGGAGGGAGGGGCGAGGGGGCGAGGGGCGGCCCTGGTGGGGGTGTAGGCGGCGGCCGCTCTGCCTCCGCTGGGCGGGACACCCTGTCACCTTCACTCATGAGCAGGCAGCAGGCACTCAGGGAGGTCCAAGCTCCTGGTGGCCCCATGGCTGACGTGGGTCCCAGAGCTCCTGTCACCCCGCATGCCGCTGACTCTCCCCTGGTTTCCCCTGAGCCAGACGCTCATGGCTGTCACCAAAGACAGATCACCCAGCATCACTGGCTCCCTCTCCATGTCACACACCGTGCTTCAAACTTCCAAACAGGGCCCCCTTTAATCCTTGTCACACCGTCCCCATTCCACAGGGAAGACGCAGAGGCTCGGAGAAGCCTGGCTGAGGCTCCGCAGCCACTCGGCAGGGGCCAGGACTCATGACCACAGACCTTGGCGCTGGGGGTGGCGTACCCAATAACCTGAGGAGGGGCCAAGGGCTCCCACCTCTGGGAGCCTGCGGTGGGCGGAGAGACGTCCCTGAAAGCTGCGAGTGTGCTACTGTGGCAAACAGGACCCTGCAGACGGGAATCAGTGTAGGGCCTTGAGGTGGGAGGTTTCCTGGGTGCCCTGTGGGCTCCATGTCATCACAGGCTCCTTGTGAGGGAAAGAAGGGGGCGGCAGGGCCAGCAGCAGAGACCAGACAATGCTGTGCTGTGGGCCCTGATGACCGAGGCGCCATGAGCTGAGGGACAGAGGCGGCCTCTGCAGGCCGGAGGCGTCGGGAGCATAGACCGTCCCCGAGAGAAGGCCCGCAGCTCGCCGACACCAGTTTTACCGCAGGAAGATGCACTGGGGTCATGTGACTTCTAAAATTGCAAGATAATAAATTCCCTTGTTTTAAGCCATTGTATTTGTGGTAAATTTGTTCCCGCAGCAACAGGAAACCAATACAGAGCCTCAGTTTCCTTACCTGTCAAGCAGAAATTATACTCAGGGACCTGCCCATTTGTGTGGCTCTGGTGATCAGGCAGCATCTGGTTCTCGTGAGGCTGCGAATGCCCCCTACCCTGGGACGGTCCCCATATGGGCACGGTGCCCATCCCCTCCCACGTCTCAGAGGTGGGTGCCATTTCCTCCCGAAACAGCCAGTTCTTCCAGCAGGCCCAGTGGCGTAAGGCACACACCGGCGGAAAGCGCCCGACGGGAGAGGGCTGAGCTCTGGGGCCCGTGCGAGGCCCTGGGCCTGGCCTGAGTTTGGCATGCGCTCAGACTTCCCACGTAGACAAGTCGAGAGGATCTCACGTGTGCTCAGTCCGGCTGGCGTGAGCCGGTGACTATCACACAGAACACGCCCCCGAAACCTGTGCTGCCACACACGGCAGCGCGTCCTGGGACAGACGTGAAAGCTGAGGTGCAGGCCGGGGACACCGCGTGCCAGGGGCAGCAGCTCCCGAGGGGCGAGCCGCGGGCTTCACACCAACGTCTCTGCTCGGCCCCAGCACCAGCTTTTAACTTTAATTTAACTTGAACACAACTTGGGAGGCCGTAAAGTCAGATCGAAAATGCACTAAAAATAACAGATCACTCTCGCCAGTAAGTCCTGTGACGGGTCCTCTTAAAATGTCTGCTGAAAATCTCATTAGGCTTTCTGCTCAGAACGTAATGTCTGGTAGTAAAAGATACAAGCTCCTTGTAAACAGTTTGCATCAGGAAAGGCTGTAAAAGCTGTTGGCTGCCAGGCAGTTGCCAAAGCAGGCGTCATGCTGAACCCCAATAACAACAATCCCCATGAGGAAGGGGCTGCCCCCGCATCTCTGCGCCGGGGACGCCGGCGGGGCCACAGCCCACTTCCTCCTCGTGGAGCTCAGCTCTGTGCCTGTCTGACCCACAGGGTCTCGCGGTTGATCGGGGCCTGGGCAGGTGGGCGGGGCTTCGGGTTCTGCTCACCTGATGCCGAAATCACACTCGGGTGCCCACAGGGCCGTGTGACTGCCCGGCAGCCAGGGTGCATTCCTGCTTCAAAGACCTTCGCGCTTTTCTGAACATGGAGGATCACGGTTTGCGTCAGAACAAAAACGGGGTCTTGAGGACGCAGTGGCTTCTGCCAACTTTCATTTCCCACCTGTGAGCGGCCCTGGGACCCAGGTGACTGGTATGAGCCGTGGGCTGAGTGGCAGGTGGGGGTGGGGGCCCCGGTGGAAATGGGCAGAGGCAACCACGACTGGGTGGCCATTCCATGACAGTGGGGGGCCATGGAAGGCGATAGTCACAGGAAGGCATCACAAGGGTGCTTGTAACAACTTCGAGTAGGGGGAGAAAACACCAGAAGCTATGAAAGCGGTGAAGACAGATGAGGGGCGGTGAGACCTGAAGGGAGGCAGTGCAGGGGGACGGGAGAGTCACACTAGCGCAGCTGCGTCAGCCTGAGGCTGTGAGGCGGGCAGCAAAGAATGGGGACGAGGTGCCCTGTGGGAAGCCGGCGGCCTGCAGGCAGGGCAGCCGGGGTGACGCACCCAGGCGGGCGGGCACGAGGCACACCCGACCTGGATGTCTGACAGCCAGCCGGAATCGCGGGGATGGGATCCCCGGGGCCACCATGCGTCTCTGGTTATAGGTCCAGCACTCGGGGCAGGGCCTGACCAACACAGATGGTCAGCAAATGTTTTCTGAATGAAAAACACTGGACCAGAATTCAGGCAAGAAGTTGATCCTGGAAATGAGTGTTTGGGAATCTTTTGGTGCAGATCCATTGTCTGAAAACATGCCGTTTCCTGAGGCCGCCCAAGCAGCGAGCGAACGGGCAGAGAGCAAAGGGGGAACGCTGAAAGGTGCTGGTGGGCCTTCAGACAGGCTGGCGGGAGGGGCGAGGAGCCCGGGAGGGGAGGCACGCAGGCCCACGCACAGCGGGCCTGTCCCGAGGCTCGGAGCCATTCCGTCAGCCTTCGGGGGAGCCACAGCTTGGAATCCTAGAAGGACGGGCCCGCTGGCACCTGGACAAGAACAGAGCTGCAGAGAAAGCAGCTCCGTGAAGCCTCCGCGGCTTGTTAAATCCTAGAGCTGCCTCCAAGCCAGCGGATTCCTGGAAACTGTCACCAGGAGGAACTGCTGTCCCCGAGACCACGCCACCACAGCTCAGCAGGGCCACAGGGCGCCTGTCTAGGACTCGCTCCGCCCCCATTGAGTACGGGTCCGAGCCCCGGAGCCCCGAGAGCCTGCACAGTCTCTGGCGACGGCATTTGCTCTTCGCCCAGTGGTCCTCCTCCTGGCTTCCCGGCAGCCCCACATTAGCGCCAGCGAGGCACAAGGGACACCATTCAGTCCTCACGCAGCCGGGTGAGCTGACCCGCAGAGGACAGCAGTGCTGTTTCCTGCCCATTGCTACGGTCCTTTCGCTGTTCTTCGGGGGCCGTGCTGGACCACAGGCAGCGGGCCTGCCGCGCTCAGCTCCCGACGTCCTGGCCTGCACACCCCCACCTTGTCCTGGTCCCAGGGTGGGCACTTCATAAAGGTTTGGTCAAGTCATGCAATCAGGGGACATTCACTCCCAAACAGTTCTTATAGTGGCTGAAATACAAAGACTTAAACTTCAAGGTCGGAAAGCACTCCGGCTCTATCTCCTGGATCTAAGTCGCCATTCGCTCCAAGGCGCAGCTCACCCTCCCACTGCCTCCCGCTTGGCCCCAGGCGGAGCAGTTTTATTCTACCTCACAAGCCCCTTTCAGACCTGCCCTCGCTCCTGAATCTCCAGTGTCCCCGCCTTCGTTCAGAGTTTATCATCTTGAGCTAGAAAGCTAATGACAATAACTGTCTCTTTCCCGGTCCTAGTCAAGAGGGATTTGCTCTCGCAACTGTATCCTTCACCTCTGGCCGTTATCTTTGTCAAATAAAATTAGATCATTATCCTCTGATTTTAGAAACCTCTGTGGAATCAGTGTTTTCAGAGTGATGTCTGAATGCCTTACAGAATTTCCCAGCCTCACGCACCCCTCCGCTCCTCCTGGCTGGACCCCAGTGTTGCGGCGTTCCTAGGTTCTGGGGTGAGCGCGGGCCTTCGTGTCCCTTCTCCAGGGTCCCCTCCCCTTGCTTGTGGGACACTTTATGTTCTGTGACCCCCTGACCAGTCCTTCACAGGCCTCACACCTGGTCCTACTCACCCTACCCCACTCTGCCTACAGCCTGTGTCACCCTGCCCCTTGGGAGCTGCAGGGGACGACACAGCTTTATCTCCACCATGAATTTCTGGACATGTTCCCAGGGCTGAGAGGACAAACTCACTGGATATGTGCACTGGATATGCGAGGAAGAGGCAGGGACAGACTCAGGTGGGAGGTGTCATGGCCCCGTTGAGGATCTGAGAGCGGTTCTCAGCCGGGGTTCTGAGAAGGGAACCCCAGCTCTCAGCAGGGGCCCAGGACGGCCTGCTCTGCTCCGCAGGCCAGGCAGGGCTGGTGGTTCCTTCGAGGAGACTGAATCGTGGGCTATTTTCTCAAGGGGAAGTGAAGGTCAAAATTCAATTTTCACCATTGAAGCAAATAGACATATATCAACATGGCAAAAGCAGCAACGGTGGTGCAGGGTCCGCGACGCCCAGCCAGCTCTCCCCAGCCTCGTGCCAGGCTCCTCCCGGCCGTTACCGACCGCCTCAGAGACCGCACCTGACCTCTGTACACGGACGAGGCACAGCAGGAACCCTGGTCAACACCTCGGAGGCGGAGGCGGGTCGGAGCCGCAGACCCGAGCTCTGTCACAGCTGCACGCGCCGACTGTGCCTGCGGCTCGGTTAGCTCAGCTTCCCAATGTTACAGAATTTGAAAATTTTTTTTTTTTTTTGAGGGCAGTATCACTGGCCCTCAGATCACTGGCTTCCCAAGCCAGCGATTAACCACCATGCCTCTCGGCCGGCCCTGAAAATATTTAAAGAACTTAATCCTATGCAGGCTGAAAAAGTGTGTGGTCATCTTAGGTCCATGGGCTCGGCTCTGCTCTAGGGGCGGCCGGGCTGCTGGCTCACCGCTGCCCCTGCATCTCCGGACAAGCTCTCCCCACTACGCACCCCACCCCGGGCCTCCAGCCTCAGTAACAGAAGCCCTCCCCAGGGCTCCGCTGACGGCAGCACAGAGGCTGGACAGCGAGCCGCCTCTGCTGAGAGGAGCGTCGGACGGCCCCTCCGAGCCTGCACGCCGCACGCCAGGGCGAGGCTCTCACTCTAAGCCTCTCAGCGCCTCCGAGGCGAGCTGATCTTCAAGGCTGAGTGTGTGCGAGCAGCTGGCAGTCAGTGGGCGGCCCCAACAGCAGGGATCAGTGAGATGAACCAAGAAAGCCCGCAGCTCACCAGCAAGCGAGGCAGCTCCCTTCCCAGCTCCCCGCCATCACTCCCCCCGTCCTCACACAGAGCCCGGGCTCCGTCCTCCGGCAGCCAGGACCACGAGCAGAAAATCAGGGCCCCTCACAGCCTTCCTTGCCATCCCCTCCGCCTTTGGAGTGGGATGTGAAACTGCCTTCTCCTCGGAACAGCCTCTTGTGCGTATGGCGTGTTCCCGCAGGAGCTGTGCCTCGTCTCAGGGAACAGGCTCGGGCAGGCCTGCACCGGCAATATGGCCGTCCCCCGGGACCAGAACCGGGCACGGGACCAGGCAGCACACCCCAGATCTGCCCCCGCTGGGGGCACGCAGGCGAGCTGGGCGTCCACGCGTCTGGACCCTCGTGCCGGTGACTGTGTTGAAATGTGACAGAAACACAGATCTGACGCTCCCCACATTGGTTAATAAAACCCGCTGGGAGAGCAAAGGCATCGCGACGCTGCCGGCTGCCCCGCAGGCGCTCAGCTCTCTCTCGATGCTACTGGAAAATCGTCTCTTCCCGCCTGGCTTTGGGTGCGGGGCTCTCTTGTTCCACCTGCTCTGCCTTGCCCCCGGCAGACAGTACAGCCACTCTGCTGTTCCCGCATCCTTTCACAAACTGTCACCGAGCACGGGCTGTTCCGGACCCTGTCCTTGGTGCTGAAAACTTCCGTGGAGAATCAGTCGGCACTGACCCCATGGAGCTCACACACTGGTGTGAGTGCAGCGTCCCTCCACCTGAGCTCGGGCACCTGGTGAGCTCGCTCTGTGGGATTAGGACCTCACACAGAAGGACGCAGCGGCTAAAACGGCTGGACTCGTCTGTTCCGGCTCGGCACCCTTAGGAGACGTAAGGAAATCTCTGACTCTCGGACCCCAGGATCGCTCACATCTGTATCCACAGGGACTCCTTGGCGCTCACTTATACCTGCATCCCATTTTCCAGCCTTTCCATCAATGCCACGAGTACCCAATCCACTCCCAGCAAATCCTTTCCTTGTTTTTGTTTCCCGGTGGCAGTGTTTATTGCTCATAAGCAAAGAGCTTCCATTGGTGTTGGGGCCGCTCCCCAGCGTGACTCTTGGGGCACTAAGTCGGCTTGGGTGCCTCATCTTACAGAACCTAGAGTGTTTTATCAGAGTTTGAAAACACAGCCCAACAACTAGTTGGAAATAACTGAAGCCATACTGTGGAAAACATTTCAGGCAGCCCACCCACAATCAGGAATACCTAAAGTACCACTTTAATGGTAACTACCAGCATCTTCTCGCTAGGATACTGACGCAGCATACTAGGATATTCAGGCAGCAGTGGCTAGGGGTATGTGTGCCTAGTTCTTGCCCATCTTGGTTTCGTCCGTGTTTTAACACCCCTCTTCTCCACCCTCAGTGACCAGCATGGCTCAATGGGGTGGGCTACTTAGTAGCTGTTTTGTATTAGGGCAAGTTCCTAGTGGCTTGTCCTTCAGACTCTGTATATTGTAACTTCAATCAGTCCTGAAGGTAATATGAGCCCGTGAGATGGGCCTCAGTACAGCCTGTATTTCTAAGCTCAGCTTCTGCATCGCAGCTGAAAACATACTGTTTTGGTTACTTTCAGAGTCCAGGCAGGTAATGCAAACGATTAAAAGCAGAAAGACACAGGCCATATGAGGGGGTGGGAGCCTCCAAATCCGAGATCTCGTTTCCTGCCTGTGGAACCAGCAGCCGCTCAGCTGCTGCCATGCAGAAATGTGGGTTCGGCATTGCCAGATCTTCCCATTTTTCAAGAGAAGTCTTTAAAATCTCGATTTGTGATAGAAATCTACCGATTTTTAGATTGGCAATTAACTTTAGCTAATTCAGTTAGCAATTAACTACAAAGAAATTAATGCTTGAAGCCCAGACAAAACCTGGTTGCGGGCAGATGTTCGCCCCTGGTGTCAGCCTCCAGCTCCGGGCCTCTGTCTCCGCCCCTGCAGGGCCCTCGCAACACGCCCACCGCGTGCCTCTCGTACCTTCAGCTCCACTTCTTCAACCACCTGCTTTATGATGTCATCCCAGAAATCACTCCAGGCTCCAGTCCTTGGGTGCCCCGACTTCATTCCAAGACCGAGGGCAGCTGGCCAGACTTCCCAGCCTGCCCTCCACTTGAATGCTCTCCGCCGTCCACCACAGAGAATTTACCGCCACCCATCAGCTGATTCCGTCAGATGAAGCTATATAACGGAGTGGGAAAAATGTGGATTCTGGAGTAAAACAAATAGAGTTCAGATCCCAGCTGGCTGCTTAGGCTGCGTCGGCCTCAGTTTCACAGTGCAACAGATACTCGTCTGGGGGAATTAGATGTGAGAACAGTGGACAGCATATTGTGGATTTCACACGGGAAGTGAGACGGCCGTTTCCACTTCGCTCGATTACTTCCTGTCCGTTTGTGCTGGAAATGCCCTCCTGAGCATCTGTCACACCTCACTTTCACATTACGGTCTTTCAAAAGTAATAGACGATGTTCCCATCACCCTCTGCCTTCTCTTTCCCAGACTCAGTGCGACGGGTCATTTCAAGTGTAAAGGACGCCATATGGACACTGGCCCAGTCACTCCTGGGAGTCAGGCTAGACAAGGTGGTAGGTCTGCAGTCGTGACAGACAGCGCCTTCTAGAAGCTGTGTGAGGGACTGAGGATCCGCCTGGGAAAGGGTCTCAGGGGACAGGGTTTCAGCCAGTGACAAGACGTCAATCTAGGAAAGGGCTCCTGTGACACAGCAGGTGAGCAGATGCTGCAGCGCAGCTAGGGACACATGCCCGGCTCTCTAAAGAGAAGGCAGGACCCCAAGGAGTGCGGAAAAGGGAAGGGCTGTTTGGGCTTGTAAAACACTGGCCACAGGGTGGGGGGCCGGGAAGCTCCCGAGACGGGCTGGACTGGACTGCGAGGGTGAGAGACAGTGGTCCCACCGCCACGGGCCCAGCAGACAGGGCTCTCTTGGGATCAGAGGAATGCCAGCTCTGTAATGCTTCCCACAGGAGATCTGCCATAACTGTTATTATCCGGTGTGATGGTGTGTGGCTTATGGCGTCTGTCACTTGACAATCAAGTAATGAGCCACTGATGAGGGCAATGAACCTGACGACAGCAGAGGCTGGAGACCATTAACCAGCAGCCTTTCCCTACTGACTGTTGTCGCCGGGACTCTGACCACTGCTGATAGTTAAAACCCTATTAACTGAGAGGTTAGCCTGGGCTGAGCGCCTCAGACTGGTCAGTACATGCACGGCTCACACCGCTCTCAGAGTGACGGTTACCACCATTCTGAGGCACAGACGATGAATCTGGGCACATGAAGACAACACCCGTCCACCAAATGTTGGGCAGTGGGGCTCACCCGCCACGAGAGAGTCTGCGAGGGACACAAGTGGACAAGGGCACAGAGGTCCGGGGGCTCGGACTGTGTGCGATGAGGCTGCTCGGCTGGCGGAGCTGGGCCCTCAGAGATGGCCACTGCTTCTGCTCTTGTCTGTGATTCCAGGCAAAGGGCAGGGTCAGTGCCCCCCAGACTTCAATGTGCACGGAAACCGCCTAGGGTCTTGCTAAAGCTGTGGGTTCTGATCCCGTAGGCCTGGGGTGCAGCCCAAGACCCCGCATGCCTTACAGTCCCCAGGGAGTGGCAATGCCACCGGTCCACTGACCCGTGATGCGTGGCCAGCATCCAGGCAGCTATGTAAGTGGAACTTCTGGCTGGACGGGTGGCCTGCTGGGAAGAAGTGGCTCAGTTCCGGCCTCAGCCCGTCTGCCACCCGGAGAACTCAAACCTGCTCAGCCAACCAGCTGCTATTTCAGCAAAGGGGACAGGAGCCAGGAAATGAGGCCCCGCTGCCATCCACACGTCATTCTCCAAATGAAGTAAAAATGCTTTTATAGCATAGCTAATAACATGACTTTTTAAAAATGCACATTAAACAGGCAAAACCACAAAACTAATAAAATTAAAGTTTTCACATTAATTTAATATGATGGTAATATGCTTAATATCGTGGTAAATCAGCACCCATTAGGTGGACGGGACACAAATGGCTGTAGTTAAGTTCCTTTTCACTTTAGCAGTGTCAGTTTTTAGCGTGAACTAACTGCAAAATGCGTTTTTGTACAGGGCCTGCACTTCGCTCAGTAGCGTCCTTTGTCTGCTCTGCTCACCTCCCTTATTTTGGTATTAGCTGGTGACAATGGTGACCCTTGAGGTCTGTGCTGTGGCTTTCATGGTGACAAGTCAAAATCTTGATCAATATAACATCAGAAGCTAAAGTCTCCTTTTATGAGGGTAGTTTTCAGTTGCAAAAGGAACCTTCGCTTTTATTCCTGCCAAAATATTTCTAAAGAGATACGAGAACCAGAAGACGTGAAATTGTGTCATTTTGTTGTTTGCAATTTTTTTAAAAAAAACACACTTATTTTTTTCTTCCATCACAACAGTGTATTTTTACTTCCTAATGTGAGAATATAGGCGCCGATTTCAGTTCTGCTCCCGTGTCTACCTCCCAGTTTCTTCTGAGTCGTTACTTTTATAGTGTCAAATTCACAACACTTACATTTCGTTCTACAATGGTAATTAGTCCTCTGACCTTTATCAGTAGGTTGATTCTGAAAATTGAAAATCAATAGCGATTTCATTATTCTGACTGTTTAAATGTGGTTCACTACACAGCCATCCCTCTCTCTGATTAAATGTCCTTTCTCATATGACTTTTTGCCTGGAGTTCAATTTTGGGAAAACTAATTACTTTAGACTACTTTTAATTGTGCTCAACCTCTTTTTTTTTTTTTTTTTGGTATAGCAAATTTTAATTCAAAATAGACCCTCTGAAAACAATAGGTAAAAAATAAATAAATAAACTTCAACCAGTTCTTTTTGAATTTACAACAGAGTACACCGACAATCACAGACCAGGTTCACAATTGCTTCAAAAATGCACATTGTAGCAATCACATGCAAGTGTATTTTTAAACCCATAGAGTAGCGTCATCTCATTTCCGAGACGTCATACCTTCTGACGACATTGGCACAGGTGCCTCTGTGTCGCCCGGCAATGACATAAGGTCTAAGCTGGCTGGTCTCCATCACTGGTTCTGGTGCTTTCAGTTCTTTTATATTGTGTTATCATATGAAAGAAGTAACAGAAAAACGAGGTGTAACGGTCCAAAGGACGCTCACACAGTGGAGTCCACTGGCGGGACACTGGGCTGTGTGGATGCCCATTTCCCGGTACGAACACGCTGATCTCTAGGAAACCATCAGAAAGTAACAGACCAACCAGGGAGACTTCCTCTTGCCCCTGGAAACCTCCACTTACATTGCAGCACCCACACTCAGGGGTAAAAGTGCTCAACCTCTCTTAGCAATCTATCTAGCCTTCTCTCAAGTCCAGAGTCCCGCCCGGGCCTCACATGTCTGATAACGTCTTCATGCCCCCATCCTGTCTATGGATACCTTAACTATGCATTGAATCCTAAATCAATATGATTTTCTCTCAAAAAGCCAGAAGCTCCTGATTTCTAGGGGTGCCATCTGAGGCTGACTTGCTGCTTTCACCTGAGGTTTCTTTCTCCTTTGCTTTGAGGATTTCCCTTCCACCCCTGACATCTGGCATTTTGTGGTGATGTTCACTGCTGTAGCGCTAGGTGTACATTTTCTGGGGTTTTTTTTTTTGGTTTTTTGTTTTTTAGCTGAGCCATCCTGCCACCTGTTGGCAGCTCAGCGGCAACTCAGCTCGGGCTGGGCATCGAACCGCCATGGCTCAGAGCTCAGCTCGCACTCTTGAGCGAGCTCTTAAGCCACTGAGCCCCTCGGCCAGCCCTAGGTGTACATTTTCAATCAGAACATCAAGTCCTTCGGTTCTAGGAAATTCTCATGACTTGTGATACTTTTCCCTGTCATTTGTCTTTTGGTCAAATGTCAAGTGCCACTGCTTTGAGTCTCTGGGTTTCTTTCTCACATTTTCCACCTCTTTGTTTTCCTGTTCTACTCTGAAAAATTTCCCAGGTCTAATTTCCCAACTTTTCATTTTTTTCTCTGACAAATATATGTCTACTATCTAGGAGCTATTTCTAGTTATGTGTTTATTCCATGTCCACTGTGTCTCAAATCTGAGAATACATGAGAGTGAGTGTAAGTCCCTCCTGGTCACTGTGATTTCTCTCCCCTGTTGGAGTGTCTCCCCTTTAAAGACCATTGACAGCTCATGCCCAAGAACAAGTCAGCGAAACCTGATGAGGGCCCGCAGCATGGACAGGCTTCGCTGATTTTGCCGATTTGCTCTAAGTGAGGCCAGTTTGGGAAGCAAGTAAACCATTATCCGGTGATCTCCTAAATCACAAAATGTCAAAGAAGTTCTTCTGGAGCCTTCTAGTTTCTCTGGGTCCTCCTTTTGCTTTTAAGGTCTTCCAAGAATTATGTCCTCCAGGGTGAAGTGGGTTTGACTGTTTCATATATAGACTTTTGACTAATTACTTTGTTTTCTGCCCCTCTCATGTATTTCACAATGCTGAGGCCCTCAAATGCATGGAAAGCGCATTAGCTCCTCCTCATTTGAGTCTCCGTATGCACAGTCTCTGAGCTGTGGCCTCCTTGATTCTGCTTCACCAGTTTTCGATCCTGCGTATCATATCCATCTTCCAGACACTTGATGAGCTCTTTCTTCTGATGGCTGCTTCATTACCTTCTCATCATTGAGTACTTAGATGTTATTTTCATTCTTATACTATAATTTTACTGAGGTATTCGTAGAGAGAGAGAATAAACGCATGTGGTCAGTCAACTTCAACCAGAAGTCACCTACTGTTTTTGGCATCAGAAATGCCAATCTACTGACACCCCAATCTGTTTACCTAGATCTTTAAAGGTAAATGCTGCCTTCAGTTGGCACCAATGATTACCTGGTGTCACTGAAATTATAATCCACATGTAAAGACAGTAGTTGACCGTAAGGATATGTGTTGAATAAGATGTTTTCACCTGTAAGTACAGGCAGACCTTGTTTTATTGTGCTTTGCTCCAGTGTGCTTCGCAACTATTGCATTCTCATCAACATCGAGGCAAGACCCTCCACCAGCAAAAAGGTTATCACTCGCTGGGGCTCAGATAGTGGCTGGCATTTTTTTAGCAATAAAGTATTTTGAATTAAGGTACGTACATTGTTTAATGCACGTATTACGTTATGTAGACACAATGCCATTGCATACTTAACAGATTGCACCATAGTGCAAACATAACTTTTATATGCATTGGAAATCCAAAAATTCATGTGACTGTCTTTGCTGCAATGTTCACTTTACTATGGTAGTCTGGACCGAACCTGCAATAGCCCTGGAGTATGCCTGAAACAGGCAACCTTAGGTCAATCTGTTTAAACAATAAGGAAATTTACTATCTCACATATCATTAAGTCAGGAGCAAGCAGGACCCACAGTAAATAAAGTAAATAAAATCAGGCCTCTGTTTCCATGCTTTGTGATTTTGCTGCTTTCTCTGTATATAGACTCATATTAGCTTTCATTGTGGTGACAAATGGCTTCCTGCATGTACACAACTAACTTCCTCCAGGGACACAAGATAACTTCCTACACACACAGAAGATGGAGCCCCCTACGTACACAACATGGCTCCCTGCATGTACATAACATGGCTCCTCTATGTACACAAGATGGCTCCCATGTACGCAACATGGCTCCCCCTATGTACACAAGATGGCTCCCCTACGTACATAACATGGCGTCCTGCATGTACATAAGATGGCTCCCATGTACACAACACGGCTCCCCCTATGTATACAACAGGCTCCCTGCATGTACACAAGATGGCTCCCCCTATGTATACAAGATGGCTCCCCCTATGTATACAAGATGGCTCCTCCTACGTACATAACATGGCTTCCTGCATGTACATAAGATGGCTCTCCCTGGGTACGCAAGATGGCTTCCGGCATGTCCGCAAGATTGCTTTCTGCACAAACACAAGTTGGTTTCCTGCATGGTAACTAGAGGCAGCTAGGGACACGGGTTTCCCATTTTTATACCCTGTGAATGGAGGGGAGGGGGCACCTTTTCCCCAACCAGGCAATCTTGCGCTCACCCTGCACCATTCAGGCAGCAGGGAATGTTAGTTTACTTCAATCTGGGCTTCGGAAACAAGTACTTGCAAAGGAAATAGGATTGCCATGATTTGCATAAAGAAACCAGAATCTGCCTTTAGAACACGGGCTGAATGGTGGATAGGAATACCTGAAAAAAAACAAGATAGGGCTTTGAAAAAGATGAATGGGAAATAAAACACAGGCTAGAAAAACAATAGGTTCCCCCATTGGTGGGCATCTCTTATCCAGGACATGCCCACATTTTAATTACTGTTGACGCCAGGATGGTCATGTGCCACCCACACAGAGAACTCTCAAGCACCTGACAGCACATTTATGAAATATCGCACCACACTTCACTATTTCTCCAGGGGTGGGCCTCCCCATCAATCACCCTCCCTGTGCTACCTACAGAGAGCGAGCTCACTTTTACCTGCCCTCTGGGATGAAAGTCGCCTGGAGAATCTTAATTGCCAATCCTGAGAAAAGCGTACGCAGCAAAGGTTTCAAGTCAGCCTTATGGGAAGGAGGGGAACCATGCTGCCCCAACCCAGGGACGTTTGAAAAGGAATTGCTGCTATTAGCATCCTCCAACACCGCACTTCTTCCTCCCGCCAGACTCCAATTTACAGCCCATGCTCGGTTCCTGATCATGCCGCTGTCTGCCTCCACCCCCCACATTAACACTGTGTGTGCGAGTGACCCATCTGCAGGCGTGTCGCAGATGTGTCCAGCGTGCTAGCTCCATCAGGCCACAGCTCAAGCTCAACTAAAATAGACACCGGCAAAGTAAGCGAAGGTTATCTTAACATAGGCCCAAGATTAATTTCTCAGACTTCGAAGGTCCAAGTTTGTTAGTCAAATCTGAAAAATTATGTAGCTTGTGAAAACTGAGCAGGTCAAAGTCAGGCAGCTTTGTTTCTCCTCCTGGGTTCATTGCACAGACATTTCTGGGTGTCTGCCGGGAGGAAGCCGCTGGACGAGGCCCTCAGGGAGACACAGAGCAGCGTCTGAAGCAGAGTTCCCCAGGATACAGGCTGCCGGGGTTCAAGTTCTGAGCAGCGGGTCTATGACAGGGGCGTCAGAAATAACGCCTGTAAGGCAGTGAGTGAGGCCAGACTGGCCAACGGAAGAAGTGACACTGCTGTGCATTTGCAGCAAAGCCTGGGCTCAGCCCACAGGGGCGTCTGGGTGAGGCACGGCCTTCCGTCCTTGTGCTGAACTGAAGCAGGGAGCGCAGGCCTGGGTATGCCCACCGGACCATCCATGTGCTTTAGTTGCTCCTACGGAAAGGCCATGGCCTGGGGCAAAGCAGCTCCCTTCAGCTGAGCCAAAGCTGCGGAGAGGCTGGGAGCAGTCAGCAAGCAGCCCGCTCTCCCGGGAGCGGGGCAGTGGGCGCTTCAGCCCTGCGGGCACCTGAGCAGCTCGCCACTACACCTGCTACAGGTAGTGGGGTTAAAAATGTACAGCTCGGCTTCTGGTCAAGGGAGAATTATAAGGTACAGGTCTGGAAGCCCTGCTGCTATGCCAGGCATACAGCAACAAAAGGTAAAGTATAAAAAGCAATTACGTAAAAATGCACATTAATATAAGATATGAAAAACAAAAATTAGGAAGATGTGTACCTATACTTGGCCCTAATATTAATTTTCTCCATTGTCACAAGATGGTTTCTTACAGCAACAGCCTTTCTCGTTTCCATCCTGTGCGAGCGAGAGGGACAATTAACCTCTCCTTTAACCACAAAATGAAACTCCTTCCTGCTAGTCTCATGTCACACCAAGCCAAAGGCAGACAAGGGTAACACAGCTGCAGATAGAAACCTGAGGTGGTAAAGGAGTGGCTGGGGCCGTCAAAGGCAGCTGGAGTCTGGCTCCTAGAGGAAAATGGAGTCTAAACATGCCCCACGGTGGGAAGGGGACAGAACCAACATTACTTCTTGAGCCCAGGAACTAAACTGCCTTTTCCCGCCTCTGAAAGAAAGCTGAAAGAGCCCAGCCTTAGGACAGTGGGACAGGGAGGCAGGCAGGAGGGAAGAGACACGGTGGCAGCCAGCCGGGGTCCTTCTGCGGCCCAATGGTCAGGGGCCACAGGTGTGTCAGTGCGTCATCACCCATGTGACTCTGACGAGAAATGGTCACGTCAAGGACAAAATCAACAATGAACCGTCAACAGTGGGGACCACTAATGATATAACAATAATGAGAATAATCATCTGAAGGTAATACTAACCTAAGTATGTTCTGGAGGGTGACAGCAGCATCACGGTGGCCAAAGACATCCCTCATTTTTGCCTCCCCCCACCAACAAAGCTTCAGCACCCATCCACAGACAGAAGTGCCTTCAGGGAGCTGTGGGGTCCAGCCTCATAGGCCAAGGGGCCTGGGAGTCTCCCCCACTCGTGTGTCAGGTAAGAGGCAGTCCCACTGGGGTCCTGGTTGGGAACCCTGCAGTGGCGTGAAGCTGCTCCGGCCCTGGCTGGCCAGCCCAGGATATCCTGGAGGACACTGACTAGGCCCCGTGGATGAGAGAGCCGGTGGAAGCCCAGGTTTCAGGAGGAGAAGTCCCAGCACAGCGTTAGGGGAAAAACACGAGGCTGGCTGGTTCGGAGCAGGTAAGAGGAACACTTTCACTGAATGGTTAAGGATGCGGCGAGAACACACACAAGGGATGTTACTCAGCCACGAGAAGGTGGGAAATGGTCCTGACACACGTGACAACTTGGATGGACCTTGAGGGCATGATGCTGAGTGAAATAAGTCAGACGGAGAAAGACATACTGTATGACCTCACTTATGTGTGGAATCTAAAACAAAAGCCCAAATCATGGAAACAGAGCAGAACTGTGGTCACCAGGGACAGGGGTGGGGGGTGGGGGGATGGGGAGATGCTGCTCAAAAGGTACAAATGCCAGTTATAAGATGAATACGCTCTGGATCAAACGTACAGCGTACTGAGTAGAGTTAATAAGGCTGCATTATGTACCTGAAAGTTGCTAAGGGGCTAAATCCTAAAGGTTCTCAAAATGGTAACTATGTGATGTGATGGAGATGTTAGCTAGCACTCTGGTGTCAATCATTTTGCAATGCATCAGTGTATCAGATCAGCATGTTGCACACCTGAAACGGACACATTGTTATATATCGGTTATATCTCAATAAAGCTGGAGAAAAAGTGAAAATCTAATTAAAAATTGATAAATAAAATAATGTTTCATATTCTTTAAAGAAATAAAGGAAAGAACAACATTACTTTCAAAATCTCAAGACGTTACGAGGGGACACAAATGGTTATAAATGTATATTAAACTATCTTCTAGAAATGTTGGAAATGAAAAATATGGTCATTAGAATTTTTAAATCAGTAGATGATATAAACTCCAAACTGGAATGAAGAACTAGTGAACTGGAAGACAGTACTGAGCATTCAACAAGAAAGCAGCATAGAGAGGAAAAAATGTTTGTTTTTTTATTGAACAATAGTTAAGAAACATGGAGACTACATTGATAGGCTCCAAAATATGTCTAATAGGAATGTTAAAACGTATTCAATAAAGCAAGTGGCAGAGTAGAAATATTTAAAGCGATAATGGCTGAGGATTTTCCAGACTTGCTGAAAGATGCACCAAATCCAGGTAGTATAAATGAAAATGAATTCACATCTGGACACACCCTAGTAAAATTTAGGGACAGCAAGAGAAACAAATCTTTAAGTTACCAGAGAGAAAATGCAGATGACCCATAAGAGGATGGCATTTACACTTTCGGCAGACTTCTCCCGGTGCCAGCTGATGCCAGGGGCGGTGTGCCTTACAGTGTTGAGGGAGCATTCCCATACATAGTATGGAATTTCACATCTGCTAAATGCACAGGAAAATAAAGGCATTTTTCTAATACACAAACATGAAAAGAACACTACCTCTGGACACACACACACAGAAAGAACCGTAAACAGACATCATTCCGAATGAGAGAGAGAATTCTGGGGCCAAGTCAGGCAGTCAATAAGACGATGTCCACTGCGGGTCAACTACATCAGACACAGCTGGACACTCAGGACATGACCCGGCCCTCACAGCACAGACGGTCCCCGTTGATACGGCCTCAGGCAGAAGGATCTGCGGGTACAAGGTACGGGGCACGGAAGCACACGGATGTTACCAGAACAAGTCAGCGGCAGGAATGCGGTCACGTGGCCGGACGAGCTGAAGCTACAAAGGTTGGCTGAGTCCAACACGTGCTTACAGCCAATGGGGTCCGTTCAGAGCTTCCACAAGTGGTGACATGGAGTTGGGTCCTGGCCTTTTCAGTTTGGTATCAACATGATGGTGTGAGTTGTTAAAAATGGGCATATGGAATGTGTGACTCCCCAAACCCTCCTTCTGGGGAGAATAAAGTGAAAACTCTCTGTGGAGACATTGCAAAGACATCAGCCCTCTCCTGCACACCATTTAACGCACCTGAAGTTTTCCATCCTAGCTACTGGCCATCTTTCTACTTTGACACAGTAGGTCAGCGAGAGAGCGAGGGAAAGCAGGGCAAATCCCACAAGAAACGGCCACAAACTACAACAGAAACGTAAACCGCTGAACTTTCGTCAGTTTGGCTTTCTGGAAAACATTTGCACATGAATTCATTTCCCTTGCTTCATGCAGAAAAACCAAAGCAGTGCTATTTGGTAGTTCTGTGGCTGTTAGAATGATGAAGTGTCATGGCAAGTTATTGCATTTTGAGACAGCACTCTCCTTCAGCCCAGACTCTGGAGAGCGGGGAAAGATGGCCAACATCACCACACACAGAAGCAGTGCCCATCGGCCGCCTTCGCTATGCCGTGGGTACACAGCAGCAAGCTGCCAGCCCGCGGGGCTGTGCTCTCAGGAACCAGCCCACAGGGCAGCGCCTCAGGAGGTAAATCCCTCTTCACCCAAAGCACACAGAAGGATTTGGCCATTTGACTTCATGCGGCAGGAAAACCACACAACGCAGCAAACACAGCAGCACACCAGGAACGCACTTCTCAGGGGCTCGCTACAGAGGACATGAGCGCCAGGGACTTGGGGGGCATTGGGGGGTATTGGGGAGTACTGGAAATGGCTGGGGAATTGCAGTGTTAGTCTGGAGAAATGAGTGGCTTCTACACCCTGAACACTACAAATTCAGGCACCGAAGTCGAATGGGAAGAAATGTGAGGCACGTGTATTTCTTAGGAGGCTAAGTGTTGACTCGAGAACCTGCCAGGTAGTGCAATTCAAGCCTCGGAGTCCAAGCGCATCCTAGTAACATCCACAAATGAGGTGGATGATCTGCCCCCACGGCCTGGCCTTCTTCAGGACACGCCCTGGTCCATGGCCAGAGGGTCTTTCCTGGCATCCCCCAGGGACTTGAGGAGGTTACCCTACCCCCACCTACCCTTAGACAGGAATGCCACAGGGAGGCTGCATCAAATGAAAGCCTGTCATTTCCAAAACCATCAGCCATGCCTACTCTGCAATCTATCTCACGCTGCGAACGTCTTCCTAACATTTCAGCACATGGACACTACTCCAGGTTCATATGCTCTGACGTCCCCATTGCCTTTGGATTCAAACAAACCCCAGAATAACAAATCTGCCCCCTCTGCCCTCTCCCAACACGCACCATCCCCAGTTACTCTCTGAGCTCATATTCTTCTGCTGCCCACGAGCGTTCTGTGTCTCAGTCGTACCAAACCACCATGTTTTCAGGACATGCCACTCTTCCGTGTCATCTGTTCCAGATGGTCCCTGGCTTAGCTTAAGGAATAAGGGAGTGTGAACTGGCTTACCCAATCCTTCCTAAACCACTCCCACAAACACATAAATTTAAGTGGTGATTACATCCAGGCTCTTGAAACCAAGCGGTGGTGAAAGAAAAGAGAAGGCTGCACTCACCCCTCCCTGTCTGCACGCCCCGGCACGCCCCGCTCGGAGCATGCCTTTGAGCTGACAGCAGACAGGACGCTGGTCACCGAGTCCTCCCACCACCAACGTCAGCAGCATGTTCACGAGGAAAACCAAGAAGTCGGGTCTAGAGCTAAACAGGCATAATGTGCACTCCCCCCACCAAAGAAACCAAAACTCAGTACTATGACCAGGGCTCTGCCTCCGCCACCTTTTCCCCACCTGATACCCATCATTGGGTCACACGCTCCAAGACTGAAACCTCAGAACAGAAGCTGACCTCCTAGCTGTCTTGTTAACTCAAGCACATTAGAAGTGGAGTCGATGTCTTACTGAGTCAACTATTTTATCTTCATTAAGGAAGACAATATTAGTAACAAGAAAACAAAGAAAGAAGACAATGGAATTGAACACAAGGTTTTGACTTGCCTCTTCACTCACAGGACACTTCAGAACCAAAATGTTTTCCTTTTTCTCACAATTTCATTTTCAATAACCATTACAGCTCTCGAAGACATTCACTGCCTGGCATTACACCTTACACATACTTCTAGCCAATTCATTACACTTTAAAATAAACATGCATGCATTAAAGAGCTAACAATACACTCCATGTAAATATCAATAATTAGATTTCTGATACTCCTGCATTGTGGAGCAAGATTAAATAAATAAAGCAACAAGGTATAATACACGTTTTTCTACAATTTGGCCTCCTCCCTACTTTACACCATACCTGCCTTGAAAGCTCTCCCACTTTTCTTCCATAAACCTTATTCTCAAGATCAGCCCTGTCTTCGACTTCCTTTCAGAATCTTTTCTTCACCCCTCCAGAGGTGGCATAACCAGGGCTGGGATGGTCAGCCCAGGGGAGAGAAGCCGGCTTCATGTACGTCAGAGCTGCCAGCACACGGGGATACAGAAAGCAGACTGAGCTCGAGCTGGTTTCGCTACTTGCTTTGAGTTTTCTACAATTGCCGGCACCTGGGCAGACTTTTCCTTGCTCCCAATCCCTCCCTTACTTGTTATCTGTTTTCTATGCCACTCATGTGTAAGTTATCACACTTGGTCTCGTGTGGAGGCTAACTGTGTCCATATTTTATCAGAGGCTGTCTGACATCTTTTCCATCCCCCCAACCCTCACCCCTGCCCCCACCCCACCGGCAGTGCTCTGAAGGGTGTCTGAAGCAAAAAAAGATCATCAGTTCGCACTTAGTTATTAAGTCATGCGTGAATATAGGTCAGAAAGCTGACGTCCCCTGAGGTCACACAACTTACCCAGAATCACAGAGTTATCAATTGTGCCAGGACTGACATGCATGACCGCCTGGTTTCAGTAAAGCCACTAAACATGCAAACCGCCCACTCATTCCATAAAACTGAAGTCAGGGCGGCTGACCACGTGTTTTGCTTCAGCGACGACTGGTCACTAAGAGCGCCTGCGGGTGTGTTTCGTCTAGATAAATATAGACTATCGAAATGCTGGGGAAGGTTTCTAGTTCTGATTATTTTTGAGTGCACGAGGCCTTTTCATCTTTTGAGGAAGAATATAAGAAAGAAAAGCATTCCTGGGTTTTTTCAGCCTAATTGAAATATTCTCTACATCAAATATGTTCAATGTAGTAGAAACTACAGATGTTACTGCTTTAATTTTATAACCCAATTATTCTTTTATTTCCAGTTGTCTTCAGGATAAATGAACTCTTATCAGCTATTCAAATAGGTAATTATCATAAAGCTAAACACCACATAACCTCATGATCCGTGTCGATTTATAGGCTCCACTGGAGGAAAATCACGCTCTGGGGTTACAGGAAGGGAACTCCAGCTTTTTATTATTTCGCAACATTTTCCCCCGAATGCCCAAATGAAACTTAACAAGGAGATGATTTCTTTTTGTGAAGAAGGAATCCAGAATTGGCTTTTTTATTGTAGTGGAATGAGTGCCCAACTTGAGGCAGAAGATAATGAGTTTGGATCCAAGACCTGTGATTTATCAGCCTGTGACGGTGGCAGAGTATTGCATCCCTTTGAGTCTCAGTGTCTGTGGCTAACACAAAGATGTGGGCTTCATCTCCGAGAGCCTTTCTGTCCTCACCCCATGAGCTTATGCTCCTGGTCCTGTGTCACAGCCCAGCCTGGACGCCCTGGGAGTCACACCTTATGGTTATAACAGGTAATAGGGACGTGCCATGGGGCCTCCAGAGCAGCTGTATTCACTGCGTCACCTCAGGGCAGGACCAGGGAGCCACCACCCAAACTCACTAACTGAGATAAACGTTATGTAATGCATTATTTTTAAAAAACAAAATTAATGCAAAAATCCACAATGAACAAATATGAAAATTTTAAGTAAAGATAGGATCGATGCTCGGGATAGGGTTATTTATGCTGCATTCTTTGTGAGGCGAACGCGATAAGCACTACATGACGGAAACTATGCTGCATTCTCTGTGAAAGCATCATTCCCGTGTTTCAGAGACTCACCTGAGAAGATGCTGACTCACTGTCCTGTTAGAAACCTGGTGAGAGCCCCCAGGCCCTCAGAGCAAGCAGGTGGCCTCCGGACGGCTGGTCAGAGGAAGAACCTGAGTCACTGGCTGAGTCAGCTCAGGTGACGCGATGCTACTGGGCCGTGTGACCCTGAAATCCCAATGCTTTACAGCAACAAGGGTCGATTTTTGGCTCAGATCACATGTCCATTGCAGATCAGTTCCTGGGCGTAGTTTTCACCGCAGGTCCTGAGCTGACACAGCCGATCTGAGACATGCTGCTCTCAGGGCAGAGGGAAAAGATAAAAAGGAAGAATCGTCAAGTGACCATAAAACTCCTGCTCAAAATGGCGCATCACTTCTGTTCGTATTTCATTGGCTGAGGAGAGTCACATGGTCCCCCAGGTATCAATGGATGGAGACGTATAACCTTCCCCCAGAGAAAGGGCAGCAAATATTGGGAACAGTGAGCTTCGTTCCACAGCCCACCCTCTTTTCATGAAGTTACTTCCCGCCCTTCTACACACACACACACACCCCACTCCTCCCCAAGGGCGTCAGTCTCAAAGTCCCACTCAACCAAGGCACGAGCTGCAGAGCCCGGGATTCCTGCACCAGGGCCACACTCGGCAGCCTCTGACCCAGAGACCTGTGGAAAGTTCTGCCACACACATACCCAACACATGATCACAGGAGAAGGGTGAAACCACCTCATTTTTTATCAACTGCTGCAGAACCCACTGCTCCAAGCTTAGGAGCCCGAAGCCGCAAACATCCCTGTCTGACAGGAACCCAGGAGTAGCCGAGTGCTCGTGGCTTGGCACCCTTCACGGGGCTGCAGACAGGACGTGAGCCGGGGCTGTGGTCACGTGAGAGCCCGCTGGCCGGAGAACCTACTCCCGAGCTCCCAGGAGGTGTGCGCAGATCTCGGGAGAAGCCCAACCAAGATCACCCTCGTGGCTTTCGGAGGGAAAACATTCATCTGCGTGCTTCTGCCTCCCCTCCCCCAATCTCGTCCAAGTAGCCCATTTTCCTAATCCTCACATTATGTTTATAGTACAGTACAGAGCCCATTACTGACATTCGGCGAGGCACATTTGATCTGAATTTGCTTCAGAGGGCTGGCTGCACACAGAAGAGTCCCCTGTAAGGTCTTCACTCCTGGGCCAACTAACTATGCACATGTTGAGTATTTCAAACCGAATACAAAATGACAGCTTCCCTGGTAACCATGGCTGGTAGAGTTGCCTCCAAAATTGGAAACAAACCGCCAAAAACCAAGTAACAGAATTGTTCAGACAATTGGAATCCACTTCAGGAAGAGACACAAGGAGAAGGAAGGATGGATATCCAAACATTAACCTTCGTTATCAGTAGGTGACGCGTCTTGGGGTAATTTTTTTTTTTTGAGGGCAGCATCATTGGCCCTCACATGTGGGACTGAACCGGGGCCGCTGGCTTCCCAAGCACCGTGCCACTCGGCCGGCCCTATCTTGGGGTAATTTTTAATCAGTCAACTTTATACTACTCTGTATTGCTTTTTCAATAATTGAGTGTCAATTTTAAAATCAGAAAAATAATGTCACTATGACAAAAATAATACAAAGAAATTTCCAGAGGATAAGGATTGAGCTAAGAGAACTAAACAAAAATAGCCAGAGTTAGGAGGGGAAAAAAAAAAAAAAAAAAAAGAACAGAGTCCATGAAGAAAGCTAATAAAAGATTTTCAATAAGGAAGGAAGCTGTGTTTCACATGCTGTAGAGAGGTCACCGAGATAAAGGATAAGTGACGCCCCGTCACAGTTAGCAATTAGAAGTCCTTGGGTGACCTTGGAAAGTTCCATTCAGTGACTCGGGGAGAGGCCACTGTCCAGCCGCTGAGCAGCTGCTGAGAAGAGGACAGAGAAGCAGGTTGGGGGCGATGAGTGCTGAGTGACACACACGCTGGGTGAAGGCCATGAAAAAGATCACAGATCCGAGATGGTCTTTGACTAAGAATACGAATGAGCCCTTGGATTTCGGACCTAGCAGTCAGATAGCATTTTTTAGGAAAGTATAAACTGTGGGAATTAAGATGATATTCCTGGAGGAGAGTCAATTCAGTTGACCAGCAGCTGCAGAGAGTCCAGGGGTATTTTCTCCTTCCGAAGTAACACGCGTGGGAAAGGCAGAGGCATGGAAGCCCACTTCTGCCCTGCACTGAGTTCCAGCCTCACGCGGGACAAACCCGCTTGAGGACCCACAGGCACCTCAACACCAACACAGCTAAATGGAACCGCTGCCTTAGCCACTTACTCACACCCTGTGTCCTGACCAGGGACCAGCACCGTCACCACCCACCTGATTTCCAAGTTAGAGACGCCAGCGTCATCCTCGCTGCTCCCATTTAAATGGCCTCCAGTCATCTTGGGTGTGACCCCTGAGTTGCTCTCCAATTTGTCCTCTTCGCTGCATCCTGACTTTTCTGGCTGTGAGCTCCTCACCCTTTCCTAAGTGGACCGTTAAAGGGTCCCACAGTGGGGCTTGCTGCCTCAGTGCCAGCCCTTTCCCTGAATTCTCCAAGCCATACCCAGGGTCTTTCTTACTAAAACCCGAGGGCACTTAAGATGCGGTGGCTGCTATCCCACCCACCGAGTGTGGCAGTAATGCTTTAAAGAGGAAGCATAAGGTCCTTTTGCCAACTGGTCCAATTCCAGAGACTTTACAAATATTCTCTGCCTTCCTCTTTCACACCTTATCACCTAATTACGGTTGACCCTCGAACAACACAGGTTTGAACTGCGTGCACCACTTATATGCAGATTTTGTTCAATAATTAATGTAAATGCATTTTCTCTTCTTTATCATTGTCTTAAGAACACTGTTTTTTTTCTAGCTGACTTTATTAGAATAAAACAGTATACAATACATATAACATACAAAATACATGTTAATCAACTATGTTATCAGTAAGGCTTCTGGTCAACAGTCAGCTGTTGGGAATTAAGGTTTTGGGGAGTCAACAGTTATCCGCAGGTTTCTGACTGAGCAGGGGTGGGTGGCCCAACTCCCGCTGTCCAGAGTCAGCTGTCCGTGTAATCGGCTGCCTTAGCCAATTTGCAGCTGGACCCTAGCATTTATGATTCCATCTTCTCGGAATATTTTCTCCTTCTCTTTACCTAGAAAACTCCTACTTATCATTAAGTGGGGAGTCAGAATGGCACTTACTCTGTGAAGCTTTGAGCTTCTCAGGGGAAAACACCATGCCTTTTTTATTTTTGCATCACTCACGCCTTCCATGGTACCTGGAAACCAGTGGGAGATAAAAAACCGAACGCTTGTGCTGCACTCCGAGTTCAGTTGATCCATCCAGTGAACAGGCCCCAGCCGGCTCGTGAAGAAGTCAGGAACAGTAGGTCATGTTCCTCTACGCTCCTAGCCCCTCCTCTTTGCAAATCATCCGGTCATTAAGTTAGTCATTACACAAATAAGCCGGGGTTTCTGTAACGCGATGGTGACAATCGTGCCCGGTGCAGCTTCTCAGCTGTGAGGCCCCACCCGTGACCTGGCCACTGAGCAGCCCCGCCTCAGACACGGCAGGCGCCCCTGGAGGGCTTCTGGCCTGTCCACCTCCGCTGGCTTCGGGGTGCCTGTAATCTCCAGGGAGAACTTCCCGTTTTAGCCCGGGAACGCTGTAGAAACACGAGTGCTGCTCTGATCCTTGACTGGCAGAGGAGGAAACACTAATTTCCTCGCCCATCGCAGGTTCTGCAGCGGAGCCCAGTAAACAAGACCAGCAAAGACAGATCAAGACCAAACAAATGGAAGTTCACTAATAACATGCACACTGTGCACACATGTGGGAGCCCCGGTGATGAGAGACCAAAGGGCTCGTGAGAATCGCGGGCCCAACAAAGGAGACGGGCTGGGGCGCCTCCGAGGACGCGAGCAGTGTGAGACGGTGATAGGGCAGGTGGCAACAAGGGCTGCCGAGGGACACCTGCCTGCCTGCCACGCAGAGTCCCACCCGTGCGCCCTCCCCTGAGCCCTCCTCCTCCTGGCAGGGGAAAGAAAGACAGCTCTAGAAATGGAACTTTTCTTTACAAATGTAATTTTGTAATGACAAAAGAAAAGCTTGTGCCCCATTTTTTGAGCTTTTCCTGCGTCTGCTGGCTCTCAGTGGCCTATGCCGAAGAGGCTTATTTTCAGGTGGCATCTGTGGTCGCCTTCATTGAATTAGCACCCTAATTCTACCAAACCCAGCCCTTCTGAACAGGCTGTGGAGAAACGGATGACTGAAGGGTTTTCAGTCCTTCCCTCCCAATGACTCTGTCTGTCCGGACCACAGGAGTGGTTGCAGGGTTCTCCTCTTGCATTGGGGACCATGAGGCTGCAACTGAGGGTCTTGGGTCCAGATAATAAATTGTCAAGCTGTCCTTTTCAGCTTTGCAAGCGCTGGAGAGAAAGGAGACTGAAAGAGAGAGACGCAGCCAGATGAGCTGTCGGTTACAGGAAGGTCACTGAGTGTGCTCAGGCTGCCGAGTCGCGGGCTGGTTCCCTCCCTCCAGACCTCGGCCACAGGCTGTGGAGCCAAGCGGTGTCCTCCGGGGTTCCACACGTTCCAACCTGGCACCTCAAGAAGCCACATGCTGGCTTTCAGCTTCCTCATTCATCTTTTCCAGTGATAACCAAAAGCCAGAGGTAGTGTGTTATCCTTTGAGTATATTGTGGGTCCACCAGATGCTTCTTTGAAGCCCGTGACACAGCCAGGCTGGCAGGACAACGCTGCACAGCCCCCAATGTGTCTCCCCTGGATTAGTGCCTCCCAGCAGCATGAGCACAAATAATGGTGTCGCCACAGCAACCCTGTCACTGCAGTCACTGCAGTGCTGTGTGTATTTTGCACAAGGAAAATACTGAACAGTCTTAATAAGCTGATTGTGGAACAATAACAATAATAAATATGCATGCAGCAGTCATTATGTGCCACTCACTGTAAGAATTTTCTATGTGTGAATTCCATTTAACTATTACGTTCCCTGTGTTACTAGGAAACTGAGGCATGAAAAGTCAGGACTCTCAGTCTTCTGATTCACCTTCTTCCCTGAGTCACACAACCGCAGCCACACCCGAGATTCCACGGCTCCTGGAGCTTCCAAATGTCCTTCGTCCGTTCGTCCACCCATCCCGACATTGCGCCCCAGAGGCTACATGCAGGGTCCTCCCCTATATTCATCAGCCTCAGTGTCCGGAGGCCTTTCCATCTGACAGGATATCTGTGCGCAGCTCTGGGGAGCTTTCTGATGCCATCAGCCTATTTCCAAGTCTCCACTCTACCCGGTGTCCTTCTGAAACACATGTTAAATCTATCTTGGTTCAGATCAGCTCACCCCAAGTCTAAATGGGGGTCTGGGGAAAACGCCCCTGAACAGCCGGCCTTGACCCCAGTCTCCTATAGGAATTCTGGGAAACGGACATGCTTGGAATCTCAAAGATCTGATTCGAGAGGGTGTGAGTGGGGCACAGGTATCTGTGGGTATATGTTTAACCTCTGCAGGTAGTTCCATAGCTTGGAAACTGAAAGCCCATCGTTATAGTAATAAACAATATGAGATTTCCTATCCTACCTGCACGTTTCACCTGTGACAGAAGCGGATAGACAATATGAGATTTCCTGTCCTACCTGCGCGTTTCACCTGTGACAGAAGCGGATAGACAATATGAGATTTCCTGTCCTACCTGCGCGTTTCACCTGTGACAGAAGCGGATAGACAATATGAGATTTCCTGTCCTACCTGAGCGTTTCACCTGTGACAGAAGCGGATAGACAATATGAGATTTCCTGTCCTACCTGCGCGTTTCACCTGTGACAGAAGCGGATAGACAATATGAGATTTCCTGTCCTACCTGCGCGTTTCACCTGTGACAGAAGCGGATAGACAATATGAGATTTCCTGTCCTACCTGCGCGTTTCACCTGTGACAGAAGCGGATAGACAATATGAGATTTCCTGTCCTACCTGCGCGTTTCACCTGTGACAGAAGCGGATAGACAATATGAGATTTCCTGTCCTACCTGCGCGTTTCACCTGTGACAGAAGCGGATAGACAATATGAGATTTCCTGTCCTACCTGCGCGTTTCACCTGTGACAGAAGCGGATAGACAATATGAGATTTCCTGTCCTACCTGCGCGTTTCACCTGTGACAGAAGCGGATAGACAATATGAGATTTCCTGTCCTACCTGCGCGTTTCACCTGTGACAGAAGCGGATAGACAATATGAGATTTCCTGTCCTACCTGCGCGTTTCACCTGTGACAGAAGCGGACAGCTGAGGAAGGATTTGGGGATTCTGGGTCCTCATCACATGTCACCAATATCACGCATGTAGGAGCTGAAGACAGCTCAGTGTGTGCCCTTAGGTTCCCCCATTTTTGGACTAGGACTGGGGGTGTCCATGCGTCAGCTTGTCTGCAGTCCGTTCCCTGTGTGCCGTGAGCTGTTCCCTCCAGTGGCGCTTCTCCATAAGGCTGGTCACTTCTGCCTCGGACACACTGGGAGCGCTTCAATGTCCTGTCTGCTCTGGCGTCTTCCCCCTTTCCGCGCCATCTGGTTTGCTCCTTCTCAGCACCAGGCAGCTCTGAAGGAGGGGCGTGTCGGTGCGCCTGCTGTGCCGTCCTCAAGGGCCAATTCCTCCCTTCACTCTGCAGCTGACTGTGCGAGGCACTGGTTTATCTGCTGCGGAAAAGAGCTTATTGATCCAGTTCAAGGATGAGAAGAAACCCATCGTCCCTCCCTACGATAAGGCTGGAGGCCAGGAGAGATAACCCGCTGCTACAATCCACTGGCCAGGCCTGGGAGCTCTTCTGAAAAGTCCTTCTCACTCCACATCTTTCTGCCCCACATCCACACAACCGCCCTCACTCCCAGCATATGGCACAGTGCTTGTCCTCAAGGAAGGCACTAGCAGGATCTGGGCTGGAAAGACCCCGGGTTCATGCTGATTATATCCTAGCAGGGAGCCAGTTTCAAGGTTCACCCCAGCCGAGAGGCTGGGTACTAAAAACTCTCTTAGCATGACACTTATCAGATGCTGAGTGAAAGATGCCTACTTTCCATGGAACAAGGCAAACGTTGACAGAAAAGCCAGAAAGACAGTAAGAGCCACGGCTTCCCAGGTTCCAGAACCAAAATATATGAGAGAGAGAAAAAAACTACAGAGTCTGAAGAGATTGCTAAATTCATGCAGGAGTCAAGTTTATTTTATAAATCAAGAAAAATACCATTAGTGCCAAAAGGATCGTGATGAGCCCATATCAGATTTTTAGTTTTAACTCCCACGTCTGATTCCCCTCGCACACCGGGAGCTGGCCGACCTGGACCCACTCTTGCCCACGGCTTTGTTCTAAGGAAGTGGAACTGCCGTCTCAAGACCTAGGAACTGAAGGTCTCAACCTTGGCTGCCCGTGAGAATCGTATCAGACTTAGATGAAATGCGGCTGCATTCTGATGAAATCCGCGGATGAAACCCAGTCATTAATAGTTCAGAAGCTCCCCAGATGGTTCCAAGGCACAATCGTACGCTGAGTACTGGGACCTGGGACGCAAAGCTTAGGAGAAGTCAAGATCGGAGAGGGGAGAGCAACCGAGGGTTGATGTGCAGCTGGGAGTGGGCTGGACTGTCCATGGGACAGGAGGACACGAACATCAGCGCTCACTGAGGGTCACGGAGGGGTCTGTTTGGAATTCGCTCACTCCTTTCTTAAGGGGCCATTTCCTGACACCTACACTGTGCCAGCACTGTGAGCGATGGTGGAAGTACGACGATTAATGAGACGCAATCCCGTCTTCCAGAAGTCAATAATAAGGCAGGGAAACATATAGAAACACAATTATGCCCATCAGAGTAAGTCTTCTGACAGATAAAACGGGGAAAGCTATTGGACCAAGCAAAGGGTATCCAGAGAAAAGTGGGTATAACCATACTGATATCTGACAGAACAGACTTCAGGATAAAAGAGGTAACAAGAGACAAAGATGGACATTTCATAAGGATAAAGGGGACAACACAACATGAAAACGTAACACTTATCAATATATACACCCCTAATCTGGGAGCACCAAAATATACAAAGTAGCTACTGACAGAACTAAAGGGAGAAACTGACAAAAATACAATTACAGTAAGCGACCTAAAAACATCATTGACAGCTGTTGATAGATTATACAAATAAGGCAATACCAGCCCTGAATGACACATTAGGCCAAATGGACATAGCTGACGTGTCAAGAGCCTTCATCCCAGAACACAGATTATGCACTCTTTCCTAATGCACACGGGACATTCTCAAGGACAGACCATGTGGTGGGACACAAAACCAGCCTCTGCAAATTTAAGAAGCCTGAAATAATAAGCATATCTTCTGACCACAATGCTTTGAAATTGGAGAACAACTGCAAAAAAAAAAAAGCGGGAAAAACCACAAATAACAGCGCGCAGCTATGGGGTGACGTGGTGGCTGGTACAACAGCTTAACTTTTGATTAGAACCACAAATAAGAGTGAGTACTTCTTCTTTTGAAACACAGTCCGGGAGACCGTACGAATAACTGGAACTGACTCAACTTGTGAGTTCAGACAGAGCTGACAGAGCCGTGACATTCAGTCAAATGTCACTCTCTCTCCTTCGTGCTGACACAGATTCCTAACCACAAGGCCAAGACCTGGTGATGACACGGGTTGGAGACCGCTGACCCCTCTGACATCTTCCGATAACGAAGCAGCCTAATCACCAACCAGCTTTTATTGTGCCCGAAATCTTGATGCCGGCTTCCCGATGTCCCCCTCACTGGAAGCTGCTGCTCCGATGGCTTTCTGGCTCCCAGACGATCTCTCGAGACAGTTGCTGCCCTCATCTGAGCAAGACTTTTCCTCGGGGCTGAAGCCCTGGACATGGGTCTGTCTCATCCCCCGCTAATCTCAGCCCCAAAGGCTCTCCAACGACCTGGTGGCACGTCCGCCTGTGCTGCCACCAAGCGGGATGAAGCGTCACTGTGCCTTCACGGAGGATCTGGGCATCTTCAAAACATACTTTATTTTTGTGTGAAAGGATTTTTACGTAAACGCTGCTAGCTGGTGCTTCGATCACAAGGGGACGTCCGGAGCAGCTTCAGGTTCGATCAGCCCCGTCGAGCTTGCCAGGGAGGGTCACACAGAAGGCCAGGCTTGTCACCACCAGCACCACGTTAGGCAGGTGCCGCCTTGTGCCGTCCCTCCTCGGCTGGGTCTGGGGCTCAGCAAGAACCACGGAGTAGTGCAGGGGTCAGCCGCCTACGGCCTGCGGGCCCAATGCGCTCACTGCCTGGGCCATAAATGAGGTGTGAGTGGCACACGACCATGCTCCTTGTTTAAGTGCCATCTGCGGCTGCCTCTGCGCTGCAGCAGCAGAGCTGAGGAGACACAGGCCACGCGGAGGGCAAAGCCGCAAGTATTTCCAGTCTGGGCCCCCAGGAAGCGCTCGCCAGTCCCACTCTGTCCTAAGGAGGCTTACCCGGGTCCCGGAGCTGACAATGCTCCCCTGCACGGCCCATCGGTCTCAGGTAACAGGGCTGGAGGAACCCTGAAGCAATGTGTTTGAGGCTTAGGCGGGACGGCAGTTCTAGGGTGTCTGCACGAATTATGGGTTTCTATTTTACATTGTTGACCTATATTTACATCTGTGGAGAGCCCTTCCATTGGGTAGGGGGGTCTCCACCTCTTCTCTTGCATGTGGGCTGCCTGTAACTCCTGTGTCACCAAAAGGCTGTGGCAGAAGTAACACCGTGTGACTTCTGAGAAGCCTGTGGTCTGCATTGCGTCTGGTGGTACACTTCTGTTGGAGCCTGGGCCACCTTACAGAGTTTCTTTGACCTGAGGCCACCACACTGTGGAGAAGCTCAAACCACCTGGGGAGGCCGTGGAGTCCCCAACAGACAGTCGCGCGCCGGTCATGTGCTCGGTGGCCCTCACCCCAGTGAAGTCCTTGGTCCCCCCATCAGCCGCCAACAGCCACCTGCAATTTCAGGAGACTCTCCAACTGGGCCCTGCCGGGTTCTTGATGTGCAGACCATGAGGACACTTAAATGGCTGGGTTATTTTTTGTTGTGGTAAAATAGATAAGACTAAATTTAGCTTCTTAACCATTTTTAAACGTACAGTTTATATTGTCATGCGAAGGATCGCTAGGACGTTTCCATCTTGAAAAGTGGAAACTATGCCTATTACACACTAATTCTCCTCCCCCACGTCCTGGCGACCGCAGGCCTCTCTCTGTCCTTACGATTTTGAGGACTTCACGCACCTCACAGAAGTGGAGTCTCAGGCTGATTTCACCGAGCGTCACGCCCTCCACGCCCGTCCATGCCAAGCCCGTGTCGGAACCCCGTGTCCTGGGGCTGCCCAGAATTCTGTGCGTACAGACACCACATCCGTTCCTTGTGCATCTGTCTACGGCATCTGGGATGCTTCCATCTCTCGCATCTTGTGAATAATGCTGTGAGGAACATGGAAAATGTCTCCTCAAGACCCTGTTTCGAATCCTTTGGGATGTATTCTCAGAGGAGAGTTGCCAGATAATCTGGTCATTCAAGTTTTGAGTTTTTGAGGAACCTTTGTTCATACTGGCTGCACCATTTTAGGTTCTCACCAGTGTGTACAGGGTTCCAATTTCTCCACATCCTTGTCAGCACTTATGATTTTCTGGTTTTCTGACAGTGTCCATCCGCATGGGTGTCAGGTGATATCTCATGGTGGGTTTATCATGCGTTGCTCTGTCAATAGTGATGCCAAGTACCTTTTCATGTGCTTACTGGCCATTCATGTATCTTCTTTGGAGAATTATCTATTCAAATCCTTTGCCCATTTTTAATTGGGTTTTGCTTTGCTGTTACTGAGTTGGGGAAGCTCATTATATATTTTTACTTGGCTGGGTTAAGCCTCTAAGTTCCAGGGTAATTTTTTTGTACAGCGATACTCCCAGAACACAAATTTGTACCTGGAAGTATGATGTTTCCATTATTTAAAAAATGGCATAGGCTTAAGGACAATGACAAGTAGAAGCTTGAAAAACCTTGAGGAAACTTAGTAAAAACCCACAGGGCTCTGCATGCAGAGTGTTAATGAAAGCTCAAAGGGCCTCAAAAGGCTGCAGGTAAGAGCTACCAGGAAAGGGAGGAAGATGTCACAGAAAGCTGGTAGGAAGCAGACCGTGGTTTTGTAGGGTGAGCAGGTGGGAAAACTGTCATCTCAGTAATGGGGATAATGAGAGCTGTGCCTAAGAACTCAGCCATTTGGCTACCGAGGTTTCTTCACAGGCTGCTGAAGGTGCCATCTGGCCTCATCTAAAACCTCTAGAAAAATCCAAGATGAAGGAAATGAACTAGTGAGTATACTATTCAGTGTTCAAGTCGAGTTTAGAGGAACTGCAAAGGAGACATTTGGGGCTCAGACATAAAACTGTTTCCTACCTCCAATCTCTCCCAGCAAAAGCCTCTCCCTGTAAGATGGGGCCTCAAGGCAGGCATTGAATCCACGTGTTGTTCTTTAAAAACAATTTAAGAAATTTTCAAGGGTTTTAATGCTTCAGAGTTGCCCATCAACACTTTTTAAAATCATAAAACCTTATGAAAAATATTTCTGAGGATGAACTGCCTCTTTTATGCATTGTTTTCTGTTCACTGACGTTAGAATCTCACTTCTTCCTGCATAAGCTATGTCTCTGCAGTAATCCTGAGCAGCAGGCAGGAACCAGGGAAGGAGCCTGGGAGACCCATTGTGCAAATGGGTGCAGAGCAAAAGGAGATTTCTTAGCAGAATAATGAGTTCAAGTCCTCAGAAAAATCTGGTGATTTACTAACTTTTCTTTCCATATATAAAAAAATTTTAATGCTCACTAATTCCCTTAGAAAGTCACAGATAAGTGGCCCTTAATCATACAAAGGAATAAAAATCTATGTAGTTATTTGCCATTCATCCCAAAGGATCAAGGAGAGGACTTTACTATTGGATGGTTTTGAGACCATCTAAAACATTCTTGGGGTTCACTGCTGAACTCTGATCTCAAAATCAGCATAGATTAGGTTGTGCTATAGTAACAAATACAGGCTTCTTCTTTTTTCTCCAGCTTCATTGAGGTATAATCGACAGAAATTGTGTATGTATACCTATGTACATAGATATACGAGTACACACACACACACACATACACACACACACACACACACACACACACAATGTATTAACACGTCCATCACCGCACACAGTACCTTTTTCTTATGAGAACACTTAAGATCTACTCTCTTAGGAAATCTTAAGTACAGTCATGCACTGCTTACTGATGGGGATACAGTTTGATAAATGTGTCGTTGGCCATTTTGTCATTGTGGGACCGCCCCAGAGGCCCTCACATGCACCTGGACGGTCCAGCCCACTGCACACCTGGGCTGTGGGGCAGGGCCTGGGCTACACGCATGACACTGTACAAAACCACACGAGGCCAAATCAAACACGGAGAAACTGATGCGATCAAGGGGCACGGAACACGCGCGCAGTGCCAGTGAAACGGGACAGTTTGCTCTACACAGATCTTTGCAAGTACAAAGAAGCCACTCTGAAGAAATGATAAAAAGTACAGTGACTATGTAAACCAATAACAAAGTTGTTTACTACCACTATCAAATATTACATCCTGTACATAATCACATGTGCTATAGTTTTAGGACTGGCAGCGCAGTGGGTGTGTCTACACTGACAGCACCACAAACGTGAGGAATGTGTTGCATTAAGACATTTTGATGGCGCTCATTGAGAACCATGATGGCAAAGTAGATAAACACTGTGCCTGCTTCCTCCCGTGAGCACATTAAAACCACAACTAAATTCAAGAACAAGCAACCTGGAGAACCATCTGAAGTCTGGCTGAACAGAAGTTCTATAACTAAGGATATAAAGAAGAAGCTACATCGCAGCAAATAGGAGAGGAGGAGATGAGGAACAGGCCTCACACCTGTGTGAGGCGGGTGAGAACCAGGAGGAATATCTCGGTCACAGAGATTCTCCCCAGAGGAGTAAGGGACCCCAGACCCCACACCAAGCTCCCCAGCCTGGAGTACTGGTGCTGGGAAGAGGAGCCCCCACAACATCTGTCTGTGCAAAACACTGGGTGGGATGGAGGTGGCAGGAAACCCAGATGTCCTCTTAAACGGTCCGAACACAAACTCACTCACTAACAGGCACTCAGCCTGGGCTCCAGCAGAGGGAAAGTAACTCAGTGGGTGTCGGACACATATGGGGCTAGACTGAGGTGCGTGGCCTCGAGGCAAAGCCTGGAGGACAGTCACCATTTCCCTGTGAGGGGACTGCTCCCATGCAGCTGGCAAGCAGTTGCCACTTTTTGTGTGTTAAGCCCACCCCCTACGCTTACGGCCAAATCTGAATTTGACTGGCCTGATGAGCTCCACAGTCTTCCCTGCTGACTCACTGGGACCCCACCCAACACCAGAGGCACTTTCTCCTTGAGCAGCCAGCCCTGACCTTTGCACTGTTCAGAGTCTGCAGGGCCCCAGGGAGCAGTGACCAGCCTTGGTGTGCTCTGAGACTTTTGCTGATTAGCTACAGGCTCAGCGCCGGCACCAAACCAGAGTCTACATTAACCTGGTGACCACAACTCTTCCCACTCTAGTGACTCCCTGAGACCCTACCTCACCCAACTTGCGTACCACATGGGGCTTTATCAGGGGCTGGGGCTGAACCTTCAAGGAGCCAGCAGGTGGCAGCAGAATTCAAAATGTGGCTTCTCCCACATGCCTCCAGGTTTAGCACAGCAGTGACCAACTGCATATAGCTTTGTTGTCCCTGCCAGTCACAGGCAGTGGGCGACACGGGCCTGCACTGGAGCCCCTCCCAAGAGGCCCCAGAACCAACACACTTGGAAGTCAACATAGGGTGGAACAAGACCTGTACATATACTACCTACAAAAGACTCACTTCAGATTGAAAGACACACACAGACTGAAAGTAAAGGGATAGAATAAGATATTTCATGAAAATGGAAACAAAACAAAACAAAAAGCTGGGGTAGCAATACTTGTACCAGACAAAATGGACTTTAAAACAAAGGCTATAACAAGAGACAAAGTAGGATGCAGTAATCCCACTTCAGGGTATTTATCTGAAGAAACCCAAAATGCCACTTCGAGGGGACATGTGCATCCATATGTTCATTGCAGCATTGTTTACAATGGCCAAGATGTGGAGGCAGCCTGGGTGTCTGTCGATGGAAGAATGGATAAAGGGGAGGTGGTACATATATACAGTGGAATATTGCTCGGCCATGGGAGGGACTGGGGTCTTGCCATCTGCAGCAGCATGGACAGACCTGGAGGGAATGGTGCTGAGTGGAGTGTTGGATAGAGAAAGGCAGATGCAATGAGATTTCACTTATATGTGGAATCTAAAGAGCAAAATTCACAAACAAAACAGAAACAAACTCATAGATACAGAGAACATTTTGATGGTTGCCAGGTGGGAGGGGGTGGTGGGGAGTGGGTGAAAAGGGGAAGGGATTAAGAAGTACAAATTGGGGCTGGCAGAGTGGTTCAGTTGGTTAAGAGTTAGCTTAAGAGCATGAGCTCTGAGCAACAGGGCCTCCTGTTCAATTCCCACATGGGCCAGAGATACTGCACCCAATCTGAGCTGTCACTGAGCTGCCAACAGGTGGCAGGATGGCTCACCTGGTGTAACAACAAGATTACCTGTTCGATGGTGGGCTACGCCCACCTGCAACTAACACTGAACTCAGCACCTTGAACTGAGCTGCCGTCCGGATGGCTCAGTGGCTAGGGCGTGCGCTCTTAACAACAAGGTTGCCGGTTCAACTCCCACATGGGATGGTGGCTACGCCCCCCTGCAACTAAGACTGAACACAGCACCTTGAGCTTAGAGGCCATGAGCTGCCGAAGGGAAGCCAAATGGTGACTGGTGCCCTCCACAACGAAGACTGAAGAACAACAGCTTGGCTGGGCCCCCTCCCCAATTCCCCAACACTGTTCCCCTCCCCCATTCCCCAATTTTTTTAAAAAAAAGTACAAATTGGTTGTTACATAGTAGTCATGGGGATGTAGGGTACAGCATAAGAAATATAGTCAATAATATTGTAATAACTATGTATGGTGTCAGACGTGTACTAGATTTACTAAGGTGATAGATGGGAGGGGGTTGGGTGAAAAGGTGAAGGAATTAAATACAAATTGGTAGTTACAAAATAGTCCTGGGGATGTAAAGTACAGCATAGGGAACACAGTCAATGACGTGGTAATAACCGCATAGTGCCAGGTGAGGACTAGTCAGGGGATAATTTCTTACATTGTATAAATGTCTGACCACTATGCTGTACACCTGAAATTAATATAAAATAATATTGAATGTCAACTGAAATTTTTTAAACAATGAAAATTAAAAAAATAAATTATAATGGACAAACTGCTCTGTAACCTCCTTTTCCCATAGAACACATTGTGAAAATCTACTGCACATTCTTCTAACTCATTTTTGTAACTTTTACCATTCTCCTTATTTCAGCAGTCACATATGGTCATCGTGAAATCTTATTAAATGTGTATAAGCAAAGAGGAAAACTGAAAACTACTCATTTTCCACTACCCAGACATAACCATTTTTAATACTTGACTGTTAATGTTTTTTGTTCAGTTTCTTACCAAGGCATTCGTGGTCTTCCATTAATGGCAGCGCGTTATACACACTCTTCTGGGGCCCGGTTTATCATTTTATGTGTCGTGCACACCTTTCCATGTAATGAAATACTCTCTACAATACCACTGAGATGACTCTATATGGCAGTGTTGCCAAAATTGATATTCTGAGCCTTATTCTAAGATTCTAATAGGTACACTGAAGAAAAATGAGTTCCGTGGTAAAGTAAGTTTGGAGAATACAGCCTATTTGAACCGCTATAATGCACACTGGCTATACAGTCTCCGACACGCCTAGAACTAAAGACAAACATTTGACTCTGCTTGACATGGCATTTGTCAGAGGTGCTGGGCACGGCTCCCTCCCCTCAGAGCAGGACTCATTACCATACATGCTGGTGCTGTCTCCTTCGACATCCAAGTGGTGGTGTAAAACTAAAATATCTGCACTGTAACGAATATTCTTGTTCCTATAGCCTATGCTCTTCGTGTGCTTTAAGATAAGTTTAATAAAGCAGAACTGTCAGCCTGAAGAGACTGCAGACTTTGATGGTTTCTCCCCTGACAAATCACTTCTCAGAAATGTTGAGCTCATTTATAGTCGCGCTGTGAGGACATGAGAACAGCCATTCCCACGCAACCACGTCAGCCCTGGGTATCACCACTAACAAGTGAGTTGATACACAAATAACGGACGGGTCTTCCGGTTTTAAAAGAAATTGATGCTTACTGTAGAAAATCTAAAAGTGTAAGAAAAGGAGAGAAATCACCCATAATCTCACAGCATAGAGGTAACCACTGTCAACCTGGGGGGCAAGGTACAGCGATCTCCCCCATCCGCGGTTTCACTTCCTGTGGTTTCATTTACCCACGGTCAACCACGGTCCTAAAATAATAAATGGAAAATTCTGGGAATAAACAATTCATAAGTTTTAAATTGGGTGCCACTCTGAATGACATGATGAAGGCTTGTGCCATCCTCCCTTCCCACCTGGGGCGTGAATCACCTCTCAGTCCCTTGTATCCAGGCTACACAGGCTCCCCACCTGTCAGTCACTTAGTAGCCGTCTCGGGTATCAGATCCACTGTCGTGGTATCACTGGGCTTGTGTCCAAGTCACCCTGATTTTACCTACTAATGGCTCCAAAGCCATTCACATAAATTGTATTACAATCCATGATTATAACTGTTCAATTTTATCACTGTTATTGCTGTTAGTCTCCTATTGTGCCTAATTTATCGATTAAACTTTATCATAGGCATATATGTACAGGAAAAGATATAGTATATATAGAGTTCAGTACTATCCATGGTTTTAGGCATCTGCTAGTAAAAAAAAAATACAGTTAAAGTAAATATTTAATATCACTAATAACCAGAGAATTTTGCACTGAAATAATGAGAAATATTTTCCACCTGTAAAAATTGGTAAAGATTGAAGAATGCTAACACCCAGCATCGGTGAGGATATGATCAAATGTGTGTTGCCACATTCCTGGAGTCCAAGTTGGTGTTACTTATTAAGAATTGTTAAAGATCACTGGACTTAGTATTTCTATTTCTAGAAAACCAACCTAAAGAAATATTAGAAGTATGCAGGGAGACTTGCACAAGAACATTCTTCGCTAAATCATTTCTCTGAAGGGGTAAAAACGCACAACTTCAATGCACACTTCGGAATTGGTTAAATACATTTGAGGCATCCACACTCTGGAATACGAGGTGGCTATTAAAAATCATGTTGCAAAACGAAAATTAATGACATGGAAAAATGCTTGCAATATAGTGCTGGTGTGACAGCACTGAAAATGAGGAATTGATCCCAGGAAACACATAAAGTGGTGGATGCCTTAAATGAGCTCACCTGAGCCAGTTCAGAGGTCGGGCTGGACAGCACAGTGTGACAAAAGGACATGCTTTGGGATTCTGGAGCCGGCCGGGTCCCTGTGCACACAGAGGGGTGGGGACAAGGGGAGTGTGGGAAGCTGCGGGACCGTTCCTGAACTCTCCATTGCCTTCTGAAATTCTTCCCATGCTCAGGGAATTTTCCATATTGTGTCTCCTCCCCAAGCTGGATGCCTTGAGAGCTAACTTTCCCAACGTCCCTTGCAGCTGTGGCACAGTCATGTGACCTGGGCTCTGCCAATCATGGCAGTCCTCATGGGAATCAGTGTGGACAGGAGAACCTGAGGAGCAGGTCCTGCCCACAGCCCTTTTCTGGGGCGGATATTTCGGGATGCACCCCAGAGCCGGATGCGGTCGCTCGACGTGACAAACTTTGCCCCTGGCTGTGCAGTCTCCAGGTGTGACGGGGTCCCCCTGAAGATGACGTGAAGGCGCTACCTGACAGACCCCTGCTCACCAGCTACAGCGACTTGCTTCCACCATCTGTCACCAGGCGAGCTGTCCGATTCTGAGCCCCTCCTGGCTGGGCACGCCCGTGTCGCCCGTGAAATACAGCTCCTCCTTTGGTCCTCCCCATGCTCCGGCCCCTCTCTCGGTAAGGGGCAGAGCTGGGATGGACCCCAGGTCTGCGAGAACCCCACACCCGGCCTCTGGCCACGAGCCTGGGCCTGCTCCTCTGGCCCCCCTCTTTCCTGTCCAGGCCACAAGCAGCTTAGACTAGCAAGGGGCTCCGATGCCACTTCAGCGAGTAGGTGCTGGAGGATTTTGCCCCCTTGCTTCAGGGGTCAGGCCATCCCTGCTGGGTCTTGGTCCTGCCAGCCGTCTTTCCACCGTCCTAGAGAGCTGGCGGGATGAGGTGGGGCTCCGGGGACCCCGGGGCTTGGACACAAGGACCACGCAGTCTCTGGGGTTACTCTCGGCAGCACTGGGCGCACTTTTGGGACAAAGTTGTTTCACTCCCCGACGCCCTCAGACGCCCTGCAGTGTGGGCATCACACGCTCTTTTGCGAGTGGGCTTCCAAGGGCTGCACAGAGACGCTGAGCCACTGGGTTCCGGCCGGTGGTAGAGCGGGCCGGGCCCTGGGACGCTGGCTGCTCTCCCAGCCCTGCTACTTCCTGGGTGGCCCTGGGCAAGCCCAGATCTGCTCCAACCCTTGGCCCCTCCCCTGGGAAAATGACTGTGCTGTGGACAACAGGAGGTGACACCCAGGAAGTGCCGGGGAAGCCGTGAGGGGCTGTTATTAATTCAGAGAGGAACTGAGGGATCTGCATCTGTCTTGCATTTGAACAGCGCTTCTTATTCCGCAACATGTTTTTCTCGTTTTGTCTTCACACCACCGTGTGAGAAAGTAGGGCAGTTATTATTATCCGTGTTTTACAGATGAGGAAACAGAAGGAAAAGTAGCGATGCCAGCCCTGGAAGCCGTCCTGGTTTCCAACCCCAGATTCATTGTATCTGCAGGCAATTTGTCCCTTTCGTCTGTGCAGGTACAAGCTCTAGGCCTCGCCTACAGCACACCTGCCTACAGCACACCTGTCAGTGATGCAGCTGGCACTGTCTGCAGCTTCTGAGCCAACAGGAGGCTATTTGGTCTGTAATATTCATGTTGAACTACTAAATGGGCTTTCCAGGAAAAAATATAAAGTTCCAGGGCTTCTCCACGGCAATGGAGGGCAGGTTAAAAAGCAGAATGAGACAAGTATTAAACGCTGGAAGGGACCCGGCTACGTTCTTAGGGCTGCACACCACACTCGCCTGTCATCTCCCTGCTGCCATCCCGGGATTTCCTGAGTCGGCACCAACCAGTGTCACCTGCTGTGTCTATACCAGCAGGGGCAGCATGAGGCTGTCCCTAGAGCCACCTGCAGGGAATTCCTGTCTCAGTAGGAAGCTGGGGTGGAGGATGCACCACCATTGTAACACTTATGACAAGAAAACAGCCAGTGCTCTGACCTCCTCTTGGGAACTCTGAGCAACAAACTATCTTTTCAATGACAACTGTCCCTGATCTGCTGGCCTCACCATGGATGACCAATGATGGATGGAAACGACATTTTAAAACACATGCCCAAGGACTTCTTTAAGAGGGGAAAGAACATAAAGCTGAATGATAAAATGGCAATAATTGTGTGTCTATCAATAATCGCTTTGAGTATAAATGGGTTCAATGCTCCAGTCAAAAGACATAAGGTGGATGGGATGGAAAAGAGCACGAGGCCCCGGCATACGCTGCCTATGAGACCCACTGCAGATCAAAGGACACACACAGACCTGAAGTGAAGGGATGGAAAAAGATAGTTCATGCAAATGGAATTTAAAAAAAAGCCAAAGTAGCAATACTTAGACAAAATCAACTTTAAAACAAAGGCCAGAACAAGAGACAAAGAGGACATTTCACAATGTTAAAGGGACCAGTCCACCAAAAGGACATAACGTTTGTAAACATTTATGTACCCGACATAGGAACTCCTAACGAGGTAAAGCAAATGTGGTGGGGACGTTAACACCCCATGGACACCAATGGACAGAAAATCAACAAGGAAAGAGCGGCCTTAAATGACACACTAGACCAGATAGATTTAATTAATATTTTTAGAGCATTTCATCCAAAGCAGCAGAATATGCATTCTTTTCAAGTGCACATGGAACATTTCCCAAGATAGACCACATGTTAGGCCACAAAACAAGTCTCAATAGAGCCGGCTGAGTGGCGCGGTGGTTAAGACCTGGCTTAGGACGCCAGCGGCCCTGGTTCGTGTCCCATATGTGAGAGCCAGTGACACTGCCCTCAAAAAAAAACAAGTTTCAATAAATTTGAGAAGATTGAAATCATATCAAGTGTCTTCTCCGACCACAATAGTTGGAAACTAGAAATCAATTTCAAAAACCAAACAAACTGAAAAACACATGAAGGCTAATTAACATGCTACTAACAATGAGTGGGTCAACAATGAGATCAAGGAAAAAATCAAAAGATACCTTGAGACAAACAAAAATGAAAACACAATGACCCAAAATATGTGGGACACAGTGAAAGCAGTCCCCAGAGGGAAATTCTTGCAGTGCAGGCCTACCTACCTAAAGAAACAGGGAAAATCTCAAATACACAATCTAACTTTACACCTAATAGAACTGGAAAAATAATAGCAAATGAAGCCCACAGTAAGTAGAAGGAAGGAAATAATATAGATCAGAGTGGAAATAAACAAATTAGAATCTTAAAAAATACAAAAGATCAAAGAAACCAAGAGCTGGTTCTTTGAAAAGATTAACAAAATTGATAAACCTTTAACCGGATTCATCGAGGAAAAAAAGAGAGGACCTGAATAAATAAAATCAGTAATTAAAGAGCAGTGACAACTGATACCACAGAAATACAAAGAATTATGAGAAAATATTACAAACAATCATATGCCAACAAATTGGACAATCTGGAGGAAATGGATAAATTCCTAGAAGCATACCGTCTTCCAAGGTTGAATCAAGAAGAAACAGGAAATCTGAACAAACCAATCGTTACCAACGAAATTGAATCAGTAATAAACAAGCTCCCAACAAACAAAATTCATGGACCTGATGGCTTCACAGGGGAATTTGACCAAACATTCAAAAAATAATTGACACCTATTTTCTTCAAACTATTCCAAAAAAATCCAGGAGGAAGGAAGGCTCCCCAGGTCATTTTATGAGGCCACCACTACGCTGATCCCAAAACCAGACAAAGACATTCCAAAAAAAGAAAACTATAGGCCAATATCTCTAATAAACACAAATGCAAAAGTTCTCAACAAAATATTAGCAAACCAAATTCAGCAATACATTAAAAAGATCATACACCACAATCAAGTGGGATTCATTCCTGGGATGCAAGGTTGGTTCAATATCTGAATACCAAGTAAAATGATACACCACATAAACAAAATGAAAGATAAAACTCATATGATCCTATCAACAGATGCAGAAAAAGCATTTGACAAAATCAATATCCATTAATGATAAAAGCTCTCAGCAAAATGGCAAGAGAGGGAACATATCTCAATACAATAAAGGCCATATATGACAAACCCACAGCTAACATTATACTCAATGGGGGAAAGCTAACAGCATGCCCCTTAAGATCAGGGACAAGACAAGGAGGCCCACTTTCACCATTTTTATTCAACATAGTACTGGAAGTTCTAGCCACAGCAATCAGACAAGAAGAGGAAATAAAAGCATCCAAATTGGAAAGGAGGAAGTAAAACTGTCATTATTTGCAGATGTCAGGATACTGTATTGAGAGAACCTTAAAGATTCCACCAAAAAACTATCAGAACTGATAAATCAATTTAGTGCAGTAGAAAGACACAAAATTTATATTCAGAAATCAGTTGCATTTTTATACACCAATAATGAATTGTCAGAAAGAGAAATTAAGAAAACAATCCAATTTACAATTGCATCAAAAAATACCTAGAAATAAATTTAACCAAGGAGGTAAGAGACCTGTACTTGGAAAACTATAACACATTGAAGAAAGAAATTGAAGAAGACACAAATAAATGGAAGCATATACCATGATCACGGATAAGAAGAATTAGCATCATTAAAATGTCCACACTACCTAAAGCAATCTATAAATTCAGTGCAATCTCTATAAAAATACTGACGGCATTTTTTGCAGAACTAGAGCAAGTAATCCTAAAATTTATGTGGAACCACAAAAAGTCCCGAATAACCACAACAATCTAGAGAAAAAAGAATAAAGCTGAAGATATCACACTCCCTGATATCAAATTATACTACAAGGCTATAGTAATCAAAACAGGATGGTACTAGCATAAAAAAAGACCCATAGATCAATGGAACAGAATAGAGAGTTCAGAAATTAACCCACACCTGTATGGTTATTTAATCTACAACAAAGGAGGCAAGACTATACACTGGGGTAAAGACAGCCTATTCAATTAATGGTGTTGGGAAAACCGAGCAGATACATGCAAAAAAATGAAACTAGACCACCTTCTTATACCATATACAAGAATCAATTCAAAATGGATTAAAGCCTTAAATATAAGATCCGAAACCATAAAACTCCTAGAAGAAAGCATAGGCAGTAAACTCTCTGACATTAATCTTAGTGATATTTTTTCTGACCTATCTCCTTGGGCAAGGGAAACAAAATAAAAAAAAGAAATGGGACAACATCAAACTAAAAAGGTTTTGCACAGCAAAGAAAAACATCAACAAAATGAACAGACGGCCTGCGAATGGGAGAAGATATTCACCAGTGATACATCCCATAAGGAGTTGATGCCCAAACTATATAAAGAACTCATACAACTCAACATCAAAAAAAACTAACAATCCAATTAAAAATGGGCAGAGGACATGAACAGACATTTCTCCAAAGAGGACATACAGATGGCCTATAGACACATGAAAAGATGCTCAATGTCCCTAATCATTAGAGAAATGCAAATTAAATTAAAACCACAATGAGATACTACCTCACTTCTGTCAGAATAACCATCATCAATAAATCAACAAACAAGTGTTGTTGAGGTTGTGGGGAAAAGGGAACCCTGCTGCACTGCTGGTGGGATCGTAAATCGGTGCAGCCACTATGGAAATCAGTATGGAGGCTCCACAAAGAATCAATTGCTTCTGACCCAGCAATTCCGCTTCTGAGTATTTATCCGAAGAAATCCAAAATACTAATTTGATAAGTGTCCACTGCAGAACTATTTACAACAGTCAAGACATGGAAGCAACCTAAGTGCCCAATAATAGATGACTAGATAAACAAGCTGTGGTTTATACTCGTATACAATAGAATATTGCTCAGCCATAAAAAAAGAATGAAATCTTACCATCTGTGAAAACATGGATGGACCTAGAGGGCATTATGCTGAGTGCAGTAAGTGAGGCAGAGAAAGGCAAAGACCATATGATCTCACTTATACGTGGAGTCTAAAAAACAAAATAAAGGAACAAAACAGAAACAAACTCATAGATACAGAGAACAAACTGATGGTTGCCCGACAGGAGTGGGGTTGGGAGATGGGCGAAAAGGGGAAGGGATTAAGAAGTACAAATTGGTAGTTACAAAGTAGTCACGGGGACGCAAAGTACAGCACAGGGGACAGTCAGGGATGCTGTAAGAACTCTGTATGGTGTCCGGTGGGGACAGGGCTTATCGGGGATCACTGCATAAACTATATACATGTCTGACCACTGTGCTGTACACCTGAGACTAATATAAATAATATGGAATGTCAACTGTAACTGAAAAAAATAAGTACATAGTTTTAAAAATAAAAATAAAATACACGCCCACGTACGGGGGGCCACCCTACTCACGCCCGGCTGATGGCTGCAGACAGGAACGGGCCCACTAGCACAGACTTCCGGAACACTCAAGAGAAGGCCAGCAGCCTGGATTGTATTCATCCCTGAAACACTGAATGTTGATTAGTAATTCAAACTTAAAATGCTGTGCGTTTCACGCATGTACCCAAGCATTAGAAAGCCGAGGAGAACAAAGCCAGGGGAGATGGGACAGCCAGGGACAGTGGCTGCCGAGTGCAATCTCCAGTCTTCTGTCCTGACCCTCCCAAATGGCCCAGACTGGAGCAAACACGCAGATTCAGATCTGACCAGTAATCTCTTTAATCATTACAAAAGGGAGCATTTTTCAAGCTTGTCTAACCTGACTCCTGGTAAGGAATACATTTTACATTACGGCATACACACATTCCTATCTACCTACCTGTGATACAAACGTTACCTTCCTACATGGAACTGACATTCATTTTCTATTCTGATCTATTCTAATTTTGTTACAATGCTGGTCGGTACACACTACATAGATTGTACAAGGTGTACAAATTTTCAAACCACAGCTTGAAAAAAACCCCACTCATTTAGAGACTAGTGGTACAATTCATCATAACACAGGTGAGGAAACTGGGATTCAGAGTAACAAGGTTTACCCAGCATTACACAGGTGAACGGCAGAGCCCAGCCTGGAATTCATTATCTAGTCAGGATCATTTCCCGCACGTCTTTATATCCCTAAATATATACTATATACATGTATTCATATTATCCGTCAGGGTTCAAAGAAGAAGACCCACGAACACACACACATGTACACACACACACACACACACGCGTGCGCGCGTACACAACTGAGCAGTTGCTGGGAGGCTATTCCCGTCCTGTCTGATGCTGGGGAGTGAATCCCAGAGAATGCTGTGCTGATCCCATAAGGACAGACGGCAGCCGTGGTCTGGCCTGTCCTCTCCGACGCCAGCAGCGGGCGGGCGGCGCTCCATCGGACCTGAGACGCTGACGCCAGGCCCAGGAGGAGGGCCCTGCTGCCTGGAGCTATGGACGGACGTGTGTCTGCCCACGGACACCCTGGGGGCTGCACAACAGCCCTGCCTCATGTGAGCGCCCCAAATCTCCCCCAAGCCTCTCCCGTGGCCCCCCTCCCTTTAGTCGCTTAGCACACTTGTGGCTCCGTTTTGAAAACTGAGTATCTATTTCTTCAGTTATTAAAATAGAGACTGCGAGGTACTCAGAGATGAGAGAGATGGCATACTTCGTTTTCATTCCTCTCCCTTCCTTCTGCCACGTAGTTATTACCTGAAATTTTAAACTCAAGTTCTCATTTTCAAAATATTACTGTTGTATCATGGGAATCTTTTAAGGTTTATTCACATTTGCATACCATCAGTTGGCAACGATTGTGTCTCAGCTCTGTGTTCAATTGATCCCACCACTTTCTGCCAGTCTTTTCAGCCCTCAAAGCTAAGATTTGCCTACTTCTATTCATCCAGACGTTAGATAGATGAATTCTTTGTGGGCTTGCTTACTGCTTGCTTTCAGTAAAATCCTTCCATGCTTGGCCTTGCATATCTGGAAATTGTCTTTCTATTGTTTTCAAATTGGAACAAGAATTATACTGTTCAGTTTAAATTTTTTCTCCTCAAAACGCTGCAGGTGGAGTGGTCTCCAGGATATACTGTTAGGAGAAAAAGCAACGTATGTATCCCATACTACTATTTAGCTAAGAAAAAAAGGAGATACAAATACACACACATTCTGTTTAATTAATATATGGCCTGTCTAAGGGCCGGCCGAGTGGCTCAGTTGGTTAAGAGCTCGCTCAAGAGTGTGAGCTGAGCTCTGAGCCACGGCGGTTCGATGCTCAGCCTGAGCTGAGTTGCCGTTGAGCTGCCAACAAGTGGCAGGGTGGCTCAGCCAAAAAAAAAAAAAAAAATATATATATATATATATATATATATATATATGTATATATATATATATGGCCTGTTTAATTAATATATGTGTTGGATACATGTATGTCACAATGTCAAATTGTGCTAACCGACATGTGGTAATATGTATATTATTATAGGCTGTGTGTTGAGTTGTATTAAAATGCATAATATATTAATGCTTTCATCAATAATGTTATACGACATTGTTGCTATTATATACTATTATAATGTAATATTATGTGCCATTGCATGATAAAAATATTAAATTAACATATTTACGTTAAAAATAGAATAAACCTTAACACTTAAAACGGTTCAATGAGGAAGTGGAGGTGACGGTGGAGGAATGAGCCAGTGACGACAGGCTGCTATGAACAGACCTTGTGTGACAGATCGGCCTCTGAAGCCATGCTGGTATTTTACATGATTATAAAGCACAGTTAAGTAAATAAAAATGCAATTCTCAGACTCCCAAAGTAAATTTAAACAAGTGAACGTCATTGTGTACTCACTTGCAGACCTAATCTCACCCCAAAAAAGTGTACCTAGTGACTCTAAAACACAGTGGTGTGACTCTACATCCCTAATGGAATAGACCCCAAAAGACTGTCCTCCTCAAAAAAACCCGCCCCATCTCAAGTCCTGGATCAGTCCTCACATCACCATCCTTGCAGGGAGCAAATTACAGCCAACACGCACCTGAGCCCATGCCCCACACACACTGTTCCACTGAATTTCGTACTTGTGTTTCCAGGGGAACAAAACTGCAGCGTCCAACTGGTTTCCTGTGAACGTTTCCAGAACATTCTACCTCCTCAGGTATTTCCACACAAGGCTGATGCCAGTTAATTACCTGAATTAAGTATTTCACAGCCTAGAAGTGTTTTCTGCAGGACCCGACTTATACATATTCATTCTGCAAAAGGAAGCATGCAGAGGAGGCTGGCTTCCAGCGCCCGCCTTTGCAGAAAGCCGCTCAGCGGTAAGTCTGGGCGGCCGCGTGCTTGGGAGCAGCGCTCCTGTTCAGAAAGCTCTCCCCACGTGCACGGCCCTCTCTGCTGAGCCGCTGGCTGCCTGCTGCCTGCCCGGGTCCGGGACAGGCGGAAGGCGATAGGACAGACGCCAAGCAGATAATCAATCAATACAATGGTTAGGTCCCGTCGATCAGCTGGCATTGCGGGGCCTAATTAGACGCTACAATGTGATGAATGTGTATTAAAGCCAGTGCCCCGGAACCTCCCACGGGCCCTTTTCCATTTCCTCGCTGACCTTTCAGAGCTCAGCTTTATTGTATTGTGAGTGCAATTAAATCAATTTGTCAGATATTTGCATTAGTCTGGCTTGTTCAGAATTCAATTATTCAGTGTCACTTTACTGCCCTTTGGAGGCTGTGTGCTGGCTCATTTTCAAGGGGCAGATACAGGCCGGACTCCAGCCTCTGAACAGATTCCCTCAGAGGCATCTGAGGCCCTTCCCTCCGGGTTAGGGGACAGGGTGGCCGTGTGCCCCACTGAGCCCCAGTTCTGACGCAGCCGCTGACGGCTGCCCAGGCGACCTGCACAGCCTGCGAGCCACAGTTTCCTCACCTGCCGGCCGGCATCGCTTTACTCTGGTTCCCTCCGAAGCAGACCCGAGGCCGGGCTTGGGAAGTGGCGGCAGCTCACACTGGGGAGGCCGTGGGGCCGCGAGACACGGAGGGAAGACGTGGATGTAGGCCCCGTAGTGGGGTCGCCACAGGGACACCTGGAACTCAGTCCCTCGGGGGCCTCTGGGAAAGAGGCAGACATTCCCCAGAGTCGTCCCACCAAGAGGCGGGGGTGTGGCCGGTGCTTGTTCATCACTCACCGAGAGCCGCTAACTGGCTCGCCGGGTGGGCCCGGAGCGGTGCCAGCCGGGCGCGTCCTGAGATCAGGGGCACCTTCAGGCTGAGCCCCAGATGCTTTCAGTGAGAAACCCGGGACACAGGGCCACGGTGAGGCACCAGTGACACCCACAACAGGGTCATTCGAGGGCACTGTACAATTATCCTATAAGCAACAAGGATCTGCCAATGTGAAACTTTTAACAGACTCTGGGCGACACACAAAGGCACCCACTTATACAGAAATAACGGCGGATGAGCAGGGCTACCAAAGACCCCGCAGGGTGGTTGGTGAGAGCACCGTGAAGGCATCTCCCGTGGGAGGTTAGTCAGGGTTCCCAGTGAGCCCCATGCCGCCTGATCAGACTCGGCGCATCCACAGAAACGGCACAGGACGCGGCTGCAGGCAGAGGAGCCACACCCTGAGCGGCACAGCAGTCAGAGGACACACGGGCGACACCACGCAGGGAAGAGGGAGCAGGGCGCTGGAGCCCAAACCCCGGAGGACACCGATGGCCCAGGCCCAGTTTGGGGGGGCGGCCAGTGCGCTCCGGGGACAGCGGTCAGCAGGCTGCATCTCCCGCGCGGAGGAGCCCAGCTCTGGGGAGGTACCTCTCCAGCCAGTGGGTACGATCATAACCGCCAACACAGGAGGCTGGGCTGGCAGGGAGGAAGTGCTCTCCTGGGGAGTGGACCTAGGTTTGGAAGACCCTCTTGGACCAAGATCCTGTGACTCTGTGGCAGCGATCCCGTCCAGACGTCCCCTCCAGGAGCCACACCGCAAAGCAGCGTTGTGCAGGGCACAGCACAAGGATGCCAACCCCAGTCCGAGGGTCAAAAAGCCCACAGCAGCATCTCTGTGTGGCCAGGGCAAAGGGCTGGGCGAAGGGCATGGGAAAAACGCAGGAGTTTCATCTTGCTTGCTGAAGGAAGCCACAGGCACTGCGTTTCAGCCGTCCAGCACACGCAGTGACATACGTCAACTGTGGTCGTGGGGGCTCCACTGCGTCAAGTGTCAGCGTGTTCTTATCTAATTCGGTCTGACGCCCACAGCAGCTCTCCAGGCTCGGTCACTTTGCTACATGGGTTGGTTTCACTGGGGACAGGCTTCTGTGAACACTGGTGTGGACAGAAGTCATCGAAAACCCCTTTTGGAGGAAGAGAAAGAAGTCGCTCCCACTTAAGATCTGCGCCAAACCCAGTCTCCCTCTGGGCTACACAGGTCACCTCCTGTGAAAGGGCATGAGACGTCCGTGTGGAACAGCGGTGCACGGAGCTGCTATGACGGGGCAGGCTTCCCAGCCTCACGTCAGACATCCTGCCCTGACCGGTGACACAAGGTCACTGGGTCGCTTCGGCTCGTGCTCTGCCTCCCAGCTGACCTTCTGGACTGACCAGCCCATCTCTACAAAGCGGATGCACCTGGCCCACCTCCTCTCTCACTGGCCATCTGCCTGGAGTCCCAGAGAACCCACGATGCCACACCTTTCTGCGAGGACCAGGAAACTTCCCAAGGCGCTCTTTTTATGACCTGGCGCTCTGACTCCAGCAGCTCCAGGCTAAGCCCCAAGCATAGCGCGTCCCACGCCCATCCAAGCGTTGCCCGGCACTCTCACGCACGGGCTGTTACTTCGTGATGGCATCAAAGGGCACGTGGGCCTTCTGTCCTCTCACACCAAACCAGGGAGACAGAAACAACACAGGGCCCGGCTTGGAACGGGAGGATCAGGGCACAGCCAAGCCTCCCCACAAGGGCTGACAGTCATCAGAAGCCTGCCGTCAGAGCCTCTCTCTCCATCCTCCCCTCTCCCCACTGCCCTCCCCCCCTCGCTCCCTCCCTGCGGCCAGGTGGCCTTTCATATCTGTTTCCATGTGTCTACTTTGTCCTTCTCCCAGATTAGCTTTGGAAGATGTGGAGAGCAAAGAGCCAAACGTGGCCGCCCATAGTTGCCAAATTTGCATATTCATGTTTCAGAAAAACCAGCAGAAAATAAGTCACATTTCTAAATCCAATTCCGAGTTCCTGGGAGGGAGAGCATCGCCAGTCCACTTAGGGTCAAGTGTGGCCCCGGGGCTGGAGGGCGTGGTTCCAAACCGGTTCCAAGTCCACCGGGTGGTGTGGGGCCAAAGTTCTCCAGGACGAGCGCCTGGGAGGGGAGGGGAGACAGCTTGACTCTGCTTTTGCATCTCAGTCACAGGCAGTCCTGGAAAACGCCCGTCACTCTGAGGCCTCTTCTATTCATTGGCAAAGCTTGTTTGAATCCCTCACACCCAGCCTTTCTCTAACTCGCAGAGGGAAACAGGCCCTGACAGGGAAGCTCCCTGGTCTGTGCTTTCCCCACAGCAGATTTCCGTGCTGGGAGCACGAGTGGGAAGGGACAGAGGTCAGGAGAGCGCAGGAAGGATGCTCAGTAAGTGCACGACTGCAGTCTTCAAAACGAGGCTGGTTGGCGTAATTTAACTAAAGATTATGGAATCTAGTCAGTGAATTTCCATGAAGAAAGTGAGTTAGTCAAAGGCTCAGAGGTACGTATGGTCTCAAGGAGGCAGGGCAGAAAAAAGACACTTCTCAAGGAGGTACCAAATTTTAATTCCTCAAGCATGCTGCAGTCTTCAGAAACACTGAATGAGCTTAACATAAAACTTTAAGTATGACATCTTCCTTCAGGCAGGCGAGCGCTGAATTTATTCTCAAAGTAAATTTTACAGGGACAGAGCGTAAACTCTGCGTCATGGACATTTGGGAAATGTAAGGCTGCGTGCCAACCAGGCGGGGAGGCGGTGACGGGCTGAGCACAGAAGCAGCAGATCCAGGCTCTGACGCCACTGTTGGGTTGTACCAGCTTCTTTGAACCACAGTTTCCATCATCTGTGAAATGGGGGTAGAAATAGAAAGCTCCCCTCAAAAATATCACGGTAGAGATTCAGCGAGAGGGCGAGTAGAAGGTAAGGGCTTGGCACCAACCCGGTATAGTTAGTGGCCAATGAATGGCCTCCTTACTCTATTGTTATTATTCGGAAGAAGCCACCGTGCTGCCCGGAGCGATAGAACGTAGCTGGTGGCTGTGCTCGCCTTCATCTGTCGGCTCCAGGCCTCCCTACTCCCTTTCTCCCCCTTGTATGTCAATCTCAAGGTCTAGGACCCGAGACCTACCTCTCATTGCCCAAATATTTGTCCACAAGACAAGCTAACCACACTCCCTCCTGCAGGACTCGCCGAGCGCGCCGGGCAGCCCACACGCAACTCCAGGGCCGCCTGCGTCCCTAGTCTCCCTCCCTCAGCTTGCTCTCTGACGGTCACAGAATACTCAGTGGTGCCGTCACATTATGCTCCTTCTCGCTTTCATACCTTCACACATGCCACTCACTCTACTTGAACATGAGTGGCCACCAACATAGGACTGACCTGCCACATGTCAAAATATGCCACCCAGCTCTGAGACTGAAAACAGCTCGATGGTGGTGAAATGCCCAACACCGTCTCCCAACAGGTCCATGTGCACAGGAATTCAGTTTGGGTTAAAGGAGAGAGACCCTTGATCTCTATGATTAAATGATGAGATACCCAGTTCATGGTATTGGGACAACTGCATATCCTCTTGAGAAAAAAGGACGTCAGATTCTCATCACATCGCACACATACACTCGCACACAAACTATTGATACACATAAACGTAGACCCAGATACATGAAAGTGCAGCAGGAAAAATAAAGCTATTAAGGTAACCAATGAAAATACAGGAGAATATATTTATAATCTTGGAATTCAGAATGACTTCCTAACCAGAACATAAAGCCCAAAGCCCTTAAAAAAAACATTTAGTGTTTTAACTACATAACAATCAAAAATTCTGAAAGACAAAGAAGGCCATGAACAAGGTAAAAAGAGCCTCAGAAACTAAGCGCAGTACAAAAGGCAGAGGAAAGAGGTAGAATGGGAAGAGTTCCAACAAATCACTAAGAAGAAACAAACAATCCATGTGAAAAATGGGCAAAGGATTTCAACAGGGATTTAAGAGAAGAAATACAACCTGTCAAAGATATGAGAACATACTATCAGCAACATGCAAATGAAAATGTCAAGGTAACAGCTTCTGCCCATCAGATTGAAAAATTAAAAAGATGAATAATAACCAGTGCTGGTAGGGATGAGGGAACAGAAATCCTCATACACTGTTATGTGGAGTGTAAAGTGGCATAATGTAATTATAGGGCAATTTGGCAAGACCTATCAAAATTTGAATTGTGCACACCCTTTGACCCAGAAATCCCATTTCTAGGAACTATCTTACAGACACTTTACCTCATGTGCACAGAGGTATATATACAAACGTATCAACTCTGGCTTGGTTCGAAATAGCAAAATGCTGAGAATAACGTAAGTGTCCACCAAGAGGGGAATGCCTAACAGTCATGGGGCAGCCATACATGGGCAGCCGTGCATGAGCTGACGTCTCCCTGGCTGTCAGCCTCCTGACACGCCCATTGCCTGGCATCCCTGCCAACCCCACACATCTGGCTGCTACAATGCCAAAACCAGCTGGACTCTACAAATGACTGCTATGTGCGAGGTGCTCCAAGCTGTATCTAGCACATAGTAGGAGCACAAGCAGTGATGGCAAGGCTTTGTTAGTGCAGAGTCGGCAGCCTGTGCAGCCAGGAAAGAAGTACATCTACAAGAACTGAAATGAAGATATCTTTTCAGATATAATTTTTAAAAATCAAAATTCCTTCTGGCCAAATGGAATACCAGGGATCAGATTTCCCTCCCACCTGAAACAACCAAAAAATGGACAAAATATATGAAAAAAATGGTTTGGAAGACACTAGACACCAGGCAGCCAGCCAAGAGCAGTAAGCCTGAGAGTCAGGAGGTCAAAGGGGTTAAGAATTTGGGGGACGTCACTAAGGCAGAACTTTGGGGAAAACTAGCACCGAATCCTACATGGAAAAGAAAGAAGGTCTCAGTCAACAGTCTCAGCTTCCATCTTAAAAACTAGAATAAGAAGAGCAAACTACATCCAAAGTAAGCAGCATAAGTAAAGCACCAATAGGGCCGGCCGAGTGGCGCGGTGGTTAAGTGCTGGCTTGGGAAGCCAGCGGCCCCGGTTCGGGTCCCACATATGAGGTGCCAGTGACACTGCCCTCAACAAAAAGAAAAAGAAAAGAAAAGCTCCAATAAAAATCAAAGTAAAAATTAAATAAAAAAAGAAAAAGAAAACCAATGGAACCAAAACCTTGTTCTTTGAAAAGATAGATAAAATTGATAACCATCCAGCCAGACAAATCAGGGGGAAAAAAGACAGAAAATAAAAATTAACATCAGGAATGAGAAATGTTAAATTACAATGGAATCTCCAGATATTAAAAAAATAATTATGGAAATACTATAAACAACTTTATGCTGAAACATTTGACAACTTAGATAAAATGGGCAAATTCCTTGAAAAACACCAACCATCAAAGTTTACTTAAAAAGAAGTAGATAGCTTGAATAGCCCTAAACTTATGAAAGAAAGTGTAACTGTACTAAGAAATCTTCCCACAAAGAAATCCCAGGTCCAAATGTCTTCAGGGATGAATTCTATCAAAATGTAAGGGAAAAAAATAGCAAGTTTGTGTAAAAACTTTTCCAGAAAATTAAAGAAGAGGGAACATTCACAACTGATTCTATGAGACCAACATTATCCTGATAAAAAGCAAAACCAGGTAAAGACATTATAAGAAAAACCTAAGACCAGTAATACCTCATGAACATACATACAAAAATTCTTTACAAAGTTCTAGTAAGCTGAAATCAATAATATATAAATAATATATACATCATGTCCAAATGGAGTTTTCCCAAGAATACAAGGTTGGCTTAACATTCAAAAATCAGTCCATGTTTAAGAGCCAGGCGAGTGGCTCAGTGGGTTAAGAGCTCGCTCAAGAGTGCGAGCTGAGCTCTGAGCAACAGCAGTTTGATGCCCAGCCCGAGCTGAGCTGCCGCTGAGCTGCCAACAGGTGGCAGGATGGCTTAGCTAGAGAAAAAAAAAAAAATCAATCCATGTTTAAATATTAATAAATATGTGTACTTCACAATATTAACAAACCGAAAAGAAAAAATATATTATCATCTCAATATACATAGAAAGGCATTTGACAAAATGCCATATCTATATCTATTTCTGATTTTAAAAAAAAAAAAAAGAAAGAAAGAAAACCATTCAGCAAAGCAACAATAAAATAGAATGGAACTTCCTTACCCTGATGAAAGGCACATGCAAAAACCTACAGCTTGCACCATATAAAATGGTCAAAGATGAGATGTTTCCCTTCTAAGATCAGGAGCAAAACAAAAACGTCCACTCTCACCACTTCTCTTCAACACTCAACTGGGAGTTTTAGCCAGTACAATCAGCCAAAGAAAAGCAATAAGGGGCATTCAGATCAGAAAGGAAGAAGAATTAAAACTGCCTTTCTGCACAAAGGACATGTTGTCTGTGTAGGAAATCTGACATAACCTACAGAAAAGCTTCCAGGACAAGTGTGTTTAGCAAGATTGCAGGATACAGTCAGTAACAAAATCCCATGTACTTTGATATGCCAGCAATGAACAGCTGGAAATTCCTAGTATTTTAATAATACCATCAAGAAATATGAAGTACTTAATAAATCTTTTTAAAAATGTGAAGTACCTGTACACTGAAACCTACAAAACGTTGCTGAGAGAAATTAAAGAAAATTAAATAAATGGAGAGACATACAGTGTCTGTGGGTCAGAAGACTCAATGTATTTAAGATGTTAATCCTTCCCAAATTTATCCACAGATTCAATACAGTCTCATTCAAAAATCCCAGCAGGATCTTCATGTAAGAATTGACAAATGGATTCTCTGATTTATATGGAAATTAAAAGATTTTAGAGTAGCCAGAACACTGAAAAAGTTGGAAGAGACCTCACACCACCTAAATTCAAAACTTATTATAAAGCCTCAGCAATTACCAGAATGTGATATTGGCATAAAGAAAAGTAAATCAATGGAGCAGAACACAGACTCCAGAAATAGATCCACACACATTTTAGTAACCGATATTCAACCAAGTTACAAGAGCAATTCAGTGGGGAAAGATACTCTTTTCAACAAATGGTATTGGAACCACCATACAGCCATAGGAAAGAGCTAACATAAATAAAGTAAAATAAAGTTTGACCCACACTTTACACCATATACAAAAATTAACTCAAAATTAGTATAGATCTAGATATAAAACTGTAAAATTTTCAGGAGAAAATCATAGGGGAAAACTTTTGTGACATTGATTTAAGCAAAGATTTCCTGCATACCAACCAAAGCCTGATCCACATAACAATAAATTAATAATTGGATTTCATGGGCTGGCCGAGTGGCACATTGGTTAAGAGCTGGTTTTGGGACGCCAGCGGCCCCGGTTCGGATCCCACATGAGGACCAGTGACACTGCCCTCGACAGCTAACAACAGCTCCACCTGGAGCTGGGCTGTGCGAGCCCCGGTGATGGTGTGGGCTGCAGCCCCTGCTGCAGTGGGCTGCCATGGGCTACAGTGAGCGGCCGGCAGCCAGGGTAAGCTGCCAAGAGCAGGGTGAGCGACCATCCAGAGGCCAGCGACTGATGTGCCTCATCCGGGAAGAGCGCAATGACGATACCAACATGGGCCAGTGAAGCAACGTCCTCCACAACCAGACTGAAGAACAAAAGGACAGCAACTTGTCTGTTCCCCTTCCCCGGTTCCGCAACACTGTTCCCCTCCCGCAATTCCCCAATAAAATCTTTAAAAAATAAAAAATAAAAAAAATAATTGGACTTCATGAAAATTAAAAACTTCTGTGCTTCAAAAGAAACAGTTAAGAGAAAGAAAAGACAAGCCACAGAATGGGAGAAATATTTGCAAATCTAGTATCTGATAAAGGACGGTGTGCAGAATATATAAAGAATTGTCAAAACTCAACTATAAAGAAAAACACCCGAATTTTTTAAACTGGGCAAAAGATTTGAATGGACACTTCACCACAGAAGACATCCCCATAGAAAACGAGTCCATGAAAATATGCTCCACATCATTAGCCATTAAGGAAATGCAAGTTACAGCCACAGTGAGATGCCACTGAACACCTAGGACACAGCCGAACATCAAGAGGCCGGGGCCTGTGGGGAAGCTGGCCTCGCGCTCACCGCCGGGCAGGGAACGCTGCGGCAGCTGCGGGACACATGGCCCGCTTCTCGCCCCGTTCCACACACGCCTGCCCTGCCCGGAGTCCCAGCCTCTCTGCTCGGCGGGCCATAGGAGGGGAGTGAAGGACGCACTCCACTGGGAGGTGTGCGGCAGCCATCGCGGCAGCTTTGTCTGCGACAGGCCCCAACAGGCCCAAAAAGCCCGTCGGCAGGTGAACGGACAGGGAGACGCTGGAGTGTCCGCCTCCCGGAATATGCTTCGGCAGTAAGAGCAGGGAATGATTGATGAAGTAATCTCAAAACAATGATGCTGAGGGAAAGAAGCCAGAAAAAAAAAAGAACAAGCCTTGTGTGGTTGCGTTTAAATAAGTTCTAGGAAACGCAACCTCAAATTTAGGGGTCGCCTGGGGAGAGGCGGGGTGGGTGTGGGGCAGGAGGCAGGAGAGGTGAGAGGGGGTGCCGGGTCTGCGAACGCCCAAATGACAGGAGTACGCATTTTGGTGGTTGTTTTTTTTTTTTCAGCTGAGCCATCCTGCCACCTGTTGGCAGCTCAACGGCAGCTCAGCTCGGGCTGGGCCTCGAACTGCTGTTGCTCAGAGCTCAGCTCGCACTCTTGAGCAAGCTCTTCACCAACTGAGCCACTCGGCCGGCCCAGGAGTACGCATCTTAATATGTGCAGTTTATTAATCCCAGGTCAGTTAATCGTCCGTGATGTGGCCAAAACACTGTATGTAGGCGACTGAGGGGTGTGTGTGTGTGGGGGGGTGTTGTGTGTGTACACATGTGTGTGTGTGTGCGTGTTCTGAGCAGAGGCTGGGGGATTCGACGACGGCTGGCGACCTCTGGGCACAGGGCACTCGCAGGGGGAGGAACCAGAGAGAACACTCGCCACACACACAGCAGGGTCATGAAACCCCTTACACGAACGCTTCGGGGTGACTTGCGTAGTTTCCACCATGAACTCGGACACAGCCAAAGGCGGCCGCCAGCCGCGCCTCCTGCTACCGAGAAGCCCTGCAGGCTTCAGGTGAAGACGCGAGAAGCGCGCACGTCCTTGCCTCTGCCCCAGTCTGAGCAGGCGTTCGGGGTCCGCGCAGGGGCGCCCCCTCAGAAGGTCCTGCGGTGACGGGTTAGTTCATAAAGTGTCTTGGATCCGTGTCCCACGAAGATACCGCGCCCTTTATGAAGTATGCACCCTCACTTCTAATACTGGGGGTGCAGTGGGGGAGCTCCAGGGAGAAAAATGAACTACAAGAAGGAGGAAAAGGAAGAGAAGGAGAAGGAAAGGGGAAGAGGAAGGGGAGGCGGGGAGGAGGAAGAGAAGCAGGGGCTGATGGGTAACGATGCGGGGCGCGGGGGCCCTATGTCACCTCCGTGCCTGACCACCTGTGCTGGGCTGGCCTCTAACACTCAGTCGCGGCCGCAGTGAACAAGGGCGAGAGGCGTTCGTGAGTTTGGACAGAGACTCAAAAGCCTGGACCCTGGGACTCAGCTAACGACAAATTTAAACTCCATCCCAAAGTAGGTCTTAATTCTCAGGAACCCACGCGCTTTTGCCACACGCCCGCTGGGGTCTGCGGATGAAGCCCATTACGGCCCGAGGCTGCTGTGACCCCCAAAAGTGCAAGTCACCCTATCTGCAACAATGCAGTGCTCCCCAAATTTGTCTTTATCACATACCTCATGTATGACTTAACTGTTTATTCAAAGACGTGGTTACTAATATGTTGGTATCTTACCCAATCTTCTTAGGTCATTAACAGCAATGATCACAGCTAACACATTTGATACATTTAACTAATACCCGTGAGTATAAATAAAAACAGAAGTCATTATCACCACGAATACACAGTGAAAACTGATGGGCGTTATCTCGCTCAGTCCACACCACGCCGGAGGGAGGTACCGTGGTGTCCTCATTCTGTAGGTCGGGAAGTGCTGATAATTAGCCCGAGGCTGCCCGCTGGGGAGAGGCAGAGCCAGCATCGGAGCCCAGCGTGCCGCGGCGTGCTCCCAAGGGAAGCTGCTCGCGGGGACAGCACACGGGGAACGGCGGGTGGCAAGGCGGGCCCGCGAGCTGGGCCGAGTCCCGCAGGGTGGGTGAGGCCGGTGCCCCCACCTAAGTGGGCTGAGCCTGAAGAAACAAGGTTACAGCCGGGAGCGAGAGTGGGTGACACCGAGCCCACGGCCTCACAGGGGAATTTTATTCAGCCTTACGGCCAAAGCTGACCTCAAAGCCGAGTGAAAATGAGCCAGTGGAGCAGCTGACGGGACCAGGCGACAGGGGGGCGGGGCAGCAGAGGTGAGGAGGGCGCAGCTGGGAGCAGTGCGGCCAGCAGGAGGGCACCGGCGCCCAGTGCACGTGCGCAGGCCAGGGGGCCCTCACTGGTCTACAGGTGTAACTGGATCAGTGTGAGGAACGGAACCAAGCCACAGAGACACGCAAGGTCACTGGGAAAGGTCCCACGAGCAAGAGGTGTGTCACCATGAAGATGGACTCCTCCTTCGCTTCCATGTACCTGAGCTACGTGGGCCCAGGTCACAGGCCCTGCCGTGCGCACGGCCGCACAGAACCCTCGCGTCATTGGTCCCAAGACCACGGCTGTGAAATCAGCCCCTCGAGGTTGAAGGGTCCTGTCGTCTTTGCACCACTGGTGCCCCACCAGCCCTGCCACACGGCGGGCACAATGAACGGACAAGCAAGCACGCGCTGCGCAGGCTGCTGGCTGCACCTGAACAGGTGACAGAGCTGGGTTTTATGCAAACCAGCGTCAGGCTCGTCAGCGACTGGAAGCCACCAGAGAAATGCAACATCTGCAGGGTGGGAAAGGACGGCAGGGGGGATCTAGCCCAGTGAGTGCCGGAAACGGGCTGGGGCAGTGCCAGCCTGAGGCGAGGGGCCCCCAGCACATCCAGGGCGGAGGACGCTGACCTTCCCGTTACGGAGTCCCCGCGGGCGGGCCTCCACTGGGACACGAAACTCTCTGATTTGACCCCAGCTCGGCGGGCAGGAGGCAGGTGTCTCTACCGCAGGGCACGCACCTCGGTGGCCTCCCGAGTGCCTTGGTTCAGAAGTTGCCAGCGCTCAGTAGCCTCCATGCAAATCATGAGCGTGAGTGAATACACGGGCTTCGCACACAGCGTGCTGCGTCCTTTCCGGGACGAGCCACACTCGTTCCACACTGGTGGCTCTGGGCCCAGAAGGCACACTCCTTCCCCATTCTCCAACCTCGCAGAGGGGACACTGAAGCGGTGATTGCCTTAGAAAGCGGTTTTTCCATGTTTGGGCTGCAGAAAAAGAACGCACAGCCTTTCCTTCCAGGCGTCTCACAGAATTATGCAAACAGACCCAAATGATTATACAATGGATTTCTAAGTGACATTTGTCACCAGACAAGAATAGTGAAAAGCTGCCAAGACGAAGGGTAACGCAGGCCGTCAGCCCAGGGCTCTCTGGGACGGGCGCCCCGAGTGAGGGGCTGGAGTGGCGTGGGGACCCCACTGTTGGGGCACGGCCTCGCCCACGTACACACAAGCGAGGTCTTCCCGGCTCCCTGAGCGCCTCTCACAAACAGCGGAAAGGAGAAAGCAGGTAGAGACCGTGGCAGGGACTGACCCGGTGCAAGGCGCAGGGAGGCTTGCCGAAGGCTGTGCAGACAGGACCCCCACCCAGTGAGCCTGGGGTGGGGCCCAGCTTTCCAAGGTCCCATGTGATGGCGAGGCCACACTTTGGACAGGCCCCTGGGGCGCCACTCTTGAGGATGTCTCTCCCCACGGTGGGGCCTGGGACATGGGCCCAGCAGGAAGGAGGAAGGTCTGACAACGCTGTGTGACCCCCACCCGGCCGTGCCTGGAATGGCAGACTCCAAGCACTGCGCTGGGGGCGAGACGGCCCTTTTCATGACTTAACCCAGAAGATTCCCACTAATGGCTGTGGAAACGTGGCTGGCCGGAGGACTCTGCCAGGACCCCAGCCCTGCGAGAGAAGAGGCCGACACCCTGACCCAGGCCTGGGACGTCTCGGTGACTGGCCCTCCGTGTCCAGCTCACACCACCCACTCCTCCGGCCTCTGGGTCTCAATTGGCCCCTGAAGGGCGCCCCTAGATGCCTGGCCGCTGACCCACTGCCCTCTGGTCAGGCCCGCTTCCCAACGCCTGGGTCTCAGGTGCCCGGAAGTGCCACGCAAGGACGTCACAGCGGTCTGTCCCACAGATCTGAGTCTCCGTCTCTGCAGAAACCACATCTCAGGGACGCGCTGAGTCACTTTCTCACACCTCCAATGGACCCGGACCTGCCAATCCTACATCCAATTTCCATCATCAACATGGGAGCCCGTCACGTTTCTGGCACACAGGCCAGAGCTCGGGAAGGTCCCGCGTGCTGCCGGACGCCGTGCCCTGAGCACGCTGAGCACACTGCTTCCCTGCTGTTTCTCTCCCAGCAGCAGCCCCGTGCCCTGGCCCTGCCTGTGCTCCCGCAGTGACCCCTGTGATGTCACTGTCAGTGCCACTCCATCTCAGCCCCCTGCGGCGTGCGCTCACCGCTCTGCCAGCGTCCACAGCTCACCGGCCGGCCCTGCCAGCTCCACGCCTCTGGCCGCGGCACCCGGCTCCTGAGTCAGAGCCACGAAGCCACCCTGGGCCCACGTCCCCGGCCCTGAAGATACTCCCAGCCCCTGAGGCGTGTGCAGCGAGTGGGCTCTGGGACACGAGGGACTGTGACGGTGACGCCGCCCACTGATGAGCCATGCTAGTGGCACAGCTGCGTGAGCAGTGCTCGGAGGTCACACTTCAGTTGTAATCTTTCCTCCAACACGAGGGTCTCGGCCTGTCCGTTCCATTAACGCCGCTCTGTAACCCGGGCCTGGACTCTGCAGGTGCTCGGTAAAGAGTTTAAACGGTAAACTCGGGAGAAGCAGCACCAAGGGACAGCCCGCTGTGGACTCGCCCAGGCAACCCTTTCAAAGATAAGGGAAGCTGAGGCCAGAAAGGTTGAGTGACTTGCCCGAGTACAAACAGCGGCCAACGGGGGGCTTCCCCCGACGCCAGCTCTGCCCGACCTCTCCTTACCCCTGAGCCTCCCGTAAGTAAAGTCACTTCCGTAAAAGGTGAGGGACTGTTGATCATTTCAGCATTGACAAATAAGAGGCTGCTTCTAAAAACAAAGTTCTGTGGTACCACCATAGTATTAAATAGTGTGCTGTAAAAATCACGTGACAACCTTCGTAGTATTAAGACAAGTTTTGACTTGTCCCCATTTCACATGTGATGTAAAGAGGGTGAATTTCCCTTTAATATGAGTCAGTTCAGGACAGAATTTAACTAGGTTGCTGGACACCAAAAGAAGGAAAAAGACACAAACTGCTCTTATGAACTGATGTTTGGAATTCTCAGTAAACGAAAAGCCAAACTGTACAGGACCGTTCCTATCGTCCCTGTTTTTAACCCCCTTTTTGAAGGGCATTTCGATGCACCGAATCAGACCTGCATCAGGTGAGTGCAACTTTCAAACCTGGTGACATTCAGTCTGAAGTATACTTGCTGACTTATTATCATGTTTGTTCCTCACTAATTTGCCGCATTTCAATATCACTGTTTGAGCACTTTCTATCATCAAATAACAGTTGATTACAGGCGGACATTAAACATGTAAAATGGGGACAAGTAATTATCGAATGTCAAATGCATTATTTGGACAGAAAATAACAAAGGTACAGTTTTCCCCCAGGAAGACATCAGCTCAGGTGGGCCTACCTGCCTTCCATTAGATCACCCATTTGCTGACACAAACACATGAAGCGCCTGCACGGTGACGAGAGGGTGCCAAGGGCATAGCAATCGCCACCCTTGATTAACACCATCGGCCGGGTCAGCTGTCCCACGGACGGGCTGCAGGCGTGCTGGAGGCCCACTCCCTCGGCCACCAGACCACCACGGGGCCTTGAGGGGGAGAAGCCCCTCAGCGTGGACGTCTCAAACACAGCGGCCTCGTGCGGATCACGTGACACAGTGAAGGGGGAAGCACTCGAGGACTCCGACAACCAGAGAAATGACGACAACATGTATGAGTGCTTACTCTGAATTCGTTTCTGCTCTAAGCACACGTATTACCGCACCTCCTCCTAACAGCCCTTCCGCCTTTGCACATGGTTGAGCATCACCTATCACCCATCCAGACATCAGTGCAGAGCTCTAAGCACAATTATTCCGGGATCCGCTTCACTCAGAGTCTTGAGTGGGTTCTATTAGATTTTCTCCATGCTTCCTCGCTCAGTGAATCTATCTACATGTCTGTATCTGTAAATCTATATTTACATCTGTATGTCTATCGTTCTAGATAGGTAGGTAGGTAGGTAGATAGATGATAGATAGATAGATAGATAGATAGATAGATAGATAGATAGACAGACAGACAGATAGATAGATACATAGACAGACAGGTGATCTCTAGGACCTTGTGTCTGCCCGATTCTGAGTGCTTCCTGGAAAAGCCTCCCAGGTCCTCACCATCTCTTAGCACAGAGGTTGATGGAAAGAAAGCATCAATCAATGTTTGTTGACATTTCTAAGAAAGCATAAACACAGCAGGAGAAAAAGAAAACATTACCCTCCAATAAGAAAGGGGCCTGTGCCCGGGGGCGGGGGGCATGAGCACATACAGTGAGCCTGATGGGCTTCCTAAAAGCACGGGGGGCTGTGAACGGCAGAGAAGGGAGACTTACTCTACTTATCTTCATGCCAGCCTTGGGCAGAATGCAGAAAATTGCTGAGTGCTGGGGAGATGGTGCAATCTAGCAACCAAGTGAAAGAAACCTGGCTTTGAAACAAGGGGCCCAGAATGAAAGAAGAGTTAAAATATTTATAAGGATAAAAGCAAACATGACATTACCCCATAACCAGCAGGCCCTGCAGCTCTGAGCAGCGTGCAGGAGACGCGGGGGGGTGCACATGCGGGACACCCACTCTCCCCAGCGACACTCCCCTCTGTCACGGTACATGTTTGTCCTTGCTGTAGCCAGCAAAGCCGTTTTCTGCTGAGCTTTAAAAAAAGAATGAAAAGAAAGGAAAAAGCAACAGGCAAGAGAAATTCCATTTAACCAACTGCGGAGGTTATCTCCTGATAATTGGGCTCGGCAAGAGGCAGGCTGCCTCCTCTCTGCCAAGGTCATGGCTGACTCTCAGCTGGATATCAGACGAGGGGGCAGGAGTGCAAAGCAGGGAGAGTGGCCTTCCCGCATCATGGCTGCTTCAGAACCGTTTTACAGAGAATGCTTTCCTTGTGGAATGCTTAATAATCTTTGGAGCCAAGGGGATGACAGCTGAGATTACAAACTCAGAAAAGAATTCAAGAAAAAGCAGCCTGCCCCGGCCCTGGTGATCCTATGCTCATCAATCCCACAGACGCCGCCTGGGGCGGGCTGCTGCGCATCTGACGGAGGAGCCCTGGGGTCTGCAGGGAGGCAGGGCCGGACGCAGGGGAACCAGGCGGATCTGGGGACAGCCCAGCCAGCTCAGTGACTGGCTGCCTCCACACACAGCCCTCACCCCCACTCACAGCCAGTTAACACGGGGAGAAGGAAAATAACGCTTTCTCAGCGCTTAGAAAAGTCCCGGGGACCTTTATGGACTTTGCTTCATTTCGGTCTCACAATAACCCTGTAAGAGAGGCATGATTATCTTCATTTCCTAGTGGAGAAAATTAAGTTAGAAAGGTTACCTTCTCAGCGCCATGCAGCTAGGAAGGAGCCGGCGCGGTGTGAGCACAGAAATATTGCGTATCTGCCTAGGTGATACTGTTTTGGTCCTGCGTTAGGTAATGGGGGACCCCAGAGCAGCAAGATGCCATTTTACAGCCTCGGGAACCTGACGGCGGGACGAGAAACAGGCACACGGAGAATTACCTGTGATGTGGCATTCTGAGCGAAAGTCAAGGTCAGTGTCAGGACAGAACGAGCCCACTTTCTGGGGCTGGTGTCCGACACAGTGCAGAAATGACACCCTCCTCCACCTCACCATTCAGCTCCGGCCTAAATCTCAGATCTTTCCATCAAGTACGTACACAAGCAGAGGAAGGGAATGCACCCAACACGTGCTGGCACTCTGTAAGCAGACCCAGCCGCAGCGCAGCGCAGCGCAGGGCAGGGACAATGGCCGGTACATCCCCGGTGAGCGAGGCCAGGCGCCGCCGTGCAGCTCACAGCGACCACGCCCCTCGCACCAGCCACCGGACCAGCGTCTGGAGACTGAGGACTACGATTTCATCTGCTCTTCTTTGCAGGAGGCAAGCACAGGGGACACGCAGGGCGGGGCGGGGCCTCCCATCTCCTAACGTACCCCGAGAATGAGAGCCACAGAAGCTCTGCTGTTCAGGAACGAGAGGTTCAGGGCAGCTAACGTGATGGGACCCGTGGGGATTGAGATTTGGGGACGATGTGCCAGTAGCCAGGGGCCCCCAGGGAATCCCATGCAGAGCCTGGGGCTGCTCCTCGTGTCCAGTCCGGGGCCCTGAGCCTCCCTTTCTTCTCGCCACAGATCTGCAAACTACATTCCTGGGGATTGAGGACCTCAGAAGACGCCCCACAAGCCTGTCTCGTCCGAAGGGTCTTCCCAACAACTAAGGGGAAAGCCTGGAAGATGGAGGCTCCATCACCAGCTCTCCTCAACTCCGCTGAGCCTTGTCCCGCCACCACGTTTTCATGTCCATCCTTCCCCCCGCCCCCGCGCCCCACTGGCGCCCTGGGGTCTGGCCAGAAGGTCATCACTGCCTGTGTGGCCACCTCTCTGCACCCACGGGAATTAGTTCAATGAATGTTTTCTGTATCCTCAATGAAATAACCCAGAACGTATGGCTCAAAGCAACCACCAACGACTAATTCATGGTGACAGGCTGACAACCGGGGTTAAGCTCTCCCGGGCAATTCCGGTCCTAGAGCAGCTGACTCTTGCGTCTGGATCAGCTGCTGGCTGTCGGGGACAGGCTGCGGTCGAGGAGGTCAGCCAAGGGCAAACGGGCCGTGAGCGTCTCCTCGCCCAGCAGGCCGGCCTGGGCCTGTCCACGAGCCCTAACGCACAGGCACGTTTCCAGTCTCTGCTTGCGTCCCGGCTGGTGGTGTCCCATGGAGAAAGCAGTCCCAGGACCATGCTAGGCGTCCGCGGGAGAGAGCTCTACCTTGGGCATGAAAACCAGGCAAGTGCACAGGGGTCATGAGACGTGACGCACTGGGACAGCACTAGGATAATTACAGGGCGTTGGTAAGGGACAAACAGCACAACACACGGCGGAAAATTAAACATGGCTTCTGGTGCGTGGTAAACGTTCAACAAACACTGCGTTTCACTGCGGCTGCTGTCGGGGGCGGGTGAGGAACCCTGCTACCATTTCTATACATCGGCGCGGACTTCCATTCCACTTCACCAAAGGCAACGCGTGGAGAAATCACTCCCGCCCCTCTCTCCGCCTCCTCCTTCTACCCGAGTGGTAAATTTACCCAGTGGGCGAGCCTCATTTCTCCAGCTGGGGGTTCTCAGTGTCCTGGTCTGAGAGGTGCGTCTGCCTGTCCTGGAGGTTTACAGAAAAGCCTACGTAAGCACAACGTGCAAAGTGTCAGGCATGACACACGGCGAGGTGCTACCACATCAAAGGAGCATGGGATGACGACTCCAGCTACCATGTGATGATGTGTGCAGGGACTTGAGATGCATCATTTTATCTTATCTTCCTGGTCATTTTGGCTGAAATATGTCTTCCTTTTACATATGAGGTAACTGAGCCTCAGAGAAGTTAAGTAACTTGTCCAAGGTCACACAGCTGGCAAATGGCCACGCCGAACTTCAGATTGATTTTGCCTCCTCCCCACATCACACCGGGGGAATATCTGTGATGTCCGGAGCCATTTTTGGTCCCAAGAGCAGGAGGGTGGTGCTGCTGCCACCTAGTGGGTGAAGGCCAGAGAGGCTGCAAACCCCTACAGTGCTCTGGACGCCCCCCAACAAAGACTTTTCTGGCCCATGACGTCAGCAGTGCCGAGGCTGAGAAACTGCTTTAATGAGTAGCAGGGAGGCAGCCTGGTCCAGTGGCCAAAGCAGCTGACTCCTAGCCTCCACTGCTGGCTGCCCTCCTGGGCGACATGGGGCAAGTCGGCATGCCCGAGCCCCTCGCCTCTCAAACAGGGTGACAGGGAGGCCCCCTCACAGACTGGCAGGCAGGTGAAGTCAGTGCACGTCAAGCATTTAGGGCAGTCTGGGCATTCAGCGAAAGCACGGTCAGTGTCCAGAGCTGACCTGTTCAAAAGCCACGGACACAGCAACCTGTCTCCAGCCTGCCCCTGGGGACATCTTCCCAGCCCTGCTCACATGCAGCGGCCATGAGGACAGAGGGCTTGGACGCCAGGCAGCGTCCTGACTGCTCATCTGATGGCTGTGCTACTGGGGTGCTAAGCCATTGAGCTGAGATGCATTTTCTTATCTAATATTTAAAATAACCCTGTGGATTGGTCCTAGTGTCTCCTGGATGAAGCTCTGGGGGTTAGTTCTCTCGCCCAAAGTCCCGGCCAACAAGGAGAGTCAGGGTCCAATCCAGCCCCCTCCTGAGACGCTGCCACTGTGAGTGTCATCATCGCTAATGGCTGTGGGTCAAGCCCACCGCCATTGCTCTGCAGCCGGAAGTTAAACACCTGCCACTCAGTGGCGTGAAAAGTAACCAGCTCCCTGAGCCGTCAGGTGTAAAAAGGCCCCAACTGTGTTGGCTCTTGGTGCCAAATGATAAAGACCGTCACCGTGCGGACACCCAGGGCCTGGAGGTCTCCTCAGGATCCTCGGAAAAGCCGTCGGTGAAGCCGGACTCGGTGGCTCTGACTGAGGAACGGATGGTCACCTAGCAGCGCTTGCAATGCCTCCACTTCTAGGCTGACCTTGCCCGCGTAGAGAGTTATGGAGCAGGGCTGATGGACAGAGGTGTGCCTGCAAGAGGCCGCAGGGAGACGCAGACCGTTTGGTGTGAGAGGCCAGACGAGGGCACCCAGCAGGGCGGCCTGCTCCCAGCTTCACAGCCCAGCAACTTTCTCAGCATTCTCGGGAAGCGAGCACCCGAGCCTGCCGTCGGCACTGGACTTTCCCGGAAGCTCCAACCTCATAACTGCTTCCCGCAGACGGCAGTGACCTTGCTCACTCTGCCGCCTTCCCGGAAGCCCCTGCGTTCTCCTCGACCCCTCTGGGACTGCTGCTGTGCCTGAGCCCTGCTCTCTCAGGAAGGACTCCTGGGTGACGCTGAAAAAATGACTCAACTTCTCTGAGCAATGGTTCCCTCATTCGTAAAACAAAAAACTAATAACATCAATGTGAAGAGCTAACCCACGTTGTCATAAATGACATTTCCTTCCCTTTCCCAGCTGAATAACATTCCACTGTGTATAGGTGCCACGTCCTCTTTATCTGTCCATCTGTTGATGGACCCTTAGCTTGTTCCCATGTCTGGGCCACTGCGACGAACGCTGAAGTGAACACGGGGTACAGAGAGCTCTGAGACGGGGGTTTCACTGCCTTCGGACAGATGCCCAGCAGGGGGACTGGTGAGTAACATGGGTTCTAGTGGATGTTCTGAGGACCCGCTGTTCTCCGCGGCTGCGCCCATTCACGTTCCCTCCAACATGCCCGGCGCTCGCTTTCTCCACGGCCTCCCAGCCCGTCGTCCCTTGTCTGTTTGATAACGGCCCCTCCACCAGGTGGAAGGTGGCATCTCATGGTGCGTTTGATGGGTGTTTCCCAGATCATTGGTGTTAAGCATCTTTTCATGTATTTGCTGGCCATTTGAATATCTACTCAGGTTGTTTGCCCAGTTTTTTTTTTTTTTAAAGATTTTATTGGGGAATTGGTGGAGGGGAACAGCATTGGGGAATCGGGGAAGGGGAACAGACAAGTTGCTGTCTTTTTGTTCTTCAGTCTAGTTGTGGAGGACGTTGCTTCACTGGCCCATGTTGGTATCGTCATTGCTCTTCCCGGATGAGGCAGATCAGTCGCTGGCCTCTGGATGTCGCTCACTGCGGCTATTGGCAGCTCATGCTGTCTGCCAGCCTCTCACACTGGCTGCGGGCCACTCACTGTAGCCCATGGCAGCCCACTGCAGCAGGGACTGCAGCCCACACCATCACCAGGGCTCGCACAGCCCAGCTCCAGGTGGAGCTGTTGTTAGCTGTAGAGGGCAGTGTCACTGGCCCTCATGTGGGATCCGAACCGGGGCCGCTGGCGTCCCAAAACCAGCGCTTAACCAATGCGCCACTCGGCCGGCCCATCTTTGCCCAGTTATAATTGTCTGTCTGTTTGTTTTTCGCTATTGAGTGGTGTGAGCTCCTGATATATTTTTGGATACTGACACCGTATCAGACAGAGGGCTCACAAATGTTCCCTCCCATCCTTCAGGCCGTCTTTGCGCTTTGTTGATGGTTCCTTTTGCTCTTCAGAAGCGTTTTTTTGTTTTGTTTTGTTTTTTGAGGGCAGTGTCACTGGCCCTTATATGTGGGACCCGAACCGGGGCCGCTGGCTTCCCAGGCCAGCGCTTAACCACCGCGCCACTCGGCCGGCCCCAGAAGCTTTTTAATTTGAATCAGTCCCCTTGCTTATTTTTGCCTTTGTTGGTTATGCTTTTGATATCATATCTCCATAGAATTATTGCCAAAGCCAATATCAAGGATGTTTTCCCTCTGTTTTCTTCTAGGATTTTTATGGTCTCAAGTGTTATGCGTAAGTCTTTAATCTATTTTGAGCTTATTTTTGTGAGTGGTGTAAGATATGGGTCCGGTTTCACTCTTTCGCATGTGACCATCCAGTTTTCCCAACACTGTTTATAGAGGGGCTACTTTTTCTCTGTTGAGTGTTCTTGGCTCCCTTGTCAAATACTAGTTGGCTGTGTATGGATGGGTTTGTTTCTGGGCTCTCGAAATGTGGGATAAACAGCAGACGTGGACCCTGTCCCGTCTGCCTTTGAGGTATCTACGGAATCACCCCGAGCAGTGCCGCGTTATTCACACCACGACACAGGTGCTGGGAGGGAAAAAGAAGTTGCCAAGCTCACCCTGGAGGGGTCATGGACATGCCCATGAAAACCATGTCTGAAATCACATGGTATTTGTCTTTCTTTCTCAGTCAATTATGTCGGAACAACTATGGATGGTGCCAGCTGCTAGGGCCAGACTTATGCGGGGGGAGGCATCACTGCATAAACAATATAAATGTCCGGTCTGACCGCCATGTGGTGCCCCTGAAACTAACAGAAAACAATACTGAGTGTCAACCGTAACTGAAAAAAATACATAAACACCAAACCAGTGGGGGGAAAGGAAAATGATGTCTAGCTGGAACCCGAACCGGGAGTGGGTATGAACCAGATAGCAGTTTTCAGGCAAGGGAGAAGCGTGGTGCACAGAAGCGGAACAAACCCCTGGGAAGCCAATGTACGGGGGTTGGGGGGCGATGCAGAAAGCCGGGCTGCACAGGGAGGTGGGGGCAGGGCATGCTGGCCAGAGAAGCTGCACCACGTTCTAACGTTACCTGAGATCCCTTGGGGATCACCCAGAGATTTTTAAGAAAGAAGTGATGAGATCAGATGACTGACTGACTGATATTTCAGAAACTGGGATGGACCGGAGTAGAGCACAGGCTAGACGGGTTAGTCACATGATCCGGTGACAGCGATGTGGGCCTGCAGGGGGCAGTGGGGAAGGGGAGAAACAGCTGGAATCCTGGGATGTTTAGCAGACCAGTCACCATGCTGAGCAAATGCATGCGTGACACTGGTCACATCCTCAGCTCAGCTGCTGTCCCGATGTCGGCACTGGGCGGATGAGCAAGCCCAGCCCTCAGAGCCGACCTGGGTCTGAGCCCACTGGGAGGACGGTCTCGGAGTCGATTCCGAGATCCCTCAGAAGGTGGGCTTGGACCATTGAGTGTCTTTCCCACAGACGTGCTGCCACGGCTCCCAGCAAAGGGGCCACACACGCAGCACGGGACGGGAGCCGGGACTCAGCACAGGGGTGACAGGTGACAGAGCAGCGCTGCTGCAGCAACAGGGCCAGCAATGGCCCACAGAAAATTCCTCCAGCCTGGAATTGGCTAAATTGGACTCCTGACAGCTTCAAACTCAGAGGCAGCGCCTGCATCTCAAACAGAAGAGGGAGAATTGTCTAAATGCTTCAATTCTTGTAATTGAAGCAATTGCACATCATTTTACATGCCAGCTTCCTGACAAGATAACCAGTCTGAGCTGAATGTGGGAATTCAATTATGTATCTTCTGTCTGCATCTTTGAAAGAAAACCACCCCACTGGTCTGTCAAATATCCAGCGTGGTTGCCTGTTGGAAATTGCTATCTCCTCCTGACACAGGAAATGTCTCTGCAGAGGAGAAACCTATTATATTTTACAAAACCTGCATAACCCTATCATAAAACTTGACAAAGAAAGCACAGAAAAAGAAAACTACAGACCAATTTCATCTATGAATATAAATGCAAAATTTCTAAATAAAAGATGAAATATGGCAACATAACCCTAGAGGCTTTTCCATTAAAAATTGAAACAAAGCAATATGCCATCAATGACCCTAATTATGTAACATTACTCTAAATGTCTGGCCAATGCAATAAGACAAGAAACATAAATAAATAAAGGATATGATTATCGAAAAGGAAGTCGTAACATTTTTCATTTTTTGCATATATCTACCTAGAAAATCCAAGCAAGTTGACTGAAAAAAATCTTGGTACCCATAAGCATTCATTAATTCCTCTTCTAGGAATTTAATCTAAAGAAATATTCAGAGTCAAAGATTTATGATAGAAAGTCTCATTGCAGCATTATGTTTATTGGTGAAAAAACTGAAAATAACCCACATATCTAATAATAAGCCCTGATCAAATATATTACTTTTATCCAGAGGATGAAATTCACAACTGTTAAAATTTATATATTAAAAAATATTTAATAACATGGGGAAATACTCACACATCATGAGAATAAGAAGAAAATACAAACCCAAATACAGTGTGATTTATCTTTTTTTTTTTTTTTTTAAGATTTTATTGGGGAATTGGGGGAGGGGAACAGCGTTGGGGAAACGGGGAAGGGGAACAGACAAGTTGCTGTCTTTTTGTTCTTCAGTCTAGTTGCGGAGGACATTGCTTCACTGGCCCATGTTGGTATCGTCATTGCGCTCTTCCCGGATGAGGCAGATCGGTCGCCGGCCTCTGGATGGTCGCTCACCGCGGCTATTGGCAGCTCACGCTGGCTGCCGGCCACTCACTGTAGCCCATGGCAGCCCACTGCAGCAGGGGCTGCAGCCTACACCATCACCGGGGCTCCCACAGCCCAGCTCCAGGTGGAGCTGTTGTTAGCTGTAGAGGGCAGTGTCACTGGCCCTCATATGTGGGATCCGAACCGGGGCCGCTGGCATCCCAAAACCAGCTCTTAACCAGTGCGCCACTCGGCCGGCCCCAGTGTGATTTATCTTTCGTAAAACAAACAAATATGTATATACATGTATTTGCACAGAAAACATACTGGAAGGAAGGGATATATAAATGATATAGCAATCACTGGGTAGGGCTTTTTCAACTTTTATAGAATTTACACAAATCAGTCTTATAACTTAGACTATAAAATACTAAAAAATGCACTGTAAAAATTTAGAGGATTAGGCCAGATGAAGTCAAAGATCCCTGCCAATCTTTTTCTGGCATAAATAGGACAAATGTCTATGAAACTCGGACACTAAAAAAGAAAAGCGTCTGTGATGTTGGTGCCCCGTCTCCCTGTTGGCTGCCACGTGACGGCAAACAGCTGCACTCAGAGTGGGAGGAGCTGAAATCCTGGGCACAGACCCTCACCTCACCCTGTCACCTTCCAAAGCCTGTCGTCCCCTGGTCCCCGCTGGAGCCTAGGTGGTCACCCAAGTCCTGTGCCACACTTCCTGTCTCCCTGGGCCGTCTGGCCAACCCTTAGCAAAGCCACAGGGCACAGCCCACCTGAGATGAGCTTTCCAGGTGGACTCGGCGTCCGGCTGGGAGTCCAAAGCCACTTAGACTCCTGGCTCGGGACCCTCCCGGGCACCCACCACTGCAGGGCCCTCCCTCAGTGGGTTCCTGGTCTGAATTTTTCCTTGAGGCCACAGCACACCCAGCCTGGATGCCCACTTAGCAGACCAATGCCAGGGGCTAAGTCTGCACAGGAGCTAAATTCAGTGGAACATTTTACCTACTGAAGGCGGCCTGCACTGGGATTTACTGAGCCTGGTGACGTCAGAGAAAGCAGGGCCAGCAGCTGTGAGTGTCCCATTCGCAGAACCAGGACAAAGCCATAAACCAGACATGAAGTCAAAGACAAGCACGGGTCAGGAACGATGCGGAAAATCCTGGATACGGCTGCAAAATCTTTAAGAAAGCCAGAACTTGCCTTCCGAGACTAGGCTGTGGACATGCTGTGACGGATTAAAGCAGGGGACACGGCACAAGCCCAGAGGCCAGGCGCCAAGCTGAGGTGAAGCCCGCCAGATGGACAGTGTGTGCCTCAGGCAGAAGGGCGGAGGGCTGGCCGCCCGTACCAGGCTCATTTTTAAAAAAGAAAAGCCAGGAACACCAATTTTTGTGTGAAATCCCCCAATTTTGAAACATTGCCAACGAATGTTCTGAATGCTAAACAGGCCAAACAAAACACACCTGCCAGCTTTCTGTGGTCAGGCACAGCCACTCGTGACCTCCAGACCAAACGCTATCAAGTTGGAACGGGGTGAGGAATTGATTTTTGTAAGACTGCCCCCCTCAGCTTTCCCCAGCGAAGAGGCTTTCCCTTACAGGTGGCTCAGAAGGGAGCTACGCTCTCACTTCCTCCAAAGCATCTGCCTCCTACCCCAGGGTGATGGTGAGGTGGACACTGTCACCTGTCACCCTGAGCCCCAGGTTTGCCCCGCACCGAAGAGTCTGGTCAGTCCCGGGCTCTGGCTGACCGCCCTCAAGGAACCACCTGTAAGACTCAACACAGCAGCAATTTCTGCAGAAATCTGAGCACCATCAGTGCTTCCAACAGGGCACCACCCGTCGTCCGCTCCTACGAGCTGCTTCTACTGCAGGACACGCTGACGTCAAGTGTATGGGTTCTCCCACCTCCGCTGACACCAGCTGGTGTCCTGCAGTGTAAGTCAGCTCGACACCGGCTACCTGCAGCCAGCTCCAATCAAGAGCCCACAGCTGAGGGCTCAGCCCACAGATGCCCCACATCAGGGGCCAGCTGCACAGGAGTCCTGACAAACAGCTATAAACTCATGGGGATCCCACAACCCTGTCTTCAGGCTCAGTTGTTTTCGAGAACTGAAGGAAGCACGTCAGTCACATTTACTAGCTCACCGTAAGGGGTGCTGACGATCAGCCAGATGAAGAGGCACCTGGGGCAGGGTCCGGAAGGGTCCCAGGCACAGGACCTTCTGTGCCCTGGAGTTGGGGTACGCCAGCCTCCCAGCACGTGGGTGCATTCACGAACACCGAAGCTCCCTGAACCCCACATTTAGGGGTCTACTGGCGCTTCATTACTCAGGCACAATGGACTAACTCACCGGCCACTGGGCACTGACTCAGTCCCCACCCAGCCCCTGTCCCTCCCCAGAGGTCAGGGCGTGGGCTGAGGGTCCCAACCCTCTAATCCCGCCTTGGTCTTGCAGGCCACCAGATCCCACCCTGAAGCCCTCGGGGAACCCCAGCCACCAGCCATCTCATTAGCATAAAGGACATTCAGCACTCCACAGGCTCCAAGGGTATGAGAAGCTTTTGTGTCAGGAAGACCAAATGTCGTAACAAAAGATTCCCTGTCACTCGGGAAATTACAGGCGTTTCCGGCACTCCGCGCCAGTTGGGCAGGAAGACCAGGTCATGTTTCTCCTTAGCTCACAGCGTCACAACATCCACCTGCTGGGCCAGCTCTGCCCGACCTGTCTATGAATATGGACCAGGGAAATCCAGGGAGGTCCAAGTCAGAGGGACAGGCGGCTGGGTGTCCTGAGAACCAAGGGGTTGTCAGCTTTTAAAATCCCCTGCCTGCTGTGCAGGTGTCAGACGGGTACTGGGCCTCTCGGGGGTCACTTCATAGATTATATAAGTGCCTAACCAGTGCACTGTACACCTGAGACAGGTATAAAACAATACTGAATGTCAACTGTCATCACATATATATATATATATATATATTTTCACAGATGTAAAGTACAGCATAAAGAATACAGTCCATGGTATTGTAATAACTATGTACAATGTCAGAAGGGTGGTAGACTTGTTGGGGTTACCACTTGGTGAGGTGTGTAAATGTCTGATCGTTATTTTGTTTTGTACACCTGAAACTAATTTTAAAAATCCCCTGCCTGACCCAGTGTCCCAAATGCACAGCGCCCTCTGCATGGTCTGCACGTGTCTCAGAGGGCTTCTGACCCTTTCTTGGGATTGTAACAAGTACAAAGCACATGTCTGTATGTTGTTGGAATTGGTGCAAAGCAACCGAGAAAAATGCTTATTTCACCTAACAACATTTCCCCAAAAAAAGGAAACAGACGGCAGGATATTATCAATGAAACAATACCTTTCCCCAAAACTAGAGGACTTGCATTTTCAGACTGAAAGCCTTCTGGTGCCCAGCACACAGACTGAAGGCCACATCACAGCACACTTGGATGGCCTTTCAGAACACTGGATAAAGACCCATCCAGGGAGAAAAAACGGCTCTGTGGATAGGGATGGGAACACAAAGGCATCTGGAAGCCAGGACACCCCGGAGAAACACCTTAAAAATCTGAGCAGAAATAATTAATTTCCAACCTCGAATTTCCAGCCAAACTCAAAATTCGTAAAAATAAATAAAAGTCAGTTTTAGGTATTCGGAATCTCAAAAAAGTTACCTTCCTTTTACATTTTCTCAGAAGCGACCGAAGAGAACGCACCATGGAAAAGGAGGACATAAAACCCAGGAAACACGCGATTCAACCAGAGAGGTCAAGGAATTTTCCAGGATGGTCAAGTTTCCAGATAAAACATCCGTGTAGATGGTATAAGGCCTGGCAGTCAAAACTGGGGCAGGAGGGAGGCTTCCAGGGCTCAGGCCCGTGTGTCTGTCTGTCTCTGTCTGTCTGTCTGTCTGTCTGTCTGTCTCTCTCTCTCTCTCTCTCACTCACACACACACACACACACACACACACATTCACACAGACACACGCACGCATGCGCACAAATCTGGGAACTTATCTAACACAATTGATGACACTATATGAGTTTTGAGAGTTTGCTGAATAATCTGGAAAGCAATAAACATATAGAAAGCTAGGCAAATAAACAAAAAAGAGGCAATTATTAACTCCTAGAAAAATAAAAAGAAAGGAGCTATAATCCTAGGACACCTATGGTTCATCTGAGAACAGGGTTTTCATAATCTTAATAACGGGAAAGCTACTTGATGTGACCCTACTGAGAAAGTGAGGGAAGGCGGAGGGCTGTCCGAAAGCCAAATTCTCACGTCCCATAGTAGGCAGTCAAAGATTTCTTTTTATTAAATTTCTGAAAAGTCAAGAAATGGCAGTGTAAGGGTATAATTTACAAGCAGGACAGTAACTATCAGGAGAGCTGCGAGTTTAGGTTGATGGCCTCTTGGGAACCAGGATCCCAGGTGAGGCCGAGGTGGGCAGTAACTGCTGTTCTCTTTTAAAAGGCCCATGGCGCCACATGGCTTCTTAAATTATTCATGTGTATTGCACTGTGACAACCTTTAGATTAAGTTTTAAGGATATTGGAAGAGGAGATACGGTCTCCCTTCCTTTGTGATTCTCAGCGATTACCTGGGACTGTCTCCACGGGTGGCTCACCCCCCACAGTCCACCCCAGCACCTGTCGAGGCCCCCGAATCCCTAGGTGCGTGACGGACCTTCCTGCCTGTCAGCGCCACGCTCAAAACCACCGGCTCCCTTCCACACCCGGCTGCGCAGAGGTGGCTTTTGCACTGATGTAGGTGGGTGGTGAAAACCCAGGTTAGGACAGTGGGGGTAGGAAGGAGTATGGGTGACAGACGGGATCTGGCTTGGGAAATGGGGGGCGGGGTGTGAATGTAGCAGCAAGGTTTTGATCTCAGGTGACATTTAAGGAAGGAATGTCTGGCTAGAAGAGCTTTTGTTTTGAAATGATGAAGTTTAGATTTCAGTGGACAACCAACCCGGAGACATTGTACTGCCACACACACGCGGTCCATGATCACTAGAATCCCAGGAGAACAAAAATGAAAACCAACAACTACTCTCCTAAGACTCCGGTGGCCGCCGGGTGAACACCGTGCCACAGCCTGTGTCAGCGCCAGCGCCGAGTAGCCGCCGAGTCGCAGCTTCTCAGGCTGCTCCCCACACGGCACGGAATCCAGTCGGACACGGCTGTGGGACAGTGTGCAAACCTTGACCTTTGTCATTTTTAAAAATCTCATCCACAAGTAAAGCATTTCAGAAGGTCATTAACCAGATTCCATACCACCCTGTGGCAAACCTCAAAGACCCTGAATTCTCGATTTTCTGTACTGAATCGGGGAGAGCTGGTGTTTCCCCATTTCTCCTACTTCTGTGTCTGACCTTTTCGGTCTCTTCTTTAAACAGTGGTGCCCTGCTCGCCTTCCTGCTTGGGAAGTGGTACCTGGTCCATGCCTTTGTGTGAGGTACGAGGAGGGGTCAGAGCCTCCCACCCACCCTTCAGGCCGGTCCCATGAAGGCGGGAAGGGGACACTGCAGCCCCCCGCAGCCAGTGTGACCTGCGAAGAGCCCGCTCGCTGCAGCCGCGACCTACATGCCGCCCAATCGATCAGTAGCTCCGCTTCGTCTGGGAGGGAGTTCAGGGAGGAACGCTGGGTGAGAAATGAAACAGAGCCCCAGGCGAGATGAGCAGAATGCTGATGGACCTCACAAACCGCCGAGTCGGAGAGGCTGCCGGCCGCCCCACGGATCCCCGCCCCCCCCTGCATCAGCCCCGGAACCTGATCTTATTTGATGGGGCGATGATTCATCAAAGACTCCCGAGCCCACCTCCCCTGAGGTCAGAGGTGGCCACAGGACTGGGTCCCAGTCGATGACACGTGAGGCTGCTTCAAGGACACTAGCTCAGCTGGGGCATCCCCGCGTGCCCGCTTCCTCATTCCTCCTGCTCCAAATGCAGGCGTGACGATTAGAGATCAGCAGGCACCTCTGGCCGTGGGTGGCCCTGGGATAGAAGCCTCTCGCTGCAAGAGCTTATATTTACCAAAAAGATAAAAGGACGAGGTCAGCCGTGCAGCCGCCTTTCCACACACACACACAGTCGGCCTCCAAGCTTCTTTACCTGGGGGAGAGATGAACTGCTCTTTCCAAATCAGTTTAATTTTCGTTTCTAACGTGTGCAGCTGAATCTCATCCTAACAGATACAGAAATTTTATAAATGTCTCTAAAGGAATCGTAGTCCTTTAAGAAATGCATTTCTAAATCACTCTTCCTGGGGGGCTCCTGGAGTGTGTGGCTGAGAAAGGCGATCACGGAAACTTACGGCGTGTAAGTGACGCCCGCTGAGAAGGCTGAGCTCGTGGGAGAGCGATCAGAGTCCGGGCAGGGAATGGCGAAGCGCAGTCAGGGGCGAATTCTCTCCGGACGGGCGCAAGAGAAGCGAGGCTCCGGGGAGGAAGGCTGCGCGCTGCGTTCGCTGGCCCCTGGGGCCCCTCTGCCCTGGACGCCTTGCTCCCGGAGCTCTGAAAGGAGATTAGAGGAGGAAGGCCGTGAGGCGGGACCCGGGCGGGGCCTGCGGGAGGCCCTGGGAGGCTGCGGGGACAGTTCCATGGAGAGGTGAGCAAGTCTCGGGAAGGCCGGGTACCACGTCAGGACTGAGGGGTTCCTCCGTCGGGAAGGCCCTACCGCTCAGAGCAGCTGCGCACAGCCCACTGTCGCCCCCTGATGGAAACACACGTGAATGACAGGAGCAGAACTGGGAAAAGCTGAACTCACAGAGTAGGCGTCTGGCTCATTAGAGTGCTGTCAATCAGCGTGCTAGGTTCACCATGGCAACCAACCAAGTTCCACTGCTGCCTCCCTGGACGGCAGCCGTCCTTCTGTCTAATGTCATGGTTCTTGTTGCATTTACTACATGATTACAGTTTACAGAGACCTTGCCATACGTGATCTTATCCAGTGGGCGCAACAGGCCTGGGAAGGCATCAGGGGCGGGCAGGAGGCGAAGGCTGGAGGCCGTGAGTGACAAGCCAGAGCCCTACTGAAAAGGACGCCCCTTAGGTTCTGAAGTCTGGGACGCGGAGCACAGGGCTCGTTGCCGCTAATTCACGCTGACTTAGGGCTCGATGGGGAGGATTTGGGCTTTACGTTTCACTGACCAGGCGCCCGTTTTCCTCCAAAGAGAGGAACCAGAAGAGACAGTAAACCCCGTCAGAAGTGACTCTCCTGGGACATTAGTGATGACACAGCAAAGGCGAGTGACCGGCTGGTGTTGTCTGCGACAAGTAAGGGTGACATTCCCGCCCGCCGTCGCCAAGCGCGTGTCCCCTGCTGGACTCGGCCCACAGTCCTGGCTCAGCCCTCAGACTACCTGCCCCTTCATTAGCCACTTAGTTTAAGGTTATTGTTTTTGTAAAAATGAAAAATGTCTTTTCCATCACTGATCAGAGAAACTACCGAAATTTCTACTTGTTTCAAAACCATTTTTTTACGTCTCTAGCCCTCATCCAAACCGCACGTGTCATGAATCCTGGCAGCCGGAAGCTAATCGCAGAAGGGCTGAGCGTCAGCATTAAGCGCGGAGCAAGCTGTGCGTGTCAGCATCACGTTCACAGGCATCGCTGTGCCCGACGGTCGGTCCTTACGGCAGCCCAGCATCTCAGCCATCACACTGTGCTCCGGTCACATCGAGGAACAAAAATCAAATGTCACAGAAGAGGGAGAGTGACGGAGCTAGAATCAAACCCAGGACGTTTCTGCCCCAAACTGCAAGCTTGTTCTAAACACCCACCGCATTGCAATGTCTAGCTGCTCCCTGTGTGAGATCAGAGTTAGGGCAGGCTGACTCACCACCGTGAAGACAGGAGCACTTTTTACTTTTGAGCTTCCCTCTGAAATCATTTCAGAGACTTAAAGGCTACAATCGCCAAGAAATACACTATATAAAGAACTTTTTTTAAAATCATTAAGGAAACACCCTAATTCTATAATGAAAAAGCAAAGATCATGAGTAGGCAATTTATATAAGAAGAAATACAAATAAATATGAATATCCAATGCCATTAATAATCCAAGGTACACAGAGAGGAACAGAAGCGGTCAGCGAGGGTCTGCTTGGGTTCCTGGCCCCATTCCGAGACCATCACAGCCATGGCCTTGGGCCCCAGTAAACACCACTGTCTTTACACTGTCTCGAGCTGGCGTAACTGCTGTCCAGCTGACAGCGCCTCACTGACTAGGTGGGCTCTCCAGCTGAACACGTGGGCCCGTCCACGACAAGCCCCGTCTCTAATGGCCCCACCGGCACATCCCAAGTCTCTGCCTGCATCATGTCCACTCACATCCCAGGGGCCAGAGTCACCAGATCAGGAGGCGGGAAAGTGCACACCCCCCCCCCCGAGGCTAAACAGATGGATGAGCAACACTGTCACCAGGAATAAGAGAAACACAGGGTCCACAATTCACTCTGTCACCGCCGGAGTGAGGAGTCGGCAGCCTTATGGAGGTGAGGGAAAGGGGCTGGCTGCGTGTGGGCTCGTACGCGGACGAGGGAGGGGCCACTCCGACGGCGCGAGCGCCATGGAGGGCTGGCTGCGGCTGCCTGCAGGTGTCAAACAGGCTGCGACCCCTCGTTGTCTCTCCTACGTCCCCTGCCCTGAGAAAGTCCTGCTCCCAGAGTGAGACCGAGCTACAGCTGCTGGACAAAGGGACCTCAGCACAAACACTCTCTCTGTGTCTCTTTATCCTCAGATCACTGTCACCCGGGATGACCTGGGGCCATCAAGAGGACAGTTTGAAGCAGGTAGTGGGAGCAGAAACCAGGTCACAGGGAATTACGGTTGTAGGGACATGGTCCCTACGGAACAAATGGGCAGACATTTATTCTGGAATTGACATGAGATGAGAATGAAGGGAGAGAAGGCAGAAGACTGGGCCGCGGCACCCGAGGGGCATTTGCAGGCCTGCCCTCCCGCCTGCAAGGCTCCTCCACCAGGCCTCAGAGCCGACGCCTCCTCACCATTCAGATGGCCAGTCAAGGGTCACCTCCTCAGCGAGACTGGCCGGCCACCCCTGCCCCACGCCCACCACAAGCCAGCGTCTCCACTGCGTTGATCGACGTCTCGATGTGTCTTCTGCTGTTCGCTGGCTTGGTTATCATCTGTCCTCCTCACCGGAGCGGGCTCGGTTTCCCTTTGTTCTTTGTGCTTTCACTGGAGGACATGTAGCTGCTCAAAATACTTGTTGAACAGAAGAATGGATGGACGGATCAATGAGTAACTTTGGAGAAAGTGGCAATAATGAAAGAGAAGGGTAGAGAAAGAGGAAGGCATGGATAGAAAAAGGAACGTGGCGAAACCAAAAGAGAGACGGCCGAGAGGAAGGGGTTTGGGAGCCCGAGTTTCTGCAGCTGCTGCCCGGACGCCTGCGGTTTGAACAGAGTGAGTGGACAGCACTTGACAGGGGCCTTGCATCTCATTTGCATCCCTTTATCCATCAAGCTCTGACCAGGGCACATCGAGCGGGGAATTGCTACGCACCGCGCGTTCTTCCTCTGGGCTGAGCACTGGCAGCGCGAGTCGGAGCTCGTCCTGCAGGGATAAAAGGTCACACGACAATCTGTTTCTTGTAAATAAATAATAATAAATTACCACGTGTGAATACGCTCAGGACCCGCTGTGGCCACTCTGAGTGAGCGTCTCGCGGTGACAGCCGGGGACCCTGGACGGAGAAGGTCCGTCCTGTTCGCCCACCACGTGTCCCACTTTAATTCTGGCAAATTCCCTCCATTTATGCCCTTTCTCTCTTGGAGGCTCCTCCTGGCATTCTCATCCTTAACTCTTCTCTCCTTCCTTCCAAACATCTATCGCTCCCCGGGCTCTCTGGGCGAGTCCACTGACGGCTGCATTCCGCTCAGTAATTTGTTCTCTAGCTGTATTCATCCTGCTGCCCAGCTCAGCCACCGACATATAGTTTTCGTTTCTTACAATGTATTTTTCATGCCCAAATTTCCAAATGGCCCTTCAGAACTTCTTATTCCTACTTTATGTTCCTAACATCTTGGCTTCTTTCTCTCAGGGCATTTGTTTTCCTTACTTTAATTTTTTTTAATTCTGCCTAATCCATTATTTCTGCTTCTTGTGGCCCACAGTTTAATTGTTCCTTATGAACTCGCACTCCCGTAGAACTGTCACATGCCGTGGCTGGATGAGTGGGGAGCCGGCGGGCTGGGGGCCACAGCCGTATCCCAGCTGCTGCTTCCCCTGGGAAGCGGGTGCGGCCAGGGTCTCCGTTCAGCTCACTCCCCTGGGCCCTGTCCCCTGCTCTCCTGGAAAGAGGCCGGACTCCAGGCTGCAGACCACACCCGTCCGCAGGCGCCCTGTGGGGAGCGTCCAGGCCTACGCAGCTGACCTGCAGGCCCTGCCCTCGGCTCCCGCCCTGTCTGCAATTATCCCCACGGCACAGACGAGCATTGCACCCTGCCCTGCCGCGCTGTGGCCCTCGCACCGTCGGCCTCCATGGCCCCAGCCCCTCTCTGCAGCCTTCACGCCGCCTCAACCGCTGTCTCCTGCCGGTGACTTGGTTTGGCTCCAGGCCCGTGAAACTCGCTCCCTCCCTCAGCACCGCCAGGACCCGAGTCAGGCCACAGCCCTTGTCGGCTCAGCCCTCCGCCCTGGCGCGCCTGCTGTCCTTCCCGCATAGACCAGCGTGCACGGCCACGCTCAATAAAGCGTGACATCTGGGACCTCTTGTGAGCACAGCTACAGGACAACTCACTTAAAATGCTGCAACAATAACAGGACTATCTTAAATCTCGGTAAAACCTGTTCAAGAGCCCTTCAAAACAGTGGGCCAATTTGCGCTGTTAATCTCAGTGCCAATTTCCCTGCAAGCACTGGATCCATGGGTGTTACTAAACCTTTCTGTGTTTACAACAAAAATGCCTAGAAAAAAATGGCTTTGTTCTTTCACATTGCTGTACTTTAGCTACGAGGAAGATGAGCATTTCTTTCTTTCTTTTATTTTTTTAAAGATTTTATTGGGGAATTGGGGGAGGGGAACAGCGTTGGGGAATCGGGGAAGGGGAACAGACAAGTTGCTGTCCTTTTGTTCTTCAGTCTAGTTGTGGAGGGCATTGCTTCACTGGCCCATGTTGGCATTGTCATTGTGCTCCTCCCGGGTGAGGCAGGTAGGTCGCCGGCCTCTGGACGGCCGCTCACCGTGGCTATTGGCAGCTCACGCTGGCTGCCGGCCGCTCACTGTAGCCCATGGCAGCCCACTGCTGCAGGGGCTGCAGCCCACACCGTCTCCGCGGCTCGCACAGCCCAGCTCCGGGTGGAGCTGTTGTTAGCTGTGGAGGGCAGTGTCACTGGCCCTCATATGTGGGATCCGAACCGGGGCCGCTGGCTTCCCAAGCCAGCTCTTAACCACCGTGCCACTTGGATGGGCCGAGCATTTCTTATCACAGTTAAAAAGAGGGCTTGACCTAAATACCTATCATCAAAGTGAGTTGTTAAATAACTTACAGAACAGCCAGCTTACATGAAAACTAGCGATGAGTAAACGCGAGGAAAATGCACTGGTCCGATATAATTAGGGAAACATGAATTCAAACAGTGAATGTGATGCTGGTATTTTTATCCTCCCACGATTGGCCATCCCTGGGGCTGGCAGGGCCCCCGCCCCGCAAACACCTGCACAGAGCTCAAATAAAAGCGATGCCCACCGTGGAAGCGTTCACCCCACACTTTGCCTTTCCTCCTCCTTAACGCCTCAGGCTCCTCTGACGCAGCCTTACAATCCCTTTCTACCGCCTGTTTCTTACCTCCTGGGGACTGAGCACTCAGGGTCCCTGAACGCTGGGTGAGAGCCCAGGGAGGGGACACAGACTAGATGTCCACTTGCCTGTACTCAGCACTCAGAACACTCGACACTCAAGCGGTCACCCAGTGTCATAAGGTGGGTCCCCCAGGACTAGCGCCGAAGACTTGGGCTCAGGGAGCAAATTTGAGATGCGACCCTGGAAGCAGCCGTGAGGAACTGGGGACAGTGAGGCAGGGGTGACCGTCACTAAAGAGCAGCTCCGAGCCGGCAGAGCTGTCTGTCCCTGAGGACAGGGGGCTGGGGCCTGCGTCCTCTGTCCCCCATCCCCACCCTGCTGGGGGCCGCCCTGGGGGTTGTTAACCACCAGCTCCTTCGGGCTGTCATGACTTCAGAACTACACAGAGGTGTGACAGCGGAGACGCGCAGCCGGCGTCCTGGGAGCTGTTCGGAGCCAGGTGGTCCAGGGCAGGAGCAGGGGCCCAGGGCACGGCCACTCCGTGCTCCCACCGGCCCCCTCATCCCAGGGCTCTGCGGGGGGCCTCGCCCTGAAAAAGCCTTCCTTTTCCAATGGAGTCTCCCAATGGTCACCAGGAAACCCTTGGCTGACCCCCGGAAACAGACACACCTCCAACCAGGATGGACTCTCAGCTCACTTTCATTCCTGGGGAGTCCCCGACTCCTCCCCCGTAGGAACCTCCTCTCCCGGACCCCAGGCCTGGGCCTCAGGGCACCGGTTAGGTGCCGCCGAGACCACAGGGTGAAGACGTGATGAGAAGCGCTGGACTCGGCTGAAAGAGCCCTGGCGTCCACCACACGCTCCCATGTGCTCAGACCTTCGCCTCACACCGCCAACTTGGCCTCAGGGGCCGTCCCACCACGTGTTCCCACATTGCTCTTTTCCTCAAGAGGTAGTCCTTTGTGGAGAGTTTAAGGCTTCGCAGCCAACCCTCCACGTGTGGAAGGCTCAGAGACGTCGGTCACGCCTGGATGGACTCTGAGCAATCTGAGGAAAAGAAGCAAAAACCCAAAATGGGTCAGGAATGCATGTCGCCTCACTCATGACGCCGGCTAGGAGGGCGTCCCATGGGTCCCCTGCCAAAACTGCACCCTGAGGCGCGCCGGGCAGCCCTACCAGCCCAGGGACAGACTAACCAGAGGCTGCCTGGTCTCCCAGGGGAAGGATACCCCCCTCCCCGCCCTGTGGCTGGGAGCACATGGGCCCTCGAGAGGAAGGCAGAGAGCAGGAGGGAAGCAGGCCGAGAGGGATGGCGTGAGCCCGTGCGCTGCTCCCCCGGGGAGGGGAGCCAAGCCTTCCCCGCGGGCTTTGCAGGCAGAAGCGTCAACACAAGTTCCTGGCTCCACCGGCCAGCAGAGTTGGGGGGAAATGGGAACTGTGCCCACTCACATCCTGCTGCTAATTTCTTCTTGACCTTGAACCCGTACTAATCGGGACGTCTCCTCCAGAGGCTCAAGGATGTTACCAACATTATTTGAGAGCTTCATAGGCAGAGAATAAACCTGTGGACTTCTGAGCCACCGATAATCCCAGCTGCAGGTCCCAGGAGCCTCCCCCCACGGCACGCCTGCGTCCCTGGGAAAGGATGCACATCCCCCCCTGGAAAAACCCATTCTACCTGCACGTCTGCAGGCATCTAACCCACCCACCCACACGGCTTGAGCCCAAAGCCTGCCTCTGAGAATCACTTCCTGCGTGCCGTCCCCGCTGCCGAGACCCTGTGGTCAGCACACCTCACACCTTCGGGGAGCATGGCCACAAAACAAGTTGATTTCAACTGTGCTTTGCAGGCAATGCAGCTATTTTTGGCAATTATCTTTGGAGTCACTGAAATAAAAGCCTCTGGAAATTAGTGATTCTCACCAAGGTGTTGGCTTCTTTATATGCAGAGCGAAGTACACAAGATTGAGGAGAAGCCAGGCAGCAGGTATTAAGGGAAGAGTGGTTTTTTCCAAGAGGCGAATGCAGAGAGGGAGGTGGTGCAGGATGAGGAAAGAGCTACAGACACAGACGGGAATCAGAGTCAAATCCTGGGCGGCCAAGCGCAACTCCCTCTCCCTCTCCGACTCTCACTGTCATTCTTTAAGTGGAGAAATTATATGTCAAGAAAAAGCATGGGTTTCTTGAAAAGCTGATCTCAGAATTCCTCTCCAGAAGATAACTGACCTATCTTTTCATCAGAACACACTTGAACAGGTCTTCGGCTTCTGGAATGAGACATTCTAAATAAAGCCAGGTTAGTCCGGGGCAAGAAAAGAAGACTGAAAATAAGAAATGAACAGGACTTGAGCGGAGGGGAGAAATCCCACAGAGAGGATGGGCTCCCAGCAGGGCAGGGCGGTATCCCTGGGAGATAAGAGACAACCGCGAACAGAAGAGCAGGATGATGCCTGTCACGCCCAGGGGAGCCTCATGCACGGACATGAGTCTTCCAGCCTCGGCGCTGACAGGCTTCGTGTTCCCTTCAGAAGCTTCCGGAAGGCAGAGCACCGTGAGCTCGGGCCCCTCAGTGACCACGTGGAGCGCAGCCCCCGCCAGCGTGCCTGGCAGCATTAAGTGTCTGCTCGGCTACGCCCCTGTAAGATGTGGGGTTGGGTCACGGCCGTGCGACCCGTTTCTTCTGGGGCTCCTCCCTGCCTTGACACAAAGCCCCTCAGGACGTCTAGACAACCTGGATCTCCACAGCGCGAGGGGTTAGGGTCGGTGCTGGTCCCACCCACCCTTCACGGCCCTGTGCGGAGCCCAGAGGGGTGTAACCTGCACAGATGACTCATCAGGAAGACCTCACCCTCGGCCTCCTGGGTGGAAGCAGCCAACAGCAGGTGACAGCAAGAGCTCAGATTGTGGGAGGAGAGAGAAGGCGGGGCATTGATCCTGGCCCCCAGCTGGGCTCTGGTTCAGCCCACCCCCCACCCTCCACCCCCACCCCTCCACCCCCGGTCTGTCGCGTCTGTCGCATTGCTGTCCCCGTGCTCCGTACTCCTCCTGGAACTCTGACGTCCGCAGGGTAACACCAGTCTGATTTGCCTTTCAATGGACGAGAAGAGCCCAGTACTGTATATGCCCAAGGTCTCAGGGACACCCCGGCAGTTCTCATCTGGAACACAAGTAATTACGACAAAACCTTGTTGTGACAGGGCCTGGAACACAGGCGGGGGGCTGCACGCCTCCTCTCTGCCCATTCCACACGCCCCCTGAAGGAGCCCTGCGGGGAGCTGGGCCCTCCGTCTCGGATTTATCCCCCTCCAACAGACGCTGCGCAGGACGGGTGGGAGGAACTCGAGGTGACACTGAACTCCTGGGTGCTCTCCTGACAGCCTGTGCGGCCTCGGGCACTGAAGGGCAGGTGCTCGGCGGGCCCCTCCCTGCCACCCGGGAGTCGCAGACCCGGAGCTGGCGCCTGCTGCCTGCACCCACCGGACGGGTGTGGGGCCGTAGCCTGGGAGCTGCCAGCACCCAGCAGGAGGGACAAAGCCAGGTTCCAAATCGGGTCCCATCACGTAAGGGCAGGAGGCCGGACCCAAACGTCCTCAAGGGAACACAGGTGATGCCAGTGACACGGAGACGCAGAAGCGGTCTCCAGGAACGTGGGTGCGAACGAACGAGCCGTGTCAGTAAAAGGAGGGGCTGCAGAGGGCGCCGTCCACACGGACACCGTGCCTGCTGGCCCTGGAGCCCCCGTGCAGTGCACACGTCCTCTGAGCCCGGACACATCCTGCAGCCCGTGGAAAATCCTGGGGCTACCCGCCTCCCCCACAGGCACCCCGTTTGTTTAAAGGCCCGTGAGCCGGGCTGGTGAGAGGGAGTCTCCTGGGAAGTGGGGAGTTCTAAGAGGAACTGTCATACTGTCGCAGGAGTCATCACACTGGGACACTTTAGTGGCGTTTGCTCCATCCCGCCGCTGCCGGGACAGAGGTCCTCACTGAGATAGTGACTTTCTGATGGAATTTATGAAGACCGTCTGGTGCCTGGAACCACCCGGAGGCCTCGGACTACAATCCGGCTGCTGGACATCACAAGGCATCTGAGAGCACGGAGGTGGGGGCGCGGGCGTGGGTCTCACGCACACATTCGTCACTGCCAGGTCCCCTCACTGCTAGGCTTCTGCTGCTCTGACTGCAAAGTACACACAGTAGGAGCACTTCTGCAGAGAGCTGGGCGTGCAGAGGGAGGTAGAGGCCCGGTGGCGGCCTGCTGGGCAGCCTGGACCAGCGTTCCCAAGCTCTGATCTTAGGATCCCTGTGCAATACTAAAGGGATGTGTTTGTACGGGTGATAACTAGCAAATTTTACCACATTAGAAATCAAGACAGAAAAAAATTTAAATTCTGATCTGCTTGTTCATATAAAAAAATCATAAAAAATAACTAACTCGTTATATGGTGATAAAAATGAAATATTTTATGAAGAATAAAATAAAACAGATAAATAAATTGAAGGCTGTGTTCCAAAACAAAACCTTTAGTGATGAGTGGTGTTGTTATATATTTCTGCAAATCGTTTTAACATGTGAGTCCGCGGAAAAGAGCTGGATTGTCCCGTCTGCTTCGGCCGCCAATCTGCGGTGAGGTTTGGACTGAAGCAGATGAAGGGCACCTAGGCTCGCACAGACGGGGGACAGAGGAGGGCCAAGCTGCGGCCACCGCTTCAGATCGCTGTGGGCCTCCTGTTTCCGAGCCGCCCCGAACCTGACGCTGCTCCGTTCCTAAAGGTTATTTGCAATGTAGACGGTGAAGCCCCGTCAGGCAATCTTCCCTACTCGGCTACATTAAGACACACTGGCTGGTCACCCCGTTTGACGATGGCTTGCCTGCGTGGCTTTGCGACATCACACACAGGTCATTTGAAAATACTGGCTCACTGACATACAGATCTTCCAAATGCCGACGCATTTCATTACACAACGTTTTTAAAAATCACATTAATTAGCATCACCAGTGTCTCAGAAATGTTTCTCCTGGGAGCTGTGGAGCTCACGGTGGCAGGTACAAGTTTTCAGGACGCTGATTTTCTCCTGGGCGCTGAACCTTGTCATCTGCACCAAGCACAGCCCCGTCGCGTTCCCTAAACAGGCCACTTCACTTGCTCTCAGGAACGGTTCTCCCAAACACCCATATCTGTCCACATCACCACTGTCTGTCAGCCACTCTTTCAGGTAAGAATGGTGTTACGTTTAAAAAGCAGCCAGATAATTAAAGTAACTGTATTTTCCAAAGTTTGGGAGGAGGCATGGCGGAGTTTCCCATCTGGCCGAGCCTCTTCCCGCCGCCCAGGATGGAGGCGTCGGTCTGCAGTAGAGTGAACGCTCCCTGCGTGCGTCCTATTCATCGTGAGAACGACAGACAGGCGGGGCTCAAGGCTCAGGGTCTGATCACGTTAATAGTTTGTGCTGCTATGTCCAGGACATTCACGAGTGAAACCGACGGGATGGAGAAGCGACTGCCGGCCTGGCCGGCGCCCCCGCCTCCGTCCAGCTGTGTGCCAGCACCACCGCGGGCACTTCCAGTCTGAGTGTGAAGGGTTTTGACGTGCCTGAGAATGAAAACAGGCCACGGGCCTGGTGTGTCCTTCCAGGAGCCCCCGGGGCCCATCTGCCACAGTCTGAGAGCCTCAGATTAATAGGCAGACACCGCTCCACGGCAGGGGCACACCTGGGAACTGTCATTGGCCAATCTGTCGTCGTGGGACCGCCCCAGAGGCCCTCACACGCACCTGGACGGTCCAGCCCACTGCACACCTGGGCTGTGGGGCAGGGCCTGGGCTACACGCATGACACTGTACAAAACCACACGAGGCCAAATCAAACATGGAGAAAATGATGCGATCGAGGGGCAGGGAACACGCGGGCCGTGCGAGGTTGCGGCCAGTGAAATGGGACAGTTGACTCTACAGAGATCTTTGCAAGTAGAAAAAGGCCACTCTGAAGAAATGATAAAAAGTACAGCACGGTAAACACGTAAGCCAGTAACACAGTGGTTTGCCATCACCACCAGGGGTGACGCACTGTACCTAACAGCTGCACTTCCAGGTGATGGGCAGTGCGGGAGGTGTGTCTGCACCTGCGTCACCACAGACACGGGAAGACGTGTGTGACGTTACCACGGCCACTAGGCCTTAGGCATCGTTCGGCTCCATGACAATCCTACAGGGCCGCCGTGGACCGGTGTCGGGCGGCCCACGACCGCTCAGTACCTCGCAGCCCTCAGGAGCCCCCCGTTCCCAGAGCCGTGCCACTCAGCGTTGCCCCAGGAACCACAGCCGCCCCACCACCCACGGCGAAATGCCCAAGGAGAGCGAGCATCCAGACAGTCGTGCAGACGCTTTTGTCTGTGGAGCCCGACAGTAAAAAAATATAGAAGTGTCCTGTACGTCTTTGCTTTTGGTTCATTTTCTAAACATTTACTTTTATTGTATTTTACAAAATATCCGTCTATGACAAGTTAGAATTTTTTTTAAGTTCCTAATGTCCTAATTAGAAATTTTTTTTAAAGTTCCTTTCGTAGCTCAGCCCACACCCTCCAAGCTTCACCACTGTGGCTGCATAACAGGCCCTCAGGTCCGAGTAATCCCTCCCACTTTACCCTTCTTCAGAATTGTCTTAGTTATTCTAACTCCTTTACATCTCCACATAAATTTTAGAATAATCCCGTCTATTACCTACAAAATACCTTGCTGGGATTATGACAGAAATTGTGATAAACTTGTTAATTTGTGGAAAACTGGCATCTTTACTAGATATGTTGTAAATCTTTACTACATGCAGGCTTTCAATCGATGAACAAGGTTATGTCTCTACATTTATTTAAATCTTCTTTTATTTCTTTCATCAGCATTGTGTAGTTTTCAGCATACAAGTTCTGTACATGGTTTATTAGGTTTACACCTAAGTATTTTATTTTTTGAGAGGTTATAAATGGTATTGCAGTTTTAATTTCAGTTCCTACATATTCATCGCTAGTATACAGAAACACAATGTACTTTTTCTAATGTTTATCTTGTATCTTGCAACCTTGCTGATTCACTTATTAGTTCTAGCAGGTTCTGTTGTTGTTTTTGTAGACTCCTTGGAAATTCCTATGGAGACAATCATTGTCATCGTCAAACAAGGACCATTTCATGTCTTGTTTTCCAGCTTCTATGCCTTTGATTTCCTTTTATTGCCATCGCACGAGCTAGACGTCTCAGGAGTGTGTTGCTCTCTAGTCTGATTTCCCTGCGCGTGGAGACGCTGTTCGGGACAGCGCGTCGGGCCGTTCCCTCTGTCCCTCACGCCTCCCTGGGGCAGGGCAGTGTGTGAGGTTTCCTCATTACGCTCACCGTGCTGCATTGTCCCCCAGGGACAACGGCTGTCCCTGCAAAGGCTGTGTGTGCCCCTGAGCTCAGGGTCACTCACTCCACTCCGCAGCCCAGGCCTAAGCAGTAATCTGTGCACAGCAGGTGACTGGGGGATACTTAAACTGATTGATGAGTTTACATCTCAATAAAAGGACCCCTCCGTGTTCCCTTGCCTTTGTGCCACCTGAGTGACACATTAATTACAGAGGTTCCATCAAGTGTCAAACGAACCTCAACAATTACGACTTGCAGCTAAGAGCCCCGACCAAGTGACAGCGCCCTCACCCCAGAGCTGAGCTGTGCCCACGGGCAAGGACAAGAGGCCTGCTGCTCTGCTCGACTGTCGTGGAGGCCCAGCTCACGCAGGGCCCTGCGTGCGGGACTTACCTGTTACTCCAGGTGCGAAGCCCAGCTTCGGTTGTGTCACTTATGGGACAATCTGATTTACAGATGCCTCAGAGCTTTCAGGCAGTTACCTGCGGCGGGAAGGGAGTGAGATAAAGGAGGCAGAGGTCACTCCCCCTCAGTCTTACAGACTGTCCCCCACTCCAAGGAAGTGGGGAGCTCGTGGTCAGCCAGCGTCCCCAAAGGAAAGTGCGGCCGAGAGCGGAGGGCGGGGCGAGGAGGAAAGAAGGCAGAGGTACGTGGGGAAATAGAGGCAGCGGCGCGTCTGAGCCGCACCGGAGGGGGAAGCGCCTGCCTCTGAAGCCACAGGGCTGTCGGCCCTCATCCTGCCTGTGCCGCCTGCTGTCCAAACGGGCCGGTGCCGTCCCGGCGCCCGGCTCTGGTGCCCAGCCACTTCTTCCGTGTGCTTGGTGGCTGGGCTCAGTTGAGGTTTTCTGCCTGTCTGGCCCTTCGACGCAGTAAGAGTCGCCCCTTGTTCCTGAGGTCGCCCTCATTTGCCTGGGATGAGAAGACATGCTGCTCCCTGATGCCACTCATAGCCGATCCCTGCTTCTGAGACGCCCTGTCAGGAGAGTCCAAGTGTCCGCATGACGCTGCCAGTCCCGCCATCCAGGGACTCTGTCCCCGGGCTCCGAAGTGCTGCTGGGAGCGGGGCATCACGGGAATGTGAGCAGCATCTCAGGGCGAAGCACACCGAGGAGCTACTGCTCCCGGGATGTGTTGCTCAGGAAAACTTCATCAAACACGTGAAAGAAAATACCAAAAGGCAAAAGGAAACCCGGAGCCAACTGAAGTACGCTCCCTTCTCCTAATTAGGAAAAGTCACTATTTTAAAGAGATGCCATCTCTCCCTGCTGTAGACGGAATAAACGCTCATGTCCCCCCACCCCACCCCCGCACCCTCAATTCATATGCTGAAGCCCTAATCCCCAAAGGGCTGGCAGGTGGCGGGGCGGTCACCAGGGTGGGGCCTCCTGACAGGCCGATGCCCTTATACGAAGGGGAGAAGGCCAGCGCCCTGTCTCTGCCCGCTGAGGACACAGCGTGAGTGGCCGCCTGCAAGCCGGGAAGAGGGCCCTGGCCAGAAGGCGCCCACGCGGGCACGCTGGTCCCGGACTGCCCGCCTGCACAAGCACGAGAAGCAAGCTCTGTTGTCTCGGCAGCCCGCTCTGAGGCACGTTGTTACAGCAGCCCGAGTAAGGCGTCCCCTGAATTCCGACAGAACTGTACGTTGTTAGAACTGCGTCCCCATATTTCTGCAAGTTAATAGCTTGATAAGAACTTTCATCTGGGGGGGGGGCAGGGAACTGAGCCTAGGAACAGCCAAGAAAATCTTGGACTAAAAGAATAATAAGGGGGACCGGCCGAGTGGTGCGGTGGTGAAGCGCTGGCTTCAGAAGCCAGCAGTCCCCGTTCGGATCCCACATGTGAAGGCCAGTGACACTGCCCTCAAAAAAACAAAAACAAACAAACAAAAAAGAATAATAAGGGACCGCCTATGATGGCCTATCAGGAAGCTATATTGATACAACAGTGTGACACCCAGAAATAAGCCAATGAACTAGCAGAACACAATGGGAGCGTCTGGAAATGGACAGATGAGAACTTAGTGTGTAAGAAGATAAAACGTCTCACTGATGAAGGCAGGAGGGGATTATTCAGTAAATGGAGTTCTGGCACAGTTGTCTGTTCACTCAGGAAAAAAACAGGTTAAATTCCAACTTTAAACCAGACACAAAAATCAATTGAAGCGGAATTAAAATCGAAATGGAAAAAATAAACACTGAAGGCACCATAACACATTTACTTATTACAACAGCCTAAAAGATAGCTATTTGTCCTCATTGGGAAGATGTGGAGACAGGCTCAGGGGTCCAGCAGCTTACCTGAAGTCACACAGGGTCACACACCAGCAGGACCAGACACTCTGCCCTCCAGGTGTCCCCATGGCGTGACCTCACCTTGCCCTTCTCTTTTACCCTCGCTCGTAACTCTTAGCCCAGGACAGAGCCCAGGCACAGAGCCTGGGACCTGAGTTTAAAGAAAATTCGAGTAAACTCACAACCTGGTTCTCTCGCACTGAGGGTCACACATTCTCTTTAACTGCATGGCTTTGTGACACTGTCCTGAGGAAAGACACAGGTGCCTCCTATAGAGGCAGGAGTGCCCCACCCACCAGTTCATGTCTTACCAGTGTCTCCTGAGGGGACAGGACTGTCACTGCAGCCTTCCCACCCGCTCCAGGCCTGGGAAGGAGCTCACAGGCTCCGGGGGCAGGCGGCAGGGTCTCCACGGGCGCCGCAGAAAACAGGGCGCACATGCTGACCTCAGCTGCTGCCCAGTCACACCACACAGACACACACACAGACACACACACACAGACACACGCACAGACACGCACACACACAGACACACACACACAGACACACACGCACAGACACACACACAGACACACACGCACAGACACACGCACAGACACACACGCACAGACACACACACAGACACACACGCACAGACACACACACAGACACACGCAGACACACACGCACAGACACACACACGCACACACACAGACACACACACAGACACGCACAGACACACACGCACAGACACACACACGCAGACACACACGCACAGACACACACACGCACAGACACACACGCACAGACACACAAAGACACACACACAGACACACGCACAGACACACACGCACAGACACACACACGCACAGACACACATGCACAGACGCACACACACAGACACACAGGCAGACACACACGCACAGACACACATGCACAGACGCACACACACAGACACACACGCACAGACACACATGCAGACACACACACAGACACACACGCACAGACACACACACAGAAACACGCACAGACACACACACGCACAGACACACACACAGGCACACACACAGACACACACAAGCAGACACACATGCATAGACACACACGCACAGACACACACATGCACACAGACACACACGCACAGACATACACACAGACACATGCACACACACGCACACACATGCTCACAAACACGCACGCGCGCACAGCTCGCCCGCGTCACTGCCCTGCGCTTCACACCTGAACCAGCCCCATGTCTCTCCCCTCCCCCACCTAGTTCAGAAGAGCGACCCCATTGGGAAGGGCTTAGAAGGACATGTATGAGTTTCCCGGCGGAAAAGCAGGACACGGAATTGCAGGCAAAACTGACACGGGGAGAGCGGGAAGGCATCAAAGTGCTGTGTGAACGGCCAGCGTTCGGGGCCCTGAGGGAGCGTGTCCTGGCGTGCAGTGACAGCGGCGCAGCTGTGACAAGTGGCACCGGCCAAGCTGTGAAGGACCCAGTAAGCGCCCTGTGCTGCAAGGAGCCAGACGAAACCCAACAGGAAGGGAATTTCCAATGCAAAGGCTCTGTAAGGCACCAGCCGCACTTCGGCTGGGTCATAAGATGCGATGGAAACCCATGCCAACGGCTCCTTGTCTTGAAAACCCTGAAGACATCAGCATCCGAGACACCCTCCCCTGCAGGCTCCGTCCCGTGACACGGGCACATGCCCAGGAAAGCGTGAGGCCAGCGCTGCCAGGCCTCTGCCTCTGGGGGCGTGTGGAGAGCCGCAGCTGGCAGGCGGCGCCACATGTGTTACCCTCTCGATCCTCTTGCCGACCTCACACCCTTCCTCCGGGCTCCCGGCTCGGACCGATGGGCACCCCAGCTCCCGCCTCTGCTCGGACAGCCACCGTCTCGGAGATGGATCCACGGCATCGCTGCCCGCACAGGGCCCGTGAGCCTGACACACCTCCGAGAGCTTGGCAAACAGCAGTCCTCCCTCTCCATCTGCCTTCCGTCTCTCTCCATATCTCTGTTTCTACCTCTTTGTCTCTTTCCTCCCCCTTTCACTTCATTCCTCTCCCTCCTCCCTCTCTCCCTCTCTTTTTCTCCTTCTTTTACATACACACGCACACAGAAAAACTTTCACAATTTTCCATGAATAAGGAATAAATGGAAAGCATCATTATTTTGATTCAATTCGTGATGGGTTGATTTTTTAAATTACTGGTATAAACAATCAACGTTAAATAAAATGAACAGCAACTAAGTGACCACAAACTGACATAAGAATCACACTCTATTGTTCTAAAACATTTAGATCTGCACATTTTGACCCGGAGGGAAAACAGACTTGAGAGAAGTAATGACTGTTACACCAAGTAGAAGCCAAGATCAATGAAATTTGATACGGACAATACTTAATCAATACATCAAATTTTGTTTCAAATTTTAAATGGAAAAGAATTGATCCAAATGAAAATACTTTCAGTAGAGTTAACATGTTTGGAACTGGTTTAAGTGCGCTATGAAGCAAGCTGATCAAGGGATTAAATTGGCTTAATGGAATTCACTCCGGAAATGCTCTCAGGATGGCAAGTCCATCTCAGCTGGTGTGATTCAAATGGAAAGGCTTGAACTCCAAATGCTGTCGGGGTCAAAAGAGCAGGAGTAGGTGTCCTTCAAGTCGAGACAGAGGGTCAGAGCTGTGAGGTCAAGCGCCCAGTGGCAGGGTGACAGATTCAAGAGGCCGCCATGCTACGCTGGGGGCCTTCAGTTGCCTCAAAGCAGAGCTTTTGCTCTTTATAAAACACTTTCTTTAAAACTGTGACTCTGGGGCCGGCCGAGTGGCGTGGTGGTTGAGCGCTGGCTTGGGAAGCCAGCAGCCCCGGTTCGGGTCCCACATATGAGGGCCAGTGACACTGCCCTCAAAAAAATTTAAAAAAAATAAAAACTGTGACTCTGCAGGAATAAGCCAGACACAGAAACATGTGCGTCTCTTAAGACCTGGAGTATTAGCAAGAACAGAGAGTAGCATGTGAAGACAGGGAGAACAAATATGTAAAAGGAGGTGAATGGGGGAACGTGCTGAGGGAGGGGTTCGGGTGACGAAGCCCCCCGACGTTTAGCCCCCGCCTGGTGAGACTGCCGCCAACACTAGCACTGCGTAGCGGTAATGGCAGTAATAGCAGCAGCAGAAATAACTGTAATGGGGCAGTGGTAATAGTAGTAGTAATAATACCAGCAGTAATAGTAGTAAGAGCAGTACTAATAGTCAGAGTATTTGAGAAGCTACACCGAAGATTTGCATGTTGGGCGTAAAACCAGCTTAGATTTAGAGAAACTTCTTCCACGTCCCGCTCTCCTCAAAAGCAAGCCCAGCCACCCCCATTCCTGCTTCCCGCTGCACTGGTCCCCACGGGCGCCCGTGGAGGGGTGCGGAGCCCCGCCCTGGGCCTCTGCGCCGGCCGCTCGCATTCCCACCAGGCACCCCTCGCCACCCAGACCACGGCAGCACTTCTGTGAGTTTTCTGTTGGCTCCTCCACGACGCTCCCTGAGCTTTCATTTGTATTTAATCACAAATGTACCAGCTATTGGGAGGAGGGCAGACGGACTACGTTTGTGTATCCAAACCAAATCCTCACCTTGCGTAGAAAAGAAGAAATCCAAATTGCCGGCGGTAGATCAACAACAACAACAACAACAACAACAACAAATAGAGATGTAAGCACATTAGCTCGAGTTTTGGTGGCGAGAAACAGAAATGGTTAAAAAGGAGCTGCCTCCGGAACGAAGCCTGCAGGTCGGGCAGAAGTCGGCTCGTGCCTCTGTGTCACATAACTTGTTACTCTGCATATCTGCGCCTTTGATGAAAAAAGTTAATTTTAATAGATGAAATTCTGGAAATAGGTTCTCTGAATCAATGACAACGTCAGACAATCTCTTTTGATGGTGTTAAGAAATACCAGACCTGATTTAACAGTGCCCTAGGGAGCAGCGGTACCCCGCCCCCAATTCAATTCTGCAAACATTTACTGAGTAAATAGATTCTCTGTGACAGGGCCTCTGCTAAGCCAGGGGAGGATAAAAAGATAAATCAGACACGGTTCCTGCCTCCAGGAGCTTCTAGGAAAGGAGGAGAAAACGTGGGCACACAGATAAGGTGGAATACACTGAGGCATGTAGCTCCATCAAAATGCGGTGGGGAGGGCTGGTTATGGGGTTTAACATCAGGCGGCGAGGTCCGTGCCCCACCCACACCCCTTAGTTTTTAAATAAAGTACCGCCTGAGTTGAGGCCTTGAAAAATGGGTAAAATTGGGCAAGCAGGGATCAAAGAGAGGGACACTGCAAACAGAATGAGTGGAAAGGGCAGACGAACACGGCGAGTGCAGTCTTGTTTCCCTGGGGATGTCCCATGGCCTCTGAATCTCTTTTGAAGAACTCATCTATCACTTTATAATTACTGATATTTGGTTCATGCCTGTCCTCCCCGCTTGGGGGAGCTCACGAAACTAAGAAGTAACTTATTAGCTGCATCCCAGTAATACCCAATGTCTAGAAGACGTTCAAGTTGATGAGGGGAGAAGTCTCCCAATGAAGGGGGGAGAGACCCCAGGGCTCAGTGCCCGAGCCCCCGGGACAGCCGCCTCCGTTCCACGAAACAGCAAGCTTGGCTGGGAAGCCGTCCGGCCTGCTGTTCTCCTGAATTTGGAGCTGAGAAACCGCAGCAGCCGGACAAAAGTCAGCTGGGCAGCCAGTAGGATCCACGGATGAGCAAAGGCTATCATCCGGTAGACACGAACGTAAACGGGAGAAGCTGTTGGCAGAGAAAAGAGAGGCCCAGGGAAGACGGTGCCCTCCGTGACCCTTCACGGGGGCCTGAGCTCCTGCTCCCGGAAGGCTGCTCCCCTCGGCTCCTGAGGGTTTCCGCGTTTTCCTCTGTGGTGACCCTGCTATTGGGCTGACGTTTTATTCTCTGCGTCACACAACCCTGAGTCAGTCCGAGGGACCATATGCCCCAATGAAATGTATTCGCCTCTCCAAACCGCCGTGCAGATGGAACGGCCTGCGACCTGGTCTGGCCAAGGAGCTATAGTCATAGACTACTGCTGGTCCTCTAGGAAAATCACTATTTGTTTAAAGAAAAAAAGGAGCAACTGACATGCTCATCTCCCTTCCTCCCGCCCAGAGACCAGACATGATGCTTGAAGAGCAGTGAGCCTCGGCGTGGCCACGGGGCCGGAGGCCACACGCCCGGTGTATGGTGCATCAGGGGGCGGAACGAGCCGGAATTGTTCACGCTGCCTTCCCCAGCCCCCGCCCCCACCCGCCGACCTGCAGGCTCTCAGGACTGAGATGCTAAGACCCCTGGTCCACAGAGCCCTACACCTGGCACTTGGGCCGATCAGCTCTCCTCGCGAGCTGGAGTACATCCCCTCCTTGTGGCCGCACGGCCACAGCCGGAAACCTCAGATGCACTTCCTCCGCCTGCCTGCCCGTTTCCACGGCTTTCTTTCCGGGGAGCAGGTCCTTCCAGCAGCTCCTCACCCAGTAGGCCCGGTGTCTCCGCGGCGAGAACCCTGTCCATCACTCACCGCCCCCCACCCCGCCCCTCTCTGCGCTGTCCCATCGTCGGACACGCCTGCTGTCACAGAAGGGGCCGTGCGGTCCCCCGCCTTCAGGCCTGGGCACCTGGGTGGCTTGGCCCTCTGCCCACCCCCACCCTGCACTCACCCGTCAGACAGCTCCTTTCCTAGGCGTTCCCCCTAAAATACCTCTCTGCCTTTCCCCATTCCGTTCCCCGTGCCTCAGTTGCCTCGACTACAGGCTGGGGGTGTTAAGGGTGCCTTACACCCCGTCAGAGGACGGGACCTTGTCCCTGCCCCCCACACCCTCAACAGAACTGTCTTCTCAGACTTTCTCTTTTCCTCTCACGCCACCTCATTTTCTCAGTAACTGTTCCAGCTCATTTCGCTCCAGGTTACCGCAAAAGAATGAGCCCTTTTTCAGCCTGAGAACAGATACCAAGCAACCAGCTGCGAATTTAAAACAAGGCACTGTGTCTGCTTCAGGCCTCCGCCAACCTTGTCAGGAACGGAAGACCCCGGTGAGCTTGCGGGGAGGGAAGAGCACAGCCTGCGAGCCCCTGGGAAGGAACCCGAGAGCCACGGCTACGGCCCCCCAAGCCCTGAGTCCCGCACAGCCCTGTGATCGCACGGGGTGACCTTCCCTCTACTAATCCCCCTTGGCTGCCGGGGGAGCCCGACCTAATTTTTGGAAGGCTCCCGGGCGAGCACTGAATCAATTCACTTGGACTCCGCAGGGATGTGAGTCCTTATGCAGCATCGTTTGGTTTCCGCAAAACAGGACTCATCTCCCCATCTCTCGTCTGTTTTCACAGCAGTGCTCCGAGGGGACAGTCCCAGGAGATGCAGAACTGGGGGACACTGCCAAAAGCCCTCAAATGCCATCCCCGTCTCCAGGCTTTACGGCTCGGACCATGGACTCTTAGTGGCACTGCTTCCTTTCTAAGGAAGAAACAGGCCCCGCGAGGGGAAGTCCCTTAGGTGCCTGTATTTCTAACAGCCCACGTGGCGTCTCCCCTTGTACAGCCAGTCGGTTTGTCAAGTCTAACGTGTCTATGGGCCGGCCGAGTGGCGCGGTGGGTAAGCGCTGGCTCGGGACGCCGGCGACCCCGGTTCGGGTCCCACATATGAGGGCCAGGGACACTGCCCTCAAAAAAAAAAAAAAAAGTCTAACGTGTCTAGGCCAGAACTCTTGGCGCTCCCCAACTGAAACTCTCGGGCCCAGCGTCCAGCTGCCCCGGGGCTCGGGCCCCAGCCTGAGGGCCAGCATTCCTCTCTTCTCCCACATCGGCCCACCGGCGGCCTGGTCACCTCCGCCTCCCACCGCCCCCCACTCCTCTCCATCTCCCCTGCTGCTCCCCCAAAGCAGCCACCGCCTCCACTCCCCGGGGGCACTTATGCTGCCACGACAGAAATCTCAGAAAACAACTCATTGTTCTCTCGGCTTCTACGCATGACCCCTGCACCGTGGTTCCCGTTCGGCAGTCACGCTTGTCTTCTGAAATATAAATCCCATCAAACACTCCGCTGCCTCCAGCCATCTGACGGGTCCTCTCGCTCAGACTGAACCCCGGTCTGCTCTCCTACGCGGTGTCACAGGGAGAGATCGGGGTTTCTCATCCCGGGCGCTGCGGACGTCCGGGCTGGGCAGCTCTGCTGTGGGGCCTGTGCGTGCCACACGCCTGCCTCCCCCACCCACGAGATGCCAGTCACACCGTCACCCCAGGCGGCGGCTGCCTCTCGATGCAAACGCTCCAAAAGCAGCCGGAGCCGCCCACCCTCCAGCCGCCCTGCCCTGGTCCGCTGCCCGCCTGCCCCAAGTTCGCATCTGCCGCTCCTTGGCCTGGAAGGCTCTCCCGCAGGTGGGCGCAGCCGGCTCCTTGCGGCATCTCGGTGGCCGCTGACACCGTCACCTCCTGAGGAGGGCCCCCACAGTCCTGCCCACTGCAGCCCGCCCTCCACCCATCCTGCACGTGGCTGTTTCTGCGGTACTGTCCACCGTCGGTGTTCAGTGCCCAGGTGTGACAAACGACCGATGCGTGGAGACACGAGATCAGGGCTTATGTGTACAGGTGTTAGACAGGATCCCTCCCGAGTCCCAACACAACTGGAGCCATTTCAGGACAGCGACTCGGCAGAAGACGCCGTCCCCGGCTACGCGTGCAGGCTCTGGGCTCAGACGCCAGCTCTGCCATCCGTCAGCTCGGTGACCTTGGGCAAGCTGCCCGGTCCTCCAGCCCTTATCTGTAAAATGAGAAGAGGAACGTGTCTTCCTTTAGGATTGCTGCAGAGATTAAATGAGATAATAAAAGAGAAACACGCCGAGTGCTGTGCTAGGTTTAAATATAAAGCACTTAGAGAAAGCGCGGTGCGATTGTGCTGCTGGTGGGATGTCGTCTCCTCACAACCACCGCGGGAAACACCAGCCCAGGGCCTCAGCCTCATCCATCTACCTCGAGAGGGACAAGCGACCTCTCCGTCAGGGACTTTCTCTCCCTAAAGCCACCTCCCTCGGGTTAGAATCAATCTGATTTATCTTGGGCAGAGAACTACTTATGTAGTAGTAACCTTTAACAGCCCAGAACGATGTAATTGCCACCTCTTCGCATTCTGTTCTCCAGGGTAAATAATTCTAACGCCTTGAATACCAACTTGCTTTTCCCATTTTTCCGATCTTTTACACTCATTGTTCTCCGTTTGGAAATAGATCCAAACGAAGGAAGAGGCGCGCTGCTGTTGCCATGGCAACTGCAAAGGGACAGACAACCCAGTTTGGATGAAATAAGAAAAGTTGAGTTGTTTGGGTTTTTTCATTTTTCTTTCTGATTGAAAACATTCCGCTGCTTTGAAAAGGAGGCACGTGGCTGACACTGCCACTCTGCAGGTTGCCTTCTGCTCCCCCTCCACCCCCCCACGGAGAGGGGGAATGGTCAAAGGAGGCACTTGGTGGCACCTCTATTGAAAAGCATCCCCGTCTGATCAGCGCTTTCAAGGCTTAGTTTTGTCTCCACGGCACAGTACACAGCCTGCCCCCAGCTCCTCCCTGGGTCTGCACAGTAGGCAGTGGGATGCCTGCCTCCTGCTCATCGGACAAACTGCTCAAGATCGGAGATGGCGTTCACTCCTCACACACTTTCTCAAAACAGCCTTTTTCAGTTACACAAATCAAACAGCGTTATATGATAACTCAATCGACGTATACCCCCTTCGTGTCACCACTCATTACACACACACACTCACACACTTCTGTTGGCATAAACAATTGTATCATACGCTCTGTTCTCCAAGTTGCCTTCGTCACATCACACCACACTGAGACTGATATACAGGCCCTGTCCCTTTTCATGTTATCATTTGCCTAGGATTTGTTTCCAGCCTTTTATTTTCAGGTTTTATATATATTTTTACATTGGTTTATCTCTTAAAAATAATATGTAACTAATGGTTTTTTCTAACCCAGCGGTGTGGAAGCTTAATGATTAAGAGCGTGGCCTCAAGCAGCCAAGAGTGGGGGTTTGAGCCCAGCGTCTACACCACAAGCAAATGGTTAAACGCTGTTAGGCCTCAGTTTTCTCATCTTTGACAGGAAAGCAAAACTACAACCCACCCTGCAGAGTTTATTGTCAGTTTTTAATGAAATAATCTATTTGTAGTGTTTGGCGCAATGCCTAAAACATTCTTAATATGCACTACCTGGGAACCAGAGCACTTGTCTTTTTATAGAGAAGTTTAAATCCGTCGCATGCAGTCAGACACTAATACCGGAGTTCATCTGTGTGTGTGTGTGTGTCACTGGCCCTCATGTGTGGGACCCGAACCGGGGCCGCTGGCTTCCGAAGCCAGCGCTTAACCACCGCGCCACTCAGCCGGCCCTACCACAGTTCATTTTTGCCATGTTTCATGTTTCCCATTGCGATACTTCCTTGATTTTTCTCCTTTCCTTTCTCAAACTTTCTGGGATCGATCACATTTTCTTTGTTCAGTTTTTTCTGTTGTTTTGCCCAGAGACAGACACAAAGAGAGGCGCAGACATAAGGTCACACATATAGAAATTTGACTTCTATTCTTCTGTTCACAGTAGTAATCAGTATCTGTACCCTCCTTCTGGACGTGCTTTCACTTTTCTCCCTGCTCCCCACACCCAGGTCCTACGTTAGAAGCCGCTGGGCTTTTTATTCCAAATTGTTCTCCTTTTTGAATTATGCATCCAATGTCCTTAACCTTAGCTATGGGTTTGGTGTCAACACGGTGTTTTTTCCAAGCCCAGAGCTTTCCCAGATCTTCCTCTTCCTTTTTCTTTGATTTACCATTTCCATTTTGCTGAAATACATTCTGTTTTTTTGTAATTGGAGAATTGGGGGAAGGGACCAGCCAAGTGGTTATTCTTCAATCTTCATTGTGGAGGGCGCCAGTCGCCATCTGGCTTCCAGTTGGCAGCTCATGGCCTCTAAGCTCAAGGTGCCAAGTTCAGTCTTAGTTGCCAGTGGGTGTAGCCACCATCCCATGCGGGAGTCGAACCAGCAGCTAATAAAAAAGGTAAATAGCTAAAAAAAAAAAAAAAGAGCACACACTCTATCCACTGAGCCACCCGGGCCGCAGCTCTGCTCAAGGTGCCGAGTTCAGTCTTAGTTGCAGGTGGGCATAGCCCACCACTGAACAGGCAATCTTGTTACACCAGCTGAGCCATCCTGCCACCTGTAGGCAGTTCAGCGGCAGCTCAGCTCGGGCGCAGCATCACTGGCCCATGTGGGAATCGAACCAGTGGCCCTGTTCCTCAGAGCTTGTGCTCTAAGCCAGCTCTTAACCAACTGAGCCACTCGGCCTGCCCCTCTTCTTAAATAATACTTTCAGGAAAGGGCTTGCTTGACTGGTAGTTTCACTGAATAGGGAACTTCAGGTGAACATAATTTTCTCCCAGAATTTTGAACTCGGCCTTCTCCGAGGCCCCAGGGTTGCTGATGACACCCATCTAGTGTTCTCTGCCTTCTGCAGCCCTGTTTCTTCCCTCTGGAAGTCTCTCAAGTTTTCTCTTTGTCCTCAGGGTTCCCAAGCTTACGCAGGGTGTCAGTGTGGGGGGTTTTCATTATTATCGCTCAGCTCTCTGACGTCTGCCTTCAGCGCGAGGAAATTTTATTTGATTGTTTCAGTTATTGCTCTCTCCCTTGACTCCCTGTTACCACCCCACCCCCCGTGGATCAGCGATTAGATGCACTGTGTGGCCAGAAGGTCTGTCCTCCGTGTCTCAGTCTCTCTCTTATGCTTCATGTCTTTTTATCCTTTCATTCTGCATTCTGGAAGAGTCCCTGACGTCCAGTTTTCTAACGCAGCCCACATATTGCACGGGTTTTCTCCTGCGTCATCCTTGAAAGTGTCATGTCTCAATTCCCCGTTTTTCTTAGCAGCGTTCTATGCTGGTGCCAGGCTCCTAAGTCTCTCTGAGGAGCTGGTGCTGGTGCCGACACTTCCTCCCCTTTGATTCCACTTCTGCAGGCGTTGGATTCCTGTTGGGTGAATGTGGGACCTCACTGACGATGGTGCTTTTTCTCAAATGGTTGATGCTTGTCTGTCTTGTGTTTTGCAGATGAGGGTTTAGATGGAAAATATTTGGCAGGTAGAGTCGATTTCTTCACCTCGAGTAAGATCTCTATTTACCTGGCAGCAAATTCAGGCTTAGATCCTAGGAGCTCTTCCTTCCATGATGGTGTAGGTCAGAGGTGGGGGGCGCAGTCACACATGGTGGCTCCCGTGACCGTGCCGGCCCCTCCTGGAGCGCAGGCCCTTCTGTGATCCCCTGCCACCGACTGTGGGGGGACCTGTGCCTTCCTTCTACCTAACAGGATGTGACAAGGCAGTGGGATGTCACTCCCATGATGATGTTACATTGTACAAGGTTCTTCCATGCTAGCAGACTCTAATCTCTCTCTCTCTCTCTCTCTCTCTCTCTCTCTCTCTCTCTCTCTCTCTCTCTCCCCTCCCCCCTCCCCCTGCTGATTTCTAAGAATCAAGCTGTCATAAATCCTACAGCCACAAGGACATGAATTCTGGCAACAAACTCAGGGCATTCAGAAGCAGATGCTTCCCCAGTCGAGCTCTGTAGGAGCCAAGCCCTGGCCGACATGTCGACTGCAGCCTGCGAGACCCTAAGCAGACCAGCCGAGGTGGGTCGGTGGGAGGGAGGCAGGTGAGGCTCTGAATAGGCCACAGAGATGGTCGTTGTGACGGAACTGTTCAGTGTCTTGGCCATGGTGGGCATGTAACCCCAAACACGATAAAATGGTATAGAGCTGACTACACACACAGACACACACAGAGGAGTCCCAGGGCAACGGGAAACCTGAGCGAGGTGGGTGGACTAGGCCCGTGTCGGGATGCGGGTGGCGACGCTGGGCTCTGGCCCTCTCACGCTCCGTCACCCCGCACGGGGCTGTAATATCAGCAGCTAAAGCCGACGCCCACCTGGTGCTTCTTACTTTAATAACAACAATTCTAGAGAATCACCATCAAGTGGACAATTTGCTGTTACATGTTTACAGTAGGTGCCCTTTGCATCTACTTCTAGGGTTTTTCATCAAGGAAGGACGTCGCATTGAGCAAATGTCTTCCCAGTACCCACTGAATCCTTTTCCCCCTTTCATCTGTAAATACAGTCACGTTGATTCCCAGACCTGAGTTTCTCAGGTAAATCCTACAGGATCAAGATGTATTATTCTTTTCATACCAACCAGATTCAATTACTTAGTACATTTTCAAGTTTTTGCCTCTATATTCGTCAGTGAGGTCCGCCTACCAATGTATTCTCCTAACATACGGAATAACCTGGCCTTATAAAGTAAGGTTGGTGGGTCCCCGCATTTCCCTGTGCTCTGGCATATAAGACGGGACTGAAAGCTTCCCCCCTGGGGTTCGGCGGAGCCTGCCTGTGTCCCGGTGGCGGAGGGGGCAGGGTCCTAGGTGGCCTTTAACTGCCATTTCCATTTTTCATGAGTGTTTTCTACTGGTTTGCTCAGACCAATAGTGGTCATTTATATTTTCCTTGATAACTTTGTCCATTTCGTCCTAGGTTTCCAAATGGATTTGTATAAAGTTATGTAGTTGGATCACATCAGCCCTACATTTATTATATGTGAATTCAACTATACATGCCCCATTAAATGACTTTAACTTTTTAAAGAAAAGAGAAAAGAAGGAGCCTAACCATTTAAACCTGAGGGCAATTTGTCCCGTTTTTCCATTTAAAGAGGATTTTCCCACATGGGCAAAGACGCAGTCAGTTTCTACACTTGCGTATCTCACGACTCCACGGGCGATTCAACAGTTCAAAGGTATTTTTCACATAAGCTGGCCACAAAACACAGAAATAGTAATGGGATTCGAGGCTGAGGAAAACACATTAAAATTCTGCATGAGCATGGCTGTCTCCAGCGCGAGCCCAGCGCACACGGGAGCACGGCGTCCATCAGCGGCTGTTTCCCGGCCTCTGGCTTAGCTGAGGCGCCCGCCGCACCGAGCAGCCCCCGGCTCTACCCACCTCAGCGCCCACGCGGCCCCGCCTTCAGCCCTCCTAATTCTGCCTTCGTCATAGCTGTAGAAAGTCTGTGTGTTTCTGTCATTCAGAAACTCCGGTTTTGGGTCTTATTGATTATCTCAGCTCTTGTTTTTTTGTGTCACTGGCTTCTGCTTTTATTTTTATTAACTTGGCCCATCTATTTTGGTTTGGTTTGCTCCCCACTGCTGCTGTAGTGTAGTCTGGGATTTCAAAGGGAAATCAGGAGCACCTCAAAAAATACACTTACTTTCTGACACAGCGATTTCACATCTCAGAATCTACCCCAGATAAGGATTCACTGTTTGTCAAAAATTTTTACGTAAAATTTTTCTTTTCACACCACTTACAACAAAAAAAATTAAAAACCTAGAAGTATCAATGTGACCATGACTTACTACAATGCATCCCGTGCAGAAGTACACAGCAGGGAGAGACAGGCAGAGGTCTGCATCCGCCAGCCCCCCAATATTACAGCTCCCCGGCTGCCTTAGCCACTTCCTGCACACCCCGTCTCGCCTCCCACACGGCTAAGCCGCCCGCGTCACGGACGGAGGCCTCCCCACCTCTAGGTCTGTATTTCTATGCTCCGCCCTTATCACAGACAGAGCCATCAGCCCACCCCCCATCTGCATGCTGCTGTTCGAGTCTGGTGTTCCATAACGTATTTTATTTTAATACATGATGGAGCAGGTTACTTCTCATTGCTCTTCTGTTAAAGAATGTGCCCAGTAGCTGCTGCAGGTTCCAAGGAAAAAATACTAGTGAAATGTTGATTGAAATCGCATTGAATGTATGCATTTATAGAGTGAAAACTGACAGCTTTACAATTCTGCGTCTTCCTATCCATGCGCACGCTTTGACACTCCATTGATTCAAATCTGCTTTTATGGCACTCACGAGGGGTTCAGTTTTATTCACATAGATCCTTCACACTGCTTGTTAGCTTTATCCTTAGATAGTCTGTGAGTGTTGTCTCCCATGTTTCGGAATTCAGAACGCCAAAACAAACTTTTAACCTGCGTCCTGAAACCTCTCCCTTCGCCAGGGGCTCACCTGGTGGAGCCCTCCCTCAGCCTCGGGCCAGCGCCTGACCGGGTCTAACCATTCTGTCTCGGGCACACTGCGCTTCGTCTACACTGCGCTCTCCCTGCCCAGGCCAAGCCACCGTCTGACCTTAAGGCAGCCTCACACCCACTCTCTCCACGTCCTCTCTTTCCTGCTTCCATCCATTCTTCACACAGCAGCATCTTTTCAAAGAGGTAAACGGACCGCATCGCTGTCACGCTTCCCGGCCCCCACTGGCCTCACAGGTCTCTTAGAGGCAATTCGCCATCTTCAGCCAGGCCAACAAACCCTGCAGGGACCTGGCCCCTTTCTGTCCCCTCAGCCATGTGTCCTTCTCGTTCAGGACACACCAAGCCCCACTGGACTTTTTCCAGTTCTTCGAATTACTGACTGGTTGATTGGATTACTCGTTCTTGTTTTATTAGCTTCAGGTGTAGAGAACAACCTAATGATTCGACTTGTTGTCTCCAGGTCTTCAGTTCCTCCATGAAATAGAATCATACTCCCATTGATAGTGCACTGGCCACGTGACTTGCTCTGGCCAATGGAATGCGAGGAAGTGGGATGCGATGCGCGGTTCTGAGTGCACTGGCCCGGGTGGGCCGGGACCCCTGCCACGTGGCGGGAGAGCAGCACACTGACCTGGACCAGCCTGAAAGCGGACAGGCGGCCTGAGCCGGCCCCACACGCTGCAGCAATGCTGCCCGGGCAACTCGAACGGCCTTCAGCACAAACAGAGGGCTGTCCTCCCGGGCCCTGGGGGCTGTCCGGCCGCGGAGTCCTCACAGCGCCGGCCCCTCCGGCATCGGGCTCTGTCTGACGCTCGCCCGCGTCTCCACGTACTTGTGTCTGTTCTGTGAGCCCTCTGCGGCCAGGCCCCAGCAGGGCACCTGTTCGCACCAGTGACCACATATACGTTCAAGGGACAAATCGCCACTGATGCTGTAAGCGCTGTCCTCTGTCCCTTAGGCTCTGAGCTCCGCCGCACGTTTACTGTTTTTATCTGTTCTGTTATCAAGCATTTGACTGAAGTCTCGTACTGTTCCTAATCATTTTCTCGTTGATCCTCTTGGGTTGTCTGTAACTAAAGTCATGCCATCTCCCGTGGTCATCTGTTAAATTGTGGTCCCAGGAAGCCATGCGTCCCGGTAGTCACACGCTTGGGGAGTCTCTTGTTCGTAATTCTCAGCTGGGCCTGTGACTTGCTTCTAATCAACAGACTGCAGCGGCAGTGACACTGTCCAGCCCTCAGAAAGCCTGGCAGAGTCTACCTGTGTGCTCTGAGAGTCCAGAGCCACCTCCCGAGACGTCTCGTTCCCCTGATGGCGAGAACAAAGGAAAGGCCACACAGAGAGGCGGGGGGCGGGGAACCTCCCCACAGGGCAGGGGCGTGAGCAAATACGACGGTGGCTGTCTGAAGTCACGGGGTCTTGGGGTAGTTTGCCACACTTCAACAGATAATTGAAGCATCTGTAAATAACAATGCTGTGTCCTCAATTAAAATTATGATGCTATTTTACACCCCTGTCTAAATGTGTTGGCTGGTTCTTTGATTTCATTTTTGGTTCTGTCCAAAAAACCTAAGTCTTAGTATTTGCTTAGGAGAAAAAGGCATCAAACTATTCATTTTGGTTATTTCAAGAATATGGAATTATGGGTACAGAGGCTTTCAATTTCCATTATATTTTTGTGTAGTATTTAAATTTTGTATCATAACAGGCATTATTTACATAATAAAAAGATGTCCAAGTGCTGTCGGCCTCATTTTATTCTTCACTTTAGCGGAAATTTTATAACATTTTACTATTAAGCAAAACACTATGATGTGTGTGAATTTTACATATTTTGGCATGTTAAGTACATGTCCGCTTACCATTATGTAACCAAATGTTTAAAAATCAGTGTTGGACTTTGAAATTTACTGAATATCTGTTTTTGCATTTATCTAAATTGTACAGTTTTTCTCCTTTGATCCGTGAATGTGCTGATTTCGATAACCAAAGAGGAAGTCATCCTTGCGTTACTGATTATCTTGGCAAAAGAACCATCCCTCTCACTACAGTAAGGCGTCTGCACAAGAGAATTCCATGAGGAAGGCCTGGGACTGAGAGTCGAGCAGATCAGAGCCCCCAGGCCCCCCGCCCCCCGCTGGCCCGACAGACACGGCATCCCCAGGCCCAGGACGTAGGAACAGCTCCCTGCATATCCCCTCACCCCCACCTGGGGGTGGGGTTTATGATGATAAACCATACTCACGGCCGGAGGGGACACAGTGACTGTCACTGGTGCTCCAGGGACCACACTGACCAATCCAGGGGGCCAGGGAGCTGAGCAAACACCATGGAAAGATGGGCGTGAGGCTGACATGCCACCACAAGAGGCAGAGTCAGGAGAGAACTCCAAAACAAGCACAAGGGGGTGGGCCCAGAGAAGAGGGGAGCCCCCCCGTGACATCATGGGGAACGAACATCTGAGCACACACTACAAGGCCCGGTGAGTGCGTCGCGGAGTCCACAGGACTCAGAGTGAAGGATCTGGGCAAAACGCCTCCGTACGAGGCAGGATTCTTTGGGTCGCAGTTAACAAAAACTCAAAGTGACTTAAGTAGAAAAATAATACTAAAGTTAATATTTTTAAAAAGGAGGGCATGTTCTTGGCTCAAATCTGCGAAGTGAAGGGCAGCTACGGTGGCTTCGGGCCCAGCGGTGGAGCCGCGCTCAGTTCTGTCTCCCCCAGCCCTTGGCTCTGCCCTCCCGCGCGCTGGCTGCCTTTCCAAGCGAGCGGGCGCGTCACAGGAGCAGATGGCGGTCACAAATGTCAGGCTCACGGCTTACTCCCCCAACAGCCTTAACAGAAAGAGCCTGCTCTCTTCCCATCACCCCACCAAGAGGAGTGGGCACAGCGGGCCGGATAAGCTTGGGTCTTGTGCCATCGCAAACCGACACTCGGCCACAGGGGCCAGCACCCCGGCAGCCACGCCTGGGTCACCTGCTACCTGCGTCACAGCCCGGCTCAGAGTAGGAGACAGCAGTGACTCCCCAGGGGAAACGCGGATTCTGGTACCAGAAAGAACAGGCTCTGGGCAGCAGGGATATCAGCTGTCTCAGGAGCCTGGCTGGGAAAAGCGCCCCCCCAGAAGGCTTTTCTCTGAGGGCCGAGCTGAGCCCGTTTATGGCCTTCGAGGGCGGCGGAGTCTGAAAAGGTTGTTGTGCAGGAGGCGCAGAGAGGCGAACGCGAACTGCGGACACGTCCTCCCTGCGCTCGCACCTAGCCCAGCCATCTCCGCTCCACCCACCCTCGCCCGCTACAGGACCCCGCAGGCTGACTTTCATACCCAGCCTTCCCCAGGGCGCAGCATCATTCCGGTCGCTGCTGCTATTTGGCAGTGATCGGGAGACTGAGTTCCGCAACGCCTGAGGCTGAGCTGAGCATGGAAGCAGCGCACTTCTGAAGTTGGGGTGTGCTTCTACATGGAGGGCCCTCTCCCCTGCCCCTCACTGCAGCTTCATAACTAGCTCACACATCTAAGAGAAGAGACATCCTTATGCTGCATGCAGGGTGACCGAACGGGAGAAACTGCCCGACCCGGGGACGGGGCGGGCATGGAAGGGGCGGGGTGCGCCCGGCTCGGGCACCAGCCCCGGGACCAGCGTCAGGAGCTCTTTAGAAAAGCCAGATCTGGGGCTGCACAGGGCACGGGGGGCGTCTGGGAAGAGAGGGGCGCCTCGGATGCCCCGAGAAGAGCAGGAAGTCCACATGCAGTGCGTGAAGTAAAGTGGGCTCCGGGGCCGTGATCCCGTGGCCGGAACAGTCCTGCCAAGGCCGGGTGGGGCGAGGGTGAGCGTCAGTCCCCAGCAGCGATTCCCGCTCCAAGACACCAGGAACGAGGGAGGAGGATGCACGACCGAAGCCAGGCCAGCCTGCAGCCGGGCCAAACGGGCCCGTCCAGGGGACACATGGGAGTCTGGGCAGCTCCGGGCCACACGCGCAGGTATCGCGCCAGAGGCCTTAGAGACGGGTCTTGTAAGTCCACGGGCTGGTATCCACCAATCATACGTTCAGAAACCTTCCTAAGGCCAACCTCCGGTGCCGTCTTCACAGCCTGGGGTTGAAACAGTGTTTTGCAGTGAATTCTTTATTAAATTTGTGCCTGTCCACAAAGCGGGTTGCTGTCTCCTAACATACAGGCCCGGTTTCCAAGGCCCCCCACGCACTGGTGAGGCAGTGCTTTAGGAAAGGGTTCTTTTCAGTAGGTTTTTCCTGCTGAAACAGGCGGTCAGTTTTCAGTCTGCGTTCTTGTCGGCCGAGGCCTCTGGGCCTCACGTAAGCCTTCCATTACAATGTGCTGCCCTGAGCTTGCTGGCAAGGGCCTCGCCTCAATCCCATATGCGCTACAACAGCTGCCCTTTCTGCTGTACATCAAGTCATCTTTGGGCGCCCTATGCAAATGAGAACACTTCAACATGCTAATTTATAATGAGCCAAAGTTGACTGACAGGGTAATCACACTACTGCTATGAGTGGATGGTTGAGAAGGTTAAATAGATGGACCACGAAAAACACGGGCGGGAAAGAAGTGAGCCGACGGAAAGCATGGACGGAAAAGAAGACGGGGAAACACAGGCAGGTAATGGCCAAAGGGGCGGGCGGGTGTTAGGCTGCAAGCAAAGGGGAAGGACTAACTCTCGTTACTGTCATGACAGCTGTGTAACAGAAAACAATAGCACTTGGAATTCTCCCGAAAAAAATAACATGAATCTGACAGAGTAACTGATAAAATAAAGTACTTGAAAAAATTGTATTTGAAAAAGACAAGTAGTCCACATAAAAAGAGAAAAGAGGAAGGGCAATACGGAAATTTTTCAATAAAAGAAATGTAACGATAGTGTATCTCTTGGCTCTTGGGTGAACAGTTTGCTGGTTATGGAATTACAACAAACATCACATCACCCTGGGAAAGCGAGAGCTGGGGGCACAGGCGCCAAGGCCCCGGCACTCGCTTCTGGTGTAAGTGTGTACCGTCTAAACGGAGCTTGTTATTTAGAAAACAGCTCCAAGAGTTTCAAGTGGTTGCCACCAGAGAGCAGGAAAGAATGGGGCAGGAGGTCACTGCTTCTCATGACAAGCTCATTGGTGTGATTTAATTATTCTTAATTGGCACGGGGCATAGGTCAGGGAGCGTTACCTGGGCATCCGCCCAGTGCCAAGCGTTTTATGCACATTATTTCATTTAAACGTCGCAGAAACCACACTTTCCTAGGCTTACTGTGCCAGATCTGAGGCATCTTACACCTACCCACTCCCTCCACCTTCGCAGACACTTTATGAAGTGGCCAGCCTTATGCTGCCCACATAACAGAAGAGGACACCGAGGCACAGAGGACGAGAAACTGGCCTAAGGTCACAGCTAGGGGGGCAAGGCTGGGGTCTGAGCCCAGGGGACCCCGCCCTCACCTCTGCACTCTGCCCGCTCGCTAACAAAGCCAAGTGGCATGTTATCCCCTCAGCTTTGGAGAGGAGGACGCGTCGGGAGAGACGCGGCCACCTGTGTGAGGTCACACAGTTCGTATGTGTGGGACCCGGCTTGGTTGTGGATCAGACTGACTGTGACACCCACGCTCGGAGAATCTCTCCCTTCTGCCCCGGCCTCCCACGTAGGCCTCCTGTCCATCTGTCCGTCTGGGCGGCAGCGGCCAGCGCCCCTCCTGCCCCTTCCATCTGGTCGGCGGTTCGTTCTGACCCAGCCAGACACCGAGCTCTCCAGAGCGGTGAGGACACAAGGGGCCGAGTGGCATGGCCAGGGCTGTGGAGGGTGCCGCTGCACAGCGCTCACACCCACGGTCCAGGCACAGCCACGGGGCGCCCCCCCAGGGCCTGGAGACCCAGGGGCTAACTGGGCTCCTCCATCGCTGAGGGCTCTAAACTCACAGATCCTGGGGGAGACGAGTGAGATGGGGACAATCAACGCACACCCTGGGGTCAGTGGAGGGCCAGCCCAGCGGCCGCGCTGGCTGTCAGCTGACCTGGAACAGCCTCTGTAGGTGACTGGGATGAGCGTGTTCCCATGGCGATGAGAGGGGACCGATGAGAGCGGACGCGGGGACAAGGAGTGCAGAGCCCTGAAGCCTCTGCGTGCATCGCCTCCGTTCACCCCACTGCCCAGAGCGAGGGACGGCCAGGCCTAGCACCAAGGACAGGGCTGAGCAGGGCCTCTGGGCCACTAGGGCCCTTCTGCAAATTTTGGTACAGTTCTAATGTTTTCACCCAAGTGTGTGTGTGTTTCTTTCAGCACAATAATTTTGAAGAAATACCCAGAGCAGAACAAGGACAAAGCCTAGCTGCACGCCCAGGTTCCAACACCAGGGGAACCCCCCTGCGCCTTACCCAGCCGGGTCACCCGGCTCAGGGCCTGCTGGAGCCTGGAGGGGGCGGCATTGCTGGGCGCAGGCTGCCCTCTGCTGTCACCTGGCGGCTCAGCACCCCCGGGACCACCGGAAGGGAGGCCCCAGCAGAGCGCTGATAACGTTACCAGGGGGCCTCCCCACCTGCACCCCACTGAGCTGGAGACAGGACAGGACGGCTGTTCAGCCTTGCAGTTCCCGTTCCTTTGAGCAGTTCTGCTGAGGGTCCCTGAACCAGAGAACGCAAGTTCCTTGGAAACACTGCCCACTGGGACAAGCCACCAAAGAGACAAATGTGACCCTTCTAAAAAAATCATTTACCACCAAGCGAAGGGCTTCTTTCCCCTGCATACTGGCCTGGGGCAGACGGGAGGGCAGTGCTGACAGACTGCAGTCGCAGTTTGCACGGTTGCCTACAACCACAGGAGAGGGCTGGCCTCTGATCTGAGCTGGGGAGAGAGGGGATACCGCTCAGGGAAGGCGGGGGCAGGGCTGACCCTGGGACCCTCAGCCCGGACCGCAGGCTGCAGACACCTTACAGGAAGGCTTTTACGAAGTCGTGTGCCGCGTGGAACGCGGTTCCGAGTTCTGTGTCACTTCCCTACACGACCTTCAGCTGATGCTTAGGGACATGGGTTTCCTTTTCTGGGGGACATGAAGAAATACCACATCCTGTTATGACTGTACCCCCCGTGAAAACTGAGGTGATCCCTAGAGAGAAGCCATCACAGAATTGCGGTAACAGCCAAGGCCTCAGGAGTTCCAGTGACACAGAATGAAGCATCCTTTACTAAAGAAATCACTAAACTAGAACCTGATAAATACGATAAAGCCTATTTAGAAACACACATGAAGCACGGTAAGTGCAGTGGAGGGAGCGGCTCCCTACCTGAGAAACCGAGGAATCCTCCACGGGAGGTGACCGCCGGACACATGGCGAAGTGCAGAGCAAACCTCTGTGTGGGAGCCCACAGCAGCCGCGCCTCTCCTGCCCGCTGTGGGTAACAGAGCAGAAGGGGGCAGAGGCTTAGGAAACTCACTGGAAGCCAATGAGAGCACTAAAAAAAAACAACAATAAAATAGTAATAATAATAATAATAACAATAATAAAGGCCACAACAGAAAGCACGAACGTGGTAACTGAGAGACCGGAGTTAACTAAAGGAAGAAAGTACTAAACTAGGTGAGGAGGTCCACGGTCACCGTGAGCCCACGTGAAGACCGAGCCGTCCTAAACGCCTGAGCTGCGACGTGCCCTCGGAACACTCACTGCGGACACGCAAAAACACAGGGGCAGCAAACGTCCGTCCGGTTTTCTTAGCCCGTGACAGACCATGCAGGAAAAACACAGGTAAGGCTGTGGAGCCTGCAAAGAAATCAGCTGACGAGGCTGATGTGGAGGTGCAGGCACAAGCGTGCATGTGGGTGCGTGGTGCAAAGCTGGAGGTGCAGGCACAAGCGCGCGTGTGGGTGCGTGGTGCAAAGCTGGAGGTGCAGGCACAAGCGCGCGTGTGGGTGCGTGGTGCAAAGCTGGAGGTGCAGGCACAAGCGCGCGTGTGGGTGCGTGGTGCAAAGCTGGAGGTGCAGGCACAAGCGCGCGTGTGGGTGCGTGGTGCAAGGCTGCTTCCCGAGCCCCTCCCGGGCCCGCCCGACTCTTGTCCAGGTGCTCAAGGGGCGGCTGAACACAGGAGAAACGGCCCCTGTGCGGTGGGATGGACATCAGTGCAGAAGGGAAGACACCCCACTGGGCCAGGGCGGCACGGGCCAGGCATCCCCCGTAAGGGAGTCGCTGCCGCCCTCCGTACACACCACGCTTCTCGGGGGAGATGCTCTGAGCAGACACCGGTGTCCCGTGTGTCGCCGCACACTCAGTCTCTGGCTTCAGCGTCCACTGCTGACTCGTGCCTGAACCATCACTGCTGTGCTCACGGCCTGCACGTTGCTGCTGGGGTTCTACAGCCAGCGCTCCCCGTTCACTCCCACCTGGACAGACCAGGCGTTATTTTACCACACAGGTCGCCTCCCTTCCTATCGTTAGTCCCCAAGCGTCCACACTGCCTGACAGCTGCTCCTGGGTCCTCCCACGAGCTCCCATCACTCAGTCCTTCCCTGTTCTGGGCCCAGGGTACCCCGGACTTACACTGTGCTTCCCGCCCCGGCCTTGGCATCAGCCGTTTCCCCAGGAAGCCTTGACTCATTCGTGGAGAATGGCATTTAGAGAGCCTCACACCTGAATGCTAGTTTAGCTGAACTTGAAACTCTAAGTTCAAACTTATCTTCTCTCACAAATTTAAATATACGAATGAAATGCTATTCCAGGGGCTCCAGATTTATCCTCCATATTTCTTAACTTTTCTCTCATAATTTCTTTTCTTCCCTTTTATGCTGCATGCTGACAAACATCACAGATTTTATGATCAATGGTGTATTTTCAATGAGTTAATGTAGCTTCAGTTTTTCACATCAACATGCTCATTTAACTCTTAAAATGTAAGTTGTGCTTATTTTAAAGCCTATCTTTTCCACATTTCCTGTTTTACTGTTTCCTTGGATGTGTTTTTCAACTTACTCAAATTGTTACCTACTTTTTAATAATGTTATTTCCCAAATATTTGGTGATTCCTGAAAATATGCTCGTCTTTCAACTAATAGAAAGAATAACCAAGAAGCGCCAAGAAATAAAAAAATTAAAAAATAACATAAATGTAAAACCAGCTACCAACTGAGGGAACAATAAGAACATTGTGAGACTGCTTCTTACTGAATATCAAAAGACGGGGCAACGACCGCCACCAAGTCCTGAGGGGAAGTCGTGAGGGACCCGGACTTCCAGCCCTCGTCCGACCGTGAAGAGTCGGCGCCTGCAGGAAAAGCCCAAGCTCATGACAGACAGAGAATCGGCCCCTGAGATAATACAGTTAGGTGAGGAAGCGAAGGAAACCGTTAAAACTGTATACGTGATAGTTTCAGAAACAGTCAAGAAGATATCACATACATTTAAAGAAAAACCACAATGAGATATCACCTCACACCTGTGAGAATGGCGGTCATCAACAAGACAAGCAATAACAAGTGTTGGAGAGGCTGCGGAGAAAAAGGAACCCTCAGACGCTGCTGGTGGGAATGTAAATTGGCGCAGCCGCTGTGGAAAACAGCATGAAGGTTCCCCCAAAAATTAAGAATAGAATTTCCATATGACCCAGCAATCCCTTTTCTGGGTATCTACTCAAAAATGCTAAAAACATTTATCTGTAAAGATATATGTCCCCCTATGTTCACTGCAGCATTATTCATGGTGGCCAAGACATGGAAACAACCAAAATGTCCTTTGATAGGTGACTGGATAAAGAAGATATGGTACATATACACAATGGAATGCTACTTGGCCATAAGATGAAATCCTGCCATTTGTGACAAGGTGGATGGCCCTGGAGAGCATTACGCTAAGAGAAATAAGTCAGGCAGAAAAAGTCAAGAGCCACATGATTTCACTCAGATGCGGGATATAAAACTGAAGGCAACAAAGAAACAAGACAAACGAGCACAAACTCATGGATACAGACAACAGTTTAGAGGCTACCGGAGGGTAAGGAGGATGGGAAGGCGGAAGAAGGTAAAAGGGGCCAAATACATGGCGATCGGAGGAGCACTGACTCTGGGTGGTGAGCACACAGTGTGATACACAGATGGTGTGTTACAGAACTGTACACTTGAAACCTATATAATTGTATATGAACCAATGTCACCCCTACAAACTTAATTTTTAAAAGTTTCTAAAGAGAAATAAATAATTACGTGGAAATTTTAAAACCTATTAGCAAAATGCAGATGTTGCAAACCTTGCAACGCAGAGGAAAATAAGAACTGCAGGAATACGAACGTCCACGTCTCCAGCGGTATCAACAGGTATTATACTACCGACAGATAACAAGAACAAGAAATTAAACTTTAAAGATCATATTGAAATATGATCTTTATTTCTTTATGCACAATTTATTTCCATTTCTTATTTTTAAATTACAGGTGACATTCAATATTAGATTAGTCTCAGGGGTACGGCATAGTGGTCAGACATTTATATAACTTATGAAGTGATCCCTCACTAAGGGGATGTAAAGTATGGCACAGGGAATATCGTTACTAATACTGTAATAACTATGTGTGGTGCCAGGTGGGTACTGACTTAATTACTTAAAAGGCATAATTGCTAGAACTACAAATAATGAAGTAGCTAGTTAAATTTGCGGTAGGATTTTAAGTACGACCATTCCTTAACTTTCAAAATACAGCATGAATAAATAATTTATCTAAGATAAATTACAAAATAAAGTATAAAAATGTTATTGAAGTTGTGAAAACAACCACAGAATATTTAAAAAGAGAAATGATTAAACATCACATTACTCTCGGGAGCGGAATGGGGGGAATGAAAAACCTTTTGCGTTGCACGCTATGCCTTTTTGTGCTGCTCCGCTTTTCCCCATATTTGTGCTCTAATTCAGTCATGATTTTTTAATGTGCTAAAATATCAGGACATCCACTGAACAATAGAATAGGATCCATAACTTCCAAAACCCAACAAAGACAAAAAGAAGCAAAGAAACTCAATCAGTGCAACCAAATGCAAGAGAATGGGGGAGGGGCAAAGAACAAGGAAGTTCGGCAAAGAGAAAACCTAAGTATGACAGGAAAATAGAGACAAAACTCTTAAAAGGAAAACTGAAGGGCCAGCCGAGTGGCTCAGTTGGTTAAGAGCTCGCTCAAGAGTGCGAGCTGAGCTCTGAGCAACAGCAGTTCGATGCCCAGCCCGAGCTGAGCTGCAGCTGAGCTGCCAACAGGTGGTAGGATGGCTCAGCTAAAAAAAAAAAAAAAAAAAAGGAAAACTGATCAGAAGGCAAAGCTATTATATTAAAGGAGAGAAAGATTAATTTAAGAAATAAACAGGGCCAGCCGAGTGGCACACTGGTTAGGAGTTGGCTTGGGACGCCAGCTCTGAGCAGCAGGGCCTGGTTCGGATCCCACAAGGGCCAGTGACACTGCACCCTCTACAGGTAAGACGGTGAACAACAGCTCAGCCTGGAGCTGGGCTGCAGTGAGTCGCTGGTGACGGCGTAGGCTGCAGTGGGGCTGGCCCGCAGTAGGCGTGAGCTGCTGTGAGCCGCATGAGCAGCTGTCCAATGGCTGGCAAGTGATCTGCCTCAGCCAGGAGAAGAACCATGCTAATACCAACATGGGCCAGTGAAGCAACATCCTCCACAACTAGATTGAAGAACGAAAGGACAGCAACTTGTCTGTTCCCCTTCCCTGATTTCCCAACGCTGTTCCCCTCCCCCAATTCCCCAATAAAATCTTTAAGTAACTAAATAAATAAATAAACGTACAACGGGTTTGGATATATCACATTTGTCTGTTGGCTCACAATCCGGGACGTCGTCCCCCCGCTGCACGGAGGGCGAGGTGAGGCTGAAGCAAAGGCAGCCCCCTCCAGACTGGCAGGTGGCGGTTTTCAGAAGCAAGGGAACTTCCTAGCGAGGCTTGTCTTGGGCGATCGCAAGCCCAGCCCTTCTCCGCCCCGCCCACCAGAACCTGCAAAGTCTATACAGAGGCCTTAACTGGGTTCAGTCATGTGTGCCATCCAGATGGTCTCAGCGACACCTTGCTCTCTCAAGGCTGCGTCCTTGGAAACGGCTCCCACTGTGGGAACGGTGGGCGGGATGTACATCCGACGGACAGGGGAGGGTCTGGGGAGCCTCGGACAGCCCCGGGCCAGCTCGTGGCTCAGCCCAAAGCCATGTCCTCTCGTTGGCCTCCTCCGACAATGCATGTTAATGCAATAAAATTAAGTTGTGAATTCAGGGAGGAGGACCTTAGGAGGAAAAGAGTTAAGAAGAAGAAGGGAGAACAGAGGTTGCATAATGGGGACCCAGGGACAGTGAGGTGACCCCAAACCACAGCTGAATCCAGCTGGGACTGACTGGGACAAAGGCCCGGTCTGACCACTGAACTGCGTCCCCCCCAAATCCACGTGTGCAAGTCCTGACCCCCAGTACCTCCGCACATGACTGCATATGGAAATCGGGTCTTTCGGAGGGCATTGAGGTAAAGTAAGGTCATGAGGGTGTCCCCTGGGCAGGTGAGATGTGGACTCAGACATGCAAAGGGGGACGATGACGTGGGGACACAGGGAGAGGACGGCCACCTCAAGCCAAGGAGAGAGGCCTCGGAGGAAACCAGCCGTGCCAGCTCCTTGTTCTTGGACTTCTGGCCTCCAAACTGTAAAAAGGAATTAATCCCTGACAGGTAAGCCCTCAGTGTGTCAGAGACTCATACAGAGGGTGTCTTCTTATGGGTAAGGCTGTCCGAACTAGAAAATCAGAGGAAGTGAACAGAACCCGCGGTGATTCCAGGCAGAATGGCACACGGTCCAGCCAGCTCCGCCTTGGCAGAAGGTCTGGGGATAGGTCAAGCCGGCCCCGAGCAGTAAACAGAGGGTGAGAGGGAGAGATGGGCTTGGAAGGTGAATCCAGGCGCTGGGCTGAGCGGGGAGCTCAGGGTACTTTGGGCTGCTGCCGCCCGACTTCATCTCTCACTGCCACGGTCACAGCTGAAGGAGAAAGTGCTGGCAAATCCGTGCTTCCTCATTCCTTCACCTGGCGGTCACGGATGAGTGCAGGACGTCTCGGGGGAAAGCAGGGCCCTTGGTCCTGGTGGCTTTGGGAGGCGGCTCCCAGCAGCAGGGCAAGTGCCTGCTGTCCTCTCTCATCCCTCACTGTTACCAAGACAGGCTGGGCCTGATTAAAGAAATTAGGATATACAGGAGGGAGTCAACAAACTACATCAATAATCTCCAATTACAAGACAAAGACTCGAGTGAGGCTGGGCAAATAGATCAATGGAACTGAGAGAGTCCAGGAAACACACATACTCAATCCACTTATGTTCAACAAAGAGCCAATCAATGCAATGAGGAAAGAAAGAAGCTGGTAGCGAAGGCCGCTGGGTGCCTGCACAGGATACTATCCCTCTGCCTCGCTCCACACACGAAACCGAATTCGAAACGGATCACAGACTGAACTGCAAAAGGCCCAAAGCCACGTTTTTATGGGCAAAATACCTGTGCAGAAACTTGTGTGCTGACAGCCACGTGGAAGGCGCCTGGCGTCACCAGCGATCAGGGGACGCAGAAGACAGGGGCTCTCTTTGTTAAGTCCTGCTACCCAGCTCTTGGCTGCACATTCCAGAAACAAAACTACCCCTTGAAAAGGTGTGAGAAATGAAAAGGATGGAGAACAAGGACTCGTTGTTAAGGGTGCTAACTGAAGCCACTTGTTTGGAGAGCAATTAGGCAGAATTTTACATCGTTTTACATGCAATAACCTTGACCAAGCATACCAACTGGGGAATCTGAGAAAACTCGCCCCAGGCACAAAGAGGCATGCGCAGAAGCGTTCACTGCAAGTGAGTTTGGAAGGGTGGAAATCTGGGAACTTCTCCAAGGCGCCCGGTAGTCTGGGGTGTGGGTAAGTAAGATGCGGGCCTCTACCACCCACAGGATAGAAACTGTTGTAAAGATGACCAGGCGGACCTGTATTCACTGACATGGACAGACGGCCAAGGGCTGCAGAGCTACCGCGAAGGGGAAAGAAAGAAAGAGGTCACTGAGGGATGGAACTGCCCCCCTTCGTGTCACTGAAGACTGAGGTGGGGACGCAGTTTTTCAAACAGAGGCAAAGGCTTGTTTCTAAAGGGCACTCGTGGGAAGGAAACGGTGCTTGCCTCTGCACAGAGGGCGTGAGCACACCTTGCCTCACTTTTCACTCTATTTCCACTATTAGAATTGTTTCTAAGCAGGATGCATTTGCTTGTTATCTACGTAATTAAAATAATAAGAACTGCTTTTAAAGGTACTGCATACTAGTTATTCATGGGAGTGACATGTGCAGGTGGCACCCACACGCTAGGCCAACAGCTTACACACATCTGTCACTAATCCCATGAGACAGGCTCTGGTCCTCATGACACGAGGGAGCTGAGCACAGGGCTGAGCAGTGCGCCCAGCGGCACCTTTGAACAGCAGCCTGATGGCTGGGCCTCGTCCCCCACCTGCTGAATCAGAGCCTCTGCGGCTGGGACCCCAGCACCTGTATTCTGTGAAAGCTCCCGGGGGTGATTCAAGAGACGCCGGTTGACCTTGAATCTCATCGCCAGGTCACAGCCACGCAGGGTAGAGCAGGGGCTCGAGTCCAGGGCTGCACCGCACTGCACACACAGGAGATGCTATAAACACAGGCACACAGGTGGTGCGGATGCAGGCACAGGGACACACACTGAGTATGTGTGGCTTTCAATTACCACTGAGAGCGCCTCAGGCAGGAAATGCACCAGGCCCTGCCTGCTCCTCTAGCTCCTTCCAGGACTCACACCCTCTGCCGGGGTCCCCAAAACTCCTCATGGACAGGAGCGCAGACACTGACCAGTTAGAAGGGACTCTGAGCCCGTGATCACTGGGTCCTGGGGAAGTGAGGCTCCCTGGGGAAAGCAGCAGCGGCTGTCGCTCAGCGGGCCCCCAACAGCAGCTGCTCACTGGCTGGTGTGGAAACAGCCCCCTGCTTTGCCAGCTCGCACAGCGGTGCTGAGTTTGCCTGTGCCTGGCTGAAGTCTGCGTGCTGATTTAGTGTTTTTAAAGGCTGCCCTAAGGTGATCTGCTTGCCTGTCAGGCAACTATCTTGTGTCTCTCCCCCAAAGACTGCTGCTTGAGTGTTGGGAGAAAGCAAGGGCCTGGCAAGTGCCCCACATTGGGCTGTCCACTGCTGCCGTGTGCCCAGCGGCCCCCGCTCCCAACCCCTCACACCCAGCTCCGAGGGGTTGTCCCTTGCTGGTTACGGTCACGTTTCCATCCTGAAGTGGCAGCTTGTGTTTCTCAGATCATTTCCAGGATGCTAATTGCCACCTGCTGATTTCCTGTAAACACTGTTCTTTACACACGTGATTAATCAGAGCTGTGGACTGCTCTGAGGAGGGCATGCGTGTGCGTGTGTGTGTGTGCACTCATTACCGTGGCGGAATCACAGCACAGGCGATGTTTGCTCACAAAGCTGCATTAGCAAAACGGCAGGGAAAACAAATTATGAAGTGCAGTGAACTGCAAGTTCACAGACTGCACACCCAGCCACCCGCGCCAGCCCGACCCTCGGAACTGGGCAGCAGGAAGGTCTCCAGGAGGCTGTCAGAGGCTGTGTTCCCTGGAGAAACCGAACCCAAAGGCATTTTCAAAGGCTTCTGTAAAGCCTGTTCTCTGCGGATCCCAGGGCACCTGCTGCCAAATCCTAGCTCCTGCTTGGACAGCCTGTGCGATCCACCCAAACTACCTGGACCCTCAGCCCTCCACTGCCTCGTCTATAAAATGGAGATGACAGTTTCTAAGTCACCTGAGATACGTGTCAAATAGTTATTTCATGCATTAGTCAGAACTGTTTGGGTTGTGACAGAAAGTTAATTCAAAGTGGCTGCAACAAGAAATATACTGGTTCAAAGAATAAACTAGAGGGAGACTTCCGGTAAAATGGCGCAATAGACAGACGCTGTGCTAACTGCCTCCCAGGATCACACCAAAATTACAACCAAATTATACAGCATTCAACCCTGGAGGTCCCCGGAACACTGGAGGAACAGAACCACTAAACAAAGAACTTAAAGAGGAGGCCGCGTCTGGTCTGGTGGGACGGGCGGAGACGAGAGAGGGCGAGCCCCGGGAGGGAGGCCCCAGCTGTGGAGAGGCTTCTCCGGTTGGGTGAGAGACCCTCCGGCCGCACCCCAAGCTCACCAGCCCAGAGCGCCTTTGCCGGGAAGAGGAGTTCTAAGACAGCCGGCAGTAAATTAGTGAGGACTCTCTGCTCAGCTCGGTGAGGCTGAGAGCGGCTGGAGAATCAGTGGGGCCGGCGCCCAGCTTGCTCGCCGGTGAGCACTTACCTGGTTCCTGGTGGAGGGAGTGGCTGTGTGAGCCGGGAGCCTGCGGGGACGGACTGAGCTGAGCACCTTTGGTGCAGAGGCTGGAGGTTTTGGGACTGTGCTTCCCGTGGTGTGGGGCCTGCACACAAGTGGTGTAGGGAGGGCGCCATTTTGTCGGGCTTGGGCCCGCCCACGGAGGATCAGGTCTGGGACCTCATTGGTCTGGTGGAATTGGCGCAGAAGTGCGTGCGTGTGTGCGTGCACGCGCGTGCGCCTGCGGCCTTGGATCCCCACCCTCCACCCGGCTTATACTGCATTGCCAGGGAAACGCAGGGCGTGTGCCCTCCGGCTCCAACAGGCTGCTCACTGAGACCCAGGAGTGCGCGAGCCGCCTCGGATCCCCACCCTCCGATCGGCTTGTGCTGCGTTGCCAGGGAAACGCCTGGTGGGCATGCTCCGGCTCCAACAGGCTGCTCACTGAGACGTGGAAGTGCGAGAGCCGCCTTGGGTCCCTGCTCTCCGCGCTTGCTTGCAGAGTTGCCAGGCTGGTGATTGGTTGTTGGGCTGCTTGGCCTGATCTGCGAGCCGCTGATTGGGACAGGCTGAGACTAGGAGTTTTCCTGGGAGTGTTGGGCCATGAGCTGTGTGCCTGCATCATCCAGCCAGGGCTCTCCTGGTGATCTATCTAATACATCAAAGCAATCCCAGAGCGACAGCCAGAATGGGGAAACAAAGAAACATGTCACAAGTAAAAGATCAGAAGAAACCTCCAGAAATGGAACCAAATGAAACAGAGGGATCCAACCTTTCAGAGACAGAGTTTAGAACACTGATGATAAGAATGTTTAAGGAACTTAGCGAGGACATAAAGAAGGATAGGGAAACCATAAAAAACAACCTGTTAGAACTAAAGAATACAATAACTGAAATGAAGCACACACTCGAAGGAATCACCAGTAGAGTAGATGAAGCAGAGGAGCGGATCAGCGATTTGGAAGACAAAATAGCAGAAATCACCCAGTTGGCACAACAAAAAGACCAAAGAATAAAAAACAATGAAAATAGTTTAAGAGCCCTATGGGACAAGGTGAAGAGCAACCACCTTCGAATCATAGGGATACCAGAAGGAGAAGAGAAGAAGCAAGGGGTCGAGAATGTATTTGAAAAAATAATGACTGAAAACTTCCCCACCCTGGTGAAGGAAATCAACATACATGCCCAGGAAGTGCAGAGGGTTCCAAACAAGCTGAACCCAAACAGGTCCACACCAAGACACATCATAGTGAAAATGGCAAAGGTTAAAGACAGAGACAGAATCCTAGAGGCAGCAAGAGAAAGACAGCAGGTTACACACAAAGGAACTCCTGTTAGACTAACAGCTGACTTGTCTACAGAAACTCTGCAGGCCAGAAGGGAGTGGCAGGAGATATTCAAAGTGACACCAAATAAAGGCCTACAACCAAGATTGCTCTACCCAGCACGGCTATCACTTAAAATTGAAGGAGAAATAAAGAGCTTCTCAGAAAAGAATAAGCTTAAGGAATTCATTACCACCAAGCCAGCATTGCAAGAAATGTTAAAAGGGCTTTTTTAAACAAAAGAAAGGGGTAAACAAGCTAACCCAGAGAGATAATTTAAGAAGATTGAAGTCGTATCAATCAAATATAAAGGAAAAACTGATGGTTGCTGGCTGGGAGGGAGTGGGGAAGAGGGAGAGGGGGAAGGTTTTGGACAGTGTAGGTGGGACTACAATGTTGCCGCAGGGATATGGGGGCAGTTCTGGGAATGTAATTGATAATGTTGTGAAGAGACTATTATGTTGCGAGAAATACGTCAGTCGGAGAAGGACAGGTACCATGTGATCTCAGTTGTGTGTGGAGTCTGAAGAGCTGAATGAACGATCAAAGTAAACAGACTCGTAGATGTAGAGGAAAAACTGAGGGTTGCTAGTTGGGAGGGGGGTGGGGATGGGGGGAAGGGGAAGGGATTAGACAGCATAAATAGACAACTACGATATTGCCACAGGGATATGAAACACAGTTCGGGGAATATAATAAGGTTGTAAAAATTTTGTGGCGTGTCAGATAGTCACATGTCTTGTTAGGGAGATCACTTCATGGATGGAGTAGAGGCTTGATCACTGCACTGTACACCTGAAGCTGGTGTTACATAGTATTGTATGTCAACTGTAACTGAATATGTGGATGGTCACGGGATGTGGAGTATACTGTGGAGGGGAGTCAGGGGAGATGTGATGGATATGTATGATATGGGGGGGGAGTGGGGTGGCGAACTGGGGGAGGGGGGTTGTCACTTTGGGGGGTAAAGAGTATAACTATTGCCTTGTGTTATATACCTGAAACTAATAAAAAAATAAAATAAAATAAAATAAAATAAAAAAAGAATAAACTAGAGCAAGGGCTCTGGCTGCAGGTGCCACTGGAACGAGGGGCTCAAGTGGTGCCTTCAGAACACAGCGACTCCCTCTCCATTTGGGGGCCCTGCCTTCTGCCTGTGTGGACTTCATTGTCAGGCCAATCAAATATTCCATCCCATCATGATAATTGATTAAGGAATGAACACAGGACCCAAGTCAAGTCTGTGAGTGTCAGCCCCAGGACGTCTGCTGAAACTACTGACAACAGCAGGGGCGGGAAGGGGGCTCTCTTTCGAAAGATCAACAGCCACCATATGATGGAGAGAGCCTTCCTGAAAAGAAGGCCAACTCAGAAGAAAGCAGAGACAAAGGAAGGAGCCGGGCGCCTGAGGACATGGCCTGGGTCGCTGGGTACAGCTGTGCCTCAACCTAAACTTCCCGTGAGCTCTTCCGTTATATAAGGTGATCAACTCCCTTCATTCATCCAACAAATACTTGTTGAAGGCCTACTGTGTGCCACGCACTGTTCCAGACACCAGAACATATCAGATAACACTTTCTAAGCACTTAGTATGGTCTTCACTTGCATCTGAAACGGCCTGGGTCCAGAAAGGCTTCACGCTGCTCGTTCCTGCATTATTGACCATCCTTCATGTGGCTGCCTCTTTTTGGCAAGCAGATCATAAATTAAGAATAGAGACCCTGTACTGTATTTTTCTGCATCACCAACTGTGACACGTGCACAGTAAGTAATTAACAAATTACTTGGTAGGTCAATAAATAAAGGCTACATTTATTGGGAATCACCACAGGGGGTGCTAATCCAAATAGCATCATCCAGAAGAAATATGAAAGGAGGTTTGCCAGTGAATTCTCAAACGTGGCATGATGATGGAATCAACGTTAACCCACACAAAAAAAGGAATATATCAGAGGATTGATTCAAGATGTCAGAATATTCACACAAGCCCACCTCTGCCTCCAGACCATATTTCTCGAAATGACCCCAGAAAACATATTGTTAAGTAGCAAATACATAATGTTGATGAAAAGGAAGAAAAGATTCAGCAATGGACCATCAATTCCGAACAGAAGAGCTAAAAGCACGTGCAGGAGGGAACTGGCTATGAAGATGGGAGTGGTGGCATGGTACCAAGAACGGGGCTCCCAACAGCTGGCCCCTTCAGAGAGTCTCACGCCCCTGGGGGAGCCGGCAGCCCCCCTTCCTACAGGGTAAAGTGGTGACTGGGTGGGGGTGCGGGGGGACACAAAGCACTGCCACAAGTAGCTTCAGCCCCAGGAGAGACGGGAAACATTCAAAGCAGAAGCAACGCTACCACATCACTCGACCTGGCCACACCCTCATGTCTTCCAACAGCTAAAGATAAGCTGATAAAATCAGAGTCATCATAAAGGTGAATACGGAATATCAATCTCAAATACGAGAGGTGGAGGGACAAGAGTCCCCCCATGTAGTGCCGAATCTAACCTGTCCCCCGGTGTAATTTCCCAGGAGCCGAAACAGAAGTGGCCGCTCCTTGTTGTAGCAACGCCCTCCCCTTGGCTGCCATGACACCACACTCCAATGGCCCTCCTCGCCTCTTCTAGTGACTTCTACTTACTCTTCTGTGCTTGATTCGTCTATTAGTTTGCCAGGGCGGCTGTACCAAAACACCACAAGCTGAGCAGCTTGGCATAAACCTATCATTCCACAGTTCTGAGGCCCAAAGTCTGCAATCCAGGTGCGAGCAGACACCCAGGAGGAGGCTGCAGGGAAGGTCTGCTCCCCGCCTCTCTCCCGGCCTCTGGCAGCTCCTGGGCTTGTGCGAGCATAAGCCCACGCTTCACCTGGCACTTCCCTGTGTCTGTGTGTGTCTCCAAATTCCCCCTTACCTAAGGACACCAGTCGCGATGAATTAGGGGCCCACCTTACTCTACCATGACCTCGTCTTGACTAATGACATCTGCCACAACCTCATTTCCAAGTGAGAACACATTCTGAGGTACCAGAATTTAGGGCTTCAACATAGGAGTTTGGGGGGGGGATTCAACTACAATTGTCCTCAACTACCTGCTACACGATGGGGTGCTCTAGGGTGCGGGCCCCCCGCTTCCCCTTCTGTATCTCTTCTCTTTCCCTATGTGCTTTCATCAACTCGGATGGCTTCAAATGCCCACTCCGATGACCTTGATTTTTATCTCCAGCTGTCCACTTGACATGTGCATCTCTCACAGAGCTCTCAAAACTATTGCATCCAAAACAGAATGGTTTTCCCTACCGCAACCCCACGCCAACAAACCAGTTCTCCCCATACCAAAAACTGGAGTGCCATCAACGCAGTTGCTCAAATAAAAAAGCCAGGGGGCTACCCATGATCCCCCACTTCCTCTTAGGGTCCACAACCAAACCATTACATGTCCTGACAGTTCTGCAGTCATAATACATAGAACGCACCCTCTCTGCACCTCTGCCGTTTGCCAGAACTGAGTCCCTCGGCCCAGACCTGGTCACTCTTCCTTCACTCTCGCCCCATTCCCATCGACTTGCAACGTCATCCAGTGACTGTGTCAGACAGCAGGTCATGTCACTCAGAAGCTCAAAGTCCTTACATGCCAATTTTCAGAATCAATCACATGCCCCTTGCATGGCCGTTTCAAACACAGTCTGGCCCTGCCCGCCTTTGTGACCAGTTCTGGTCCCATTCAAACCCTTGCCCCTCATGCTCCAGCCACACTGCTCTCCTCTCGGACTGCAGAACACGTCACAGCTTCCCACCTCGAGGTCTCTACATCCACCTGCTGTCTCCCCCCAGGAACGCTCTTCCAGTCTGCACGCACGAGGCTCCTTCTCACCCTTCGGCCTCCAGCAACAGCAGCAAGCCTCCGAGAAGCTTCTCCCTGATCAACCTATGTAAGTTAACCCCAGCCCACTTACCATCTGTCCAATCATCCTAGGAATTTTCCTCTTAGTATTTACTGCCTGAAATTATCCTGCTTATCTATGTTTGCTTGTGTATTATTTGTCTCCTTCTCCCATCTCCACTGGAATGTAAGCTCATTAAGGGCGAGCAGGAATCAAGTCTGTCTTTCACCAGTGTCTTCAGCATTCACTACTTTACCTGAAGCATAATTAACTTCCATACATGCATTTAATGGATGGGTGGGTGAATAGAAAAATTAAGAGACCCTAGAAATCATCATATTCAAACCCACCTGCTGAGTTCACAGTGGCCCTAGCCTAGGAGTCTATACAGGAGAGAATTTCCCCCTGGGACACAGGTGCCCTCACCATCCTAAAGCAATGGGCACACTTCCCATTGCCTGCATCCTGAAGTATAACGTCCCTCCAACCTGTGTGACAGCTTCGTCTTCCACCCCTTCCCTCCCCCATACTAAGCTCATGGCACACTCAGCTTCATACATGCTGACAGTATTACCTCCCCCCTACTGAGCATCCTTCTGCACTCCCGCTGCAAAGCTTCTCCCGGTAGCCAGACGGGTGATTCTGACCTACTGTCACGGGCCTTCCTGCACACATTTACCACATCCTAACACGTGACAGTTATGGGACTAATTTTCCCCATTGTCCCACTAATACTTTGAGCGAAAGGGTTGTTGTATGTATCTATCAATCCACTGGTGCCTACCATGCTGCCTCAGAGAGATGTGCAGTAAAACACTGTTGACTGTTCTACCTGCGTATCAAGAATTAATCGAGACTTTTGCATTATTGTATTGCTGAATGGAGTGAGAGGAACTGGAGCATTCCAGCTGTTATTCTATCAGCTATCTGACCGCCATTAGTGAGCGAGTGGGAGAAGTGACTTCTAATTTGCAAAATGGGAATTTATTTCAATTAGCTATAGCTTAAGTCATAATTGAAAATTACTATGTCCGAAATAGACTCACCAATACACACACACCCAACCTTTTCACTTCCAATTTTCAATTTTTAGAAACATAGGTTGAGACGGCTGAGTGGCGTGGTGGTTAAGAGCTGGCTTGGGACACCAGCGGCCCCGGTTCGGGTCCCACATATGAGGGCCAGTGACACTGCCCTCAAAAAAAATAAATAAATAAATAAAAACATAGATTGGGTTTTCAGGACATAAAAGAAACAAGAGGTAACTGGCATTACTAGGAAATTCTCCAGGTTGGACTTCTTTTTTTTCACTTAGCACAGGCACAGACAGCACTTCTTGAAACTACGAAATGTTCACTTTTATGATAACCCCACATTCAATTCCATTGGCCAACGCAAGGTATAGCTCCTCTGGGCGCCCGCCGAAGGGCGCGCATGTCAGCACCATGGACAGCGAACGCTGCTTCTGAAATGACAGCTGTGCTATCAGAGGCACTACCAGGAAAGGCTGGTTTCAGTGTCCCACTGGGTGTCACGGGATGGGGACAGAGTGCGGGGTTTGGGTGAAATCAGAGGATGGGTCTTAAGAAAATAACCACTCCTCCAAGATGCGTCTTTCATTTACTGACCTATATTGATTCAGTACTTTTTCAACCGTCTGCTCTTCTGTTCCCAAGGTGCCAACATTTTCATGCTGAAGTAAACGCAAACCCCTGCCTAGAAGACGTGGAGGAAATCTGTTCTTTTTACCTGTCCAGGATCTATGATCCTTTCTGCCTTTGCAAACCACCTTTCAAATAAAAAAGCTGTTTTAAGAAGATGATACTAAGGAATCGTTGATGCTATCGGGGAGGGTTTGTGATTATATTGACAATATGTTTAAAAGGGGACTCTGTCTTTTAGCGATACAGTCTGGTAGTTACAAATAAAGCAGTATGTCTGAGATTTGCTTCAAAATAATCCAGGATCAGGGGAATGGGTAAATAAATATACAGGAAAGACAAGACTGACAGTGAGTTGCTGATGGGTAAAGTGGGAAGATGAGAACACGAGAGTGAATTCTACTGTTTCATATGTCTGAAATTTCCCATTAAAATATACACACATGTGCGTGCACACACACACACATGCTGAGAGGCCACAAAAAGAAAGATTCCTGAGGACCTCAGGATCCTGCACCTAAGGATGCTGAGGCGCAAGCTCCCCGGAGGAGCCTTGCGGAGGCTGAGCTGTAGCTGCCCTGAGTGGGCCTGAGGTCTTGCTGGGTCCGTGTGATGGAACAGGTAGTTCAGGGGTCCAGGGCGACTCCTCTCTCCGGGAGAGCCGTTTCTAAGGAACGAAACCTTCTGTGTCCCTCCCTGACAAAAGGCAGCTGGGGCGGCCTGGAGTTGAGGGGCTGGCACTGCGTGTAGTGGGGGGCTGCCTGGTTGTGACAGCGGACCCCAAGATCAGGAACGGAAGTCCTCGGTAAGAACTGAACCAAAGCAAAGGTCATCTTTAAGTATACAATGGGCTAGATAAGCGGAGGGAACGCAGACACGATGCCAAGCACATCAGGGTGCAGAGAAGCTGCAATATGCACAGGGTGGAGCGTGACACGAGCAAGACGCCTCAGCATTTCTGGGGTGCGGGTGCTCGTAGGCGCTTTTCACGGGGCAGCCGCGTCCGGAGGGCACAGGGAGCCACCAGAGAGGCCGGCGGATAACATGTTAAAATGAGCGTGGAAGTGCTTCAGAACCTGTGACACCGCACCCACGGGCGGAACCGCTCAGAGCCGCGCACAGCGGTGGGGGAGCGCCCACTCTGCGTGACGCGCCGCTCTAAGCACCGAGCGCACGTGGGCACAAGGAATAAACGTAGGAAAGGGAGCCGCGGTAACGGCGCGGGGCGGGCCAACGTCCGCGCGGGGGCAAGGAGCCGCCGCCCCGCTCGCTACGGCCCCTCCTGCCACCACGGGAGGGCCCGCTCCTGGCTGCGCTCAGCCCGGGTCCCCGGGGAGCCCCGGGGCCACCTCGGCCTCCCAGCGCCGCGCGGGTGGAACCACGCGCTTCCCGCATCTCCGCGGCCGGAGCTCGGAGGGCTCAGCCTGCACCTCGCGCGGCCCCGCCCCCACCCCGCCCCTCGGCCACCCCGGCCCCGCCCACCCATCCCCGCCCCCAGCCAGGCCCCGCCCACCCCATCCCCCGCCCCCGGCCCCCCGCCCCCGGGCCCCGGGGGCGCCCGCCTCCCGGACGGGCTGAGCGCCCGGTCACTGTAAAGCGCGGGGGGAAGGGAAGGCGGCCCCTGAGGCGCCCCCCGCCGCGGGGCCTGGGACTGCGCGCCCGGCCGGGGCGAAGCCTCCGCGGGAGGAGCCGGCCTCGGGCTCACACGGGAGGGAACGTCACCTGCCGCTGGAAACGGTGCGAACGCCTCGCTGCGCCTGACGTCACCGCGCCTGACGTCACCGCGCTGCCGCCCAGGCCCGGCCCGGGCGCCCCGCCCCGCTCCGGGGGCTCCTCCGAGGGCCGCCAGGGGGCGCCGCCGCCCCGCGCTCCCTCCCGCACAGGGGGCCCCCGGCGCCCCCGGGACGCGCCCCCAGCCCCGCGAGACCCCCGCCCCGCGCGCCGGGCCCCGAGCGCGCTCCCCGCAGGGGCGGCGCCGACCCCGTGGGCCCGGACCCCGCCGCCCGCGCAGCCGCGTCGCGGGGACGCGTCTGGCCCGGAGCCGCGGCGCGCTTCAGGGGCGGGGGCGGCGCCGCACGCGCCGCGCGCGGGGTCCAGTGGGAGCCGCCCGTGGGGCCGCCGCCGGGGCGCGGCATGGACCCCCGGCGGGACGCGGCCCCGGAGCCCGAGGCCGCCCGCAGGCGCTTCCGGCGGCTGCGCTACGAGGACGCGGGCGGGCCGCGCGAGGCCTTCGGCGCGCTCTGGGGGCTGTGCCGCCGCTGGCTGCGCCCCGACACGCGCTCCAAGGAGCAGATGCTGGAGCTGCTGGTCCTGGAGCAGTTCCTCGCCATCCTGCCCGCGGACATGCAGGCGCGCGCGCGGGCGCGGCGGCCGGGCAGCGGGGCGGAGGCGGTGGCCCTGGCGCTGCGCCTGGAGGCGGCCGCAGGCCCCAGGCCGCAGGTGAGCGAGCCGTCGGCGGGCGCCCGCGTCTGCCAAGCGCGGGGCGCGCCCTCCCGGGGGCAGCGGGCGCCCTGAGCCGCCTGGAAGGGGCCGCCACTTACAGGGGGGCCAGAACTTCGTATTAAATAGGGGGGAAAGCCTTGGTTGAAATAGCTTGCCAAGGAAACTAAGCAGGATGCATCTGAGTATTTGTTCCCACCCTTTGGCATCGTCGCCCCCCAAAAATTACGTGAGAAAACAATGCATTGTGTTCCCCAGGGTTTGCCTTGTGCAGCCTGATCCTAGAGGGCCCCGGCGGTGGGGGCGCGCCCGGGCCCCTCAATCCTCTGAGATTCCAGTCCTCGTCTTCGGGCGCGCCCGCGCATCACCGTCCCTGTCGCTGTTTCCAGCTTAACTGCCAGGTCTTCATTTGTCAGTGGTTTTGCGTGCTCTGCTAATTGTTTTCCAGCAGCCCTTCCATTAACCTCATGAAATCCTGCAGAATTTGCAAGATCTGCAGTCTCGACGCGCACAGGATTTGCGTTTGTGTGAAGATGTGGCTGTCAGCACGGTTGCGTGTTGGTCAAGGACAGAGTGCGCCGTGGAGATGAATTTTATGGTTTCTGTTTGCTAGTGAACGTATTTGGGTTCTGGTAACTGTCACTTCTCAGTGAACCAAACAGGTGTGAGGACTCAGTATCTGTTCTGATGACAAGAAGGCTTTGTATTTTGCGCCTGACAGGCCCCCAAACATACACATACACAGCAGGTGTTAACAAAGAGCACTCCCTGTCCCCTCATGTCCAGGCCTGTGGACGGCACTGGTGCTCTGATGCCCTGAGCGACGCCCTTGGGAATGGGCTGGAATCCCCATTGCTTCTCACATCTCTGTCCTTTGATAGCTTTCTCGGGGGACTTTGGCCCTCATCTGGCCCGCCTTCCCCGCCTTTTCTCATGATGGCTTCGGCTTCATTCCCCAGGTTGGTGGCCCTGGGCACTCAGAGAAGCGAGCCCCACCTGGAGCGGCGTGGGACGCGGCCGACTTGCAGCCCCAGCCCAAAGGGCTCTCTCGGGAAGGCGCTGCCAGCCTCCACTCAGGACTCCAGGAGCCACTGAACCCAAAGAGGGAGCCCCGGCCCTCAGCCACGTCTGGTAAGGACTGAGCATAACCGGTGCAGAGGCCGTGGACATTTAGTCTGTGGCCCTAACACCGTGACTTGCTCTGAGTAAGGTGCCCTCAAGGCATATTTGAGAGTAAACTGAATACTTGGGAGAAAGACTTTCTTAGTTTCAAGAGTTGGGACTATGTGCAGCATAAGTAAAAGGGATCTAAAGATGGAACCTAGGAAAACTTAGATTGCCCGGGCTGGCCTTGAGGTCTCCTAGTGAATTTAAGAATCTCCATTCTACTGCTGTATACTTGAAACTAATATGAAATAATACTGTCAACTGTAATTGAAAAATAAAAATTAATTTTAAAAAAGAACCTCCATTCTATAATCAGCTTGTGTTTTTAGTCCTGCCACGTGTATATATGTGGATGTGTTCTTGCCTGACTATAAACAACTTGAAAAACTGTCTGGAAAGAGAAACGAGACATTTATAATAAAAAGTTGACTCATAAGGCATCAGGGAAGTGGCATGTGAGGAGGGTAAACAAGACGGCTTCATAGAGCAGGGACCACTGACGTCCACAGCTGCCCCAGACACTGATCAGCCAAGTGAAAGGCGAGCAATGAGCGCCCCACCCTCCAGTCCAGTGACTGCTCAGCCCCCTGCCGCGTGGCGTCCGGCTTACAGGGAGGGACGGGAAGGCCGCTGAGCCTGCCGTGAAAGGGCCTGGGCTCACGTCCCTCCCTGCCCGCCTCTGATCTCGGGCAGGTAATGTGCGCCACGGGACGTGCCTGGACGACGGGGTTCAGGACATACCTGTGCCATTCGTGGTCTGCGGGCTTTGTCAGCTCGCTTCTCAGGCTTGCCATCCTGTCACCTGTAAAAGGGTGATAATAGGGTTGTTGGTGTACAGGCCTAATAAATGTCAGTCTCCTCTCTCCCACGGTGGCACGACTGTCTGCCCTACACACCCGCTCCCCAAGGGGCAACATTCGCTATGTACGCCACCTCCGTGTCCTTCCCAAACTTCATAATCTGATAGAACGCACTGCAAATACGAATGGTTCCTCACTTTTCTAGTGTGTGTTCATCAGCACCCAAGTACCCTTGTCACATGGACTCAATGCCCTCCGCTACTTTCGCTGACAGGCTTAGTCCAGTAAATTCCTGGTGTTCCTGGATTTTGCCTTCCCCAAGTGATAAGGAATTCCTAGAGTGGGAAGGCTTGTTCTGTTGCGGTGCTTCCTGGGGGCGTGAAGGACAGAAAACATGAGGGGTAGGTGTGTCAGAAAGGTGAGTCCGTTCTAAGAGAAGACCTGTGATCTCCGGCATGTGTGCCAAAGTGCTAATAAGTCTCCAAGAAAGGGACTCGGTTTGCTTCTGGAGGAAGTGCTCGAGCAAGCTTTGAATTCTGGGAGGTTCCCCAGAGAGTGAGTTCTGGAGTAGAAGTCGGGGCACAGACTGCTGTGGGTCCTCATTCCACCTTGGAGGGGTCTGCTTGCCTGTAGTGTCAGGACCACGTGACTTCTTCAGAAACCGAAGGGGGATTAACTTGCACTACAGACTACCAGCTCCTCATTCACGGCCAAGTCACCTTGTTTTGTTTCCCTGCAAAAGGGATTCGGCGGGGCTTTGTTTGTTTGGTTTTTAGTTCTCAAGGTTTAAGACTTTGGAGATTTCACGTAAGAGTCCAGATTTCTGGCTTCTCTTGAAAAAATGAGACGCTCTGGCTGCACCAGAGCTACAGTCACAGTGACGCACCCCGCTGAGCCCTGCTGCACCCTTTCACTGGGACACGCGCTCCCCAGTTCCCGGAGGCCTCCCTGCCCCAATGAAGACGTGCTCTACCTGCCGGCTCCCTGGAGGCCTCGGCCTCTGTGACCTGCTGAAGGTCCCTGGGCTTGGGGCATCGTCCTGAGCTCACTGAGAAATGGCCGGCTTGTATTGTTGCTCTTTGATACCAGCCCCTTCGTTAAGAGCAGGCGCAGTGGGAATTAAAGGGCCAGAGCCCAGAGCGCTAATTGTGCTGTCTCTTACAGCTCGCCCGTCTGCCTGGGTGCCGGCCCCTGCTGGAGAATGGGACACCGCCGACCAGGAAGGCACAGCCACCCGGCTTCCTGCTGGGTCTCAGGTAGGCTGTCTTGTTCTCTCTGGCCTTCCTTCCTGGGGTATTCTTCGGTCTCGGTGGTTTCCCGGGCCTTCACTGTCCTCAAATGTCTGTACTCCCTCCAGGAGACTTTCCCCCTGGTCCCTTTTCCAGAGTCGTGGGGATCCCTTGCTGGATCATCTCTCTTGGGATTCTTTATAGTATCTTCTGCTTCTTTTGGCATGTGATACCCACTTGGCTCCTTGATGTTAACTCCTCTGTAGGCCCTTGCGCTTCTCCCAATATCGTTCATCCTTCGAAGACCAGCGTGCTTATCTTGGTAGTCACTGCTGTCCGTGTTGTTCCAGGGGCCCGGGAAGGACGTCCACGTGGCAAGAAAGCGTGTGCGGCAGGTGGCTGCCCACAGAGGCCTCCACCAGGATCTTAGGAAAGACGGGGCCAGGAATGGGGGCTCCCTGGGTAAGGCGTCTTTCCCTTTCCACAATGAACACGGTGGATTCCTAACATTCTCCTTCCTAACGATAATCAGATAGTTACGGCGTTAACACTTAAAGGACCTCTGTGAGTTGTCTAATCGTTTCTGGGACTGGCTAGCAGTCATTTACCCATGTTCTCTTGCCTCATTCATCCTTTTCTTCCAGTTGAAAATTTATATACATTGTTGTGATTCAGTGATGAGAACGTCGGAGACGTATCATGTATGGCTGTCCTATAACTTAAATGTAAACTTACACACTAAACAAAGCTCCAAAGTCACAAGGGCTCCTTAAGGTTTGTTTCTGTTTAACTATATGTAGTAAACCCAACAGTTTGCACAGAGCCTGACACGTGAGTGGGTGCCCAGAAAATATTTATGGGTGAATGGAAATCTTATAAATGGAAAGAAAAAGGAATTTCAATACAATAACCTCAGTAGCATGTTGTGAATTATTTAAATAGCACAAATTTACAGGTATACATCACCACTGGAGTGTTGCTTTACGAGCCACCTTTTGAAGGATTTTGTCACTTGCTTTAGCAGGAGGGCTAAATGTGGTTCATTCTTATGTAAGGTACAAGGCAGACTACTTACAAATAAAATTATGTGCCTAAACATGCACTGATACCCACCGGGGATGCTGTGTGCTGTCTGAGAGGTTAGCCATTAGCCGTACATGGCTACTTAAATTTAAATTTATGAAATTAAATAAAGCTCAGAATTCAGCCCCTCGGTGGCAGCGGCCACATCTCAGGTGTTCAGTGGTCCAACTGGGCAGCATGTCCCAGGGCATGTCCATGGACACAGAGAGTTCTCCTGGACAAGGCTACATACAGACGCTCACATACAGAGTATAAAGTGGGCCGCACCAAACTGAGTGGATAAAGATAAGCCACAACTGTTGATAATTAGAAAGCAACTAAAGCAATTGGAGGAAAATGACCACTTTCATGTGACACTGATGATGCACCCGGAGGCGTGCCAGCGTGTACCCAGCTGCTGCACGATGGATGTCTGCAGGGGTTGCCGTGGCCGCACAGCAGCCGAAAGGGTGCTGAACTGGCGTCCTTAGTAAGCCCTGCCCTGGGTGGGATGCGGACCACGCTTTGAGAATTCAGATTTAGCCAGCGCCTCCACATAGAATTACAGAGTGTTAGGAACCCAGGCCCAGGGACGTCTGCCCAGTCTTCCATCAGACTGTGAACGCATGGCTCCTGGCTGACTCTAGCCTATGCACATATTTTGGCCTTGCACAGAGCTTTAATTAAAAATGTTGTTTGCTGGACCGGCCGAGTGGCGTGGTGGTTAAGCGCTGGCTTGGGACGCCAGCGGCCCTGGTTCGGGTCCCACATGTGAGGGCCAGTGACACTGCCCTCAAAAACAAACAAAATGCGTTTGTAAACCTGGGTTCCCAGCATCTCTTGAAAAGTCCTGTGCCAGGCACCATGGGCCAGCCTCCTTCCTCACAGAGCACCAGGTGGCCAAGCTGCCCCCCCCCACCCGCACTCCTGCCACCTCACGCGTTTACATTGGCTGCCTGGTCCTTACAGCTACCGAGTGAGCGTGGCTGCCCCTACACTCAGTTCTCTGATGTAAAAATGCGGAGCAAACTCCAGCCCCGGGTTCCTGCAGCAGGGTTCTCCAGGAGAGTTCCTTGAGCCTCTGTATGTTGTCTAGAGAAGAAAACCAAATCTTACGGCATACCCAGTGGGCTGGGACAGATGTCATTGATTTAATGTGCCCAGCCCCTCTCGGAGTAGCCGATGCTACCCCCTAGGACACTGGGGCTCAGAAAGACGAAGACACCTCCCCGGTCCACGAGTGCAGTGGAGGTGATTCTAGGGTTCACGTTCAAGGGTCACTCTCCCCGGCATCGGAGCAAACTCAGTTTGCTTCCCTATTCTTACATTGCACTCTCAGTTAGCTTGTCGACGTGTCCAAAACCCGACTCCCATCTCTGAGAGCCCAGTGTGCGTGCGCACGCTGGCGGGGAGGCGGGGAGTGTGCGGAGCCGAGAGAAGCACACTTTATGGTGTAAGCAGCAGTAGCAGTGAGGGGCATACTCTGAACCTAACAGGGAGTTAGATACCAAGAGGGGAATCCAAGGTAATGAAATAAGCATTTCTCACCCTTCCAAGTTTTCCTCTGAGAACCACTGCAGACAGAAGTGGTACACGTGTGAGAAGTAAAATGATGGTGTCAGTTAGTGGATGGCTGTGCCCGAGAGCTTGTGTAAGAATGACTAGTGCGCACTACCGTGGCTGAGGAGGCCCTCCGAGAAGGTGACTAGACGAGGCGCTCGCAGGACAGGTGAGAGAGGCCCAGCGGGCCGTGGGCACGCGGGAAGGACCCTGGGTCTCGCACGGCCTGTTTCTCTTCCTGTAGGAAGTGCAGAGTCTCCCTCCAACAAGAGAGCCCTGTCAGAGCCGAGAAAGGAACCCTGGGCCGCAGGTCTGCTGCCCGCTGATGGCAGGACCATCCCGAGGAGTGGCTACGTTGGAGAGAAGTCGGCTGGTGCCGGGCAGCTTCCTGCCAGGAACGTGGGCAGGACCTGGCGAGAGCAGCAGCAGTGGGGCTTCGAGGATGAGAAGGTGGCAGGCGTGCACTGGAGCTTCGAGGAGACCAAGACTTTCCTTGCCATCCTCAGAGAGTCGCACTTCTACGAGACGCTCCAGGCGTGCCCGCGGAACAGCCAGGTGTACGGGGCGGTGGCGGAGTGGCTGCGGGCCTGCGGCTTCCTGCGGACCCCCGAGCAGTGCCGGACCAAGTTCAAAAGCCTCCAGAAGAGCTACCGCAGAGTGAGGGGCGGCCACGTGCTGGAGCCCTGCGCCTTCTACGAGGACATGGACGCGCTGCTGAACCCCGCCGCCCACGCACGGCCCCCTGGCAAGCCGAAGGAGGCTGTGTGCCTCCCCAGGCCGCAGGGCCGCAGCGGCCCGCTGGCGGAGGAAGGAGCCGCAGGGCAATCTGACGGGGAGGGAAGCGGCCTCGAGTTTATCCGGAAGCCTGAGAGCCGTGGCGCCCCGGTCTTGTTCCAGAACCTGAGTGGTAAGAACTGTGCGTCCGTTTCTGGTTTGAAAATGGGAGATGGAAAAGGATGACGCGGGGAAAGTGGCCCAGCAGTGACCAGGCCTGGGGGCGCCATCGTCCACGCCGTCCTCTGGTCGCTGGGACTGGCCACAGGCCGGACAGGCTCCCAGTGTCTCCGTGCCCAGCGCAGCAGCACTGAGCGGCCTCCCTCGGGTTAGAGGCAGCGTGGCTGGCGTATCGGGGCCCATGGGGGGGAGATAAACGGAGCCCCGGGCCTAAGGGCCCACCGTTACTGAGAATTGGTATAAGGCAGCCGATGGTTTGAGGTGGTGAGAAGTGGAAGGCACACTATTCCACTAAGGTCGCCACTAAGGAAGTGAAATTAACACAAACAAGGAAGGAATGAGATTCTAAAAGAAAAAAAGGAGAAAGAGAAAATGGGAAAAAACAGTAAGATGGTAGGTGTGGATCCAAATATATAATTAATTACAGATTTAAAAGACTTTTTTATGATAAATGTCAGATTTATCAGACATTTAAGAAAACTGTATGTCGCTTATAAGAGATACATCTTAAATGTAAGAACACAGACACTGAAAAGGACAGGAGACGGACCTTCTATGACGCACTAGAAAGCTGGTGTTGAAATCTGGGCACTGGGACATGCGGAGTTAAACTGCCAGCTAATAACTGGGTGACAGCAGACACACACTGTAAGTGCCCTGAGCCTCACTTTCCTCACGGGTGAAATCCGACAGACAATACCAGGGCGGTGGTTGGGGTGAAAGGAGGTGACAGACACGGAGGTTTTCTGCAAGTGTTACAACGCAGGAAAACATGGCCTGGTATCACTGTCACTGGTAACGTTTCTCTGCCCCGTCTCACGGAAAGGCACCTGCTCAGACGGAAGCAGCAGCCAGGTAGGAGGGCTGCGAGTGTGCTCATGTCTGCACCTGTTCAGAAGGAAAAGCTCTCGGGGAAAGGGGGGCAGGCGTATTACGCACGTGCAGGTAGGGACCAGCTAGACATCCACAGACATGAGGGAGGCGGGCTCGGGCCTGGAGGGAGCTCCGCCCAGGAAGCCTGGCGACAGAAACGGCTCTTTCCTACGTGGCCCACAGACAGGGCCTAACAAACCGTCTCCAGACGCAGCCCAGAAAGCCTCAGCCTGCTGTAAAAGCGGCGCCCGCTTGTCTTACAGAGCGTGTCATCTCTCAGAGTACAGGACACAGACGTCAGAAACGATGGCTGTTTCGGTTCAGACCCCTGCCGGCCCCCAGCCGGCCCTGGTCCTCAGCCCCCTGACACCCCTCCCCTTGACCCAAAATGGCCTGAACGCTGTACTTCGTTACTGGGCATTTGAGGACCCCAGGGCTCCCATCTTCCCGCTGGTGCCTTCTCAATCGCTTAGCCTCTCCTTACGCCCAGCTCTGAGTACCGTTCTGTTCTTCACAGAAGGCTGGCTAAGTGACAGGAGCTCTGGGGGAGCCCCTGCCGGGCGCGCGGCCTTACTCTTCACCATTTTGAAACGACGGCTAAACTGTCACTCGGTCACCTAGACAGTGTCAGCCGTGGGGACTGCTCTTCCACTCTGCCAAGCAAATCGAGATCAGTTTACCGATTTCAGTTAAAACTCCTACTGGGATTTTGCCTTTAGACTCATTTGAGAATGGGTGTCTGCACAACGTGCGCCTTTGTACCCAGAAATGTAGTGTCTGTCCATTTTTCCAGTTCTTCTATGTCCTTCAATAAAAGAGCGTAGACTTTTTTACACAGCCCGCATCTGGGGCAGAGCTCGTACCAGGCAGATCAGAGTTCCTGTGGCCCCCGTTTTCTTGTGCCCCTTGTGTTCTGTGACATTCGGAGGCTCCTGACGCCTCCTCTTACCTCTTTGAACTTTCTCCTTGGACGGCAGGCGTGCACTGGGGCTACGAGGAAACCAAGACGTTTCTGGACATCCTCCACGAGACCCGGTTCTACGAAGCCCTCCAGGCCTGTCACCGGAAGAGCAAACTGTACGGGGCGGTGGCCGAGCGGCTGCGGGCCTGCGGCTTCCTGCGGACCCCCGAGCAGTGCCGGACCAAGTTCAAAAGCCTCCAGAAGAGCTACCGCAGAGTGAGGGGCGGCCACGTGCTGGAGCCCTGCGCCTTCTACGAGGAGATGGACGCGCTCGTCAATGCTCGGGCTCCCGCGCCTTCTCCCTCTAGACCAGAAACACGGGGTCCTGAGACCGAACCCCAGGAGCCTGCAGGCTGGGAACCCGAGGAGACGGCCCAGGAGGCAATGGGAGACGACTGTGGCGGCAGGAGAAGCAGCGAGGGGGAGACTGAGCTCGAGTCAGAACGCCAGGGCTCGCCGGGGCCGCTGCAGAGCCCACGTGGTAAGGGCCGGTGGCGATGTGGGTAGCGCGAGAGAGCGACCTGCTGGGACACGAGAGAGCTGTGTGCCACGCAGGACTGTTCACTCACTAAGCAGCGTGTGGGCATCAGTGCTGATTGTGGAACAGGGGACAGCTGTGACACTGTTGGATCCACTTCAAAATGATGTGGACGGAGCGAGCGGGGAGCATTAGGGCTGGAGATGAGGCGACTGGCGCATGAGGGCCTCTGCGAAAGCGGCTGAGTGGCCCACGGAAGCCCCGTGTACGTACTCTGCTCTGCTCTCCCGTGTGCTTGGGTTTCCACAGTAAAAAGTTAATGCAGAACCACAGAGTTCGTAAGTGACCAGGACCGAGTCAGAACCAGGCAGCCTGGCTCCCAAGCCCGGGTGTCTTTTCCACGTTCTGCCCTGTCCGTCGTGGGCATGGGATGTAGGTGACAGAGGATCATTCTGGGTTGGGGGAACAGTGAGAATTGAGTCTGGGGGCTGGGGGTGGGGGGCTGTGTGTGAGACAGCCAGGACAACAGTGGCAGACAGACACGTTAGCGTAAGGCAGTGCATTTGAGGGCAGACTGGGACGCATTAGAGTGGGATTTCCGGGGGAGAAGCCAGCTGGCTCCCATGTTAATCAGGGTACAGAAAGGAAATAATGGCCTGGATTGTAATTTGGTTCAGAAGCCATTTCCAAAGGCCTGCTTTGCACTCATCACTGGCTGTTCCTGGAACTGAATGAGAATAAGGCCTAATGAGTCAGGAAGAGGAACGGGGACCTGAGGCCAGCCAAGCACACAGCGGTTGTGACAGACGAGGCCTTGCAGGCCACACTCAGACAGCACTGCCTACATCTTTATTCTTTTTTTCAGGTTTTGAAATTGGAGGCCGTCTGAAGGAGGCTGCAATGCCGGTGTCCTGTGAGGGCACGGAGCAGCACAGGCCATTACTCGGCAAGTCACAAAAGGTGGTCACCTCCCAGAACACCGACCCAGGTACGTGCGGTAAGAGGGAGTGCATCTCAGGGAGACAGTGGGAGGCCCTCCAAGCAACACGGCCACCGGGAAAGCTGGGGAAAGCTCTGGTGCCCCCGAGGCCCTTCCCAGGGAGGAGGCCTGGCAGGCTCCTCAAGTACGGAGACGGCGCTGGGCGAGGCGCTCGCCTCCTGTGCCGGGCGGCCCACCAGAAGGACCCTCACCAGTGCGGCATCTGCGGGAAGTACTTTGGGGGAATCAGGAGCCTGATCCGACACCAGAGAGCCCACCCAGGAGAGAGACCCCCCAAGTGCCCGGACTGTGGGAAAAGCTGTCAGGCCGCCTCCAACCTTGGTGCCCACCAGAGAAGCCCCACAGGGGGAAAGCCCTGTCCGTGTGGGGACAGTGGGAAGGGCTTCCCCAGCAGCTCCCTCTTGAGCACGCCGCGCGGCAGGGCGCACACCGGCGAGAGTCCCTACAAATGCACAGACTGCGAAAAGTCCTTCGGTGCTTGCGCCCGCTTCCGAGAACCCCGGAGAGCGCACCCTGGAGACAGGCCCCACGTGTGTGCCGTCTGTGGCAGGCGCTTCAGCAAGAGTTCCGTGCTGGGCAAACACCAGGAGACACACGGGAGGGAGAAGCCACCGCCTACGCCCGGGCCCCCCATAGAAGGCCCCCCGAAGGGGAAGAGCAGCGAGCTCAGGAAGAGTCTGTGACAGGCGCCTCCCTTCCTAGATGTTCCTGTAGCCGCCTCACCCCCCTCTCAGTCCTGGGAGCAGCCTTTTCGTAGCTCTGAAGCATCATTCCCATGGTGAGCCTGAGGGCAGAAACAGACAGGGCTGGGCCTGTTCTCACCTGGACATGGGCCTGTTCTCACCTGGACGTGGGCCTGTTCTCACCTGGACGTGGGCCTGTTCTCACCTGGGCGTGGGCCTGTTCTCACCTGGGCGTGGGCCTGTTCTCACCTGGGCGTGGGCCGTTCTCACCTGGACGTGGGCCTGTTCTCACCTGGGCGTGGGCCTGTTCTCACCTGGGCGTGGGCCTGTTCTCACCTGGACGTGGGCCTGTTCTCACCTGGGCGTGGGCCTGTTCTCACCTGGGCGTGGGCCTGTTCTCACCTGGACGTGGGCCTGTTCTCACCTGGGCGTGGGCCTGTTCTCACCTGGGCGTGGGCCTGTTCTCACCTGGGCGTGGCCTGTTCTCACCTGGGCGTGGGCCTGTTCTCACCTGGACGTGGGCCTGTTCTCACCTGGGCGTGGGCCTGTTCTCACCTGGGCGTGGGCCTGTTCTCACCTGGGCGTGGCCCATCTACTCCCCTCCTGCGTGTCTCCGCGCCTCCGTACCTGAGTGGGGAACAACGCGTTGCCTCAGTCGGGCTGCAGCTCCTCCAGTGTCGCGCCCACTGCTGTGGGTGGCTCAGGCCCTGCGCGCAGGAGCGTGTTCCCAGGGGATGGAGATGCTGGGAGGCTTCTGTCCACCTGGATGCAGCTTGATCAGTTTCCGTTTGGGGAGAGCTTTCGGGAGTCAGGGCTGAACCACATCAAGTCCATCTTGGTTCTGAGGATACTCACAAGAGACTGACGTCAGCTTCCTTCAGCAGTCGGCTGCAGTGAACCTTTTTAGTGTCAAGAAGTACATCCCGGTGGCTAGTGTAGAATCCCGTGCTGTCCCCGAGGTCACATCACTAACGCCTGATCCCGTGTGCACCGGCCTTCCCTGCCCCTGAAGACGGAATCCTGTGGCCACTGCGGCTCTGGCCGATAAGCTGTCCACCTCCTGTGGCCATCCCCACACGTCCTGCTCTTCCGTCTTCGGGTCCCGTCCGACTCTTCCGAGCTGCCGCGCCACCTCACACCCCCTCGGCTCATGCCCACCACACGTCTCGTCAACATAGAGTCGGCGCCGGAACACTCTAGCTCCCCGCCCCCGGGGCCTCTGGTTCTGCCTAGAGCACGGCGGTGCTGGCGCACTCAGGCCCCCAGCCCGCTGGGTGGAGGATCACGGGAGGGGCTGGGACGTTCAACCTCCCTGAGACCAGCTGGACGCCTCAGGTCAGCGGCACGCGTCCCGACCGCCACCCCCTGGGCTGGCTGGCCGCACCCTCCCTCCTTTCCTCAGCCAGGTGCCCCTTGACGACGTGGGGGACCATCTTTCCCCTCAAGTGCGCTGGCATCTGTTCAGACGAGTGCAGAGTCCGGGCCGTGGGCCGCGGAGGGTGCGGGCTGCCGGGAGGCGGGGATGCAGGGAAGCGCTGAGACGTGCTCGCTGTACACCTGCCAAAATGCGGTGCTCGTTCACACCCGGACAGATGGAGCTGTGCTGACAGCGCTCGGTGCTACGGTGGCACGCAGCCTCGTGTGGCTGTGCCGCGCCCAGGAAAGGGTGTGTGCCCGTGGGGTGGGGGGCTCCGGCTGTGGAGTGAGGTGCACAGTGACAGACGGCACCCTTAGGAATACGCACGCAGGCCCGAAGACGAGTGACGGACACGTGGCTCGGCCCAGGCGGCTTGTTCCTGCTCCTGCCCTGAGCACTGGCGTGGACGGCGCATTCTCCACAATGAGGGGACGCCACTGAGAAAAGGGGGCGTGGAGCCTGTGCCCGAGGGCCCTGAAACGCGACGCAGGACAAGGTGGTGCCAGCTACCTGCGTGTCTGTGCCGGTCACAGCAGCTCGTGACTTGAGCCCGAGGGCTTTCCCTGACTGCCTGTCTCAGACGCCCCGGCGGCAGGAAAGGGGCAGAGCCCTCCATCTGTCACGTCTCGTGAGTCTGGGACCCAGCGGAGTGGACATTGGGTTCCCTCCTGGCACGCCCGATGGCGAGTAGGCTGAGGAGACACGTTTGGTTTTTTCTGAGGGCAGTGTCACTGGCCCTCATATGTGGGATCCGAACCCGGGCAGCTGGCATCCCAAGCCAGCGCTTAACCACCGTGCCACTCGGCCGGCCCTGAACAGACATGTCTTAAATGAGCGTCATGACCTCATGACCTTCGTGTCTGCTCTGAGGAAACAGAGGGTCCCGCCGACCGTTAGGCCAGACTGTGCGTTTTATATTTCTTCAGCTGGGACGTAAAAGTCAAGGTGAGCAGGTGTGTAGTGTCACATAGCATCACCCTTGTGAAGATCCACAGGAACAGGTTTATTTCAGTCCCAGGGAAAGCTCTGGGTCTAAGCAAAAAAAAAAAAGTTCTTACAAACACTGTGAATTTTATAACTTACTGTTTTACTGTCTTTTTTCTGACTGCTGGAAAGCACAAAACGTATAACCCACCTCAGCCAACTACCTGAAGCCTCTATTTATTTAATCCTGTCTTATTTCTTTGAAGTTGTTCCAAATCCTGTTTTTTTAAATGGCATAAATGAGCAGACACTTTGTTCTCTGGCATCTTCGCCAAGGCGGCTGGACACTGGCCATGCTCCCTGCCGGGCCTGCTCTCAGCCTACGGACGCCTCAGGGCCTGCGGTGACTGTGACACTGAAGCACTCTTGTGGAAGGAAAGCGCTTGTTTAGAGGAAAACATCACACGGGCTGCCCAGGGCCACCTGCCGTGCTGGAACGGGCACCACAGCGGAAGCCAAACCTTTGGTCTTGTTACTGCTGCTCCCTGGGGGTGTTGGACAGACCGTAGCCTCCTCTGGGCCTGAGGCCGTGTCTCAGGAGAGCTTGAACTTGACTGCCAAGAGTGCTCCAGCCCTGGTGTTTTGAGACTGGGGAGCACTCTTGGGCGAGCAAGCAGCCATAGGGCCAGGTCCCCGGCCTGACCCCCACCGCACGCAGCCCCATTTCCTGCCTCGGGCAGGCACAGGGGTCAGTGTGCAGTCCGGAGTCTGCTCAGAGACAAGCACGGACCACTCACAGCAGCAGCAGGCGGCCCGCAGGCACCTCGATAGCTGCATGAAGAAGCCTACTGTGTGTGGCCAGGGAAGCCCACTGTGCATGGCCTGGTGCCCAGCGACCGGCGGGGGGAGCCTACTGTGCGCGGCCTGGTGCCCAGTGAGCGGCCAGGGGGAGCCCACTGTGCGCGGCCTGTGAGGTCCGTCTGCACACATCCTGGCGTGCTGTCTGTCCTCTGTGGTGTGTCCGTGTTCACTTAGATGTCTTCTTGAAAACTCGTGTGTGAAATAAACGTCTACAGTACTTGAGTTTTGCTGTCGTTTGAAGGATGTCTCCCATTAAAGGAAAAGCGAGCTTCTCCCGGAGGCAGCACAAGCCGGGGCTTGTAGCTGAAGTGGCTGTGCCGTCCCACAGCTGACGGGGAGCTCGGTGAATTCACGGCTGTTCGGGGCTGCAGTCCTGATTGTGACCATGGCACGGTCCCAGGGGAGGGCTGGGCGGCCTTGATCCTCAGGGGCGCTCGCCCACGGCCTTTTATGGGGAACAAGTCTCCACAGTTTCCCCAAAGATGTGATTTCCCGTCTTGGTGTGAAGGGTCCCAGCTCCCAGTGGTCATGGAGTCGCGTGCCTTCCCAGCTGTGCTCTTGAGCCCGGGAAGAGCAGCGGGGTGGGCGTAGAAAGCCGGGGACCCACACAAGGCAGCGTCCACACAGAGCGTCCCCGCCTCGACTGCATGAGCCTGTACTCTGTGTGGCTCACAGCAGCGGTCCCAAGGTCCCCAAGAGTTCAAGCGCCCAGAGCCAGTATCTAAGGACCCCTGGGGTCCCCATATTTTCCTTGAGTAAACGGCCACGAGCTGTTTGGAGGGGCTAAGATACAGACCGAACACATCCGTGTCACCTCAGTGTTCTGCCCCGTTCCTTTGCAGACATCTGGGCATGAGGGTGCGGCTACGTCTCCAAGGGCCAGCGAGTCCCAATTCCTGCAAAGCAGCTACAACAATCAGACTCTACGGGGAGAATGGAGCTCTGTGTTTCCGGCACGACAGGGAACATTGCTAGTCACAGCGCCAAACTCCTGGGTGCGTCCGGGGACGCGGCTTCGGGTTCCGAGAGGCGAAGGCCTCACCCCGAGGTGTGGGAGTCGAGAACGGGCGTGGGGGCAGTGCGAGGACGGATCCCAGAGCGCGGGGCCCGTGGAACTCCAATTACGGGGTGGCTGGCTGGGGAGGAGTGGGCTTGCCGGAGCAGGGCCCCTCTTCAGCCCGGTCAAGTGAGACTCGGCGACAGCACACGCCTGGGACACTGCCCACAGCGGCACCACGTGGCAGAAGTGAGTGCAGCAGGCTGGCACCAAGCTCCGTGCCAAGTGGAGACGGGTGTACATCCCTTCGGGCGGCCTAAGCTCACAGAGCTCTTGGGGGCCTGAGGGGGGCTGCAGAGTGGTAGCCCAGACCCCCAACACCATGGCAGGAGAAGAGGAGTCAGCACTCGGCCCCAGGGGTGAGGACAGGCCTGTGCAGGAGAAACAGCCCATCGGGAGGCCCAAGCATCCCTGAGGGCGGCTGGCTGAGAAGACGCGTGACTCCACTTAGGAGCCGCAGCCCCTGGCCAGCACACACCTGCAGAGGCTTAGTGGGGACTAACAGACACACGGCCCTCAGCGGAACCAGCGAAGTGTGACGACAGACACCGTGGGCCTGGCCTCACGTGTGGCTCCCCCGACCTGCTAACTCGTGCGGCTGCGTGACGTCATCTCTTGGGACCCGTCTGCTCCTCTGGAAAGCGAACGAGCCGAGTACCTACCTGTGCTATCTCGTGGGGCGGCCGTAACAAGCAGCACAGACGTGTCCTCACGGTCCTGGAGGCCGGACGTCTCAGGTCGAGGTGTCGGCAGGGCCAGGCTCCCTGCAAAGGCTGTAGGGCCCGTCCTGCTGGCCTCCTCCAGCCCTGGTGGCTCCACACGCGTGTGGCAGCGTCTGCCTGCATCTGCCTCCCGCCTCCCGTGTCTCTGTGACCCCTTCTTCCCGTGTAAGCACCCTCGTTGGATTCAGGCCACCCAAAGCCAGGGTGACCTCACCTTAACTGGTCCTTAATCACGTCCACAGAGACCTTATTTCCAGGTAAGGTCACATTCTTAGGTTCCAAGCAGACATGAATCTGGGGGGACACTATTCAACCCACTGCCCTACCTTATGGGACCCTTGTGGGGAGTAAATGAGATAATACGTGTAAACCATTCTGCACAGTGCTGGTCACGTGTGTGTGTGTGTGTGTGTGTGTGTGTGTGTGTGTGTGTGTGTAACTATGTTGTCAGTTACTAGATTTGCCAAAGGTCTATTTCATTGTTTCACCAAAAGAAATAGGAACTTTCAATGTTTTCACTTTGTGAGTGTACTGATTTGTTTGTTTCTGACGTGATCATATTTTTTCCTCGCGTTTTCTTTAGGTTTGTGGCTGTCACTTGTGTGTGTCTTTCTTTTTGTTTTGGGTACATAGTGCCTGTTTTCTCCATAAGAAGTTAGTGATTTCACCAACTGAGTACTGTCTTCATTTCTGCTCAGCCGAGTAGCTCGCTCATCTCACAGCGGCGGGTGAGTTTTCCGTCTTTGTTGAGGATGCTTTTTCCCTGTTTCTTCACGGTGTCACAACGACCATCTTCCATAAGTGACCCACAGGTTCTTAGAAGATATGCCCTCTACTTGTAAGGTGTGCATTTCAGAATGTCTTTCTTTCCTCTTTTATCCTTTCTTATCATTATACTCCCATCTTCCATCCAAACGTCCCTGTCCCCCAGACCTGGACTTCGCCCCATTATCTGTCTCCTCGGGACATCCTGGCAGCTCCGCCCCCCCCACACCTGCCCTCGTCCGCAGCCGGGACGCACCGAGTGGCTGATCGGTGTCCCGGGAAGTCCTGGAAGGCCCACTCCGCCAGACCCTGGGCGCAGAGGGCTGTGAGCTGGAATTGATTCTGACGGTATCCGCACTGGATTCCACGATGGCCCGGGCCCCGGCGGGTCTGGTGAGTGGGAGGCCTGCGCCCCGAGCCCCGTTGGCACTGGACCCTGCGCCAGACTCCAGCCTTAACCAGACGGGCCAGCCGAGACCCGGGCCGGCCTGTGCCCCCTCCCCAGCAGCGCCCATTTCTGAGACGGACGGCGAGCCAGTGGCCATGCGGGAGGAAGTGCTGGGCTGTTTCTTGCGAAGCTAGGTTGGCAGCTGAGGAAGCAAGGCAAAGGCTGACCAGACGGCCCTCTGGTGACAGCAATGGGGGGGGCGAGGGGAAGCGGGTGGGAGGTGAGCTGGTGGCCACGTAGCTACCTCTCCCGCCTGCCCTCCCACTCCTGCGACCGCCGCTCTCAGGAACACGTGTCTGGCCTGCTGCTGATCCCTCCCTCCAGAGGGGAGAACGCGCGTCAGGCAGTGGTCAGTTAAGTGACCTTTGGAGTCGAGCAGACCTACAGTAGGGCCCAGCTCCTTCTGTTGTGTGACCTTGTGTGACCTCTGTGTCTCGGGGTTGTGATCAGGAGTCAGGAAGAAACGGGGCAGCCCGTGTCGCGCGTGTGGCTCGTGCCGCGCTTAGTTGACCCGGCACCTCCTACAGGGACGGGGGCCCCGGGGCGCCTGTCCAGCCCTGCTGCCCGTATGCCTCCCCATTCACTCAGGCTGGGGGCCTGCACACCTCGCCACGTGCCCACCCCACGGTCCAGGGGCCGAAGCCAAAAGGACGAGCCACGAGGCTTGCAAGTGAGCCAACAGCCTCTAGGGGGCGGCAAAGCTCCGCCATGCTTTCCACGCGCTTTCGGATGACAGGGCTGGAGGGCAGAGCTGGGCAGCAGGGGGCCCGCACCCCCTTTAGCAGGCCAGCTGGGCTCTTGTCACAGAACTGTCACTTGATTTAGGGCTGCCCAATGACCTTCAGTGCGTCACGTGTGTCCTCCGAGCCTCAGTGTCCTCGTACGTAAAATGGGAGCAACGCCCCTGACAGCCTACCTCCCTCCGGAGTCTGCGCAGAGACGGGCTCTGTGAGCCCAAGGCCCAGCCCTGGCCAGCCGCCGGCCGGCTGAGCACAGCCTGCACAGGGTTTGCTTCATACCACGGAAACTGAAGGACTTCACATAAAACCCCAGTTTCCTGACTCCCCGGAAGGAACTCAGAAGGCGGCTGCCCCAGGCCCACCCAGCAGCCACTTCCCAGAGGTGACCAGGGGCACCTCCGGACGCACCGCCATCCCCGCACTCCCCGCTGTCTGCCCAGGGCCAGCCCTCGTCCCCACAGTGTGTGGTGTCCCATCAGGCACCTCCGGGCCGCGTCCCAGCTCGGCAAGCTTTTCCCATTTGCTCCATGTGAGCCACTGGACTTCCTGGAGTCTTGTTTTCCTCACCTGTGAAGTGGGGTAACCCAGCAGGGGCACAGGTGTCGTGGGCCTAGAGCGTACGGAACTCAGTGGCCATATCTGAGAAAATGACAAGCTTGCCTTATTTTTACGAATTCTGCGCACAGGTGACCAAGGGAACGCACCGCGAGCCCCTATAGGGTCCTTCAAAGGGTCAGGGACCCCTGAAGCCGGGGCTCCACCAGCCTCGCAGGACGTCAGCATCGGGGGTCAGCGCAGGGCACACAGGGGCCAGGCCACGGGTCTCAGAATAATAACCCCATTCGTCCCGCACCCCCGTCTTTGGTGAAACGTGGGTAGCATGAAAGAAGGAATGAATGAATCAGTGACACAACACTCAAACTAGCAAAACCCCTCCACAGCCGGAAATGGACGCAGGAAGAAAACCTCTAGCCCTGAATTCTGCCGGGGAAGGGCCTTGTCCAGATACGGACAGAACGAGGCGGGTCTGGAGCCCACCACAGGCCCTTTGTACGCCCCCTCCCCCGGCAGAGAAGGGCCCGCCTGACCGCGCTGGCCAGTCCCTCTCCTGCCCGCCCAGAGGCCCCAGGAGAGCCGAGCCACCAGCCCAGCTCCTCGGGCATCAGTCACCCATCTTGGCCACGGCAGCCCAACGAGCCCCCCACAGAGCTGCAGCTCCGGTACAGAAGCAGCAGCATCAGGTGAAGGCCTCCGACCAGCACGGCCGCCAGGGACACGGCAGGGTTAGAGTGGCCACCACGGTCAGTCAGGAGGCCCAGGTTCAGGCCGTGCCCGAGGGCCAGCGTCCCAGCCGCCCTCCAGGCTGGCCTTGCAGTGCCCGAGTCAGGCGAGGGCCCGTTCAGGCAGGAACCAGGCACCGAGTCGTACCCACCCCCACCAGGTGCCAGGAGGTGGGCGAGGGGCTCGGGCCGAGGTGGCGGGGCGCAGCCGGCCCTGACCCACGCCCACAGCCCAGAGGGAGACCCGGCGGGGACCATCCCCCACTCCTTGCAGTCCCCCTCAGAGCCCCTCTCAGCCCGTCAGAGACACACACTGGCCAAGCCAGCCCCCAGGCTCCACGCTGGTGGCCGGGGGGTGGGGTGGGGGGGATTCTGGCCTGGCCTGGGAAGGAGGGAGGTCCTGATTGGTCACACTGCTCAGCCAGTAAAAACCCTGATTGTTTTATTTTATCACCATTAAGACCTAACTGACATACAACGCCATACTAGTTTCAGACGTACAACACGATGATTCAACATCTGTATATATTGGGAAGTAACCACAATTAGTTCACATCCATCAGTGGGCAAGTCAGGTGGCCGTTCGGTCACATCTGGGGAGCAGGGATGAAAAGGACACCTCGTGGGGGGTGGGGGGACCGCATGGCGCGCCTCGCGTCGCGCCTGGCTCGCGTCAGCACTGTGGTGTCCGCGTGAGCTTGTGCGAAGGTAACGGCCGTGCACTCTACGTTCCCACGCCTTAGGCGGGGACTTTGGGTTTCGAGACACGGAGCGTGTAGGCTGCTGAGCTAGGATTTGAGCCCAGGCAGTCCGCCCCCAGCTCACACCCCGATCCACGGGGCCCCCAGAATCCCGGGCGTGCAGCCAGCTCCCCAAATTAGCACCTGACAGGTTAGTGCACACACTGGTCTTACCTGATATTCCCCAGCGAGGCACTGATGCTGTCGCACCGGCTGCAGCAGCCCAGTTTCCAGGCCATTCTCGATGACAGGCAGCCGATGAAGAGGAAGAGGGCAGAGCCCAGCAGTTTGACCACACAGGCCTGCACCAGCCGCTCGGACCGGAACCCCCGGCACCTGGCCCCACGCCCGGTTCCTTGGCTTTGCCAAATTCAAGGTCACACACAGACCCAGCCTCCTGCAGGAGGGGAAAGGGAGAGTGGTCAGGGAGATGGGGAGCCCAGGAGGAAGCCCTCTCACCCCCAACCAGGGGTTCATTCCCAGGAACCCCTGGGAGGGCCATTTGGAGCTAGGTTGTCCCTCGAGGGGCAGGGGGGTCACCCCATTTACTACACTCCAGCTACCATTTGTTTTTCAGATTTGAAGATTCTGAAACCAGGGCAAATGGGTCCTTGGTGTTTCAGGGTGGGTGGGGTCAGGGCGCTGAGTCACCTGCGGGCACACCTGTGAATCGGGGAATCTCTCCGAGGTTTAGTCAGATCAGGGAGATGTGTCAGGCACGTCAACACCTCTGGCAGAGGGCAGGACGTGAGGGCAAAAGCCACCTTCAGATAAACTGCCCTGCGGTTTACGGCTGCCGCCAGGCCGACCTGACCCAGCCAACAGCTTGTGCCCCTTGTCACAGGCCAGAGGTTCCAGCAGTGACAGTGCTCGTTTGCGCTCAGTCATCATCTATTCAGATCCTAGTTCTGGGGGGGAGGGAAAGGCGGCAGGACCCACGCAGAGGACTCAGAGGACAAAGCGAGCCCTGGTGGGAGCGACAGGTCTCACGCCAGGGGGCAGACCTCTCAGGGCTGGGGCAAGAACGCGAGTCAGGGGCGTGAGTCGGGGCAGGACCCCAGGAGGCAGGGGGAAACCAAAGGCCCCCTCGGCTAAGCGTGCGGGGCAGGCAGAGGCTGGGGCCCACCTGGCATCAGTGTGAGACGGCAGGGGGTTCAATTACGACCACAGCTCCGAGGGCACCGGATGGTGGAGGCCGAGCCCTGGCACAGTGGGTTCTGGCTTCGTTTATGCCACTTCGTCCTCCCACAACAGTATGAGGCCGGAGGTTCGACTATTATGCCCACTGCACAGAGCGGAGGATGAGGCCCAGGACCCCACACCTGTGAAAAGGGGCTGGAATCCAACCAGACTGCTAGATCTAAAGCCGGTGCCTTTTTGTTCTTCCAACTGGGTGGCATGTCGTCTTACAGTCTTGTCTAACTCTTCAGGCTTGGCAGCTCACTCCGCAAACTGTTTCATTTCCGTCATCGTGGTGACACCCACATACGGAGGGAGCACTAATGCACAGCTACCTTTCTCAACTCGGAATGATTCCATCCCGCTGCTGCTGGGAAATACAAACAGTCCTGTCAGCCTGAAGAATAAGGATTTTATCTTTCGTATACAAATTGTTACTAGGTTAAAAACAAACAAACAAAAAAGCTTCCGGTTAAAGAGAAGGCAAACCTTGTTTCTCAAGGAATTCCTGAAGGGATGAACTGCTCTGATCCTGACCGCAGGGTGTCCTGTGGTTTGTGAGGTGCGACCCCTGGAGACTGGGCAGAGGCTCCACGGACCCTCAGACCCTTTCCTCACAGCCACAGGTGTACGTGCCATTATCTCAAAATAAAAGGCTTAGTCTTAGAAAGGTAAATAAGACTTGCATTAAAAATACAAAACATCTATAGAGAAAAACTCACACACACACAAAGACAAAAGACCAAGAGGAGACCAGAACATTTGCCACGCATCAGACACACACAAGGCGCATTAATCTCGTAACTTACAAAGTGCTCACACCCCAGTTTTTAATCAGGCAGCACGTTGGTGAAGAAATGGCTAATGAACATCTGAGAATAGCTCAGTGTCACTCATGATGGCTTAACCTCACTCAGAGGACTGCAAAGTAAGGTATTCTATTCTTTTTTGTACTCATTCGGCATTTTCTGTTTTTCTGGGATGACTTTCAAACCCCACGGGCGGAAAGTACAGGCTTATTGGGAGAAAACTTAGGGAGCATTTTTCAAAATTTAAGATGCACAGTCCCTCTGATCCAGCAACCCCACTGCTAAAAATTTACCCTTCAAATGCACAAAAACTCCCCATAACGGGTGCTCCAAGATGCCTGTGGCAGCTCTGTACATAAAGGAAAAAACCAGACATTATGGAAATGCCCATCCTGTAACATTCTGCTCCACCTAAGCCAAGGAACACCACAAAGGCAATAAAAACGAGGTGAATTTCTATGTACCCATATGGAAGACCACTAAACTTTTTATTAAATGAAACTATAAATACTTTTCATTAAATGAAACTATAAATGTTTCATTATGTGGGAAAAAGAAAAAAAGCAAGGTATAGTGTCTAGGAGCACTTTTGAGTACATTTTCAAAAGGTATTTGTGTGTGTGTGTGTGTGTGTGTGTGTGTGTGTGTGTGTGTGTGTGTGTTAGTCGCAAAGAATGTAATTTCTGGTGCATTATAAGTATGATGGTTGTAAGTTAAAACCATCAGGTCATTCTTTTAAAGGTAATTAGTGGGACGCCTGCCCCACGTGGTCTTCTCACCCAACAGGCGAGCCGGGGCTTGGTCACAGCGCCGTCATCACACGGTTGCGGGAGCAGCCAGCACCCGCAACCCTGCCACACACGGCTTGTCCCTCACCTCCCATGGGCCAGAGGAGATCACACGGCGAGTGCAGGCCCTGGAAGACGGTACGGCCGTTCTCCGCCATCTGCCCCACCGCACCACCAGCAGCACGGCGGCAGCCGCCCACTGCGACTCCGTGTCCTGTACACCGTGTCCTGGGATGGTCCTCTCGGCGAGTGCACTTGATGCCGCTAGGGCCCCAGCCCCCAATTCCCAGCCCCCGGACCAGCCACCCCTCACTCCCTGAATGGCCCGTGGCCTTGTCTCTGAACTCTGCCCCGTGCCCCCGGACGCTGCCATCCACACTCAGGCTTCAGACCTCTTACGCTTGTCTTCCAGCTCAGGGGTCAGCAAACCTTTGAGACGGAAGAGCCAATCCTGTCCCTCACAACAATTGAAAAATTATTCAGGAGCCATAAAAACAAATGAAATCAGCATTATGTGAATAATATCCTTTAAAAATTTTATAAATGACAGCAGTTCGATGCTCAGCCAGAGCTGAGCTGTGGTCAAGCTGCCAACAGGTGGCAGGATGGCTCGGCTAAAAACGAAAAAAAAAATATATATATATATATATGAAACTATGGTTTTATTTTTATTTTCAATTTTACTTCAGAGCCACATATACATACCCAGAGAGCCCCATGTGGCTCGCAGGCTGCAGTTTGCCAACCCCTGTGCTAGGCTGACAGATAATCAAGCACGGAAAAAAGCAGAGGCCCCAAATGGAGTCACTTGTGCCGAAGCCCATGGCAGCAAACCTAGGCTGGACACCCAACCTAACGGCAGTTTCAACCTCCTCCAGGAATGTGACCTGTCCGTCAGTCTGGAATTCTCTGGTCAGCACCACTGAGATAATCTGTCATGAACATAGAAGGTGCTTGATAAATACCTGTGGGATGAATAAAGATGATGACAAATTCAGGCGAGGGCCAGAGGCAGCACATGGCTTTCAGGAGGGGCGCGGGGCGGCCGTGTGTATCTGAGGCAGCTACCTGGCGGCTCTGCCGCAGGCTTCCGTGTCCCTAGGAGGCCCTCAGCCCTGACTCATCGCCGCCCACGTCCTCCTCCCACTGGCCTCCCTGCCTCCCCTTCTGAGGACTCTCGTGGTTATGCTGGACCCACCACATTCTCCCGGATAATCTCCCATCGCAAGGCCCTTCGTCACACACGCAAAGGCCTTTTGCCACCTAAGGTGACCTAGTCACAGGTTCCAGGGGTCAGGGACATTCTAGGGGCCATCACTCAGCCTGCCACAATGGCCAAGGGAAGCACTTGGCGGGCTGGTCTGGCAAGGGCGGGCGGGAGCACGGAGCTCCGGCATCGGTGGCCCAGGGCCGACGTACAAGGTCCAACGTCATGTGCCGGAGAGCACACGGAGTGAGTCCCATAAAGGTGCGAGGGCACAAGCTCGTCCGACTCACGGGCGGGGTCACGACCTCTGGCTTCGCTCAGGCCCAGGGGAAGCACAGCCCACCCAGGCAGCAAAGGACCGGCACACAGACAATAGCAACTGAGGTTTATTTAAAGGACAAATCCACGGAGCAGGGAGTGCTGTGACAGCCCTGGTGACGGGTGTGGGTGGGAGGGACCGGCAGGCGAGGCCCGGCCGGCGCCCAGGAAAGTCCAGGAAGACCAGGGCCTTGGGCATCCGCTCAGCTCGAGCCCTGAGCAGCTGGGCACGTGATCTCCTTCAAACCTGAGGGGGAAGGAAACACGCAGATGCTGGAAAGACCCCGGCGTCGAGCAGCGAAAGCAGGCGGGTGCGGAGTGCCACCACCAGGGCCCCCGGACCCCAGGCCCCGTCTGATCGCGGCGGCTCTGGAGTCCTGCTTCCTGAGACGAGGCTTCGCCGGGAGCCCGTGCTCAGGCGAGGCTGCCCGCGGGGTGGTGAGGGGCTGAGGGCGCCGCGGCGGAGTGCCCGGGAGTCCTTCAGAGCGGACTCAGCAGGGGGAGGCGGCCCTTCAGCGCAGGCGCACAGGGCTGATGGCACCGCAGCCCGACGGAAGTGGGGCCAAAGAGCCCCGCTCGGGGCAAGGCTCAACCCACTTCCTCTGCAGAAGCTAACACAGTATCACAGACACCCCCATTTCCACAGCTGGGAAGGCGAAGCGAGCGCGGGCAGAGCTTCAGGGCAGAAGTTCACAGCAAGAGGAACGCTCGTGTCCCACTAACTTGGAAAGATCACGAATCAAAGCTACACAAATATTGGGTTGTCAGGAAAGTCACGATGTATTTTTTCTCTGTTTTTCGTTGCAAAAATGCGTCATGACTTTTCCGACAACCCAACACATACACTCCCTCTGCTGAAAACGGAACCAGAGCAAATAAAAAGTGTGTGTCGGGGCGGGGGGGGACGAGAGGTTCTGAGAGACGGGCTCTGGCGATTTTTCTTGCTTTGCCAAACTCTTTAGAAACTTCCAGTCTCTACTAAAAATTATATTGTTTTTAAATTGGGGGGGCGATAACACTATACAAACCCAGTAACACATGATTTTAAATCAGAAGCAAATTGAAAAGGATTTTGTGGGCTGAGTAAGTTATGAAGTTGTGGAATAAGCCCCAGGGGGGTGAGGGGCAGCCTCGTGTCCGCCTGGAGTCTCCAGCGAGGACACACAGTCCTCGCCTGTCACCTTCTGGTTTGGACAGCGGCCCGTCTGAGGCTGTGCCATCGGGACGTATGCAGGAAGCTAGAGGGTCAGCTGCAGCATTTGAGAGCAGAGCTGGGACCTAACAGGGTGTCCGCAGGGCTAGGGAGATGCCCGAGGGCTGGGCCCAGCAGGAGCAGGACCAACTCGGGGCAGCTGAGGAGGAGGAAGGTAGCAGGGAGGAGGGACAAGGACCTGGCGGGCCCGGCAGTGCCAGGCTGGGACACTGGCCCCGACTCACGGGACAGCAGGGAGAGGTCAGCCCACAGCTGCGTGGGTTTGTCAGATGCACAACGGCCTGTGTTTCATGGCGACCAACCCTGCGGACCAGCTGGTTAAGAAGGTGAACGCTGTTACTTTTACAAAGATTGTTGTTTTAAACTCTCAAGGTCTCCTACCTCCACAGCAGAGTGGTAAAGGGTCGCTGGCCAGTTGGTTCCAGCACACGGAACCTACCTGACCGGTTCTCCGACCAGCACGTGAGCTCTAAAACACACAGGATGTGACAGCTAATCCTGGCCACACTCACAGGCACGCGCGTACAGCCCTCTAGTTCTCTCCGGGCTGAAGGGCCCAGTTACGCCTCACAGGCTTCCAGGTGGAAAGGTGCCCGGGTTTGGGTGGAAACAAAGCTGGAGCCAGGTACCTAGCTCGCCGCCGCCTCTGGTGGCCCAGCAGAGGCAGTAATGCTGCATCAGCTGCTCCAGGAGCTCCATCTCGTCCAGGAATTCCAGCGCCTCTATCCTGTGGGAGGTCAGAGCAGAGCAATACAGATGGAAACCATTCGAAATGATAAGGACCAAGTGAAAGGAGGCTACAGAATCGCATGTGTTACCACAGCGCATGCTTCATTTGATTCATTTTTATATGGGCCCGCCGAGTGGCGTGGTGGTTAAGCACTGGCTTGGGATGCCAGCGGCCCCGGTTCGGATCCCACGTATGAGGGCCAGTGACACTGCCCTCCACAGCTAACAATAGCTCCACCTGGAGCTGGGCTGCTTTGAGTCCCCAGGATGGCAGCCCCTGCTGCAGTGGGCTGCCATAGGCTACAGTGAGCGGCCGGCAGCCAGCATGAGCTGCCAAGAGCCGCGGTGAGCGACATCCAGAGGCCGGCGACCGATCTGCCTCACCCGGGAAGAGCGCAATGACGATACCAACATGGGCCAGTGAAGCAACGTCCTCCACAACTAGACTGAAGAACAAAAAGACAGCAACTTGTCTATTCCCCTTCCCCGGTTCCCCAACGCTGTTCCCCTCCTCCAATTCCAAAAATATAAATAAATAAATAAATAAATAAATAAAATAAGTCACAGGGATGCAAGTACAGCCCAGCGAATACAGTCAATAATATCACAACGACCGTGTACGATGACAGATGGGTCCTAACAGCGTGGTGGCCACATCATGAGGTAGTAAATGTTGAATCACCGTTTTGTACACGTGAAATAAATATATTACACGGCAACAATACTTCCATAAAAAAAGGGCAAGACCAGAATTCACTGGAAGAGAAAAACAAGAGGTTTTCAATCTCATTTTTGAGCAAGCAAGAAAAACTGAGATACAAGATGCCTTTGCAACCATCAGACGGACAAGGAAAGGCTGCACATTCTTCAGAAAGTGCTCGGGGGGGCAGAGGCACTCGCCAGCGTCATCAGCAGGGTTACAGAGCGGGACGGTCTCTCTGGAGGACGGTGTCACCTCTCTGGGTTTACGTGTGCATCCTGTCACTCGGCAGTTCAGTGTAAGCATTTCTCCTTATGTACAAAGATCCATGTTCGAGGACCGTCACGGCAGCAACACAGCCGCTAGGCAGCAAAAACCAAAACCCAAAACCCTGCAGACGGGAATTGCTGGCTGACCACACCAAAGCACAGCTGCGGCCATTTGAATAGCTGGGGCAGATCTGTCTGTACGCAGTGACACGGAACGGCCGCCAGGACACACCGGGAGTTTAGGAAGCAAGTGGCTTCGCCAGCAACATACACAGCTCACCACCACCCAGTGGGAAAGGGGGGGTGCACACGCTCGTAGCTGTGAAGGCGACTCGGAAACACAGGGGACGCAGCCACATGGTCGTGTCATGAGAGAGAAGGTACAGATGGGAGTGAGTGGAATGAGGGCTTGTTTTCACTCTATACTAATCGCTCTTTTTTTTTTAACCACATGGTTGTTATGATTTTTTTTTTTCAAAAGCACATTTTAAGTGTCAACTTTTAAATATATGCACACAAACAACCATGAAGAAACGTGTGAAACAGTTCCTTAAAATATTTGCTTTCAAAATATGCACACACCATGGGGGGAAATTCAGGCATTTCCAAAACAGTATAAAGAAAATAAGGGGGCAGCCGGATGGCTCAGTTGGTGAGAGTGCGTGCTCTGAGCAACAAGGTTGCCGGTTCGACTCCCGCATGGGATGGTGGGCTATGCCCTCTGCAACTAGATTGAAAACGGCGACTGGACTTGGAGCTGAGCTGCGCCCTCCACAACTAAGACTTGGGACAACAACTTGATTTGGAGCTGATGGGTCTTGGAAAAAACACATTGTTCCCCAATAAAGTTTAAAAAAAAAAAAAGAAAGAAAGAAAGGAAAAAATGATCCGTCTTCCCACTTTTCACAGCAGCGTTTGCACATTCTGGTATTACCATCTGTCCAAGCTGTGTGTGCATACATGTGTGTGTGTGCGCGCGCGTGCATGCTTGTGCACGTTTCTATATGTGTATTCGGGCCTAACGGTCATGTCTGAAGCGAGAATGTCTAGCCATAGAGTACTCTGGTTGCTTCCTAACTAGTCAGAAAATGTCCAAGACAGGTTTCCTAAACCCAAGTTCCAGAAGAAAGCAGCTCCATAACAGGGGTCAGTACAAGGTCAGCCACCAGGAGACGCTAGATGGTGAGGCTGTTTACGAGAACGTGGGCTCCACAGGCGGCCTAGGCGTGGCCTGTTTTGATCACGCGTGGCACACAGTAGGCACTCAGCATCTTTTAAACCAACAGCCTGCTTGAGGCCTCTTCTTACGCATCCGGCAAGAGCCCCTGGAAAGTGTGGCCACAGCCCTCGACACTCAGAGAGCCGGGGGGACCACTCAGCCTGGGGTGGGCGGGCAGGGCACCTGCCTCTGCTGGGGACATGCGTTGCTGTCTATGGCAACACGAGACAAACGACCACTCGGACAGTGCCCCGCGTGGCCGATCAGGCGCAGGCCTTTCCCCGGGTACGTAGGGCTTCTCCGTACCAGAGGCCAGACCAGGGCTAGGAAAGTCGTCTGGACACACAGCAAGTGGAAACCAGCCCGTGCAAAAAGGAAAACTCCAGAAGAACCCTGATCACATAGACAGCAGAGACCTCAAAGCTCGGAGGTAACGGGCTTGAAAAAGGCCTTGTTTCTAAAAGGTGGTAAGTTCTGTGGAGAAGCAAGACCAGATTCTTCGCATCATCTCACAAGAGACCAAGCTCTCTAGGCCCTAGGCCGGTCCCAAAGACACGAGGAAGCACAGGGCAGGGAGTACAGAATCACTATCCTTACAGCACTGGCACCGTGCAGAGTATGTATGTGGTGCTGCACCCCCCGAGTTTTCTGTGAGGGGAGGGAGACCGGGCACAGGACACGACAGCCAGCCCCCCCCATCCACGTGGGGCAGGAACACGTGCAACCTCAGGCAGGCCGTGTGACCCCTCAATGTTTGGACGCGTAAAGATAAATTCAACCTGTTGTTCAGGTCTTTAAAAAGGAGGGTGGTCTGCAGACTAAGGCATGCGGTACGACTCTGCTGACTCAAACAGCAGAGATCTGTACGGTACACATCTCTCTCTGCCTGTGCCCCCACTGAGCTCCCCGGAGCTGCGGCTGCAGAGCACGCCTGGCACACACCCCTCGCGCTTCACGTGGCCTGCAAAGTGTTCTAGGACCGAGTGTGTATTTCCTTACAATGCGAGAAAGTCCATTAAAAATCCGCGAGTGGACTCTCCCCTCTTAGCAGTCCCCAAACAACCTCGTTTTCCTCCCGCCCAGGGCGCGTGCCAAACGCCCACCTCCGAGGCTGCTCTGGGGACTGCCCAGGGGTAACTGCTTATTCTGACGTCACCCGCGTTGGCATAGACCCACCGGGGCTGCGAGCTGGCGAGCTGCTCTCCGGTTCCCAGCAAGTTCCCACCCCGTGTGCCGGTCGCATGTCCTGCAGCGAGCCCAGCAGGCTCAGCTGGTTTCAGTGGGAAGCATGCGGACGGCGGGGCCGCGGCCCCCCGCACGCCGTACCTGCTGACTTCGTTCCGCGGTAGCCGACTGTACAGCTCCATCATGTCCACGGCCAGCGCAGTCTCCCACCCGTTTGACAGGAGCCGTTCCTTCTAAAGCGTGCAGAGGAGAGAAACGGGGAACTCGGTGAACCGGATGCGCTCTAAGCACGGGGTCTCTGACGGGGCTCCTCTCACCAGCCCCCGGCCCTGGCGCCCTTCTTGTCTGCCAGTGTTCTACGCCTAACACGCACTGTTACCTACTTAAACGGCGCAGGGGTGTGGGGGTGTCTCTCCAGCCAAAACTGACATTTTTAAAAAGAGGGCCTATGATAGATTCCAAGAGATTTAGGGACGTATCAGCCATGTTTGCATCGATTCAAATAAACCAACTATGAGCACGGTTTTACACAACTGGGGAAACTGAACGTGAACTGGGTGTGAGATGCTACAGGTTACCGCCGACGTCACACAGACGCGTGATTGTGGTCTGGTCACTGTCCTGAAGGACCAGGCCCTCCTGGTAGAAGATTCACACGGAAGCATTTGTGGGGGAAAGGACATCCTGTCATTTGCCTTAAAACTTTCCAACAAAAGTACCAACAAAAGACGGTGGGGGGCGGGGGAGGACAAATCAGCATTTACGAAACATTAATGAGTGAGGCTGCGTGACGGGGCGTGAGGGCTCATGTCACTGTCCCCTCTACTTTTCTGTTGTGTGAAAACTGCACACTAAGCTAAGGTGACCAGGTGGGGGAAACACGTGTTTCTGTGAGAAAGCGGCCTGGGTCCCCCGCACGGTGGCTCAGTGGCCCGTGTGCTGGCTCTCGAGAAGGCATGACGATCTCCGATGTGCGCGGCCTCCCATAACTGACTGAGGGCGGCCCAGGGCGGCCCCATTGCTGTCTGACCTGCGACTCCAAGGACTGACAGGTCTCCACGCCCGCCAGGTCGCACTGCCGTCTGCGCAGGTTTTCTATCATGATGTGCCCGAAACGGTCGCCCATGTTCACCTGTAGGGACAGGAGGCCGGCCATCAGCACGCGGGCTTCCTCTCCACATGTCCAGGACACGATGCCCACAGTAACCAGGCAGGCAGTGGGAAGGCAGCCACTGTCCACACAGCCTGTGGCCCACGGCCACCGCCACCAACCCCTCCCACAGGTGTGCCTGCACACACGTGCAAAGACGCAAGACTGTTCACTGCAGCTCCGAGCACAATAGAAGAACCTGGAACAAACTCGAGTACCCATCATTTAGGATTAAGTAAATTCTGGCAGGTTTCATATAATGAAATAGTATAAAGCGGTGAAAACAAGAAAAGAAGACATACAAATGTAAATATATAGATATGGAATGAGCTCTAACACCTAAGAACTCTTGAAAAATAAGGCACAGAGGAATGTGTACAGTATTCTCCCATCTGCTTTAAAAAAAAAAACCTCTCTACGTTCATATGCGCATAGAAAAATCCTGGAATCTGGCAGCACTGCCTCCAGGGCAGAGCCTGAGGGCTGGGCTATAAGAGACTAACTTTTCCTTGTCTAAACTTTTGTACTATTTGATTTTTTTAAATTCTGCATGTGGTACTATTTTCGAATAAAAAATCGAGTTTCAAGGGCCATAATCAACATGCCACAAAATTTAACTTCGTGTGCACTACTGCAGCATATTCAATACAGAGGGGGCCAAAAAAATGTATACACATTTTAAGAAAGGAAAAAACCGTATTAATTGTAATACTCAATATATACCGATAACAAAAGGTGAATACAAGTCACGTTTGACTTCTGCAATTACAAGAGGTTCTCAAAGTGGTGGCCATCAGCGTCCAGACACTGCTGATGACGGCGATCTACTGCTGGAGCATAGATAACATCTCCTAAAACGTGTACACATTTTTTTAGCACCCCCATATACATCGTTACCTTGTCACATGCGCTACTGTAGCATAGACAATATATACATTGTTACTCTGTCATATGCACAGTAATAAAAACTCATCACTAATAACACGGAAAATGATTCCCAGCATTCCTGCAATGACAAAGACCAGTGTCATCCTCTGCTAGGTGTGTAAGGCCTTGATGGTCGCGGTGCACACTCTGCATTCAGGGAACAGGGTTTTGTGAGCACACATGCCGTCGTTTCACTGCCTCGCCTGAGCCCTGGCCTGATGCTGCACAGCTGTGAGGCTGCGGGCAAGCTGCCTACTGCGTGCTCCAGCCCCTTTCCGGGAAAACCACGACAGTAAGAGGATTACCTTGGGGGTACTGTGACGATGAAGTCAATATACGTGGGTCTTGTTCTGCCCACACAGAGTCAGTAGAGTCTAAGAATTTGCTGTCATTGTCAACGTTACGAAAGCTACCATCATCTGTGTAATTGTCCCTGTAAACTGCTAACTAGGAAGGAATGTAAGGCATCGAGCAACTAACACGCGAGGATGCTACCGGGCCTGGACTGCTTGGAAAATTATGGAATTAAGGTACGTGTTTGTTATTCACAAAGTATGGGTGGCAGGTGGTGTGAGCAGCTCAGGGCCAGCTGCGGACATGATGGAACGGCACACCACCAGGCCTGCTCCAGGGTGACGGGTCCCCGGTCAAAATTCACTCAGCCATCCAACGGGTGCTGGATAAAGGCTTGAACGGAGAGATACTAAAATGAAGCCAGGGGGACGGAGCAGTACACACCTGACGTGTGTGGAAACGGGGAGAGCAGAATTCATTTTCCCCAGGCGTGGTGTCCTGAGAGCACAGACGGGCCCCCGGGCCTTATTCACACCAGGAAAGAAAAGACCAGCTGCCCTCAGATCCTCTCCCCAGGCACGGAGAGCGGGCCTGAGGACCGGCCCAGGACAAGGGGGAGGGTGGGACGCCAGGCGCCCCGAGCCGCTGGAGGGCGGGACAAGGTCAGGAGACCAAGGCGTCGCCCTAAATGATTACGTGACCTTGGGCAAGGCCTGGACTGCTCTCATCTATAATAAAACTTAAAAATGACAGAAAATAAAATCAATAAAACTAAAGTAAGGTAAACAATACAAAGAGCCAGCACATATTCATATGCTTAGCCTGTGCCCACAGGGAATTCCCGTGACAACCGGAAGCTGGCATTCTTCTCCCTTTATGATCAAAGAACAGGGCCCAGGCAGCCCCCAACAGCAACTCCCACATGCTCACACCAGGCAGGGCTGTGAACGCCGGTGCACGTTAACCAGTCGCGCCTTTACAGACGAGGACACAGGCCCAGAGAGGGTGTGTGACTTGTCACAGCTGGGCAGTCTACTTCCAGAGCATGGACTCCCCCAGCAATTCTGCCACAAGTCACCCAACCAGTAATAAGAACCAGAGCCAGGATTCGGACCCAGCTGGACGGTTCCAAAGTTCTGAAACCACCCTTTCTGCACGAGATCGGGAGAGGCAAACGGCGGCCAGTGGACCAAACGCGGTGATGTTCCAAATCAGGGAGTTCTATATTAACATCCTGCATTTCTAACTTCTGAAAAGCTGGGACTTCTGGCAACTCTGGGCTCAGGGCCCCCACGGTGACGGCTGGCAGGGATGGACGTGGCTACTCCCACGAGACAGGACATCAGTGCTCCCTCGCCCCCACCACTCGACACGGCTCACCTGGCCATCTCCCTCTGTTTGCGTCACCTGAGCCTGCTGCCCCCGCTGACCACAGCCCAGACTCCTCCATCACGGGCTAGGACTCAATAGGAAATACGGCGAGAAAGTCAGAACTCCAACACTCTTACAAGTTCCAAGAGCTCTGGCTGAAAGCTTGTAGGAAGTTAAGAAGTCAGGCGCTGTGGGGCCGCTCGCATCGATTAAGAAAGAACACATGTGCGTGGCCGGAGAGAAAGCTGCTGCCTGACCAGAGCAGCGCACAGCCCATGTCCCCATACCTGCTCGTAGTTGATGAACATGGCTGTCCCGAAGCTGCTGGCCGCCCACTTGATCAGGTTTGCAGACTGCTCGGGGCTCATGTAGACCAGCACACACTCGGTTATCAGCAGGGTCGGCAGCCTGGAGGGGAGGGACAGCGGCACCTGAGCTTCCAGCAACCTGGGCTCCAGGTGAGCACGTCAGGCCCAGAATAGGAGCGCCGCACAAGCACGGGACATGAGGGTGACACCATCGCCACCCAGGTCTGATTCTGTACAAAGGGGAGCCCTGAGCCGTGAGAGCAGTTAGTCTGCTGATGAACTACATTAAATGGCTACGAATTCTCCCCAACCCCGCAGCCAACATGAAACGGCAGGCTCTGCCACTCGAGAGGTGGGTTCACGTCCCTCCCCTGGAAGCCGGGTCAGCCACGAGCTCACTGTGGCCCAGGGGACAGCGGCAGGTGCGATGCGAGTAATAGCTTCACCATCACTTGCACATGCGCTGGCTGTCCTGCTGGGGGAGGGGATGATGGAGGCAGCCAACATGCACACGCTCACATATACACGCAGACACGTACACATGCACGCGCGCGCGCACACACACACACGACTGAGCCCCAGGGGACATCAGCTCAGCCTGCCCCCAGCAGAAAACCGCCCGGCTAAGCCCAGTCCTAACTGCCAACTCAGACTTCCGAGCAAATGAACTGCAAGTTGTTTTAAACAGCTGCGTCTGGAAAGATTTGTCAGTTAAGAGCTGACTGACACAGTGTAGAAATGCTGGCATTTATTCATGTAACAGTATCTAATTCTTCTTATGTAAGCTTTTACCATTGAGAACTGAAAACATGAACAGTCTTCAGAAATTACGTTGTTAATGAGGATGCATCCTGACTTACCAGAGCCAAAGGACTGAACAAATTATGAAGCCGGAAAAGCAGCCAACTCCTACGGAAGCATCTAAAAGCCTTAATTTTTGAAAGAGGCTCACAGGTTTAAAAACAAAACAACAAAATAAACTGCCCCTGTGAACTAACTAACCAGCAGGAAGTCAGATCGGAACCCAGAGTGACATTCCCAGATTCTGAGAACGGCTTACACCATCCATTACTGAGTGTTACTTGCTAGCGTGCTGACCTTGGACATGAAGGCGTCCCTCTTGCTGTAAGGACACTCTACACCCTGCGATCTGTGAGCCGTACAAAGGGCCCCCCACAGAAAAGAAGAGTGTGACCTTGCTCTCTGAACACTTGGTGAGACAAGGGCTCAGAAAATACAGCTGGGTGACAGCACTGGGCCCGACAGCCGTCCCTGACATTTGCGAGGGTGGGTGTGGACATCCTGACGATGGCCTGGTGGGTGACTCTAGGCTAAACACGTAAACAAGAGCAGCATAAGCAAAAGGTGTGCGAGGAGCCGAGTTTCCCCCTAAGCTTCCCTGCCCCGCAGCACCCGGAGCTCACCTGTTTGCACCCCTCTATGCCCTCCTTCCTCCCGTCAGAAGACGGGGCCTTTCCCTTCCCTGGAAGGGCTGTTAGGCTCCACCCACACCTACACCCTCCCTCCCTCTCTAGCAAGGGTCCCCCAGCTGCCAATTTCTTTCATCGTTTGCCACTGATTCTCTGCTTTCAATGTTATTTAAAACATCCCCCGACTGTACCCTGCCCTCAAACCTCTCCCTTGAGTTACTCACCTCAAACATTCTTAGCATCCTCGTCGCCCCCAGGAGGCTGTGTAGACATCTCTACCTCCCACTAGGTCTCTGACTCGTCTGACTGCGCGAATCCACCCATCTCTGCCCTCCTGTGCCCCCATGGGCCCCTCCCTCGAGAATTGGGTGTGAATGCTTCTGGTCCATTTTAACAATTCTCATGACGAATGTAAGGGATTGTGCACATGCACCTCTGGGACGGGGGGTGGGGGTGGGGGTTTATACATCCGCTACCACACTGCTGTTACTCTGCCAGCTGACTGTATTGCTTATGCAGCATGCACCCTGGAGCCCTCCCCATGCTGACCTGGGACAGGCCGTGCATGCTACATGCTGCTCAGACACTCTCCTCCGATGGACATTTCCGGTTACTGAAACTGGCGGCTGCCAGAACGCCCTCCTGTGCGTACGTGCGGGGGACACGCCTGGGGCTGGCGCTGCCCTGCCTGCGGCTCGCACACAGATTCTTCCCAGTGGTCGCACCAGGCCACCAGTGCCGCAGAACCGTCCCATGGCGGACCTTTACATCTTTGCCCACTTGCTGGGAGCAAAGTGGCACTTGATCTGATTCCTACTGAGGGTCTGTGCCCTTTCCATGTGATACTCAGGTCCTTCTTTGAGTTGCCTGGTCATCTGTTCTGTGCCCATTTTTCTGTGGGACTCGGTTTTTTGTGTGCTTTTTTTTTTAAACAGTAGCTGTTCTTTATATATTCTGGATGCTAGCCCTTTCTTTGTGTGTTACAATTGTATGTTTCTACACATACAATTCTCTACTCTCAAACTGCTTATACTACACATCAGTATTTTTACAAAAGCAATACAGGTAATTGGATGTCATAGCAGACTTGAGAAATAGTGCTTCTAAAGAATTTCAGAAAATGACTCTATGTAGTAATGAAATAATAAAAATATTACAGGGCCAGTCGAGTGGCACGGTGGTTAAGAGCTGGCTTGGGAAGCCAGCGGCCCCGGTTCGGATCCCACATATGAGGGCCAGTGACACTGCCCTCAAAAAAAAAAAAAAAAAGAAAAATTACAGAACAAAAAGTGAGGTGCAGGATCACGCTGCAGTTGCAGCCAGCACGAAACCACAAATGTGTAGGAGGTTAGAAACTAGTCTCACTGTGTATTCATGTTACATTTCTTTAGTTTCTCTTCCAGTTCAGGTGTGTCGCGGAGATCGGCTCCAATAATGGCGTATCTCTTTGAATCCAACATGTGTCCATCTGCAAATAAAAGCAGACATTATGTCAACAGAAATTAATCAATGAGAGATTATGACTTCAGTGGATATGGTTTTTTCAAAATGAAACGCAGTTTTTCTCCATTATAAAAATACACGCTCCCCGGTTCAGTCACACATATGAGGGCCAGTGATACTGCCCTCAAAAAACAATAAAAATAAAAACAAATAAAAAAATACATGCTCATCATTTTTAAAAATCAGATAAAAGGTGGGTGAAAATTAACTAACATCAAGCCTTCCAAGGACATGTGTTTTGGTGTGCAGCCTTCCAGCATTTTTTCTTATGTGCTTAAACTCATATGCACAACACAAACACAGCCTCTCTCACACACACACCCACACACCCATGGAAAGAGAAAATGGGGCCACCCAATACTTGTTTTGAAACCTACTTTTCCTATTTAACAAGAGTACCAGGAACCAGTCTTTGTAACGACATCAGGGGTTCCCACTGAGCGGACCGAGCATGAGAGACAGCCAACCCCTCATGAGCAGGGGCGGCGTCTCCAAGTTCTCTCACGGCCACTGTCACGAGCATCTCTGTGCACAGCTCATACGGAGTAACGGGGACGACAGGCATGTGCAGGGACGCCCACGGCAGTCTGAGACACAAGGGTTGTTCAAGGGCACACCCGCCCCACCCATCCTGGAGACCCGGTGCCGTGTGTGAACAGACACAACGCTGGGGATAGTCATCAGACTCGCTGAGAGGCGAGATCTTAGGTATTCCGGCCACTGAGAAATGATAATCACGTGACACACACACTGCAACACGCTGGGTGAGATGGCCCCAGGACTCATGAGTGACAGGCTCCGATGACTGACGGCGCGCTCTGCAGGCAGGGGCCACGAAGCTGTGTGGAAATGGGCCCTTGAAGGACCCTTACCCTGGCTGCGGGGAAAACAGACTGTATGTAGCAGAGGATACAGCCTCAGAGCAAGTCTGAAAGCAGTTTTACTATTGGGAGAAATATTCCATCTCGCTACCATGCAAAGTTATGTAAACTCGTAAAATAACAGGACATCGTTTCAGCCTCGCAGATTGGAAGGAATTTTTAAAAATGGTAACACAGAGTTAGTGAGAGGACAGAGAAAGGAGTCCTTACTGCACTAGTAGAAACAGAAATTAGTCAGAAGGGCCTTAAAGGACAGTCTGGGCACAGCTAGCAGAATTCATGACATGTAACTTCTGAGCTAGCAATTCCTGCGAGCATGCATATAGACACATGCTTTCTACGACACCACGGAACATAAAATCCTCAGAAAGGAAGCCATCTAAATGACCACCAGCTGGGAAGAGATTAAATACACTGGGATTCCGGGCCAAGGACACTAAAGCCATTGGGAAGGGAGGCGGTGTACAAAGTAACATGAAAAGACGGCCATGACTTACAGGGACGTGAAAAGAGCAAGTCACAGAACAGTATCCTAAATTATTCACCGTTTATAAAAGTCACATATAAATCTAACTTCTATACAGAAATATAGGTTCATTCAGTCAACTACAACTTATATTTATTCAATGTCTACACACGTTCATGCAACCAAAACTTATTGAGCCTTCCACATGCCAGGCACTGGGCTGCATCTGTGCGCGTCTACCTGTCCCTCGGGGTAATGTCCACCCGTCGCGGAAACCGCTCGACATTGGTTCACCTGAGGGGCGCGGGGGCTGGGGAGGGTCTTTACTTTCTACGTCAGACATTTCCACACCGATCAAAAGGAATACAACGTCAGATCTCTCGTTACCGATCAGCGTTCTGACAGAAACAGGAAGCAGACACAGGAGCCCACGGCAGCGAGCGTGGACAGCACATAGGCCCGCAAATGCCAGCTCCAGGAGGGGTCGCCCTGGCAACCAGTGTGAGGGACGCTTCCTGTGGAAACGTGGTTGGGAACCGATGGCGACGAGGGCAGCGGCCAGCGCACTGTGGCTGTTGTGTTCAGGAGGCTGCGCGTCTGCGGCTCGCCCGTCACCCGAGCCAACAGTCCGGGCAGACCAGCCCATCCAGTGTGTTTTCTGGCCCAAAATCTGGAGCCCTCTGAACTTCTGAGGCACAGACTGAAAACGATGGGAAGCCTGAAGGTCTGTCTCAATTTGAGCCAAGTGTTGGTGGGCAGATTCACACTGAAAACTGGCGGGGCACAACTGAGTGCTGGAGCCGAGGAGGAAATGCACCTGCTGACGCAGGTGGAGTAAGATGGCGGGGGCGGCGGGGACCGAAGAGGGCGCCACACGGCCCTCGAGATGAGGCAGCCGCCCCTCCACCATCGCCACGCGGGAGCGAGGGGCTGAAGCTGCCAGATCTGATTTCCCCAAGGAAAGCAGGAAACCCAGATTTTCATGAGAAACCTCCTATTTTCGAAATGTTCACAACTAATTTAAATTTTTAAAAAAGGTTTAAGATTGGGGACCCAGGGACATCTAAGGAGTCATACAGAAAATCGTTTTAAATTCCTCCATGGTAGGGCCGGCCGAGTGGCGCGGTGGTTAAGCGCTGGCTTAGGAAGCCAGCGGCCCCGGTTCGGTCCCACATATGAGGGCCAGTGACACTGCCCTCAAAAAAAAAAAAAAAAAATTCCTCCATGGTAACTGTGATGGAGGTGTCAATGGATGTGGACACTGGGTGACTTCATATCCACAGGCGTGTGCGCACACAGGCACGCACATGCACACACGTGCGCACACGCACCATCTTTAAAAAGGAGAGTGGGAAAAGGCCAGAGCCACAGTTATCGTACTGCTTGGGTTAAGGATACTTGCCGATTTGAAGCGTGTCCTCAGAATGCAACTCTAAAATGGGTTTTGAAAGGGCAGGCTTGCACCTACAAGAAGGTGGGAAAGAGGAGAAAGGTGAGTCGGATGGCTGGCTGGGTGCAGAGACACGGACAGCGCTGTGAAAATGGCCGTCTATATATATTGCCACGGTGGGGTCTTCTGTTCAACCCTGTTTGACTCGAGGCACGTACAGCGAAACGTCAGTGGGTCCAGGCCTCAGCTCGAGTCCACGAAGCTTGATGTCACTCAGAATTAGATGTCAACCACAAACTGATCATGAAACAATCAGACTCAGAAATAGCCGAAGACAGGCTGGCAAGAAATGTCACTAACGTTTCAGTGTTCGTCAAGCCGTCTCTAGTTCCTTGCCATTTCTCAAACAAAATTTTAAAGATAGCTACTGTTCTCACAGATAACTGAAAAAGCTGACTCTTACCCAGACCTAAATTTCAGTAACATTTATGTGACAACTCCCCTGATCAAGAATACGCTAATCAGAAACCAGAGAGCCAAATTTCCGGCACCTCGACAGCTGTGCAGACGCCCCAGGAAGCCACCCTGGCCTGGAGCCCCCTTCCACCCACTTCACTGAGTCTAACCCGCTGAGCTGGCTCTGATCCCACCAGGCCCTGGTCCGACCGGAAGCCATACTTACTTGATGCAATGAAGCTTCCTGGTGACGATCGTTGGAAAGTCGACCTCAAAATATTTACATGGGAGGAGATCTTGATCCTGGAAAATACAGTGATCTTTGTAATTCCTTATTCACGTGCACATTTATGAACCATCTTCATGCATCCGGCACGGGGCCCCGAAGAGGAGTGGGTGCGGGGGTTCCAACCAGGGGACTCAAACGCCTAGGTGGCCACTGGCGCCACTGGGTGAGAAGAAAAGGGGAACCTGACGGGGAAGCAGCGAGGGTCTGAAGTGGGAGGAGGGAGGTGCTCGGGAGGTGGGGCGTGACAGTACCTGCCAAAAGGCAGCTTGGGACCGAATGGCACAAGTCTGGAAATCAGGGTTAGCAGCAGGTGTGACCAGCAGGTTGGGGGTGAATGAGAATGGAACAGTCAGTGTCTGAAAGCATCACACATAATAAGGGCAAGTGTGACCTGGTGACCCACTTGTCTGTCGTGAGACAGTGGGGAACAGTGGGTGGTAAAGGGCAGGCACTGGGGGTGGGAGGCTCAGGGTTCTCCCCCGGGCATGTGTGCTGGGAAGCTTCTGGGCAGCCGCTCCACTGTCTGGGCTGAGGTTTCCTCATTAGAAAAGCGGAGAGAATGGTTAAGACCTCATGGGCTGTGAGGGTGAATGAGGAAATACATGAGTGACACTCAGATGTACGTGCCTCTGTTACGTAGAGACTTAGGTCCGTGGGTGGAGGCCCCGCCTTGGGATGCACATTTACTCTCTACTGTGGGCTGCAGTGAAAACCAGTGGGGAAGTCACACACACAGCCCTGCTTCCCCCGTGCCTGTCCTAAGTTGGCTGGTGCCCACGCCCCCACCCAATCACTCACAGCTGTCCCAGCCCCGCCCTGTCCTGTCAATCACCCAGCCTTGCCCACCATTCTCGGAGGCCTGGTCCCTGTGGGTGCTGTCACCACCTGTGCAGACGACACCTGTGTAGCAACAGCCCTCGGTCTCGGTCAGCAACACTCTTCACCCCGAGACTCAGCAAGAAGCAAGGTGCGCCTCACCTGGCCACCTGCCCAGACTCCCCCAGGGACGCTCTAAACACGCTGGCGCCCACCTGCACCTAAAATCCCAGGTGTTTAAAAAAAAGACGAAGAAGGGAGAAGTTGGTGAGAGCCACAACCTGGAGGTGCGCGGAACGAGGGTACGGATGACACCGGTGTGTCTGACTTGGGCAGCCAGGCAGGGAAAGGTGACGGAAACAAGAAATGGAGACGAGGTTTGGACAGCAGCAGACCGCTGAGGGGTGCAGAAGGGGCGCACAAGTCAGGAGCAAGCATTTCCTGGTCAGAAAGGGACCCCTCAAGGCAAACACCAGGCTTGGGGGATCCAGTTACCCCCCACCATGTGGAAAATGGTCCTCAGTGAAAATCGCAGGGACCTGGTCCGGGGATGGAGGGGGAGGCTGGAGGGGGAAGGTCGGAAGAGAGAGGAGGGCAGGGGGAGACAAGCCGGGTTCCAGACATCTCGGCCTGTCTGCAGAGTAGGGCTGAGCAGCCGCTCCTTAGAGGACACATGGAAAAAAGTTCTGCTGAGAAATTCTACAGCACCTTTCAAGAACGCGACTCTCCGGGGATGGAGAGGTAAGAACAGTGGAACATTCCAGAAGACTGCGAGAACAATTCGAGCAGGTGAACGAGGCAGGCAGGGCGCCCTGTGTCTCCTGGGGACTTCTTCCTTTTGAAAGCGCTCCCCGATCCCCAAGCATTCCGAATAAGAGGTCGCTGAGGTCACCGTGGGGCTCCTCAGAGAAGACGGCCTGTCTCTGCTGTCACCGCTGTGGGACTGAGGTTTCGGCTTATTATTCCGTGGTTCTCTCTGGCCCTGGGGACACTCCACTCCCAAATGGCTCATGTGTCACAGGAGCAGAGCACACCCAGGCCTGTGTATAATGCCCAGAGGGCAGACAAGGTACCCCCCCAGACTCAAAGGGGGCCCAACGTAGCCGGCGGCTTCACGGGCTACCCAAACGGACCCTGCTGCCCCCACATACCTAACCCTTTGGTTGTGCACAAGCGGAATTCAAGAGACACCATGAAACTGGGGCCCCAAAAGGGGCTTCCATCACCCTGTAGTCTTTGTGACAACAGCGGCCTTCCCTGGCCCCACTCTCACCCGCCACCGGAGACAGGGCGCTGAGAGCTGTGACCAAGCTCACACGGCAGTGGCAGCCCAGCCAGGGGCCCCCAGGTAGGGGAGCATCAGACAGCAAGGCTGATGACACGATTTCTGCAGGTCTTACAGGAGCACGTACAACAGGGATTAGCAAACTCCTGTGAAGGGCCAGGAAGAGCGCCTTTCAGACTTGGCAGCCCTGATGGTCTCCGCTGCCACAGCACCAAGGCGGCCGTGGGCGGACGTAAACAAACAGGGTGGCTGCGTCCCAGGAAACTGAGTCACAAAACCAGGAGGCAGGCTGGGGTTGGGCCGCGTGACTTCTGCTCTACAAGAGCAAACAAGCATATATTGTTTTCTAAAAAAGAGGAACTTCAGATTTTTGAAAACCCCTTTCGAGCAGCGAAAGACTCCCACGAAGGACTTTCAGAGCCTGTTCTAGTCCTCACTGCTTCCTCACTGCTGACAGACAACCTTGCTCTGGAAGGGGAACGTGAGCCTCAGGGTACCTCACTCAGAAACAACCACCTCGGATTTATTAACTATTAACCCACCGACAAGACCAGGACGAAAAATACCAGTTTGACGGGCTGGAGCGCAAGGCTTGGCCCGCATTCCGAGGCCACGAACTGGCCAGTGCGGGGAAGACACAAGCCCGTTAGCCCCATCTGTGGGGACCCCCTCAGCGAGCCATCGTGTGAATCCAGGGGGTCCTGGGTGTCAAAGCACTTGACAAACGTGCGCTGACCATCCTGATGGACAGGGCTGAGACCACGTGGAGGCCGCCAACTCCCGCGTGAGTGAAAGAGGCTGGGGGCTTGCCGACCAAGGCGTGCTGATGGGGTCCACGGAGCTGGGCAGGCCAGGCTGTGCCCAGACGCTCTAACTGATCCACCTGGATGCCCGCAAGGAACCTGGGAACACGCACGGATGTGTTTCTGCCACCAACCGACCTCAGAGAAGAACAAAGAGAAGTCGGCACAAACCTACCAAAAAGTCGGTGAGGTCGCTGGAGGGAAGGGGTTTGGCGCTCGGGTTCCAGCCCAGGTGTCCGAGACCTGCCCTTCGGGCTCGGCCCTACAACCAGCTGGACCCCAGCCCTCGCCGGTGAGCATGGCCAACCAGCTCCTGCCCCGACGGAGCTGCTAGGGGTCATGTCAGAGAAGGGCCACCAAGGGCCCCGCACCGTGTCACCATCACCCAGCTGGGCAACTCTCCAAATTCTACCCAAGATGCTGCTATGCTGACAGCCAAACATTAGTTATCGTCCAAACTACAAATGTACATCCTCGGCCTCCGCGCTGACACCAGGGGAGTTTTTTCTCCTGATACATCTCCTGATATGATACATGTTGATTATAACCCCGTTTGTGCCCACGGAAGACGAGAGACAACACACAGCCTTCACTGGTGGTGCCGTGACATGTGGGCTGTGGGACGTGCCGGCCGCTGGGGCCAGGGTGGGGATGGACCGCCACTGTGTCCCTTTTAACGTATTTTAACATTTTTGGAACGAGGTGAACATCTTTAAAACAGTCAGTGCAAACTGCTGGGGAGAGAGGAGAGATCTGACTGACCTTTAACCGCCAGAAGACAGTGTCCATGCCAGCCCCGAGGTTGATAATTTGACAATGACACTCTGTCTTCCGCAGAAATGCCTTTATAAGCTGACTAATGCCATGGACTCGAGCAAAATACCCTGAGAGAGAGAGACAGAGAAACAAGCTGTTACTCGCTCGGTGGCGACAGCAGCAACCCCTCAAGGTCCACCACCCCCCAGCGGGGGAGAAACACGCAGCTCTCCTGCCTTTTTCAGGGTCAGCCGTGTATCTGTGGGCTTCCGGGAGAAACGGCAACTTTTACATTCTCTTCCATTGTTTTACCGCCAATGAACCAAAGTAAGCACAGTCTATTTAATGGTGGATTAACTGTCTTATGAGAACTAAAACGTCCTATAATTTTACTCATGAAAGACAGGGTTTTACATGAAAACATGGGATCTAAATGCTCCTCTTGGAAATTTGACCTCTTGACCTCATCCGTGGCCCCCAAGACAGCTGCTGAGTGCTCTGGTAAAACTCAAAACTGCAAATTCTAATGGGAAATAATGTTTTTAGGTCAGGAAATTGGGCAGATGCATGTCAGCACAAAGGCAGTCCTTCTCATCACACGCCTTCGCCTTCCATCTCCATCTGCGAGTGGGATCTTTGTAAGAGGGCATCAGATGGGGGTGGGGCCACAAGCCAAGGGCTGCCTGACAAAGGGACCTGTTAAGTTGATGGCCTCTTAGCCAGGCCTTGGCTCACCTTACTGATCCTGGTTTCACCCTAAGCTCAAAGTAAACACCATGTCCTTATTCTCAAGAACCCCCACATTAAAATTTCTTGGCATTTCTTAGAGATCCTACCTCCAGGATCCAGCCTGTAGGGCCAAGACTGCCTGCACACATAGGGACTATTGCTGTGGGGTCGGTTTCTCAACCTGGCCGAGACTAAGTCAGGCCTGCCGCCCTGCTGGAAATTACCTGCACAGCCTACTGGGGTTGCCAACGGTTTAATAAGGCAATAAGGAGTCATCCCATCTGTGAACAGACAGTTCACAGTGGAAGATACACAAATGGTTTGTAATTGTATGCAAATGCTCTTCAACCTTAACCTTACTGTAAATAAGAGGAATATAAAATAAAATTACTCCTGGCCACTCTTTTTCAAGTATCAGATTAGCAAAGATTAAAAAGTTGCATAATACACAGTGTTGGTGAGGATGTTGGGAAATGAGCACTTCCACATACTACTGGGCAGAACACACCCTGGAACTCTCTTTAAGAACGAACCCAAAGCGCTGGCTTGGGACTCCAGCAGCCCGGGTTCGGGTCCCACATATGAGGACCAGTAACATTGCCCTCAAAAAAAAAAGAACGACTCCAGAAACCTCCGGCCTCTGAGCTGATGAGCAGCTGCTGGGAGGTGCTCACTTGCCTCGGTTAATCTCAGGGGCCTTCCTCTCTTTGGACAGCCTCACCAGGTGCTGGATGTACGGGTCCTCCCAGTAGCCGATGCTCACTGCAAACCTGAAAGCAGGGAGAGAGGAGGCAGGTGAGCGGGGCTCAGTGGGTTCCGGCCAAGGCCCACGGCCACGGGCCCAGGAGCCAGCGCAAGGGCCCAGAGGCAAGGCGCCAACCTCGCAAGGCCAGCAAAGGTCTGGTCCGTGCGCCATGACACACTGAACAGACTCATCCGTCCAACTTCACGTTCACACCCACACCCCGTCACATTCCCCACGGCGGCCTTTCTCACCTCCATCTTTCCTCATGTCACTAATTCCCTTTCCAGAACACTAGGCAACCTCACCCCATTCTTCGTAGAGAAGACCTGCAACCGTTTATTCACTCAGCAAACTCACTAACCAAAGCTTATGGTGTCCGGGACAGGAAATTGAAAACTACTTGGCAAACGCCACTCGTAACACTCTGAGTCTGTCTTAGGCGCTGGTCAGTCACTTACATACACATAGTGGGCAGTGGCGGAGCCAGGAACAAATACACAAAACAATCCAGAAAGCCTAAACTCTCGTGCCCCGGTCTACACTGCAAAAAAGTAAAGGGTTAGTGCTCCAAGCCTGGGAGCTGAAACCAGGTTACCACCGGAAGGCTGCTGGTGACTGTGAGTGGAATGGCCTTAGGACCCCTGGGAAGTGATGGCAGGAACCTGGGTCCTTAAGGCCATGTCAGGGCATCGTGGGCCTGGGCTGCTCTATGGCACACACGTGTGAAACAAAGGCTCCCCAAAACAGTCTTAGCCCTTACTGTGCGTACGCTGGTATTTTCTACCTTGCTCTATTTGAGTTCATTGTTTAAACGCAGGTCTAAAAACTATTAAATTGGTTTTGTGATCTCAGTGGGTCAGCATGTGTTGGGGCAATCACCTCTCACTGGGATTTTGATGAACCAATTTTCAAAGGCGCCGCCTAGCGCCCTCTAGTGGTAAAAGCCACCTCTGCCTTGGAAGCCGGGCAGGGATAAGAACAAGGCTGCAGGGCACCTTGGAAATGGCCAGGCCGCCGACAGCCGGTGCTCATGTGTGTACGTGAAGGCCGCCCCGGGGGGGGGGGGGGGCGTGCCAGGGCGGTGACAGTGTCCTCTCTGTGCCTGGGTACTGTGCATCCAGCTCTACTGTCCGCCTCCACGGCAGCCAGTCTTCCCAAAGCCCGGAGAACAGCCCATCCGTTTCCTGTTGAAAACCCAGAGAACAAGACCCTCGTGGGACTAGTCCTACCAGCGGCACAGGACACACAGCCACAGTGAGACGCACTTCCACCCACCGATGATGACAAATGGTAACAGGATCTGCGGCAATGGCGTTTTCACCCACCGCTGTGGGAGGTGTCGACTGACAAACCCCCCGGGGTGTCAGTGTGGCAGATGAATACATGCCCACCCTATGACCGAGCAGTGCCACTCCTAGGCCATCACCCAAGAGAAATGAGAGACGTGTACAAATGCTCACGCAGCCTGTGCACAATGGCCCCAAACTGGACGTGTCTCCAACCCCAGCACCGCGTGGGGGACACACAGCCAGCGCGTGATCACACAGCATGAAACGCAGCCGCGCCCTCCACCGACAGACACCCTCTCCCGGCCCAACGGAAGCCAGGCTCCGCGCGGCCCCTTCTCAGCGAGGCCTTGATGGTGCAGTGCGCTGCAAAGGCCTAGGCCCTCAGGAAACTGTCACCTTTCCTGCGAGGTGACCCTGGGACCCCTGGGTCACATTTTTCAGGGGACATTTTTCAATTCGGTTGAGAAAGCAGATTAACTGGCATCACTTTCAGCCCCTTACAGCCCCTGCTCTGGTTCCTGAAACATACAGACCACTCCCGGCCAGTGAGACAGAGAGGCGGAATGCTGAGACATATCGGGTGGTGTCACCTCAAGCGTCTGCACTCAGCTCCTGATCACGTCGGCCGTCGACAAGCACTTAGTGTGTCTGCAGAGCACTGGGCACTGAGGCGGCCCTGAACCCTGCTTCATGTCGTGGGGGAGACAAACATCAAACAGGAAATGTCTGCATTAAAACTGCCCGGCAACCACAAGGCACGCACACAGGTTGACACGAGAATGTACGGGGGGTGGGGGGGGTGCAGGGCCCGGGGGTCAGACAGGCCTCCTGGGAGGAGCCCGCGGGAGGTAAACCAGAAGCCCTGGGCTCACCATGAACGCCTCAGCCTCCCCGACATCCAGTCTGTCCGAGTGTTCTATCCGCTCCATCTTCGCAATGGACCCCGAGCCTGACGGTCCGCAGGTCCACCACCTGATCCAGGCCACGGACACCTGGGACGCGCAGAGTCCCCGCAGCCACTAACTGACCCCCGCTTCCATCCTTGCCCCTGCATTCTGGGCTCCACAGAGAAGCTGAAGTGAGCCTGTGAAAACCGGAGTCAGGCCACCTCAGTTCAAAGCCCCCCACCCCGTGGTTCCCACCTCCGGTACCAGTTAGGTCCTCACAAGGGCCTGCAACACAGGTCCTCCCAGGCGGCAGGGCCTCTCAACTCTGCTGTCGGCCGGGGACACATCTCCCCAACGCGGGCACGGGGCCCACCCCTCACCCCTCCAGGCCCTCCCCAGCACCGAGCTAGCTCAGGGAGCCCTGCAGGGCCCCCCACCTCTACCTACAAGTCCCTCCAGCACCCGCCCCGTGACACACAGGATGCTCTGCCTGTTAGCCAGCGGCTCCCCCACGGTCCAAATGCGTTTGCTCTTGGACCAGCCTCCAGGAGCCCAGCGGGCGCTCAGTATAGACCGGGAGGGATGCATCAGCCTGAGACCACAAGGAGCTCCCCCGGCCAGGGACAGCGGGGAGAGTAGGCTGGAGGTCCTGAGGCATGTGGACGGCTGGAAGGACAGCAGCCACAGGGGAGGGGTGGGGGAAGCAAGCGAGGCTGCAGAGTCAGAGCGGGCAGGGCCCCCGCCCGGAGGAACGTGGGTCTTTCCCTAAAGGGAACAAGAAGCCCCCCGCTAGGGACTGGCAGGGCCACACGCGCCCCGTTCAGATCTCGCACTCCAGGAGACACGGGTTTGGGGGAGGATGAGTGCGTGGGAGGGAGGGCTCGTCGGCAGGGTGAGTCACAGCTCGGACCCCCAGACGACGCTCGTTTGTGGAGGAAACGAGGCAGATTCCAGGCACATCAGCAGCGGAAATCAAAGGTCTGGGTGAGTGATCGTGGAAGGGGCTAAGTGAAAGGGCAGCCTCAAGGTCACCCTACCTTGTGCCCTGTGAGCTGAATAGCCAGTGGCACCCTTCACCGAGCTGGGGCGGTGAACTCGACGTTGCAAGGCTGGGGGTGGCGGGGAGAACGTGGGAAGGTGACCTTGAGCACAGTTTTGGAATTAATGACTGAGGTGACTGAGACATCCAGGTGGAGCTGTGCCACTGGCAGTGACACTTCCGGAGCAGCACGAGAGCGGCGGTAAGCCGGGCCGCACTGTGAGGACTTTCACCTGGTGTCTGAAGGTTAATCAAAACGTCTCGGGTAACAAAGTGATAAGGTGCTGAAAAATCACCCCAGCCGCTGTGCGCACACTTGGGTGGGGAAGGGGGCGCGCCTAGAAGCAGGTGGGGATGCACCTCAGGAGGCCCCAGCAAGAGCTGCAGCGTGGGTGGGGAGGGGAAAAGGAACAGGCTGAGCGCATCTTCCTAAGACACAGACTCAGGGCATGGCGGCTCCTCCACTCAAAACCCCTCAGGACCATTCTCTGACAACCTCCGCAAAAATCTCTCTTGCTACGCGCTCCGCCACCCAATGTCGAGTTCCCCTAACACACCACAGTGCTTCCGCCTCTACGCCACCCAGCTCATCCTATTTTCTTCTGCCTGGCAACACCTTTTTTTTTGAGGGCAGTGTCACTGGCCCTCATATGTGGGACCCGAAGCTGGGGCCGCTGGCTTCCCAAGCCAGCCCCTTTGGTCTTTTTAAGACTCGCCTCCCCACTGTGAAAACAGAAAGGCAGCACTCACAGCCCTGTTCTCCCACTGGCATCATCCTGCAGAATATCAGCAGCACGAGGTCACGGCAACAGCGATAAGTGAGACAAGACCTGGCCACTTCATAATTTTATCTAAACCGAAAAATACAAGGCTGTCATGCCATCCACAACACGCCAAACGGCCGATATGAGTGACTGTGGCTCCTTTGACAGCGTTTGTCTCACTCTAGTCACACCTCCTTCCAGAAAAGATTGACTGAGCTACTGGTCACCGAACGCTGTCCACACCCAGCCCAGAGCAAACCCCAGCTTCCTTGAACTCTCCCCCAAATTATCCAACCAAAGCACAGGTCCTGTAAGTCCTTTCTGTGTAGCACCCTCTCACCGACAGGCCCCGGGGTGTGAGTTCTTCCTCGCTACAATGACAGTTAAACCCAACTTGATTGACTACAGAAGTGGATCTAGTGTCTTGGCTGCAGGACGCTGACAGCTGGTGCGGGGAGGATGGTTAAGTTTCTTGGAGGGAAGTCAGGGGAGTGCCAATCTGCCAGCTTCCATTTTCTTTGTTAAGCAAAACCCACATCACTCATGTTATCTTGAGAATGAGACAAGGGTGGGGTCAACGAGAAGTGTGAGGGAAGTGGGAACCGTCTGAATTAAACATTCTGGAGAGGAGAGCGTGCTGACCAGTCACAGGAGAGTGGTCATTCATTCTGTTAAGGGCACAGGGGAGGTTGACACGAGCTGTATGATTTCTACCACCCGCATTCAGTGTGAAAAGGAAGTTTCGCTCAAGCAGGGTTTGGGGCCCCCCAAGGTCCAGGGAGATAAAAGCAGTGCCAAGAGAACTCCTGAATGACTGACTCTGAGCTCTAAGCTCATCTGAGAGGTAATGGCAGAAATAACTGATCAAGCCAGCTGGAAAGAAGAGTCCAAAAAAGCTAGGAAGTGCATCCGACAATGACTATCTCTGGTCTTCAGAGGTCGGGACCAATCCCCGAAGCTTCTGGTTCAGGGGGTTTAGAGCAGGCTCCAAGCACCCGTTTGTCAAAAAGCCCCACAGGCTATGCTGGGCTGGGAACTACAGCTTAGATTCTCTGCACCTGCAAACCCAAACTCCCCTACACGACTCGGGTGTCTTTTGACACAGAGGGCCCTGGAAACTGAGGCAGAAAAAAGCTGACATGATAAAAACTATCCAACAGAGAGCCAAAGAAAGTCAAGCCCTAGCTCTACTATTTCTGGATACTTTTCTTTGTATCTGAACTATTTTATAGCTAATTTAACGAAGCAAGTTTGCAAAAAAAAGTTACAATAAATATGAAGTAAACCAATATTATCAATAACTATTAAATAAACCTAACCCTAATGAGCTATGGAAAAGCATTTTACTTCCCTCTGTTAATTCTGATGGCACTTCAGATTCTCTTAGCTAATAGCGGTCAATATGAGAAATATTATTTCTAATTCGACAGCGCAATAGGTGCAGTCAACAGCAACACAAAGCAGGAGAAGAAATAAAGTTGGGTGTAACTGCTCCCCGTTCACAAATGTCTCCGAGGATGGCCTCCAAGCCTTAATTCTTACGCATGTATTTAGCTATTTATGTAATCCACCACCAACACATACGCCATGCCAGATACTGGCCTAATATTAAAAGCCATTTCATCTTTCCAAGCACCTGTGAAGTGGGGGTTCTTACCATCCTCGTTTTCCAGGTCAGGAAACTGAGATACAGGCTGGTTTAGTATCTCGCCCAAGTTTACACAGCTAGTAAGCGGCAGAGCTCTAGGCTTCATGTCCAAGACCTGCCCAGGAGTGCAAGCCTTAACTTAACCATCACGGCCTAAATTACAAACTCCAGGGGGCCACACCGCTTCTCAGCGCTCAGCACGAAAGTGTCGTTATGCATTCATGGATAATTATTTGTTTCCTCTGTGAGGACGCCAGGCACCGTCTCAGTCTCAGTCATCTTGTCTGTCTGTCCCCAGGCACCGAATCCCCAGCACCCGGCGTGCAGCAAGGGGCCTGACACAAAGGAAGCTCTCAATAACTTTTGTTGCATCAGTGAATGGAGTGCATTCCAGTCTAGCGCTTCCTTTGTCATGCGTTCAGGTGTGTGACACACACCTGTGATCACAACGCCCCCCCCCCACGACACGCCTCATCCCGTGGACTCCTGTCGCTGGCCTCCAGGTAAGCGCTCTGGAAAGTGCTGGCTCCGCACACAGAGGCTACGGGGCCCTGGACAGGGCATGTCCCCCTTGACTGGCCTGAATTTGGGGTGCACGGCGGGAACCCTGACAACCCGCCCCGGGACGTAGCCTGTGAGGGAGCGAGAACCCGCACACGTCCCCTAACCCACCGAGGCTGTCGGAGGGTGCGCCTCGCGCCTGTCTTTCTAGCAGGACCTCGGCGCCGCGTGGGCCTGGTTCCGCGCCGCCCTCCAGCCCCCGTCCCCGCGGCTGCCCCGCGCGTGGCACGCGGCCTAACGGAGATCGGGGCTCGCGCAGAGGAGCCCCCGCGGGGCGCACGTCGCGGGCGGGAAGCGGGGGCCGCGCGGGCGCGTCCCTCCCACAGGCGCCCCGCGCCCCGCGCCCCGCGCCCCGCGCCCCGCGCCCCGCGCCCCGCGCCCCGCGCGCACCTCTTGCACATCGAAGCATCTTCGCAGGTGCCGCGCACGCCCTCGTCGTCGGTCTCGGTGGAGGAGGAAGCACAGGAGCTGAGAGTGGGCTTCCGGAGGCTAGAGGCCATGGGCGCAGAGGTGCCGGGGTGCTGTGCCCACCCCGGGCATGGAAGCGGGGTCAGCAGCCGGCCGCCGGGGAAGGCAGGAGACGCGAGGGGCTCCACCTGGCTCAGCTGGCGCGGCTCAGTGACGCCGCCCACGGCCGCGGCCCCCGGCAACCTTCGCGCTTATTGGCGCCTCTGCCGAGACGCTCATTGGGCAATTTCCCCCGCCCCCCTAGGCTCCCGGAGGTGATCATTGGACAACCGCTTTGGCCCCGCCCACACAACCCGGAAGATCCCCGAGAAGGGGGAAAGTAAACTAAAAGTGACGCAAAGAGCACCGCAAGGCTTTCTGGGAGTTGAAGTCTCAGGTGCGTTGGGAGGCCACCGGGTTTCTTACTGCTGGTCGCGGAATTTTATGACTGTAATTAACTCAGGGCGGAAGGGCTAGCAGGATCCTGACATTGGGTCGAAGGGCAAAGAATTCAGCCAGAGGAAACAAGTGTCAGTGTGACAGTCGGGGCTCAGTCTCGTTCCACGATTGAACAAATATTTATTGAGCGCCCTCTGCGCCAGGAACTGTGCTCTGCACACATTAATCGCCTGAGGTGGTGTTAAGGGAGGAATGTGTGAAAAACTAACACAATGGAAAACTAATGTTCAGAGAAGCATACATATATGGTAAAAATACTATGTCTTAGATAATCTGTCCATTTAAGGAGCGGTCAGAAGAAGCCACAAAGGAGGCTGAGAAAGAAGGAACTGCTGTTAGAAAGGGAACCTGGGGAAAGTGGCATCACAAAAAGAAAGAGGGGAGTTTCAAGAATGACGATGTGGACAACAATGATCAGAGACCACAGAGAGTTTAAGTAAATAAAGGACTAAAGAGTGTACATTAGAAACTTCCTGGAACATTAATGAGACGAGATTTTTGTGGGGTTTTCAAAAAGAAGTCAATGAGAAGTGAGATGGTGACGAGTGCAAATTCTTTCAGCTTAGCTGTGAAAGGTACAGAGATAAGGTGGCAGCTGGAGGAGCACAAAGCGGAGGATTACATGCTCGGAGAGCGTTGGCCATGCTCGTATGTTTAGAGGGAAGAGACAGGCTGAAGACAGAGCAGGGTGGGAATTAATGGAGTGATGCCTTTCAGGAAGTCTGAGTGGAGAGTTTCCATGGTACAATGGAGCAATTAGCCTGGAACTCCAAAAGACTAGAGATGAATGGAGAGAAATGGGAGGATGATCGAATATAGGAAGGAGATGTGGGAAACAGTTCTTGACTGCTGGCCTCTGATGTCTTTAAGAAAGTATAAGACATGTTCATGTTTGAGGAAAGCCATGAAGATCATCTACTGCTCTCAGAGAAATGGACAAGGGAGTCGCCCATGGGCATTTGCTAGGATTTGGGGAAGAAACTGCTTAAATGCTGATCAATAGGAGTTAAATTAGTGTACAGGTGTACAGCCACCAACAAACTGCTGCTTTCCGAAAGAGAAGATGGAATTAATTCACATTTGGAAAGATGTCTAAGGTATAGTGATTTAAAAAAAAAAAAGCAGGTCAGAATACTATACTCCTATCTATACATGTGCATAGATTTCTAGAAGGCCTGAAGGAATACAGATTACCATCACAGTGGTTTCTTAGGCACTGTTGTTTTTTTTGTTTTGTTTTTTTGAGGGCAGTGTCACTGGCCTTCATATGTGGGACCCGAAGCCGGGGCCGCTGACTTCCCAAGCCAGCGCTTAACCACCGCACCACTCGGCTGGCCCCCTTAGGCATTCGAAAGAGGAGTGGGACTTCGCCAGAAAACTGAACTTCCTGTTTTATTTTTTAAGATTTTATTGGGGGGCCGGCTGAGTGGTGCGTTGGTTAAGAGATGGCTTGGGCTGGCCGAGTGGCACAGTGGTTACAAGCTGGTTTGGGGATGCCAGCGGCCCCGGTTCGGATCCCACATATGAGGGCTAGTGACACTGCCCTCCACAGCAAACAACAGCTCCACCTGGAGCTGGGCTGTGCGAGCCCTGGTGACGGTGTAGGCTGCAGCCCCTGCTGCAGTGGGCTGCCATAGGCTACAGTGAGTGGCCAGCAGCCAGCGTGAGCAGCTGGCAACCGGTGTGAGCTGCCAAGAGCTACTGTGAGCGGCTGTCCAGAAGCCAGCTACCGATCTGCCTCAAGTTTGAAGTCGTTCTTCAAACTCATTGTGGCAGGTGCCAGTCGCTATCTGGCTTCTGGTCGGCAGCTCGTGGCCTCTAAGCTCAAGGTGCTGTGTTCAATCTTGGTTGCGGGTGGGCATAGCCAGCAGCCTTTGTTAAGAGTACACGCCCTGTCCACTGAGCCATCCAGGTGGCAGCTCAGCTTAAGGTGCCGAGTTCAATCTTTAGTTGTGGGTGGGAGTAGCCCACCATTGAACAGGCAATCTTGTTGTTACACCAGATGAACCATCCTGTTGGCAGCTCAGCTTGGGCACAGCTCACTGGCCCATGTGGGAATCGAACTGGCGACCCTATTGTGCAGAACTCGCGCTCTTAACCAACTGAGCCGCTCAGCTGGCCCATGTTCACCTTTTTTTTCTTTTACAAGGAGTGTACATTCATGTATTTTATATAATTTTTTAATCTTAACCCAAGTTCATGTTTTAATGACCCAAAGTACACATAAGTACCCGTTCCTGGTAAAAAACAAAACAAAATCTAGAGGATCACAAACAATATTTGATGTATCCTTTGACCACAGCCTCCAACCCCACCAGTGCCCACTCTCAACAAGAAGTAATCACAGTTTTATGTTTGGTGAATAACTTTACAGTCTTTGAAAGGCACTTTTAAGTATTAAGAATATTTTTTATTAAACAAAGCGTTTGCTTTATCCAAACATCCGTGGATATGTGTTTCTTCTAGACTGTCTGCTTCTCCATCCATGCAGCTAGTACCAACTCCAGGTTAGCTGGTGTGTGAGCACACCACTTGAGACAAAATGCAGTTTCATCTTTCTTCTTGGTGACAATGTTCAATTATTCCTGCAGTGATTCTACCTGCAAACTGGCTTGATGGCTTGCATTTCCCATTGCATTAGCGGGTGAATGTAGCTTTTTCTCCAGTACGGTAACTTTCAGGCTTAACTTAGCCTCTCTACCTTCTGCAGCCAAAGCTTCATGGACATGACAATCTTCTGAATCTAAAGCAAAGTTATACAATCTCTCAGCTCCTGGTTTAAGCATGATTCTGCCGTGTAAATGTTGGACCTCATGCTATAAGGCACGGTTTTCCATTTGTTTCAATGCCAGCATGACTTCATCTCTTTCCTATTGAAACGTAACTGTCTTTTCCTGTATCAAAGTAACTCCATTTAAAAGCTGACTTGAGGGCCGGCCGAGTGGCGCATTGGTTAAGCGCTGGTTTTGGGATGCCAGGAGTCCCGGTTCGGATCCCACATGAGGGCCAGTGACACTGCCCTCTACAGCTAACAACAGCTCCACCTGGAGCTGGGCTGTGCGAGCCCCGCTGATGGTGTGGGCTGCCATAGGCTACAGTGAGTGGCCCGCAGCCAGCGTGAGCGGCTGGCAGCCAAGCGTGGGCTGCCAATAGCCGCGGTGAGCGACATCCAGAGGCCAGCGACCAATCTGCCTCATCCGGGAAGAGCGCAATGACGATACCAACAGTGAAGCAACATCCTCCGCAACTAAACTGAAGAACAAAAAGACAGCAACTTGTCTGTTCCCCTTCCCCAATTCCCCAACCCTGTTCCCCTCCACCAATTCCCCAATAAAATCTTAAAAAAAAAAAAAAAATGCTGACTTGACTCCCTGGTCTTGCCCTGTTCTTTTCTTTTCTTTTTTTCAATAGTTGCTCAAAAGCAAGAGCCTTCTTTTTCGTGGCAATATATTCAAATTCTTTCCCTTTCCTCATTATGCAAATCCCATATTTGTCTCTTGTGATGCTTGGTTTTCTGTTTCTTTCCCCTAGATTTTCCTTCTCATTTTTTCCTTGTCCTGTTTAGTTCATGCATACCCATTCCAAAATTTATTATTCTCTCCTTTGGGTTTGTTACTGCCTGCCTCAAGTTCATTGTTGCTCACTTCATTAATGAAATTTTCACTTAAAGAAAGTAATTCATCACTTTTGGCTTTAAGAGCTCTTTATCCTTATTTTGTAAAACACCTTGTGTCTCCTTTAGCTGCTTAATTTCTGAATGTTTGTTCACGTTGATTTCTTTCTAGTTCGAAGGTGGGAGCAATTGAATCAGACAATCTCCTATTGTCTATCTGGGGGGTTCTTATTGTTGTATCTTTTTCCTGTGTTGATTTTCTCAGGTTTTCTACCTTCTCTTGGAGCATTTTAGGGCTCACGCAGCTTATCAGATTTAATTGCCTTAAAGAGAGTGTGTGGACTTGGATGGGAAAGACGTGTGGTGAAATGAGGTCAAGTCTGCCTGAAAGAATATCCCTGGCATTGCAATGCTGCCCTATGCTGAGCTGAATGTGTGGTAATTCCTCCAAATTCTTTAGTTTGATTTCATTCCTTTTAAAATTTTGGATCAGGTCGGTATAGTTCACCTGCAGTTTAGAATTATTACCACTGTCAATTAAAACCCGGCCTGAAGTTGTGGGAGTTCTTTCTGATGTTGGGTTGACTCACACTGCATTTTTTTTTTTAAGCTGAGCCCTCCTGCCACCTGTTGGCAGCTCAGCGGCAGCTCAGCTCAGGCTGGGCATTGAACTGCTGTTGCTCAGAGCTCAGCTCGCACTCTTGAGAGAGCTCTTAACCAACTGAGCCACTTGGCCAGCCCCACACTGCATATTTTGTACCCTGGTCATCACCTGCTGTTTCCACTCTTCCATTATCTTAACTTGCTTTTGGATTTATCCTGTGTCTATAGAAGCTCCTCAAACTGATTCATATTAACACCTCTAACCTCATTACCAGTGCCGGATGTTGGCAACATTGTCAGTAAAATCTGACATTTCTGCCTTAATGCGTGTATTTTTATGTCTTTTTCTCGAAGGTCATGTGATGAATTCTGAATGGTTTCTGACCATTACTTTCAAATATACTGAAGAGTTTTTTTATGTTTGCCTTGCAGGCCCACGAGGTCTGCTCCTTCGGCGACAATGATATCCATTATTCTGTGATACACTCTTTCAGGCTGCTATTTTCCCGTCTTCTCATTTAAAACAGCTAATGTTAGTTCTCTTTTCAAAGCACACACTTGCAGTTGCTGCTGAATGTAGGAAGCTGAGGACCTCACATCTCCTAACCTTTTTGCTGGGTAATCTGAGTTAGTGTACCAATCTTGTCTTTGGACGGCTGATCCATCTGTTCAGCTAAAGGGATGTTCTCTTCAGTTAGAAGTCTGAGCTCCGATTCCTGTTCTTGTATTCCTTCCACTATTCTTTCAGTTTCAGCTTTAGAGAAACCATGCTTTTTCACTTCCACTTCCTATATTAAGACTGAACTTTTGTTACCTGAAAAACATCAGAATGTTCTGCTTGCATGTACTGATTTCCTTCGGGCAACTGGGTTTTGATTTGTTCTGTTATTTTGCAAATTCTTAATTTCCTCATCTTTCACCGAAAAGAGCTGAGTATGTTTAATCTTCATTTGCTTGTGCTGGTATTTAAGTTCACCCGTTTTCTGTTTCTGCTCTTGTAAAGATTGCAGTATGGCAGCTTTCTCTGGTGTTCATCTCCAGTCTTCTTTGATGTTTTCTTTCCTCCTTGACTACGTTTTATTACGTTCCGTCGTGATACCTCAGGTTCTAGGTCTGACAGTGACTTGAGTGTCTAGCATTTTGGGGTCAACCATGGGTGCAGTCTGACTCTCTTGCCCCACACTCATCCCAACTCTTCTTCAAGATGACTTTTCTTCTTTCATGGATGCAAGACTTGTGTCTTTTTCCTCCGTGGTTTGCTGTAAAATGTCATTTTTCCTTAAGGCTTGAATATATTTCTCCAGTTCCTCCTGGAGCCCTGAACTTATCTTTATGTTTTGCAGTAAAAATTTCTCTTTTATCAGTTGTGTCCATTGCTTCAACTCTTCTAAATTAGATGACATTTCCTTAGTTTCTTTATGGTTAGCATCCATCTGTGAAATTTTTTTTTTTTACTTCATACTTACATGTTTATTTGTATTTTTTTTTTTGAGGGCAGTGTCACTGGCCCTCACATGTGGGACCGAACCGGGCCCGCTGGCTTCCCAAGCCAGCACTTAACCACCGTGCCACTCGGCCGGCCTGTTTGTATTTTCAAAAAGCATAATGGGCCTCTCCTCTGCACCAGGCACTGCCAAGCAAGAAATTAAGAAAAGACATGGTCGGCCCAGCCGAGTGGCACTTTGGTTAAGAGTTGGCTTGGGATGCCAGCTCTGAGCAGCAGGGGCCTGGTTTGGATCCCACATAGAGAGCCAGTGATGCTGCGCTCTCTACAGGTAAGATGGTGAACAACAGCTTGACCGGGAGCTGGGCTGCTGTGAGTGGCCGGTGACCACGTAAGCTGCAGAGGGGCTGGCAGGCAGCCGGTGTGAGCCGCTGTGAGCAGCCAGCCGTCCAATGGCCAGCGGGCAACTGCCTCACCCAGGAAGAGCACAATGATGATACCAACATGAGCCAGTGAAGCAACGTCCTCCACAACTAGACTGAAGAACAAAAGGACAGCAACTTGTCTGTTCCCTTCCCCCGATTTCCCAATAAAATCTTGTTTTAAAAAAAGAAAGAAAAAACATGGTCCCTGCCCTTAGGGGTTTCCCATCTGATGAGAACTTTAGCCACAGGGAGAAAATTTCTATCAGGCTTTGTTGAAGGGACATTGGAAGCTATGGAGCCCCCAAAAGGCTTTCCCTAGGGAAGTTCTTCCTCTTCTTAAGAAATTTTCCTTTTCAAAAACTTGAACTCGTTCTTTAAGTTTCAGATTGTCATCAATGAGATTGTTATCCTGATTTAAGCTACATTACTTCATTTTTAGTATCAGTGCTTTTTGCAGTCTGTACTCTGTGGAAGAACTCTTTCGTCTCCTGTGACAGTGTCACTTTATTTCCTGACATAAGGCTTCAATTCACATCCTTCAATTCTTTCTTTTTTCCTCATTTATCAGGTCTTGTTCTCTCCTTAAAAATCTCTCTCACACTTTCTGCACAAGATAATTTTTATATTTATGGATTTTAGTCTAACCTCAAGTGCTTCAATCTTCTTGGTAGACTCTTCTTTTTCAGTTTGCTGAACTTTTTTTTGTTTTTCTGAGGGCAGTGTCACTGGCCCTCATATGTGGGACCCGAACCGGGCCCGCTGGCTTCCCAAGCCAGCGCTCAACCACCGCGCCACTCGGCTGGCTCCAGTTTGTAGAACTTGAACAGGTTTTGCACAGCATTCATTTTAGACTCAGCAGTTACTCTAATTTCCTGAGCCAGCCCGCTGTAACCGATTTTCTAACAGTTCTTCAATCCTTTTCCTCATACTCTTGGTTTTTCTTGATGCTTACACCTTATTTCTGCCAGTTTCCGTCGATGATCATTCTGCAATACTGCCAGTTCAAGGTGATGGTCCCCAAACTCCTTATTGCGATTCTGTTGACGTTCCTTGGTGGTGTTTTGCAGCCTGTAGCTTTGATTGTGACAAAAGCCGTTTGCTCCTGGCCGTGGAAGTCTGAGCAAAATACCTGCCGTCATTGAAGGTGATGCAGGGGTCAAGGGGGCAGCGCCAGGTCCACAGCGGGCATCAGCCGCTGATCGGGCGGCGCCATCTGTTTTGCTTTAAGAAGTCCGGCTTCGCCGTCTTTCTGGCGCAGCTGACGCCGGTGACCAGCGGCCCGCTGCTTCGCCTGAAGCTCGGACGCTTCGCGCTTCCGTTGTTGGTCACGGCGAAGAATTTTAAGTCTCTGGTACTCCGACCTCAAGGTCGTCCTGAAGGGCCGCACCCTCCTTTCTCTTGGAATCAGGGGACGCTTCCCCTTTTGGGGACCCCCTCATCAGCGGGTCTGTGGTGAAGCTGAGATGCGGCCCATGAAGGAAACGACGTACCCAAGGTACGGCCTAAGGCGGAGCCTAGGCCCCTCGCCCCCCGACCGGAAGGACACCGCCACGGGCCCGGCCCGACCTGCGCGGCTCCCCCGAGGCTTCCGGCACCAGCCGACAGCCCCGCCCACTGTCCCGGAAGTGCTGCGGCGCGCGCCTGGGAAGCGCGTCTCAGCGCCGCGTTGCTAGGCAGCCAGGGCGCGGGGGCGGGGCGACCCCCTCAGGGACCGGCCCGGCGCCTCGACGCCGCCGCCATGACGGCCGCCCCCCGGCGCCACCTCCACACACTGTTCCCGTCACAGCCCAGGTGGTCCCGCCGCTGGCGCTGTCCACGCCACGCAACCCCCGTTTTTGTTTTTATTTTTAGTTTTTAGAAACAAGGGAATCCCCGCGGGGACCCGCCCCTGCCGCCTGGCGCGCGCCGCCCCGTCGGTCCGCCGGTCGGGGGCGGGGCCGCCGGGGTCACGCGGTCGGGGGCGGAAGGGAGGCCGCGCGGGCGGCGGGCGGCGCCGCTGGAAGTGACGCGCGAGGAGGGCGGGCCCGGCCGGCAGCGCCGCCCGGGAGGCGAGGGGGAGCCGCAGGCCGTCCGCGCCCCGCGCCCGCCGCCCGATCGCGGGCCCCGCCGCCGCCGCCGCCGCCGCCATGAAGAAGCAGTTCAACCGCATGAAGCAGCTGGCCAACCAGACCGTGGGCAGGCGAGTGCGCGGGGCGGGCGCGGGGCTGCGGGCTGCGGGGCGGGCGCGGGGCTGCGCGCGGAGGGGCGGCGGGGCGGGCGGAGGGGCGGGTGCGGGGCTCCGCGCGGAGGGGCTGCGCGCCAGGCCCGCGGACGGCAGCCTCCGGCGGCGGCCGTGGCGGGGCCCGCGCCGCGGGCCCGGGACACTCGCACGTCGGGGGCGGGGAGCGCTCCTGCGGCCCCGCGTCGCCCCCGGGGCTCCCCGCGCAGGGCGCCCGGCTCCGGTCCCCGGCCCCGGGTCAGGGGCGCGCCCGGGCCCCGGACGCCCGCCGTCGGCTGCGTGGCCGGCCGGGCGCCGCCTCCCGCCTCCCCCTGACGCGTGGGGACAGCGCAGAGCCGCCTCGGCCCCCGCCCGCGGGCGCCCCCACTTCCTCCTGCGGCCCCAGTGGCCGCCTCGCCGTTTCGCTTCCCGCCACGCTTTGCCCGGTTCCGCGGTGGAGCCCCGGGGGCAGCGCCCGCTTCCCTCCCGTGCGGGCCCGCGCCCCGCGCCCAGGCGGCTCCGGCCGGCCCGCGGTGCGCAGCGACACGGAGGGCGGCGGAGGCGGGCGGGGGCTGCGAGCCGCTGCGCGGGTCCCCGCGGGGCTCCCTGCGGCCCCGCGCCGTCCCCGCCGCTCTGGGCGCCGTCCTCGGCCCGCGGGCCCCAGGCTCCTCGCGCCGAGCCACGCCAGGGCCCCGGTCCTCCGCCTCTGTGGCAGCTTCTGCCCCACGCTTTGAAATTCCAGCCACACGTGTCCACCTCGCAGTCTCCGGGGGAGGCTTCCCTCTGGCCGGCTCGCTGCCCCGGACCACACCTGCCTCCCGCCGCCTCCTGCTCGTCCTGGAGAAGCTGCCTCTGGGTGGCCGTCCCTGACGCTCCCACGCAGAAGGGTGTCCCTCCTGCGTGCTTTCGTAATCCCCCACAGCCCCTGTTTTTCTAGAATGTAATTGCCTCTGTATTTGTCGGCGTTGTCCATTAGACTAACCGCCTCAGGGGCCTTGCTGTGCCTTCGCCTGATCCCAGGGTCTGCCGTGCTTCCGATCGCGCAGGAGACACCCCGTAAATATTGCTAATCGGTTCTCACCGGGTTGCCCGGGTGGGGTGCGCCCAAGTCCGGGAACACATACTGGATGCGGGCAGGGGTGATTCACCCCGGCACCGTGATGCTGCCCTGAACTTTGACTGTCTAAAAAATCTTTATTGCTGGATGCCAGTGGAAGCTGCAGCTATTACAGAGCTGTGAAGGGTGTGGTCATTATGTGCCCAAAGTCAAAACTGTTTTTACCTGGAACCTGTTGCTTTACTGCTGTTGATTTCCTAGATATATTTGTAGGTGTTTTTCTTTTTCTTTCTGATTAAGTAATTGTAAAGGACGAGGGAGGGGAAATGAAGGCAGGAGACATCTGAGAATTGTTGCTGCAGGGAAGCAGGTGGTGGGTGGGCATGAGAGTCAGGATTCTGGGTGAATCTGGGTGGGGATGAAGGCTGGAAAGCAAAGGACCTCCCCACACCCCCCGAGTGAAGGTGTCTGTGTGCCTGGCATGCCCTTGGTGTGTGTTATCAATTCATAGAGTCCTAGGTGGTGTCTAGTAATGAAGTGTTCTCTTCGCAGAGTGAGGACCTTGTGAGTAACCGCACAGCGAGGTTCCCTGGGGCGGGCATGAGGGAGAATTAGTAATTGCTGGGAGGAGTGAGTTCCCATGATTCAGCTTGTTTACAGTGGGTGCTGAGTCTGTTTCAGAAGGCGGTTTGTGTATCAGAAGGGCAAGGCTTCTGAGGTGTCCCTTTCATCCGCCTGCCTCTTGTCCATCTCTCCATTCAACAGACAGTAGTTAAGCACAAACTGTGTGCCGTGTACAAGGTTCTAAAGACCCACAGTGGACAGGACACAGCCCCTGCCCTGGAGGAGCTTAGCAGATCTGCAGGGGAGAGGCCAACAGGGCAGCCATGTACTGAGAGCTGAGTGCTCAGTGGGGTGGCCAGTGCCCCGAGTGGAGCCCAGCTCCTACTGCATGGAGGGAGGTGACAAGAAAGCAAGAGGAAGTTTGAGTAGAGCCTTTCCTTTTTCCATCTTCAAGCACGTCTTCAAATTTCTCTTGTGTTAATTAGGCCTCTTGGTTGTGAGAAAAGCAAGTTTGAACTGCCTTAGCAAAGATGGAAATTCATTAGCTGGTATGTGACCAAAGAGCTCACAAGTAGTGTGGCTGCAGACTGGCCTGGACCTGGGGTGCCACAAGGAGACCGCCAGCCTTCCGTCATCCTCAGTTCAAGTCCCAGAGGGACAGAGAAGACTCCCCTCCCTGTCACTGTGGCCAGAGTCCCAGGACTGACTGAGTGTTTCTGACTGGGTCACACGCCTTTCCCTGGAACTGGGAATGGAGTCAGCCCCACCCAGACCACATTGGCTCCCCAAAGGAAACCCGGGTGCTGCTCCCAGCAAAGGGGAGGAGGGGGGCCGGTCAGGCAGACTGTAGACGACCTGTCGTGTCTTCGTAGTCCCGCTAAAGAGGAAGGCATTTGGTTCCTTGAGAATGCTTGATGGGGACGATCCAGTGGACACGGTGATTGTGGGGCTGGAGTCCTGAGCTGAGGGAGGTGATTTGGGGGGCTGCTGTCCTGAGCCGAGGGAGGTGATTTGGGGCGATGCTGTCCTGAGCCGAGGGAGGTGATTTGGGGCGCTGCTGTCCTGAGCCGAGGGAGGTGATTTGGGGCGCTGCTGTCCTGAGCCGAGGGAGGTGATTTGGGGCGCTGCTGTCCTGAGCCGAGGGAGGTGATTTGGGGCGCTTCTGTCCGGAGCTGAGGAAGGTGATTTGGGGGGCTGCTGTCCTGAGCCGAGGGAGGTGATTTGGGGGGGCAGCTGTATGGAGCGGAGGAAGGTGATTTGGGGCACTGCTGTATGGAGCGGAGGAAGGTGATTTGGGGCACTGCTGTCCTGAGCCGAGGGAGGTGATTTGGGGCGCTGCTGTCCTGAGCCGAGGGAGGTGATTTGGGGCGCTGCTGTCCTGAGCTGAGGAAGGTGATTTGGGGGGCTGCTGTCCTGAGCCGAGGGAGGTGATTTGGGGGCTGCTGTATGGAGCGGAGGAAGGTGATTTGGGGGGGCTGCTGTATGGAGCGGAGGAAGGTGATTTGGGGCGCTGCTGTCCTGAGCCGAGGGAGGTGATTTGGGGCGCTGCTGTCCTGAGCTGAGGGAGGTGATTTGGGGGGCTGCTGTCCTGAGCCGAGGGAGGTGATTTGGGGGGCTGCTGTCCTAAGCTGAGGAAGGTGATTTGGGGGGCTGCTGTCCTGAGCTGAGGGAGGTGATTTGGGGCACTGCTGTCCTGAGCTGAGGGAGGTGATTTGGGGGGCTGCTGTCCTAAGCTGAGGAAGGTGATTTGGGGGGCTGCTGTCCTGAGCTGAGGGAGGTGATTTGGGACACTGCTGTCCTGAGCTGAGGAAGGTGATTTGGGGGGCTGCTGTCCTGAGCTGAGGGAGGTGATTTGGGGCACTGCTGTCCTGAGCCGAGGGAGGTGATTTAGGGGGCTGCTGTACGGAGTGGAGGAAGGTGATTTGGGGGGCTTTTGTCCTGAGCCGAGGAAGGTGATTTGGGGGGCGCTGCTGTCCTGAGCTGAGGGAGGTGATTTGGGAGGCTGCTGTCCTGAGCCGAGAGAGGTGATTTGGGGGGCTGCTGTCCTGAGCCGAGGGAGATGATTTGGGGGGCTGCTGTCCTGAGCCGAGGGAGGTGATTTGGGGCGCTGCTGTCCTGAGCCGAGGGAGGTGATTTGGGGGCGGCTGCTGTATGGAGCAGAGGAAGGTGATTTGGGGGGCTGCTGTATGGAGCGGAGGAAGGTGATTTGGGGCGCTGCTGTCCTGAGCCGAGGTTGGTGATTTGGGGGGATGCTGTCCTGAGCCGAGGAAGGTGATTTGGGGGGCTGCTGTCCTGAGCCGAGGGAGGTGATTTGGGGGGCCGCTGTACAGAGCGGAGGAAGGTGATTTGGGGGGCTGCTGTCCTGAGCCGAGGAAGGTGATTTGGGGGGGCGCTGCTGTCCTGAGCTGAGGGAGGTGATTTGGGGGGCTGCTGTACGGAGTGGAGGAAGGGGTGGGTAACCAGGATGAGGGCCTGAGGACTGCCTGTGTAGACATGAGGTGACATTGCCAAGGAGAAAAGGAATCTAACTAGGAGGGTTTACTACCTAGGCGAGCCTCTGGCAGGGAGTGTCTCACTGGGTGTTGGTCCCAGCCACCGATGAAGTACTCCCTGCGGATCTGGGGATCTGGAATGCTTTGCCAGAGAAGTTGCTTTAGATAAGTTGGGGTCACAAATTCAAATCCCTAGAGGGGCCAGGCTAGTAAAATCAGTGAGCCACTTAGGCCAGGTGAGGGCTGCGGGGACCTGAAGGGTACTTGTCTCCCCACATGGGAATGTAGGCCCAGTGTGGCCCAACCTTTGACATTTTCAGAAAAGCCTGGAATCTGGATTTTCATGAAAACTAGATGGTATTTAATGCAAATTCAACAACCACCTTGACACTTGGTGGGACGAAGTGAAAGATTAGGCCTGTGGGTCACCAGTGGCCGTTGCTCATCCAAAAGGGTCTGGAGGTTAAGACCCCTGTTGTTATTTTTTTCCCCCGTACCTTCTCTTGGTGTCACTACCTTCTCAGTTCTTTGAATCTGCCGACGGACTGCTCTGTCCTTTAGAGAAATCTGTACAAGATCTGATAGCAGCGATCGCCGGCATTTCCACAGCGGTTTGGTTCACCGAGTTTGGTTCACCGAGTGCTGTGCCAAACTGCCGGGCTGGGTCCTGGCGTTAATCACTTCTGTTTCACAAAGAAGTTGCGAAGCTCACGCAGCTCCCAGGTGGCCAAAGGCAGGAATAGGTCCAGGGCTTCCAACGACATGACACTGGCTGCCTTTGCCCAGGAAGGGATTAATGTTTACTAAGCGTCTTTGGTGCTTATTAAGCTGCTGGGCTCAGTGCTTGGCATAAATTATGTCCTGGTATTCTCAAAGCATCTCTAAGAGGTGACTTATTTATTCCTGATTTACTGATGAGGAAGCCAGAACTCAAAGAGGCTGGTAAGTGGCAGAGCTGTGGGTTCAGACCCAGGTCCCTGATTTGAAGCAGTCATAAATCCATACTTGACCTGGGCAGCTCTTCTGTGAGAGCCCCTTGTTTGAGTTATGAGTGACACAGAAAATCCTGGAGGCCGTGTTGGCTGTGGCTTCGGTCCAGTGACTTACCTGGGATGCCTTGGCCCCCCGGGTGACATTTGGTGATGTCTGAGACCTTTTTCGCTGTCACGGCTTGGTTGGTGGAGGTGCTACTGGTACCTAGTGGGCTGAGGCGAGGGCTGCTGCTAAACATCCCCCATGCGGAGGGTGTCCCCACAGCACAGAATGATCTGGTCCCAAATGTCAAGAGGCTGAGGCTGAGAAAGTCGGGCCCCGTTCTCCCCCTCTGGATGCGTGAGTTCGCAGAAGCAAAGTCTCACACTGTCTGCTTCGGGTGGACATGTGTTCTGTTTGGCCTGTTCAGTGTGTATGTATGTATGTTTTACAGTCAGGGCCCATATTTAAAAATCTGGAGTTTTCACTCAAAAACCTGGATTTCCAGGGTCTTCCAAAATCTTGGCTGGCCCGGCAATATCTGGCACTCCCCAGGAGCTGAGCAGCAGCTGGCCCATGCAGCCGGGGCCCGCCACCAGCTCGCCTGGTCCCTGCCTGGCTTGTTGGGTCTGTCCACCCCTTGCCGCCCCCTCGCTGATCACAGAGATGGAATAACCTTCTCCAGGCGTGGAGGACTCAGCATCTCGTGAGACAGCCCGTTTTGCAGGGGCAGCACGAATGCTCGGATCCCTCCCTGGGCACCCGTGGGCATCCCCTGGTGCCAGCATGAGCCACCCCGCTCTCCTCCATGGGACAGCACTTCCCATTTCAATGAGTATAGCGCGCCCCTCTAAATTCTCTTTTCCTGGTGTGAATTCTCTGGAGTTGAGATTGCTGCATTTGTAGGAAATCTACATTTATGTAGTCACGGGGTTGCCCTCTGACAGGACAGTGCTGTCATTTAGTCTACAGTGCAGCCAGTAACGTCACAGGGCGTGATGGAAGTCCCGTGTCAGCAGCACCTTAGTAGCGTGCGACATTGCCTTTAAAAATTTTGCTACCGGGCCGGCCGAGTGGTGGGTGGTTGGGCGCTGGCTTGGGACGCTGGTGGCCCCAGTTTGGATCCCACCTATGAGGGCCTGTGACACTGCCCTCAAAAAACAAAAAAAATTTTTGCTACCCGTTTAATTTTTTCCCACTGCCCCTTTATTTGTATTTTCTTACATGGGTTTTCTGTATGTGTTATTTGTTTATTTAATCGCCATGGAATTAATGCTCAGTTGTCAGTTTCATTGTTCAATTACCAATTCAACAAATGTCTCCTGAGAACCTGCCAAGAGGTAGAGGCTGGGGTTAAAGCTGTAACCAGGTCCCGGGGACTTGGGAGGGGAGACAGCGCCAGTTCAGCAGACCTCAGCGGTTAACAATGAACCGTGCCTGTCACGTCTTCACTCCTCCGAGCGTTTTAATAGAGACGAGGTAGTGGTCTTGTTCCTGGGGGCATCCCTGGATGAATGCAGTGATGGACTGTGGAGAGCCCCTCGGTGCAGGCTTGGTACAAGCTTCGGAGAGAAGAGGGAGCCGGCCCTGTGATTTGCGGAGGAAACTGCTTTTGGATGGGTAGGGCCTCCTTGAGCAAATGACGCGAAGACCATCTTCAGGTCATCTCCGCTCTCCAGGTGAAGGTTGTTTCCTGTGTCTTGATATTTCACTTCAATTATAGCTAATGGGCTTTTGTGTCGGCCGCTTCCTTCAGCTTAGTCTGTCCTAAGGGGCCCCTCCCCGCCTTTGCCGCAGCTCTCTAGGTGTCTTCCTTATCAGAGGTGCCTTGTGGTCTGGCAGTGAACGGGTTCTCCTGTTTAATGTTGCATTAGCGCTTCTTCGGTAGCGTCTCGGCGTTCTTCGCATGGGTCAGCCAAATCTTTGCTTCCTAAACCTCTTTAGGTTTAGATCCTAAACCTCAGACTAAGTAAGCAGGGGCGCAAATGAATACGAGTATTTAAATAAGTAAATGTTTAGAACTGCACAGAAACTCTTCTCAGCGACTGTCAGCTAGCTACCTGCCACCTGCCAGTGTGGACGTTCATAAATGTATAGCTTGGGTTTCACGGGGTCATCCGATCCTTTTAGAGACATGGGTTGGAGTGGCCACTTGAACCCACGCCCAGCTGTACCTTAGGGAGGTAGGTACACCAAAGCGTTTCTGCTTGGCTCGCCATGGTGAGGGCCAGGACAGAGGGCGCCTGGCGCGGGCGTGGGGGCTCTGGGCCGGGCCGGGGCCCAGGGCAGGCTCTGTCATGTGACACTTGGGCAGCCTTGATAACAGGCCGGTGGAGACACAGGCCGGGGAGAACTCTGAGGGAAGACAAGTACGTAGGGAAAACTTAGCACAGTGAAAATTTCAGCCTTGAACTTGATATTGTTTGTCACTGAATTGGAAAAAGACACCGTCTCTGATTCTTGACAGCAGAAAAACTCTACCCGGCACTTACTTTCAGATTCGCCAGGTAGCGAAATGGCTGTGTGTAGACCCATGTGTCGCCAAGTTCACAGTGACTGTGGTATTTAAATTCACAAGTCCCTGGCCGCATCTCCATCCAAGAGAAGCATTAAAACCAGCACGCTCCGTTTCCGTTGCCTGGTATGCACTGGTGGCCCCACGCAGACAATTTGGTTCACTGAAAATCTGCTGAGGTGTCACTCCCCACAGTGTAGCCCTTGGTCCCCGTCACAGTCGTTCCTCTCCTCTTCCGGCCTCCTCAGTACCCTCCCCGCTTTGTGTTCTTGGACAGGCCAGATTAATGATTATCACTCCCCACCCAGCCCCAAGATGGCAGGGCTCCTCCGTGACCCCACGGCATGAACACGGCCTTTCGGTGGCAGGCAGTCTGACTGGTTTGGGCTGTCACCTGTGGAAGACCATCGTTAGGAAAGCTCCTGTGCAGTGTCAGGGGGCCATGGTTTGAGGACCACGGCGATAGGATTTAGGGAGCCCTTGAATGCAAAAGGTTGGGAACACTGAGGGGGTGCTTCAGGGAGGCAGCTCTGGGCAGGTGGAGTCACGGCTGGAGGAGGGGATGCGGGGGTGGGGGGATCGCCAGGGGGCTGTCACCGCAGGAGGGGGAGAGGGGACATAGGGAGCCAGGGCAGCACGGTCAGACTGAGCTGAGTGACGTCTAACCCCCAGTGTCTGGGGGGAGGGGAGGGGATAGAGGTGCGGAGACGGGTTCTGACTGAGGTGGGTCCCCGTTATGCCTCACCCTTATCGTTTGGCAGTGCTTATCTGTTTTTAAAAACGTACTTCTTACACCTACTTTTTTGCTGGGCTTCTCTCCCACTGATGGATGGCTGTGTGTGTGCCACTACCACACTGTTTGGAGAACTGTTGATCTGTAATGTGTTTTAAATCTGGTAGAACTGGTCTCCTTCAGCTTTTCTTCTTCAGTGATTCTATCCTGTTTTTGTATAAAAGTGAATTTTGATATCACTTGCTTTCTAGTTCCTAGAAAAATGCGTTTGGGAATTTAACTGATATGGAGCTCATTCATTCACATAATATTTATTGAGTGCCTGCCCTGGGCTAAGTCTGAGGATACAAAACTAAAACCCAGGAGTCCTCCCCGTCGAAGCCACATGCCTCAATCTGCCCCCATATGTCTCCAAGGCCCCCCCATGAGTCACTGTCCCTCTGCTGGAGTCCAAGAGATTTGAAACTATTGCTTGGCTGAAAACATCTGGCTGCCCGTCTAGAATGGGACTCTTAAGATATGGGACAGAAAGTAGCGATATAGGAAATTTCAAGTGAGCCATATTAAGAATTGTGATTTTCAGAAGCAAGGGATAGCTATCTAGGACCCCAGGAGGCAAACACTGTGACTCAAGAATTGGTCCTTTCCATCTTCAATTTAATAAGCCAGTAATTGATTTATATTTGCCTTACAAATTTTGGGATTTCTGTCACCTTTATTGTAATTCCTTAAGTAGTCACTAAATTACCTCCAATAAACTCTTATTTTTCCTTTATTAAAAAAATAATAAAATAAAACCCAGGAGTTATGGGCTGGAAATATGTGAGCTAAACCACGGGGAGAAGCGATATCTTTGCAATGTGAACATGGTACATCTTATATACTCAGAGCTTTTGTGTATTTTGTTGTTGAGAATAGGGCCTGATTAGTTTCATAGGTAAACGTTGGTGATAACCCTGTTTGAATACATACTTACTTTATAACTTATTTAGCTAAAATTCATTTTGTTACTTTTTTGTCTTTTCTATGTATATAATATGATCTGTGTCATATTTCTATTTTTTCTTTCCTATTATTTACATGAGTGATTCTTTTTCATCCCTTCTTTAATTGGTTAGACTCTCCAACATAACGTGTAGCAGTCTGATTGTTTATAGCAGCATTGTATAAAGGGTATATGCGGGCACCCATCTGGGCATTCCACAACCACGGTAAGGAATGTCTGACTTGCGAAAATGCACATGTCCCAATCTGACTGGTTCCCAGGGGAAATCTAAAAGCATTTTTCCTTGCTTTTTTGAGGTATGCACCTTTTAATATGTCTCATATTTGAGTTTTATTCTGTGTCCTAGTCGTAAGATTGGTAGGTGATCTTAAAGGAAGGAGGCTGAGTTTGTGGGGCTCCAACTGCATGGAGAAAACGATTGCAGTGCACTTAGACTGAGGAAGGAATTGAAGAGAAATTTGAGAAGTGGTGAGAGGAGTGGCTGTCTGTTAGTGCAGCCTCTGGAGCGATGGTTAGTGGTTAGCAGGTCTCAGGATGATGGGCTCACTGCAGCCTGTGAGTCTGAGAGCGGGCCTCAGGCGTGGGAACCTTGCTACCTAGATTTAGGTGGCCATTCTGACAGCCCCCTCCCCAGAAAAGTGTCATCTCTCACACAAACCTGCATATAATTTCATGGGCTTCAAAGCCCATGCACAAGAACCTCAGGACTGAAGAAAACCCCCTGTGGTTGGCAGCTCAGGAGGTGTACAGTGAGTGGGGGGAGGGCTTGGGTGCAGCTCCCTGCCATGAACTGGTCTCTAGAGAAGCGTTACAGGTGGGCCCCTCACACCTGCTCGTGTGCCGTGTTCTGCTAGTCCCCGGGGCACTGGCGGTCTGCATGGCAGCTTTCCCCAAAGCAGAAATCTGCTCCCAGGACGTGGTTTGGCGATCTCATATCAGATACGCGCCCTTAGTAGCCAGCTCTTTTTGGCAGTGAATTCTGTTGTGTTTGTAAAACTTTGGGATGTAAGCTTAACAAGCGTCCACTATTCAGGGCGGTGGGGCGTTGTGAGCCGTGTGCCGGGCCCGCCGCTGTGCGCCGGCTGTCTCTGACCGAGGCCGCCTCCCTGCGGTGTTCCCACGCCCGTGGAGCGGGCTCTGGTACCGCTCGGAGCCGCCTGGCACGTTGAAGAAGCTGACGTGTGAGGAGGCCTCACAAGACGGTGAAGAAACAGCCTGAGACAGCAGGTTACTGTGGGCCAAACAAGTAGATTGCAGCTCACCACCAGATGCCAAAATAAATTCCAAACAGATGAGGAGTTTCGGACACAGGGAACTAAGGAAAGGACTTCATGTCATGCCCTGGCATCACAGCTGGAGGGTGCGCAGTGCAGGGTCAGGCCCACATAAGCCAGCTCCTGCCCGCCTTGCGTGACACTCACACGCGTGAGGACCCGAGAGGAGTGGCAGCAGCCCCAGCACAGGACCAACGCCTTCGCGGGGGGCTCGTCTCACTCGATTAATAAGCAGATACGAGGAGCAGAAAGGCCACAGATGGAAGACAGGTGGTCAGGGCCGGCCGAGGGGCGCAGTGGTTAAGCGCTGGCTTGGGACGCCAGCGGCCCGGGTTCAGGCCCCACACACGAGGGCCGGTGACACTGGCCTCAAAAATATAAATAAAATAAATTTGTTTAAAAAAAGAAGACAGGCAGTTAGTGCATATATGAGACTCTTGAAAGTTACGAGACATCGAAGCAGCACAGAGCCTTCGGGTCTGCTGTTCAGTAACCACATGGCAGAGTTCACGATACTGATGCGTCGCTGCTTTGGGGGAGGCGTGCGAGGCTGCGTCCTGCGCTCGGGGGATGCAGACCAGCGTTCCTTCCCAGAGAGAACCCCGCCATGGTGTGGTGGGAACCACTCGTAAAATCTGAGCCCTAATGTCCTGTCCACCACCTGCCTGCGACCTCCTCTTCCCCAAGCAGCCCTCCCTGCTCCCCCTGCCAATCAGCCAGTCTCTGGGTGGCATCACTTTGAGAACCCCGCCCAGCTCTGAAAGTCTCTCACGGGTGGGTTCTGCTTAGTAACGGCCTGACTCTGTGGTTTTGGCTTTGTCACGCCTGGACCTGTGACGCGGGGCGTGTTGGTGCTGCCCGGCGTGTACGGCCTCCGAGCTCAGCTGGCCTTTTATTGCTGCCTCCGGCCCTCGCTGCGTCCCCGTCCCATTTTCCTAGGTGCTTCTGCCAGACTTGTACTTTCCTCAGCCCTCCTCCACCCACCGCAGACACACCCACTCTCCTCAGATGACCCGCCTCCCGATTTCCCGTGCCAGGCTGTGCCCCACCGGTGCGCTGCCAGGGCTCCCCGCTGCGCTGGGCTCGGCCAGCCCCCTCCCCACTGGCTCTCTGCTCAGCGGCTCAGCGGCCAGGTTGTCTTCAGCGCTCTTGCTTCCCGTGGCGTCTCGGTTCAGTGGCCGTGCGCCTCGCACTTCCCTGTGCCCGCTGCCCCGGCTGGCATTTGTGCCGGTCACTGGCCTCGCCTCCCCGACACCACAGCCCCGCTTCCTCCCGGGCTCTCCTTTCCTGGTCCCGGAAGAGCGGGTCTCCATCGCTCCATCGTGGCCTTCATGTCCTCGGAGCTTCCGTCCTTGGCCTTGACCTTCTCTGCAGGGTCTGCCTTCTGAGCGCGCTTCCCAGATCCATGCCCGTCACTTCTGTTCGCCGCGTGCTCTGATTTCCCCTCCAGAGCCACCAGCCAAAAAAACACGGGGCGTCTGTACCCGAGAGAGGGTCCGCAGACCCCTTACGCTGCGCGTTTCCGGAGCTGCCCTCACGGGGCATCTGTACCCGAGAGAGGGTCCGCAGACCCCTTACGCTGCGCGTTTCCGGAGCTGCCCTCACGGGGCATCTGTACCCGAGAGAGGGTCCGCAGACCCCTTACGCTGCGCGTTTCTGGAGCTGCCCTCACGGGGCATCTGTACCCGAGAGAGGGTCCGCAGACCCCTTACACTGCGCGTTTCCGGATCTCCTCTCTGGGCGAAGGGCCTTGGGGTCCGGCCCCACCATCTTGGTGGTGGCCCTTGGCTCTCCTCCTCACTTCCGCCCCCGCCACGTCACCAAGGCCTGCTTGTTGTACCCTCATCGTAGACCCGACCGCCTCTGCTCACCCACTTTTCACGTCGCTCCCATGCCCTGTCTCCCGCCCGCCAGACCGCCTCCACACTGTTGCCTGAGACCCTCCCAAAATAATGTAATGACAGCTCACCCGTATTAGATGCTTGCTGGAAGCCAGGTACCAACCCAGGTGCCAGCCGTGCACTGACTCGTTCCTCCCCAGCAAAATCGGTTCAGCACCAGACAGGCGAGAAGGCACACACATCCGGTCACTGTCTGAGGCCGCAGAGCGGGCAAGTACGTCTCCAGGGGCTGCGCTCTTCACCGCTTATGTCAGAGCAGGGACATAAGCTGCTCTTTGTGAGTCCAGACCGAGTTTTCTAGGAATTAGAACTTTGCATGTATTATCGTTTAATCCTTGCTGTTTTATAAGTTAGAAGCTCTTTTTTTTCTTTCTTTTTTAAAAAGGTTTTATTGGGGAATTGGGGAGGGGAGCAGTGTTGCGGAATTGGGAAAGGGGCCCAGCCAAGTTGTTGTTCTTCAGTCTTCATTGTGGAGGGCGCCAGTCGCCATCTGGCTTCCCGTCAGCAGCTTGTGGCCTCTAAGCTCAAGGTGCCGAGTTCAATCTTAGTTGCTGGTGGGCGCAGCCACCATCCCATGCGGGAGTTGAACCAGCAGCCTTGTTGTTAAGAGCGCACGCTCTATCCACTGAGCCATCTGGGCGGCAGCTCAGCTCAAGGTGCCGAGTTCAGTCTTAGTTGCGGTGGGTGTAGCCTGCCATTGAACAGGCAATCTTGTTTTTACACCAGCTGAGCCATCTTGCCACCTGTTGGCAGCTCAGCTTGGGCGCAGCATTCACTGACCCATGTGGGAATCGAACCGGCAGCCCTATTGCTCAGAGCTTACACTGTAAGCCAACTTAACTAACTGAGCCACAGGGCTGGCCCCCTAGGAATTCTTAATGCCTCCCTTTTTACAGGTGAGGAAATAGAGGCACAGAGATGTCAAGTAACTTGCTCATAGTCACACAGCTTTTAGATGGTGGACTGAGCTCGGATCCCCAGCAGCTCTAGGCGCTCCCTCTCAGCCACCTCATTCACCCTGTAAGGAGGGAGCGCCTGACCTGGGTTGGGCGGGGTGCCTTCTGGACTGGAGCTTTTACAGGCTTTTTCTTGTGCTGGTGCCGTCAGGATTGTGGTGGCAAAGGAGGCTTGTGTGCATGAGCTGGCCAGCCTGTGCTGATGACAAAGGGCTGGCCCCCGGACGAGAGGAGATGCCATAGAGATGCCCAGGCCTACTTGGAACGCTCCACTCCAACCACTCGCCCTCCTGCTGTTGAATTAATGATGTTATAGTTTGGGATTTTTGATAAATTCACATTAACATGTCGTAGCACCACAGGTTGCCTGATGGGGTCCTGAGATTTTTCACGGGAGGAAGGTTGTCTGGAGGACAGAACTGCAGGCGTCACAGGAGACGTTCTGTTGCAGTTCAGGGCGCTGGCTGGACACCCGTGCTTCTATGTCCCCCCGTTAAAATCCATTGAAATGTCAGAAGACACACGGTTTTAAATTCTGGGAAATTAAAAAACATGGTGCTGCAAGCCATTCAGAACAGGCCTTCCTAAGGACTAGCTGTGTGGATGACGAAAGCAAGGGCAGGCAGTTCCCTGTGCTCGTTTACCTTCCAAGGTGGGAGGATAGGATGTAAGAAAAACCTGCGAGAAGCCTCGCGCATCCATCTAACAAAGTAAAAGAACAGGTGACTAAGAAAATGATACAGAGTTCTTGGAAATTACAGAATATAATACTGTCACCGATTCATAAAAAGCCTCAGGGGGAACTAAAAGAGAAAGTCTTCTGAAAGGAGGTAAAGCAAGTTTTTACGTTCTTTCATTTTCCGGGATGTAGGGCCCCCAAATTTACATCATCAGGAATCACACAGATAAAGCAAAGACGAGGTGCTTACCAGGTCATTGCAGTCAGAGGCGTCCCCTCCCCTTCCCAGTCTCCTGTTCCCCCTGTTCCTGTCGCACAGAAAGATCCTTCCCATTAACTAAATGGGTCTTAACTGGGGGCAGTTTTGCAGCCCTTCCCCCATACCCCCCAATTTGGCAAAATTTCACACATTTTGGTTGTCACCACTGGGGTGACCAAAATGTCAGTGCATAGTGCCAAGGATGAGAACAGCTAACCAAATTGCACAGCAGACTTGCAGCCCAAGTGTTTCCTCTGCCCCCAAGACAGAGACAGAACCTGAAAGCTGAAAATTGACAGTTTTATTTGTGTTAAACTAGCCTCGCACTTCACTAGGCAGTAGATAAAATCTACCATTTCACCTGCCTAATCTGCCTGCATTGGGAACCTTAAGGTGTGACACCAAAGACAACATTTAGCCTGGAATAAAAGACTCGCAGGCTAGAAGGGCCTGTGCGTCTGTCCTTGTCAGCCTCCCTCCCAGGAGTTCTGTGCAGCCCCGCGGCCCTCCTGGGTCAGGGCTGCACACAGCTGAGACTAGCCAGAGTTGGCCTGGGGAATAAAGCTATTTGCCAGGGTTCCCTAGGAGGCGTCCCCGCCCCCGTCAGGCTCAGTGTGGGTGTCACGTGCCTGAGTTTGCCCGTCTCCCCTCCCGCACCCCACAGTATCGGAGTGACATCCCCAGGAGGGGGAATCCTTTTCACCCCTGTCTCTCCAAACATGCCTTTATTTTGCCTTCATCTCTGAGGAATGTTTTCATTTCCCGTCCCACCACTTTGAAGATGCCATTGCTGGTGACACGTCAGCTGTCACTGCTCCTCGGTGCTGCTGTGTGTAAAACACCTTGCCTCCGTCTGCTTCCCAGCTTTGCGCTTTAGCTTTGGTTTCAGCAGTTTGCCCTTGATCTTTTCAGGGCTGGTTTTCTTTGTGTTCGTTCTCCTTGGCATTCTCTGAGCTTGGATCCGTGGGTTGATATTGTTCATTGATTTTGGAAACCTCTCAGCCGTTGTTTCCTCAGTATTTCTTCTGCCCAAGGCCTCCCTCCTTTCTCTCTGGCAGCGCGATGGCGTGCATAACAGATAGACTGTTTGATAATGTCCCACAGGCCTTGGGTACTTTGTTCCAATGTTTCCTTCTTTATATATTACTGTCGATAATTTGTTTCAAATTCCCACACTGCCGAAACCCCTCATGTACTCACACGTTGTGTCCACGTTTTTCACTAGGTCCTTGAGCGTATTTATCAGTCTTGTTAAAGTCCCTACAAGGCAGTTCCAGTCTCGGCTGTCTTTGGATCTAATCCTGCTGACTGGATTCTGTCTCGAAAGGCATCCTAGTTTCTGCTGTACCCCTGTTAAGCTTTGGGTGAGCGCCGGCTGTGTGTGGGCGCTGAGTGCACACCTCCTCTCTGCCAGGCTAGTGTGTGAGGGCTCAGTCCGCGGAGCCTGGGCTTGGCTGCTGCTCCGGGTGCCTTCAGCTCCCCACGGACTCCAGCTTATTCCGGGGCTCTCTGGCCCTCTGGCGGGACTGTTTACCTGGGCTCTGCGGGCTTACGTCCACACTTAGTAGGACTTGTGTGGCTGCATCAGGAGACCTTTCCTCAGCCCCCCCCCCCCGCTCCCGGGTGCAGGACCACTGCCTGGCCCTCGTCTCAAGGCCCAGAGCCTGCACCGTTGCCCTGAGCCCCCTGCTTTGCCCTCAGACTTCAGCCGGCCCCGTGCACCCAAGCTTTCGGGGAAGGGGGACAGGGTCTCCCCCAGGCATGCCAGCGTGAGTCCGCTCTTCTCGTGCTCTCTTACCTCTGTCCTCCCTGCCTAGTGACCCTTCTGCCACCCAACACCCACGCTTCTCACTCCAGCTCATCGGTTGGGTCTCGGAAGCCATCAGCAGTTCCAGGACACCGCCTGGCATCCTGGGTCTGCGTTAGATGGGCTCCCGTCAGGTGCCTGGGCCTCTTGCCTCTAAAGTGGGTATAATAACTGCTGACCTGCCAGTTACCCGAGGGGCTAACCGAGTGACTGTGCACGCAGCACCTGAGCACGGAGGGTATAATAACTGCTGACCTGCCAGTTACCCCAGGGACTAACCGAGTGACTGTGCACGCAGCACCTGAGCACGGAAGCCAGCAGGCTCTCTGGAGCCCGGCTGTGTGACCTCGGGCAAGTCCTGTAACTTCCCTGGGCCTCCGTTGTCTCGTCTGTAATGGGGAGGTGAGAGCACACGCCTCATGGAGTTACTGTGAGCTTTCAGGGAATTTTTTCTTGCACAGCAGCTGGAACGGCGCCAGGCACAGGGCATGAGCTCAGCGAGTGTTGGCTGCGGTGCTGATGACGCTGGCTCCCAGCTCCCAGGGGCCCTGCGCCTCCCCGTCACAGCCCTCATCGCATGGGCGGAGGATCGCTTGTTTTCCTCGACAGTCCTCCAGCCCCGTCAGCGCAGGGCCACATCGCTTACTCATGTCGGCTCATGGAAGGGAACCCAGCAAATATTTGTTCAGTGACTCAGCGATGGTGAAGTATGCATGCCAGCAGCCGGCATTCGGCGGTGGGCCGCACCGCCCGACTCGTTCCTTCATTCCCCAAATACCCCTTTGAGTCATCTACCGACACCATTCACCCATCGCTCCATGGTGCTGCGGCGCTCTTTTCTTTGACCTTTAGAAAAGGGCCAGTGAAGACAGTTGGTGTTCTCCCCCCGGCTCTCTCGGTCATACCCTAAAAGCTGCCTCACCCTGTTTTCCAAGGGGGCGTTTTTGCCTTTCACTTTGGGCCCCATGCAAATCGTGGAACCCTCTGGGCTACACCTGTGATGTGTATTCCTTGTAGAAACCGAAAGGGCCCACACATTTACCCAATTCCTCAGTACTGTGTGCTTTTTTCAAATAGGCAACATTTTACTGTTATTTATAGAGATACAAGCCTACATTTGCAAAGCACAGTTTTGAAGCTTTCACAATAGGCTCTCATTTGCTCTTTTATTGCGGTCTTTGAAAAGTCACATGAAATCGTTGCTGCAAATGTAAACGAGGTACAGAAAGGTCAAGGGGTGCATTTTTGGATCATGAACGGCTGGATTGTGGTGGGGCCCGGACCCAGCTAGCGTGGGAGCTGATGAAGAGACACTTGGCTTTGCTCAGTGATGTTGACAGTGTTCCCATCGTGAGCGTCCAGGGACTTTGTATATGATTTCCTGAGCGGGGGTCTGCCTCAGTTTCCTCACCCGTGAAAACAGGGATAATGAAAATTGCCCCATAAGGGTGCCTGTTATAAAATTATATATGGGAAAGTACTTTCATAAAAGAATGTACAAAGTATTACTTAAAATTGTTTAAATTTAGCGTTGGAAACCTGGTGATTAAATAGGTTATGATCCAGGAGTTCCAGTTTCTGTGATTTATTTATCTTTTGAGCAAACAGAGCACCTTGTTTTATAAATGTTTTGAACTTGTGAAAATGTTTTTTAAGTTGGTGCCACACTAGTTCTGTTAGAGCGGCAGCATGGCGTTGGCCAGGCCTGGACTGTCGGGCTGAGCGTGTACCTGTGTGTCCCCTGGGCAGCCGCAGAGGCCCCCTCCACCCTGCACCATCGTTCTCAAGTTCAGACCTGAGTTTCAGACCTGCCGTTCGTTGCCGAGAAACCATCAGTGGCTCCGCATTGCCCCCCAGGCCCTTAGCAAGCAAACCTGTCTCTCCCACGGGGGCCCCAAGCCCCCCCCCACTCTGTGGGTGTCTGCCTTATCTGGGATCTGCGGGACCAGCCCCGCAGCCTTTCCTGGCCACACAGCCCAGCCTTCACCCTTGTCTGGGGCTCCCGGAACCAGCTGGTTGTTTACATTCCCGCCTTTCCCGTCAGCTCCCCGAGGGCGGGGCCTCATTTCTCTCCTTTCATTCCTCCCAGTTCTTCAGGTTCCGTGAGAGCCCCAGGAAGCCTGGCTGAAGGAAGGAGGATCTAAAGGTAGTGTGAGGGCGCCCTTGGGCGGGCCCTCAGCAGAGCCCTTCAGCCTCTGGGACCGCGCCCCTGCTGGGTGCTTGCGACCCTGTCCCAGCCCTTAAGACAGGGACCCTCGGCGGCAGGGTGTTGCTGACCCAGCACATACCCGCTGAGGCTCTGGGTGCCGTGTGCCTGTGGCTCTCTGGGGGCCTCCAGCCCACCAGCTTGTCACAGCCAGCCCGTGTTTTAGGGAGCAGCTTGCCCTGCCCTGGCTGGAAGCTCACGCGGCGCGGCCTTCTGTCTTTGTGGGGTCTGGGCTGCACTGTAGTTTCTTCCAGAAGCTGTAACAGCATGATCACTGCGCAACGGTCATTCTTAGATGAGCCTTACTGCTTGGGACTCATCGGAAGGTGCTTGTCATGTGCTGTAACCCTCAGAGTCGCTGACACTGTGGGAGCCCCCCCCCCCCCCGTGAGATGCCTGGTGTTTCTAGATGACCAGGGTGGTTGTAGTCAGACCGCCCCCTTTGATGGGGGGAGAGGGGCTGCGTCAGAGCCCTAGTTGTTGCTCACCAGGCTTCTCGGTCAGGTCTGCCTGACTCCAGGGCCCTCTTAGCCACACTGTCCCCTGAGCCTTTGCCAGAAGTGAACCCCGCAGCCTGGGATCCATCAGCCTCTTCTCCTCGCATGTCCCTGCCTGTGAGGAAGAGACGCTGCGGGCAGTCTCCGCCTAGAGGAGGGCGCTGTGGCCTGTTCCGCGGGGGCTGCCTCGGCCCGCCGCTCCCTGCCGGGCCCTCCTACAGCAGCCGTGGGCACCGTCACCGGCTGCACCCGCCCGGCCCGGAGCTTCAGACAAGACAGGCCCCACCCCAGGGTTCCCAGTCAGTGTGGGGGCCCAGTCGTTTCTCTTCTTTTTAAAACAACTTCATTGAGATATACTTAATATATCATAAAGTTGACCCATTGTAGGTGTTCAGTTCAGTGATGTCAGTAAATTTGTGGAGTTGTGTAACAGCGAGTCCTTTCATCACCCCAGGAAGCCAGCCCTGTAGCGCCCTTTACCGTGGACCCCCGTCCCCACCCACGCTCAGCTAACAACCTGTCCACTTTCCACCTTTAGAGGTGGGCTTTGCTGACCATTCCATGTAAGTGGAACCATCGTGTTGTTTTTAAAGCCTCCGGGACTATAATGTGTCGCCACGGCTGAAAACGGTGCTGCCTCCTGCATGTGTTTGTCCACTGTCCCTGGGTTCAGAGTGGCCCCGCCGGGACTGCCTCTCAGCTAAGCTGGAAGCGGGCTGGACTGAACTTCATGACCATCTGTAGCCTGCTCTCCGTGGGAACACACTTCCCGGCGCCCCATGTGCCGCTTGGAAGAAGCCTGTGGGAGGGAGGACAGCCGGGGCGCTCCGGGGCGCCAGGCCACGGCGCTGACTCAGAGCTGAGCCCTGATGCTGGGTGGCCTTGCCTTTGGCACTTTTCGCTTGAGATGGTTGTGTGGCATGACTGCTGTGGCTGTGCCCTGCGCCTGCCCCTCCGTGTCGTCCTCGCCCCGGGAGCACTGTCCTCATCGTGAAACTTCGCAAAATACTTCTGACGTCCTTTTGCTGCTTGAATAAATCTTGCAGTCTCAAACTCGGCTGCCCCCAGGTCCAAAGCAGATCCTAGAGCCGGCAGGGGCGCGGGCAGGGGAGGACATGCAAGTCCCTGGAGGATCTCGGAGGAGTCGCTAAGTGTGCTGGTGGTGGGGTCACAGCAGGACCGGCAGCGGGTCCGAGCCAGGCGCCAGGGGCACAGTGCCAGCTCACCGAACAGAATGCCGCCGCACCAGCTCACGTGTGTGGGAAAACGGTAAAGCGCAATTCCATTTCTTCTAAAGCACAACAGTTCATCTTCGTCACTGGTTGGAGTTCAAATAATATTATGGAGGTTCAGTTAAGGTTGACAAGGGTTTTGTTGTTGAAAGTAAAAAATAATTGTTACTTATCTTAGAGAAGCTGTAAATCTGTGGGCACAATTCCACCATTTGGGGAAATAGTTCAGAGTGTAGAACTAACAATTAGCTGTATTTCGCCCTTATTATTATCAGGATACTTTCTATTGGACCATTTTCCCTCTTACAAACATCTTTTTCTTTTCAGTGATATGCATGGGGATAATTTTTTTCTTTTCCCATGCTGTCCCGTTAGAGTTCTGTGAACCCTCTTTTAAGACTTTTTAAACTACTTTGTGGAATGTGTAACAAATTGTTTCATTGCTAAAGTGTCAGCGGGTCCCTTATTTTTAAAATCCTATTATGGAGATTCCAGCCTCCTCCCCAGGAATTTAGGAGACAGCTGATCTAACGAGACAAAGCAGGACAAGCTCACGATGAAACCGACTGGGCGCACGTCTCCCGTGGGCTCAGTGAGCCCAGTGAAAGCAGGTGAAGCGCCACGCGGCCGCGGTCAGGCCAGAGAGATCCAGTGCATGGTGACAGCACGGTGACCTCGCAGGCCACTGCCCGAGACCTGGGGCAGTCCTCAGTGGGCAGGGGCCGGGCAGTGTTTACCTTACTCAGCAAAGGTGCAGGATACAAAGTCAGCCTCTTCAACATTCTTTCCACTCGGGTTTGTTCTGCTCATTTTACGCAGTCCAAGTGACGGTGGAAGTGAGAAGCCGACAGATCTGTGGTCCATGTGACTCTCAGTGCGAACACAGCAGTGCCGGCACCTCGGCGACAGTGGGGAACCAGTGTGGCTTGTGTGACGCTAGTGCTGGCTCTCGGGCCAACACTGCGTGTGCCCCCTGGGCGGGTGGCGAGTGTGCTGGGCGCTAATAAGGGACGCGTCTGCACCCCAGGCCCCAGAGAGGCTGCAAGCAAGGAAAAGGAGCAAGCTGGCAACCTGGGGGGCCTGGCAGGCGGCGCCTCTGCAGTACTGGTGGGAGGTGCAGGGAAGGGGTTGGCGTTTCGGGACAGCGGACCTGCCTGTGCCCATCCTTTGGCCCGGGGCCCGGTCCGCCTGCAGTGGCTCAGCATGGCTTCTGCATGTCTAAATGGTTGAAAAAAATCAAAAGAAGAGTATTTCATGACATATGAAAATCATGTGGATTCCGATTGCAGTGTGCAGGAGCAAGTTTATTGGGGCACAGCCGGGTTCATTCCTTTTTATTTGTTGGCCCTGCCACCTAGTGCTCCAGGGCAGAGCTGGGCGGCTGTGACAGAGGCTGATGGCCTGCAAACCGAACTGTTTACTGCCTGGTCTTTCCAGAAACGGCGAGCTGACGCCTGACGCAGACAGCTGTATTTATTTAGGTCTTATCCTGAAATCTGTTTATACCCAGGGGTCAGAAAGCAAACAATCATTGTAACATCTCAGCATTTTGGGGGGACATGTGTGGGTGGAAGTGGGTCGGTGGAGGAGAGAGATGATGCCTGACTTCCCTCTGTCACCAGCGTCACCAGCGCAGGCTGTGCCTTCACATTCGACTCTGTTATTAGCGTCAGCCTGTCCCATTCATTCTGGCAGCTGCTTCTCAACCACGAGGCCGGACGTCTAGGAAGAGAAAGTACACGTCCAGGCCAGCCGCCCAACCAGCCCTGTAAACAGCGAGGTTTGCACCACGCCCCCGGGGAGCCCGGGTGTAGACCCGGGACCAGAGGCTTTTTCTGTCAACAGTGAGAGTGAATGTTTTGAGCTCTGCAAGCCCCGCGGCCTGTGTGGCAGAGACTCAGCTCTGACCAGGCCGGCATGCGAAGGCGGCCACGGGTTGGGCACGGACCCGCCAGCCTGGCCCCGCCGCAGGACACTCGGCCTGTGCACACTGCATCGTGAATTTCCTGTAACTTTCCGCATCATAAAATGGTTATTCCTCTCTTGGTTTTTTCCAACCATTTAAAAATAAAACCGATTCTCAGGCTGCGCGTTGTGAGCTGAGTTTGACCTGCAGGCCATAGTTCTCTGACCCCTGGCTATATGGAGGGTTTACTGTTTGTGTTTTCTGCATTAAAACAGGTTAATTTTGGGAGGCAGTATCACATTTCTATTTTAGTCACTGTGGATTTTACCGGAGGAGGCAGCTCTGCACATATACGGCTACTTTCCTGCCTGGTGTTACTGAATTTTTCTTGTTGTATCTTTTTTTTTTGACTGGCCCTCATATGTGGGACCCGAACCGGGGCCGCTGGCATCCCAAGCCAGCTCTTAACCACCGCGCCACTCGGCCGGCCCAAACCTTTCTCTGTCAAGGTGACAGCCATCTACTTTTTCATTTATTCGTTCTGTATATTAAGCACCTGCTGTGGGGCAGGCAGGTGCTAAGCTGGGTGCTGGGGGAGCAGCGGTGGCTATGGTGAACAGGCCTCTGCGCCTTGGAACCCTCTGGCCAGGGGTCGAGGCCAGTGCCACTCAGTGTTTGGAAGATGGCATGCGTTGGCGGTGTGGCACTGAGCACAGATGGCTCCCGGAAGCCGTGCTTTGTGAAGCCTCATGTGTCCCGAATGCGTGGTCAGTGCCCCAGGAAACGACATGGCTGTTCGCTGTGGTGGCGTGGTCTGTGAGCATGGCGGCAGAGACTCCTCCAGAAATCAGTACACAGTTAGAGGTGGAAATTGTCAGGCCCACTGGGAATTGCCCTGTGACCCCGTCTCCTCGTGTAAGCTTTTTCTGATGAACTGCACATGGGGAATGTTTGCTTCCTCCTGGCCCGACGAGTGGGCCGAGAGGTACTTCCTGTTAGTCACACTTGTCGGGTGGGACACTACTGCCACCGGTCCAGGGAAAGGCAGGCATCTCCCTGCTGCTTCCAGGCTTTGGGAACCAGGAGGGAAAATCTGATGCTTTACCAGACGGTGATAAGCAAGTTAAAAACCCTGCCCATGTGAGCCTTGATTGAATGGTTAGCGAGGTTGCACAGTGACCCGCAGAGGAAAAAACAAGCCCCAGGGTAACATGATGCGGAAGCGCCTTCCTGCTTTGTATTGTTTTTCCATTTACAGACAGGAAACATTCAGGGGCTGTGTTTCCAAGCCCAAGACGCTGGACAAAGCAGGCTCTGACAAAGCAGCAAAACACCCACATGCAAAAAGTGTAGTGAAATGTCCAATTTAAAACCAGGTTAGCAAGCATTATTCTTATGATTGGGTCACTTGGTCTACTGTTTCATTTTTTGTCTGTGGGTGCCTTGACAAATTCAGTGCGTTGATCCCCCCCTTGCTTTATTAATCATGTTTGAAAAACAACTGATCAAAGATAACACATCTCAGTAAAAACCACGTTTCTTTGGCTAACGTAAGTGCCTTTTAAGTGGCACCTGTGCCAGTATTCTGAATAAATGCTGGACTTGCCTTAGGTAAAAATTCCACATCAAAAAATAAAAAAGAAATCTTGGTGAGAATATGGAGACATTGGAACACTTTACACTGTTGGTGGGAACGTACACTGGGCAACCACCATGGAAAACTACAGAGTTTCCTCAAAAAAATGAAAACTAGAACTACCGTGGGACCCAGCGATCGCACTTGTGCATGTTTATCCGAGGAAACGAAATCCCGGTGTCAGAGCTCTCTGCGCCCGGTGTTCACTGCTGCGTTACTCACAGTGGCCCAGACATGGGAACAAGCTAAGTGTCTGTCAGCCTCTGAATGGATAGAGACGTGATGGACACACACACACTCACACACTCATACAGGCACACTCTCACTTACACTCACACTTAGGCACACTTACACGCACACACACTCATGCGCACCACACTTAGGCACACTTAAACACTCACACGCTCACACACACACACACACACTCACACACTGGGATATATTCAGTTGTGAGAAGGACGTCCTGCCATCTGCAACAATGTGGAGGAACTGGGGGACATGATGCCAAGGAAAACAAGCCAAAGGCAAAACCTGATCATCTCACTTACATGTAGAATCTTAAAAAAAAAAAATTGAACTCATAGAAACAGAGGGTAGAATGGTGGTTACCAAGGGCTGGGGGCGGGGAAGTAGGGAGGTGCCGGTCAAAGGGCTCAGTTATAAGACGAATAAGCCCCGGGGTCTAACGGGGCCTTCCAACATGGTCAGCAGTAATTCCGCGTTACAGACTGGCCATCTGCCAAGACAGTCGAGCCTAAGCATCCGTACAACAGCTGTGACTAAAAGGTACTGGAGGCTGTGTTCACTGACCTGGCTGTGGCAGTCATTTCACAATGTAAGTCAAATCATCACATTGTAAATTTCAAATAGATACAGTTTAGTTGATTATAGGTCAGTAAAGCTGGGGGGAAAGTAACCTTTCCTGATTGTGTGCAGTTGTTAAATAATTTCAGTAAACCCTAAAACCTGGTGAAGAAGGTTCATTAGATCTCTTTCTAAAATTAATTGTATCAGTGTAATATGCAGAGTGTCCACAAAGGCAGGACACAAAGGGTACTCTTGTTAGCAGGTGTTCCCATTTCTATGTACCACGTGCCATGTATTTTTCAGCCTCCAGATACCCTTTCAGGTAAAGTGCCTCCACATTTAAAGCAAAAGGTCCAGGGCAGGCCGAGTGCCACGTTGGTTAGGAGCTGGCTTAGGACGCCAGCTCTGAGCAGCAGGACCCTGGTTCGGATCCCACATGAGGGCCAGTGACACTGCCCTCTACAGCTAAGATGGTGAACAACAGCTCCACCTGGAGCTGGGCTGCTGTGAGTCCCCGGGACGGCATAGCTGCAGCCCCTGCTGCAGTGGGCTGCCATAGGCTACGGTGAGGGGCCGGCAGCCGGTGTGAGCTGCCAAGAGCCTCTGTGAGCGGCCATCCAGAGGCCGGCAACCGATCTGCCTCATCCGGGGAGAGCGCAATGACGATACCAACATGGGCCAGTGAAGCAACGTCCTCCACAACTAGACTGAAGAACAAAAAGACAGCAACTTGTCTGTTCCCCTCCCCCGATTCCCCAATAAAATCTTACAAAATAAAATAAAGCAAAGGGTCCAGTTGTTACTTTGTAGAAAGCACAATAAATACACTGGTTTGCCTTGTATTTTGGCTACTCTGCAGTGTGTGTGTGTTGGACTTTTGTGCAGATTGACAGCTGGCCCCAGTGTTCTGTTTGTTTGTTTGTTTATTTATTTATTTATTTATTTATTTATTTATTTAGAGGGCAGTGTCACTGGTCCTTATATGTGGGACCTGAACCCGGGCCGCTGACGTCCCAAGCCAGCGCTTAACCACCGTGCCACTTGGCCGGGCCCCCCAGTGTTTTAAAATTAGAGTTCTGCTTCCCTTGAAGTTATGCATCAGTAAAAATGTATCAAGCGTGGTACTTAAAAATGTAACATACTGTTTTAAAACACTTGAAACTATGTAGACAGGTAGTTTAAAAAGTCAAATCGTGCTAAACGGCTTATGGCAAAGTAGTGGGTTCTCTTGGCGAGGCATTCCGTCAGATCAGAGTTGGGTTTCCTGCAGAAACTGGGGAGGTCCTAGCCTTGTGGGCATCTCCGCGTGAACCGAGGCTCTGCTGGGGCAATGCCAGGTTTTACCTGGCAGGCTGGAGGTGTGCACCGTTATACTTCCGGACGCTGGCGCTGCTGCGAGTTGAGCGGTGTTTCGAGGTCATTTTTAGGGGGTCCCATACACTTGCTGGGCCAATGGCTTTTCCTTGTCTTCCAGCCATTCGTGGGTAAGCTCCTGCAGCCTTCTCTTCTGCAGCACATCTTACAAAACGCGTCAGAATCCCTGGTTCGTTGATGGCCTTCCCTTCCTCCGCCCCCAGGGGTGACGGCTGAACAGACAGACGTCTTCTTTTCCCTTTGCAAGTGTCCATGTTTGTTTCCATGGGACTTGGTGAGGTTGTTGATGACTTGGCTCAAAGCACCATTTGAACCAGAAGCCAGAAGGCACCTGGACTGGAGTGGCTCCGGGTGTCATGCGTAGCCTGATGCAGAAAAAACGTCCTCTTGGACCTCTTGTGACCGGGCATCTGGGGCTCCCGCAGACCTCCGTCTGCCAGTTGGCCTCCAGGTTGGTTTTCTGGAGGGTCGGCGGCGCTAACAGTAGTTCGAAAGCATAGATGAGGGAGAGTTGTGAAAAACACTTTTAAAGTGAGGTGAAGATGAGGACACACCTGAAGGACGAGCACTAATTGCACTTATTGGGCGTCGTTGTGTAATGCTTCTGGGTTTGTGACGAACTAGTTTCCATAAGGCTGGGACCCTCGGAACCGATCACTGTAAGAACTGAAGCTCGCTGGTCTCCAAGAGCTGCCCTTTCTCAGAGGGGTCACCATGGAATCCTGGGCAGGGAGGGGCTTGTAAAAAAATGCGGGGGTCTCTCTCCAGAACTAGTGACTCATAATCTCCTGAGGTGAGTCCTGAGAATGGCCAGTAAGCGAGCACCCCACCCCACCGGGGGTTCTGTGCCCCCCAAGTTTGACAGCCACGAATCTAGTTCATTTCTTCTCATTTTGGGTTGCTGTTCTCAGCAAACTTTTATTTGTTTTTCCTTGGTTTTGCTTAAGTTGCCCTCTGATGGAAAAGTTAGTAAAAACTTCTCCCCTTTTATCATTCATTTCTGCCTGTTTTGTTTTAAACGCCAAGGTAATAATTATTAACTATCATGAGCTGCTTTTCATTTCTGGATTTCTAACTTTGAACTTTAAATTTTCCCCGCAGAGCCGAGAAAACAGAAGTCCTCAGTGATGACCTGTTACAGGTAACAGAATTAAGTCTTTTTCAAATGCTGTTTCAAAGCACGCAAAGACAAAACTCCACAGGTGAAACTGCAGCTGCAGCTGATGGCTTCTTTCTGTCTCTCTCTCTCTCTCTCTCTTTCTCTTTCCTTCCTTCCTTCCTCCCTTTCCTTTTTCCTTTTTCCTTTTTCCTTTTTCCTTTTCCCTTTCCTTTCTCCTAAATCAAAATACAGTTGGGTCACCTGCTTTGAGCAGGAGAGAAAAGCAGTTGATTCGCATGGTGATAAAAGCGGGATCTGAGACTTGGGTGTCCTGTTGAGGCTCCCTCCTCCAGTCTTGGTCCCCGTCTCTGGGCCGAGGTGGGTCCCAGGGGACTTAGGGTCTCAGTGGCAGTAACCGGATCTGTCAGAGCCACCAAGAGGCCGCAGGGTGGCCTCCAGTCCAGTCCGGAGCTCCGACTCGCTCTCCTCTTTGTAGGCAGGGGCGTCTCCACCCCGCTCTATCTCTCAGGGTTTCCCTAACTTTGGGGCTGGGTTCCCCGTGGGACCCTTCATACACCATGCCCCCCGCCCGCTCCAGGGGCTCCCCACAGATCGCATGGCACCCCCTCCCTGGCCCCCGGCCTCTCGAGATTCCCAGAACCTGCAGATCTGCCCAAGTGAGTCCCCAAGGACCAAAGCCTGCTCCCATGTGGCGGTCTGTTCCTCCTGGGAAGGCAGAGCGTCCCCCCGCCACACCGCGCCCGAATGCCCCGAGCCGTGACGGCCGCCTGCCTGTGGGGGAAGTTGTAAGAGGCTGTTGCTGCTGCTGCTGCTTTTTTTGTTTCCTTTTTCTTTGTTGGAGTTTTTGTTAAAGATTAGGTTTTTTCCCAGAGGTTTATTAAAGAATCATATTCTTAATAATATTTCCTCATTGTTTGTGTTCAGAGGGCGGTAGCCGTGTCTCCTCCTAGGGCTTCATGAGCTAAACACGGAGAGCCCTGGGAGGCGAGCGGGCACCTGGTCGGCGCTGCCCGCTGCCCGTCGCTGAGCTGTCGTTTTGGTCCCACTGTTACCAGCGCGGAGAGGGCCCTGTTCCTGGTGTGCAGGCCTCTGCCCTCCACCTGCTCCCCTAGTCTGTGGCAGCAGGCGCGCTGCCTTTTTGTTTCGCTCTGTGTGGTCTCCCTGGGAGGGCAGGCCCGGCACGGGCTGACTGGTTCCTCTGACCTTGCACAGGGACTCGGGGCGCACGTCCTCGCCACGCGTGTTAAGGGAACACCTTCCATCTGTGTGCCAGGCACTTGGGGTAAATCAGTGAGCAGAGCAGACCAGGCCCCGTCCCCCCCCGACGTCACACTCCAGAGGGAACTGGAATCAAAAGGAAATGGAGTTTGGGTGGTTTTTCTTTTCCCTGGGCCTTTGTGGCGGATGAAGGGTGTGTGTTAGTCTTCCAGGGTTTTATGGCCTTGCCGCTGTCAGATTTGGGGAAGCTGGTGCACCTAAATAGAACTTTGCCTGGCAGACGGGAGTCATGGGGACCAGGCCCTGGGGACCCGGCCTGAGTCTGCAGAAAAGCTGCTGGTGCCCGGAGCACCGCTGAGAAGGATGCACAGAACCATTCGGTTGGGTGGAAGGTTTTGGGGTAAAAATGTCTTCTGCTTTGAATTTGTTGACTTTTCTTTAAAATAGAAAGCATCCCTAAGGGCCAGCTCTGTTCTTAATGAGTCATCAGAATACGCATTTTTGGCATTCCTTCCTGTAGAAAACAGCTCCCTTTGCCCTCAACAGCCCGTCCGAGGACTCATTTTTTGGGAAACTAATCATGGTGCAGGGGTGCCCCACTGCTGGCTCTCCATTCGGCTTCAGACATTTATTTCAAAACAGAAGCCACCCCAAGCCCATGGAGGAGCAATTTTGAATACACTGGTCCTGGGTTTAAATGGGGGACATTTATTTTGTTTTTTTCTGACTGATGGGCGTGTGGAAGGCCCCATGGCTAATGCAGGAGACAGCCGAATGCCCCGCGGCTGTCCCTCCTGCCCTGTGGTTGTCCCCCTGCCCCGCGGCTGTCTCTTCTGCCTAGTGGCTGTTCCCCCCACCCCCAGTGATTGTCCCTTCCCTCCTGGTGGCTGTCCCCACCGCCCTGTGGCTGTCCCTCACCCCACCTGTGACTGTCCCCTCCCTCCTGGTGGCTGTCCCTGGGCTTCTGTACCTGTGTAGGTTGGACCTGGTGCGTTGACTTCACTGCCATCGCTCCTTGTGATAGCAAGTGTTAGGTGGGACTATGCCCTCTCCCTGCAAATAGATTCGGCCTTTAGGGACCCAAAACCATCGGTGTAGGAGAGAGCTCAGGGGCTCTCAGCCAGGGGCGATTCCACAATGTCCGGACACATTTTAGGCTGTCACAGCCCAGGGAGTGGGATGCTGCTGACATGCACTGAGTAGAGGCCTGAGGTGATGCTAAGCATATGGCCATACCCAGGACAGCTGCCCACAACCCAGTGACCCGGCCCAAAGTGCCAACCGGGAGAACACCTGGGGTAGGTGACCAGGAATGCCTTGTGCTCGCCCCAGAGATACAAACTCGACGGCAGGATGCTTTTCCTGCCTAAGGTGACACCGCGTAAGGGGCTGGGCTTGCTCTGCAGCCCTCACAACTCGTCTGTCCCTTTTCATAGATCGAGCGGCGTCTGGACACGGTGCGGTCAGTGTGCCACCACTCCCACAAGCGCCTGCTGGCATGCTTCCAGGGCCAGCATGGCACCGATGCCGAGAGAAGACACGTGAGTACCAACGCGACTACGAGCCGTGGTCCTCGTGTCGACAAGGGGCTTTGCCCTGGGCTTCGGGGCCTTCCCGGGCCGCTTCGGGTGGACGTGGGCCTGGGGTCACACTCACGCTCGTGCCCCCGGCGCCTGCCCGCCCGCCCATTCTGCTGTGCTGGGGCATCGCGAGCTGGAGGCCCCGCTCCCGCTGAGGCCCCAGGTGCTTTGGACTGGAGCCGTGTCTTTGATAAAAGCCGGACGTGTCAGTTGGGCATCCTTTGAGGGCATAGAGCTGAAAGCCGGCCTTCAGTTGGCTTAGAAAGTGGACAGCTGGCTTACGAGCTGAGAGTCCAGGCGTTGGGACGGGCCAGAGCTGAGGCTGGCCTGGTATCTCCGTCAGAAGCCCCATTTCTTTCCTTGTTTCCTCCCTTTGCCGCCTCCTGCCTCTGCTCCATCCCGTCCTCGGGGCCAGCCCTCGTGGCTGCAGGTTGGCCACCAGCGGCTTCCTTGGCCCCTCTTCCTGTCCGCTCACCCTTGGTGGCCCCTCTAACATCAGGCGGTCTTTTCAGTGCCAGACACAGGGAAGCCGTGCTGTGCTGTACACACTCTCTGTCTGTCCCTGGGTGTCCCACACAGAAACGCTGGGGCCCACAGGGCCTGTGTCGGCGTCTTCACAGCTCCTCCAGGCCCCGGGGCATCGTGACGACAGGGCCGCACGTCCTGGCACAGCGCTGAGGACCCTGTAGTGAGTGCCAGGCCCGTCCATCAGACCCAGACCTGCCGCCGGCCCTACTGGCCGGGCTTCGGCCCTGATGACCCGTTTCCTACGATTGTCCTTCTCGCCCCACGCTCCCACTCGGTCCTCCAGCCGCCGCCTCTATTTTGCGGCCTTTGGCTGATGTTGGTGCGGCCCCACGCTGCCGGCCTCGGCACGCGTGACCGGCTCCGGTGTGCACCCCAGCCCATCCCCCTCGCGTTACCCTCACTCACCCTTCCTGAGTTTCTCTCCAGGAAGTTTCTGAGCCCTCCTCTCCGCGCCGTCCCTGCCGCTCACCTGGACCTGCAGCCATCTCCCGAGCTGCCATCTCCTGCCTCCATTTCCCTCTTTTCCAGCCTGTCTTCACTCTGGTCACCAGAGTTGGTTTCCTGAAATACAAATGGACCCCGTCATCCTCCTGCCTGAAAAAATCTGCGCTTATCAGTCTCAGCAGGGCCGCAGTTACACTCCTGGGGCTGCTGGGAGATATGTAGAAACAGTTTTGGTTGCCATCGGGATGGGGACACTGCGGGCATCTGGAGGGTAGGGACCAGGATGCTGACCCTCTGCAGTATTGGGAGGTGCCTCAGTACCAGCGGTGCCTGCGGGGACATGCTGCCTCCTGCTGCCGGGGAACGTCTCGCGTCAGCTCGACATGGGCCCGTGCACTCTGACCGATCGCATTTCCCTCTCGGTCTCATGGTCCTGCTTGCTGCCTTTCGGGCTCTGTGCCCTTGCCTGTCACATAGTTATGTCTGGTTCCTTTTGTGTCCACTTTGAAACATAGCCCAGCTTTCACATATAGTCATTAAAAACAAGCAGACACCTATTTGTCAAACACCTGGAGATAAGAGGTCATCTCCCCCTGGAGCGAGCTCACGGCCTGGTCGGGGAGATATGCACAAATGGATCATTATAAGGCAGAATAGTAAACAAACTGTGCACAGGGCATTATGGGAGGACCAAGAATGGGCCCCAGAGGAGAAGGGTAGGCAGGGGAGCCTTCCTGGAGGAGGCAGTAGCCTAGCTGGAAAGGAGGGAAATGAGGGGCATATGCCGGGGAGCAGACACAAAAGGCGGCTGGCCCTCCTTTTTAAAACCATTGCCTTAGCCTTCCTTTTTCAGCCTCGAACAGAAGTGCCCGAGACAGGACCCTGAGGGTGCCTGCGCTCTCCAGTCCGCGCGGAGTGGCGTCACCATGGAAGCGATAGGAGACGGGTGACCTCAGGGAGCTGTAACATGGAGAAGCTCACAGCATTGCTAAGGCTCTAGAAAGTTCAGGAGGAGCCCCCGAGGCCCCCAGCAGAAGCCCCGACACGAGTCAAATAGGCGAGAATGGAGGAGACGGTCTGGGCAGGTGGCCTTCAGGACCCCAGCCGTTAACATGGCAGAGCTTATATTGTGGGTCGCATTCGATTTGGAATTGCTTCTTTTTGTGCAGTTGGCATGCGTCTTGTAATTATGACATTAGAGCTTCTTAAGGGATGAAAGGCTGGTCACGCCAGGAGGCCGTCTGCCATCCATGGGGGAGTCTGGTGTTGGCAGGCAGCATCTTCCCCAGGGGGCTCATGGCTCAACTAAGCAGAGTGCCCTCACTTGGGGACACCAGGAAGCAGGGCTGTGTGGCCTGGGGTCGGGGCCCTCGCACAAACAGACCCTCTCCCTGTGACCTTTCCCCGTGGGTCACGGGGCTCCAGAGCTGCCCAGAGTCTGTTTCTCTTGATCATCGCATTGAACCCCCTTAGGAAGCAGCCTCACTAAAATGTAGGGTCCCAGCATACTGCCCGTTTTCTCCTGTCTCCCAGTCCCCAAGCGTGGGGACCTCAGTGGTCTCTGTGGGTCGGGCAAAGCCTGTTCCTTCTGTGAAATCACTGCGGGGAGGAAAGCTGGGTAGATATACTTGCTGTTATTTATTTGTGTCAGTGTGCTGTTTGAATAGCTGTCCACTTACATGGTCAAAATTTGGGATGGACAAGGGAGCCTAGAACGAGGTGTCTGCAGCCCTGGGGAGCACAGGGCCACCGGTGTTAGCAGTCCTGTGCCGCCCCCCAGAGGCTCTGTACAGCACAGCAGATGTGGGTGTGAGTGTGTCGTTGGACAGGGCGTGCCCGAGCTCATGGCACATCAGCCATGGGTGGGGGTGGGGGGCTCCTTGCCTGACAGCAGGTCCTTTCCAGTGGGAAGGCGGTCATGTGGGGCCCTGCAGCCCTGCCAGCAGTTCTCATTAGCAGCTTGTGGTGTGACAGCCACCTGTGACTTCCCAGGCCTCTTCTACCCATATTCTGAGATAAGCCATCAGCCAGCAGTGGAAAGATCCTGACCTGAGGCTCAGGCCACTGGGGCTGAGGTCCGGCTCCGCAGTCCAGGCCACCTAATGTCAGGCCTTGAGGCTCCTTGACTGTACAATTAGAACAGTGACCAGATGATCCTTATGGCCACTTCCAGCTGAAAACAAATCTGATGGGAAAATGAGTGGCTTTGTCCTTAGAAACACCCTTTTGGATGTTGAGCTAGATAGTTTTAGGTACGTAAGTAAAGTGACCTCCTTGTGATTCTAGCCGGATTAAGAGCCAGTGGAAGGTGTTGAATTCAAGCACCTACTGCATCTTATTTGCTGTGACAGTTGGCAAGGGTCTGTCTTAGGTCCCCAGCGCCTGGCCGTAGTGTGACTTGATGAACCGATAGTAATAGTAACAGCAGCATGGGAGCCGCCGGCGTTCACTGAGCACTTAGGTGCTGGGTCCTTGGCGCTGAATACCTTTGAGGTCAGCAGACAGCCCTGGGATCCTCACACTGCGACATCCCTGCATCCCAGGCACTGACACAGAGACTCGGTCACAGAGGTCCCATGGGACCAGAGCCTGACCACACGTGCTGTCTCACTTGAGCAGTTGGCCTGAGGCAGGAAAGGGGCAGGGGTGGCAATGATAGCGACATAACACACTGTGTCTGCCTTCCAGAAAAAGCTCCCTCTGACGGCTCTCGCTCAGAACATGCAGGAGGTGGCTTCTCAGCTCGAAGACTCTCTCCTGGGGTAAGACGCCCGGGCGCCCTGTGGGTCTGCGGGAGGGGCGCGCGCCCGTGGTCGCCAGCTGCCGCGTCCCCTCATGAGAGAGCGCAAGTGAGCACATGCGTGCCGTGGGGTGCTTTGTTTCTAAAGGAAGATGCTGGAGACGTGTGGCGATGCCGAGAGCCAGCTGGCCGCGGAGCTGTCCCAGTACGAGGTCCTCGTGGAGAGGGGTGTCGTGGAACCCCTGTGCGCTATAGCAGAGGTGCGTGCCTCCGGCGCGTGGGGTGGCTCCTGGCTCGCGCTGTCCCAAACCTTCACGGGGATCAGTGCCTCGGACTCACTTCTTTTTGGAAATAACGGGCGTGAGTTGAGCAGGGGTGCGCCATGCTTCGCCTCAGCGAACAACAGCTCATGCGTGAACGGTGCGTTTTTGGACGTTGAGCCCTGGCCCGGAGCGCATCTTTCTGACGTACACCGTTTTTTTCCAGGTGGAGATCCCCAACATCCAGAAACAGAGGAAGCAGCTCTCCAAGCTGGTGTTAGACTGGGACTCCGTCAGGGCCAGGTGGGACCACGCTAAAGGGCCACCAGCGACACCGCTTCTGCCATCTCCCCAGCCACCAGCCCTGTCCCCAACACGGGCGAGAGAAAGACTGCTCCGTTGACAAATGGCAGTCTCACAGTGACCCAGTGGTGAAGAGAGACAGGAAAGGGAAAGAGAAGCCTCAGTGTCCTCGGGACCGGAGGCGGTGGCAGCCCGTTTTGGCCAGCACGGCTCTCAGCAAAGCCGGGTGGGAACCAGGCCACCTGTGCTGTCCCGCGGGTCCGAGCCCCACACGGCGGTTCCCGAGTTGTGCAGCTGCACTCCCACAGGGCCGCTCACGTTAAACCAAGCCAGCCCAGGGGCTGCTGGCTGCGTGCTGATACCAGACACCAGTCTGGGCCTGGTGGCCTAGCCACGGCCAGGCGCTGTCCTTGAGGGCGTTTCTGGTCTCCCCTCGGCGTCGGAGTTGGCACCTGGGAGGCCGCCCCCACCACGGGTCCTTTCTTCTACTTTTTCACAAACGGTGGCAGTTTTTCTGTGAAGGGCCAGGTAGCCAGTGTCTTCAGCTTCACAGCTCAGTGGGCCTCTGTCACAGCTGCTCAGCTGTGCCGGTCACGCACCCTGGACACCGGCATGAATGGTGTGGCCATGTCTCAGTAAAGCCTTATCTGTACAGACAGGCTTTGCTCTTCCCTCCTAGGGCCTCACTGCAGTCCCGTGAGGGACGCAGAGCTGTTCCTGCTGTCACTTACCGAGTGTCTGTGCTTCAGACACTTTTGTCACACGTTTAGGAAGCCCCTAACATTGCTGCCTTTCCTCACTCCTAAGATGCCATTAAGTATCACATGCAACACTGAGCTAATATTCTCTCTTGTGAGGGGGACACCACTCCACGAAATGCACAAATCAGTTCTTCCCCCCACGCGCCCTCCTCGACTATTGCTCTCGTGTAATTCTTTTTTTTTTTTCATCCTTTTGACTTACTATAAAGGGAGCATAAATATTCCATATATTAGGTTTGAAATTTGCTGTATTGTCTTTAGAATATTAATTGTCACAAGTGTTTGCATTCTTTTTCTTTAGATTTTATTGGGGAATTGGGGGAGGGGGCCAGCCAAGATGTTGTCCTTCAGTCTTAGTTGTGGAGGGTGCAGCTAGCTCAGCTCCAAGGCCAGTCATTATCTGGCTTTCTGTCGGCAGCTCATGGCTGCTCAGCTTAAGGTGCCGTGTTCAATCTTAGTTGCCGGTGGGCATAGCCACCATCCCATCCGGGAGCCAAACCGGCAACCTTGTTGTTAGGAGCACGCGCTCTCACCAGCTGAGCCATCCTGCCACCTGTTGGCAGCTCAGTGGCAGCTCAGCTCGGGCGCAGCTCACTGGCCCATGTGGGAATCTCAGAGCTCGTGCTCTTAACCAACTGAGCCACTCAGCTGGCCAGGTTTTTCTTCTTAAAGTGCCTCCTTAGCTATCGCTGGCTGACTGCATGACTGAGCGAAGTTCTGGCTTTCCTGCTGCAAGTAATCATAAGGCAGGGGGGTGGTAGGAGGAGCTTGGGGTCCTCAGGGACAGGACCTGGTCCCCAGTGACACAGGGACCTCCCAGATCGGAGCAGGAGAGCAAAGGGGTTTCATGGCAGGGGCTCTGTGATTGGACACAGCGGGAAGGCAGCTCCGAGGACTGATTTCCAGCAGCGGGGCGGGGCTTATGTGAGACAAGATGCGGTCGGGTCGCCCTGAGCAGACAGCTAGCTCCTGCCAGCACTGCAGGCGTCCCGCTGGGGGAAGCCAGGGCGCTTTCTGCCTGCTCCCCTCTTAAAGGATAAACTCCAGTGAAGCTGGCGTCCTGGGTGCCGGTACCCGTCCCAGGAAGACTCGGGCTGGGAAGGAGTTTGTCTCCACTGGGTCCACAGGGTTGGGTGTGTACAGCTCGTCCTCAGACCCTGGCTACCCGCGTGTTTTGCAGGTGGAACCAGGCCCACAAATCTTCAGGAACCAACTTTCAGGGGCTCCCATCAAAAATAGATACCCTAAAGGAAGAGATGGATGAAGCTGGAAATAAAGTAGAACAGTGCAAGGTACGGTAATACGCAACTGCGTCCATCTTTCGGTCATTGCAAATGGTGGATAGAAGGTCAAATATTGCAAGTTATTTCATGTTTTACGTAATTCTTGTTAGAATGAATGATATTAAAGGTGGTTTTTATTTTCTTTTTTATATTTTCCAAAACTCTACATTCCTTTATAATCAAAATAAAGCATTATCTTAAAAAACAGGATATATTTTTAAAACTTGACAAAAATGTTTAAGCTTATTTATTTATTTAATTTTTGAGGGCAGTGTCACTGGCCCTCATATGTGGGACCTGAACCGGGGCCGCTGGCTTCCCAAGCCAGCGCTTAACCACCGTGCCATCTGCCGGCCCTCTAAGGTTATTTAAAACAAAGAATAGGTTAAAAAAAAAAAAGAGAGAGAGAGAGAGAGAGAGAGAGAGAGAGAGACAAAAAATAGCAAAATATATCATAAAATTACCACAATTAAAACAATGCACAATAGGCACAAAAATACCTCAGATTTCCTAGAACAAATGCCATTATATTTAAAGATTGAATATATGGTAAAGGGGTCATCATATGTCCATAGGGAGGGGAAAGATTACTTTTTAAACGTTGGTAGGACAGTTGTTTTGTAATTTGAGAGAAATGTAACTTTTTAATCTCATAAATTAAATTCCAGATTAGACGGTTAAGTGGTCACATTCTCTGTGCATATATCTATGAAAACCGATGTTTATTCCAAATGTTATTTGAGATGGTAAAGACACAGGCCTTTGACAACTTTTAGGATGATAGACTTAAGAGTTTTCCTCCTCTTATTATTCATCATTTTCCAAAAATGATCTCTTTATTCAGGTCATGCTATAACTCACTTTTCAAGATAGTGTACCTTGATCTGTTAACTGCAATAAAATGACTTCTTTAAAATAATATAGTGGCTTCGAATTAAAACTGAACTCGAAGTCATGCATAGCCTTTGCATTTAAAAGGATGATATTAAAATAAATGCTTCTGATAAAATAGCCTCTCACAGGCTTGTTCCTGTTCAGAAGAGTTTTAGCTTTGCCAGCGTCACTCACCCAGTAGTCACATACCCGTCTCACCTAGATCTTGGAAATTGCCTACTTATGGGACATAAGTTTGGCTAGAAGTTTCGGGAATCGGAGTTGGTACATTATGGGCTGAGGTCTGTTGTCTAAATGTCCACATCATGGCTTATCATTTCGAATGGTGAAAGCTTAGGAAAATATTTTCTTTTTCTCTCCTTATGCTAACTTGTAGGTGATTTTCTGAGATCTAAGTTCTGTTTCGCTGATTCTCTGTTTCGCTGTCTGATCTGCTGTTTAAGTAATTAACATTGAGTTTTGAATTTTATTGACTATATTTTTCATTTCTAAAGCTGTAATTCTTTATCTTCCTTTCTTGATTGTACAGAATCTTTTTTAGTACTTAGTTTTTTCTTTTTTTTTTAATTGGGGAATTGGGGGAGGGGAACAGCGTTGGGGAATCAGGGAAGTTGCTGTCTTTTTGTTCTTCAGTCTAGTTGTGGAGGACGTTGCTTCACTGGCCCATATTGGTATCGTCGTAGCGCTCTTCTCGGGTGAGGCAGATCGGTCGCCGGCCTCTGGATGGTTTCTCACCGCGGCTATTGGCAGCTTACCCTGGCTGCTGGCCACTCACTGTAGCCTATGGCAGCCCACTGCAGCAGGGGCTGCAGCCTACACCGTTGCCGGGGCTCACAGCCCAGCTCCAGGTGGAGCTGCTGTTAGCTGTAGAGGGCAGCGTCACTGGCCCTCATATGTGGGATCTGAACCGGGGCCACTGGCATCCCAAAACCAGCTCTTAACCAGTGCGCCACTCGACATGCACAGTATTAATTTTTAGTGTCTTTAATCATTTTATATGTATTTATTTAATAATCTGGTAATTGTATTTTCCCTCCCTTCCTCCTCCCTCCTTCCTTCCCTACCCTACCCTCCTTCTCTTTTTCTTTCTATTTTTCTTGTGTGTTGGGGGGAAGGACCCATGAATTTACTTTGCTGCTTTTCTAGTTATTTTAACACATCGTGGGAAACGAGTAAACTCGTCATATCGCTCAAATGCCCGCATACAATGTGTTAAAAGAATGTTTGTTACTGCTGCTAACTAGCATTTTCAGAATTCTTATAAATAAGGAGGACTTCATGTAAATTTATGTACCTTGATGCTAAAAATAGAAAGTAGTCCATTATATATGTGAAATTCAAGTGTGTGTGTGTGTGTGTGTGTATATATACGAACATTGGAAATATGTATATCCAATTGCCTAATCTATCACTTTTTAAAAAATTATTTAATTTTTATGTAATTAATTTACATTAGTTAAAAAATATCAAGGGCCGTCCGAGTGGCGTGGTGGTTGAGAGATGGCTTGGGACGCCAGCGGCCCGGGTTTGGATCCCACACGTGAGGGCCAGTGACACTGCCCTCTTAAAAAAAATAAAATAAAATAACAATATACAATAACGTTTTTCTTCCACCCTTGGCCTCTTTCTGCCTAATTTCTACTGCTCTCAACAGGTAACCACTGTTACTAATTCTCTGTTTTTCTTGTAGAGTTTTTTTTTTTTTTTTTTTTTTTTTTTTGAGGGCAGTGTCACTGGCCCTCATATGTGGGACCCGAACCGGGGCTGCTGGCGTCCCAAGCCAGCTCTCAACCACCGCGCCCCTCGGCCGGCCCTCCTCCTTTTTGTTACCCAAATAGTGACATGCCGTAAGTGGGGCGCCAGCTTCGCTTCTGCACATGGCGTGCTAGCAGCATACCTTGGAGACCTTCCCATGTGACTGTCACAGGCTTCCACACTGGTTTTGTTGTCCCCATGCTGGTTGTACCAGTCCGCGGGTGGGCCGTTCCTTCTGCGCTGGGAGCGCAGGGGTAGCTCGCACTCAGATGCCATTTCCTCAGTGACATGCCTTCTCTTCACTCACCCAGGACCAGCTCGCAGCGGATATGTACAACTTCATGGCCAAAGAAGGGGAGTACGGCAAGTTCTTTGTCACGGTAAGCACTGGCCCAGGCGGGGTCTCCAAGCATTGTAAGAATCAGTCACATCAGCTGTGTTTGCCAAAGATTTCATTTTTCGTTTTGCTCAGCCATTGTGTGTGTCCCTTGGATGCTAACGTTTCTTTTGGTTTTGAATGTGGGTCTGTTCTCAGTTATTAGAAGCCCAAGCAGAGTACCATAGGAAAGCGTTAGCAGTCTTAGAAAAGGCCCTTCCCGACATGAAAGCCCATCAAGGTAACGTAATCCGCAGCTGGCTGCCCCGCACTGCCACCCGTGCCGCTGTCCTTCGTCCCCGATCCCTCTGCATGCACTGCCTTCGGGGGCGGCCTCTCTGCCTGGGCGGGTCTCGTTTCCCAGCACAACTTCATCTTTCCTGGCTGCGTTCTCTAATTTCTTCCAAACTCAATTAACACACTAACAGTACGCTTCAAGTTCTTCTGAAATCTTCAGCTGAAGCTACAGCTGGGCTCTTTGGGTTCCGCCTGTATGTTTCTGTCTTCTAAAGAGGCTGGAAAACTTCTCGCCTCCCGTGGCCTTTCCCAGGGCAGCGGTCTGTCCCCGGCCTTGGTGCTGGCCCATGCTGCGCGAGCACACGTGCTGGGACGGCACTGTGAACATTGCCAAAGGAAGGGTAGAAGCCAGTCCTGATGCTAGATGCTCCGTCACCAGACACTTGATGGGGGCGTGGATTCGTCAGGCCGTGGCCACTTCTCTCAGCCCTGCTGCCCGTCCGGGCACAAGGCCCTTGTGCTTGCCACGCCACGCCGGCACGTGGCAGGTCTTACCCAGGCCTTGAGCGCACTCTGCTCCGCCCGCTCTTTGCCCTTGTTTGAACGTCACAGCTTCCTGATCTCTCTGATCCGCCATCAGGGCACTTAGCGACACCGATCAGGACGCACTGCAGTGGCAGCCGCCTCTGTGTTGCCTTTGGACCCGTGGTGCCATTTTGCTTGTGGTGTAGACCCGGCATCTGGTGCAGAGGTCCCCCAGCAGAACTGTTGGTCTTGAACTGGAGGACGATGGAGGGCGGAGTGCGGAGACTGGCTGTGAGACGGGAAGCTGCTGTGTATGTTGTGGGGGGTGCTCTCAAGAACGCACCTGTCCCCCAAGTGTGAGCAGGTCCCAGCAGGTTCTGCTTTGTGCCTGAAAGTTGTTAGATCGCGGAATGAGAAGGTTCTGTCCCCAGCCTGACGCAGTCCCCAGGGCGCTGTGGCAGTGAGGGCTCGGCCCTGCTCCACGGGACGCGTGGCCCCTCATCCCTAGCTGGTGACTGATGAGCTTGAGTCACAACGCAAAGGAACGAAGCTGCTGGCGCACAGCAGCCTGGCTCGGGCGGACTCGCCGGGCTGGCTCAGAGCCCCGAGAGCATGCTGGGGGTACCTGCTGTGTGCAGGGTACCACGTACACATCATCACCTTCGCCCCAACTTTGGTCCAGAAGAGTTGATTGACAAGCACAAAGGAGAAATGTCTTTAGGAGTCCTTTTTTATTTTAACTTCCATTCTATTTCTCTCCCAAGGCCCGTTTCCCTAGAGAAGTGTCAGAAAATCCGGGGGACAGGCAAGGGGCAGGAAGAGGGGAGCTGGCATGTGGGAACCGCCCATGAGGAAACGAGACGCCCCTTTGTTTTGCTCTGAGGTGGCGGCCTTCCCCTCCGCCTTGGCGCTCGGCCCCCCTCCTCTGCCTGTCCTCGGGCCCGCCTCTCCTCTCGGCCCTGTCTCCCGCTCCCGTTTTCTGCTCCATTTTCAGAAAGACCCCGAGGGGCCCATGACAGAACCCAACGTGACCTCCCTGCTGCCGTCACAGTCAGCGGGCCTCGGCCCTAGCCCACCACCCCGCACCTCCCCACCTGCCCTCTGGACACTTGGCCACTGGACACTGCTTTCTCCTTCGGTCACTGCTCTCTCTTTAAGAAAAGCAAAGAGCACTGTCCCTCGAGTGCAAAGGTCCAGGGGCTCAGCGTCAGACTCTGCTTGGACGTGGCCCAGCCTTTTCCTGTCCGGTTGTTTCCCTCGTGTCACTTGATGGCTGTCCCACCGTCAGGGCTGCTCTCTCCGTGCTGGCCCCGTCCCGGATGGCAGCCGTTGGAGGTCCCATCCTAGCCCCGTGTGTTTCCCTCCCTCTTACCCCTCCCTCCTCCCTCCGCCCCTGGAAACCACGTGCACCTCGGTCCTCACAGCCTTCTAAGCATCGGTCCCTTGATGACTGGCTGTCACCTTGAACTGACTGTCCCTCACCCCAGCTGTCTTCAGGCGTCGCGTCCCGGGGCAGCTGCCCCTCTCAGGCCCGTCCGTGGCCGGCTCTGCCCACCTCCCTCGGCAGCGCCGCCCTTTCTGCCCCCACCGTCCCCTCTGCTCCGTGTCCGTGTCCCTGTGCTCAGGGCTGACGTGTGAATTCCCAGACTCCGGCTCCTGGTCCTTCCTCAGTCTGCTTAATTCTTGTCTGTCTCCTAGGAGCCCGCCGGGCTCCCCCCCTTGGGTACCCTTGCTGACAGCTGACTCCGACAGTGACCGCTTTGTCTCCTGAACTGCTCCAGTGTGTATTCTGCACCGGGTCACAAACTGCCACAACGCATTTAAAAAAAAAATTTTGTCATCATTTAAAAACCAGACCCTTTCCTTTCACAACCCTACTTTCTGGCTTCCCTTGAGAATTCAGAAGGTCTGGTGACACTGGGTCTGCTGTCGCACGTGGCAGCACTGGTGTGGCTCTGGGGGCCCCCGCAGCCTGGCTCAGCCCCCGTGGGCGGGCCCACCGGCCCCTGTAGACTCCGTCTGTGACCCTGTCTACACCATTTTTCTGCCATGACCCTGCAAATGCATCTTGTCTCATTCATTGCTGCTGTGTTTTACATGTGTGTCGTGTCTTCTTCACAGTCAGACTGCTCTCACGCTGGGGGGCAGGGGGGTGTCCCATGAGCCCTGGTGCCGCTGCGGTGCCTGACACATAGTAGGTCTGTTGTTTGAGAGGCCCCCCCCACCTGCGCCAGAGTTTGCCCCAGGGCTTGTCTCCAGGCCAGCAGCTGGCACACCTACCCTCTGCTGACATTTGACCAGGTGTGTGTCGGGGGGGCACACTCCCCAGGGTTCACTAGAAAGTTCCAGCAGGGGTTGGAGCGTGCCACCTCTCAGCATCGCAGGGTTGGACGTGTGGTCAAGGTGATGGCACGGGCTTCTGCTTCTCCCCCACCATGGGAAGGGTCAGGTGGCTATTTTCTGCCTGTGTCTAGAATCAGTGCTTTAGATAAAAGGGATGGAGTAACCAAGGTGACTGACCTCTGAGGGCCCGTCCCGAGCTGTGTCTGAGGCTGCTTCCCTATCGGGGGCCGGCCGGAGACCAGGGCCGCTGCGTGTGTCCCCACGCCTCCCTCGCGCCTGGCCTCAGTCTCTGCCCACTTGCTCTTCTGTTGCATTTTAACTCTTCACAAGCACTTGGGTCCGTGGATCTGTGGGCTGTCCCTTCTCTCCCTTCTCTGTGTGTGGCTCCCGTGCTATGAGGGCACACGGAGCTCCACCTGCTTTGGATCTAGGGTTCAGACAGCAAAGGGCGGAAGGACCCACACCCGTTACGCTGTGAGGAGGACGGGCCTCCCTGTTGCTGGACACTTGTCACCCGCTGGCCCCCGCGGTGCTTCTCGTGCCTCCCAAATGGCTAGAGCCCTGGGCCCTGGTCTGGCTCAGTGCAGCCTTTCCCAGAGGCTGTTTCTGCCCTCCTGCCTCATCATGTGTGTTTCTGCCGAGCTGCTTCCAGTCTTTCCTGGAACGAAGCAGAAGGTGTGACCTGAAAGTGGTAGAAAGCATTGCCGGCTGCTGTCAGCACAGCCTCCAGCCCCGGTCGCTTTGGGGTGCAGACACTGCCTTCCCTCCGGGGACTTGGGGAACGTGTTGGGGTATAGTGTGCATCGGTGGCACCCAGCTTGCGTTCACACTGGCGTCTCCCGTTATCTATGGCCACGCTTGGCTTGTGTTTCAAGTCTTAGGAAATTCCTTCCTTTTGCACGTTGGAGGAGTCAGTTTCTTGTCTTGTAGGCAGAAGGCCAGTGCTTCCTCGCACTGCGAGACTAAGCTTCCCCTCCGGGAAAACCGCTCCGAGAACCCCGGTTTTGGCACCAGGCGCCCACCTGTCATGTGCTGTGTGGGCGTGAGGCCAGTGCAGGGACCCAGCGCCCTCCTCCCCGCGGGCCCCCCAGCCTGGCACGTATTCGTGCTGTAGCCGAAGGGAGACAACAAGAGAATACGAGCAGACACGTTCCCTTTCCCGAAGCCTGATACCAGTCTGCTGCGAAAGCCCCCTTTGGTGGCTGGGGGCAGACAGTGCCTTGGTGACACCGCGAGGTTGTCGGGTCTTACTGACCGGTTTGCTGCTCTAGATAAGTGGGCGGAAAAGCCAGCGTTCGGGACCCCTTTGGAGGAGCACCTGAAGCGCAGTGGGCGGGAGATCGCGCTGCCCATCGAAGCCTGCGTGATGCTGCTGCTGGAGACCGGCATGAAGGAGGAGGTGAGGCTGGGCCACAGCCCCGGGGTGCGCCACGCCCCCCAGCCCCGGGGACACGCCCCCACAGCCCCGAGACACGCCCCACAGCCCCGGGGACACGCCCCACAGCCCCGGGACACGCCCCACAGCCCCGGGACACGCCCCACAGCCCCGGGATGCGCCAGCCCCGGGGACACGCCCCCAAGCCCCGGGGCACGCCCACAGCCCAAGACACGCCCACAGCCCCGGGACACGCCCACCAGCCTTCGGACGCGCCCCCCCCCACAGCCCCGGGACGTGCAGGCCTTGCTCACTGTGAACCCCTAGAAAGGCAGCCGTGGCCGCCACCCTGCACCCCCTGACAGGATCAGTCCTATTTGGCAGTTTCCTTGGACACTGGTTGTGATTACGACTGAATTCCAGTTGCACCCAAGGACCACAGCTCCCGTGAGCTCCGCTTCAGTAGCAGGCGTCTCAGTGTGCAGTGCTCTGCCATGGGCTGGGGGAGCTTTACGCACCTTATTTTCTGAAATCCTTGACCCCAGAAAACCCCATGAACCAGGCGGGCCAGTCTCCCTGCACCCCCAGTGTAGACGGGAGTCCGGCATACGGGCTCCATGCTGGGGCAGAGCCATGACCAAAGGTCCTTGTTTTCCTTGTAAAACTGTATTGAAGTGTAGTGCACATGTAGAGATGGGTGCGTGCAGTGAATGAACAGCTCGAGAAGTTTTCACAAACCGAGCCACCGTGTAATCGGACCCCAGGAGTCCCCCTAGTGTTTGCTTCTAGTCACTACCCTCCCCCAGTGACATGACCCCAACTTCCAATAGCCTAGACTAGCGCTTTGTGATCCTCGCCAGGTGAGGACAGCCGAGTCAGCCTCACTGCTGCTCACACTTGAACTTGACGCTAGTGGCTTTTCTTGTCTCTAGGGCCTTTTCCGAATTGGGGCCGGGGCCTCGAAGTTAAAGAAACTGAAAGCTGCTTTAGACTGCTCTACTTCTCACCTGGATGAGTTCTATTCCGACCCCCACGCCGTGGCAGGTGATCCCACGGGGTGGCCGCCAGGGGGTGGGTGAGTCCCGTTCCGGACCCATGGCCAGTGCTAAGTCCATTTTAGGGTTAAGTGAAATGGTCTCCTTAGAGGTGTAGGTGACAGAATGGGAAAGGGGTGTGTGTCTGGTTTTGTGTGTGTGTGTGTGTATGTGTGTGTCTGTGTCTCTGGGTGTGTCTGGGTGTGTGTGTGTGTGTCTCTGGGTGTGTGTGTGCATCTGTGGGGGTGTGTGTGCATCTGTGTGTGTGTGTGTGTGTGTCTGTGTCTCTGGGTGTGTCTGGGTGTGTTTGTGTGTGCGCGTCTTTGTGTGTGTGTGTGTCTCTGTGTGTGTCTGTCTCTGTGTGTGTGTGTCTGTGTCTCTGGGTGTGTGTGTGTGTGTGTGTGCGCGCGCGCGCGTCTGGGTGTGTGTGTGTGCGCGCGTCTGGGTGTGTGCATCTGTGTGTGTGTCTGTCTCTGGGTGTGTCTGTGTCTGTGTGTGTGTGTGTCTGTGTCTCTGGGTGTGTCTGTCTCTGTGTGTGTGTGTCTGTGTGTGTGTCTGTGTCTCTGGGTGTGTCTGTCTCTATGTGTGTGTGTCTGTGTCTCTGGGTGTGCCTCTCAGTGTATTTTCTAGGGATGGAATTGTTTTAGGGGCATTTTCTTCTCTAAGCACTCCCAACAGGTCATGATTTGGTCTCTATATTTGGAGACCATCACTGAGATCTCTTCACTTCGCACAGTGACATGTCCTGACATCCCAGCCCCCCTCGTTCGTACTCAGAGACAGTGTTATGGTTTCAGGTGCTTTGAAGTCCTACCTACGGGAACTGCCTGAACCTCTGATGACTTTCACTCTGTATGAAGAATGGACCCAAGTTGCAAGGTAAATTTAAAGAACCCAGAGTTTAATAGCTAAAGGAAATAATGTAATGCTGTGTCTTGGTGAGGTTGACTAATAGCTCAGAGTTAAATAGTACTGGTATTTGACCCCAAATCTAAATGTCCAAAGTCTGGGCCCTTTTCTAACTGGGCTTTCTCTGTCCCTGGAGACATCACTGTGAATGTTGTTTGTGAACACAGGTATTACTGGTGTGTTTTAATTAATGTTTATGGACAAAATTGCTTTTTCTCAGTGTGCAGGATCAAGATAAAAAACTTCAGGATTTATGGAGAATCTGTCAGAAGTTGCCACCACAAAATTTTGTCAACTTTAGGTACGTATGATCAGCATTCTGCCAATTAAGCCACCACATGGCAATGACTGGAGAATGAAGGTAGATTCCACCCCCAGCAGAGGGGCCGTGTGACTCAGGGTTGCAGGGCACCTCCAGGGTGCCACAGGGTCACTTGGGGTCGACTTGACGGGCATCACTGTTTGGCACCTGAAGCGTCATAGGTGAGCCGCCCGTCATTTCACCACAGCAGCTGGTGGGGAGAAACGCCTGTGAAAAGTTTGGTTGGCCGTGTGTGCGACCCAGTCTAAACTGTCTGGTATGCAAAAGGCAAAAATTAATCATTGTACTTCCTGTAATATCTTCATATATGCTACATAATTTGTTTTAAAGAGAGTACAGGGCCGGCCGAGTGGCGCATTGGTTAAGCGCTGGTTTGGGACGCCAGCGGCCCCGGTTCGGATCCCACATGAGGGCCAGTGACACTGCCCTCTACAGCTAACAACACCTCCACCTGGAGCTGGGCTGTGCGAGCCGCAGAGACGGTGTGGGCTGCAGCCCCTGCTGCCGTGGGCTGCCATAGGCTACAGTGAGTGGCCGGCAGCCAGCGTGAGCGGCCAATAGCCGCGGTGAGCGACCGTCCAGAGGCCGGCGACCGACCTGCCTCACCCGGGAGGAGCACAATGACAATGCCAACATGGGCCAGTGAAGCAACGTCCTCTCCTCCGCAACTAGACTGAAGAACAAAAAAAAAAAAAGAGAGAGAGCACAAATCATTGCGTTACAAAGTTTCCAGAAACGGAGATTATGTGTTCCTTTATGGAATAACTATGATGCTAAGAACATTTACCATAGAATAAATTTCTGGAATTGCACCTCGGTTTTCCCTTTGACTGAAAATGTCATTTTGAAGAAGCACAGAGAGAAGGGGAAAGATCGCCAGCAGTGAAGTCGTTTAAAATCAAACGTGTGTAAGAGGACTTGGTCCAGACTGGCAGGTGCTGTCCTGGTGAAAGGCCAGTTATGGCCCCGGACCTTTAAATTCCGTCTTGGGCTCTGTCACGGAGCCCGGCGCCTCTGTCCCTCCCAACCCCGGAGCTGTCAGCCCGGCCTTCTGAGTGAGTGTGAGGCCCCTCATTGTCGTTCTCACCCCGGCCTGAGCCCAGTCGGTGTCCGGTGGGGACTGAGTTCCAGCTCTCGGCACTTTGAGGCCTGGCCTTTTATTTTATTTTACTCTTGTAATTTTTTGAATAAGGAGGGCATTTCCATGGCTCAGAGTTCAGGGGGTGTACAGGGTCTGTCCGCAGCACCCGGTTCCCCTCCTGAGACACGGGCACTGGCCGTGTAACCGCTCGGGGAGGGTTGGTGAGAGTGTGAGCAGATGCATGTGCAAATGGACGACAGTCTCCTCTCGCCACAGCCCCCACTTGCCCAGACCCAGTGGCTGGGTCTCCTGTGTGTGCTTCTCTTTGCCTTGTTGTTTTTGTTTTGTTTTTGAGGGCAGTGTCCCTGGCCCGCACATGTGGGACCGAACCGGGGCCGCTGGCTTCCCAAGCCAGCGCTTAACCAACCGCGCCCCTCGGCCGGCCCTCGCTTTGGCTTAACATCCATGTTGGGGATTTTTCCACATCAGTGCATAATATTTTCTTAAGGCTGCATAGTTCTCTACTGTTCAGATGCATTGCAGTTGTTTTAATCGGCCCCGTATTGATAGATAGTCAGGATGGTTTTTTTTGTTTGTTTTTTTTTTTTCTGAGGGCAGTGTCACTGGCCCTCATATGTGGGACCGGAACTGGGACCGCTGGCTTCCCAAGCCAGCGCTTAACCACCGCGCCACTCGGCCAACCCAGTTGGGGTATTCTTAATTGTTTGATTTTTATAGTGGAAGAGAGCCCATTTCTGTCATAAATTGGATATTTTCACAATTATAACATAAAACATTTTCAAATGCAGTTTCCTTTCAGCAGTGCACTGACACTTCTGCCTTTTCGTGTTTGTGTATATTCTTTTTTTTTTTTTTACTTTGCTTGTGTTCGCTGTGTTTGTATATATTGAACCCACTGTCAATCACACTAGTTTATTTAGAGGTAGAGCAGAGAGGGCACAAAGGAGAAATGGGTTAGAAATGTACGGCTATTCGAGGATGAACCACCGAGATCTACATTTGAGCTGGTTTCCTCTCCCAAGCCCTAAAGTCCGTTCTGTGAAACTAAAGGCACAGCACGTGTGTAAGCTGCTGGACTGAGCCAGTCAGCCCTGAGGGACCTGGGCCTGGCACCTCGGCTGGTTCCTCCGCAGACACCTCCCCTCTGTCCCCAGGTATTTAATCAAGTTCCTGGCAAAGCTCGCCCAGACCAGCGACATCAACAAGATGACTCCCAGTAACATTGCCATTGTGCTTGGCCCCAACTTGCTGTGGGCCAAAAACGAAGGGTGAGTGGCCTCTCCCCAGATCGCGGGACTTCACTCCTGCTTTCCACTGGGGCGGGGGGGGAGGTAGAAATACAAGTCAAGACAGACACCCCAGCTCAGATGCACAGAGGCGTCTCCTGCAGTCGGTCTTTCCGTTTCGCTGACGTTCTCGGAACCCCTGTGAGCTGGGGCCTGTCCCAGATGCTGGTGCACAGGACATAGAGGCAGCATCCCAGACATCACAGGGCCAGCTCCCGGGCAGTGGGCAGGTGACCCGTGTACTGGTGCGTGCAGACACCACAGAGCACGTGGCAGCGGCACTTGCTGGAGGGACACGACTCAGGCTGGAGGCGCTTGAGCTGGACCTGGGCGAGTGACGGGACCTGAAGGGGCAAAGGCTTTGCGGGCGTGGAAGGGCCAGGAGCTCATGCTGGGGCCACCCGGTCTCCTAGGGCTTGAGCACGGGACATAGGGCTGTGATTGAGGGGAGCGAAGCCAGCGCCGGGTTACCTTGCTGAGCTGTTTGGAGCTTGTTTTGTGGGTCCTGGGGGTGGGGGCGGCTGTCAGGATGTCTGACTTGATCAGATTGCACTTAGAAGGGTAACCTTGGACCGAGAAGTATAGATCGATAGAGCAGGGGCCCGGGGGGACCCGCCAGAAGTTCCTGGGAAGCCACTAGCGCTGGTGTTGACTGTGCTGGTGGCATCAGGGCTCACAGGTAACCTGTGAAGCAGGTGCCGGGGGCTCATTTTTACAGACGAGGGGCCTAGAGCTTAGGGTAAGTAATCTGCTTCAGGTAGCAGGAAGTGGGGGGCCCAGAACTGGCCACAGCCTGTGTCCCTAAGCCTTACCGCCCCCCTCTGCCTGCCTTCGCTGTGCGTCAGCTTCGGAGAAGCACAGGTGGCTCAAGTTACCTTTAGAAAATACTGGGACTGAGGACCTTGTCTCTGCCTTTCATTCCCTCAGTCACTCATGTAAGCCCAGCCTTGTTTCAGAAGGATAAGATTATGTATAAATCTTCAGTATCATAAAGCAAAATGGGAGAAGTGGGCTTGCAGTGTTAACTATGTACTTCATGTCTTGGAGCAAATAAATTCCAGGTAGACCAGAGAGCTCAGTATAAAAGCAATGCCGTGAACATGGCAAGTAGACATTTGTTAGCTTTAGGACAGAGAAGAATTTTCTAAACATAAAAGCAGTGCAAGAAACAAATTTAAAATGTGATAGATTTGGCTGGATGGCAGCTAGAAACTTCTGTATGTCAGAAAGCTCCTTAAATAAATGGGAGTTCACACCCTAGGAAGGAGTCCTCCAGAAATATTCTGAGTTTATGAAAAGGCCTTGGGAATCAGTAGACGAACAGTCCATCCTCAGAACGTGAGTGGACGGCTCCTCTCAGACCGGACGGGAGTCTGTGGGACGGGAACTGGCGGGAGGCGCTTGGCTGTTGAGCTGGAATTTGAAAGGAGCTAGAACTTTCTGCAGGGCTGGAAGTTGGGGTGAGAATGGTCTTCCTGGTGGCGAGAGCGGTCAGCTAGCAGGGCAGCGGGCATAGGTTTGGGGCGATCAGCCGTGGGACCCAGCTTCCTGGGGTCCCATTGTCGTCACTCACAAAGTGAGATGACATGACGTGCAGTGGCGTGTGGTGGGCACGGGCTAAAGGCGGGGACCGCGGGCTAAAGGCGGGGACCTGGCGCCCATCTGTCCTTGTCGCGTCAGAACTGGAGCTTGACGGCCAGGGTGGTGGCGCTCGCTCTGCTTCTGAACCTGGTGTTCAGACTTCCAACTGCTCAACACGTGTCTGCAGCTGTGGGCCCAGGTTTTCGGGCGGAATCAGAGGGACCCAGACAATCCACCCTTTTGTTACGTTTTAAGCAAAATTGGTGCGTGGCCATGTGGAGTCTTAAGAGTAACTAAAAGCGGGTCATATGCCCCCGCGAGAAATGCAGCCACATCCCAAACCCGTGTAAGCCCTGCCTGTGGCACATGGGCTTCCCACACCCTGGCGTGTGACCACAGTGCGGCTAAGAAGTGACAGCAAGCCGAGTCACTTTTCTCCTTGGGCGATGCCCACTCCCATAGGCCAGGGCCTCGTGGCTTTCAATTTTGAGTTTGTACTGAAATGTCGCATCCTTTAGAAAGAGGTGAATTGCCCTGTTGCAGCCTGCGGGAATCAGAGGCTGCAGGGCCCATGGGCTCTGTGCTTCCTCGCAGGACACTGGCTGAGATGGCAGCTGCCACTTCCGTGCACGTGGTCGCCGTCATCGAACCTATCATCCAGCACGCCGACTGGTTCTTCCCTGAAGGTGAGTGGCTTTGAAGGGCAAGATGCTGTCACCCTCCTGGGCACGCGACTGGTGTCACTTTTTCACGTTTCGCTGCATTCATGTTTTGACATCGTGGCAGCCATGATTGCATATTTCACTAAACGCCAGAGTCCTTGACCCTCAGCGTGTACTGAGTACCCACTAGGCACCATGTGCTTGTCGGTAAGACAGGCTGCCTTCCCCGGGGGCACTCGGGCCACTGCAGAAGCGGCCACATGAGCAGAGAAATTGTGATCCGTGCGTGTGAGAGAGACGGTGGACGGGCAAGGATCCGACAGCCTGGGAGGTGGGGCAGGGGGCCCTGGCAAGGCAGCATTCTCCTCTGGGCAGGAGAGGTGGGCTGGGCCACCTGTGAGGGTCTCAGTTGGCTGCGTCAGAGAAGTAGGGCTTCACCCTATGGCGGTATATTTTCAGACTGTGTTCGTGGCAGTCCTGGGGTCCTCCGAGGTCCCGTGGCCCCGTTGGGGGTTCAGCTTGGGCACGTGTTGGAAGTTTGGCCCTCCCAGCTCTGCTGTCCCTCCCTGGGGTGTAAGCGCCACGATGCGCGACCACACTGGTCTTGGCCTCCTCCACTCCCACCCCTGTAGGCTGCTCACTAAACGTGTAATGGGTGAATGGATGCTGGCACTCTGCCCAAGATTTCCTTTGTCACAAAGAGTCTTGCAAAAAAAAGAAGCCCCTGCTGTAGGCAGTATGGAGGTGATGCTGCCTTCTATTTATGTTTCATATCAAAGTAAATATATCTCACTTTATGACTCAAATAAGTAACCCGTGCTCCTTGTCCTTTTTCATATTCCATTTTTTTTTTTTTTAACAAGGACAACACAGGAGACATGTGACTTACATTCTGACCGTGCCCACCCCATCTCTAGCTCTGCCGTCTTCCTGTCCCCCGTTTGTATCAACCTTGAGCAGCTGGGCGAGCCTGGGCCTCTGCCTCTGAAACAGCGGCGGCTGCTGCTCCAGTGCTGTTTTCCAGCCCTCGCCCCCTGGGCTCTGTCTCCTAGTCACACGTCTTTTTCTTCTTGCAGAGGTGGAATTTAATGTATCAGAAGCATTCGTGCCTGTCGCTCCCCCAAATTCCAACCACTCGTCGCACACTGGAAATGACTCTGACTCGGGGACCCTGGAGAGGAAACGGCCGGCCAGCATGGCGGTGATGGAGGGGGACCTGGTGAAGAAGGAGAGGTGCGTGGCCGCCGATCACATGGGCAGGCCCTCGGGGGGCCGTGGCTGGAAGGGTCCAGGTGGCTCGGGGATTGTGCTGCCGTTCAGTGCAAACGTCAGTGTGGCCGCACAGCTGTTTGGGAGCTTGGGGGCTCGCCCTGTGCCGTCTGCACTAAGGCTGCACTTGGCACTCGGTGATGTGCCCACAGTGGGACAGCATCGCACGCATGTTACAAATTCACCTGAATGTACCTGATTGGAAGGAAAAGAAAAAACGTTAAATATTGGGGACACGCATCCCAGAGCGAGGAGGCGAACCACCCGCCTCGCGGTGAGCTGTGTCTGTAAGGGGGCACGTTTGGGGAGCTGGCCCCCGGAGCTGGCGGGCCTGGAAGGGGAGGGGTGGCCGGGCTCTGTCCGAACCTCTGGGGGACTCTCAAAGGCCGTTCAGGTTCTTTGTGACTCCTGCCTGCAGGCGCCAGCCTGTCCGATGCGTGTGGTGAAATGTCACTGTGGCACCAGCAGCGCTAGGGTCAGGTGCTTGCCCAGCGGCATGCTTGTCTTGCGCACGTGAGAGTATTACTGGGGGCGCTTTTCCATTAAAACTAAACAGGCTCTCGCTTTAGTCGCCCAGTCTCAGAGTGAGGCTTGCTTTTCGTTTTGCTGTTTTAAAACCCACTGCAAAGGGGAAAGCCGCAGTTCCCTGTCCTGCCCTCCACATGTGACCTCATGGGTCCGCCCACTCACACCAGCCTCCTGGTGGCAGACTGCCCCCACCGTCAGCCCCTGTTGTGAGTTATATGACGCGTACCGTTTGGGGTCCCGTTAGCAATGACAAGCAATTCTCAGGTGTCTGCCCGGCGAGTTCGCCTCACCAGCGACCCAGAATGGTCAGGGAGCCATGAATCTTTTTCTTTTTTGAATTGACAAGAGAGTGTTAAAGTTCACACCCTAGGGGGCTCACGTGCAAAGCCAGTCTTCCTTCTTCCCTCCCCGCCAGCCCCGTCCCGCGCCAAGCAGCTGTATCCAGCCCTGTCCGTCGGGCAGCCTTGGCGTCCAGTGTGCGGACATCTGAGCTGAGAGGCAGTGCGGCCTGACACCGCCCCTGCCTCCGGGGCGACTTCCGCACTCAGCTCTCACCTTGTGCCCCAAACACACAGATTTGACACGGTGGGCTTGTAGTGGTAACGTGGGCATTAACATGCCGACGTGACGTCACTGCTCGCACCCAAGCTGAGAAGGGTGCTGATCGGAGCCGGCCCGCTGGCGCGCTCAGGGCGGAAGCCAAGTTGAGTTCCTGCCTTGGGACGAGGGGCGCCCACTCCTCTGGGCCTTGCCGCTTCACTGCACGTGGGCAACTGGGGTGGCTGTCCCCGCGTGTGTGGGTTTTAACACGCGTGGCCCACGGGCGTCTGTGTCAGTGGTCGGCTCGCACGGTGTGTTGACTGTTTCTTCTCTCTGTAGCTTTGCTGTGAAGCTTATGGACTTCCAGGCCTACCGGCGGGGTGGCACTCTAACTAGAAAGCACGTGTCCCCTGCTTTCCAGCCGCCACTCCCGCCCACAGATGGCAGCACCTTGGCTCCAGCGGGCCCAGAGCCCCCCTCCCAGAGCTCTAGGGCTGAAAGCGGCACAGGGGGTGGGGCTGTCCCCTCCTCCGCAGGCATTCTGGAGCAGGGGCCGAGCCCGGGCGACAGCAGGTAAGGAGGCCGCCTTCTGCTGGCCGGGGGTGCCAGCGCCCCAGCCTCCCTGCAGGTGCTGGCCTGTGGGCACAGCGTGCACACCCGAGTGCCACCCGCGTGCAGTGAGCCCGCGGCCTTCGCTCTGCGGTGGGCAAAGGAAACGACTGCAAGTCGCTTGCTTCCCTGTTTTCATTCTTTACCTACCGCTTTGGTGCAGAGCTGGAGCCAGCAGGTGCCCAGTAGAGTGACCCCTTCTCCCTGTGTGACGTGTGCTCAGTGTCATGTGCCGTTTGCTTACTGTCGTCTAGCATGCGAGCTAGCAAACCTTGGAAGGAGCAAATCAGTCAGGTTACAGCGTTCCTGGCATTCATTCATTCATCCATCCACCGTCGGTCCGTCCATCCACCCACCAGCCAGCCAGTGAGATTTATTGAATAACTAAGTACTGAGTAAAACATGCCAAACGCTGTACTGGGCACACTGGGTGACTAAGGACCCCCCCACCCCGTAGCTTTCAGTCTTGTAGGGGAGTTGACCCATGAGTATACAAGGTACAAAATGCGATAGATTTTCTTAAAAGGCGCTTCAGTTTGCTTAACCTTTTGATTAGTCACCTGGAGTGGCCGTGAATATATAGCAACTTCAAGAAAAAGCACCTTTGAACTTTTGAATTGGCGTGAATCCAGTCCCCCACCCTGAGCCGGGCAGATGAGCACCAGGCCATTGGGTGGCTCTCGGGGTTCAGAGGGGCAGCCGCAGGGAGGTGCGTCCGAAGGTGGCACCAGCATTGCCATCCCCTGGACTTGGGCCGCCTGTAAAGCCCGAACGGTCATATATGGAGCCAAATAAATGCATAAAACAAGGACAGCCTGCTTATCTACAGTAATCCACACTGGGAAGTGTCCCCTTATCTTCGCTGGTGGGAGGGAGATCCTCTCATGGGCGAAGCTGCTTATGAGACGAGAATCTGGTTAAGTCCTCAGAGCTGAACTCTGAAAGCTTTGTGCCTTCCTGAGTTCCTGTCACTCACTAATTTGGGGAAGTTCACTTTTAGATTAAAAATAACTAAGGCTTCAAACTTCCTGGTACTTCTTTTTTCTTTTCTTTTTTTAGTCCCCAGAGATTTCTGTGTACATTTCAGTAATGGCGTTCACTCTTCGGCGACCTTGACAAAATTTAGCTGTCAAGTTTAGTGTAACAAGAAGGTCTGACTGAGGCAGGCCCCAGAAACCTGAGTTCTGGGCTCCCTACCCCTTGTCAGCTCTGGACTTGGATCAGCCATGCAGCTTCTCGGGGTCCCTTCTCCCCACGCCCACACTGTGGATAATAGCAAGCTCTATTAGTTAGAGCACTAGTATTCTGCCGTAGCTCTTCCTTAGGTTTGTGTAATGTATATGTCAAAACTGCATTGTTTTGAAGTCCAAAAACTTCACATTTTTGACATTGCCCAACGTAAGCACAAGCAAACTAGAACTTAAAATTTCCTGTTGGCCACCGTGAAAGGGACTCTATTGTGGTATTTGAGTGGCGGAGTAGTGGGGAGACAGTCTGAGGCCGTGAGTCTCATAAAACACGTGGCCCTGCGTGCACCAAACCAGTAGGAGTGTCACAGGCCCAGTGGGAGCTCTTTAAAATTTCAGATCCCTCCTTGCCCGCTGAGACGAAAACTGGCTGGACCCTCTTTGTGACAGCATGCTTAGCGTTATGGCCGGGCACGCCTGCCGTCTAACCTGACCTCTGCCCCCCCTCCCCCCAGTCCTCCCAAATCCAAGGATTCTGCAGCTGCACCCGCGCCGGGGAGGAGCGGCAGTCAGGTGGCCGGTGGCCAAACCCCGGCGCAGATGGCAGCTGGCCCGCACCAGCTCTCTGTCGGCCCCGTGCACGCGCCCGCCGGCTCCAGCCCTCACACTTTGCGTAGAGGTGAGTGACCGCCTGTCCCCATGCCCTTGGGGAGGACGTGCAGGTCTCCTGGGGAGAGCGGGGAGGGTTGCCGGCAGATCGCTCCCGTGTTCATTATAAAATGGCAAGCAGAAAAACCAGTCATTAACAAGAAAAATCTTTAAAGGGACACAAACAACCAGAGATCAGAAAAGCATTCGTTTAAGAATACGTTTTAGGGGCGGCTGGTTCACTCAGGTGTTTAGAGCGCAGGCTCACAACACCAAGGTTGCCAGTTCTATCCCCGCATGGGCCACTGAGCTGCGCCCTCCACAACTAGATGGCAACAACTACTCGACTTGGAGCTGATGGGTCCTGGAAAAACACACTGTCCCTCAATTTAAATATATATATATGTGTATCTGAGCTACAAAACTAAACAGTCATTTCTCCAGAAGCACTCCCAGCTTTCCAGAAACTGGTGTTCCAAGCCCTCGGCCCGTTCTGGACCAGCTGCGGCCTCTGTGCCGGCCAGGCTCTGGGGGTCTGGGGCCACTGCGCCCTCCGGATTGGGTCTGGGCCTTTCTGGGCCCCGATTGCCATGTGACCTGGGCCGTTCCCACCCGTGCCCCTGTGGTCCGCCCCGTCGCCAGGGAACACCAAGCAGATTGGTCAGCACTGGGCTGGCACTGCCCCAGGGCTTCCCGGCAAACCTCCCCACGGCCGCCATCGCCACCACCGGCCGTCACCGCCAGTCTCCTCCTTGTGCCAGGAGGTGCTGAGCTGATTCCTCTTCAGAGCTGCCGCACTCAGTGTTTTCTCTTCCAGAACTTTCTAACCCACATCTTCATGGTGCTTTTCTTTTTAATTTTATTTGCTTGTTAGAACACTTAGCTGAGACCTACCATCTTACGATTGTAAGTGTGAACACAGGGTGTGTTATAAGCACCTCCCTAGGACTTGCTTTTCAGACCAGCAGTGCCTGAGGTCACCCCTTAGCTGTTCCTGCCTCTCTGTTTCTTCCCACGTGCCCAGGCCGCCTGAGAAGGGCGCTGACGGACGGGCCGCTGGGTGGCTTAGAGCCGTGACTCCTGTTAGCTGAGTGCTCTTGTTGAACCTTAAAAATGGCAGGTCTTTAGAGGCCTATGTGAGTGTCCTGCACTGTTTTAAAACGAGCTTTCTGTTTCGGAGTGATCGTAGACGTACAGAACAGTCGCGATGCCCCGCGCCCCGCGTACCCTTCTCCCTCCCCCTGCCCATGGCTGTTCACTGCGGCCCGTGTGGTCCAGACGTCCGCGTTTCCCACAGTGGCCGCTCCGTGTCCAGGACAGCGCGTTTCTGGGCCGGCAGCTCCTTATTCTTCCCATGTGTTTCCCTGGCCTTGACAGTTTGGGGGGTCCTGGTCAGACATCTTGTGCACTTGTCAGGTGCTTTTCCCAGGGTGAGCCGGGCTCCGGGTCCGGGGAAGCAGAACCCAGGTGGCGAGCCCCCTGACCACGTCCAGTCGGGTGCTGCCGTCAGCATGGTGTCGCGGTGCCCCCTGGCGCGGGCACGCCGGCTCTCCCTGCACCCTCTTACTGAACGGCGTCCCCCCTTTTGTGCAGCTGTCAAGAAACCTGCTCCCGCTCCCCCAAAACCAGGAAACCCACCATCCAGCCATGCGGGGGGCCAGAGTGCCCCAGGGACCGCGCAGCACGCACCCAGTGTGTCACCAAAGCCAGCCGCCACCGGGAGCCCTTCTCCTCCCACTCAGCACCCAGGTCAGGCCCCCGGCCCGCCCGGTACCACCTCGCAGCCGCCTGCGCCTCGGAGGTCCTCCGGCAGCCTGGCTCCGATCCACGCGCCCAGCCACCCGCCGCCACAGCCCCCCACGCAGGCCAGGCCTGGGAGCCAGGGCCTGCCCGGCCTCGTGGTGCTGCCCGGCGAGCCCGGACTGGAGCAGGCTGCCCACACACCTCCCCAGACGCCCACGCCGCCCAGCACCCCGCCCTTGGGAAAGCAGGCCTCTCAGAGCCAGGCGGTGGGCAACCCTGAGACTGCCCAACCACATGCCGGGACCTTACTGAGACCACGGCCAGTACCAAAGCCCAGGAACCGACCCAGCGTCCCCCCACCCCCTCACCCTCCGGGCGCCCACCCAGCGGGGGACAGCGGCCTCACCAACGCAATGCCTACTGCCTCCAAAATAGTAACAGGTGAGTGGGGCTCTGTGCCCGGCTTCTGCCCCCTTCCCACGGGCTTCCCTTCACAGCAGGGCCAGCAAACTGCCAGGTGCCGGATCAGCCCCCAGGCCAGTGTTTGTGAATAAAGTGTTATTGGCACACAGCCATGCATATTTGTTCACATGCTCTCGGCTGCTTTTGTGCTAAAACAGCCGAGTTGGAGAGATCACATGATTGGCAGAGCCTAAAATATGTAGTACGTGGCCCTCAAAGTTTGCTGGGCCCTGATGGACAGTTTCATGATGGGTTTAAGATCTGCGCTCACATTTGTCTGTGTACAGTGACTGGCCCTGGTGGGACGTGTTCTACAGCATGAGTGCGAAATGCATTTCCTAATGAATTCCACATGGAAGTGCTGGTTTTCCTTCTAAGCGTAAAAATGTTCATAGTCAGTGAAGCACTTCAGGTGTAACTTAAAAACCCGACTTGTGCCAAATTGGAGGCTCTGCGAAGGGCGGTCCCGAGGCCTGATCACATCAGAGGGGAAGGGCCGAGGCCCTCTGATTCCGTGGAGCCCCCCAGGGGGGTTGGTGACTGCACAGACTTAGGGGGCCTCCCGACGGGACATTTCTCACAGCCATGTGGAACACGACCATTTTGTTTCGTGGTGATTTTATAATAAAATCTCCATCCGACGTGCTCTAATTTACTATTTGATTTAAGGATGGGATGGATGGTTTTTTTCTATAAATGTGTTTTTTAAATGGTAATTGGGAGCTGTGAATCATGCCTTATGACAGGTGAGTTTTTCCAAGTGAAGCTACTTTTAGAGAAGCAGCTGAAATACACCTCTGGGCTCCCTGACCAGACCCAGTGACTTCTCAACTGAAAATGAACCCAGGGCCCCCCAAACTGGTACCTCGAGTGGTGAGGGATAACCGACTAGTCTGCTTCCTGATCACTTTTTTTTTTCAGGACTATCGTGGGTAATGTGCATGTGCTGTAAGTGGTTAATATCTTTTTTCTGATGATATCTCCACCTTTATTTTTAGGAAAACAAAGCCACATTGGTTTGTTTGATTGTCTGTCTGTTTCCCTAGATGCCTTCCCTAGCGAGCTCACAGGTGGGGAAGTTGTCCAGGACTAAGGTCTGTAGCCCCAGGCAGCTGCCCCGTGTGTCCACGTGCTCCTGCTTAGCTGTGCTCTGCGTGTGCTTCCGAGCGCGCGCTCGGGCAGCCGTCCGCAGCACGCAGAGGTGGCTTTTGTTTTTATCAGAAGCACTCTGAGCTTCAGCGCTCCGAATCCCAGAGGGACATGTCCCTAGATGAGAGCCCGACTTCAGGCTGTTCAGATCGGATACTAAGAAGGTCTTCTAGTTGCTAAGCCTTTCCCAAGCGTCTGCTCGTCTCGCCGTCACTTACCGGTCAGTGACTGGCTTGTCTCATCCAACCAGAGAGAACTTGGTGCAGTCAGCAGGGGAAGCTGTGTCCCTTGTGTCTAGAGCTTTAATTTTTAATTTGATAACATTTAATTTTACATCTTAAGTGCAAGTTAACTGCATGGAGCTTCTTAATTTGATGTTTGAAATTCTCAGGACCAAAAAAAAAAATCTTCCTCCAAAGACCCCATGCTATTAATAAATCCCTTCGCAATCCGGCCTACTTACACGTTGCTTTCTCAAAGCACACGAGCTCTTTCAGCCTTCAGCCATCGCTGGGCGCTTAGCCGTTGCTCACAGCGTGGCCTGAGTGAGACTTTGCTGAGGGGACGCGGCGCCCTGTGCGGCAGGAAGGAAGCCACAGGCGTCTGTCCACCCCCGACCCCTTGGAGGGGAGCCCAAAAGCCAGGTCACTTGCGGAGTGAGGTGATTAAACCCTCATTAAGGCGGAGCCTTTTAATGTCAGTGTGTGGGACACAGCAGCCCTTTCATCTAGATGAGGAAAGCGAACCAGAACCATGCCTGTTCTTTGGTGCCGCCCTGACCTGCGTCCATCCCGGGCGGCCGGGCGATGAGCTAAGTGAGAACTCCGGAGCAGTTCCTTACGATGTTAGCGAAGTATTTAAAAACCAACCTATGCTCTGAACCCTCCTAACTCAGGAAGTCCCGTCACCACATGGGTCTGTCTGGTCTCATGGAATCCAGGTGGACGTCCTGAGATGTCTGCGCTGCCCAGAGAGGCGCGCAGAAGGCCCGTCAGGCCCGCCCTGCTGCGGGGAGGGCGCGCCCCTGGACAGTCAGCGGGTGTTTTGAGAAGGGAAAACCAGCTTCCTTGGACAGGCCGCCCCTTGGTCGCGGTGTCTGGTTTTCACTTGCAGAACTTGACACAGACCAACCCCTGAGAACAGGTTGTTTAGAGCATTTAATCTTTCAAAACTGACTTAGGGCGTGGGGGTTGAGATAACTAAAAAGCAGGTGGGTTAGTGCCAGGAGTAAAAGACTTTACGTCCTGCTGTCTTTAAAGTCATAGGTTTTAGCTAAGAGTGTTCTAATTTAACCATTTTATTAAATAATCTAGATGTATGACCTGCCATAATCAGTCAGAACAGAGATTGGAGTATTTAATGGTAAGGCGGCCAGCGTGTTTGTGCTGCTTGGTGATGAGAGCTGCGCTGGTGACACTAACCGGCACTAACCCCGCCTGCTCGCACCCCGCTAACCACGCATGCGCCCAAGGAGGCCCGCCGCCCTTTCACGCTTGCCTCCAGTTCTCCGACTACTAACTGTGTTCCCAGAGTGTGACAGGTGTCACAGGGCTGGCCCTGGGCCCCTCTAACTTCCCTTCTTTCCTGTACCGGGCAGGCTGGAGGTGTGGGAGGAAGGACACAGTGAGCCAGACGCCCCGAATTACATCTCAGCTCTGGGGTACAGTCAGGCGGGGCTCGGGGGACCTGTGGATGGGACGTCGCTGGGAATTATTGCTTCAGGGGTCACATTACGTAACATAAGCAAAGCATCTTACAGTTGTTCTTATACGGCGGGTCCAAGTGAATGGTAGCTATTTATTATCATTTTTATCTAGAAAAACAGATCATCTCAGTTATGTATCAGGTTCATAGGTCAACATTTTAAAAGCTCATTTGCCCAGACCCGGCCTGCTGGTCCCCACACGCAGGCCGCCCGATTCTGGGGCAACGCTTGGCAGCGGCTTTGCAGGACAAGGCTTGGACTCAGTGGCCTGAGACGCCCGGGGGCTGCTCCCACAGCTCGTTAGAAACTCGACTCCGCGGGCTGTTAGTGTGTTCTTCGTAAAATCAAACTCTCTTTATATCAGGAAAGTCGTGCATCTTAAAAGTGAGCATAGCTATCACAGCCAGTCAGGAGACTGGAGATCATAAGAAATCACCTTTCTACAGTCGAAGAGCGTCCCCTGTTCGTGTTCTGTTTTTTTCCTAAAAGCCAAGGGAGTGTGTGGCCATAATTACTTGGCCTAAATGGGTCTTGCACTTTTATTTGCTTTACACCGAATGCTCTTTCCCTGTTGTAATGTAGTTCTATCATCACCTTTTCAGGAGCTGCCTAGTATTTCCTTCACTAAGCAGGAGTGTCACTGCTCATAGCTGCACAGTTAAGTGGCCTCTGTGTGCATTTGATTTTGAATAAGTAGATATCAGAATCATGTCACGATAAACACCCAGTGGGACTTGAGCAGACTGTCCTTCACTGAATAAAACGTTGGCTCCAAGCCTGTTACAGGCCAGTCCGCCTTTCAGAGCCACTGAAAGCTGAGGAGTGGAAGGCAGCCTTCCCTCAGACCAGGGGAGATGCGGTGGGGGTCGGAGCTGGGCTCAGCCTGCACTCGTGCCTGAAATGTTGGATTTCGAGGATGTATCTGGATCTGTTACCTGTCAGAATAAACATGCGGTTTTTGAAGGGTAGGTTTACAACCTAAGCACGTATTGGAAATGGTTGTCGTGACGGAAATGGTGGAGGACCGCACCCTAAGCCTCCGAGGGTCGGCCCAGCGGGGCCCCCTTTCTCCCTGAGCCCGGCCGCTCCCTGGGCCCCGCTCGCCTCTGTTTTTGTTTTCCTAACAGAATACCTCGGTGCAGCATAAGCTCAAAGGACAGCCCTTGCTGCCCATGGAGTGAGAAATGATGCCTTCTGCAAATTCAGAGCTGGAACGTTTTAGAGGTGTTTAAATCATCTCTAAAATAATCTTCTCCTTGTTGGTGAAATGAACCCGACTGTTTAAAACGCGCCCCCCTGTGCCCTCAGATGTGTCGTCTCTGTCGGGACACACAGCCGCCTCTGGGGAGGAGGGAGCCCCCACGCCGCTGAGAAGCGGGCCCCCGAGTCCAGCCAGCCTGGCCCCCGTCGCTCAGACGAGGCGTGGAGCCTCTCGGGGTACCCCTTGCTTGTCTGAAGGTGGCCACCGCTGCCCAGGGTCCCCGTGAGGTGGTGCGATGACACGCACCGTGGCTGGTGGATGTGCTTGTTGGGATTGGTCTCTGTGGCTGGCTCCACTTTCCCGTGTAAACAGATGGGTTGTTTTCTTTTATGAAACGACTCGTGTCAGAGAGACGGGCTGGGAAAGAGGCCAGCAGACAGGCGTGTCTGAGTGTGGGACTGGTGTGTGCGCACCATAAATAGCCGCAGGAGGTCAGAGGAGAACAAATGCAGACATTGTGCGACGTGAACAAAGACGGGGAGTCTGTCCTCCGAAGACACCTGGCTGGCAGGTGTGAGGTTTCGTGTAGAAACGCGGCATTTTTGTTTTCATATGAGGACCCTCCGCTAAGCCTCCTGCAGTGTCCAGGGCGCCGCCCAGGCGGAGGCTGAGGGCCCGGCAGTCCCAGTAGGAAAAGGTGCCAGCCTGGGAGGAAGGTGCCCTTACCGGCGAGGCTCGCCCGCCCTTGGCTCGTGCGCCACAGGCGCGGGGGAGAGGGAAGGTCCCTCCCTCGGGGCCGTCCCGGGGTCCCCAGGGCTGGACGCGCTTCCCGGGGCCTCGGGGCCAGGGCCTGCGGTGCGCTGCCGCCTCCCGTCCGGCTGCACCGACACCTCCTCTCTGTGCTTCTGTCCAGACGCCCGTTCTCGGAGCTCAGAACCGCCTCACGGCATCTTTCCCGAAATGCTTTCAGACCCGGTGAGCAAAGACCCGGCCGGCCGCGTCCTGCTGGACATGGACAATGACACAGAGAGCACCGCCCTATGAAGAGCGGGGCTGGCGGGCTGGCCTCGACCCCGCGGACCAGCGAGCAGCTTCCAGTGGGCGAGGGCGAGGCCTGCCCCTCGGGCCGTGGCTTCCTCCCCCCACAGCCCGACGCCGCCGGGGCTGGCGCCTGAAGCTGAATGACCTGCGTCCTTCTTTACGTGGGAAGGAAACCATGCCAAAAACCCCGAAAACCCCCAGCGCGGAGAGAGTGCTGTGGCCGGGCCGGGCACGGGACGCTTGGTCGCCGCCGCCCGTGCAGGCCCCTCGCCCGGCCCCTCTGCCCGAACGGCGGCCTGTGTCCCGCTCGCGCTCTGGTGGCTGCTGGCTCTGTCGCCTTGGCAAACGGGATGTGACCTGTGCCTTGTTGGATTGCCAGAGTGTAGAAAGAAATGTACTGTTCTTTTTTAAAAAAAAAAAATGTAATTGCTACTTGATAAGGACCGAACATTATTCTAGTTTCATGTTTAATTTGAATTAAATATATTCTGTGGTTTATATGAAAAATTGATCGTTCTTGGAGGCAAAGCTCTGCGTGTGCGTGTGTGTGTGTGTGGCATGTTCACATAACCAGGCAGAGTTGTGGACTGGACATCGGGGGCCACTCGGTGACTGAAGACGTTCGTGAGAACAGCGCCCCGATCACGGCAGCGACTCCAGCCACCAGCCGCCCCGAGACGTCCGGCCCGGCGGTCCTCGGCGGAGCGCGGTAAGGCCTCCCACGCTTTCGTGTCACCCAGAGACCACGCACACCCCACGGGGCCTGTGCAGGGTCAGAAGCCATTCCGTTCCGTGGGGCTCCGGGGCCCGCACTTGGCGGCCGCCCCGGGTCCAGGGCACATGCTGTCCCCTCCACGGAGCTGCCGCCGGACGCAATGCCCTTGCTCAGCAGGCACTGGGCCTCCTTCCACTGCGAATGAACGCTCCCCCCCGCGCTTATTAGCACCGCGAAACCACGCGCCTCCACCCCGTGGCCCCCACACCCCCGCCTCAGACGCCATCCGCTGTGCTTTCTCTCCGCCCGGCGAGCTGTAGGACAAACCCGGCCGAGGCAGCGCGGGACCGGCTCCCACAGGCCGCGGCGCCGCCCATCCCGCAGCAAGCCCCGCCTCCTGGGCTCCACGCGTGTCCTCACCGCGCATCCTCACCGCCACCTCCCGCAGCCGCTCCCACCTAAAGGAAAGGAAACGCGCTTGGCCAATCAACCCCAAATCGAGGCCACCGTCCGTCCAGACAGGTGAGCCCCGGCGGGCGTGGGCGTGGGCGTGGGGCCGGTCTTGCGGTGGCGCCTTCATGACGGCATCGCCCCTGCCGGGGGTCGCCACGCCGCCGCCTTCCCGCACTCCTCCCTGCCCGCTCCACCTTCACGGCCACGCACCACATGCAGCGCCACGGACGGCAAATGTCCACACGCTCAGCGACATTGCAGCGCTGGTTTATGATCCCAGTTCTGTGGGTCAGGAGCCCGCTTGTCTGCGTGGGTCTCACGAGGCTGCGGTGAAGGCGTCCGTGGGGCCGGGGACGCCCCTGGCGGCGCCCCCGGCCGGCAGGTCCTGGGCACACGGGCTTCCCGGGGTGGCTGCCCCCCACCGAGTGCACGCACGCCGGGGAGGGGGACGGGGGTCGTGAAGGGTCACCTTTTGGTGCCTCCGTCACATCCAGTGACACAGCGGGGCACTCTGAACCAAGAATGCTGTCGGAGGCCCAAACACAAATTGATCAGGGTCCTGTCCCGACCCTCGGCCTGGATATGCGCGCGCTTTTCCTGCATTTCAACAGTGGTGTCTGGACGGCCCAGAAGACATTCGCATGCCATTTCATGGCGGAAACTCCGCATTTTTGTTTTCATATGAGGACCCCGAGTTGCAGCCAGGCCGTGCAGATAATTGCTGTGTGTCCGCCAGGTAAACATTGGGGCTTCCTCTTCCACACACGGGCCTCGACCCCGGGAACCAACCTGGGCCACAGGCATGGCCGGGCCCCCAGGAAGCTTAAGCAAACCAGCCCCTGGGAGGAGCGCGGAGGCCGGCGGTGACAGGCACCCCAAGTAGCGTGGGAGGCGGGCAGGGAATGAGGCTGGGGGAGCTGGACGGGCCTTCTCCCCCGTCGCCCCACGTGTGGGAGCTGCCGAGGGACGAGGGCTGACCATCTTGTCTGTCCGCAGAACATGGACCAGACGGCAGCCGAGATTACGGTGGGGGGACGGGCAGGCTGACACGTCGGGCAGCGGGCCAGCGTGGTCCCCAAGGTGAGTGCTGGCCCCAGGGCGGCCTCGAGACCGCGGCGGTCAGGGGCTTTGCTCTCGGGCCAGAGGACAGTGACTGCATCAGCCATTCGGTCACCTCCACCAGCTTGGACCTCAGGGAACTAACTAGGTGCAGGGACAGCGCCTGCTCCGTCAGAGGCGCCACCGAGGCAGGGTGTGGGGGAGCTTACGGACGTGAGCTCAGGAGTCAGGTGACCATGCGTTTTAAGGTCATCTGGTCAGTCCTGCGCCAGGCACTGTGCGGCGGACACACCTGCCCTCGCGAGTCCCAGTGGGAGGCAATTAAGTCATCAACAGTCACGTGATGTCCGCTTTGAAGGCGCGAGTCAGGGTGGACGTGGGGTGAGCCGGAGGCCTTCCAGGAGGAGGTGATTTTAAGCAGAGACGAGGAGTTAGGCGGAGGGAAGGGCAGGGACCAAGACCTACCTACAGGCTGGCAGTTTATAACCCTCCGTATGGGGCCCACTGCACCCCGGCTGCCGCGTTAGGTCCAGAGCTCGGAGGGGCGTGTGTGGGGCGGCCTCCGCCTGCAGGGCAGGGCCTTCGGGCCCCAGAAATTCCCATCGAGGGACGTGGACTCGGTGCCGGGAGTTGGGGCGAGTGCGTGTGGCCGCAGCCAGGCAGGTGCTGGGGTCTCTGCCTGTTTATCCTTTGATCCTGGAGAAGTGAATAGCCAGCCTTTTGAGACACGGAAGCTTTTACACTTCTCTTCTAAGCTCCATTCCCTTTTAAGAAGAAAAGAGTAAATGTCACGCTAAAAATGGCCCATAAACACCCTTGAAGCCTTGTGGTAAACAAACACAGCTTTATTTTTTATTCCTTCATTAAAAAAACCCAGGGCACGGCAAGCCCCCGGAAGCGTGGCCTCCCGGGCTGACCACTCGCTACGCAAAGTAGCCCCAGAGGAAGACGCCGCAGCTGACGCAGGCGACAAGGCTGATGTCCAGGAGGGTCTTCACCACGGGGTTTTCCTCCGAGGAGGCGATGGCGGGCTCCGCTCTGCTCGGCGGCTGCCCCTGGCCCCCCATTCCACAGAGCCACAGGACGGCTCTCAGCGCCCGGGACTTCTTTGGGGTCACGTCCCCTGAAAAGAACGCAAGCAAAGGTAAGAGGATGGGCCGAGCCTGTGGCGCGGCTGCCCTGGTGTGCTCCGTGCCTCTCGGAGCCGAGCGGGGGCCCATGTGTGTCTCCCACGTGTCCCTCGCCTCCACCAAGCAATGTCCTGTCATTTTTCTGGAAGCACAGCTTTCTGACTCGGCCCTTGAGTTCCCACTTCAGGCTGACATGGGTTCGTTCAGAGCCACAATTAGTTGGGGGTAAAGGCCACGTGTGATGACACGTGCCAGCCAGAGCCCCGGGTCAGGGGGAGAGTGGGGCTGCGGGGGACGTGGCCCGGGAGCTTCGAGGTGGAGAAGCTGCGCTCGCTGTGGCGACAGGACGGAGGCTGCAGCTAAACCCGGTCCTCAGAGAGCGCCGCGGCCCCCGCCGCCCGCCCTGGGCTCCGTGGGGCGACTCGGGCCGTGTTCCGGCACGCACCCCGAAGCGTGTGCTCTCAGTGGCCCTGAAAGGGCGCCCGCTCCTGGCCCTAGTGGGGTTCGGGGGGGCCGCTCACCGCGGTGCGTCTTGGGCTTGTCCTCCAGAACGAGGCCCAGCTGGGCGCCGGTGCCGCCGGCCTCGGCCACCCCGCTCGGAGCGAGTGCAGGCCGCCCCTGCGCCTTCTGCCCCACGGGGTCCTGACGAGTGAACCAGGTCAGGCGGCTGACCTGCGGGCAGCGACGGCTCGTGAGGTGGCGGCCGGTCTCCCCTCGCCGTCCTCCGAGCTCCCGCCCCTACGCCCCTCAGAATCAGCGGGCCTCTCCCCACCGACTCCCCTGACTCTCAGCTGGAGCGCAGCCCTAGCCCAGCGGTCGGCCGCAGCGACCCGACTGGCGGATGGGTGACCGCGTGTGTTGAGCGGACTCCCATCAGTGGGGATCGGGAACTTGGCTGGGACACAAGCATCCCCGCTTTTGCTCAGTGACACTAAGAGGACAGACCCCGAGGCGCCGCGCCAGGCTTCTCCGGGCCCTGAAACCACTGTCCCCGAGCCCCGCCCTGGCCTGGCTTTGCCAACCCCCCCGGGGCCCTTTCGGTCACTTGGCTCCAGCACAAACCCCGATGTACCATGTCCCTGGAGGGGGGCTCTGTGGCCCAGCTCACGATGGACACGCTGACCAGGGTGACCGTGGACAGGACCATGGAGAAGTAGAGGTAGTGGACGTCCTTGACCACGGCGGGGCGCGTGTCCTGCTGGTCGCAGTGCGGCTGTGGGTAGACGAAGTCCAGGACCAGCCGGATCAAGCCTAGGAGAAGGCCCAAGGTCAGACCCCAGAAGGCCCCCTGCAAGGCAGAGCAAGGACATCAGTGCATCGCGGGCAGAAAGCCGGCGGCCATGACGCGTCCCCGCAGGGGCCCGGGGCCCGAGAAGGGCTGGAGCTACCAGCCTGCCGCCTGTCATCGGTTCCATACAGTGTCCCGGTTCCCTGTTCACCCAGGTTCCCCGTTGCTTTTCCCCGAAGGCCGGGTCACGCCCTCCTCTACCCGCCTCCCCGGCGACACCCCAACCGCCCCGCCCGTCACAGCTACCTTTTCGTTGGCTCGCTTCCAGAAACAGCCCACGATGAAGACCACGGCCACCGGCGGCTGCAGGTAGGAGCTGATGGACTGGATGTAGATGAAGAGCTGGCCGCCCTGGCTGGCCTGGATCACGGGGATCCACAGAATGGACACCAGCACCAGCAGCAGCACGAACACCCTGGAGCCGCGGGGACAGCCACCATCACCGCTGCCCCCAGACGGCTGCCTCCGCGCCACTGACACATCCACCTGGCAACCCAGTGGCCCTCGTGACTGTGGGGTTCTGCGGCCGTCACCACGCTCGAGCCTGAGCACGCCGCGTGGGGGGGGCGTGCGTCAGCGTGGCCTGCTCCCTGGGTGACCGCTGCCCGCGGCCCGCTCACCTCACACCGTAGGGGTCTGCGGCTGCTGGGAGCACGTGTGCGGTGTCCGTGCAGACACGCTTTCATTTCTAGGGTTGCAACTGCTGGGTCACAGGGGAAGCTGAACTTTTTAAGGAACTGCCCAACTGGTGTGAACGGTCGGACCATTTACAGTCCCGCCCGCGAGGCCCGCGAGCTCCGTCGCCCCACCTCCGGAGTTTCCCTATCATCCTGCCAGAGGGCGTGTGCGGGGGTATCTCGCTGGCGGTTCCCAGGCCCTTCATGAAGTTTGCAAATACAAGTATTTCCTCCCAATTTGTGGCCTGTCCTCTCATTTTCTTAATAGTGGCTTTTGAAGTGAAAAGTTTGATTGATGAAGTCTATCGTTTTTTTCTTGTATGGCTCATGCTTTGGGTGTCACGCCTGAGAATGCGTCCCCAAAGTCACAGCTGAGCCAGCCTGCAGGGCGCTTATTAGCATGTAGTTCACATAAAATTTACATGCCTCTCACTTCGGTCACCCCAGGCTCGTTAGACTTCAGGGCCTTGCCGGCGCCACGTAGAGAAGCCGTCCCCCAATTCCCAGGACCCCTCCCGTTCACCCCCGAGTCCCGGCCTGGGGAGGTGTCCCCCTCGGGCCCGTCACAGCGCCGCGGGGTTACGTGGGGCCAGAACTGAGTCTCCCCTTCCCGCTGCGCGGCCTGCCCCGGGCACACAGTAGGTGTTCATGAAACCACCTGAATGAACGAATGACTCGCACTTGGGGTGCTGATGTCCCTCACTTTTGCTACCAGAGCAGGCTCGGCCTGGGTCCGGCCGGCCCCGGAAGACCTCACCTGCCCACGATCATGAGCTCCTGCTCGGACGCCCGGGGCCGCAGGCGGTTCCAGAGGTCCATGGTGAAGATGGTGCTGGCGCTGTTAAAGATGGAGGTCAGGGAGGACATGAGTGCCGCCACCATCACCGCGATCATGAGGCCACGCAGCCCTGGGCACAGGGGACAGGGGACAGGGATGGCCTCAGGGCCCGGATTCCGAGCCGGGGGAGCCGCCAGGGAGGGGCCCGGGGCGCCGCCCCCCTCCTGGCCCTCCCTCGGCTCAGCCAGCTCGCGTGCCCGCTGCGTGCGCGGGGGTTACCTGTGGGCAGGATTTCCAGCACAAGCTTGGGGTACGCGATGTCGGAGCAGCCGGACGGGTTGCCACAGACCTTCTGGCAGATTGCCGGGTCGGCACAGGCCACCTGGTCTGTGGGGGAGACGAGGTCGGAGCGGGGCCGGGCCGCAGCCCAGGGCCGCGCGTCAGCGACGGACCTGGACCTTCTCACGTGACCTCTCTGAGCCAGTCCGTCCCTGGGAACCTGGGCGGCGGCGGCGAGGGCCGAGGGCTCAGCACACGGCATGGAGTCTGAGCCCGGGGACGCGACCCCAGGGGGGCTGAGACGCCCCGCGCCCCAGAAGGGCCTGGCCGTGCCATCTTGGCCCACGTTCCTGGGAGCTGCGGCGAGACCGCCGGGCCACCTCGGGGCTCAGCGCAGACACAGCCCAGCGCCTCTGTCCCCTCGCTCCGCGTCTCGGCCCCAGCAACGTTCTGAGGGGCCGCGGAGGCCCGCCTTCCTGGCGTCTCCCGGCCCTCGTCCACCCGTTAGCACGACACTGTCCCACTGGAGCGGGCAGCCCGTGGGGACAGGCCAGCTGTCACGCGATTACGGCGGCCTTCGTAAGCGTGTGCGGGACGGAGAGGAACAGCAATCCTCAGGGAGGCCCTGCCAGAGGCCTCCCGACCCCCTCCAGGCTTTCAGAGAAGGGGTGCCAATGCGGTGCAAGTTTCGCCCCTCGCCTCAGGTTACCCCTCAGGGCGCTGTGCCGCCTGTGGCGGGGCCGCCCGCGTCTGACCCACAGCTTTCCTGTCACCGCCTGCGTCCGTCAGCCCCCAGCCCTGAGCTCAGGGAAGCTGCTCGCCCACAGCGCCGCCCGCCGGGCCACTCGCCCCTCCCCATCCCGAGGGTGAGCTGCCTTCGGCCCACCTCAGGGGCCCCGGGGGCGATCCCAGCTTCGTGGGGGGCACGGCCTCCCTGCTCTGAAGCCGCCAGCGTCCCGGTGACCATGTGGTTGGGCCTCAAATTCACAAGTGGCTCCAATGCATACGCGTGACCACCTCCAGATAAGGCTGTGTATTCTCTCTCTACATTTTTATCTGCGCTAAAACTGTTAATACATGCGAGTATATAGAGTGCACCACAGTTTAAAAACCCAATATTGTTGGGGGCCGGCCGAGGGGCGCGGTGGTTAAGCGCTGGCTTGGGAAGCCAGCGGCCCCGGTTCGGGTCCCACATGTGAGGCCCAGTGACGCCGCCCTCAAAAAAAGCCCAATACTGTAGCTGTTTTCTTGTTTAATGTAACGTAAGACCCACGAAATGAAATCGCCTCGGGCCCTTCCATCCCCTGGGAAGCCCAAGGGCCCCTCGTCTTTGTAAAATGCCCCCGCCGCTGTCTCGTCTTCTCCAGGCTGGGACCGGTCCTCCACTCGCACCCCCCAACGCGAGAGAAGTGGGCGCTGAGGCCACCGTAACAGAGAGCACTTGCCGGGGAGCCAGAGGAGGATCCCCAAACTCGGCCTCAGGCTTAGACTGAACAACGGAAGTTGGTGAGCCGCTCTGAGAAGAACCCATGCTGTTGAAAAAATTCTGAGAGGCCCAAGTTCTTGGATTTTTATGACTCTTGTGAGCAAGTTCGGGAGAAGAAAATCGGCACGGCCAGTGGCCGGAACGCCAGGGGGCCTCCCGGGGGGCCAAGGTCCTGTTGGCGTCCCGTCTCCAGGGCACCCCAGAGGGGGCAAGGGCGTCCCGGCGGCATTTCACTAACTACAGCGGTTTTGTTCTACCTCCTAGGAACGAGCCTCTTACCATGAGCGGCGTGACAGAGGCCAAGTTTACAAGGCACGTGGGAGGCACAGAATTGTATGCGTTCCGTCGGAAGACTGTCCTCGGCACTGAGTGGCTCAGCTGTTACAAAGGACGCCCGCGGCCGGTGGGCCCTAACCCAGCACTCGGGAACCCACCTCTGCTGCGTCCGTCGATCCAACACTCCATACATGGAGTGGGCTGCCTCGTCAGGCCCTGATGCCTGACGTGAGGATGGCTCCAGCAGAACCAAATCCAAACAGCACGAACCCCCTCCTTCCAAATGCCATCACTCACGGAAGGCTCGCTGTGACAAGGATGCAAGGAAACCCTGCATACGCCTCCTCGTGTGACCTTCACAGCCCCACGGGAAAGACATTGCTGTTACACCCATTTCAAAGACAAGTAAACCGAGGCACAGGCACATTAAACGGTTCCCCGAAATCACACAGCTAGGAAGTACCGTGGACAAGTCTCAGGTGGCTTTGTAAATAGGGACATTGCTAGACTCTTGCATTTGACTGTCCTGAGGGTTATTTTGCTTCTCTTAATTTCCACTAGCGTTCCTTTAAAGGTGTGCACCGTTTCTCAGGTGGACCAAGTGGAAGGGGTGCTTCCCAGGCTCGTGAGAGCTGCCCCAGACCCAGCTGGGGTTCAGTGGGGAGCAGGTGGGCCCAAGACAGAGTGGCGGGGTCTGCGCGGCCTCCCGGTGGGCTGGCTGAATCCGTGCAAGCCGGCTGGCGGGCCCCACCCCGAGATTCAGACCCAGCAGCTCTTGGGGCCGGAAAGTCTGACAGGCTCCCAGGCGCTGCTGCTGAGCCGGGCCTCCCATCCCCCGACGGCCACCCACACCTGTCCCTCAAGTCCTCCTGCACTTACTGCTGGCACCCCGCACTCGAGCGTCTCGCCGTCACTTTCCCACGCGTACCAGATTCGTCGGCACATTAGCTCACGTGTCTCAATAACGGCCGCTAAGGGCGCCGGCCAGGGCCTAGGTGCTGACTTCCACGTGCCGCCCAAAGCTCAGTGAATTCTGAGCGCGGCAGGCGTCGGGGCTGGAGGCAGATGCGCCGAGTTGAGTCCTGCCCACCGAGCGCCACCCCGTCACGCCTGTCCGGACAGCCACCTACCTGGGAGCGGCCGCGGCGCCCCTGGCCTTAACCCCGGGGCCAGTGCAGCCTTAACCTGGTTGGCTCCCCTTAGAAACGTATTTTCAAACTATCCGCCTGGATCAACCGTTGCTTCTTCCCAGAGGCCGTCCATGGAAACCTGGTCCGAGGAGGCCGCTGCCCAGCACTTCGCAAAACCGGTGAAAACCTCGCTTACAGGTTTACCTTCTCTGTCTCCCCCACCACTACCGTGTGGGCCCCAGCCCGGCGGCCAGCACCGCGGCCAGCTCCCAGCCGCACCCCGGCGCTTGCCTCCTGATTTGAGGGTCCCGAGGGCCGCCTGCCCAGCCACTCGGTCCCACCGTGTCTGCGGGAGGTGGCTCGGCCTCTCTCTCCCGGGGCAGCGGGCCCAGCCGTGGCGGAGATGGGCGCAAGCTCGCGGGGGCTTTCTTCCGTGCAGGTCACCTCGGCCTCGTCCCGGCGGCTCCCCAGAATGACCCACCCCAATCCTGTCTGAGCCCCAAGGTGCAAACTTCATCCCTTTACCACAAAAAAAAAAAAAAAGCTCTGTAAACACTCCAGATGCTCTGAGCGCGCTGATTTTTGTGAAGCACAGTACCCCCGAAAGGGGCCCGTTGGGCCAGTCACCGGACGCCTGGGCTCCAACACAAGCGTGAGCGGAACGCTCCACCTGACACTTCAGGGAGCTGATGTTGGGGACCTCGAGATTTTAGCCTGATTTGTGGCTTCAAAAACAGAGTGGAGGCACGGCCCCCGAGGGGTCCCCCTCGCCTTGGCCTGGGACCCCTGACGGATGGCCACACTGAACCGGCGCTGGGAGCAGCGTCCAGTGAGTCACTAAGAGGCGACGCTGGTCACACTCGCTCAGAGCGGCCAGGCACAGGCTTAGACCCGTCCCAGGGGCCGAGGCGCACGCAGCCGCCCTCCCCTCCCGGTGGCCGTCCTACCTGTGAAGAGGACGCGGCTGATCATGCCGGGGAACACCATCATGAAAAGCGGCAGCACCTTCAGGTACGCAGCCATCAGGGAGCCGCCTTTGGCGTGCGACAGGCTCTTGGCAGCCAGGCTCCGCTGAACAATCACCTGGAACACGGGGCGTTGGGGGCTGAGGCGGCTTCCGGCCGGCACCCCGGGCTCGGGGCTTGCTCTGCGGCTTCCCCATTCTCAGCCCGCGCTGCCCCGCCCGCGCCTTTGTCCCGGGGTTGGCCCTGGCCAGTCCGAGCGCTCCACAGGACGCCACCCCTGGCCGCCTGACTGGTTAAGGAAGAGTGTCCCCACTGCAGGCCCCTGGCCGCTCTCGTGAGATGTTCTCCTAAGAGAGACACAGAGGAGCCCGGCCGCCTCGGCCTCCGGGGGAATCGCTGACAGGGCAGCTGACACTGGTGGCCGCATCTCTGCCGGCGGTCACATCAGGGAAGAAAACGAGGAACCGGACAGAGAGGAACTACTTCTGATGGCACACACTGCCACCGCCCACCTCTCAGACGTGCGACCCTGGGCAATTTCACTGTTGCCTCCGTTTCCTGAGCTATAAAACGGGGAGACTACTACGGCCGTTTGACAATTAAAGGAAGTAAAGACATTTAGAATATTTAGGACAGTGTCTGACACATAGTACCTGCACAATAAATATTAGTTGTCATTGCTATTGTCACCCCCTGGGCCCTAGTCATGTACGTCAAGGAAAATGCCCTTTTATGCTTAAACTGTTTCTGTCCTACAAACAGCTTCGAGTTCTCACTGGATCGGCCCAGAACCCCTCCTGGGAGGCGTGCCGAGCGGCCCAGCGCCACACACGCCCAATGTTTCAGGCCCCACGGCACAGACGTGCATGTCTAATGAGGGGGGACCACTGCGTCTGCGGGGCGTCTCATCTTCAGAACCCACAGGCCTGGACCTCGTCACACAACTGCCCGAGGACAGCAAGCTGACCCAGAACCCTGTGACATCTGCAGCCGTGGCTGAGGGCCTAACCGCAGTCCAGTGACGCGAGCGGCGCCTGTGCCCAGTGGGTACGGCCCTCAGCCAGTCAGAGCTCAAGGAGCCCTGGTCACAGACTGGCCACCCAGGCTGAGGGGTCGGTTTCTGCAACTGTCACACCCTCCAGGGCGCAGCAGTCAGGTGGCACTTTGTAAGTAACACCTCAGCCGGAAGGAAGTGAGCTAAGAGGAACGAAAGGGTAATCCAGACTGCGGCCCGTGGACCGCCCCCGTCACAGGGTCTATCGCACCCCCACCCCCACCAATGTGCCTCACTGGGCGGGAGGAAGTGGGGAGGCTCCGGATAAGCCCCAGAGCCAAGCTGTCACCCGGGAGCCAGGACTGTCGCCTCCTAGAACGAGCCAGCGCTGTGCCGGCCACGCCGTGTGTCCCGGGGGAGCCGCCGGGACGGCTGGACCCCACAGAAGCCAGCTCAGCGGCAACACCGTGCGGTCAAGGCCCAAATCAGGCCGCCGGGCCCCCCCGCCCGGCGTTCGGCAGGAGGCCGCCCTGCGGACTGATCCCCAGGTCTGGACACTGCAGGCGGGCAGCCGGCGGCCCTAGGAGCACACACTGCGGTCCCACCTGAGGCGGTCTGAAGAATCTCAAGGAAAAGTCTGTGCAGATCAGTAAGCAGCTGGGCAGCTGTCCCAGGAGCAGACGGGAACCGCAGCGGAAACGGAACTGCTTTTAACGCTTGTTTATCTGTTGTCCCTGCAGCAGAGGACTGCGACCAAACGCCCCAGCTGCCCTCTTCTGCAACCGCGAGGAACCCCACGCAACAGGAAACGGGCTCAGACGTGAGACAAGGTGTCTGGGTTATGCCCGGCCTGGCCTCCAGGTCCAGCCGATCTAAAGCCCGAGCTGGGGCTGCTCGCCTCCGTCTGTGCCGTCCCAAAGGCCGCCCGCCCGGGGTTTGCTAAGGCCGGGGGCCCTGGGTCTGGCCCCCTTGCGGCCGAGCTGGGTGGCCCCTCCTGCCGAGGCGTCCTGGCCGGTGGGCCCCGGCCGCGTGCTGTGCAGCGTCTCCTGCATCGGTCGAGTGGTCTGACTCCAGGCTCGTGACCTCAGTCGCACTCGCTCAGCCCTGACTGCAGGGCAGCTTCCAAACAGCAGGCCGAGCCCTGCTGGCCAGGTAACGGCGCACCCCGCCGGCAGGCGCCGCCCGTACCTGGTCCGTGCACCAGTACCAGAGGGACGGCATGGTCATTCCGAACAGGATCCCGGGCCACGGCAGGTCAGAGGTCAGCGGGTCCCGGAAGAGGTGGAAGGCGTCTGCTCGGGGCAGCCCGCAGCTGCTGTTCTCACTCCGGTTGGAGGCCAGCGCCAGGAAGTACTTCTCGGTGAGGCCTTCCAACCCGCCCACGGCGGCAAAGCCTGCACACGAGAGGACGCCCGTCTGCCAGGAGTTCAGCCGGACGGGGCGGGGGGCGGGGGCCCAGGCGGCGAGGGAGGTGGCCACGCCTTAGGGGCTCGCGGCCTGTTCTGTAAACGCCTTGGAAGTGGGGGTGGCTCGCGTCTCAGGATCGCTCTGAACGAAGCCGGCCAGAGCTGATCAGAGTGAGGGTTTCTGAGACCTTCTCCTCCTGTGGGGGCAGCGGGCTGCCGAGGTGTGACCGCGCTGGCTGGCGGCCACCCCACAGAAGGTCCATAGGCGGAGGCGAGGCCTGCAGCCCTCAGGCCCATAACAGGCTGTGAAGGACATGGGACCAGAGTAACAAAGGGACAAGTCCACAGCCACAGGCAAGGTGGCAGATTTTAATCCAACCCGTCAATAATCACATCCATGGAACTGATCTAAAGACCCAAATTCAAAGACAGAGATTGTCAGATTAGATAAAAAAGCAAGACCCGCCCAAGGCTGTCTGCGAGAACCCGGCTTTAAGTAGAAAGGCAGAGGTACGTGAGGAGTAAACCTTCTGTTTACCCATTGCCTCAATATCCACGTGGATATAGGGAAGCTCCTCCTCCTCCTCCTCAGGGGGATGTCAGGCCCCCCGAGAAGCACGGCGCCCCCCCATTCAGGCCCCCCGAGAAGCACGGCGCCCCCCCCCCAATCAGGCCCCCCGAGAAGCACGGCGCCCCCCCGCCAATCAGGACCAAGCCCCGGGCGCAGGCTCCCGGCAGCCGGGTTGGACCCGTGAGGGGACAGCAGCTCCCTGCCCGAGGCGCGGCCGCCACCCCACGCGTGGGCCCACTTACTGTAGCCCATCAGGGTCAGCGCTCCCACAAGCATGATCACAGTCTGCAGGGCATCCGTGTAGATCACCGCAGCCAGGCCACCTGGGGGCACAGGCGAGCAGGCGCTCAGGCGGACTCCCGGGAAGGCCGGGGCCGCCCGTGGATGCGCCCTCCTGCCCCTTCCGTGTGGGGGCGACGCTCATTTATCTACCTCTCAAGGCCAAGCCACCTGCTGTGACCAATGGCCCCGGGCGGACTTGCCGTGCGGCCCCACGCCCCGCCTGCTCCTGCTCCCGTGTTGCCCCGAGGGCCCTGTGCTTCTAGGAGAAACCCAGCCCCAGCAGAAGGCGGCCCGAGCTGACCACCAGCCCCATGGGAGGCTTCTGGGCCCAGCCAGCCGCGTGCCACCCAACCAGCTCATGGGACAGCCACCAGACCACCCACGGGGGAACCGTGGGGAACAGGAAACCGCCGCTGCTCCGACGCCCTGGGCTGCTGGGCGGTTGGTGCACAGCAGTTTCCACTGCGGCAGGAAGCAGGGTTTGGGCCCTGGTCCCCAAGCTCGGAACACGGGAAACGGCACAAGCACCAGGTCCTCGGGGCCCCGACACCCAGAAAAATCTGTGTAATGAGTTCTGATCGTCCAGTGTCTTCTCTCCCTCCCTTCGTCCTTCTTCCCCAAAGGGGCGGCGACACCCCCGATAGGAACGTGTTTACAGCGGGCAAGGGCCCCGTGCAGAAGACACGGGCACGTGGGTGTGGGGTTCTCTCACCCCTGGCCGGGTCCCGGCCATCCGTCAGCCTGCAGGTGGGGGACCCCGCAGGCGGCACCCGATGCCACCGTCCTTGCCACACTGAGGTTTCTCACGTGGCAGCCACGTGCTCAGCATCTGAGTCAATCGCTCGCCAAACACCTGCGTCCACGTGGCCGGGGCACCGAGGCCAGCCAAACGGCATGTCCCCGGCCCTCATGGAGCTTACAGAGCCCAAACCAGGCGACGCAGGGGGCAGCCGGCAGCGGTGGCCAGCCATCCCCGCTGCTGGGCTCCGGGCACACGGCTCACTCGGTGCCGAGAGCTCGGCTGAGGTCCCCGGCCCCAGGGCGGCCTCTGTTGGGTTTGGGCGCCGCACGGTCTCCTCCGCTTCCGCCCACTGCGCCTCCTGCCGGCGGGGCTGCAGGACAGCGTGACACGGGGCTCTCCACGGGGCTCGCGTGAGCAGGCGGCAGCACGCCCTCCCCCAGAGCCTGCACCTTTGCCCCCGCACCCCACCCGCAGCTCCTCAGGGCCACGCCTTCCTACCACTACCTCCTGGACCCCACGTCACACTCCGCGTGAGGAGTGACCCTCCTGCTGGGTCCCCTTCACAGGCCTGGCTGGCATCCTCGCTCACTGTCCCCCCAGCCGCCCCCAGAGCGTAAGTTCCCTGGGGTGAGGATTTTGTCTGGCTTGTTTACGGCTGCACCCCTCGGCCTAGCTGACGCTTGGCATATACAGGGGATGGGTATATATTTATGGAATGAATTCCGTTGAACCAAGAGGGGGCGACGGTGAGTATTCAAACCGGACCCTTGCCAAGGCCCTACTGTGCGCCGCTCACTGCTATAGAAGCAAGTCTGGGGGTTGGGGGCGGCGCCCGCCTCAGGCCCCAGCACAGAGGCAGCTTATGACGCAGCTCGGCCCAGGGCATGAGAATACACGCGCCGCCCCGGAGGTTCCCAGGAAGGGGTCCTGAAAACGCCCCATGCGGGCGGGGTGCATCGAAGCCCCCCTCAGCAGGCAGCCCTCGTCCACAGAACCACAGCCCAGAGAAACCGTCTCCCCCAGGGGAATGAACAGAGGTTGAATGAATGTCCTCACACCCGGGGACAGCAGAGGGCCCGGAAGGCCGGGGCTGGCCCGCGGCCCTGCCTCCGTCATACCTGTGACGGTGTACAGCGCGGTGATGGCCAGCAGCCCGGCGGTGGCCAGGTACAGGTCCAGGCGCAGAGACTGCTGAATGAAGATGGCGCCCGCATACATGTCCACCTGCAGACGCGCGAGCGTGTTGGGCACGGGGACGCGCGAGCGAGCGAGCGAGCGGGCAAGTGCAGCACGGGCTCCCGCAGGTGAGGCTCGGCCCCAGCCCAGATTCTGGCAAACACCGAAGAGTCCCACGTCTTCCTCACCTCTTCCCCGACGCGGGGTCTCAGACGGCAGCCCCGGGGCGGTCACGTCCGAGACCCGCCTCAGCGGCCTTGCTGCCTCCCTCTGGGCCTCCGGACACGCCAGCCTGTTACCCCCGCAGCGCGCCCCTGCTGCTCCCGTGAAAGCTCGGCTGCCCGGGCCTCCCCAGCGGGTGAGGCACATGCACGCCCTTCCTGACCGGCCGCTGGCCTCCTCCCGCTGCAGTGCAACCCGCCTTTCTGGGGTCCCTTCCTCGGCACAGCGCCAGCTCCGTGGGACCCGTGGAGCTTCCCCGCAGGACCAGGGGGGCACCCATGAGGGGCACTGCCCACCCGCGGGTCCGCAGGGCTCTCGGGGGCCCATCACTGACCCGCGCCAGCCTGAGACGCCACCAAAGCAGCTTTGGCGGGGCGCCAGGACTCCTTCGCCCACCTGTCCCCCGACTTCCCGCCCACGAGCGCTGGCCCCACCGCGGGAGGCGCCTCACCGAGATCTTGGTGAAGATGTAGATAAACAGGTAGAGCACAGCCAGGGTGGTGGGGATTCTGCTCCCGCCGAAGCGCTTCCTGAGGTACTCGGGCATCGTGGTGACCTGGGGACACAGCTGACACCTCACCACCCACCGGCGGCCTCCCCCCCGCCCCCCCCAAAAGCACAGGTGGTCCTGGATTGTGGCCGCGAGACCCAAGAAGGGAGGGCCCAGCACCGCCTCCGTCCGAGCTCCCACCCCGGCGTTGCCCGCTGTGGTCCTTCGGCCTGGCCACCACCAAAGACAGGGACCTGTCTCATAAACCACGCTGGCTGCACACGTCCCACCAGGGACAATGAATCACAGCAGGTCCCTCACACCCGAGGGCGGGTGGGCCCAAGCCAGGTGTCACCAGCACATGGGTCACCCTGAGGACTGGGCCATGTTCCCGAGGACCGTGACTTGGGTGGCACTCTTGGGGTTAGGCGTGGCCTTCCCCACCACCCCCACTGTCCTCCCAGGCGCGGGGCTGAGACAACGCCCGGTCTAGACTGAGGCCCTCAAGCCAGCCACCGCTCCTCCGTGGGGCCCAGGCCCAGGAGAGAGGGACGCTGGCGACCCTGCTCAGGGACCCGCCCCGGTCGCTGCCTCTTTGGGGTGTCGGCTCGCCCCTCCTCTCACTTCCTTCGGAATTACTGCGAAGCCTGCTGCTGAGTCACTGCTGTGCGTCTGCGGGGCCCGGAGCTGCTCTGGACCCTGGGGCCGAGGGGCTGCTTCTGCCCCGGAGCCCAGCGCGACGGCACGGAGCCCCAGCCAGCCCGGCGCAGTGGCTCTCACCCCGGAGACTACCTGCCCTGGGAACAGGGGGCAACGTTCGGAGACATCCAGCTGCCACAGTGTGGGGGGTGCTGCTGGCATCTAGTGGCCAGAGGCCAGGGACACAGCCCAGCCCATCACACACAAAGCAAAGCAGTGTCCGGCCCAGCACGCCACTGCCGTGGTCCTGCAGGGCCCGGCCTAGCGCGAGAGGCACACGGTCGAAAGGGAGAGACACCAACTCAATAAGCACACAAGCCAGTGCAAACCCAATGGAGGCGGCTCCCCTGCTCAGACGGTGGGCAAGGGCTCCTGAGGGACCTGAGGCTTCAGGGCGGGCTTGGGGTGAAGCGGGCTTAACCGCACCACCCAGGGATGAAGGCCAAGGAACGGGTCGCAGCAGCAGGAAAGCGTCCCACGGGCCTGGGAAGCAGCGAGCCTGGGGGTGGGGGGCGGTCAGCAAGCGAATGAATGAATGAGCTGACAGAGGGCTCTGGAGGGGGACGGGGCCCGGAAGTCTAGTCTGGTCTCCGTGCTCCAAAGCGAGACCGGCCTGCAATTCTCCTGACGGGTGGTGACAGCGCTACCCTGCCCTCGAAACACGGTTGGCAGAAGTCTGCTCTGTGGACAGCAGACGCGCACGTGCAAGGCTCTAAAAGACAATGCAGGAGGGGCCTTTCCGACCTTGGGGTAGAACATCTAAAGCGGAATTAAGCCTGGACAGCACGGGTGACTGTGCCTAAGATCGGAGACGAGTTTTAAAACAAGAGTAAAGCAGCATTATGTGGTAGCAAAAATTAGGACATTTCACAGCAGCCAGAAATAATTATTATCGTTTTGTAGCAAAAGAAGGAAAAAAGTCATTGAATTATATTTTTAATTTTTTTGTGTGTGTATGTTCTTTGTTAGACTCTGAAGAGACGGAGGTTTTATATTTGGGTTTGGGAATTACAAACAAACCTCCCTGAGCCCAGCTCTCCCAGCCTCGCGAAGCGCCACGCACATCTCGGACGTCTGTTCTCAGGTGGGGCCTGCTAGGGACACGGTGCCTGCCTCCCTGGCGCATCTCGCCCTCTGGTGCTGGCGCTTCCGAGGGGCTGTGCCGTGGGTGTGCGCGGGCGGAGGGGGCCGGGGGGACTCACCTGCCCCGCGATGTAGATGGGGAGGAAGATCCAGGCCAAGGTCAGCACGGAAAACAAACCCTGCGGGAGAGACGCTGTCAGCCCCGGCCGCCCGGCCCCGCCGGGTGCCCGCGGGGGGCCAGCGCGCCCGGTGACCCGCCCCCAGCACAGCGCCGCTGCGTCCATCTCCTACTTGCTGAGCGGCCCGCCTCCCGGGGCCGTCATGTGTCCATGTCTAAATGGGAGAGGCAGATGCAGGAGGGATGAGTGAAAAGAGAAGCCTCTCTGCGACCCCTAGCTCAGCACCTCCTAGACATGCGCCATCCCCGTGACGAGGGGTCCCCGCGGCCACCACCACAGAGGGGCGGTGGTTGGAAGCAGGCTGCGGGCCAGGGGGAAGGCAGCACCGACCGGCAGCTCAGAGGGCACACAAGACCTCAGACACATTTTCTGGCTGTGAAACGGGGGCGGGGAGTGGCACAGCAACCCTGGGTCGCTCGCGGAGGAAGCCCAGTGATGGGCGCTCAGGGAGCACCCCTGTGCCCCAGGCCCCCTCCGCCTCCTTCACAGGCACCACTTCTTCTACCCCTCACAGTAGCTCCAGGGGGCAAGCACTGCTATTTCCCTGCTTCATACACGAGGCTCAGAGAGGGTAAGCCACTGGCCCATGGTCACACAGCTCGTTCTAGTCGGTGGCGAAACCCTGTAATATTATAACGTATATGACGCCCCTGAGTCTGGCACAGAGTAAGCACTAAGAAGTTAGTTATGGTGAAGGGGACGGTCACTTGAATAAGTGCGTCCCCTCCCCCCCCCGAAGATCGCATGCTGAATGACCCCGGCGACACTGGACAGTGGGTCCCATCTCCTGGGTGCCTGTGGGGTGGCCCGAAGGCCCAGAGCCCCTGAACCACATCACCCTTGTGATGGCCACTGGCATGTACCGCACACGGATACCGTCCTGTCCCAACACGCCTTCTGCCTTCTGCCCCAGCGGGGGCCCCTGAGCCCTCCTCCCCACACCCCTGCTCGCTGGGGTCCTGGCCTGTGGCCCCTCCAGCACAGCGGGGCAGGTCAAACTGATTAGTGCTGGGCAGCGCTGCCGACGGTTCCTGTTTGCTGTTTCAGAAAGCGCCACTCATGTGCACAGTGCAGGGCACGCACACGGCTGTGCCCCAGGCTCTGCCCGCCAGGGAGAGGGCGACCTGGCCACACACTCACAATGAACTCGTAAGCCGCTACAGAAATGCCCGCAGCAGCGCCCGACCCCGCCAGGCCGACGAAGTGTCCACTTCCAATGTTGCTGGCAAACAAGGATGCGCCCACCTGTGGGGAGACAGACAGGGCGTATGTTGGAGCCAACGTCTGGGGTGCCTTCTCCCCACCCCCGGTTCTTCCCACGCTCCAAAGGGACAAAGAGAAAAGAAATGAAGGCAGCGCTATTCCTAGCCTGTCTGGCACCTTTCTCAAGTTAGAAAAAGACTCTCCTTCCCCGAGGATCTTTTACTTCCGCCTGTCAGAAACTAGCGTAATGAACACGCATGTCTGTGATGCCTAAAATGCGAACTGTGTCCCCTAGGATCGTGCGGCGCATGACCTGAGCTGTCTGCAGCGTCCCTGGAGGGAAGGATGACAGGTGCTGTAGAAAGGGCTTCACGATGAGAAGCGGGGCTTGTGGTTTTTTGAGGGCTAGCTGTAAAACCATTATCCGCAACCAGCTACCCAGGGTTCATGAAGTAAAAGCCTGTGCACGCATAGGGGTGTGTGTGTGCGTGTATGTGCACATGTGTGCGTGCGCGTATGCGCGTGTGTGTGCGCGAGTGCCGATGCCCTCAGACCCACTTGAAAATGCAACGCCTCCAATTTCCCTTCAGGCTGTAGCGCCTCTCATTCCTCACCGCCCAGCTCGGGCTTGGAGCGAGTGACCCAGGCTTGAGCCAGTCAGCACATCAAACTGCGCGGGGCACGGTGACTGGCACTGGGATGGGCATGGGGCCTCGGAGAGGAGAGGTTCCCCCTGGAGGAGGTGGCCTTCCCATGCTGGGCTGGGGCTTCAGAGGCTGCAAGGTCTGAAGCCATCTTTTTGACATGACATTGAGCCTATTTGGGAAAAACTCTCATCCAGAAGAAGGGATGGATGGATGGATGGATGGATGGATGGATGGATGGATGGATGGATATAGAAAGAATAAATAGAGGGGGAAACCAGGTCCTAATAATATCATTTAAACCCTGGACTCAGCCATACTGGAAACCAGCTCAACCCTAGGTTTCAGCCCTCTTAGGTGAGCTGAGGAATTCTCATTTTGATTCAATACATTTGAGTTGGAGCTAAGCCTTCTCTAGTTTAGACTGTGACTTCCACACCACATACAGCTAAAGAGCCTTAAAACAGCAAAAACTAGACAGAACACAGCAGCCGGAAGTTGCTGCAGAAGTGCCATCAGCTGCCCACTTACTGGCCACCACGCCATGTCCCCTCCGGCCAGGAAATAGCCCTTCACTGTGTCTCTCTTGGTTTTCACTGTGGACTGAAACGAAAGAGAGGAGTGAGTGAGGGAGATACCAACCAGCCGAGGCTGCAGCTTACCAAGCGGGACACCAGATACTTTGTTTGATTTGTAGTTTTTCAGAAGATCTATGGCCCGCCTGCAGCCCATGGCAATAAAAAGCCAGGTAACAGCATGGCGGGCCCGTGAACCAGGCTCGCCCCACCAGGCCACATGCCCCACCACGGTGGCGGTGGTGCCCTGAGACGAGGCCACCAGGACAGCGGGCACACCAGCACCTCCGTCATCCGGGCAGGGACACCGCCCCCACCCCCACCCCCACCCCCACTCTGAGGCATAAGCAGCTCAGGTAAAACAAACACTTGCACTAGGGCACCATCTGCTGGAAAACAAAAGAAAGACCTAATTATCACCCAGCTCAACTGTTAAAATCTAAAGGTACTTGATTAAGAAAAGTGTTCACTACTTCAAATGCACGGGCAGAGGAACACCCATCCAGCAGCAAGAACTACCAAGACAACATGGCAACACGCAGAGAAGATGACACTGCTGCAGAAACCAAACTCAAAGTCACGGAAGGCTGGGATCTAAATGAAAGAGAATTCAAAACAGCAGTCATGAAGAAATTCAACGAGATACAAGAAAACACAGAAAGGCAGTTCAGTGATCTCTGGAGTACAGCCAATCTGAGGAAGAGTACAGAGAGACTGAAACGAAGAGAGAACCAAACAGAGATTCTGGAGAACTCAGTGAACGAGACGAAAAAATGCATGGAGCACACTGGGAAAAGAGCAGATCACATGCAAGAGAGGGTCCGTGAGCTCCAGGACAGAAATCTAGAAATGAATGATGCTGCTGGAGGGGACGGAGACTACGCTTTTTTTTTTTCTTTTAAATAAAAGAACCATACAAGAACTATCTGACTCAATTAAATAAATAAGTGATGAGAATTTCCCAAACCTAGAGAAGGAACTGGATGTTCAAGGACAAGAAGCTAACAGAACACTGATTATCTCAGCGTAGAAAGACCTTCTCCAAGACACACTATTAAAACTGCCCAAAGTTTATGATAAAGAAACAATTCTCAGGCCGGCCGACTGGCACGTTGGTTAAGAGCTTGGCTTGGGACATCAGCGGCCCCGGTTCGGATCCCACATATGAGGGCCAGTGACATTGCCCTCTACAGCTAACAACAGCTCCACGTGGAGCTGGGCTGCTCTGAGTTCCCGGGACGGCATAGCTGCAGCCCCTGCTGCCGTGGGCTGCCATAGGCTACAGTGAGTGGCCGGCAGCCGGCGTGAGCGGCTGGCAGCAGGTGTGAGCTGCCAAGAGCCGCTGTGAGCGGCCGTTCAGAGGCCGGCGACCGATCTGCCTCACCCGAGAAGAGCGCAATGACGATACCAACATGGGCCAGTGAAGCAGTGTCCTCCACAACTAGACTGAAGAACAAAAGGACAGCAACTTGTCTGTTCCCCCTCCCCGGTTTCCCAACGCTGTTCCCCTCCCCCAAATCCCCAATAAAAAAAAAAATCTTAAAAAAAAAAAAAAGAAACAATTCTCGGGCCGGCCAAGTGGCGCATTGGTTAAGCGCTGGTTTTGGGATGCCAGCGGCCCCGGTTCGGATCCCACATGAGGGCCAGTGACACTGCCCTCTACAGCTAACAACAGCTCCACCTGGAGCTGGGCTGCGAGCCCCGTCGACGGTGTAGGCTGCAGCCCCTGCTGCAGTGGGCTGCCATAGGCTACAGTGAGTGGCCCACAGCCAGCGTGAGCGGCTGGCAGCCAGCGTGAGCTGCCAATAGCCGTGATAAGCGACATCCAGAGGCCAGCGACCGATCTGCCTCATCCGGGAAGAGCGCAATGACGATACCAATAGTGAAGCAACACCCTCCGCAACTAAACTGAAGAACAAAAAGACAGCAACTTGTCTGTTCCCCTCCGCCAATTCCCCAATAAAATCTTTAAAAAAAAAGAAACAATTCTCAAGGCAGCCGGGGTACAAAGTAACCTACTGGAAACGCATCGTCCGCTTCCTCAGCAGAGGCCTGCAGGCCCGGGGAGGCTGGGACGGTGCCTTCAGCATACTGAAAAGTGGAAGCCGCCTGCCAAGAGCATACACACCCGTATAAAAGCAAAGTTACCCTTTAGGCGGAGGGGAACAAAGCCTTCCCACACAAACAAAACCCGAGCGAACTTATCACCACAAGCCTGCACTGCAAGGAAATGTTGACAGGAGCTCTTCTATCGGAGACAAAAGGACAAAAAGACACAAAACTTTAAGCTGACAGACAGAAGCAGAAACTTGCCGCTCAATTTCAGAACAGGGCGTCAAACACTTAACTATGACACCAAGGTTAAAGGAAAAAAGGCTCCGTACCTTCTTCTCAAGGACCTGTGCAAGTTCCCGGAGGTGCGGTCCTGAGAGCACTCGGAGGCCCGATCCCTGCAGCCCCGGCCCGCCTCCCCGGCCCGGCTTACCCAGAGTCCCGCCTCCCCGGCCCGGCTTACCCAGAGTCCCGCCTCCCCGGCCCGGCTTACCCAGAGTCCCGCCTCCCCGGCCCGGCTTACCCAGAGTCCCGCCTCCCCGGCCCGGCTTACCCAGAGTCCCGCCTCCCCGGCCCGGCTTACCCGGAGTCCCGCCTCCCCGGCCCGGCTTACCCAGAGTCCCACGGCCAGGACGAAGACGAAGTAGAGCGCCAGCACTGCAATGTCCCCGGCCTCCAGGCCCCTCTGGGGAAAGGCCTCCAGGGGGTCCGAGGGTGTGGGCGGAGGGCTGCGGGGGCCGCTGTCCATGGTGCCGAGCCACGCGGGCCTGTGGAAGGGGAGCGTCAGGTGTCAGGCCGCCCTTCTGCCCTCAGCCGAGCAAGGCGACACACGTGGAGGCGTGTGTAACGGAGACAGGTCTGAGGGAGAGTCATCCACCCAGCCGTTCACTCCTTCGCTCAGCATTTACAGGGAAGTGACATCAACTCCACAGTTGGCTTCTACCAATTCACTCACTCATTTGATAAAGTCTGAAGAAGTATGCAAATAGCATAGATGGTTTCATCACCCTCTTCCACTTAATAAGCACATGTCCAGGCGTGAGAGAGAAACAGGACACCGGCCTCTGGGCCCCCGGCACCTCACAGCCGGGTGCAGACCACGCCAACGATTCAGACAGAACTGGTACCGATCCCGAACAGGCCCACAGATTTGCACGTTTTTAATAAATGCATACATAACGCCTACTACACGCCGGGCGTCATTCCAAGGCTTTACAAACCTGCAGAGTGGGAACTAGTTACTATATCATGTTGCAGGTGGCCAAACTGAGGCCCAGGGATGCCAGGTAACTTGCCCAAGGGAGAGAGCTGGGAGCTGAAGGCACACCTGGCCCATCCACGCTCTGTGCTCAGTGGGGCTCCTGGGTGGGCACAGTTACGTCCCCCTCAATGTTGGTTACATCCTTATCCCCGGAACCCTGGATATGAACTTACGTGGAAAAGGGCACTTAAACTGGCAGATGGAATTAAGGCTGCCAGTCAGCTCTCGGTGAAACAGGAAGACTGTGCTGACCACCTGAGTGGGACTGATGTTCACAGGGGTCCTTAGAAGCAGGAAGGAGAGCAGGCCTCACGAGGAGGACCGGTGTCGCTGGCTTTACAGGTGCAGGGATAGGGCCACGGGCCAAGGAACGCAGGTGGCGGCTTCAAACTAGAAAAAGCAAACTAAGAGATTCTCCCCGGAGCCTCCAGAAGGAATTCGGCCTGCGGTCTCCTAGCCCAGGGAGACCCACGGAAAACGTGTGGCTTTCAGAACAGCACCCTCCCTCGGCTGTGACACACGACACCACGTGCCGAGCTGAGACCGCAGAGGTTTACAAGAGGCTGGCTGTTCACCTGGAGAGGCGGCCTCAGGAGGGCGCCCAGCGGCCCTAAGGCCCCTCCCAGGCCCAGTGCAGCTCTGAGCTGGTCCCCCTGACCGGGGCCTTGCTCTTGTCCTGGGAGGACGTTCCGAGCTTCTCAGACCTGGGACGTGGGGGCCTGCCCCAGCCACTGCTAGCCAGAGCACTCGTGGCAAAGGCGGACAGAAAGAGGGGGGCCGGAGGGGAGACACACTTGCCAGCTCGCACGCCTCCCCGCTCTACCGCCAGAGTGCAGGCCAGACGCCCCAATTCCAGCCGCCCCTTCCAGGCCTCTGCCTGCCAGGCGCCGCGACGGGTGGGCGCAGGTAGACAGCGTCTTCATCGCCGCGCGGGGCACTGGCTGTGGCTCCACGTGGGGCAAGGACCAGAGCACCCACGGAGCCTAGGTGCTGCCGCCGCGACCACAAGCTCACAGGCGCCCCTCCCTCGGCGGACCCATGGGCACCGTTTACCGAAGTGCCAGGCAAGGTGCTGACGTCACACTTGTGCTCCCTTCTCATCCTCATCTGCCGGCGGGGCAAACCTCACCCCTCCGTTCCCCAGGCGGGAAACGAGGCACGCAGAGGGGAAAGTGAGCTGGCTCGGGTCCCGTCTGTGCCACCGGCTTCTGGGTCACAGCTAGTGGCACAGGTGGGATTCGAAACCAGGGCCAGTACCGGCTGGGCCGCCTTCCTCTCCTCCCTCCCTTCTCCTCTCCCTCTTTCTCTCCTCGGCGTCACTCCTTCACCCCGTCTCTGCTTCTTTTCCATAAACCCCTAGTAGGCACCAGCTGTGTGTCAGGCTCTGTGCTAGGCACCGAGGACCAAGCGGGAGGGGTGGATGCGGCCCCCGCCCGCACGGGCACCCTGTCCAGAGCCGCCCTGTGAGACGGCCCCTGGCGCCCAGGAGGGCAGGGATGGGTGGGTCCTGCTTGGCCCCCGTGAGGGGCCATCCCCTGTAACAATGCTTTTGTCTGCAAGAGCGCCCTGCCCTTGGGTCCGTCCACGGCAGCCACACAGCGAAGGGAAAGCGAGCAGCCGGGAGGCTGTCACCCTCTTCCGCTTGCAGATGTGGGAGTTTTCCACGGCCCAAGGCGGGGAAGGCCGGGACCGCGTGGCAAGAGGGGCGGGCGTTGTGCCAGCATTCACTCCCGTGCGTGCATCTGCTGGGGGCGGGGTGGGGTGCCTTATTCTTCATAACTTTTGTGCATCAGAAACCTTTCATGATGGAAGAAAAGGAAGCTGACAGAACAAGACTGACAGCGTAACGCCATCTGTGCGCATCGCACACATTCAAACCCACAGGACAGGGCGACGCGCTCGGCGCGGACGCAGGCACAGCTGCTGGCAACTAGCAAATGTGTCAGCAGGGACAAAGGATGCGACCGACGCAGAGCCGGGGACACAGAACCTAGACAAGGGGCTGCACTGACCGCAGGCGGCAGTGACCACCGCGATTGAACCCCAGGTGGCACGAGCGGTGCTGTGACGGGGCATCAGGACCACCTCTCACCGGATTCGTGATTTGGGGCAAACGAGCCACCTGATGCCCCTGTCTATGAAACGGGGACAATGGCCAGACGTGTGCCCCACGTTTGAGCGCCTTCACTACGTCACGTGATTAGTTCCAGAACCGCTGGTTCTTCTAAACCCATTAGAACAACAGGGAGTGAACTCTGTGGTCAGGCCGACGCTGGCCCCTGCCTACGCGTGTGCAGCTCACGGCACCCCTGGGAGGTCCGGTCTGACGAGCCCCACTGAGGAGTCAGAGACAAGGCTGGGCAGGGCCCAAGGTCACACCGCTGGTGAATGACTGACCCAGGGCTCCACCCAGACCCGACGTGCAAGCCCCTGACCCCCGCCTGGCACGTGGACCTTGGCAGAGAAACTCCTGGGCGGTGACGAGTCCTGGCGCAGCCTGCACCTCCTGGGTGGCGGCGCTCATACCCTCCCAGCCACGGCTCGGTGGCACCTGCCGCGGAGGTAGCTGCCCCCGCCACAGCCACAAGCCCGGCTTCTGACCGGCTCTCGGCCCCTATGCCCAGAGCAGCTGCTGGTGGAGGGAGGGGCCCAGTGTGGGCCCCAGAGCCTCAAGGAGGGGCCCACGGGCCACGGGCGGCAGCTCCCAGAACAAGGCCCCGAGGACAGGATGCGGGCACTGCGGGCGGCAGAGAGGCCGGGCCGACCCCAGACGCTGGCAAGGGCCCAGCTCTGCCGCTTGGGAAACTCCCAGCAGGGGCGGTGGGCGGCTTTCCCCCAACGCCCAGGAAGGTCACCACGAAAGCAGGGGACCCAGTGGCCGCTCTCGTCCCCTCGCCTTCTCCCTTCATGGGCGCCCTGGTCTCATGATTCCTGCATGAACGGACGTCAGCCCCAGGCCTGTCTGTCCACAGCCGATGTGGCATCGCTCAGGGGCGGCCCAGCAGCATCTCCCCATGAACTCGTCCCCGCTGGCGACCACAGCTGCCAGCATCTCCCAGCCCTCCCAGCAACCTGGGACAACTGCACCCACCCTGCTGCCCCGCCAGAAACCGGGGCTCACCCGTCAGTCAGCCGCTCACCAGCCGGCTTGTCCGTGAGCACCTCCTCTGGGTGGGCGTCTGCGCCGAAACACCCGGTGCCATGGGCCGCACACGCCACCAAAGCGGCCGGCGTCTGTCCCAACCACAGAACCTATCGACCCCTAACCCTGCCCTGGGCAGCTCCCGGGTATCGCTGAGCCCGCGCACCGCCCCTCCCCTTGTCCTCTATGGCCTTCATCCCAGGGCCTGAAGCAGCAGCCTCCCACCCACCCTGCCCCGGACGCCCCTGGTGGGTCCTTCCCGGGACCTGGGACCCTGGGCCCTGGCCTGAACCGAGCTCGGCTGTGAGCGGACCACTTCCTTGTGGCAGCTTCCGCAGGGCCCCGGCCCTCTCACACAACCCTCTTTCTATCCTTTGATCCTCTGGCCTCCGGGTCTTGGCCGTTCTGTTCCCTCTGCCTGAAACGCTCTTCCCTACACTCTTGCCTTGACCAACTCCTCTTCCCTCGGATGTCACCTGACTGTCACATCCCCAAGGGATGCATCTCTTGGCCTCAACCTAAATTGGGTCCGTAAGTTATTTGTCATCAGCGCAAACGTGACTTCTGACCACGGCTCAGTCAAGCATGACATCGGTCTGTGTGCCTCCTACTGCCTGTCCCCAAGCACTGTGTCTCATGTCCCCAAAACAGTGCTAAAAAAGAGAAACAACATGGGGCCAAAATAGGTCACTTTCGCTCAGCCACGTCCCCAAACCAAAACCGCAACACGGAGCCTGACTGCAGCTTAAAGCCATCCCTCTGGAGTCGCCTGAGGTCATCTGCCTGATGGACCCCTGGCCTCCCCTAGGGGCCTGTGACCTCTTCTCACTTCTCAGTCCCACCCTCCTGCTCCCCGAGCGGCCTTCTGGGGTTGCTTAGCAGAGCCAGCGGGTCTCAGACTGACTCGGCCGGATTCCGTGGTCACCAGAGGCACCGGGCACACCTCGTGCACCAAGCGACCGCCTTGGCCGTCCAGCCGGCACACTGCGATCCCCACAAATCCCCATCCCCAGGAGGCTCTTAGGGGCCTGTGCCAGCCGCTGCCCTCACAGCCTGGGAGCCGAGGCCCGCTCTGCCACTCACCGCATGGGGCCGTGCGACTCCTGGAGAGCTCCCAGGCCCGCTCTGAGCTGCGGCGGCTGTGCTGGCCGGCCCACGGGGACCTGTGGAGACGCCCCTTTGCCTCGCAGTTCACAGCAGCTGCGGCCAGTGCTACAGCCCTAGCGCTTTACTGTTGACAGGCAGTTCGTGTTGTGCCTCATCCCTTTGGGTCCCTGTGTGCACACCTTACCTGCAGGCTGGGCTGGGACAAGGTTCACCTTTTCGTGTGACAGATAAGGAACCCAACCCGAGGCTCAGCAATTAGCCAGGGTCCCTGAACTTGGTGCGTGGAGAGGGTGGGGCCTGCAGCGGCTGCCGCTCGCGGGGCCACCACCACCGAGCCACGCCCATGCGCCCGGCGCTGACCCGGCTTTTCTGCCCCTGTGACCCCCGCCCGCCAGGCTCACAGCTGGAGCCCCCTGCCAGCACAGGCCCTGCCCCAGGCACTTGCCCAGTCCGGGGAATGAGCATCGGAGGGGCGCCTTACCTTCCTGGACGCAGGGCCCACCTGTCCCGGAGGCTGTGGGCACCTGTGAGGCAGGAGGGGGCAGGGGCGGCTGTGAGGAAGGCGCCCCTGGGCTCCTGTCGCCTGCAGCCCGAGCTGGGAGGACAGTGGCAGCCCTCCCTCCTGCACCGCCTGCTGCTGACAGAACTTTCTTGCAGGTCAAACTCCAAATTCCAGGCTGCGGCTGGGATTAGAAAAAGTGAGAGCGATCTTTCCAGGGACAGGGAAGGCTGGGCCCAGCCCCAAACCCTTGAACTTGAACTCGAGGCAGGTCCCTGTGCTCCGCCACGGCCTCCCGGGGCCTCACCTGATGGGGGCACATGGCGGGGGCCCCTGGGACCAGGCCTCTCCTGCTTCGCTCTCCCACTCTGGGGACAGCTGGAGGAGGGGGCGATGCCGGCGGGGCGGCAGGGGCAGGAGTCCCAGGGGACCACTCGCAGCCGACTGCCGCAGCGGCAGGGACCCTGTCGGCTCAGCCCCCTTTCCGTGGCATCTGAGGCGGGGACAGTCTTGTAGGGCTGGGGACCCGACCCTGCCTCCAGGTAGATACGGTCAGGATGCAGTGGAATCACAGGACCCAGCTGGTGTCCGAGAACTGCCGGGGTGTCAGAACTGTCCCCGAGGCACAGCCTACGTCCTCAGGTCACACCCCTAGTCTGAGCTGAGCTCCATGGGAGGTGGTGTTACCCCCTGAATTGTCTCATCGTTTAGAAACACACCCTCTCCCACCCACGCGCCCCTGAGGAGAGCAGGCCCTACCCCCGGCGACGCGGGGAGCTTTCCCAGCCCGCAGGCCAAGGTGGCACGAGAGCCCAGGGTGGGGGCAGAACAAGGCACATTTTTTGACCCAGTCACTGTGAGGCCTGGGCAAGTCACGCGGCCTCTCTGGGCTTCAGTTCCTCGATGCCACCTGCCGGGGACGAGGGGGCCCGGAGGCTCCTTTCTCCCCCCACACCGAGCCCGGGTTACTGCGCCGAGTTGTCACTGACAAGGTCAAGCCTTCCTCTCTTTATGGTGGCTGCAAACACGAAGGCTGAGCCTTTTCTCCCCTCATGTTTTTTGAGGGGCTGCGCGTCCCCCTCCCGAGTCACGGTCCTCACGTGCCTCAGTGGCCTTTCCCCGCGGCAGCCTCAGGACACAGTGGGGTTAACAGGCGGGTGGGGGACAGGCAGACCCCAACCTCGGCCCCATAGTCTGCGCCTCCCTGGGCTTTCTCGTGTGAGTGACTCACGTGCTCCACGCCCAGAGTTTCTCACCTGCAAAAGGGGGTGCTGCCATCACGGTACCAAGCGCCTTCATCAGGGCGGCTCAGGGAGATGACCCGTGTAGCGGTTCTCAGAGCCCTAAAGCGCTTTCCTTTTTCTCTCATTATCTCACCAATGTCCAGTGCAATTTTCCAGAGGCCACAGGACATCAAATGTCACAACAGGCCATGTGCAGAGGCAGATGTCAGAGTCCCACTATCTTCCGTTAAACAAGACATTAAAGAGATTTACAAACCTGTACAACAATGCCACTCTTCTCGCTAAATCTTTTGGGAAAATATGGTTGTTTTCCATAAAAATGTTTATTTAACATGCAAGGGGTCGCTGGTTCTTCTTTTAAAATGGATAAATATCGTTAATTGCTGCTTCATTTGAATGTCTAGTGTGGTAAATACTTATAGACGGAACCCACGTCACCGGATGACAGGAGGCCTTCCCTGGGGGGGCCGGGGAACATCTGCCCAGGGACACACCTGACGGGAGCCTGTCCGCCGGGGCAAGTGCTGCCCAGGTTCCGAGGACACGTGAAGTCATGCCGTGTGTGGGAAGGTGGGTCCTGGGGACGCAGCCTGCCCGGAAACGCCCTTTGTGGCCGTAGGTGTGGGGCGGGCGGTTAATGCGTGAGCCAAGGCTCCGGCTTCATTAATCGCTAAACACTTTAACAGCAGATCGTCCCTGATGGGGAGGGTGAAGCTTGGAGTGTGACTTCCACCAACGTGGAGATTATTCAAGTGGAACCGGGAGCTGGGAAAGCCAGCTTCAGCCAAACGGCCACCAGCACGCGTCTGGGCCGCCAGAGGCATCTCGCCGGGGCTACTGTCACTGGTGTCACGGGGTCGCAGCGTGGGGCTGTGGCCGTGGTTGCTGACATCCTGGCTCCACCAACGCTGTGGCTTTCGGCAGGTCCCTTCCCACTGGGTGCCTCCATGTCCCCGCCTGTCGAACAGTTGGAGCTGTTGTAAAGATGGAACTACAGCATGATCTGAGGTGGGGCTGGCCAGCAGCACGTGCCCTGGTCCCTGCTCAGGGGACCTGGCCGTTCCCACGCGTGGCGGGGGGCAGCTAGCTCCTCCTCAGGCCCAAGCGGCCGTGGTCCAGGCAACTGCTGCCCTCTGGCTTAAAAGGGAGCGCCGGGCCTTCTCGCCGATCAGATGGCGACCCCCAAAACGGCCGGGGAGGCCACGTGTGGAAGACAGTGTCGTCGGCAGCCCGGGGGCCTGGTGACCGTTCGGACAAGCCCTGATGGAGCCTGCATGGACTGAACCGAGAGACGGAAAGGACTCCTCAAGCCACGTCGTCGCTGGGTGTCTCCCTACAGCCTTTCTAGAACATTCGTGACAGCATCTGGACAAGCCCTGGGAAAGCTCTGCGGTCAGGAGCCCGCGGGCAGCTCGGGGGCACACAGAACCTCATCGCCCAGTGCAGGAAACACACGCGTAACACATCCTTCGCCTCTGGCCGCGTGGGGCGGAAACGCCACTCCTCAGACTCGGCCAAGTGTGTGGCCCTGAGTGACCTCCTCTCTGAACCTGCTTTGTCGCCCGTGGAGCCAGGGAAGTGACGGCACCGCCGCACCATTGGGTCAGGTTCCGGGGGGCCCATCCCAGAAAACCGCAGTTTCATCCTGTGAGCACTTCATCAATGTGCGTCCTTGTCTTCATGACAATTTCAGTTCTTCTCATACAGCCTGTCTCGTGAATTAGGCTGGCATGGTTCTGTGATTCCACATCAAAGGGTGGGTGGGGCGCTGGGAGGCTCGTCGGGGAGCGGCAGCCAGAGGTCGGACGGAACGGGGGACCTTGGGACCCGGGTCATGTACAGGCGACCACAAACAGCCGGAGGCTCTAATCGCCACAGAGGGGTGCCACTGAAACAGAATTCATTTCTCGAAAATCACCCCAGTTTTTACCAGAGAGCCAAGTTAAGACGAATCTGTTTGCAAAGGGAGTCTGCCTTCAATCCCCCTGGCCTGATCATTTGTATAAGTCCGGCACGAACAGTAATCAGCCACACGGGCTCTTTGCAATCGGCTTTGCCAAGACGTTTCGTAAGGACCTCAAAGGCCTCTCGAGGGAAGGAAGCCAAGGCCTTGCCATCAGACGCCGCTGGCCATGCCTTACAGGCTTGGGCGAGTTCCTCTCTTCTTGAGGTCCCCAAACTATCCGAGGTCCCTGCACCTGCCCAGAAGTGACACTTTTCACTCACCTGGTAAAGCTGCGGGGACCCCGCTGAGGAAGGCGCCAGGTCGATGCTTCCCAGAGGCCCTTGCGGTCTTCCAGAAGTCGACCTGAATTCCTGAGAGGTGTCTGCTCGTATGTGAGTCTGTGCCTTGCTCTCTCAAAAGCGACCTTCCAGCCTTGGCAATAGAGCCAGTTTCCATCCAGCTGTGTTCCTGTGTGACAAGGAGAACAGATTCGTACTGAACTTACGCAAACAACGGTATTGCCATGAAAATAAGAATACTTATTAAGAGTTTCCACATCCTGGAGGGGTCGGGTAAGGACAAAAAGATAAATGTTTTAAGTCGGCTTACAAAGGTATGCTGTGAGTCATTAGCTAGTTTTTTGTTGTTGTTTTTTTGCCTCAGTCTTAGGAATTAAAGATGATAAAGATAGGTGGGCTTTGGACTACTTCTAGGCTGCATTTCTGGTTTCGCAGAGACTTTAAAGATATGGACAACTGCTCTCAATTTCTCAAATCATGTCATAGGTTAGGTTCTCCAGCTACGTCACCCCTAACTTGCTTTTTCCCTTTGAGCACATAGTTTTAGTTTAGCTTAGGGCAGGAGGCCTTCAAAAAGTCCTATCAGGCTCTTGAATCTTTTTTTTTTTTTTTTTTTTTTTTGTCTGTTAGAATTTATTTGGCGTGTTCGAGCTGCAGGAGGACAGGTTAGAAAAGGTTATAACCTCCAGGCTCTTGAATCTTTAGCTTCCAATTTTGCCAAGTTTCTGATCAGAAGTTATTAAATCCTTTCAAACGTCGTGTCATATTTCAGCTGGGACAAACAGTAAATATTTCTGGCCATATTAAACAAAGTCATCACCTCCCATTTATCCCCTTTGATGGCTGAAAAAATAACCAACAGCCTGCAGTTCCCAGCAAGACACATGGCCCGTTACCAGGACACCAGGAACGAGGTGCAGCCACCTCACACAAACCCTGTTCAAAACACACCGACTTGCCGTAAGTGTTTCCCTGAATTCCATCAGCTCTTACCTTCTGACACGCCGCCGCCACTAGGCTGTCGACAGGTCCGGGTTTTACAATCCTGGTAGGATAAGCATTCGCAGTCAGACCTGGTATCACTCCCAGAAAACTCCCAGGCAGAGCCGACATAACTTCTGTGTAGAAAGCTTCTTTACACGGTCCAGGTTTCGTGATCTTATCGATCCTGACACGCCTATATTCTCTGAATCTAGTCGTAGCTTCCCCGATGGGTTTGGGTAGCACAGTTCATGCCTTTCCACATCGAGAAGTCCTGGAAATTTCTCTTCTCTATCCCAACCGTTTTGTCCACTCTCGATTTAAAAGCCGTGGGGTCCCCAAGAGGAGGGTCAAGCCAGGGGAGCCTGGTCCTGTTCACCAGACTGAGCGTGCCTGACTGCTGTCCCCAGTGGCTGGTCAGGTTTCTCACCTGTCACCTCTGCCTTCCAGCTTTTTTATTTCATTTTATTTTTTAAGTAGGATCGCTGCTTATCACGCTCCTACAAGACCTCATTTCTTACAGCTTCTTCCAGAAAAAGGAGGGGGGGGGATGGTCACAGTGCGCCCCCTGGTGGTTGCTTTCTCCACTTACAGGCAGTGGGTCCAGGGCTAAAGGAATCCTAGCCACAGAAAATGAGGGTCCCGCTCTCCGCAGGGCTGGCTGGGTGGTTTCAGGCAACTTTCCACTAGAACCGCTGCGAAAAGGGTCGTTTGCAAGAGGGCTTTTAACACTATAATGTAAGACCAACCAATGAGAGTCTCTTTTTTTTTTTTTTGCCTTTTAAACAACAGCTATCGGGAAACACGGCTGATGCACAGCAAACCCCGTGTGTTAAAAAGTTCTGCATCTGCATGCGCCTCTGGAACCATCGCCACAGCTGCTCCATCGCCTCCCACAGCCTCCGGGCACCCCGGCCCCGTCACTGGACAACACTGACCTCTTTTCCGTGGCTGCAGATTGGCCGGCACTGCAGCGCGCTATCTGGATGGCCGTGACCAGTATGCGCTGTTGTCTCGTCGGCTTTGCCGGCTCCGCGAGGCTGAGACCCGTCCGTGTTACCAGGAGCGCCGCTGTTTGCAGACACCACAGGCTTGTTCTCCCGTCTGTCTGCTGATGGATATTTGAGCTGTTTTCCGTTTCGGGTGACTAAGTAAAGTGCTACGAGCAATAACACAAATCCTCACGAAGATACATCCCTCCCTTTCTCTCGAGGTATTTCGTAGGCAGATCCCGGGATTCCTGGGCTTTTCTGCCTAAGAAGCTGCCACACTGCTTTCCCAGGGGCCCTGCCACTTACATTCCCGCCCGCAGGGGGCCTGCACCTGGGCTCCGACCCCCACCCCACGCACTAGCTCCCTGACCAACCACAAAGCGGCTCTGCACTCAGCACAGCGTCCGCACCCCCCCCACCCCGTGGCCCCGGGAGCAGGCTTCATCCTCACCCCAAACTCTTGGGGAGGTCAGCTTCATGTCAGTTCTGTAAAGACAACACCCGTGTCCCCGGCGGCGGCGGTGGTGGTGACACCATCCGAGTTCCACAGGTGCTCCGGGGGGCTGGGCGAGGTGGCTCCAGAACCAACCCCGTCGGCGTTCCCACCTCGAGACCCGAATCCTTCTCACTGTTATAAGCCCTGTCCCTAGGCTCAGGTCGGTCTTGTGCCAGACGGGTTTGCCACAAACTTACCCAAAAGCCTTTGGTTTTCTGAGCCGTCTGGACTTCGGAATGGCAGGTGAGGGATGGTGGACTCGGCGGGATCTGTTTCACAGCCCAGGAAGCTGTCTTGGAACCGTCAGATGTCCTCTCAATGGCCACCCAGCCATGTAGTCCTTCAGGCGAGGTCAGAGGTCCACAGGGCCCATCCTCTGGGCCTCAGGGTTCATGCTGGAGGCTGGGCTGACGACCTGGCAAGAGACGGTGTGTGTGAGCCCCGGGTGCCGAGTGCTGGACGGGCCCCCGCCCCGGGCACCCCAACCCTTGGTGGGGTGGTCCTGTGCATCTAGACATCGGGTGCCTTCCCTGGCTTCTCCCCACTCGATGCCAAGGGTAGCTGCATCCCCCCCAGTCACAACAGCTCAAAACGACACCAGACATGGCCAGCTGTCCCCTGGGGCAGAGCCCCCCTCCCAGCCCCCCTCCCCCCTGTCGAGGACCACTGTCTTGGGCTAGAGAGTGACTGAGGGGGTGGGGAGCTGGGACACTGGCTGGCAGAGGCATCCATCCGCCAGCCACCTGGACAGGAGTGAGGAAGGCGCTGGGAGGCTGGCGGCCTCGGGCTGTGGTTAAGGGGCTTCGTTTTTTTCCTGGGAGCTACAAGAGGACTTCCCAAGGTGCAGGAGATGGGACAGACAGCAGGGAGGCAAAGGAACACCACTGTATGCAACACGTGCTACCAAAAAAAAAGGGGGGGGGAGGTTTAGAAAATGGCCGATGAGATCAGACAGGGGACTCCTTAGAGCTCCCAGGCAACCCCAGCAGGCGGCCACTGTCCCCACCTCCTGCTCAGGCTGGTCTGCTGTGCTGTCTCCTGACTCATCGTGTCTGACACTCAACTCCCTCTCGGCCTCGGGGGCAGTTTTCTCCCAAGCTGGCTGCCCACTCACGAGGTGGGCGTGTCTGCTCAAATCCCACCTCCTCAAAGGCACATGGGTTTTGCCTGATTGCTCATCTCAGGTGGTTGTCAGTTACTGGCGTGTCTCCGTGGAGACGGAGCCACACGGTTGGAGGGAAGGCTGAGCAAAGGCCTCGAAGCAGAGCTGAGGGCAACCTGCAGGCCTTTTGCTGAAAGGAGGCAGCCCCGCCTCGCCGACTGGCCAGCGAGAAAGCACCCCGCTTGCAGCGGTCTGTGGGAGGCACGTCTGAACCCCTCCAACTCCGTCTGGTTCCCCTCTCACTCCGACAGAGAAAGCTCCACCCAGAGCTGCATGCATTTTCAGCCTGTCCTGTGCCTCTAACTCCCTTTCATGATGGCTAGCAGCAATGAGTTTTCCATACGTCACTTTCCTTCGTCAAGAAATTGACTCATGAAGTTGTTTTAAAAACTGTGGACCCAGTGGAAATGGGGGGCTTGGCGAGGCTAACATTGCCGCGGGACTGCTCAGGTCCTGCTGCCACCTGAAGTCTGTCCTCTTCCAGACGTCGGCTGGACTGTGGACACGGGGACCCCGCCTCCTTACCGGGGGCCAGCAGCCAGCCAGGACAGGAGCTGGTCCCGGGGGGATGATGGCGGACAGTCAGGCTGAAGCCCCAGCCCGCGTCAAGGCACCGGGGTCCCCGTGACGCCCCTCCGGGCAGCGCGCCTCTGGCCGCTTACGCCAGCTTCCGGTGCGCAGCGCGCAGGATGGAGCAGGGCCCAGCCGCCGCCAACAGCCTCGCCAAGAAGCGGAGCGCAGCTGCCCCCGGGCCGCGCCCTGCCCCCCGCCCGCCTTTGGGGGTCTTGGTGGAGCGTGAGAAAATGCTGCACTACGATACCATCTGCGGCTCTCAGGCCAGGCGGGGGCGCCCCGAGTTCGGTGAGGAGCCGTGTGCAAGTACCGGGGACGTGGAGCCCTTCACCCGTCCTGCAACCTTGTGGCCAACACCAGGCTCAAGGGCCCCCAGGGCTCACTCGGGGCGTGCGTCCAGCTCATGCAGTGACCCGCACGAAAGCCAAGGACCCCCAGGGACAGGTCTGGCCTTGGGGGGACACCGAGCTCAGCGCAGCCTGCTTGTCCTTCCGGTCTTGACGGAGACCCCCCGCGCCGGGCCTGCACCTCAGCCTGGCTGGCTCGCCCGCCTCACAGTCCGCTAGGAGTGGCACTCCCACCACCTCTGGTGCTCAAAGGTCCTCGGGCGACAGCTTGTTCCTTCCAACATTTAGCAACGGCCGCGTCAGATGACAGAAACAAGAGCGCCCCAGGGAATGGGGAGTTCGGCGTGTGCCAGGCGGGTGGCCGGGTGCCCCCGAGCTGCCTCCGGAAACGCACGACCGGATGTGTTCACACGTTCAGGCCGACCCCCGAGGGCCGTCAGCGCTGGGAAGCCGTCAAGCCAGGGGAATGCCACGGTCACACAAGGGCCCGCACGAGGGCGGCTGGCACAGAGGCGGGCGGCTTCGGTGAGACTCGCTCGGGGAAGAGCGACAGCTGCTACTGAAGGACCAGGCAAAATCACACCGCGTGTCACTTTTTTAAATCAAACACTTTATTTCCACATAACAAGCGCAAAAAACTCCCAAACACTGTAACAATACAATGAACGCAGGTTATGAAGTCAATTATATACTACTCAAAGCCCCAGAAGAAGGTCGATGATCAGCTTTAACGTCCAAACATTTCCAGACGTGGTTTTTCAAAGCTACCTTTGGTTTTTGGAAAAACCAGTATGGAAGTCAGTACACATCGAATGCACAGACCATGAGCTTACACCTGGCAAGTTGCAGCGAGACTGAAGTCACACACCGGAGACACGCACAGGCTTTGCCCCCGAGCTCCCGCGGAGAGCGTGGGCGCTGTGCCGGGGAAGGCCAGTCCAGGGGTGGCATTTCTCGCTCTGTAACAGAGGTATGAGAGTTTAACACGAGAACACTGTCACGTCGTTAGGCTTCATGTTCCGGAGGGGCTGTGGCTGAGGCTCGAGATGGGCACAGATGGTGGGGAAGATGAAGTCACAGGAGTTTGGAGCAGCGAGATCCCACGGGCGCTCAGAGAGGGCAGGAAGGGGCGAGCTACAGGTTCCACTGTTCTCACATTGTTTCAGGGTGAAAGTGTGGACACGTTCAGATAAAATGTTCAAATATTTGCTTGGATTTTTAATCGGCTGCTCTATGAGACGTCTCATACACAGCGGCCTTGAAACTTTCAGTATAAAAAAGAGCGTACAAATAAATTCACAAAGAGGAGACAGGTAATGCTGAGCAGCCAAAAAGTCGTGGTTTATTGTATCTGAAGAGACTTCATAATTCAAACACAACCCAACTGTACATTTTACAATCACGTTCTATTTGTAAACAGTTAAAAGCCACTGACTTCCTTTGTGTAGGACAAACAGTTAGAATCAAGGCAATGAAATGATGGCAAATTGTGTAGTTAAAATTTTTACCCTTGTTTAGTCTCTCCTTTGACTAACAAGCATTATAATACCATTTGTGGGCAAAAAAAGGAGGGCAGGAGAGAAAGACATTGTAAAAATGGTGTAACTCGTCAGTTTGCAACGACATTTAAAATTGTCTTTGTACAACGAACAATTCTGTAAGCCCACATCTCGCTTACAGGATGCATAGTTACTGATTTCGGCTTTAAGGTACAACAGTTAGACATGAACACACTCACGAGAGCAGGAACGGAGCCACGTGACGGAGTTACAAAATTGTTACCTATTTATGGGTCATCAGCAAACCATCATCACTCACTAATAAAAAGACAGCATCTGAAAGCAGAATCTCAAACTCCAGCTTGAAGCGTTTTTTTGTGGGTTTTTTTTTGTTTTTTGTTTTTTTTTTTGGCAGAGAGAATTCTTGAACACAGCAGTACATGGTATCAGAGCTAAAACTGGGCAGGGGGTGCTCTTTCTTTCCTGTAAGAAACTACAAGGAATTTTTTTTTCTTTTTTTTTTTTTTTTTTAACTGGGGAACTGGTTTTCCTGAGAACCATGCTCTTTGATTTAGGACAGGAATAGAAAGACGAGAGAACATGGCCAATGCTGCTCTTTTTTCCCAGAGATAGAAGCATCTTTTAAATCATCCTCCATTTTTTTTTTTGTCTTTAAAATTCTTTTTTTTTAAATGATGGAAGAGTAAACATTTTTCTTCTCAAAAAAACAAAACAAAAAAAAAATCTGTAAACAAGAAGGTTCAACGTGGGAACCTCCAAAACAAAATGGAAAGCGTAGTCAAAGTGCAGGGCCCGCCCCGGTGGCAGGCGGGCTGCGAGTCACAGCTGTGGCCACAGTTTTTCAAACTGCAGAGCGAAATTCTTTAGTTTCATAACATGGAAAAACTGGTGCAAGACTTTCGTTTAGAGTCCGAAGTCAGTATTACTACTCGATCGTTTAAGCTCCACGACAGACAGCACGGAAGGCAGACGCGTGTCCTGGGCGCGAGCCGCACGCCCGGGACGTCCTTGAGTAAACATCACACTGGAACAGCCGCCCCCACGGTGCCGACGAGCCGGCCAGAACATCGTTCAGTGCAAAGGTCAAAGCTCATACATTGTCAGCCCCAAAATGGTTTTGCAAAAAAAAAAAAAAAAAAAAAAAAAAGGGGGGGGGGGGGGTGGGGGTGGGGGGAGGGGCAGAAAACCAAAGAAGCAAAGCAAACATGATGCACGTACACACGTGAGCTCACGCAATGCGATCCGCACGTATGGCGCTACCGGGGAGTGTAAATCGAGATACCTTCACATTATAATATTGGCCTGCATGATTCAAGTATTCAAACTGATATGTTCTGGGGAAAACAAAGTGGAAAATGTGCAGAGAAGAGCTGTCCCCACAGGCGGCCCCGGCGGCGGGCAGCGGGCCCAGCTTCGTGCCCTTTCCTTCGCGTCCTGACTGAGGTCAAGGTCGTCGCGGGTCTCCATCTACTTGTCACATGGACTCTCCACCCCCACCCAGGTGGTCAACAGAAAGAAAAGCATTAATGGGGGACGGGCTGCCAATGGCCCGGGGGTCGCTGCTGCTGGGAGGGCCCCACAGGCTCGTGGAATAGTGTGGGGTCCCCCAGAGGGAAGTGCCGTGAAGGTCTCCACAGTTAGTTCCCGACAGCCCAGCACCATTCCAGTGATTGAGATCAGCGCGGCTGGAGAAAGCGTGGGAGCAGTCGAGGGGGCCCAGCCGGCTCTGGCCGGACCCGAGGGACTGCCAGCCGGCAGCGGGGGCCAGAGACTGGCTTTGTGCAAAGAAACGACTGATCTCCTCCTCACTGGCGAACTCCGCGAGAATGGTAGTGTTTCCCAACACACACCTGGGGAGAGACAGGCGCGTGAGGACGCGGCGGCTCGATCGGAGCGTCTGCCTGACGCAGACGCGCGGGCGACGTGGAGTCCACCACGGGACATGGGAACACCCGTGACCCCCACCCGCGGCGCGGCTGGACTGCAGGAGCCCGTGTGGCCGGACGGGCAGCACTTACATGTGCAGAGACTTCTGGGCCTTGACCACTTCCTCCTTGGAGCTGTAGCGGACCAGGGCATTGCCGTGGGGCAGGTTCAGGTGGAATGTGATCAGTGGGCCATGCTGCATGCACAGGGTCCGCAGAGTTGAGCCATCAATCTAGGACAGGGTGGGCGGGCTGTGGTCGGTGCAGGCGTGCGCGCCCCGAGGGAGGCCCCCCAGGTCGGGGCTCCCTGCTGTGATGGGTGCAGTGCCCCAGGCCTCCCCCTCCCTGCACCCAGCCTGCAGTGGCAGCTGCCTAAGGGCTGAGAAGATGCCCTCGTGGGAAGGGCGGGCCCACTTGGACACCATCCGTCTCTGGCTGAGCGCAGAGCTGTGGATGTCTGGTCGGCCTCCAGCCCACGCTGCAAGGTGGGGGCCGCTGGACTGGGCCTCAGCCGTCTCTCCTGCCCCGCAGGCCCGGGGAGCCCCCACCTCACCGGGCGCAGCACACGACCCACGATGCCTGGGCTCCTACCTGGGGTGTGAGGTTCTTCAGAACCAGCCAGTTGGTTATTCTCCCTGAGCTGCTCTCCCCCCAGCTGGAGCCTGAATAAGGAGAAGACAACCAGCGTCCAAGACTGGGGCCACAGGACAGACACGTCCCTGCCGGCCACAGGTCTGCAGAAGGACCGCTGGGCTCCTCGGGCCCAGGGCCACGCCGGCCGCAGCTCCTCACGTGGCTAGGGAGCCGCCAAGGACAATATCCTTTTGGGACCAAACCATCTCAGAACGGTGCCACTCGTGGAAAGCTGTCTGACGAACGGGCGTGACTGTCCCGCGGGGCGGGAAGGTCTAGGGGGACGCCCGAGCTGGCAGGGACAGGGACACGCCTCGGCTCGGTAGCACAGGTGTGCCAGCTGGCCTGCCTGCTCTCCCCGAGCACGGCCGTGACACGTCATCATCAGCTCGGCCCCCGTCAGTGCAGCTCAGGAAGGTGGCTCCGGGACAGGGCTCCCGCCGCGCAGCTCTCCCTGCGCGCACCCCTCCTTCACCCCCACGCCCCATCTCTTCCAAGGCACCAGGGAACCCTGCGCTCGCCCAGGTCCCCGGGGCCTGGCTCCCTTCCAGGCCTCCCGGCCCCACGCAGCTCCACCACCCCATCCCGGAGCGGGAGAGGGCGTCTGGGTCACTTCCAGGAAGTCCCCTCACTGCACTAGCAGTCACTTGGCTGGCACCCGCGAGGTGTCTGTGGCCCCAAAGAACCACGTACTCACAACACCCGTGACATTCATTTGCATGTAGCAGCTTAATGTACTCAACACTCTCCCCAAAGGAAACACTAAGCTTTACGTCAGCCAGTCACTGGTGAAAAGAGCACGAGATCACTCATGGGGTTTCACCACCATTTCGGCCTGGAGAAGACCAAGCTGAGGGTATTTCTGGGGCAGGACACAAGGATGGTGTTTACCGGGGGGCTGGCACAGAGCGCCAAGGCAGAGCTGGGGCGCACGAGACCCGTACGAGCCCCATGCTCGCCACTGGCAGGAGAGGAGGGGGCAGCCATTTATCCCCGTTTCCTGGGACAGTCTGCGTTACGCCGCTGGCTCTGTGTGATTAACGAACAGCAGTCTTTTGCTCTCAAATGTCCCCGTTTACACACATTGTATGATCACCCCAAGTCTTGGCCAAGCTTTCACCCTATAAATAGGCTCCATTCTTCAACGTCCAGGTGGGCTCTGCCCCCTTTCCCGACCCTGGGGCCTAACAGCTTGTGCTGTGTGACGCGGAGCATTCTGGAAGGGACGGGACCCCGCCTCCATCCACTCACCGCCGACTGCTGTGAACTGGGCAAAACGCATGGAAAGGCATGGGGAGGAGAAGGGGCTGCGTCCTAGCCCGGGGGGTGACCTCGGGTCTGTACGGCGCCCGCGACCGGCCTGGCACCCCGTCTTACCTGGGGTGTACCTGGCGTCAGAGCTGCCCCATCCTCCACCTACACGAAGGGGCGAGTTCTCCCATGCAGACAAGGGCGGCTTCTGCCCCGTGAGGCCCGGCGGCGGGCGGGACGGGGCGGTGATGGTTTTAGGTGGCAGAGGCACCTTCCACAGCTCGTGGGCCAGAGAGGTGTTGGCGACCGCACCAGGGGACCACGTCAATTTGGGATCACTATTTCTGGCTACTCCAAAGGGGACAGAGGTGGGAGGGAGAGACAGTGCTTTCAGAAGCGACAATGGAAATAAACACCCTTCTCCCCCTAAAAGCAAATCAAATAAAAAATAAAAACTATAGAAACCCCCAAATCAAACCGAACCGCCGAAGACAAACAAAACGAAGGGAAGCGGCCCCTCTCCTCAAAACCCCGACAGCACTCGTCTGTTACTCGCTCCAGGACGGGGCGTCTCTGAGCCCAGCACACGCCTGCGCGTCAGCGGAGCCCGAACAAGGCAGACGAGGCTGCTCTGTGCTGCTGGACAGCAGGCGGGACCCGCTCACCTCACTCACTGACCGTCCCGTCACGCGAAAGCGTCCCACAGGCCACTAGGCCGATTTCAGAACTTTGTTGTTTACTCGAGGACAAAAGGACACCGAGACGCCCCCTTGGGAAGCCAGGGGAGCGGACGGCACCTGTGGCTCCCAGGCTGAGGGCGCCTGGGCCCATCTGTGGTCCTGACACGACCAAGGGGCAGAGGGGCCACGCCACCGGCCCAGGGCCAAGGCAGAGCCAGAAGTGGCCCGGGCCTGGGGGTCCGGCGGAGGCTGCGCTTGCCACGCACCCGCCTCAGGGATGGGGGCGCCGGGCGGCGGGGCGCGGGCCTCAGGGATGGCGGCGCCGGGCGGCGGGGCGCGGGCCTCAGGGATGGGGGCGCCCGGGGCGGCGGGGCGCGGGCCTCAGGGATGGGGGCGCCGGGGCGGCGGGGCGCGGGCGGCCGGGCGACGCCCACCTGAAGTGCTTTGTGCTGTGCTGCTGAGGGGGGCGCTGTAGTTGGAGGCACGAATGGATGACCAGGCACTGGTAGAAGGCAGCGTGGTGTTCAAGGAGGAGGCCGACCCTGCGGGGCGGGGGGCCCGGTTAGCCGCCCACAGCACGGGGAGGGGGCTCCCGGGCTGGCCCCAGGCACCCCAGCGGCGGGCCTCCCGAGCTGCTCCGTCCCCTCCGCTGCGGTCACAGGTCTGGGAACATGCCCGCCGCAGCGCGGCTCGGGGAGGAGGCTCCTCACTGCTCCCAGCGCCTGTCTGAACCCAGGACTTCTCCTGGACGCTGCCAAGGGCCCCGGGGACCAGGACTGCGCGTCGGCCAGCCAGGCGCCTCCCCCCTTCCGCTCTGCTGGCCCCCGTCACGCCGTCCTCCTTGCAGCGTCTCCCACAGCCCGCGCCCGGCTCCTCCCCCGCCTCTCAGAGCCTCCTGCGCTCCGAAGCAGCAGGACATGGGGACGCCTGCTCGGCTGCCCCATCCCTTTCTTCCCAGAAAGTCGCGGCTGTAACTTCTTGCATGGCTGTCCTGACTGCTAAACGCAACTGTGTCACAGTGACGAGGCCCTTCCCTTAGCACTGCGATGCGGCAGACACCTGCTCACCACTCACATGATGACAGCAGGGTGCTCGCTGCTTTATTACGTTTTCTTTACCAGGAATTATTTAAAAGGTTCATGTTGTAGAAACGGAAAACGTTTTCACTCGTCCACTCGCCTCTTGCAGCGCACACACAAGACCGTGGGCAAACGCTTGCGCTGAAAAGGGGCAGCAGGGTGACCCCACAGGACAACCCATTAAGAAGTGCGGCCGGCCGAGTGGCGCGGTGGTTAAGCGCTGGCTTGGGAGGCCAGCAGCCCCGGTTCGGGTCCCACGTGTGAGGGCCACTGACACTGCCCTCAAAAAAAAGAATGCGTCCGACTGCAGGGACTCGAGTTGGTCTTCTTTTCACTGAGAGACATAGAAAGCGGAGTTGCTTCCCGAGAAAGCGCTTTAACATCCAGTGTGTAGAAACCAATAAAAACCTAGTCTCTTTGGGAAGACCGGGTGGCGCGGTGGTTAAGCGCTGGCTTGGGAGGCCAGCGGCCCCGGTTCGGGTCCCACGTGTGAGGGCCAGTGACACTGCCCTCAAAAAACAAAACAAAAAAAAAAACAAAAAAAACCACCAAACCAAAAAAACACCTAGTATCTTTTATGAGAAACACCCATTTCTGCATAACCACAATACCGAAACTTGTGACAAAGCAGGCCACACCCTGCAGTTGTTAACAGGGTCCTCGGTCCCCTGTGTTCATTGAATTCACACCCGTTTCCGATATCAAGTGATAACTCCTGATCCTTTAAAAAAACGGCTGAGAGTCACCTGGGGAAAAACACGTCACGTTCCCCCTGGTGTAAGGTGACCTGATGTGCCGGCTGCAGCGGGCTCTGCGGACGCGTCCCCCCAGCCACGCACACCCCGTGCCCCCTGCCCCCGTACCGCTGTTCCTGTCCCTGAGGTGGTCCGCTTCCCGCACAGTATTTACTGAGAGACTGTTCAGGACACTGCCAGGAGTAACGTAAGGGTCAGTTTCAGGGTCAATGTTTGGATAACCTTTCCACGGCTCACCAGGGCGAAACTCTGGAAATGAAAAGTTAAAATCAGAGCGGCCTAGTCACCACTGAAAACTCCATGATTAAATATCTAAAACGTTTACTCCAGGGCCAGCCGAGGGGCGCGGTGGTTAAGCGCTGGCTTGGGACGCCAGCGGCCCCGGTTCAGGTCCCACATGTGAGGGCCAGTGACACTGCCCTCAAAAACAAAACAAAACAAAAAAAAAGTTTACTCCTGAAGTCTATGCAATTCTCAAATACTTTGATTCAATGATAAAATTGAATCAAAACACACGTTTTTCTTCATGATAATCTGCAAGACTTGACAGTGGCTAATCAAGGATCTGCGTTTGTAACTTTAAACAACAGCGTCCCAACCGGCTCTATCACAGGTCACACGGCCACAGCGACGGGGGCATTTCCGGAAAGCCCTCGGCAGGACGGACCGTCCAGGTGGCGCCCTGACACGGCTGAGGGGGGCCATGCACCGAGGCCGCTCTGCCCCTTCCATGCCAGTCCGTGGGACCGGCTGGCCCCAGGGCTCAGGGCGGAATGGCACTGGGGACAGGCCGCCTTGCTGCCGTCACGTGCTTGCCCCCTTAGCCTGAGCCGTCAGTGGGATCGCACACGGGCGGGCTGAGACGCGTCTGGCCGCGCAGTGGGGGAGAGGCGGCGGCGGCACTTTACCTGGTGGCCAGTTAACACTGCTCGAGCCGCTGGGCGATTTGGCACGTGGCCAGCCGTCTCCCACGGGCGCTGGGGGGCTGGCTGGCGAACCACTGCTGTTGATGAAGTCGTAGGGAGCAAACGGGGACTCTTCCAGCCTGAACCCGCTTGAAATAGCACCTGAAAGGGCAAGTGGGTGAGGGGCAGGGAGGCCCGCTGGGTGGCTGTCCCGCCCGGGTCCCGTCTCTCACGGGGCTCCTCCCGCCAGCGGCCCAGGTCCTGCCCAGCTCTTCTCTCTGCTCCTTCCGGCAGCCTTGTCCCGCCGGTGACCTCGACATCCCTTGGCCCCGGCTTCCCGTCTGCGCGGGGCTCCCCCACACGGAGGTATCCCCGACACACCCACTTGAGAGACCCACTCCCGGCAGCTGTGTGGGCACCACGCTGCGTCCCTCCTGCATTTACTGCTGCTAACAGCCCTGCGTCCCCTCGGCACCCACGGCAGCGAGGTGCCCTCCTCTGGGCCGGAGTGGTGTGAGCAGGGCCTGGGGAGCAGAGCCCAGAGGCGCCTCCCCGAAACGGCTTTTGAGACGCATGGGGGCTAGAGGTTAGCAGGCACACCACAGAGCACAGGGTATTTGCAAAATGAGTTCAGCTAGCTGCAGGCCCTTTGTCCTAACCTCTAGCACCTCACGTCCACTGCACCCCATCACCGTCATGTGTAGCATGGCTTGTGCCACAGAAGGCCCCATGATCTGTCCCACACCCGCCACTCCAGCTCCACCTTTCTTCTCTCCCACCTGCAGACGCGCCCACACACTGAGGGGTGGCCCTGCCCTACAGCCTCTCACGGGCGGGTCTCCCCCCCACCCCGGCCCCCCTCGGTGAGCTGCGGCCTTCCTGAGTCTCTCTACAAAGCCTCTGGAACCTGACATAGACTCAGGTGTGAATTCCACTCGGTCCTCCAGGGGGTTTGCACTGTCACACTGCATGAGCCGAGTGCTGCACACTCGCTTTGCTGCCTACACACACTCAGTAGTACCCAGGGGTACCTGTGCCCCTGGCCTTCTAGGCTTGGCACAGAGCTTGGAAAGCAGAAGACAGTCTGTTACTGTGGTTTGATGGGCAGATAACAGTAAATAAGGTGAAAATGACATTTAAAAATATGTAATTAACTAGTCAATGGAATTGTAACAGCTGCATACGGTGTCAGGTGTACAAAACTATAACACTGTTTTGTACACCTGAAACTAATAATAAAACAATTAAAAAAAATAAAAATATGTAATTAACTGATGAGAACACAATAATATTGAATCTAAATGATTTACATAGCCACAAACTACGTAAAGAAAATGTGTCAATATATAAGAAAACTGATAGAAATCAAATTATGGTGGAAGGTTGTTTTTTTTTTTGAGGGCAGTGTCACTGGCCCTCACATGTGGGATCGAACCGGGGCCGCTGGCTTCCCAATCCAGTGCTTAACCACCGCGCCACTCGGCCGGCCTGGTGCAAGTTTTTAATACCCTACATCAGATTAAATTGTGTAAATATTAAAAAGTGGAACATCAGAACAATAAAATCAATTGTGAAGACCTAAATGATCATCAAGAGGGAAATAACTTTTTTTAAACATATAATCTCATCTCTATTTTGTAAATAATATTATAAAGGTTAATTTTCCTTGTTTTAACTGAGATTTACTAATAAAGCAATTTTTTAAAATGAGGAAAGTTTCTAAGGGAATTTGGCTTTGAAAATATATCTTTAAGAGATAGTGAAGGCCTAAATTAGTCTTCCACAGGGTATTTTGACAGGCAGAGGGTAACAGTGCATCTTGTACCATGTTTGCTGGAGTTCTGATCCAAAGACGTGCTCACAGAGATGCTGTCTACTGCGGTCCACTTCCTTAGTCTTGACTGTGGCTCTTTAATACTGTTCATGTCCATATTTACATTCAAGTTTGAGTTCAAGCCTTAAATATAAAATAGTCATTAAATGAACCTTTATTAAAACAGTGCATTTTCCTTCCATCACAACTCTCACTTCCCAAACATATGAATTGAATCTGACGTTTGCAATCCTACCTAACGGTCTTCATTAACGTCAGGCTGCAAATGGGGCCCAGCATGAGAGGACAGAGGCGAGGAGAGGCTGGTGGCCCAGGCCAGGCAGAAACAAGGTCGGGAGAGGGCCAGGCCACCAGGGAGGCGACCCACAGAAGCCCCAAGCTACCACTCTGCTCCTCAGTGATACAATGTTTTCAAACCATGAAACTGTTAATACGACAACTGGACACCTGCATTAACTGTGGGAAATTATTTCTCCGTATAATTTTGATTATTTTAAAATTCCTTGGCAGAGCAAAGACAAATTTTAAGGAGGCCAAATAATAAAGTTCATATGCTGATCTCTAATAAAGCTCTTTTGCTAGGAGTGAAGAATTACCATGACCACTTTCAGTTGCTATCTTTTGATTGTAAACTGAACCATTTTCAGCTGGCTGAGTGGCCAGGGGAACTGTCCTTCAGAAGGAAAGCTGCCCCCCTCTAAGAGGCATGCTCGGGGCACACTGCAGACTCAGACACCCTCGTGGGACACAACGAGAACAGGGACTCTCTGTTCAATACTGTGGTCAGGACACTGATCATGAACGCAGCGTTTCTTAAAACGTGATCCAGGGACCATCAACGCAGGAATCATCCAAGATGCTTACTAAAAATGAAGATTATTCAGTGGGAGCCAGTATCCTCACACACACCCAGGTGGTTTTCATTCTAAACTTCCAAAACAAATGGTTTTAATTACTTTGGTCTGATGAGCGTCCATGTTGTATCGGGTCAGTCAGAGTTAAAAACTCTAGCAATGTGGGCCGGCCGAGTGGCGCGGTGGTTAAGCCCTGGCCTGGGAAGCCAGCGGCCCCGGTTCGGGTCCCACATAGGAGGGCCAGTGACACTGCCCTCAAAAAGAAAAAAAGAAAAAAAGAAGACTCTAGCAGTGTGACTTCTCTAATATCAATCGCCCCTGTGTTTGGAGAGAGCGAGTCGAGCTGCTGCTCTCTGGACCCGTCAATTAGACCCCAGAGTTGGCCATTTTCCTGTAAAGGCTCCAACAGTGAACGCCCTCGGCTGTGCGGGCCACAGGTGTCAGTCTCTCAATGCAGTTCTGCTGCTGTAGCACAAAGGCAGCTATAGAAAACGTTAACAAGAGAGCTGTGCTCCAATAAAACTTTATTTACACAATCGGGCAGCCGGCCAACTTCGGGCAACAGGCCGTGGTTTGCCAATGCGTGACTTAGAGAACCACACTGGTGTCTGCACAGGTTCAGCAGACTTTTTTAATCAGGAAAAAGTATCTCTTCCTATAAAGCCAGCCAGGACAGGAAACCCACATATAGAAACTTAGGTCCTCCTTGGCCCACTCTAGAGGCTAAGTACACAGCCCAACAATGCAAGTCGGCCTCCCTCCCTGGCAAGGCCAGAACTTGGCCACGGACTTGGGTATTCTCTTACTGCTGCTTTGTATTCTGCGCCACCAGCAAATGGCTTTACCCGCAGTGGAGACTGACAAGGAAAGCACTTCTGGGAACGTGAGGAGATGGCAAACAGTCCCAAGGACTCAAAGCGCCACCTGGGTTCCGGACTCTGCTCCCCACAGCAGCACCGGGGACAGCGGAGTCCATGTGAGCTGCACGCACAGGGAGGCAGCAAGGCAGGAGCCCACTCAGCCCAGAACACCGAGGCCACAGACCGCCTTCATCACCATCGGGCTGGCACCCAACAAAGCCGCTTTCCAAGACCCCATTGTGAGGGGAGAGAGAGAAAGCAGCAGCGAAACAAACAGGGTGTGAACCACCAAGGGTCCTAAGTGAGTCAAAGGCACAAGAAGAGAAGGGACCCAAGGAGGAAGAAAGCCTAGGAGCCCGAAGCCTGAGGCACGATGGGAAAAGGGGCGGGGAAGCAGGTGGGGCAAGCCGCCCTCTCCCACCCTCTATACCTTTATTCCAGTAATCAGTTATGACCATTTACACAATAACCAAAATTTCAGGTTCTGAAAACTACAAATGCTGCTGTTCTTGGCTGTTTCCGAGGCAGCGCTGTTAAAAATGTCTCTGATGTGCTGCCTTTTTTTTGTTTTGTTTTTTTTTTGAGGGTAGTGTCACCGGCTCTCACATGTGGGATCCGAACAGGGGCCGCTGGTGTCCCAAGCCAGCCCCCAACCAACACACCACTCGGCTAGGCCATCTGATGTGCTGTTTTAATAACTGTAAGTTCGGCCCTCTCCTCCCTTTACATCCTACAATCAAGATACCTGGGTCTTAAAAAGAAACCTTTTCATTATTCTAACCCACTGCAAAGGCCAGTGAGGCACAACCAGGCCACGTCCCGACGAGGGCTGGCGCGTAGGAGGGAAGATGCAGGCCCGTGACACCCACCCGTGGGCCCCCGCTCTGGCCGAGGAGACCCACCTATAGGGAAGTTGCTGAAAGCGTTGATTGGGGAAGGCCCTTTCTGCAGCTCAGGCGCACTGTGGGGCACATTTTCAAGGAACGATTTCATGGCTGGCTGATGGAGTGATGGCTGCTGAGACGGCGGCGTCTGCTGCTTCACCAGCAGGTTTGGGTCAAGCTGACGGGACGGCGGCATCATCTGCTGCACACTGAGCGGCCGGCCCTGGAGATGACAGAGCGATGGGGAGGGCTGTGGGGAAGCCCCCCGAGTCCCAGTCACGGTTTCACCCACTTCCTGCTTCACGGGGAGGGCCGGCAAACCGCACATCTCGCACGTCTGCCAAAGGCATGTCGAGGCTCGTCACAGTGGAGGCACGGGGCTCCCGGTGGGAAGGGGGGACCCTGGCCTACCTGCTGGTCGGGGGCTCCCGGTGGGAGGGGGGACCCTGGCCTACCTGCTGGTCGGGGGCTCCCGGTGGGAGGGGGGACCCTGGCCTACCTGCTGGTCGGGCGGCTGCCGGCCTCCAGAAGGCACGCTTCTCTGACTCTGCGCCCTCTGCTGCTGCGCTAACAACCGCTGCGGGGAGATTGCAGACAGGGCATTGGTGTCAGCGTCACGTGGTGGCACGGTCAGTGACTGGCAACGGGCCCTGGAGAGGCCCCGCTTCCCCTGCCCCCAAAATGTCCTGCCCAGCCTCTGGCCATGGTGCTGAATTCAGTCTTCTGTTCGATCTAAACTTGAGTGTGTCAGGGAAGCTCCCTGAGCGCCCTGTGCCCACACCACCCTGGCTCGGCGGGGCCTGCTCGCCAGCACCCGGCCTACTGCCCGTGGGGCTCGCCACCAGGCTGGTGGTGTTTGCTGCCCCACTTCCGGCACACGGCAGACTCCCTAACCATGTCCGGACAGGCAGCGGCGCTGCTTACCTGTAACTGGGAGATCTGAGAAAGCTGGTTGAGTTGGGACAGCTGGTTCAGCATGGCTACCTGTTGAGGGCCAAAGAGCGGGTTCAGGCCACCGCTGTTCGGTGCGTACTTCAGCAATGAGACTGGAACCTTAGGACGACAGCAGCAAGTTAATAATGTGACCGAGCGACGCAGACCAGCTGAGGGGACTGTGCAGTGTCAGCTGGCAACAGGGCAGTTACAGTTGCGACTATTTGGGGGGGTTAGAATGTTCGAACGGTCTCTCCCCCGTCACTAACTTACTGTCACATGTACTTTCACGGGTTAAGGAAAAGGTGACAGACGAATCTACATCAGGAGACCTGCTGCGCTTACTGTCCCCCTCGAGCTCATGACGGAGACAACGCAAGCCTTAGCCTGCTCTGCGTCACCTTCACCCTTCCTGCCGTTGTAATAGCACCTAATTCCGAATGAGCTGCCTGTCAAGACCCCCATAAAAACTGCGATGGCCAACTGGTTGTGTCCTTCCAACGGGGAACTGCCCAAGGCCCTGCTCGGGGGGACGGGGAGGCGGGCGCGCGGGCACGGACCTGAGTGGGGAGCAGTGGAGGAGGCACTTGAGCGCGGAGATTAGGCTGCGATGAAGGGAGAGCTTGTGCTGGCGGCGGCTGCGCGCCCCGGGCTTGTGCTGCTGTGCTCCCCGCACCGAACACGCTGGGGTTGCCATTCTGCAAGGACAAACAGCCAGGTCCTCAGGGGTCACCATCAGCACACGCGGCACAGCTGACTTCAACACAGTCACGACACATGCGGGCACTCGTACCCTTCTACACATCACACAACCGAGCCTACAATGCAGACGAGGACTTACCTGTCTAACAGAATTCAAGTTTTGCATGCCCAGCCCTGCTATGGAGCCGAGGGCCTGGTTAGGTAGTGCACTATTTGAAGGGGGGAGCTTCACGCTCTGACTGGACATAAACTGCATGTTTTGGGGTTCATCTGCTACAATGCCATCCTGATGGGACAGGCAGAGAGGTGTGCAACACCAGCCAAGCAAACAAGTGGAAGGGAGAGATCATGGCAGGGACAGAAGTCACAGGACATTGCAGCATCGACAGGAGACAGGCAGAAAACAGAAGAGAGGGGGTTAGTGTTAGTCCTAGAGTCCAGAAAAAGAAGCACACCCATTTCATGGGGTTAAGAAGCAAATACAAATGTAAACCCTGGGCTCAGCTCAGACATGAAATAGACCATGAACTAGAGATCCGGTAAGAGGGCTGGTACTGGAGATAACACCTCCTATCAACCGTTTGGAAATGCTGATGAGACAATTAGGCTACTAAGTGTGCCGGTGCCTTAGGCACAGGGGTAACACAGACAGACACACACAGACCACCTACCTTATCAAAATAAGGACTGCGCTCCACGGGACACTCTTTGGGAACCTGAGGCCGAGAACCTGGGCCTTTCCCGACCGTCCGATTGTAATCGCCAATACTTAGGCCATGCTTATCCAGCTCCATCCGTTTGTCCTGTAACATTCCTAAGAAACGCAGGAAATGACGTTACCAAGCAGGAAGGCCACCTCTCTGTTCAGACCAACTCGCGGCAGAGAGAACCATCACTTTGCCCAGTGCAAAGGGACTCGTGACAAATGCCTGTGCATCCCTCACAGGCTGGGTTTAGCAGGTACTGTGGCTTCACTGAGCCGGCTAGCTTGGCAGCTGACAGACCAGCAGACACAAGGGGAAGACACCTCTGGCCCACTCTCATCTGCTTGACCTTATAGTAAGGACACAATTTCCTGTAACAAACGAGAAAACGGCACCCCGACAGACCAGCACCTAAGAAATGGTTACTATTGCTGGGCGCTGCCTAGGGGCTGTGGTCCAGCTTAACGCCTGTACCTACTGTTGTCACCTGTCAGCAGGCGGGGACCAGGAGGCCCGACAGGTTAGCATCAGCCCCCACAGGCCCCACATCGGGCCTCTCTGCAGTAACCACGGCCTCCTCTCCCAGGAACGCGCACCTGCAAGGTCACGTTTGCTTGGAACACTCGCCCCTAACGACCATGAGACCTCCACAGACCTTCTCCAAGTGGACACTGCCCGGGGCCCCGGTCCTCACCAGGTGCCTGTTCTGGCTTCTCCCCATGCCCTCGGCTGAGCCCACTTGGTCACTCAGGCAGGCTCTGGGGCACTCGCTGAGGACCGGCCCTCTCTCGGCCCCTGGGCTTGTCCAGTGACCGCCACACACGAGCCTCCAACACGAGCATCCGCTCTCGCTTCACTTCTGCGCTCAGCGCTACCTCCTTACCTGCCGGCTAATAAACACAACCACTCACGTGCCCCACTGTCACTCAGGCAGGCGGCACGGAGCACACTGCCCGCAGGTCTTCATGCAACTTGGATGGGGGATCTTTTTCCTCCCAGTCACACAGCCTCGGAACCTGGGTTCTGAACTTGCGAAACTCTCTTGCTCCGTCTCCCTGTCCCTCCTCACCCCATGCTCTCCGTCCTCAGCTCTCACCCCCATTTCTGGGCAATGGCCGCCCTTCACTAGGACGCCTGCTGCAGCCGCCTCAACTCACACCCTTCCTTCCCACACTCCAGGCGGGTGGGAAAGGCAGCCTTTCTAGCTAAGCGAAAGGATGCTTCCAAAGCCATTGGCATCCTGACGTACTGTTGCCAGACGGCCCTAAGGCTGTCAGCAGAAACTTGGGGGGAGGAAGGCCACCGACCCCAGGATGGCTCCGCGGGACACCCCTGCAGCACCCCCGGGCCGCTGTGGAGCACAGCACTTCCAGGGGGATACCGCCCCTAGGACAGGGGTGTCCTGCAATGCCACCGAGGTGACACCTCAGTGATGTCTGCCAGGCAGTGAGCCAAGGCCATGTCCGAGAGTCTGGGTCACAACTGTGGGGTGTGGGGGGGCAGGCCTGGGAGGTCGGCCCAAGGCCGGCGAGTTCCTGGACCTGCTCTCCACAGCCCGCCTTCGCCTCTTACCGGCCCACCCATCATCATGCTCCGGACAGTCCTTCACGTTCATATTAAACCCTCCCTGTTCAAACCACTGAGGAGTCTCTCCTGGCCTCAGGCTTCACACGGCCACCACCGAGGCCTGGCAGGAAGCTGGACCGCCTGCTCCAAAGCCACTGCTTCAGCCCCGACGGCAACTGGCTCGGCTTTCCATCACCCTGACCCCTGTGTCTGCGCCGACTGGCGCCCTCCCAACGCCGGGCTCAGCGACACAGCTCTAACCAGTCGGCTCTGCTCTGCTTAGCGTCGTTTTGTCTGTCCCGGCTGCCGACGTACGCTGTCAGAAGGTGCTTCTCTCACCCTACAGCCAAGATGGCTTATCTAAAACCCAAACCCCAGTCATGTCAGCCTCCTGCTTCACACCTGCCGATCCCACTGTCAGCAGGGACTGCAACTCCGGGCCGCCCAGCAGCACCTGGCAGGCTCGCACCTGCCCCCAGCACCCCCCAGAGGGGGCAGCACCCCTCTGCCCCTGCAGGGACCGAGTCGCCATCGCGGCACGGTCTGGGCCTGGGCCTGTGTGCACCCCCAACGCCCGCCAGGAGAATCACCCTGACAGGGCCCTGCTGGAGACGACCATCGGCAGCACCCCCAGGCACGGCCTTGGGTCTGCAGTGACACACTCGGAAGGCACACGCCTCTGCGAGGGAGTCAGGTCCCCGGGACACGGCTGAGGTCAGGGCTTTTCCAGCAGGGCCATGGCAGCACAGACACGTCTGTCCATCCAGAGGGAATACAAACTCAGAGACTGACTTGTCTTACCTCCAGACAGGTCCACCTTATTGCTCTGTGCGTTTTCTTCTGGCGACTCTCTCTGAAGTTAAGAAAAAGCAGCATGTTAGCAGCCCTTAATTTATCAATGAAAATACATTAAAATGGAGAATTTTACTTTATTTCATGATTTGTGAAATGCAAGTGGATCATAAAACTTCGTTTTTCACTGCCTAATAAAATTATTTTTAGCTAGAAGACACGTGACCCAATCAATGGTTTTAGCTCCAACTGTAACAATAAAGGCTTCGTGGCCAATTCTTCTCTAACGTCAAGCTTATTCATATGGCCTCAAAGAAAATTTGCTAGGAAAAAAAAAAAAGTGAAATTGGGGTAAATCTATGGGCCACCATTAACAGGGGAGGGACAGCTAAGAAAACACACTTACCGAAAAACTGATATTTGAAAACTGCTTAACGAATGGGTTTATCCAGGCTTCTTCCTGTTTGTTTCCACCTTTCATCACTCCCTTTGTAAAACAAAAGAGTAGAAAGATGCCATGGCCACCTCTATTTATCTGGGCATAGTGACGGATTAATCAACTACAAGACGATTCCCAACTCTCATTTTTAGCCAATTTCTCCTCCAATCAACTCTTATCAGAGTTTGTTAACAATTAAAACTCAACTTGATTTTCAACGTCCTTTGCTCCAGTCCTCTGGTGTAGCACACAGAGAAATCTGCAGGCGAGCAGTCAGAAGGAGAAGGCAGAGCACAGGCCAGAATCCAATTTATAAAAGGACTGTGTTCTGAGGATGAATTGTAATTTGGAGCTTAGAATTCTCACACCAAACCAAAGTGAAAACAGTCACTGGGTTCTCAGGTGAGTCCAAAGAAGCCAATTTCACCGATAATTTAATTATGCTCCATGCACTGCACGACACAAGCACCATACGTTTCCACATGGCGAAGCCTTGTAACATTTCAGGCCGTGGTGGTGCCAAGAACACACTGCCCCCTACTTGGTGTTGGCTTTGTGGGGCTGGCCGGGGTGTGGCCCGGGCCGGGCCGTCTGCTGCCTTCACCTCTCTGGCCCAGAGACACCAGCCGTCCCTTCTGACTGCGGAACAGAGCGCAGGGCTCTGAAGCGAGCGCCTAGCCCTCCCGAGGGGCCGCGGCCGCCTGCCTCCTGCCCCCCGCCCAGCCTGCAGGCTGCCCGGCCTCGTGCCCCGGTCCTGCAGCGCCTCTCCGATTGGGGAGGCTGCCCGGCCTCGTGCCCCGGTCCTGCAGCGCCTCTCCGATTGGGCCCAGGCCCTTGCACCAGACCTGCACTCCTGGCCCCTGCCCAGGCCTCCGCTCTGACCTGCACCGTCAGGGCTTCCTAACTGCCACCCTGACGCTGGGCCCTCCTTGTCCCCACGTATCTTTCATTCGAAAGTCTCACCACTCAGCATTCTCTAGAGAAATTAGTTTTAAAAGCCAGCTGATGTTGCCGTCTATTCGATGTTACTGGCTCCATATCTACGCAGACTGAAATGCTTTGGCTCGGTACTGAAAACACTTTACGATCTGCCCTTAGTCTAACTACGGAGCCAGATCTCGTCACTTCCTTCCAGCGACTCTACCTTTCAGCTGGTGCGGCTTCTGTCGCCAAGCCCCGCCGGCCCCTCCTCTGCCCCACACTACACCTGAGCTCCTCGAAGGTGCAGCTACTGTTCTGAAGCCCCAGCCGCAAGCACAGTACCTGGCGCACAGCAGAGGCTAAGGAAGGGTGTGCGGTTCCTTCCTAAAAGCTTTTACTAGCGGAAACAAAGGAGAAAGTAAAAAGGCTACACACCCTTTCCCTTCTCCTTTTTTTGCCACTCAGCCCCTGTAAGGAAAGACAAAGTCACAAAGCGGCACGGTCCACAGGAGGGGCACAGGTCCCTGCGCTGTCACTGACCCGTCACGCCGCTGTGGGCAGGCCGCCACCTCCTCCCGCCTCAGGCTCCTCAGGGCTCTAGCTCAGAAGGTTATGGGGCCAATGACGCGCGGTGACATGTGCAAAGCCCTTTATAAGCTGCGTGGCGAGGCGGGAGGCCAGTTCAGCCAGAGGGAGACATTCTTTACATGGAGATGGCAGGCCCCAGACCTTGAATCCCAGGATTCAGAGAGGGACCCGGCAGTCAGCTGGGTGTGAGTGGACACCTGACTCCAGGGTCTCTCCAAAGTAATGATTCTCAAACAGTTGGGGAGGATGTGAGCATCGCCTGGGGACAGGGAATGGTCCCCCAGGAGAAGGGGACAGCAGCACCAACCCCACTTGTTAAGAGCCACGCTGTCAGCCAGGGGCGCTCAATCCCGGCTCTGTGGCAGAAACACCGGGCGCTTGTCTGGGAAAGAGATGTGGTTCACTTCCCACGCCACAGCGGGCCTGCAGGCCAGGGAGCCTCGCAACGCCACGGGCTCTGACACAGAGCCAGTCTGGGAGTAAGATCTGCCCACGTGGGAGAAAAGCAAGGCCCAGCGCGGCTCGCTCCTAGGGATTTTGGTCAAGGACCTTGTGGGATGGGAGGGGACAAAGATGACGAATGAATGCGGAGGATGGTGGCTCTGGGTGCAGGGCGGGGACATGAGCTGGCCGTGGGCTGGTCAACAGGGAGGTTTGCCCTGCTCTCCCTGCCGCCGCGCCACCCCGAGGGCAGCCCCCGGGCGCAGGGGGCAGAGAGGAGCCCCGACGGGAGCGGTGGGGAGAAGCAAGTCCTCAGGTGGCTGCCCACACAGCGCTACGCCTGGCTGCTCATTTTCTGAGGGTAAATTACCTGGGGAATTTCAAGTTGCAAGGGCATGTTTACCTTCGATGACATTTTCTTTGTATATGGCGGCCAATTTAAAGACGCGTTGAGCTCTTGAGATGAATTACTATTCCACATTCCAATCTCCACGTCGTCTTCGTCCTCCCAACCAGTGGGGCGGTTTGCAGGCAGTGGCATGTCCTCGCCACACCAGCCATCTTGCATAGGTTTTGGCCCTGATGGTGGGTGTGTGACACATTGAGAAACATACTTTAATAAAACAATTCTTTGTGGAGGACGAGCATACATTAATTAAGGGGGGGGGGAGCAACAACCTAAAAACCCCACTTTTGTTTGCCTTCCCCATTCATATAGCAGAAATGTATGTCTATACTGAGTTCAAAGTTCCATGAAACAAGAATTTATCTTTATTACACATTTCAGGAAAACACCTTCCATGCTTTTGCAAATGAATCGCGGGGTCCCTAAATGGGGACAGTGGTGGCATTCCTGTTCACTCTCACTTAACATGCTGGCAGCAGGCAGAGGGTGGGTGACGTCTAGGAGACTTGGTTTTGATGCATATTTTCAAGGAGAGTGGCCAAAATGACGGCAGTCCCAGGCCGAAAGGACCCGCCTCACACCCTGAGCCCCAGACACCACCCATGGGCCAGGACAGCGCTCCCTGACCAGCAGGGGTCCGCCCTGGACTTTGCTCACTTCTGTATCATGCTCAGGGAACCGTCTGGAGCCCGAGCCAGCCAGTTTGGGGGGTGTCTCCGTGACTACTACATTCAGTCTCTCACGTTAGAAAGCCCGAAAGGTGCTCGACTATTTCCAGATAATCAGATCTGGTAAAATATGATTTAGCTTTGGTGACATACATGCAAATCATTAATAGTTATACAGCTTTAAGGAAAATGAGAAAAGACAGGGAAATTCAGAAAGATAAAAGAATGCTACAATTTGGGCCGGCCGAGTGGCTCAGTTGGTTAGGAGCTTGCTCAAGAGTGCGAGCTGAGCTCTGAGCAACAGCAGTTCAATGCCCAGCCCGACCTGAGCTGCCGATGAGCTGCCAACAGGTGGCAGGAGGGCTCGGCTTAAAAAAAAAAAAAAAAAAAAAAAGAAAGAAAAAAGAATGCTACAATTCAAGAAGCCACAGAGCATCGTCTAGTACGATGACACATGGCCACCTCAATGATGACAAACATTATCCAATTAGGTAACTAGGCAACGAACAATCACCCAGCCACACAAGAGCTACCAGGATTATCCGTAACTTACCAGGTTTGCTTAACACTTGTGGACCAACAGAGCCGGGGCCCCACGTGGGTGTGCTGGCCGCCGCAGCCAGGGGCTCCCCCCAGCTAGGACCACTGTCTACGGGCTTGCCCCACGCTGAAGTACCATTATCCACAGTGGTGGCCGTAGCAGGGGGCTCTCCCCAGGGTTCACCCCAGCCTTTAGAAAGTGTGGGAAAAGAAGCGTCAGCACATAGCAGGGTACAGCGGGGCCAGAGAAAATAGGGACACTCAGGGAACAACAGACAAGGAACTTCCCATTTACGGACCAAACACGGGAGCTGTGACAGGCCCAAAAGATGGCATCAGTTTTGCATCAAGGGGACAAATCATTTCCCATTCCTGTAATTTAACTGTCACATATGCATGTTTTCTTCACCTCTCATTCATAACTGCCCTCTGGGTGTAGGGCAGAAGCTTTTGAAAAGCCTTACTTAATTAGGGCACATCTTCCTCCTCTGAGGGTGACTTGAATTCCTGGAAAGTTATTCTGAAACAAACCTAGTGGATTAAAGCAGGTGGCCAGCTGGGTAACAGCGTGCGCACCGACCTTCACCGAAGTGTGGTCTTTCTATACCACGTGCTGGGCAAACAATGAGCCGCACGGCTGACCACAGGCAGGCACCCTGCTTCTCCACCTGCGGGGCAGTGCTTACTGTTGGGCTGTCCAAAGCCAAGCCATCGGCCTCTTGTTTAAGAGAACCCGAATGGCCGTCCCTGCAGACACACGGCTGTTCCTTCGAAGAAGTAAACCTGAATTAGCACAGTAAGCACCAGGCTCAGGGGAAAAGTAGGTGCTGAAAGGTCAGTCCATGAGGACACTCCATGTCTGTGTCCAGTTAACAAGGACAACGCATCAAAACGAGACTCCCAGCGAAAGTCACCATCGGAATAAGGGGCAGAGACAGAAAGGAGCCCCCGCTGTAAGAGAGAGGTGGGAATGTGCAGGCATGGTGTTGCACACACTGTGTCTACAGATTGGATTTCGCGTTTACTTAAACCGCTTCTAAGGCCAAAAGTAGTACCCAGTGTTTAGAGAACTGCTGTGAACACTCCTTTGATTTCTGGGGACGTTTTATTGCGATAATAAAAGCCAACAGGGCCGGCCGAGGGGCACGGTGGTTAAGCGCTGGCTTGGGAAGCCAGCGGCCCCGGTTCGGGTCCCACATCTGAGAGCCAGTGACACTGCCCTCAAAAAAAAAAAAGAAAAGAAAAGAAAAAGAAAAAAAAGCCACCAGTTACGGCCTGACTCGGAAGTGCTGAGCAGTGTCTGGCATCCCCCTGGGCAGCACCCGTCCAGCTCTGCCTCCTGCAGCTTTCGTAAGCGACAACAGTCTGTGGAGTGTGCGACCAGGACGGCCGGAGGCGCGGCTGTTCCCGCCGTGCACACACCCTCCCCATAGCCTGACGCCCTGTGAGCGTCGCCTTGCCTTCGTGTGCATATCCCAACACTCTGCTGACCCCACCTCACGTGACACTAAACCCACACCAGGCTCACGCTTCCGGGCCGAGCCTGGCAGCCATAGGACCTCCCCTCCCCCTGTAAGCACTTACCGGAGCCACCGCCGGCCTCGGGGTTGGAGCTGGCACTTGCAGACGGCAGCAGCTGGTGTACCTGTGCTGGCTGGTCTGAGCGGCTGCCATGTGGGACGTTCCTGTCCCACATGTTCACATTTTTGTAACTGTATTTGCTGGGATCTCCCCAAGCTGAAGTCCCGTCATCAATCTCCATTTTACGCCGTATGGACTCCGGGGACGGCTCCTCCCAGCCGGTGGGTTCGTCTTCTTTTGCCGGGGCTGGAATCGGTCCCCCCAGCCAGCCTGTACCAGAGGGTTTGCCTGGGGCTGGCGGGAGTCCCCAAGAGCCGACAAGGTCCTGTTGCTTGTTCCAGTCTGGAGAGCCGACTGGCTTCGTCGCCTCTCCCCATCCCTGGGAAGGGCTGGGTTTGGAAGAGTCATCCCATCCTGATGAGTTATTTGGATTTAAGTTATTTCCCCAAGTAAAAGAACTAGTTTTACCAAGTTCGTTCCAACCAGAAACGGACCTGTCGCTGTCACTGCCTCCTGAGCTTGACTTCTTGTTGGCCTCACCCCAATGGTCACTCCTGGACGCGCCTGCCCAGCCGTCCCCGGCGGCGGCCCAGCCCTGGCTGGCTCTCGGCCCGTCCCCCCACCCCTGCTTGTCCTTTTGCGAATCATTCCACGTGGCCTTGTCCTTGCAGCCCCCCCACTGACTGCCCCTGGCCATCCCTGGAGCAGCAGCGTCCTCCCACCCGCCCTGGCAGCTCGGGCCTTTGGCACCTGCCCAGCGCAGGGCAGGCCGGGGCTCTCCCCAGCCCGGCCCCGGGCCGGCGTCCTGGCTGTCAGGGCCCTTCTCCGCACACGCCCCTGAGTTGCACGCCTGGGTCGCAGAGCAGCCCCAGGCCTCAGTGCCGTTGTCGGGCTTCCTCTCCCCGCTGGGCAGGGCCTCGGTGTCCCAGGCGGTGTTCTGCTTGATGGGAGTCTGACCCCAGCCGGCGTTTGACAGGACGCGGGGGTCCAGGTCGCCCCTGCTCACCGCGCTCTGCAGCAGCGAGTGCGGGTCGGCCTTTCTCCGGTCTCTGCTCTGACTCTCCGCGGCCGCCTTGTCCTCCGGGTGCCCGGCGCTCTCGGCGCTCCCCTCGCTGCCCCCCGCCCCTCCTGCGGTGGCCCAGCCCCCGCCCTGCTCGCTGCTCTGAGACGGGCTGGAGGCCTGCTCCTCTTCCTCAGCAGATCTCCATCCGTTTGTAAACTTCTTTCCGCTGCCATTCGCACTGTCACTGGAATGCTGGTTGCTCGGCAGTTTGCTCCACTCCACAGCGGGGACGTTAGCGCCCGTGTTTTGTGCAGGGGTTCCCCACCCTCTCCGACTCCCTCCGGAACTGGCGCCGTGGGTGCCTCCCCAGGGCGCGCCCTGGGCGCTGGCGGGCGCCGCCTCCCACACGCCTCCACCCTTGTTTGTGTTCACCTGGAAGGTGGGGCCCGCAGGCCCGCTGGCGCCCGGCTGCATTAGAGTCGCGTTCACAGTGTCACCAGGAGCTTGGCCGTTCGGGCTCGCACATGTGTCTCCCGAGTAGCTGGAGCCGTAGGCCCCCCACGCAGTACCGTAAGAGCCTCCACTTTTGGCCTCCCCGTTGCTAAGGTGAGCGAGGGGCGTGCCGTTGGGAACTAGCGGAGCCTGGATCTGAGGATGTGTCACTGCGCTCATGCGCCAGGCCCCCGGGTTCGCAGGCAGCTCGCTGCTCGGTACTGAAGCGGAGTTTGGTAAACTAGAGGTCATGAAGTTAGTAGTGTTATTTGGCCCGGCCATGTCAGTGGTGACATTCTGAGGGGGACCACTGAACGGAACCTTCTGTGTGCCACCTGCTTCGGATTCACCGGCTTCCTGCAGGCCCCCCCAGGCCCCAGGGGGAGCGGAGCCACCCCCTTTAGAGTTAGGGCTCTGGCTGTGAGGCCCCGGGCCCGTGCTGCCGCACTGGGCACTCGCACCGGCACCGCCGCCCCCGGCAGGCCCTTTCGGGGCGAGGCCGCTGGTCTCTAACGCTGGCCAGGCACCGTGGCTGCTCGCTGAATTCAAAGTGCTCAGGTTGAAGCCTCCATTTGATGAAGAGCCTACGCTGCCCCAGGCAGGCACCCTACTCGCGCCCCCTTCTGCCTTGCTCTCGGGAGCATCCGCAGACACCGGACATGTGCTTAGGACGGCCCCGTGGGCGACACCCCAGGGCCCCGCGCTGGTGCCGCTGCTACCAACCCCAAACTTGTTCTGGGAGCCCAGCCCGGCGCTGTTCCGAAGGCCATCCTTGTCACTCCCTGCGCTCCCCGAAGCCATGGCGGCGAGGTTCCTCTCTGACTCAGAGGCGGAGGCGGGGTCAGCGCCCACACATTCTGCAGCGAGCTCCGGGTCAGTGCCAGGCGCCGAGGGCCATGCTGCTTTCTCCGGGGGGTCGCTCACAACGGCCTTCTTACAGGTTGGGCTGGGCTCACTCGTGGAAGGCGCAGGTCCCCGCGGCAAAGTTTCATAATGGGACCCAGAATTACTGTGGTTTGTATCTAGAATAAAGGAGAAGGAGCCAATTTTACAAAGTGTTTGAAAAGATGACGACTCTATGGTACACCTACGTGGCTCCTTGGTGTCACAACATTATGGGGCACTCGCTACGTGGGAGCCACGGCCCACAGCCGGCACCAGCCCCACACGGGCAGGGAGCTGTGTGCCAGGCCGCCACCAGTGCCCTGAGAGCCCAAGGCAGTCCGGGGGACATGAGGCCGCCATCAGCATTTGCTGAATGAGCAAACTGCAAACTCAGAAGTCAGAGCCTGGAGTCGGGAAGGACTCAGTGCAGACAGCAGTGTGTCAGGAGGCGCGCCCAGGCGTGGGGGCCTGCCTGACGCGGGGCGGGGGAGGGGGCCAGGGGGCCAAGGAGCAGGCCAGGGCCCCCCGCGTGGCCTAGAGACAGAGCGTGGGGACGGCTTTCCCACAGACCTGTCCTGGGGGCTGCGAGGGCTTCGTAAGAGTGCCCGCCCCCTTCCCGTTCCAGCAGTGCTCACGCCCAGCCCGAACCGCCGCACACAGGTAAGGGTAGCTTTAGTTCCGCTCTCCATCACAGCCGTGTTTATTAGAAACCACCGAGAAACGGGTAATGCATGTGGTGCAGGCCATGGAGTTACTCTGATGGAAATCCGGCTGCCGGCACCGAAGCCCGCCAAGGGCCAGTCGCATCGCTCTGTAACCGTGGCCTTGCGGCTGTGTGTCATCGTCTGGTTGTCACATGGCGGGCAGTGACCTGCTCCTTACCAGGTTAAGGGTGTGTGGTGGTCAGAAATCCCTCCCAGGTAGGTATCAAGCTGCTAAGGCGTCTGCACGGAGCCCATCTTTACAAGCTGCTCGTACTGCTCTCTTCAGAGCAGTAATCAGAACGTTAGCAGTGCTTCTAAATCACACACGCGCCAGGTCACGACCCAGACCTCATGAGCCAACCACTGGGGTTGGAGGCCTAGAAAATAAGTGCAGCTCACTATTAGGGTATTCGAATATGGAAAAGCATGTTCATCTCACATCCTTTTCTCTCAAAGCACAAGGTGATGAACTTCCAAGAGCAGCAGGAAGGAAGACTAGAGAGAGACCAAAAAGGTGCCCAGAATTCACCGAACATCCAAACATACATAATTGAAAGGTCTGTAAGTGACTGATTTCCACTCCCTGCTGGAGAGTCGTTTTTCTAAGCTGACAACGCTTGCACCCCAAGAGTGCAGGCCCGACCCACAAGCCCCTCCTTCCAAAGGAGAATAATCCTGCTTCTTTACTGGTTTTCCTCATCTCAGGAAGTTTCCTAAGGTTCAGCCCCAATTCCTGCCCATGCACAGCAAATCCAAAACATCACCAAGTCCCAGATCCATCCATTTATCTCCAAAGCTAAGACAATGAAGCCATCATCATCTTCTCGTGGACTACAGCAAAAGCATTTCTGTTGCCATTACTTGCTTGTGTGTGTGTGTGTGTGTGTGTGTGTGTGTGTGTGTGTCTTGTCACTTCCACACAGCACTAATAAGAACGGAAGATGGGGAATACTAGACAAAACTACCCAAGTTGAAAATAAAGGGAAGGACCTGGACTTTAATGGTGGCATCGGAAGCATTCCCATAACAACAGGGCGGCGCGCTTCCCGTCCCACGAGGAAGCCCCACGCCGCCTCTGCGACGTGCAAGCTCTAACGTCAGCATTTCTCCCTTCAAACAGCCTCCGCTCTTGGTCATTCCCCAGGACAGTTCAGCTTCCTTAAAAGGAACACTCAAACGCAGGGAAGGCTCTCACGAGCAATAAAGAAGCACCCACGTGCCCCTCACCTTCAGCAACACACTAGCCGTGGGGCCCGTCTCTGTTACACCTGCTTTCTTCCCCGGGATCGCCAGGTGACAACCCTCGTCCCTGAACCACATACAGTGCCGTCCTGCACGCCTCCAAGAGACACTGGGGGGCAGGCCCAGGGCTGTGAACACGGACTGCGCACAGCGAGTGCCATTAGGCACGCCCCTCCTGCTCCCAGGGCACCGTGGGGCCACGGCCACACCGGGGCCCAGCCTCGCTCCTGTGAAGAGTTTAAGGCAAAGCGAAACGGACGCGTGTACACATGGGGGGTGTGTGTGTGCGTGTAAAACCAAGATGGGAAAACATTCACAACGGTGGGATCGGGGTGGAGGGGACACGGGGCTGGCTGTTCCGGCTGTCCCCTTGTCTGCACCGGTCACAGAAGCTGGGTGATGGACGTGGGCTGCAGCCCTCCGGCCCTGAGAGCAGCGCTGCTGCCAGCCTGCAAAGCCCGTCAGAGGGCCGGTGGGTCCCCAGGGCCTGCTGGCTTCCGGCTCTCAGAAGCCAGGGGCCAGAGGTCGCAGAGGGCGGACGGAAGGCTGCCCAAGTGTTTCAGCTCAGCCCGCAGAGATGAGATGTCTGCTGACCAGCACAGGGCTCTGAAACCTTCGAAGAGGGGTGTGAAGGCGCTTTGGGCAGCACGGTCGGCCCGGTTCCCACCGATCCTTCTCGTCTTCTACTCCACTTACCTGCCAGCCCGTGAGGGCACTGGGTTGGCGCCCTCACTGACAAAGGACCGGGTCTCAGGCTGGTGCCACCCTACAGGGCAGTGCATGATGGGACGGCATGGCAGGTCCAGCACGCCCCACCTCTCTGTGTATGAAGTGTCAGTAGATGTCAGCTCTACTCATTAACTAGCTCTCTTCAGGAAACAAAAAAGCTAACTGTGGATACAAGGAATAGAAGCCAAAGGCTCCCACAGCTCCCTGCTTCTGGGCCGCTGTGCGTGCCGGCGGTGCTGGCCGGACGCTGTGCTCGTCACCGCTCACTGCTCACCTCAGGGCTAGTGGCGTGCGTCCTGTAAATGTGTGATGTGCTGGCAGACGGGGATGCATGAGTCTAGGACAGACAGGGGCAGCTGTGGTCCTTGGCTGCTCTAGGCGTCTGGGGTTGAACCTGCCTGCCTCACCCCCACTTCCACCCCACCTCACCCCCCGCCCCGACACCGTCCACCCAGGTGGGAGGCTCTCCCCTCTCAAGCTGTCTGGAAGGCTTCCTTCTATGCCACACCGTAGGCCTTCTTATCAACTGGATTATGCCTGTGACATTGGGATTTCTGACCCATGTCCATTTTTGAAAAACAAGGTTCTTACACTCCTGTTGTTTCCAGTTCAAAGCCAGCTTTGTTCTGTCATTTCCCAAACCGAAATGCATATTCAGCACATAGCACATTCTAGGCTGGCCGCCCACTTCCAGGGAAACGAACCGCCATGCCTGCCCCTGGGCAGCACCCAGCATGTGTCGTACGAAACCCCGAGGTGGGAGCGTGTTTCTTCTCATGCTGATGGCTCAGTGCATCTGCGTCCGGCCTGACCTCCCAGGGGAGCCGCCGAGCCAATGCTCACTGGCTCGGACTGGACGCATTCCGTCTACACCAACCCCTCCTTCCTGCAAAGTGCAGGCCCTTCTATAAGACTTTCGGGGAGACCGTTCACTCAGTGCCGAGGGGCAGGTGCTATGCTGGCCACGTCACACGTCACACAGTTTAATCCTCAGGACAGGGCCAGCCGAGTGGCGTGGTGGTTAGGTTAAGCGCTGGCTTGGGATGCCAGTGGCCCCGGTTCGGGTCCCACATGTGAGGGCCGGTGACACTGCCCTCAAAAACAAAACAAAACAAAACAAAAAAATTGTAATCCTCAGGACGCCCACTGCCCACACTGCCCAGCTGAGTTAGGGGACCGGGCAAGGCCCACACAGAGGAGGGTCTGGGCGGAGGGGTGCGTACTGACTCGGGAGGGTCAGTGAAGTTGGTCTCCTCCCCGGCAGTAATGTGCTGCTCTCATCGCCTGTGTGAGGAACTCACCTCTGCCCCTTCTGCCCGACCCAGCTCACCCAGCACAGTGGCTCCAAGCACAGCTCGGGGGACACACAGGTGGTCATATGCATCTGGCTGTCCCCCTCCCTGGCTGGAAAATACCATTTGTGTTATCACGTGGAGTCGTTCCTGCTCTTGGCAAGGGAACGCAGAGGCAGAAAGCCAGGGACTCCCCAGGACCGTTACAAAGGGCTGCCCGGATGAGATGCGGGCACACAGGGGACTTGGGATCGACAATCCAGGGCCATCTGGCGCAAGCCTGTGTTCAGTACCAGTACGCTGGGGTTTTCAGGTGTGGGAACTGTGCCCCACCTCAGTCCTCTCTCTGGTTCGTGATAAAAGCTTCAAAGCAGTTTGATAAATGGACAACCCAACCACCCCCTGTCAGAACCCATCAGGACGTGTTGAAACGTACTGGGCTTCGAGAAATTTGTGACCACACAGAGACGTACTTTCCGCCTCGCCATCATCGCTGAGCTGAGACAGGCCACTGTAAGGGGACAGCTGCATGCACGTGCCGTCTGAATGGCGTTTTCATGAGTGGCGGTCTCTTTGGAACTCAGGTAACTCGGGGATCTGGCAAGTTATTTTGTGTCTTCATGCCTCAGTTTCCTCTACTGAAACATGGCGATAAGAACAACCCACACCTCACGGGGGGGTGAGGCTGACGCGCAGTGAGAAGCACAACCGCTCAGCGAATAACAGGTGTGTGAATTTTCACGGGTCGTGGGGCCAGCACGAGCCATAAGCTGCTTATTCTATTAGTAAAAGGGTAGAACCTGGAGGGAGCGAGAGGACGACGCTCACTTCACCAGCAGATGGGCGGCTCCTTCAGGCCCCGTTAAGAGCGCCCACCCTAAGCCCCCGCACATCGCCCAGCCCCTGCTCGGCGGCAGCGGAGTCTTGAGAGAGAGACGCCTTGTCTCACTCACCTGCCTGCTGTCTGCCGTCCGGGGCCTCCGTGCTGCTGTGTGGCTGCAGACTCGCGAAGGGGCTGCTCTCCGACTGGCTGCTTGGCGCTTTAACAGCGGGTCCCAGGTTTGCTGCGATGGCAGGGAAATGCTGGCCCCTCTTCAGAAGCTGTTTATGCTCCTGGTGGCGAAAGCGCGGCGGGACTTCGCGAGGGTACCGAGGCAGGGCCTGTGGCTGCTGCGGCTGCTGCCCACTGCTGGCTGGGCCGTGCCGGGCATCGTTAGCGGTGCTGCTCACTGTGGAGGGGCCGTTCTGAGAGCTGGCAGGTGGAGGCTGGCTGACACTGGGCCTTATCTGGTCTGGCACTGGGCCCACAAGAGAAAGGGGTGGAATGATTAGCCGAGGAGTGTGCCCCCGAGGGTAGCCTCTAAGTAAAAGGGTGTCAAGCAAGCAACCCTGAAGGCGCCGAAGCTTCTAGTGCGAGGACCCCTCGTTCACCAGGTGAGGTCACTGCCGAGGGGCCCCATCACATGCTTTCCGCTGACCGGCTCGTGAGGTCACGGGGACCCTCGCACTCCCTGGCCTGGCTGACAGCTCATGGTAACCCTTTGCCCGACTCTGCCCTCTGATCAGAGAACAAGGCCGTGAGACACGCATTCTACACTGGGTGGGCCTGACAGTGACCGAAGAACAACGGGGGACACCGAGTGCCAGTGATCCTGAAAGAACCAAGACCCTTAGTTCCTTGGGAACCGTTCTTAATCAGTCTCATCTTCGCTATTTTCCATCTTTGTAGGAAAACACAAGAGCAAGGGTACAAACCATCTGTCGCTTCCTTTATGAAAAGGCAAAGTTACGGATGTTTTTGTTGTTAGAATGTCAAGCTTGAATCAAATAAGACAAACTGAGAGTGGGGAAGTAAGCATGAAGGTTAACAGCATGAAAGCTGAGACTAATCAAAGCCGGACAGTAACTTGGAAAGCTTGTCAGAAGCCAACAGGAGAAACAGCCATTTGTCTACTGTGTGAAGAAGGCGCTGGAGAGAGTGAACTTCTGGGCCCGAAAGCAGAAAACCCTGATGGAAATGCCCTAAACCAGTTCAGACAGACCCACTCTCCAAAGTACTGCGAGGAGCATGGTAGAGGAGCCGGTGGCACCACAGGTACCCGGGTTTCAAGCCCAGTTCTGACAGCACGGACTGTTGTGTCTTCGGGCAAGCTGCACCAACCTGGCTGAGCCTGTGTCCCCTCGGGGAAGCGGGGTGACGCCCTGCACGGCTTTCCTAAGGCTCCATGCATGGCTGTTTACAGAGCACCAAACTCAAGGCTCTAGAAACAGTGGCTATTTGTCTTAATGACTGGCACACTCCCACCTTAAACATCTGTAGCAGCTTAATGTTTCTGTGAGACTGCAATGCATCTTCCCAGACCCACTGTCACAAAAATGAAGTGAAACGTCTCTGTGCAGGCAGTGGGGACACTCAACAGAAAACTGTGCAGGGCTGAGAGCTCCGGGCATGAAATGAAACCAGGCCCAGCCTCGCGAGGTGGGTTGGCTGTGTCTGTCTCCTAGCTGCACAGTGCCGCTCGGTCTAACACGCAGCATGATGTAAACACTCAGGAAACACAAGCTATTGCTGTGGCCCAAAGAAAGCCAGCAGCCATCAAACGCCTACAATGTCTGTGACGCTGTGAGACCGTTTCCAGTCGGCGCGCGGCCTCCTCCTGCACGCCCGCAGCCTAGAGCCTCCCCGCTTCACAGTCCAGCCCCACGGTCGTCTTCTCCTCTGACAACTGATGGATTTCCATTGTATCACTAACACTAATACCTTTGAACACAATTTGGGCCTCTTAGTTTTTTAAACGTGAATTTGTTCTAAAGTAACACAAGTAAACTGTAGTTCAGGAGGATGTACGCTGAAATCTAGAAACATTCTAGTGCTTGGAATCCCATCCATCCTCCTCGAAGGCAACTGGAAGTCTCTGAGAACCATTTGGGCCAAATGCATGCAAGGTCTATTACCTCGTGTAGAGAATTCAGTCTACTAGACAGTGTCGTGTTCCCAGAATGTAGCGATAATGTATACTTCTTTGCCACGAGGGAAATAAAGCATCGGATACTCTAAAGTACCTCTGAAACCACAAGATAAAGCACAGTAGTAATACCTTGGTTTGCGAGCACAATTCGTTCCCGAAACAACTACTCGTATTGCAAGACATTGCTCATTTACCAAGGTAAAACGTATTAGAAATGTCTGCTCGTCTTGAGGAACCCTCGCCTGCCACACTGCTCGCAATCCAAGGTTTTACTGTATATGCAACTCTAACATTCTGAGGAAAATAAAAACTGTAACTCAGCTTTTACATGCTTAGTACTTGAATGTGACCTTCAAGGGTACAGTTATCCACTGCCGAAAAACAGGAAAAGGTTGTGACAGCAACTTAATACCCCGACAAGACAATATTTAGTGGCAACGGCAACAGGAAAACGTTCTCTAACACATGCACAGCGTTGAAGACAAACGCCAGGAGCGACCAGAGCCCCAGCACCACAGCAGAGATGACTAGCACCTCAGAAGCAAGTCTGCAGGTCATCCCTACAACCAACCAGCCCAGCCCTGCTTCAAATTCAAACTGCTGTCTTCTCATCCAAGTGCCAGGAGGAAAATAAGGCTCAGGCAGGTGCTCATTTCTGGGCCAGAAAACTTCACTCACACCAGTGAGACCATAAGGCAGCGTCAGCACTGGCTACACAATGGAATGAAATGATCTGAAGTACGTCCCAGACGTAAACACGGGAAATAGCAGTCAAGAGTAAAGGAGAGGCTGACAGTCGTGTAGGTGAGGGGAGGGGGGTGCTGCGTGACACATACAAATACTGAACAGTACAGCCTACTGTGTGTGTGTAGTGAAAATTTAGATTAATTATGTCAGTAAATAAAAATAAGAAAACTTGATCCATTCGAAAAATACAGAAAATGCAAGAGGAAGAATTATTTCAACATTGTGGTTAATATGTAACACAAGTAGATGCTGAGCAGACTCCAAAACGTCTGTAATCAAAACAATTGTGGGTGGGCTAAATTTACTTGTTAATAAAAGCTCTTAAACTGGATTAAGAAAAGAAAAACAAACTTAAGGAATGTACTTTGCAAAAATCACTCCTGAAACAACAGGAAATAAAGAAAAATACAGCAAAATTGGGAAGGGGGAGTATAAAGGCAGATACCACGAAGAAATGCTAACAAAATTTATGGGTTTTTTTTTTTGTTTTCTTTTAGCTGAGCCATCCTGCCACCTGTTGGCAGCTCAGCAGCAGCTCAGCTCGGGCTGGGCATCGAACCGCCGTTGCTCAGAGCTCACCTCGCACTCTTGAGCGAGCTCTTAACCAACTGAGCCACTCGGCCGGCCCTTGCTAACAAAATTTAAAGAAAGCACTAGTAATATCCGATTTAAAAAATTCAACGAGAACAGCATTATAAAGGATAAGAGGTATTCTGTATTTATAATAGAAACCAATTAAAAAGATATAAACAGCTAAGAACATTTACATACCAAACTGTAGTATCAAAACAAAGAGAAAAACTGAAAAAAAAAGAAAAAAAAAAGAAAAAAAGCAACAGCATAGACTTCGAAAACAGAGACGGTAACATCTTTTTTGACAAGTACCCATGAAATGGTCATAAAAAGTTCTCTCTCTCAAGAAAACATCAAAAAGTTGCAAAAAGCAGAACTAATATGGACACATCTGGATTATAATGCAAGCACAATAGAAAAACACTACTAGCAAATGCAATTTCCCTAAATTTTGAGTTGAACCGTAAATAAATACCAAAACTGCATGATTATCAAGAAAATGGTGAAAACAATACACAATAAATTCAGATAAGGCTAAACCAGTGCTCAAAAAAAAAAAAAAAGAAAAATTCACAGCCTTAATTATTTTCAACAAGAACACCCAACTCAAGTTAAAAAACAAGGTAGAAAGAAGGACTTAGTAAAGATAAAAGTAGAAATCAATGACTTTAAAAGTGAACCAATAGGGCCAGCGGAGTGGCGCATTGGTTAAGAGCTGGCCTGGGATGCCAGTGGCCCCGGTTCGGATCCCACATGAGGGCCAGTGACACTGCCCTCTACAGCTAACAACAGCTCCACCTGGAGCTGGGCTGTGCGAGCCCCGGTGATGGTGTAGGCTGCAACCCCTGCTGCAGTGGGCTGCCATGGGCTACAGTGAGTGGCCGGCAAACTGTGTGAGTGGCCAAGAGCCACGGTGAGCGACCATCCAGAGGCCAGCGACTGATCTGCCTCATCCGGGAAGAGCGCAATGACGATACCAACATGGGCCAGTGAAGCAACGTCCTCCGCAACTAGACTGAAGAACAAAAAGACAGCAACTTGTCTGTTCCCCTTCCCCGGTTCCCCAACACTGTTCCCCTCCCCCAATTCCCCAATAAAATCTTTAAAATAAAAAAAAAAAGGTGAACCAATAAATCCAAGGTATGGTTCTATGAAGAAAATAATAAACTAGTTAACCTAATGTTTAAAAAAATTAAAATGGAAAGAGACAATTTTCTAAAATTAAAATATTTCTTTAGGCTCAACTCTATAAATAACTTGAAAAACTGGAGGTTAAAAATTATTTAACAATGACCCCAGAAAAGAACAAGAAAAAAATCGATTAACATAAAAGAAATGGAGAAATTTATAAAATCACCAATCAGGATCAGACGACTTCAGGGGTCAACACTACCATACATTCTTTCAATCAACGGGCATCCTTTCACGAAACAGCGTAAGATGGAACACCAATGTGACATTGCTACCAATAAGTCAGACAAGTTTAGTGCTCCCAAACAAAGAAGAAATGCAAATAGTACAGTCTCCAATGCAGAGACTGTGGCAAGACAAGAAAATACTATAGATGATTGATCTATGCCAATAACACAGAAAACGCAGCTGCCTGGACCCGGCTCTGGAACAGGCCTCAGCAAACCGTTTCTGCAGAGGCCAGAGAGAAGCATCACAGGCTCTGCAGGCCAATTGGTCCGGTCCAGCTCTCAGCTCTGGGACTGCCGCACAAGAGCCAGCCACGGCAACACATAAGTGAATGGGTGTGGCTCTGTCCAAGGACTTCAGACTTAGCCAAGCGGGAAAGGGCTGGATGCGGCCTTCAGGCTGGGGCTTGGCGGCCTCTCATCTATGAAATATAACTGACCACAATGAGCTCCCAGAGGAAGACAACGCTACAGGGAAAACGGCAGACACTGAAAAGGCCCTCCGAGAGCCAGCTCTCTGGAGCAGCAGGCGCAGACGACCTGCAGGGAGCGTGCATATAAAGCACGTGAGAAACAGGCAGGATCAACCTTGCAGGACTGTCCCGGAACTGAGGCGTGCGGGTCCAGAGGCCTGGCTGGGCTGAGTGTCGGCCCTGCAGTTCCGGCTGCAGGGCCGTGGCCAGGCACCTAGCCCGCGTGTATCTGTGTCCGCGTCCGTGGATGCGGTGGGGGGTGTTTGCTGTGAGGCTGTAACATGAGGATGGATGGACAGGCCTCGGTACAGGTCAGCGCTCCATGCACGCGTCCTCTCGTCCACACAACGCTGCAACCCTCCAAACGCGAGCCTAGCATCCTGCCCCTGGCGTAGCCCTTTTGCCTCAAATGCCTTGATGCCCACCTATGAATCTGCGGGCCACCCGTCCTAGGCGACAGCCCATCAGCGCACACTGACTCAGCTGACCTTTGCAGCACTGTGCTGGCCACCCAGGGCGACCTGGGCATCCCCTGAGCCTGCACGTGCCCCCAAGTGCTGCTTTCTTCCTTCTCCTCCCCTGTATCAGCATTGCAGGCGCTGCCAGCACTGAGCGAGCACAGCACTCAGGAGCTGACTGAATCCAAACCACATAGGACGACACTGAGGGTGAGGCCCGGCAGTGCGCTGGCATGCAAGACACGGAACAATCCAGAACCAGGGATTGAGGGGAAGAGAGCACGGCCCAGAGCAGCAGAGAGGAAGGCGCTGACGGCAGCTGATCAGTACGCGGCTGCGCAACTCAGTGGCTACAAGGCTCTGCTGTAAAACCCCCGGCGTCCAGAGAACCAGTACAGTCAGCGTATCATTAATGAGGAAAGACGCCCTAATTGACCGGAACCTCATACTGTCCCTAATACCGGAGAGAGATTCCGAAGGAGTTTCATTCAGCTAGTGTAAGATTCACATGGACCCACTAAAATCTTTTATTGTACATTGTTTGTCCTACTGGGACCCAACTTGTGTTTTGCAGAGTTTAACGGAGAAGGGCACCATGCTAAGTGGCCCAGAAATAAACAAGTTTGTAACTTTTAAGGATAAAAAATTACTCCAAGATTTTAAGCCAACAGTTCCCTAAACTGTGCTCCAAATCAAGACTTCCCACTTTACGAAACAGTGAAATGCACCAATATTACAATGAATTACTGATTTTTGCTACATCCATGAGTTTTCTGATCACCTTTCCAATGTAAAAACATCTTATTCTGTAAACCTAAAACTATTCTAAAAAATAGTCTATTAAATGAAAAAATACCACAGCAATTGTCTTATATTCAAGTAAAAAAAAAACAAGAATAAGTGACTGTTGGGCCGGCCGAGTAGCGCGTTGGTTAGGAGTTGGCTTGGGACAGCTGCTCTGAGCAGCACGACCCCAGTTCGGATCCCACATGGACCAGTGACACTGTCCTCTACAGCTAAGATGGTGAAAAACAGCTCGACCTGGAGCTGGGCTGCAGTGAGTCGCCAGCGATGGCGTAGGCTGCAGCCCCTGCTGCAGTGGGCTGCCATAAGCTATCATGAGTGGCTGGCAGCGAGCGTGAGCTGCTGTGAGTGGCCATCCAATGGCAAATGACTGCCTCAGCCGGGAAGAGTGCAATGATAATACCAACATGGGCCAGTGAAGCGACGTCCTCCACAACTAGACTGAAGAACAAAAGGACAGCAACTTGTCTGTTCCCCTTCCCCGATTCCACAATAATATCTTAAAAAAAAAAAAAATAAGTGACTATTTAATATCCAAAGTTCTAAATATACCAAGTTCTAAATTTATAAAAACAAAGTTTGTTATTTACTTTTAATCATTAATGATTAAAATACTTTAAATTAATAATATTTCTTTAAATCTTTAAGGTTTTTTTATAATGCCATTTTAATAAACTTATTTTAGGAAATACTAAATAAATGAACTTCCTTTTGGCTCTCTATAGGTTTAATAGACACCAGAGATTAGATATGAACGGGCCATCAGTCTTCCTGGATGACTAGCAAGCCCCCCCCCAACACCGCCTACCACACCTTCACCCGTCAAGCCCCTCCTTTATTTTTATCCTTCCAAAGTCTACAATTCAGCTTTGCAGAAGAGTTTTCATAGTGGCTACTCTGTAAATCTTCTAAAAACACCTGCATAAATAATAGGCATAGTATACAAAACACCATTTTAAGATGGGGTTTCACTTTAATAGAAGTGCTAAAATGACCTCCAAAACATAAAAACCACATATAAATCTGCATTTGAATTTTTTTTTTTTTAAAGAGTTTATTGGGGAATTGGGGAAGGGGAACAGTATTGGGGAACCAGGGAAGGGGAACAGGCAAGTTGCTATCTTTTTGTTCTTCAGTCTACTTGTAGAGGACATTGCTTCACTGGCCCATGTTGGTATCATCTCGGATGAGATAGATCGGTTGCCAGCCTCTGGACGGCAGCTCACCGCAGCTACTGGCAGCTCACGCTGGCTGGCAGCTGCTCATGCTGGCTGCCGGCCACTCACTGTAGCCTATGGCAGCCCACTGCAGCAGGGGCTGCAGCCTACACCGTCACCAGGGCTCGCAGCCCAGCTCTAGGTGGAGCTGTTGTTCACCATCTTAGCTGTAGAGGGCAGTGTCACTGGCCCTCATATGTGGGATCCAAACCAGGGCCTCTGGCATCCCAAACCAGCTCTTAACCAATGCACCACTCGGCCGGCCCTGCATTTGAATTCTTAAAAGGACTGAAATAGTATAATTTTACCAGCTAAAAATATTAGTTAATAAGCATACAGAATAGAGTTTTAAGATTTCTTTTGGCAAGAAGAATTTCTATCTTTAATCTCAATATGTATTGTTATATAGGAAGAACAAAACCATCAAGTTAAGTTCTTGGAAGACAAAATGGCTCAGTTAGAACATTTTACTCCTACATGAGGGATTTGCCTAAGTATTTATGTCTTATTTTAAGAGGGCAGACTAGGGCTGGCCGTTCTGGGAAGTCCGCCCTCTTTTTTCTTTTTTTTTTGAGGGAAGTATCACTGGCCCTCATGGTGGGATCCGAACCAGGGCCACTGGCTTCCCAAGCCAGCGCTTAACTATTGCGCTATTCGGCCGGCCTTTAGGTCTTATTTTTATTAAGAAAAAACTTCCTACCATCTCAAACAAATGAGGTTAGGCATAACCAACAAGGTAAAAACGTACTAAAGCTACTGAACAACAAGCCAGGAAGTTGGGTTCTCAAAAATTAAAAGGCACAATTTCTAAGCTGTCAAATATTAGGTTAAACTACAAAAATGCTCAATACTTGAAAATAATCCTTACAATTGCTCAAAAGCTGTTTTTAAAAACAAGTATCATCTAGCTTTTAAGATAAACATTGTTTACAATCCTTATTACTGGGAATTATTTTATGCTCTTAAGAGCCACAAAATAAACTAACATTTATAAGAAAAGTTAACATGTAACAAGCTAGTATATTTAAATTTTAACTGTTTATCAGGCACCACCACGTGTATTTATCTTCCCACTCCACTGTTTATGTTTCTGGTAGGAAATTATAATCTCTTTAAGCCTAAACTCGCAGACCAATTATCCCAGCTCAAACAAGGGAGCTCTCCTCCCCGCCAGCCTTTTCAGGACCCCGCCCCTGACCGGAAGCGGCCCGCGACCGGAAGCGGAAGGTGGTGAGCAAGGGCGCGCGAAGCCCGCTCTCGCAGCTTCCGGCCGGACTCGCTCACGGACACAGATCTCAAAAGGCACAGGCCTGATGAAAACATCACGGCGGACCGGAAAAGTCTCTGCACCCAGAGTCCTAAAGGCAGGTTCCAACGTCTGCTGCTTTCTCAGCCTGCGGCTCTCATCAGACAACGGAGCGAGGGCGCCGGCTCCCCGACGGGCCTGTACGAGGCCCGTGACTGCGGCGCCTGAGGCGGGGCAGGAGCAGAGGCGTGCCCGCCGGCTGACCAAGGCCAAGCGCAGTGCTGCTCATTTGCGATGAGCTTATGAATCAGGTTTGTTTAAAACACGGCCAAACATGATGCTCCCACGAAACCCTCCCTCCTGATCATCATCAGCACACGGGAGGTTTACGCGTCACTGCCCCGTAAGGACACCCCGCGTCCCGCGCTAACCTCAGTGAACCTGCAACGCGGGAGGGCAGAGACGAGGCTGCTTTAGGATGACAGGGGCAGAGCTGGGAGGTGTCGGGGTGAGTGGCTGTGGTTTTATGTGCCGCAACCCAGCCTCGAAAATACCTAACTGCTTGCCAACCCATTAATTTCCGCTAATCACGGCAAGGAGGCTACACTGAACGGCTGCTTGAGAACTCAGGAGGTAAGACTTAAAAACGAACATGAAAAAACAACAACAACAACAAAAAAACACAAACGAACATGAAATATAACGAAATGTACAGTCAGCCTTCCGCAGCCTCGGGTTCTGCATCTGTAGACTCAACCAACCACGGATTCAAAAATTTAAAAAATAGTATAAACTATGTTGCTGCTGCCACGTGCCACTTCAGCCTGTGACGCTGCATCTGTACTGCTCAAGTACAGGCCTTTTCCCGACAGCCCAGGGTAACGATTTCTGACACAGCATCCCAGGGCGTAAGGTGTGGTACCTGGCGGTGAGGTGAAGCCCACGGGAGGGCTCTCTCCTTCCAGCTGGAGGGTCCGCTGGCTACCATCATGACCACCAGTCACCATGGGAGCCAGGAAGCTCATGGCCACCCGGCTACAGAAGCAAACGGTCAGCCGCACCCTTCACCCTGGGAGGGCAGTCGGCCCTAAGAAGGAAATCTGAGGAAAACGAGCGAAATGCCCAAGACCACACAGATGCCATCTTTGTATCTGATTCAGACCCCATTTGAGGTGGCCGGACAACTGGCTTCGGGGTGATCTATGGTTCTTTGGATTTTGCAAAGAAAAAAAGAGCCCAAACATAGACTTGCAAGACGTGAACTACACGAGAACAAAAAGACCTCAGACGGCGAAAGGAACAGGAGGCCAGAATGAAGAGCCGGGAACAGCAGGGGCCAGTGCTGCGCTGGGGAGCAGGAGGCGGGCGGGTTCGCCAGTGACTCTGCGGTGCCTGTGTGGACTTTCCACGAGAGGACCACTAAACTAAGACTTCCATGTGGAAAGAATTCATCAAATCAGGTCTACGGAAGGGGTGTGTGGGTTACGTGCACGCACCGCACGCCCCGCCGTCTAAGGGTCTTGCTGGTCGTGACCTCTGGGACCTGTGGGGTCCCGGGCCGTCGTGTATTTGTATTCTATACATGTACAAGCAAATCTTCAAGTTTCCGTTAAAAGTTCCTAAGTGAGGAAAAACACCAAACAGCAAGACCTCATAAACAATCAGTTCAAAATTAGGTATCAAGTTTCAAATAAATACCAGGTTGAACTCATTTCACTGTAATTCACTTTACAAATCCCCGAGAAACAGGAAGTGGACCTTCCCTGGGCCGTAAGGAAGCCAGGCTGACTGCTGTCTCAGGGACCCCGTCTTCCTGGCAAACCCCTCCCATCTGAGGCAACCACCCAGGAAGACAACCCTCTAGGTTTCCCCAAGCTTCCTAAGTGAGGTTCAGGATGGAGCCCCTACTCACACATGCGACTCTCCACCACACACCTGAACAGGGGACACCTGCCCCACATTGCTGCTCCCGAAGCTTCGGAGCCGGGACACTGCCCAAGAGGCACAATATTGAATTTCCGAGTCCTCTGCTCAATGTGTCCATCAAATCTTGTCCAAACGTGTGAGATCCAGAAAAGTGGGATAATGAAAGACACATTTTTCAGGCAGAGGCACACGGCTGCTCTTAAGTCCTGGTTCGGAGCTTCCCATTCAAGGACTGGTCCCCACACTTGTTTAGTTAGAACTACTACAGTCAGAAAAATAGATTCTCTAGCTTCAGAGTCACTAAGTCAGAATGTGTCCTCTTTTAAACAAATGCACCAGTGGCTCTCGGTCTGAGCAAATGGGCAAAACTCTTCTTATAGATGTTGTAGCGTCATCTAGAGAGTTTCCAACCTCCACTAGGGACTCAAAGAAAAATAACACCTAACAATCAACAAGTTAGTAAGGAGAAAAAGAAAAAAGTCCCAAACACACTGAAATTCAAAATACTACTACTAATAATTAAGAAGGGTCACAAAGTTACACAATAAAGGAATTATCATAAGTCACTGAAGACACAATTTATTTAACAAACAGGATGGCTAGTTGATTTCTGATTTCTTAAAATCAGAGAAAAGGGGCCGGCTGAGTGGCTCAGTTGGTTAAGAGTTGGCTTAGAGCACGTGCTCTAAGCAACAGGACCGTAGGTTCGATTCCCACATGGGCCAGTGAACACTGCGCACGAGCTGAGCTGTCGCTGAGCTGTCAACAGGTGGCAGGATGGCTCAGCTGGTGTGACAACAAGATTGCCTGTTCGATGGTGGCTACGCCCAACCGCAACTAAGACTGAATTCAGCACCCTGTGCTGAGATGCCGCCCGGATGGCTCAGTGGATAGAGTGCGCGCTCTTAACAACAAGGCTGCTGGTTCGATTCCCGCATGGGATAGTGGCTATGCCCACCCGCCCCCGGCAACTAAGATTGAACACAGCACTTTGAGCTTAGAGGCCACGAGCTGCCGACGGGAAGCCAGATGGCGACTGGCGCCCTCCACAATGAAGACTTAAGAACAACTTGGCCGGTCCCCTCCCCCAATTGCCCAATAAAATCTTAAGGAAAAAAAAAATTAGAAAAAAGTTCCAAATATATAAAAATAAAGTTCGGATAAATTTGTTAATGCTACAAATGCTTAATTTTTAAAAAGTTTTTAGAAAACACAGGCAAAACTTTTTTTAAATCTAGATAAATGGTAGGTTTTTCTCAGAATAAACGTGAGTCCAAAAAAAAAAATCTACAAGTAAAAATTTAAGTTTGACCAAATAGAATTATACAGTATATTTTATTTTTATTTCTAATGAAATAGGAATAAAATGTATTTATTCCTAATGAAAAGGCAAACTGAAGAATACTTGTCCCTTGGAACAAGTTAAAGGAGTCCATGGGCCGGCCGAGTGGCGCGGTGGTTAAGCGCTGGCTTGGGAAGCCAGTGGCCCCGATTCGGGTCCCACATATGAGGGCCAGTAACACTACCCTTAAAAAAAAAAAAAAGGGAGTCCATGCTGTCCCCTCCCACTGCCCACCCCAAGTTCCCCAAACCGAAGGACAGGAGGTGCTGTCCTTAGGTCAGGCTGCTCGAGCTTCAACAGTCGCCAAGAGCTTAGGAGTCAGGCTAAGGGCGTAACTATAACTGTCATTTAATTTGCTTTCCTTCTTCTGACTGTATGTCTGCATGTCCTGTGAATGGAACCCTTATGGTGTCTCGTATTGGCCAAAACTTCGGTATTTCTGCCCAGTATCATCCTCAGAGCAACTTGGAACACACAACACAGTCTGCAATGTTGGAAATACTTGATCAGACACATTGGATGGAATGCTCACGGGGTTATGCAAAGAGCTCACGTAAATTGGTAGAGAGAACTCTCGGGCCAAGAGGTAAAGAACAGGAGTGGGTGAGGAGCAATCCACAGAGGGAAAAAGGACAAGTAACTAAACATACGCCACCCCATTTGACCAGGAAACAAATCCAGGCCGTCCACGCCGACCCTCGCACGTTTATGGAGGTGGCACAGCCCAGCCTCACGCCCTGGCTCGTGCTCCCTGCACCCTGACAGACGCTGCACCAGGTGAGGCAGCCGAACTGGGCCGGGCCCCACTCTAATTAGGGGGAGGTCAGGCACCGTGTGGATGTGGAGGAGCGCTGCAACGACTGGGGAGACAGCAGGGGGGGCTGCCAGCAACAGCGCTGGCACTGAGCATGCACCAAGCAGCACCGGATGCCAGGCAATACCCCAGGGGTGCCAAACATGTGTGTACAAGCGGACACTCTGGTCAGCGTGGCTCAAGCAGCAGTTCGCCATCATCTGCAGTGTCTGGACGCTGACGGGAACTACTTTGAGCACCTCGTTATTGCAGAAGCCGAACGTGACTTGTGTTATTTGTTATTGGTGTATATTGAGTATTACAATTTTAATAGCTTTTTCCTTTCTTAAAATGGGTATACATTTTTTTGGCACTCTATGAGTCCATAAATTTGAAAAATTATTTCCATTTTACAGATGAGGCAGCTAAGACTCAGAAAGCTGCCCATGATGAAACAGCTAGAAAATGGCAGAGCTGGAATTTAAAACCAAATCTGACCACCAACCCAACGTCCCTTCTAATATTAAGTTTCACCTCACCCATGAAAGTGAAATTAGTCTCCAGGATGGGGGAGTGGCGGCCGATGGCTCACTCACTCAGTCTCTGCTCTAATGATCTGCCTGTTACTGCCCAGCGTCTACCCGGCTCTGAGTCCTGTGAGTTATGATGTCACATCATTTCATTCCCAGGACATTAAAAGCCGGGATTACCTCCTTTTCACAGAGTCAGCCGAGGCTTAGAGTTTAAGGAGCCCGCCCGAGTCACAGGAATAAGAACCACACAGGCAAAATTCAAACCCAAATCTACCCTACTCAGGAGCCCGGGCTTTGCCCACTGTGCGCGTTTGTGCTGCAAGTCCAGGGTTATCTTTAGTGGACGAGCCGATGCTTTCGCTTCTGGCCAAGGCTCCCTGGAAGTGCGGCCATCCCCCATTACCTGTGGTTTCAGGGACCTGCGGTCAACCATGGTTTGAAAATATGCAATGGAAAATACCAAAAATAAGCTAAGGCTCAAACTGCACGCCGTTCCGAGTGCCTCCTTCATCTCACCACGCGGCAGCGTCTCTCTCCCATCACCACAAGGCAACGCGGGAGCCCACACACAAAAGATACTCCGGAAGAGAGAAGCTACATCCACTTCAGTTCTATCACAGTATATTGTTACAAATGTTCTCTTTTATTATCACTGTTATCTCTTACTGTGCCTGAATTATGAACTAAACTTTATCACAGGTATGTGTTTACAGGAAAACATAACATATACAGGGTTCAGTACTATCCGCTGGGGGTCTTGGAACGGCACCCCCTGGATAAGGGGGGAGGACTGTACTGTTCCATCAGGTGCCGTTTGGGCCAAGGACACAGCACTGGGAGCTGTCACTCAGTGCACAGTCAGAGGCACACAGCTACTGTTCTTATTAGATCGCAACGAACACAGATGTGCAAATCATGGTAACGCAATGCCTGGCCTGGCCTGGCGCTTTCTCTCACCTGGTCATAACTGCCAAAGCCATTCTTGCTAATCCATCCTACTTCCACTCCAATATTTAAAGACTCCTGATTTGTTTCCTTTGAAACTGAACACTAATTGCTGCCACGGCAGAATCTCGGGGCTCAGGACACAACCCCAGCTGCTCCCGTAAGGCTCCAACGAGTACTGGCTCATGGGTCCCCAAACCAGGTTTCTAACAAGTTTGCTTTGCTGACTGCACTGAGCTCTCATCCACTCGCACCCCAGCAGCCCTGCACACCATGCCTACGTGTGCTGTTAGGTGAATAAAGTTGGGCAATGAGCTGGAAGCCAGCCCCTTTGCCCTCAGCTTTCTCCTCTGAAAATCTAGGCAGCACAGCGACCCTTTGTCAAGCCACACTCCTGAGTTTCTTTATCATCAGGACGGCTGGCCAGTGAGAAACTTAGGGCTTCGTGGAGAAAATGGAGTGGTAAGCTGGGGGCACAGATAAAGAGATTTACCTTCACCGAACGAAGTGGAGATGAGGATGGAAGCAAGGCACCGGTCCCACAGTGACCACAGCGGGCGGGGCACACAGCGCCTAGCAGGAGCCGGGGGCACTCCCTGGCCCTCGTCAGGGATAACGGATTCCGACACAATTATCTTTCATGCCTTTGTTTCCTAAGATGACCTCATGAGATTGACACTTGACTGATACTGGCAGCAATGACTAAAACAAAACAGTGCATTTTATTCACGAGAGGGGGACAAATCAAATGCTTTCCTTCCTGGGACTCCCTGGGTGTGTCCTGTAACCTTACCAAGTTCATGGGTCAGTAGGCACAGACGAGACCTCTCTGTTACCCAGGGCCACGAGAAGGGGCTTTGCCCGCCCTGTGGCAGGACACGTGAACGCAGGCTATGTGGCCTGTCCGTCCAAAGTCTCCCCTTAACAAGCGCGAGTGCGTCCTTTCAGACCGAATTAGTAGTCGGGGCTCACTGGTAGCAGTTTTTACCACACGGAGGCCTGAGCACGCAGGATGCTTTTAGGATCAGCCTCCTGCTAGGTCCTCAAGACGCCCATTCTTTCTCACCAACACTCAGAGATGGACTCAGCAGTTTACGAGCTTCCTCTAAGGATTCCTGAAAAGCCAGCCGCCTCAAGCACAGCCAGGCTGTCCCCTCCTCACAGGTTCAGCTATGCTGCTGGCGATATGCCACTGTTACTTATCTGTGCTCAACTAGAGGGAAACTCTCAAGGCTAAGGTCTTTCTGGAATACTGTAAAGTTCGTCCGTGGAATGTTATGGAATCCAGTGTGGCTTTTGCACTCCCCTTCCGTGACACGACCATGCTGTCTGCAAAGCAGCAGCAGAGCCAGTCGTGTTCGTGGCCAAATCGTGGCTCATTTGTGCGCTGCATGACTAACCAGGGAGCAAGGCACATAACCTTCCTTAGCCTGACTTTACCTGGGAGTGGGGGGAGCAGTCCCCATCTCCACAGGGTGCAGGGTCCCATCTGCGGGGACAGTGATGAAGCTGCCTCCTTCCGGTTTCACCCATCCCCAGTGTGACCCTCCGCGTTCCCAGCCTGCTGCCGGGGCCCCGCCCCTGTGCCCCAACTTCAACGGAAAGGCTGTTATTCCCAGGATGGGAGGCGTTTAGGATCCCGCCCCGTACGTGCTGGGGATCACCAGTACTCATTCGTCATCAGTACTCAGGAATCCAGACTATTTCCTTTGATTAAACGAAGGCCATAACGCAGGGGCACAGCGCGTGCTCCAAGTCAGCTGTCAGGGCGTCACCAGTATGACTTCACATGTAGCTGATTTAGTGGCGTTAGCATTTTGATCACTCCCTAGATCAAAGGATTAAAGCAATGAAATTGTGTTTGATTAAAAAACAGTAAGAATAATGGTTTCCAACTGTGACAGGAACAAAAATGTGTTTTAAATGTTAATTCAATTTTCCTGAGCTTTTAATGCAGAACGAGAACAGCAATAATGAACCATGCTTCCCTATGGAGTCACCAGAAAACCGAAAATCTTTGTTTTCCTCTGGTCCTGCTTCCAGCCCAGGCCCCCTTCTTCCCCTTAGAAGCTCTGGGATTCATCACTCTCTGGAATACAGCCTGTTTCAAAATCAGATAGATGATAGACAAACAGACGATAGATGATGGATGGCTGGACGGACACAGATGACAGACTGATAGAGGAAGGGAAAGTAACTAGGTTTGTCAAAAAGTATCCGCGCAATGGGCCGGCCGAGGGGCGCGGTGGTTAAGCGCTGGCTTGAGACGCCAGCGGCCCCGGTTCCGGTCCCACATGAAGGCCTGTGACACTGCCCTCAGAAAAAAAAAAGTATCAGCGCTTCCTTTTGCGAGAAATGAACAGTCAGCGTCCAAAACAAACCAGTGTCAGAGCTGAAAGGCTGTTTTTAGAAAACACCCTCTATTCTTAGTCAAGTCCCCAAGGACACTCTTTAGGCTGTGCAGGCCATGGGGACACCTTAAAAATCTACCCATCCGCTCCCACACCTCCCTGTAAAGTGTCAGCACTTTCCTTGAATACTTCAAGGGAATATTCATAATATTTACATGCTTGTAAAATATTTCAAATTTTCCAACATTCAGCTACTCATGCTCCTTACGTTTCTCAAAGGTCAAGTCACAAGGTAAGACTAAAGCTTTCAAGAATTTCATTGTCACTCGTTATACTTTGCTCCCTATTTTCATTCCATGAATCACGATCCCACTGTGCTTGGAAAGAAGCATCTAACTGCGTATAAGAAAGCTGGACAAGAATTTAACTTAGGGCACTTTACAAACATCCAACTTGTATAGAAACAACTGTACAACTGAGTGGCGGCAACACCGGTGGGTGTCGTTCAACCAGAAACGGCAGCAGCCTTGGAAGGGAGCACATTAGGTGGAATTCTGCAGGGACGCTGCCGCCGCACTGAGCGCACCCAGTTTGAGCAGTAAAATCTCGACTCTTAACCATCAAGAAGGCGCTAGGGCTACACCGTCCAATCAACTAAAATTCTGTTCCTTGGTCACATTTGAAGGACTTGCAGCCGCACGAGACTGAAGCTGGGCTTCAGGCTCCCACAGAGACAGAGGGACCAACTCCAATGCTGGCACAGGTGGATTCTCCTGATGGGTAAATGTTAGCAATCTGTTAAGAAGTTCAAGGATAACCATGGCAACACTGTGGACAGCACAGGAGGCTGGGGGACCCGACAACTAAATGCTTTGGTCTCGTGCTCCGGGCCCTGGGACAGAAAGGAATGCAGGAGATGGTGCGATCTTCGCCCAGCCTGGAGTTCGGTTGGCGCCCCAGAAACGTAACGTGTTAGTAACGGGGAAGCTGGGTGAGGTGGACACGGGCACCTCTCTGTGGTATCTTTTCAACTCTTCTGTAAATCACAAATTATTCCAAAATACAGAGTTTAGGAAACACCACCAACTGCGTGGCCGCGGTTGTGCTACGGTGAGCGGGTGGCGATCTCTCATCGCCAGCAACCCAGAAGCATGACCACCACACGGCCACCCACGGCACGAGGCGGCGGCACATTGTCATGAACCGGAGTAAACAGGACCCATGATGGAGACAGCTGCCACTGAAAGAAGGGTGAAGGGAGCGAAAGAACAGATGTGTTTTGAAGGGACTTTCATATACTCAGCCAAACATTCTCAGAAGACTCCACTACGTTCAGATGTGACGGATGGATGTAAAAGGATGACTTATATTTGGAAAGGATATACACAGGTATTCAAAGATCATGTTGGAGAAACAAATATCCATGGACCAGTCAAAAATCTAAAACAGACTAGAATCAAGGGCCCCAATTTAAGATAAATCACCGCACCCTAAGAAATGAAAAAGTTGGAGGGCTGGCCAAGTGGCTCAGTTGGTTAACAGCTTGCTCAAGCGAGCGAGCTGAGCTCTGAGCCACGGCGGTTCGATGCCCAGCCCGAGCTGAGCTGCCGCTGAGCTGCCAACAGGTGGCAGGATGGCTCAGCTAAAAAAATTAAAAAAAAAAAAAAAATAGAAATGAGAAAGTTGGAGCAACCCCGTAGACAATGAGCTGAGAGATTTGGAAATGCTGAAAGACAATCCGGGCTGAGCAAAGGGGTGAAAAAGAAACAGACAGGAAGTGGAGCGAGAGGAGAAGGCTCTGAGAAGCGTGCAGCGTAAAGGCCGGATTGGGAGCAGGCCAATGACAGGTCCGACGGAGCAGTGGCGGGCGAGTATGGCTTTAAGGACAGTGGTCTGGTCAGGCTCCTCCTGAAGTCGGGGCCAGCGATCCCGCCAACCTGATTCCACATCCTGCAACACCCTCAGACGTCCAGCTCCAAAGCCCTCTTCTGACGTCAGCACTTGGTAACTACGCCTCCCGCGTCTGTCACCCATCTCCTGCCCCCACTGCCCGCTCCGTTCCTTCTCTGGGCCTCCCTGACACTGGGGCAGAGCCTGTAACCGTGACCTCTGAACCTCCCAGCTAACCAGCACGCCACCTCCAGGCCTCCATCCGACACGTCCCCTAAACCCCGTGGTCATTCTCTGAATACTCCCTCGTCTACCTGCTCCTCGGCCCAGGGTACCTTTCTTCTCTAGCTCCCTCTTTCAGCCAACACTTGCCCTGTACAGCGACTGACAGCTTTGAAAGAAGAGCAAAAAACCAACCATGTCCCGCCTTTCCTTAAACTCTTCAGCGGCTCCCAGCTGCCTGAGAAAGAGAAGTCCGAGCTCCTCGGTGGCACCAGGCCTTCTGGGCCCCGACCCCCGCCTCTCCAGGAAACGCCGCGCCCGCCCTCTCGCCCCTGGGGCCTGATGTGCCAGGAAGACGGCCAACGCCACGCCATTTCCTGTCCCCGGGCCGCAGCACGCTGACCCTCTGCCATCTCATCCTTTGGACTGCTTCCTCCCTTGAAACCCCCAATCTCGAGGTCCCCCTTCACCCTGAGTTCCGCTGGTCAGCACTCTCTATACTTGGGAGGCGTGTTCACTTCAGCCAATCACATCGCATTACACGACTGCGCTTTTCCTCCAGGAAAACACCGGCTATGGCAGTGCTGTCGACACTTCCACAAGTACACCTAATACGCGTCACCTTCACCGATGCCAACTTCAAATAAATGAGGCAGCGCTGGCAGCAAGGAGCCCCGAGCCCGACGAGTGTGCGTGTGCGGGCCTCCACCGTCCACCACCAGCAGCCCCTCCTGTCCCCTGCCCTCCCTGGACTCCGCCTGGCCAAGCTGGTGCAGTGACCGCAGGGGAGCAATCCAGCGTCTTCAGTGACAGTACAGAATGGAGGTCGCTGTCTGCCCACAGGAAGGAGTGGGGGCAACAGTGTACAGAGAATGAGGACTACGCAAAGGACGGGGTGAGCCCTGGAGGCAGCCCCCCAAGAAGACTTGGGGACAAGGAAAGGCATGGGCGCGCCAAGTCTCGAATCAAGGTGTCAGGCAGGAAGCGGAGGGGTCCTCGGACAGCGGCGAGGTGGCTCTGCAGCCTATTGTGCGAGTGCACTACCCACACGGCAGGCAGAGCCCCAAAGGCTGACCCTGGGTGGCAGCCCTGGAGAACTCGGGCCCCCACCCTCTGAGCCTTTCAGTCTCATCTCTCTCCCACCCTAGGCGTGAATAAAAATGCATATCAACAACCTTGCTTTCATGAAAAAAAAAAAAAAAAAAAGAGTAAAAAATAGCTTTAAACAACGTACCTTTGAGTTTTTGTTCAGTGGCCTAAAATAAAAACAAACAAACAAAAAACAATGTAAATATGAAACGGAAGGAAATGAACTGTCATGATAAAAATGCTCATATATTACGATTATATAAGACACATACATGTTTATTAAATGAGGAACTTGTCATTTGGATGAACTGCAGAGGAAAAGATGCAGAGAGAGCATGCTTTTCCCAGAGATGTGCCCGGCTGTCCCTGACACAATGTTTATCAATAAAAATCTCTTGAAATGTTTCTGTGGACACAATGCACATCACTGTATGACAATGGACAATAAAATAACGGGACTGCACTTTTCTCACTGTTCAGTTTTAAAACGATTTTTATATAGTTGTCACCTTTCCATTTAATGGATCTAATGAGTCCTGCATTATGTTTAATGGGTTCAAACATTCTTGTTGCAAATGACAGAAGATGAATTCAGTTTTCTGGAATAAAAGCTGCAGATAACCACTTTGGCCAAATCAGTAGTAAATTTTGCTCCGAGAGGTTAGGCTGCTATGACAGTTAAACATACTGGACTCTGAGGTCTGACTGGGGAAGTCTCTGGCACATGTCACTCCTGACGCCTCTGATAACTCATAGCTAACATCACGGTGTTCAGAAGGAAAACCAGCAGGAACGCGCGGGCCCTGCTGTCCTGTGCCTGCCCCACTTCTGTGTCTGACACTCCTGGGCGAGCGGCTGCTGCCGGGGCCTCCGAAAGAAAGAACTGACGATAGCAGGTCCCAAGCAAAAGTCCCCTTTCTGATTAAGACCAAGCGTACGGGAGTGCTAAACATAAAAGACACAAGGACAGGCAGGGGGCAGAGGCGGAGTAACTAGGAACTAAATAAGCCAGGAGCTGTTTCCAACAGAAGAGAAAGCACTTCTTAACTGCCCACCGTGGGACATGACAATTCACACTGCTTAGTCATAGTGAACTATTGTTACCGAATTACCATTATCTGAATTTCATCACTATAGGACTGTACGGCAAAGGCCCTAACGCTGACAGCGCACCAACACTAAACTTCTCCGGGGATCCTGAGCCGCCCAGCACTGAGTGATGTGGTACATAATGGAGGCTCACCTCTCACTTTTTTGGGATTGAACGTTTTTTAAAAATTGATGGAAGGACAACGGCAAATAGCCAATCAACTAGTTTGAACACTTATTTCTGGTAAAGTCGTTTTAAAAATCGAATAGTAATAAAACAGTCTTATTAGAGAGAACTCGGTACTAATATTCTCAAGTATTAGAAGTGTCATGTCAAACAATACGATACATAATTTTCTGAAGCCAAAACACTAATATAAAAATTATTTTGCGTTTGAAAATCTTTTTTTTTCTTTTTTAAACTCCCCTAGTTTCTCCCACGGTGTACTCCGAAGGGGTCAAAGTTACAGTACACGGAACCGTGATGGCGTCGCTGAGGCCCTAAGACGTCCAGTGGTGCTCTCCCGACAGCAGCGAACCTACGGAGCAGCGCCTCGCCGCTTCCGCACAATGCTCCACCTCCCGCGCCTGCTGTCACCCACAGAGAGGGCGCCAGAGAGACCCCGGAGGGTGTCTGCCCAGGAACACTGACTCATGCAGGGAAGCAACTGGAAGCACAGCATCCCTAACCCCATGGGCGCCGTTTCTTTCCAGTAGGTTTTTGTGGGTTGCTCCAGGACCTAGCATATTACTCCAAGCAGTAAGATAACTTTCCAAGTGGGGCCAATGAATTTCAGAGTGCTTCTCTGCCCTGTTCAAAATGATAGCTGCTCGTCCCATGTAGTCGCTGACCACCGAAAAACAGCTGGTCCGAACTGGCATGTATAAAATACATAGCAGATTGTTATTTAGTATTTAAAAAGATAAAGTATCTCATTAATATTTTATACTGATTAGGTGTTAAAACAGTAATATTTTGGTTATATACTGGGTTACACAAAATATATTAAAGTTAGCTTCAACTGTTCCTTTTTTACTTTCCAATGACCTCATGTAAACTTTCTGGGTCTCAGTTTCTTAATTCCTCAAATGGAGGGAAAAGTCTGCACGGCTTAACCTTCAGGGCCATTGTCAGGCTCAAGTAAAACATGAAAACGTCTTTTCTGGAAACCGCATGACACTGTTCAAATGGGAGTTGTCAGTGTGGGGCCTCTTGCCCAACAGAATTAAAGGATTCTGGAAAGTCTAAAAGCGAAATGATTTCCTATTTTGAAGACATTTTTCCCTTAAAAAACAGCACCCCCAAGCTGTGGTTCCACCAGCAATGATCACCACAGCCTCCACTTGTTAAGGAAGGCGGCGGGGCGGACACACAGCACACAAAGGGCCTCGCTTCTGCTGGGCTGCGCCCCTAAGAAGCCCTCGGGGGTGAGCGGGTAAGAGCTCCAGTCTGAGGACAGACTCTGGCTTTGAATCCTGGCCCTCCTGCCGACACTGTGAGACCTTGGTCAAGGTGAGCTGACCTCTATAAAGCTGGGTTTCCTCACCTACAAGAACAAAAACAGCCCCCTTAGTGTGGTAGCGAGTGTAAAATGACGTGACTCATGGAGCTTAGGGCAGAGTACGTACAAAAAGCCCTCACAGAAGCCAGCAGCTGTGGCTCAGTCCTTCCTCTCACGTCTGAAAATGACTCAACGGACTCAAACTCACTCCCAGTCCTCAAGCCCTGCTTTTCCTATTTCTAATCACCTACAGTCTTAACAGGACCCAGTATTCAAATAAGGAATGACTAGTTCAACTCAACTGTTTTAAATGAATAAATGAGGTAACGAGTGGTCAGAGAGCTTTTCTATGATTTCTTAGCAGCTAGCACCCAGGTCTGCTAAATAAGTTAAAAAAAAAAAAAAAAAGAGAATAGAGTCATGCACTCTTACAACAGGGATCCCTTCCGAGAGCTGGGTTGTGAGGTGATTTTGCTGTGCAAAAATCATGGAGGCACCTACACAAACCTAGGCGGTGTGCCCTAGTGTGCGCCTGGGCTAGGAGGTAGGGCCTAGTGCTCTGTAGGAGAGGAAAAATAACTGTCCCCTGTCCCCCTGGGCTCTTGAGACATCCCTGTAATAAAAAGCAAGAGCCATGGGAGAAAAACAAAGTTTAATAACATGTGTCCCTCATGTGCGTATAGCAGAGACCCAGGAACACTGGGCAACTGGCCCAAATGGCTGAAGCCACCACCTTGAACCTCACCTTCAGCTGAAGATGGAGGACGCTAAGGGACGGGAAGTCGGTCATGGGAGGCTCCCAGGCACAGGCTGCTATGCGGGGGAGCCAGCCCCTCCTGGACTGTCAGCTTTGAGAAATGAGGTCACGCCCTCTTCTAGGGACAGCGAGCGAGGCACCCTCACAAAAGTCAATGTCAATGTCTCTTACAAAGGGTGATTTCTACTTGGTGTTCAGAGCTTCTCCCACATCTGCTTCTCTTCAAATTCATCAGCTTAAAATAACCTTTCTGGGCCGCCGAGGGGCGCAGTGGTTAAACGCTGGCTTGGGAAGGCAGCGGCCCCAGTTCGGGTCCCACATATGAGGGCCAGTGACACTGCCCTCAAAAAAATAAATAAAAATAAAATTAAATACAAGATGTTGTTCTTTTAAAAAATAAAAAATAAATAACCTTTCTGCCAAAGGGACAAACTCTATTCCCCTAGGGCTGTAGGGCATACTACTTGTACCGAATACTGGAGGTGACTGTAACACGACGGCATTTGCGAAAGGCACTGGGCTGCAGTGTTACCAGGCTCCCACGTCCCTAAGCGACAGGGAGTGTCAGCTCCATGATAACCTGAGTGGACCCCTGTTGTACACGGTCCGCCTGTTGTTACATGGCCCATGACTGCAGGAAGCGGAAATAACGGGCAAGGCTGTAAGAGACCCCTCAGGACCCTAGGTGAGTCCCAGGCTCCAGGCCTGCTGGGAAAAGCCGCTGCCTGGACCGCTGATTGGTATCCCTAGTGTCCGAACCAAGTGGTCTCTGGGAGGCATGGAAAGTAAACACTAAAATTCCCAAAAGGGGGAATGAAGCTGCAGTTTCCTACAACCTAAGTCTCATCTAAGCTCCAATCAAGCCCATCTGAATCCGCAAAGCCTATAAAAATCCCTTCAGCTCTTAACACAGTAACAAGACAGTCTCAATACCGAAAGGTCCCAATTTGTATTGTTGCTTCTCTCCAGCGTGCCATCATTACATGCTTTCTAGGAACCACAATTACAAGCTTCAAGTAAAGGCTGTACTCAACCATCCCTCCAGAATTAACCCACTTCTCAACCGCCTTTTTCCTCCTCACTACATGTCCCTCAAGATTCCTTCTACAAATTTCTTCTAAAAACAGCCTGAGTATAAATCTATAGTGACAACCTATTGCTACTACTGTCCCCCTTTTCTAAGTACAGAAACCAGATTCGCATGCTGTATCAAGTTGTTTTCTGAGTCTTAGAATCAGAAGATAGGTAAATAGGCATGATTCTTAAATGTGAAACAGAAGGCTTCCCAAAAAAAAAAAAAATGAATAAAAAACAAAGCCATCCATTGATCTCTATAATTAGAGATATACTAGGGCTAAAATATAATAAAAAATAACTTTGTGTAAAATTTCTTTAAAGGGGAATTTAAATATAGTTATATCTAAATAGTAGACAAAATAAGAAAAACTATCATAGTAAAACTATTGTAGTGAAACTGGTTGTTGCCTAATAGTTTATGTAAGTTGTGATACCTGGTTTTTTATTAAAAATAAAAAATACCCCGTGGTTTGAAGTTACATTTCACTAAAAGACTCCAGGGCTACTGGAGACCATGTTCCCTGTATTCACGGCATAAAAACCTTGGAAAGGCCTTGTGAAGTGACCACAATGCGCTGTCTCCAGGTGACAGCTCACCTTCAGACTGTGAAAAGTGGAGGAAAGTAGAGGAGTACGGAAGCGTCCTGTGGCAGCAGGATGAAGCCGTGTCACCGGGTTCTGGGAAAGCAGCAGCTGAGAGGACCAGGAGGCTCAGATGCCAAACCTCGTCTGTCACCCTGATGAAGCCACTGGGCCCCTAACTCGCCTGACCGCCTGGGTCCTTACATATAAAATAACGGGTCAGAACACTGAGTGTCTGCAGTCTCTTCAGAAATGGAACCCGTCATTTTGTAAGGATGCACAGGTTCCGTGAGAGGCAGACTGGTTTCCCTGCAGTGAGTCTGGGCTCCAATATGCGTGTACACAATGGGCCTGCCCGCCTGGCTTCGGCAGACGTCTGGCACCTACTGCAGACAGAGGTGAGCTCAAGGAGCTTGTCTACCACTGCTGTGACGCCCAGTCTTTCCTGTGGGCTGGAAGTGTGCCAGCTGGGGGTTTGCTCTGCCTTTAAAGCTGTGTGGTGCCTGCCTGTCGCAGACCCGGATGTCCTCACGTCACCTGGAAGCTGGGTACTGGGATGTGAAGGACAGTCGTCCCAACAGCGGCAGCCGGCCCGCTGCACTCAGCGCAGCAGGGTCCCACTCTGCCCACACTGGTCAGGGGCGGCGGCCCTGTCTGTGTACCTGGCTGCGGAGGGCCTCCCCCCACCCTCCGCCTCTGATAACAGCCCTAGGGGGACCCGCGGGCGGGCGGGGAAGGAGGGCGGGACTAGGGGGAAAGAAGATGAGCAGCTGTCACTTAAAGAGCTGGTAAGCAGCCAAACGGCTCCAACAATCATGATTCATGTGTTAAAGACACTGACTTGGTGATTCAAAGACTGGGTGTGAAGGAGTCTAAAGATGAACTCCAACAGCCAGAGCCATTATCTGTATGTTACAACCTAAAAATAGCGCTCGCATTTCGTATTTGAGGAACACCACACCTGCCGGCGCCCCTCCTTTTCCTGGAGTGTCCTCACAGCGAGGGCAGGTGCCGTCTCCTCTCTAAGCACAGCACCCCCCCCACCCTCACAGCTGATCTCAGACCCGCCCCCCGGAAGCAGGGTCTCCCCAGCACCCCGGCGAGGCGAGCCAAGCCGTGATGGTGACTGAAGGACTTCCCGTTTCCTGGCAGCTCTGCTCAGCACCGCGGAAGGCGAGTCTGATGAGCCTCCCCGCAGCCTTCTCCTAACAGATCCCGAGCACACAGACCAGGCTGCAAACAGGCCCCAGAGAGGCTCCGGCACAGCCGCCCTATGGACAGCGGGGGTCCCTCTCACGGTGCAGTGGTGTGCCACGGCTTTCAGACAGCGGGGACACCAGACTAGGAGCCGATGCCAGACCCTAAGGATGACATCCCTGACGCGTCTGACCCCAGCCCCAAGGGCCCATGGCCGGGGTCACCTGTCACCTCGGCCTCGCTGCTCCAGTGCTCTGCACCCCAGCCCTCCCGCACCTGCTGATCACAGGCTAATTCGGCACACAAAGAGCTGAAATGCGTGCACTTCACATACTGCCCAAGGTGGGCTCTCGGAACTGGGGTGAAAGGGATGTAAGGAGGCCACCTGTCCCTGGGCCTCTGGCTACGAAGAGGAGTCAGGTTCCCACAGCGTCCCATCAGCGCTACGATGAGAAGGTGGCACGGGGGACCAGCGTGGTTCTCCCTCTTGCGTAGCCCCAACCCGGCTAACAGCTCCCAGAGTGGGCCTACTCACTCCATCTGGAATCCCTCTCCCCTCAGATCTCTTCAGTAGCTTCTGTGATCCTTAGAACAATCCCTTCACTCGTATCTCAGGGTCTCATTTCTACACCTTCCAATCTAGTTCCAAAATTTTCTGAGGTAAACCCAGTGGCCAAAACCCCGTGAAGAGCCCACAGCTACCACCCCCTCTGGAAGCTCCTGCCCAACATTCCCGCCCCTGCCCTGCGCCCCTCCCCGCCACACACTCTACCACGCGGCTATGGACGCCCACCTCTGAGGTCATTCTGCGTGGAGTCCTCTGCTGCTCGGCTCCTTGCCCACTCGGGTCACTCCTAGTCTAAGAACTTCTGCGTGCCCCTGGCCTGCTCTCGGCTCGGACAGTCCCCGACCCACCAATGCTGTACCCACTGTTTCTCCCCATGACGTGACATGGCAGGAAGGTGCTGGGGTCTATACCCAGCTCCCAGCAGCGGCCCGGCACACAGGGGGACGCACTGAAAGCTAAAGTCATAGCTTTCCACTAGAATACAGAAATGGACTGGCATGCCACTGGGTCTATTTTCAGAACTTTGAAGGTCCCTGAAACCCTGACCCACAGGAGATGAGCGTCAGCTTAGTTAACTGTCATAAGCCTTTAGTAGTAACTTGTAAAAATCTTTATAATTATGGAAGCAATCTTTTCATTTTCTGCAATTTGTATTTTTTTAGTTACAACATACTGGCTAGAGATCTTGTGCAACAAATCAGGCCAGGTACCAGATAAAAAGGGAAAGGGAAACTGAGATTCTATTTCCGAGTGTGTGGGTTACTATTTCCTTTATAACCATATTCCTGTATTACTTTATTTCCTATTGTGTTTATGTGTTACATCATCTCATTTAATTCAACGCTCATTTTGCACAACGCAAGAAGCCTGAAGCCCAGAGACGCTGACCATGCCCTGTGCAGGCCGAGCAGCGGCTCACCGAAAGAGGAAGACCTACAGAAAACACTTACCTTTGAGAAAACGACTGGCAAGATTAAATAACTACACATTAAATTAATTAAATTGTACACACTTGGCAAGTTACTACATATGCATATTCAAAGACATTAAATATTAAAATGAAACTCCACTGAAGTTCAAACATTAAATCAAAGGCTTTAAAAAATCCAATAAGAGTAACTTTCTTTTTGAATCTGTTTAAACTGCTTAATATAAATAATTATTTATACATATACTACCTTCTTTTGAGCAGCTTCCTTCTTTTTCTTGTCGTCTTTTTTCTTTTTCTTTTCTTCCATCAACTGTTCTTCTTCTTGCACTAAATTCCTGAACCACACAGTTGCAGTTAAGTTTCCCAAACGCATGAGGAGTAAAAAGCATGTAGCACACATTCATTTTCACTCTTATTGGAAGTAAAGACATGGCAAATTATTCTTTCATCATTCACTGAACAAACAGAAGCTGCCACTTCAATCTGAGGGCACAGCCACCACGCGGTCATCTTCCCTAGTACGTCACAAGCAGTGGAGCATTTTTCTTAATGGCACACCAAAGAAGACATCCTAAAACGAGCACGTGTGACAGCGGGACACAAGCCCCTGCCTCTGGTTCTGGGATGTGAGCAACATCCCACCTGGCTTGCGGCCCCAACAGCCAGTCAGCAGTGGCCAGTGGCAGCGCCTGGAGCCCCCCCCACCCTCTCCTCCCAGGCATCTGGGGTGTCTGGCTTTCCTCGCTCTAAAAAGCTTTGTCAGTAGGCTTAGAACACAAGTTACTCATACTAGATGCTTTTCAGCACTACAACCACTTCAGATTCTATAAACATTCCCAAGTATTCTAGAAGGAGGGGAAACAACATGCACTCGTTTCGTAAGCTCGCTCCAGAGCTCACATCCCCAGCACGCAAGGCTGCCCTCTGGCTCGGGACCCTGGACCGACGCCGAAGGTGTCCGCTCTTCCTTTCCTCTCTGCTTGACCCACGGGAGGAAGGAAGGACTCGACACCGGGAACCTTCCAGGGCCGTGTGCTGTCCCCCGGGGGCGCCAGCTCAGCTTCAAGGTCAGCAGTGGGGAGATCAGGCAGGACACCTCCTCAGCCCCTCCATGCGGTCCCGTCCCCGCCTACACAGCCACAGGTGGCAACCGCATCTGAATCCAGTAAAGCCAGAGAAGCTGCCTCTAAAGTGACAGCCCTTGGGGCTCAGGCACTGGTGGGCGCCCCGGGTCACAGCCCTGCTAAGGCAGAGCCTGCACCCCCTTCCACCGCGGCCTAGGCTGAAGCCCGCCCACAACACGTCTCACTCCAACAGCCGAGCCTCGGCCCTCCCGTAGAGGGGGACACCTCCTGGGAGTTGGGGGGAGCTCACCCCAGTTACCTGCACTGACCATGGTGGAGTATAGACCCTAAACCTTCCTGCAGAGTATCAACAGGCAACCCCAAATCATCAGATACTCGAGGAAAACCCACACACAGAGAGAAAGCTCCTCCCTCTGCCCTGAGGAAGCTTCCCGATGGGCGTGCGGCGTGCCAGGCAGACCTGGTGCGTTCCAGGGCAGAGCTAGAAGCTGAGAGGCAGCAGGTCCGTCAGAGCCGCAGGGCTGTAGGCAGTGACACCGCAGAGGCCGACGGGGAACGCTAACGAGTGACGTGATGCATGCCTGACGGTCACTTAGCACAGTGAGGTACGCCACAGCAAGAACCCCTTAGAAGGTGGGAGGCGAGCAGGGTAGCTTGCTCTATTTCATGGCCATTTGTTCCACGGAGAGCTGCCCGGTGGCTCACAGAGCAGTGACACAGACGGATGCCCGCAGCGTCAACACAACTCACTCCCGTTGCCACCTAGAAAGGTAAGGATCGAGCAGCCACAGCAGGCAAGGGGGGTATGATCTGTACACAGAGGTGACAACGTGGCACTTCTGTCATGTCACGTCCAAAGCTAAGCTCTAAGACCCCTTCCCCGGCCTCGGTTTCGGGGTGACATTGGGGTGACTTGCTGTGAGCATCAGCCTCGGACGTTTTTATAAGGATTAAGTGACGAGTGGTCCCTGAGCACAATGCCTCCAGTGGGCAGCCGTGCCTCATGGGGAGCCCTGTCACCGGTTCTCGAGGGCGCCCAACAGGCTCCTTATCCCGCCCGTGCCACGACACTGTGGGCGCTCAGGCGGAACCCTCCGGAACTGTTCCCTGGGGGTCACAGGCAGTCCGTGTCCACTCCTGTCCCAGGTCATTGCCATTTTACTCTCCGGGTGCTCCCTTACTGGTTACCTGTAGTCTTTGCTCTCGTCTCAAACTTTATCCTGAAGGCTTTTTGATAAGGTAGCAAGGGTCTCTAGAACTTAAAAGATGTACATTTCCTCTCAAGGGAACGCTCCAGTATCAGCCGACACGGCAAGCCCCGGGGAGACAAGTTCTGGCTGACACTGTCATCAAGGCCACTTGTCACTCTTGCCGCACCTCCTCTTTCAGAAAGCCCATGGAGGAAGCAGAAATACACCACCTGGGCCCAAGCATGTCAGGGTTCAGATTCAAACGCTAGGAGAGGCTCACTTAGGCCAGCCGACGCCCGTTTACCACGTCTGGGGGACGGAGTAGGACAGCGGGTCAGCCAGGGCTCCAGGGCCCATCTCTGGACACAGGCCCACAAAGGCCACACTGCAGCCAGCATCACTGGTCCCGTGAGGCCTGGCAGCCGGAGCCCTCCACTCTGCGGGGCCTGGAACTGGAAATTAGGGTACACCTCCAACCGGTCAGTGACCGTGCTGAGTACCTGATGTGTGTTTTCCCATGTAATGGGCACCTCTTCCAAGATGACAGGTAAATATATTTCTTTTTTACGGAAGAAGAAACCAAAGCTCAGAAAGGATAAGTGACTTCTCCAGGATTGAAACCAGCTTCTCAAAATCAGGCTCTTCCCTTCCCCCACAGCACAAAGCCCCCAAGGAAAGTGCCGGAATAAAAGCTTTTCCTCAGCCAGGTGAAGTGGCTCACCTTCCTGCTTCTATCCTTTCCCCAGACGGTGTGCCTCCACGGCCCTTTCTGAGCTCCTCCCCCCCACCCCCCACAGGAACACTGGTAACAGAAGGTATTGCAGGAAAGACCAAGTAGCCGAGCTCCACAAACGCTGGGGAGTGCGCCCAGCAGCAAGAACAGGAAAAGGCTCAAAGCCGAGCCCTGGGCAGCCTCCGGTGTGCACCAGAGGGGTCAGGCCCTGGTCATCCAGAGCGCTATTTCAGTATTTTTATTATGTGAATGTCTGTGGGAAGGTGATGTGGGAGAAACAACTAGACCATAACTTGTAAGGTCCCACATTTGAGGAAATCATTAGCCTTTATTTTTTTTTTTTAAGGAGAAAGAAATAGGAAGACATCTAGAAAGCAATCAGAAATGAGCAAAAATGGCCTTAAAAAAAACTCATTGGAGGTGGCTAGTTAGCTCAGGTGGTTAGAGCGCAGGCTCATAATACCAAGGTTCCAGGTTCGATCCCCACATGGGCCAAGGAGCTGTGCCCTCCACAACTAGATTGAAACAACTACTTGACTTGGAGCTGATGGGTCCTGGAAAAACACACTGTTCCCCAATAAAATTTCTAAAAATAAATAAATAAGTAAAAACTCATCAGGAGTAACAGCAGGTGCATGACAGAATACATAGGAAACTATCGCTTGTGTAAAAAATCAAGAAAGAAGACACGTATTCATAGTTACCTGTATTTGTATAAAATGACTGAAAAAACACCTAAGAAAGGAGGTGATGGGGAAGGGGGTGTGAGGGGGCCTAGGAACTAGGCAGGAGGACTGGAAATTAGGGGGCCCAACTAGAGGAAAGGAGACCTCACTGTATAAACCTTTTGATACAGTTTAATTTCTGAGCCATGTAATAAAAAAATTAAATATTAAAACTTTTTTCAAGTATGAATATTAACTGAGTGGATTTAATATTTAAAAGGTGAAAGGCTGTGCTGTTTCTCGTTTGCTGGGAGAATCAGTCATGAGTGCGTGCTATCTTTTGTTAGATTTCTGTATCTATCAAAATGATTATATGATTTTTTGGTCTTTTGATGGCTGATCTGATGAACTATACCGATGGGTTTTCTAATATTGAAACAAACCTGCATTTGCTAGATAAACCCAATCCAGGATTTATTTTTTTTCATAAGTTGATGACTTTTCTTTCCAATAAATGCAAATTAAAACTTTAATACTATACTATTTCTTAAAAAAAATTTTATTGGGGAACAGTGTGTTTTTTTCCAGGACCCATCAGCTCCAAGTCAAGTCACTGTCTTCAATCTAGTTGCAGGAGGCACAGCCCACCTTCCCACGCGGGAATCAAACCGGCAACCCTGTTGTTGAGAGCACACACTCTAGCCAACTGAGCCATCTAGCCACCCACTGGCAGCTTATCGACAGCTCAGCTCAAGTCACTGTCTTCAATCCAGCTGTGGAAGGCACAGCTCACTGGCCCATGTGGGAATCGAACTGGCAACCTTGTTGTTCAGAGCACGCACTCTAACCAACTGAGCCACCCAGCCGCCCCTACACCATTTTTTAAACCCATTTAATTGGCAAAAAATGTTCAAGAGTAATACTATCCAGTGCCGGCAAGAATAATAGTTAAGTGGTTCTCATATATTGCCGGTAGAGAACGCCTAAAGCTTCTGGGAAAGTACCGTGGCAATGGCTTTACAATGAAAGCTGCACATATTCTAAGCAGCCACCCCACTCTCCGGCATGCAGCTGACAACAAGAAAGCCCAAGTACACCAGGCCGTTTCCCAAGGGCCGGAAAGCAGAAAACCTGAAGTGTCCATCAGCACAGACATGCTCTACGAGAGCACAGCAGTGTAGGGAAAGGAGCCCACCTGTTCAGACACATTGTTAAATGGGGGGAACGCAAGCCGCAGGGCTGTGAACAATGCCATTCATGTTTTTTTAAGTTGTCTGTTTGTATATCTTCATACAAATGTAGAGGAAGACAAGCAAATACCCTCCTGAACTTTGAACATCAGAGTAACCTCACAACTGGACTAAGGATTGAGAGAAATTAGGGTTTTTTTGAAGTACATCTCTATTTAAAATGCTATAGTAAGCATGCATTGTTTCTGTAAATTAGTACAAAAGACTTTAAATACTATAATGTCTAGGATTTGCTTTTAGTACTTTAGACCCCACCCCACCCCCAAAAAAGGAAAAGAGGAAAATGACTCAGGACTGACAAAACGTTGGCAATGGCTGAAGCGGGGTGAGAGGGGGGCTCCTCCAGCTGTGCAGTCCGATTGGTGTGTGTCTGAAGCTTCCGTAACAAAAGACAAACACAACACACCTCCAGGGCCGCCTCAGTGGCCTGCAGGTTGAGCTGGCTTGATTCGGATCCCACATGAGGGCCAGTGACACTCCCCTCTACAGCTAAGATGGTGAACAACAGCTCCACCTGGAGCTGGGCTGCTGTGAGTCCCCGGGACGGCATAGCTGCAGACCCTGCTGCAGTGGGCTGCCATAGGCTACAGTGAGCGGCCGGCAGCCGGAGTGAGCTGCCAATAGCCGCGGTGAGCGGCCGTCCAGAGGCCGGCGACTGATCTGCCTCATCCGGGAAGAGCGCAATGACGATACCAACGTGGGCCAGTGAAGTGACGTCCTCCACAACTAGACTGAAGAACAAAAGGACAGCAACTTGTCTGTACCCCTTCCCTGGTTCCCCAACACTGTTCCCCTCCCCCAATTCCCCAATAAAATCTTAAAAAAACAACAACAACACACCTCCACACCAATGATGAAAGGCAACCAGGCCCGAAATTGGAGAAAAAGGAAGCACAGGTGGGTGATGACCAGGGTCTTGGGAGCAGGAAAAGCTGGTAAGGCCAGGGCCCACGGGGACAGCGGGACGCACCGGGCCTGCACTGTCCCTCCTGGGTCTGCTCTCCCTGAGGTTTACCAGGCAGGTTTCTACACTCCCCCCGGGCCTCATGGAAAGTAATCGCTTCCAAAGGGTGTTCTTCAACTGCTGTTGGAAGCAGGGGCTACTCAAGCCCTCTGCTGAGCCATCTGGGGGAATCTATTAACATTCAGTGTCTCAAGTCTTTATGTGTATGACCCATCGATTCCAATCTAAGCATCCAGAAAGGGAACTGAACAAAAAACAGAAACAAAACCCCCTGCAAACGAGCCTGCCAGCCAATCAGTGGAGAAGTTCCACCAGCCACACAGACTTGTGCCCTGGGCGCAGAAAGAGGTGGGCCTGCGAGACGACTGCGAGCTGGTCCCGGCTGGTGTCAAGGAACTCGGGCTTCGGGGAGATCCCGCCATTCCGGAGACGGTCCCAGCCACGTGGGTCACACTGGGCAGAGGATGCCTAACCAGCCGCTGCAGAAACCGCGGGCCCTCCCTTTGGGCGAGTGTTTCTTACAGACATTCGACACACGCTGTCGAGCTGGGTGCTGGAGGAGTGAAGCGCAGCCTGTGCGACACCCGGGGAAGAGCGCCTGGCAGCCTGCGCCTGGCTTCCTCTGGGTCCCGCCTGCCTTTCCCCTCCGCTGGTTCTGCTCTGCAGGCTCTCGCTGGGATGACTCAGGAGGATGTCCACGTGCCAACGGAGAGTCCTGCGGGTCTTCCCAGTAAACAGCCAACCCTGCGGGTGGTCAAGACCCCACCCCCCCACCCCCGCCCCGCAACAAACACAGCTTTACAGAGAGCGAGCCTAGGACACACTGCTGAGTCAAAGAGGTCAAGGTCCGGGCTGGCGTATCATGTTAGGAAAACAAACAGAAACCCTGTTAAAAAAGCCACCTTCTCCACTGCACAGTAAGGAAGCAGAGGCAGCAGACGCTCAAGGCACCTGGCTGAGACCACTCTGCATCCAGGTTGTTTAATAAGAACCTGCACAACATTTAATCAATCAACCAAAAGGCACGTACTCAGGGACTCCTACAAGCCAAGCAGTCTGTAGTGCACGGACAACCCAAGTAGGAAACGTGACTTTCAACTACAATTCTTTGGGAACCACCACTGAACACACTAACTAAGGAAGCACACGGCCGTGTGCAGGGGCTGTCATCCAGCGCGGAGAGGCGGACGTGCCTCCGGAAGGCTTCCTCTCGCTGCGCCTTTTCAGGGGAGGAGACCACAGCAGCCTGGGCACCGCACAGCACGGAGACCGTCAGCATGGTGGCTGCAGAACCCACTACTGCCGTGGATGAAACACGGGAGGAAATGCTGGCGAGAAGCAAAAAATCAATCTGCTAAATAAACAGGGTGAGAAGACCGCTGCTAACCCAAGTCAGTGAGTAACGTCCACAGCCCTGATGGCCGCAGGAACGGAAAGCAAGGACAGATCCCAGAGAGCCGCAAGCAACAAGAGCAGCTGACATCACGAACAAGAATGGCAAAAGAGAGGCATGCATTAATGACAACTCCAGGTTTTAGAAAACAAAGCATCTTAAACGGAGACTCCACTGTCAGAAATAATAATGGGACAAGGGGCAGATGTCTCTACCCGGCTTCCAACAAGACAACACAGGGCACTTGGTCAGAAGGCACAGCTAGCCCATCAGTCAGCCACGGCCCACACCCCAGCTCACTGGCACACAGAAGCTAGTTTACACAAGAGAGTTAAAAAAACACGTTTCACATTTTCTGCCAAAACGTCCTGCGCCTACCTTCCCCCTTGCACTTTCATTCTCCTTTTTCCCAGCCTGCCTGCTTCCTTTCTCTATCTGCTTGCCGACAACACCCCGTTCTTTTTTCCTCCTCTGGTTCTCCTGCGCTGAAATTAATCACCAAACCCAGCCGAGCACTGCACAACAGGAAGCCACTGGTAACTTTGAAAACTCTAGCTCACCAGATAGGAGAAATGGAAACCCACTGCAGCAAAAATAGCTTAGAGTGAAGTCAAGGGTTTAGATAACTTTTCAAATACTTTGGCAGTGATATAAAGCGAAACGGAAAAAAAAGAAAGGTTTTGGGATTTTTTTTTTTAAAGACTCGTACCTACTTGGAGGTAGAAAGGGGTTGAGAAATAAAAGGATCAGAGGAGGTGTTAACAGATGAGAAGTTAGCTTACAGTCACAGGGAGTTCATCTGCATAAGGACTGAAGCAGTTAAATAAAATTGGTACATCATAAAGGAATACAACGCAGCCATCAAACAGAGAAACGAGCTCTCCATGTTCTGGCACGAAGGGTGCGGAAGGTGGGAAGACAGCACTAAGGGTCAGCACCCCACCTTTGCATTAAAGGGGGGACAATACACCTGGAACTAATGAAAATAATAATAATAACTGTCAACGTAAAGAAGGGGGACGAGATAAGAACACATATCCCGGACCGGCTGAGTGGCGCGGTGGTTAAGCGCTGGCTAAGCCAGCAGCCCCGGTTCGGGTCCCACATATGAGGGCCAGTGACACTGCCCTCTACAGCTAAGGTGGCGAATAGCAGCTCCACCTGGAGCTGGGCTGTGCGAGCCCCAGCGACGGTGTAGGCTGCAGCCCCTGCTGCAGTGGGCTGCCATAGGCTGCAGTGAATGGCCGGCAGCCAGCGTGAGCGGCCAGCAGCCGATGTGAGTTGCCAAGAGCCTCTGTGAGCTGCCGTCCAGAGGCTGGCAACCGATCTGTCTCATCCAGGAAGATCGCAATGATGATACCAACATGGACCAGTGAAGCAACGTCCTCCACAACTAGACTGAAGAACAAAAGGACAGCAACTTGTCTGTTCCCCTTCCCCGGTTCCCCAATAAAATCTTTTAAAAAAAAAAAGCTACGGTTGAAGACACTTGGTGAGATTAGAAATTTTAGAAAATAAATGCCCCACCATAGTGACAGAAGCACCCTACAGTTTACAAAGCACTCAGGGATATTATCCACTTTGAAGCCACAACCCTGCAACATGCAGCTGGTCTGACCCCCACTGTGACAGAGACGTTTGGGATCAGACGTCCATGGCTTATAGGGCACACGGCAGTGGTGGGACGGCCCCATCTGGCTCCTAAACCGCCCTCCTACATCCTATTCCTCGGGTGAACTTAATTACTAGTTCCATTTCAACTCATACAGACTTCAACCTTGACCTCTCATTAAACAATGCTCATTTTCCAATAATTTCAGATGTTAATCTCACTCTTCCAAATAGAGCTAACTACAGCTCTGGGGACAAAGACCAGTTCTACTGGTACTGTCCTCCCAGCCCTGGGCACTCAGTTCAGTGCCCACGCTGCTCCCCTGCTTTCACGAGCCCTCTGGCCCCTGGCCACCGCGGAAGTGCACTCTGCAGCCCTCCACCTCATTCTGCTTCTTCGAGGACCAGCTGGCACCCACACCCCGATTCACACGGGCGTCACGCGCAGCAGAGCGCACAGTGCCGAGCGCGGGCTCCAAGGCCAGGGAGAAGCTGCCTGCCGAGCCGGCACCCTGCTCAGTGTCTCTCCAGCCTTCGTCTCCTCACCTGGGAGAGGCCCGCGAGGGGCTGCTGAGAAAGAAGAGTACAGTCGGCGACGCCAGGGAAGCGCCTAACGGCCACACGCCGGGGCGCACTGAGGTCAGCTGCAGACACGAGGCGCAGAGCTGCCCTGGGCCGAGGGGAGGAGAGACTAGGCCGCCATCGACGAAGGGGGAGCGCACAGGAGGGAAGCGAGGTGGCGAGGACCCGGAGAAAAGGGGGCCCTCGCGCCTGCTGCTGGGGCTGCACCTACTATGGAGGGTCCTCAGAAAACCACAAAGACACCTGCCAACAGCCCAGCAAACCCACATCTGGGCACACGTCCAAAGGGCATGAAAGCGGGATACCGGAAGAGAGCTGCCCGCTCCTGTTTGCTGCAGCGCTTCTCACGCTGGCCAGGGTGTGGGAACCAGCTAGGTGTCTGTCAGCGGACAAAGTCGATGCGGTATAGACACGACAGAATAGTATTTAAGCAGGAGGAAGAAGAAAATCCTGCCATTTGCAGTAACAAGGATGGACCTTGAGGGAGCAATGCTAAATGGAATAAGTCAGAAAAGACAAATACTGTACAATATCCCTTAGATGTGGAATCTAGAAGCAGAACTTGTAAAACCGGTGGTTACCAGGGGGTGAGGCCCCGGGAAGATGTTGTTAAAGGGTAAAACCTTACAACCAGAAGAGGAGTAAGTTCCGGAGACCTAAGCAATGTAGCATATACTTCAAAGTTGCTCAGAGACTAGATCCTAACTGTTGCCAAGACAAAAAGAAATGGTAATTAACTGTGTGATATGACAAAGATGGCAGCTATGATTTGGTAGGACTCAGACGGGACTATTTAAATGTATCACATCAGCATGCTGTAATCTTTCTTTCTTTCTCTTTTTTTTTTTTTTTTAAAGATTTTATTGGGGAACCTGGGAAGGGGAACAGACAAGTTGCTGTCCTTTTGTCCTTCTGTCTAGTTGCGGAGGACGTCGCTTCACTGGCCCATGTTGGTATCGTCATTGCGCTCTTCTCGGTTGAGGCAGATCAGTCACCGGCCTCTGGATGGCCACTCACCGTGGCTATTGGCAACTCACACCGGCTGCCGCCCACCCATTGCAGCAGGGGCTGCAGCTATGCTGTCCCGAGGACTCACAGCAGCCCAGCTCCAGGTGGAGCTGTTGTTCACCATCTTAGCTGTAGAGGGCAGTGTCACTGGCCCTCATATGTGGGATCTGAACCGGGGCTGCTGGCATCCCAAGCCAGCTCTTAACCACTGCACCACTTGGCCAGCCCTGTAATCCTAAATGTACACAAAGTTAGATGTCAGTTATGCCTGTTTTAAAAAGCCATGCCACACAGGGCAGTGCCCTAACCACTGGGGGTAGAAAAGCAAATGGAATTGATTTTACTTGTTAATCATACCATTAAAAGCTGGAAAACATAGAAAAAAGTGAAAATGGAATTGAATATATAAAAACAATTATTTTAGCAGAATGAGGTAGCTCCAGACCCCAGATTCCAGAGTCCAAACCGGCCCAGCCAGGTACCAGGGACCCAAAAGAGGCGAAGAACACAAGAATCCTCAACACAGACCAATAAATTGAATCTAGCAACATGTTAAGAGAACAATACACCAGGGCCAGCCGAGTGGCGCGGTGGTTAAGTGCTGGCTTGGGAAACCAGCGGCCCCAATTCAGGTCCCACATATGACAGTGATACTGACCTCAAAAAAAAAAAAAAAAAAAATGAGGACAATACACCAGACCCAAGTGGAGTTTATCCCAGGAATGCAAGGTTGGTTTAACATGGAAAGAATCAGTATAACACAACATATTCATAGAACGAAGGACAAAAACGGCATGCTGATCTCAGCAGACACGGAAAATGCATGTCACAAAGCCCAGCGTCCTTTCATGACAAGACAAAAACACTCAAAGTGAGAACAGAAGGAAGCTTTTCTAACCTGATTAAGGCCACCTACAAAAGGCCCTCAGCTCACATCACTGTTTACATCTGAGTGCTTTTCCTCTAAAATTAGAAACACAACAAGGATGCCTCCTTTTGACTCACGTGTTCAGCATTGTATTGGAGGGTCTTGTCAGAAGAATAAATAAAAGGCACCAAGATTGGAAAGGAAATTAGAAAATTACCTCTATTCACAGATGACGTGGTATTATTATACAAAGCCCTAAGTGCGCGTGTGCAGGAGACAGATGTAACACACAAAATCAATGGTGTGATGGCTTACACTGTGGGCGAACCTCGAAGGTGTTCTGCTAAGTGAAATAAGCCATGAGAAATACTATCTGATCCCTCTTACAGGCTGTACCTAGCACAGTCACTTGCATACAGACGGAAGGCAGCATGGTGGCTGCCAGGGGCTGGGGGCGGGGAAGATGGGGAGTTAGGGTTTAATAGGCACAGAGTTTCAGTTTTACAAGATGGACAGGCTGTGGAGCTGGATGGTGGTGACGGCTGCACAATGATGTGGAAGTACTTGATATCGCTGAAATGTACACCCCAAAGTGGTTAAGATGGTAACGGGGAAGTACCAAAATTTATAACCTTTGTGCTTCAAGGGACAACATCAAGAAAAAGTGGACAGGCAAGCCACATAATGGGAGAAAATATTTGCAAATCATGTATCTAATAAAGGACTTGTATCTAGAGTAAAGAACTCTTACATAAAAAATCAACAAATAGGGGACCGGCGAGTGGTGCGCTGGTTAAGAGTTGGCTTGGGACGCCGGCTCTGAGCAGCAGGGCCCTGGTTCAGATCCCACAGTGACACTGCCCTCTACAGCTAAGATGGTGAACAACAGCTCCACCTGGAGCTGGGCTGCCCTGAGTCGCCGGCGACAGCGTAGGCTGCAGCCCCTGCTGCGGTGGGCTGCCATAGGCTACAGTGAGTGGCCGGCAGCCGGTGTGAGCTGCCACTGTGAGAGGCCGTCCAGAGGCCAGCGACCGATCTGCCTCACCCGGGAAGAGCGCAATGACGATACCAACATGGGCCAGTGAAGCAACGTCCTCCACAACTAGACTGAAGAACAAAAGGACAGCAACTTGTCTGTTCCCCTCCCCCAATTCCCCAATAAAATGTTAAAAAAAAAAAAGTCAACAAATAAAATATAGGCAGATTTAAAAATTGGCACAGGACTTGAATAGCCATTACTCCCAATCAGACACCTGAATGGCCGACAAGCACACACTAGGAACTAGGGAAATACAAATAAAAGCACAGCAACAGTGCTTTGCCCCACTAGGATGACTGGAGAGTGAGCGCTAACAGGCACAGGGTGTTTGTTCAGGGGCGGGGGGGTGGGGGGTGGGGGCATGCCTAAACCGTTCTGGAATTAGATAGCTGTGATGGCCGCACAACTCTGTGAATATGCTAAAAACTACTGAATCGTGTACATTAAAAAGGTGATTTTCATCTCAATAACTGAGGGAGAAAGTGGGGGAACATTCAGAGGAAGAGGAGTTGAGGACAGGGCGCAAGGTAAAGGGGTGAGCTGAGCACAGAGCTGAGTTTGGGATGGAATTCCGTAGCCTGTGGGGAACCGGCAAACCTTTCTAAGAAAAGGTGAGAGACAGGCTCCGACCTGTGGCCTGTGATGACTAACGTGCGGGGTGTGGAGGCCGCATGCTCCGTCCCTTCTCTGGTTCCACAGCGACACTCTCACTCGTGCCCCCTCACCCCGGGACTCCCAGTGGGGTATTACATCCCCACCCCTCTGACATCCTCTGTATGGCTGGTTATCAAAAAGGGAAGTAATGCTTCAAAAAACACTGAAAATCAGTGGCTATTTAAGCACCACACAGCACTGTTTCCTTGTGCTTTAGGGGGCTACTTCCAAAGAATATAAGACGACGGGACCCAAGTCAACAAAACACAGATGTTAAAATTATAAAAGTCTGCGTTGTCACTGAAGCAAGCTGCTCAGTCAATGCTAGCTGACTCAAAACCAAGTGAGAACAGCAAAAACAAGTGCCTTGGCTTAATCCTGTGTGTCATTACACAAAATCCAATCAATCGCTGTTTGCAGAAAATACCCTGTAAGGTTCAAAGTATAAAATTCCTTCACCAGGTTTCCATCTGTTTTGAAACTCCATGAGGACGGGAGAGTCGGCTGAGTCACCGCCACACAACAATCCAGACTGCTCTGCGCTGGCTGCGGGGCGCTGGGGCCCGCTGCACAGCCAGCGCAGCACACGGCGCGTGCCAGTCATCTAACACACACGGCCTCCTTACTAGGAAATTTCAGCTATATTGATTTTCGTGTTTGTTTGTTGGGATTTTTTTTAAAAGAGAAAAACTGTGCCTTGGTGGAATGTCACCTTCTCTCGTTTGACTCTTAAAATCAGCTCTTCTGCCATCCTCCCTCTAATACAATGTTTCGTCACCTTTGGGGAGCCACGGCCCTCTGAAATCTGATAAATGTTAAAGGGCCATCTCTCTGTCTTTCTTTTTAAAGCACGCGTTCAATTTTCAAACTACCTCGTGCCATCTGAGGTCTCTCGGTGGAATCCAGGACAAGGAGCCCTGGTCAGGTGGCACAATGCCATGCTAAGGCCAGTGGCATTCTTTCAAGACCGCGTGTCCCAAGGCCAGGCCCCGTGTAAAGTTCTTACCAGGGCTGTGAGTTTATCACTGGTGAAAGCTGAAAACAAGCAACTCTGGGGTCCAACAACAGGGGAGCTGCCTTCAGAACAACCAAAAAGGCTGCAGTCTTTACACTGGTCAATTTAAACATGAAGACCCGTGATTACCGTAACCTCAGCAATTGAAGTTACAGCTCAGTTTAAACCAATTGTTTGGCACCTCCTAAAATAATAGAACCAGTGAGTTGGTGTGAAGTACACACACTAGGTAAACTTCCAGTTAATTCACTTTAAAATGTGTGTGTGTTGGGGGGAGGGGAGTGATGCACTGAGCGCACACACGTCACCTCCGTGATACTCCTGCCAAGGTCAACCCTGAGCCTAATCACACAGAGACAGCCCGACAAATCGCAGCTGAGGCCTACACGGCCGGTCAGCACGACTAAGGAACGGCAGTGTTCTCAAGGGGGAGGAAAAGGTCAAGGAACTGGCCCCTGGGAAGGAGACGACAGACACCTGAACGCGGCCCTGGATTAAGGAACTCACGGAAAGGAAGAGATGTTTAAGAGGACAGTGCTGGGCCAATGGGGCAGCTGTGACTGAACAGCACAGGCAGCTCGTCGGCCTCCCTGGGCGTGATGATCTGATGGCTGTCACGTCGCCTGGGCGTGATGATCTGATGGCTGTCACGTCGAAAGCCCACGTTCCGGGAGCTGCCTGCTTAGGGTGACGTGGCACGACAAAACGAGTGTGGCCAACAGCATCAGTCAACCTGGGCAGAGGTAGTTGTGCACGGCACCATTCCTGCTACTCTGCTCAGGGTTCGAATGATTTGTTAAACTGTAACTGGGAAGACATCTGCTCCAAGACTCTGAGTGACAGACGTGTCCTAACTCCTGAGCAGAAGGACACTGCACACTCCTGCCTCAGTCTCGGAGCTCGTCGCAAACCACCACTGGCAAGGACCAACTCCTACCTGCAGACTGACCTCAGATGCCCGAAGTCACAGGGGTTACAGAAGGCACCGGGCTTTTCCATGTTTCTGTTTAAAGCTCCCAGAGGATCGTTACACATTTTAAAGTTAATCTTAGTTTGTGATTCATTTATTCTATGCTGCCCAATTAAGCCAGAAAGAACCCTATGGATATGAATTTGTTGGCCACAGACCATATCACAGGAAAGCTACGGAGAAACTTAACAAAATCAGACAACTTGTTTTCCAGATAGAGGTTGATGAACTGCAAGAGCAGGGTCCCCCCACCTGGGTTTCTGCCTGTTCCTCGTCCCAGGGACGAAAGTCTCAGGTGCTACATGATACAGTATTCCAGCATCTTTAACAATCTTTTCTTTATGATGGAATTTAATAGTTGGTTTAGGAAGAAAAAAAAACCCAGCATGACACAAAGCAGATAACTTCTACCTTAGACAACACACTCCCCATTATAGTATATTCATTACTAGAATGGGCACAAAATATAGCTACTTGTTCTTACATTCTCAGAAAGAAAGGAGAAACCGAGATCCTATTTTTCTATTGTGCAGCATGAAACCCTGAGGCTGGAAGGCGCTACAGGCAGAGTCACCAGGCCTGTCACTCGTTAGAGAGCGGAACCTTCTCTAAGTTCCTGGCTCTGTCACAACCATCGCTTTCTCATTTGTAATATGAAGTGATTCGAATACCGACTGGTCTCTACTGTCACGGTCCAGCTTTGAATACTCAGTAACTGCACGGCTTTGGTCTCCCAAATATTTTTAATTAGATCAGCTGAGTTAGATATATTTTACAACTGGAAAAGGTAATTGCTCGTCTCTCCCCAAACTCCTACTCCTGTTCGGCCCTCTGTCCTGTTCGGAGCCTGGGTCACTCTCCCATTCGCCCACGACGGAGAGCCCTGCGCACTCACCTGCTCTCACGGCTCTCGGACTCTAGGCCCACGGCCCGCAGATCTCACCTCGCCTCGTCGGCCACCACTCCAGCGCAGGCCGTCATCAGCTGTTGCCTGGATCGCTAGTTGCCACTATTCTACCTTACCAATTTGCCAAAGAGCTCCCCAATGACTAAAGATCTGTGCAAAAGGCCCCCCCACCAGAACACCAGAACCCGGACCTGCCCGCCTGCCCCTCACCAGCCCCACGGCAAGGCCCCGACCACCTCAGAGCCCCCGCTTCCGGCGTCTCACGCCCTCATGTCTGCTGCTCTCACATCGCCCTTTTCGCTGCCGTTCTGAACTGACTCCACTCTTGAAAGCGCAGCTCAGTGCTGCTCCCCCCATCGAGACACGACAGATCCCTCTTTTGAATGTCTGTGACACTGACATCAAGTGACAATTCTAAGAGAGAGAGTTTACCGAGGCTGGTAAACTAAACTGACCTCTTGGGCGAGGTCTCTGTACCTGGCACTGGCTACCTGGCCCCGCCTTGGGGATGCCTAGCTTAGCAGAGGGCAGGAGAATGGGGCAGGGCTCGGACACTCAGAGACCAGACTCAGCCCGGGGTCCACACAGTGGCACCCAGACTCCCACAGTATTAAAAGGTGCTTCAATTCATTGGACATGTAAAGATTGAACACTAATATGGCTGTCTTCAGGAAATACGAAGATCTAGGACAGACCTTCTCAACTGGAGGTGATGCTGCCACCACCAGGGGCATCTGGCAATATCTGAGGACGTTTCTGATTCTCGCAACTGGTGGGGAGCGCTGCTGGCAAAAGCTGCTGACCGTCCCACCATGCACAGGGCAGACGGCACAACCATAGATCATCTGGTCCAAAATGTAAACAGAGCCCAGGTCGAGAAACTGTGTGGATCTGTGGGTTCTGCCTCCCCAGACATTCAAATTTTTCAAGGCAAAGAAGCTAATAAGAGACGAGAGGGTCGGAGGCCTGACAGCCCCATCAGCTACCAGTGCCGTGGCCTCCTGCAAGTGACTGGCCCCCTTTGTGCCAAGTCCTCGTCCGTAAACCAGGGGTGGTGCCAGCCCCGACCTCAGGGTTCCAGGGATCAGGCGGGTCTTTGGGGAGGTGTGCTGGGCCGGCAGTAAGTACTCAATACATTTAGTGACTTCCCCTCTCCTTCTCCTGGTTAGTGCCTAGTCCTGCATTTGGAACAGAGGAGGTGCTCAAGAAACGTTCACTAAACGAAGACTGCCTTGGCTTCCGGGGGAGGGCACCAGCGGGTAAAGACAGACGTACTCTCCTCCTGCGGGAAAAGGGAAGCTTCAAGCTCCAGGCGGGGTTGAAAGGAAGCATGTGCCCACCTGACCAGGTCTCCCTGCTCCAAACCTCACACGGCCCTGCCACCTCTCCCTTTGTCCCTTCTGACCAACGGAACCTCCTCAAGTATGTGGATGCGATGGTATCTTCTCTGACCCCGCCATCATCCGCCCTGTACTAGTTATTTATGCACTTGTAGTCTTCCTACTAGATCGTACATGCTTTCTGTGGCCAGGGAAAGCACGTGACTCTTTTTTATATAACCCAAGGGGCCTCCAGACCTTAGCAACTGGCTGGCCCAAGCCTCCCGTTTTATAGATTAGGCACAGAGAGGCCAAGTGCTGTGTCGAGGGGCCAAGGTCACACTAGGTGGCAGAGCTGGGACTCAGGCTCTGGCGGAGATCCCAAGGTCAATCTACCTGTCATGGCATATCAAAACTGTACCTGTGGGAGAGACCATCTTTTTAATTAAGTCCCAGAAAACCTCTGTAGGAATTACACCAATAGAGCTGTATTACCCGATAAAGCAAAAATGGAGGGACACGTCGTAGACCCAAACTCCAAGCTCCTTTCTGCCGCTGACATTACACCTTAAAAAATGCCACCTGTCTTCTTGAATGGTGTCATATCTTAACATTTCTTTCATAGCTTCTAACCACAAAACGTATTTAAAGGCCCGAAAACCAGTTCACCTTAGTGGTGTCAGGCTTGTCTTTAAACAGCCCCGTTAAATACTCTGAGTAACAGAAAATCCCTTATTTGGAAAGCCAAGGGTAGCGCACCCCTCACCGGCTGAGCTGTTTCTTTAACGATCCCCTTAAAAGAGTCCCAGATCTTGCAAAACTCAAAGAGCAGCTCTTTAAAACGCTCCTCGTGGTGAAAACTATTCAGACGGTTTTGAATCCTGTGTGAATCAGCTCGACCTACACCTAAAAGATACACTCATCCAGTACCAAGTGCATGAAGGAGAAACTTATTCTATTCTGTTCAAGTGAAAGAAAGCTGCTCACGGGGGAGGTGCATCTAGAAGTTTCTCTGAGTGTCCCCCCAAAAAAAATGATGCAAAAGAAAGCAGCGCGCACACAACGCCCTGGAGAAGGAAGACAGGGACCTGCACCCGTTTCCCAAACAAGGAGCCCGCGCGGCTTCGAGCTCCGTGAGGTTCAAGGGCACGGCCGCCCCCCGCGCCGCGCGGATACATAGTATCCGTTCTGAAAGGCAACAGTCTGGCTACAAAGTCGCAGCGCGGCCGCCGGCGCAGTGACAGCCGTCGGGGCGCCGCCGTGAGCCGCACAGGAGCCGTCCACGCGCCCTGATCGGAGGCTGCGCGGGCGCGGGGCCCCCGGGCGTGCGGGGCTCGCCCCCCGCCCCCCACCCAGCAGCCCCCGCGCGGGGCGCGCGGCCGGGGCGGGGGCGGGGCGCCCGGCTCACCTGCGGAGGCTCCGCTCCCCGTCTTTGGTGGCTTTGGCTTCCAGGTCTCTGCAACGGCAAGAAGCGGGGGCGCGCTGCGCGTCAGCCCCGCGCCGCGGCGGCGAGGCGGGAGGCCGGCCCCGGGCAGCCCCGCCGCCCAGGCCCCACGTCCCGCCCGCCCGCCCGCCCGCGCGGAGGCCCCGCGCCCTCACCTCATGTGTGTAAAGTGCACGAGCGCGCGCGGCGCGGCGAGCCAGGCCCGCGCGCCTCACGGCCCCCGCAGCGCCGCGGGGACAGGCCCGAGCCGCTGCGCCAGCGCCATTTTCCACACCGACCCGCCGCCGCCGCCGCGCCGCCGCCGCCGCAGGCCCCAGGCCGGAAGTGGATGCCGCGCTCCGCAACCGCTTCCGGGGCGCCGGGGGGGGGCCGCCGGCCTCAAAATGGCCGCCCTAGCAACGCGGCCCGCGGCGCCCGCAGGCCCTTGGCAACCGCCCGGCCGCCGCGCGCGCGGGCCCCGCGGGGCCTCCCCGGGGGGCGCCCCGCCCAGGCGCCCAGCCCCGAGCCCGGCCCGTGTCGCCGCGGCGGGCCCCGACGGGACGCGCGTCCCTGCCCTCCGCCTCCGCCGGCTTCGCTGCGACACACGTCCTCGTCCCCGCGGCCCGGCCCCTCCCCCGCCCAGCCCGCCGAAAACGGGGGCCTCAGCCGCTAGGGCCGTGCCCTTGGGTCCGTCCCCGGGCGCGGGCGGCATCCCCGAGGCGGGCGGGAGCGCGCGAGTTCCAGCCCCGGCCCCGGCCCTGCCCGGGGCAGCGGACACGGAGCGCGTGGGCAGCGCGGGGCCCCGCAGGCCGGGCGCGGGGGTCGGGGCGCCGGGCGCGGGGATCGGGGCGGGGGGTCGGGGCGCCGGGCGCGGGGGGTCGGGGCGGCGGGGGGTCGGGGCGGCGGGCGCGGGGGGTCGGGGCTCAGAGGCGCTGCCCCGCCACGGAGCGCGTCGCTGCCGCTCCGGGGGCCCCGCGGACGCGGACGCAGACACCCCGCGAGGCTGCACGCCCCGTGGGTACAAGGCGCCCACCCACCCGGGCAGACCCCGCAGGGCCCACGCGCGCGCAGGGCTGTTGGATACTTGTCAACATACAATTATTGGTATATGTTATATATTAATCTATGCAGCTCTCACCCGCGGCTCATGACCCTTCCTCTGGGCTTCCAACCCATTCTTTCCAGAAACCTTCCCCTGGATCACCCCGTGTTCCACTTTCTAAACTAGGCTCCTTCCACTGGCTTTAAAAACATGTCCAACTCGCTCCCACTGAAAAGAAACAAAGCCCCCCTTGACTGCCCAGCATCTGTCCCATCTGAGGGAGGCGATGGGTAACAAGTGAATTCATGAATATATGAATGCATGCATGCATGCACAGAAAGCCCTCAAGCATATGCACCCACATGTTAATTTTCTTAATGTATCTATCTGGCTTTTTTTTTCTTTTGGTCTTGTCTTGTTTTTGTACAATGAGCATGAAATAAATAAATAAATAAAAATCAGGCTTACAAAATGTAAAATGCAAGGGGCACCAAATAAGTGCCGTGACTTCTTTTGCCTCCCATCGATTCATCCATACATGTATTTGGTTTGGGTTTTCCGTTGTGGTTCTTTCTACTTAACGTGTTAAAAATTATATTACAGTGTTTCTTTAGGAGTTAAGAAATATGATCCACAGTCTGGGTTCATACCAAGTTTATGAAGGATTTTCCCACAACAGCATAAGGCAATGAAAACGGAAATATGTATCAACATTTACACAGCTGTTAAGATTACCTGACTTTTTAAAAAATTAGCCTGTCTTAGGTTTGAATAACTCAGTGGTTCTCAGGGCATTGGACCCCGCCTACTCCCAGGGGACATTGACTTATGTCCAGTTTTTGGTTTGCACAACTGGGTGCTACTGGCATCTAATGGGTAGAGGCCCGGGATTCTGCTAAACACCCTACAATGCCCAGGATGGACCTCCCACAACAACACAAGAGTATCTGAACTGAAATGCCCAAGGTTGAGCAAGCCTGGGAACGAATTCCCAGCGCCAGGGAAGCTGAGAAGATAGGATTCTGTGCAGACCCTCCTAGACGATCCTTCCAGGGCTGCATTATGAAGCCATGCTAATCCCTTTTTAATGACCTTTTACTTCAACTTGGCACATGGGAGAAAGTCAAAGAGGTGTGACAACCCAGGATAAGACCGGCACTATTCCTCAGCAGGACCCTGCCTAGGGATCCCCTGTCTTGTGACCCTGTCTCTATTAAATAGTCTCTCTCTCTCTCCTGAATGTTCCCCATTATCATACAAACATATTCTAGTAACTTCCACTGAGAAAACAGCAACACACAACCGAAATAGGAAACTCCACTGATGCCCCATTCCTCTGTAGCACCATTTTTCTGCTCTTCTGCCCAGAAAAGCTTCTTGAAAAAGGTATTCCCCACAAGCTCCCCCCAACCCCAGTTGTTCAGCTGCTTTTCCAACCCATTAACCTGACATCCCAGCTCCTACCTCAAACTTGCTCTTATCAAGGTCACAAGTGACCTTGAAGCTACCCTGATCTCGATCCCCTCTGAGCTGTGTCACACAGACCACTCCCACCTCCCTGAGGGAGACTGTTTCCTCGGCTGTCTTGACATCACATTCTCCCGAATTTCTTTTTACCTCTCTCACCATTCCCTTTTCGTACCCTTTGCCAGCAGCTCTTGCTTTGTGCCATATAAATGTTGGAGATCTCTGAGGCCTGTTCCTGATTTTTTCATGTCTCTATCCACTTCCTCTTTGGGATGGGCGATCTCATCCCTTCTCTTGTATTTAAATATGATTTACATACAGATGAGTCTCACATTCATATCTTTAGCCCATATCTCACCTGTGTACCCCAGAATGCCGAAATGACAATTCACCCACACAACGAATACTGATTAAGCACCTACTATGTGCTAGGTGCTGTGTTGCCAAAATGACAATTCACCCACACAGCAATTACTGATTAAGCACCTACTATGTGCTAGGTGCTGTGTTAGGCCCTGGTGCTCTGGCACCTCCGAGGAACTACTCTAGTGGATTAAGTCTAATGGAGCAGACAGGTTTTTCTTTTTAAGGCAAACTGTAAACTGCATAATTACAAACTATGGCATGTGCACAGAAGGAAAAGAATGTTGTTCTAAAGAACACAAGAGCATATAACAGAGATTGGCCAAAGCAGTTTTCTCTGAAAGCATAAACTTCCCCTGGTAGCGGAAGGATGAGGGGCAGCCACCCTGGGGACCTAGGACACGGCAGAGGTAAGGTTGTGGGCTGGAGGTTTAAATTTGAGCCTCCTCCTTGTGGATGAAAACAGAGCTGATCTTGTATGTAGCTTTAAATCCACTGGGCGGGCCGAGGGGCGCGGTGGTTAAGCGCTGACTTGGGAAGCCAGCAGCCCCGGTTCAGTCCCACATAAGAGGGCCAGTGATGCTGCCCTCAAAATAAATAATAAATAAATCCACTGACGCCGCCATGTTCATGTTAACCTGTATAATGAATTAGGAACAAACCCAGAAGCAAGGTCCTCTAGAGAGCAATGGGCTCCACTAACGAGGCTCATTCAAGTAACCACATGTCAACTTCTGCACCGCGCATGTTCCCCGAGATGAAGTGAACATTAGGTAGGATATTTTGCAGGCCTCATGGTTCAAGTCTGCAGCTTGGGTATTTGTCTGTGACGTTAAATGCTTTTTCAACAATAACTTTTTATAGAGCAGTTCAGAAAGAACCTGTAACTATCTCAGAAAGTGCCTTGCTTCTTAGTGAGCTGTGTAAGAAACGGGCTGCACAAATTCCCATTTAAATAAGACATTTTCCCCATTTGCCTTTCTTCCTGGGGCTCTTCGTTCCTTTAGTTTCTTATGTCACCAGGACATAAACGGTCTCCCTCTCTTCCTTATCTTACCGAGAAGAACAAAGGCTAACCTGATACTTGGGAAATTACATATCTGAAAGAAAGTGATCTTTTTTTTCTCACAAGGATTTGCTGTAAAATACAATGTGGGGTGTGTGTGTGTGTGTGTGTGTGTGTGTGTGTGTGTGTTTGTATTTTTTAAGAAAAGCCCACTCCAAATGTTTTTTGGTTTTTTTTGAGGGCAGGGTCACGCTGACAACTCACACACCAGGACCAGCGGCGGTGCTGGGGACGTCATGTTTCTGAATAGAGCACGCTCGGTCAGGTTCTGAACAACCAAAGGACAATTCTCCCTCAATTTATGTGTAATCACGTTCCTGGGAATTTCAGGGTGCATTACAATGGAAAAAGCCAGGAGTCAGGTCCTCAGATAATTACGAACACGGTATGTCCCCATGTGAATGTCCAGCGACGGGGCCCCGCCCCATCCAGCATCCAGGTCCCTGACCACTGGTTTGGAATCGCACCCCCACACACATACTTCTTTGTGACAACCAAAAACACTTTGGGACATTTCCCAAGCCCCCTGTGGAGCCGCAGTGTGTATGACTTGATTGAGAACCATCACTATGGAGTGGGATGAGTCCTGAGGATGGCTGACACTGCAGGGAAAAGGCCAGTAAGATAGGAGGGATAGCAGGGCAAGCACAACATACTGGGGCCACGTGACACTCCCCAGGCATCTCAGGCTGACACGCCAGCATTTAGTTCCATATTCCTTCTCTGCTCCCTTTCCCCCAACACACACAAACGTGTCCCTAAAGGGACCTTTCCCCCAGGTCAGTAATGACACCATTGGTCACCAAGCTGCCCCAGCCAGATATCTAAGATTCAGTGTTGTCCCCACCCTCCGCCTCATCCAATGCGTCCGGAAGTTATTTTGTCTCTAAACTCGTATTCTTCCTCTGTTTCTCCACTGCCACCCCCAGCACACCCTGGAAACTCCACAGACTCTCTCTTACGACTCTTTTGTGGTTGTTTTCACATCTGAAGTCAAAAATGCAATGAGTTTTGACAAATAAATACGCCTGTGTGACCACCACCCGCTGTCCATCACCCCAGAAGATGCCACTGTGCCCGTCACCCAGTGCACACAACTGACATCAGCAAAGCACTTTTCTGATTGACACCACGATAATTTAGTACCGTGTTCTAGAACCTTCTCTAAACGGAGCCAGACAGCGTACATCCTTTTGTGCCTGGCTCTCTTTCCGATCAGTGTCTGCAAGATCATTCACATTGTTACATGTATCAGAAGATCTTCCCTCTTTGTTGCTGAGAAACATTCGGTGGAGTGAATGAACAATTTGCTTTCCATCCTGTTGGTGGACACTTGGGTTATTTGCAGCCTGGCATTACTATGAATAAAGCCGCCATGAACATTCCCGTACAAGTCTTTTTTTGTGGACAGCAGACATATGTTTTCATTTCCCTTGGATAAATACCTAGGAATAGAATTACTGAATCACAGGGTAAGTGTAGCTCTTAACTAAGAAACTACAAAACGTTTCTCAAATGCATACACCAGGCTCCATTTCCAGGCCCCGCCAGCATCACCCACGCTCAGGCTCAGCCTCCTGAAATCATTCCCCACATAGCAGCCTCAGCGACTTTTCTTAAAATGAAAACTGGATCATCTTATTCTCCAACTTCAAACAACTCCAAGGCTTCCCAGGGCTCTTGATTCAACACCAAATATCATTAGCACGGTCTGCGGTGTGTCCCCACTGCTCTCTAGGTCCCACAAGCTCCAGACAATCCTTTCATTTTCCTAACGATGCCCAGCACCTCCATGGGGCCTGCTCCTAACCATCTCACCCCCACCCCGTGTAACTTCCTCAGGAAAGGCTTTTCTGACCACCGTCCTCCTCCGCTCTGTCTGGTCTCCCAGTTACAGATATTAAAGGCACCCCGACTTCTTCAGAGCATGACCACGTGTGCATTGAGGCATTTATTCCCGTGTGTTCAACCTGTGGCTCTGCAGGTCCTCTGTAAGCTCCAGGGAAGCAAGGGCCATGCCGGCCTTGTTCTCACTCTAACTTTAGCATCCGACACAACACCTAGTGCATTTACGCCGCTAATACTTAGTGAATGAAGGAAGGACTTTTTCCTTGTGTCGCATACCTCCCTCTAGCCACACTAGCACCAAAATGGTCTAACAAGCAAAACTGGTCAGGTCCTGCTGCTGCTGCTGCTGCTTAAAGCTCTTGCCCGGCTCTTAATATCCCAACAAAACACAGTCTGAGACCCCTTGGCTAGCCTACAAGGCTCTTCAGGAACTTTTCCCCCCTGAACCCACCCAGTTTCCCAGAATTCCTAGTTTGTGATGCGGAATTTTGGGTGCTTTCTCACATTTTTCACTGCCTCTATGCTTTGAGTGTGATATTTCCTCCAAGTGGGACATCGCTCCTACTGTGTCTGCCTAACAAACTCCGGCTTCAAAGCCCAGTTCAAATGTCCCCTCTTCTGACCAGCCTTCCCTGGGATTCCCTGGACCTCATAATACCGTGGGTGGGATTTGAATTCCAATCCTAACTTAGACTTCACCGACTCTTGTCCCCTCCTATTCAGGGGGAAACGTGACCCCTGGAAAGAACCCCTTGGGCACTTAGGGCTGGACTCTCACACGGTGTCATGCGAGAACTCACTTTTATCAGGCCCTGGGGACACTAAGTCTCCTGAGAGCAGGGACTTGTCTGGTGTGTTCAGCCGCGTATCTCCCAGCACCTACAGCAGCGCCCATTGAATTAACACCTGTTGAATGATGAACGAATGCTGTCTTTCTTCCGAGCAGCTCCATAATGCATGACAAGGAGCGTCCCCGTCCGCCCAGGCACGTACTTGTTACCATCCTAACTACCAGCAAGACTTCCCTCGGCATCCACTGGGTGTCTTAAACCTACAGCATCGGCCTGTATCTTACAGGAGCAAACAATAGTCTCTCCACAACGCTCTGTTCGCCACCAGATCCACCAGGCACCTTTTTGTTTTGCTGAGGATAAAGTGGGTCTTTCTACCTCTTGCTAAGTCCCTGAATAGTCACTGCTAAAAATAGTTGTTTCCCTATTTGTTTCTCTGAATGGAACAAGCGTAATGGCACCCTGCTTTTCTTGGGGGGCCAACCTCCTTCACTCAGTCCACTCATTTGGGTGGAGACACACTGCAGTAAATATTTTTATATTAAAAATGTTTATTCCCACTGACCAAGTATAAGGTCCTTTGAACATTGAAATAAATAATGATAGTGAGGGATTATAACCCACTCAGTAAGATGGAGAACTATATTTCTGTCTAGACACAAAAGTAGATCACTCATTCGTTCACTGAACATTAAATGAGGAACAAAAACTTTTACTTCCAACCAAGATGGTGCAACTTAAACTCTATTTATCCTCCCTCCTGAAACAACTAAAAATACAGACAAATTTTATGAAACAACAGTTTTAAAGACATTGGCCCTCCAGTAATGGCAGACCATGACCCAGAGAGCTGGGGAACAGAGGAGACGAGGCTCAGATTACTGCACTAGGTAATGGTACAGTGTAGGAAGGGAACCCAAGCAAAGGGGTGGCTCCCTGAGTCAGGGCAACGTAGCTGAGAGTCTGGAGAGACCGAGGTGGCTTGAGTTCACAGATCAGGGCACCAGAGAGGAGGGAGGCAAACAGATGGCGACCTCTGGAGGTCTGTGGGGACTCACGCATGGGTCTTCAGCTGAGAGCTGAGCAGTGTATACATATCACGAAAGTACCCAAGGTTGGGAAAGAACCACCCCAAAGGATGGGAAGAAACAATACCTGAGACTCAAGGAAAGCTTGGAATAGTGCCTGTTCCACCAACCAGGAGAAAACCTGGACATCAGGTGGAATTCTCAGGAGGGTTTTGCATCAGTATTGGGCCAAAGTTAGCTCTAAACAAACACTGCTCTTGTGCTGCCCAGTAAAGCTTAAAAGAAATCCTCAAAAGTTTCAAACTGGGCCGGCTGAGTGGTGCATTGGTTAAGAGCTGGTTTGGGGATGCCAGCGGCCCCGGTTCAGATCCCACATATGAGGGCCAGTGAGACTGCCCTCTACAGCTAAGATGGTGAACAACAGCTCCACCTGGAGCTGGGCTGTGCGAGCCCCGGTGATGGTGTGGGCTGCAGCCCCTGCTGCAGTGGGCTGCCATAGGCTACAGTGAGTGGCCGGCAGCCAGCGTGAGCGGCCAATAGCCGCAGTGAGCGACCATCCAGAGGCCAGCAATGGATCTGCCTCATCCGGGAAGAGCGCAATGACGATACCAACATGGGCCAGTGAAGCAGCCTCCTCCGCAACTAGACTGAAGAACAAGAAGACAGCAACTTGTCTGTTCCCCTCCCCCAATTCCCCAATAAAATCTTAAAAAAAAAAAAAAATTCAAACTGTTTTCAGGAATCACTATCTATGAGAGCTAGGGTCTTACGAAATGTATTTCTTAAATAATAAGACTTGAAAGTCAAAGTTACCCCATGATCCACGGGCTACAGAATGGGTGTTGAGTTTGCACGCATGAACATAACATTCATCTCGCTGCCCATCGCCATCAGGGCGCTTGGGTGACCAGGTGCCTTGTAATGAGCAGAAACGTTTTGAAGGGAGTCTTGTCTTCTGAGCCGTAGATCTCAAAGGTGGGCTCGAATCAGCAAACCGTGTCGGACACAGATGCGCTGCCATTCACTCAGACTTCGATCTTCCATTACAGAGCACAGGCAGAGTAGATTCCATGCACTTCTTAAGGCCCCTACGATTTTTGGAACGGTAAGTAAGCACTGGCTTCAATTTAAAGTCCTCAGCTGCCTGCGCCCCTCACAGGAGAGCCAGCCTGTCCTCTGACGTTTGGAAGCCAGGCACTGACTCTCTTCTCTAGCTTTGACTGTACCAGATGTCATCATCTTCCAACATGAAACTGTCCCATCTGCATTGAACATCTGTGTTTGGCCTTCTAGATGACTTGATGCTTCACCTCGGACAGTGATGTTATGGAGACGGCTTCTCTCCTTAAACCCCATGGACCAACGTCTGCCAGCTTCACCCTTGTCCGCTGCAGCCTCCTCCCCTCTCAGCCTTCATAGAACTGAAGAGAGTCAGGGCCTTGCTCTGGGTGGGGCTTTGGCTCCAGGGAATGTTGTGGCTGGTTTGATCTTCTATCCAGGCCTCTAAAAATGTCTCCACATCAGCAATAAGGCTGTTTTGCTTTCTTATCTTTCATGTGTTCACTGCCGTAGCATTTTAAATTTCCTTCGAGAACTTTTCCTTTGCATTCACACCTTGGCTAATTGTTTGGCAGAGGCCCAGCTTTCAGCTGATCTCGGCTTGCGACATGCCTTCCTCACTGAGCTTAATCATTTCTAGCTTTTATTTCAAAGTGAGAGACATGTGACTCTTTTCCCACTCGAGCACTTAGAGGCCACGGTAGGGTTGTTAACTGTCCTGATTTCAGTACTGTTGTGTCTCAGGAAACAGGGAGGCCTGAGGAGAGGGAGAGAGGTGGGAACAGCAGGTCGCTGGAGCAGTCAGAACACACACAACATCTATCAATTAAGTTCGCCATCTTACGTGAGTACGGTTCCGGGCACCCCAAAAATTACACTAGTGATCACAGATCACCACAACAAATACAATAACAGTGAAAAAGTGTGAACTATTGTGAGAATTACTGAAATATGACACAGAGACACAAAGTGAGCAAGTAATGTTGGAAAACTTGGCACCAGTAGACTTGCCCAACGCAGGGTTGCCTCAAACCTTCAATTTGTAACAAAAATGCAGTCTTTGAAGCTTCTCTAATGTATTGGGTCTATTCCTAATCTGTTCCGTTAATCTGCCTTTCTCTTCATGTAACAGTACAAAACTTTTTTCACCAGTGCAGCTTTATAAGACATGTCAAAACGTACCAGGGTTAATCTCTCTATTCCTTCCCCTTTTTCAGGATTTTCCTGGCCAGCCTCACTTGTTTATTTTTCCATGTGAACTTTAGACACAGTGAGTCTACTTCCAGAAAACCCTCATGATGTATTTTTTGTTGATATCAAATTAAACGTAAATGTTAATTTAGAGAAAATATGCTTCTTTACACCATTAACTCTTACTGATGAGCAGGGTTTGTATTTTCATCTGTTCTTTCAATTCCCTTCATTTATGTTGTTACAGTGGTTGCTAATATTTTTTTTTTTTTTTTGAGGGCAGTGTCACTGGCCTCATATGTGGGACCCGAACCGGAGCCGCTGGCTTCCCAAGCCAGCGCTTAACCACCATGCCACCCAGCCGGCCTGCTGATGCTCTTTTAAGTACAATATTTTCTTCTATTTTGTCTTCTAGCTTTTCCCCCACCAAAACATAGGAATGCTATTGATTTTGAATAACAATTTTATTTTTCCAGTCACACTCTTGGATTGTCTAGATAGGCAACTATATTATCTATACACAATCATCCTATTGTCTGTACTTTGCAATTCTTAAATTTATAGCTTAACCTTGGTACATCTAGAATAACATTAAAAAAAAAAAAAAAGCACCCGTATTATTCACTTATCCTGTTCCTGACTTGAATGGAAAACATTTCTAGTGTTCAACCTTATAAACATGATGCATTTTTATTTTTTTTTAGCCTAAACATGTTTTCCCAGCTCAACAATGAATGTTGAATTTTATTAAGTACCTTTTAGTTTCTAAGAAGGGTCATGTGGTTCTTCTCCTCTAACCAGTATTAAGAGTTCCTCTAATATCAATAGAAAGTCCGTATAACACAGAGTTTGAGAGGCCAGATTGCTGGTTCAAATGCCAGACCCCCCATTTGCTCTCGGTGTGACCTTGGCAAGTGGCTTCGACTCTCCGTGCCTTTATTGCTTCCTTGATAAACCAAAATCAACAACAGCACCAAGCTCAAAGGATTGCTACAGTACTTAAAGGAAAGAACACAGATGAGGCACTCGAACAGTGCCTGATTCACAGTAAATACTCTGTAAGTATTATTAGCATTCGCATCACATTTCTGGAGTAGCCCCAATTGTGGTGCTGCGCTGTCTGTTTGTTTAAAGAAACATATTTATTTACGGAATAAATTATAACATGCATCCAGAAAAGTGCAAAGCTGGATGAACTCCTACAAAAGTGAACATACAGGCAGCCTCGCCCCGGGAGACCCCCATCCCCACCCCACTGGACTCAATCATCTTTGCTACCAGTGGTATATTACGGTTTTAAGAAGCTACTAGATTCTGGTTTGTGTATCAATTTTAATTGTGGAACAATTTGGAAGATTTTCTTTGCAGAAAATTTTTAAAGACTTCCTTTTCTGGATATATTAGGTAGAACCATGCCAAATTCCCCATATTCAACTGTTTTGGGAACTTTAAAAAATAGCAATTGCATTACAGAAGACTTAAGTGAGAGGGAGGGAATCTGGCAGACCTAATATTATTAAGGTGAAAACACCCCTCAAACTGATGGAGAGGTTTAACACAATCTGTATTGGGATTCCAGGTGTAGTCTTTATAGAAATAGACAAGCCAACCCTAAAATTTATATGGAAATGTAAGGGACCCAGAACAGCCAAAACCATCTAGAAAAAGAACAAAGTTGGAGGATTCACATTTCTCGGTTTCAAAAATTACTTTGAGGGCCGGCCAAGTGGCGCGGTGGTTAAGCGCTGGCTTGGGACGCCAGCGGCCCTGGTTCGGATCCCACATATGAGGGCCAGTGAGACTGCCCTAAAAAAAAAAGACAAAAGTTGCTTTGAAACATAGTAATTAAACAGTTTGCTACTGACATAGGATAGACACATAGATCAATGGAATAGAACTGAGAATCCAGAAATAAACCCTCATACTTATGACCAATTGATTTTCCAACAAGGATGTTAAAATAATTCAAATGGGGAAACAGTAGTCTTTTCAACAGACTGCACTGGGACAATAGGATGAAGTTTGATCCCTATCTCACGCCACGTACAAACCTTAACTCAAGGTGGATCAAAGACATTAGAGCTAAAACTGTAAAACTCTTAGAAGAAAACATAGGAGTAAATGTTTATAATCTTAGACTTGGCAATGATTTCTTAGATGTGACACCAAAAGCCCAAGCAACAACAATAAAATAGATAAATTCAAGAAATAAATAGGGCTTCATCAAAACCAGATACTTTAGTGCATCAACGGACACTACAATTAAATGAAAAGACAATCCATGTAATAAGAGGAAATACGCATAAATAATATATTTGATGAGGGACTTGTATCTAGAAAATAAACATAAGGAATTCTTCCAACTCAATAATAAAAAGATACATAACCCAAATAAGGAATGTGCAAAGGATTTGTGTGGACATTTCTCCAAGGAAGACACACAACTGGCAAAGAGACACATGAAAATACACTCAACACCAAGAGTCAACATGGAGAAGCAAATGAAAAGCACCATGAGGTATCGCTTCACACCCACTAGGATGGACATAACGAAAAGGCAGATCCTAAGTGCTGACAAGGATGGGGAGAAACTGGGACCCTCACACACCCCTGGGAGGGACGTAAAATGGTACAGCCACTTTGGAAAATGGTCTGGCAGCTCCTCAAAAACTTAGCGAGGTACCACAGGAACCATGGACCCCACTTCTAAGTATCTACCCAGGAGAAATGAAAACATGTGTCCACATGAATACTGGTACATAAACACTTTTTTAACAGTTCTATTCATAATAGTCAAAAAGGGGAAACAGCTCAAATGTCTATCCACTGATGGATGCATAATCAAATGTCATCTATCCAGCCAATAGAACATCATTTGGTCATGAAAAGGAGTGAAGTACTGATACCCACTATGGGATGAATGAATCTTGAAAACATTATACTAAGTGAAAGAAGGCTGTCAGAAAAGATCCCACATCACATGATTCCATTTACATGAAATGCCCAGAATAGGCACATCTGTAGAGTGACAAAGTAGACTGGTGGTTGCCTAGGGCTGAGGTAGGGGATTGGGAGATAGGGGGGATAGTTAAAGGATATTGGGGTTTCTTCTTTCTGGGCTGATGAAATGTTCTAACGTGGATTGTGAATATCCTAAATATCTGAATATCCTAAAAACCATTGAATTGTGCACTTTAAGTAAGGTACGTGAATTATACCTTAACCGAGCTGTTACCAAAAACACGCATGGCCATTTTGCATGGTCCAACGTAACAGTCTACGACACCTCCAACAGCAGCGGCTTCTGGTGCAGCTTACAGATTTGACGGAGTTTACATACGAAGCTGGGAGGAGGAGAGAGAGTGGGGAGAGGCTCGCGTGAGACAGCTGGGAAGGAGGCAATGGGTGGGTGAGCGCCAGGCTTGTGTGTTTGTCTCGGACAGGAAAGGTCTGGCTTCTGCTCCGTTAGGAGAGAAAGGGCAGCAGAGTGGGGGTCGGTGAAGGACTAGGAACGAGGTTGGTGCCGGACTCCAGGGCCCAGGCTCCCCACTGACCAGAAGAAAGGAGGTGAGGACACGCTCAGGTACTGTTAGCTGATGGCGCACAGAACTTTTCCTTCCTGGCCTCCATTTTCTCCAGAAAGAAGGCAAAATCATTTGTGAAAACGAGAGGAGAGTGGGACTGTGGGTTTGAGTAGAGGGCTCAGTGGGACTGGGGCATCGGAGGCCTGGCTGCCAGGGCAGGGGGTCCCCTGGGGTCCCCCCCCCCCGCCGCGGTCCTCTGGCTGGGGAGCCCCTCCTCCTGAGTCACCTCTGCCTCAGGCCACACAACCCCACGGCTTCGCCCGCTCTGAGCAGTCTCCTCTGGCTGGGGAGCCCCTCCTCCTGAGTCACCTCTGCCCCACGGCTTCGCTCGCTCTGAGCAGTCTCCTATGGCTGGGGAGCCCCTCCTCCTGAGTCACCTCTGCCTCAGGCCACACAACCCCACGGCTTCGCCCGCTCTGAGCAGTCTCCTATTGGCTACCTTCCTCCCCAGAACTGAGCATCCTTCCCGGGTCAGGGCTGATTCAAGCCCGCCTCCCTGGTCCTGGGCCCTGCGCGCTCGTTAATCCAGCCCCGGGGTAACGGGATTCCGCTCGGCGGCCTCACAGCATCGGGTCAGTGACCAGCAAAGGAAAGAGCACAGAGAAATCTGTCCGATGACGCCTCAGTCCCCTTGTTAGTACAGGGGCGTGGCATGGGAGGAGACCAGGGGTTTGTCAAAGACGCCGAAGACATGTTTAACGTGTTGGTGGGTGGCGGATGTCTACAGGCGCGGGGTTTGGGATCAGGGGTGGATGTGTGTATGTGGGACATTCCCCACGGCCAGCATCTCACCAGTGAGGCCAGCCAGCCAGACACAGCACCCATCACCTTGAACCTACACACTGAGCACAGCCAATCAAGCACCGTCACCTTGAACCTAGATACCAAGCACAGCCAATCAAGCTGCAGAGCCCACTAGGGTCCAGGAGTGCAGCAAGAAAAAGAGGATGATGCGAGAGAACCCTCAGGGACACTGTTTGGTCCCTGATGTTACCAGATATGGCGGTTACTGCTGGTCAAAGTCGCTGGGCACCAGGTGGCATAGGGTCTCTGACTCTAGGAGGCACAGGACACAGTGTGGCATCAGATCTAGATGGGAGGCCTGTCTCTGCTACTTCTTTGCTGTGTCACACTAACATCTGGCACCTTGCTTACTTAGCCTCTCAGAGCCTCAGCTTCCACGTCTGTGAAATGGGAATCAATAACATCTACAGGGCCAGCTGCTGAAGAAATGGTGTGATTGGCCCTCCAGCATGGAGCTGTCTCGCCCGTCTCTGGGCCTTGGTGTTTGTCATTCCCTTAGAAGCGCACATGACACAACCCAGCAGTGTCTGGGTCCCCCCGTCACCCTCCAGGTTACACGTCTGTCTCCTGTGGTCCCCAGGGCCGTCCCCTCCGCTGGCCTCCTTCCCGGGCCCCCCCACATCACAGCTCCCAGCCTGCCCGTGTTCCCCCCACGTCTGTGGAGACGGAAGCACTGTCTTATCTTACTCACCCCTGAACCCCCAGTTCAAGGCACACACCAGGCACTCACCACCTAAGAGTGTTGATGAAATGAAGTTCTGAAGATTGAAGGAGATAACGCATGTTTAGCCCATGCCACCCACACCACACTAGCTCAGGGGTAAAAGTAGGAACATGAAACAATACTTTCCCACCTTCTACCTTCTCCGTGGGTTCTTCTGCCTTTCTTAAAATTCTCCCCGAAGACTATGGGGAGCCCCCAGGAAGATCACATGCACCCCGGAAACAGAAGGCACAGCTTCCTGTGCCGGCTCTGCCACTTACCGACGCCATGATTTACCCTATCTGTACCTCAGTTTACTCACCCCTGAACTGATCATGAGCGTGCCATGGACCCCGGACAAGCTGCAATGGCATAACGATTGTAACAGTGCCCAGTGCAGAGGAAACACCTTACAAGTGTTTGATAAATGTCACACACACGGGTCCCCCTGGCTGTCCCCCATGCTCCCCCGTCCCACTGCAGCTGCCTGTCACGGCCTAACCCAACCCCTCAGGGTCCAGGCAGCCTCTGTGGCCTCAGCCACGCTCCTATGATGCCAGCAACAACCTTGCCATCTCACACCTTAATGTACCCATGACTCCACTGGAGGTTTCATAGGTTCTGATTTAGAGTCTGGGGCATGTCTCTGCCTCTTGGGCTCAGATCTGTGGTGAAGGGGATGGTGGGAGGGTCATCTGAGCGCTGGTCTCAGAATTACCCCTCACCTCTGACGCCTTATCTTCGAGCAGAATAAGCACCTTTCACATGAATTCTTTATCAGGAAGTTTCTCAAACCCTCATACACATGAAGAGAGCAGTGGAAACCACCCCTCCCCGCCATCATCTGCCTGGAGGGAGAATGGCCGTTATCAATAAGACCTAACAAGTGTTGGAGGGGGTGTGGGGAGAAGGGGCCCCTGGCACACTGCTGGTAGGAGTGTAAAATATAGAAACCCATACAGCAGTTTCTCAATACATTAAGAACAGAACTATCACATAATCCAGCCATCCCTCTTCGAGATGATCTACCTGAAAAATCTGAACACATTTATCTATAAATATATATGTCCCCCTATATTCATAGCAGCACTATTCACAGTGGCCAAGACAAGGAGACCACCAAAATGTCCTTTGAGAGATGGCGGCATAAAGAAGATGTGGTACGTATATACACAATGGAATATTACTCAGCCGTAAGAAAAGATGAAATACTGCCATTGGCGACAACATGGATGGATCCTGAGAATATCATGCTACGCGAAATAGGTCAGACAGAAAAAGTTTATGATTTATGAACCTTATGATTTCACTCATATGTGGGATATAAATCTGAAGAACAAACCAAACAAACAAACTCACAGACACAGACAACAGAAGGGTGGTTACCAGAGGGGAAGGAGGTGGGAGAGGAAGAGGGTAAAGGGGGTCAAAGACACGGTTATGGAAGGAGACGAGATTTTGGGTGGTGAGCACACAATAGAGCACACAGATGACATATTACAAAGTTATGCACCTGAAATTTAGATAATATTACTCATCAATATCACCCAATAAATTTAATTTTTAGAAATGTGGATGAGAGAGGAGCCACACAACCCCCCAAAAAGTGTATCCACGGAGCACCCTTTGCTTGCTTTTTGGCCCTTGGGTCTCTAACACGGGGTTTCCATAACAACAAGGTTTTCCAATTGTCCTGTTTTGTTCTTTTTTTGTATGAGAAACGGACACGGAGTCCTTTCTCTGAAATCTGGTTGACTCGCTGTTCCAAGTCAAGTACCAGTGACCTTCATCTTTCTGGAACGATCCAGACCACCAACAAACTCCAGGCAGCCCCTGCAGATGGTTAAGAGTGGAAGCAAAAGAGGTGCTCTGTGGGTAATGGAGTGAGCGATAGCTAAGAGCATCGGTGAAAAGGCTCGGGTCATCTTGCGGTCAGGCTCCACTAGCTATACCCTCTGAAGACCTTTATACTTCCCCTCATGGAGCACACTGATCCAATCAAACATAGCCCTTAGCTCATTTTCTCTGGAGTTGCCTTATCCAATACTACTAATTTCAGCTGCCAACAAACGTGAATTTGGAATAAAGAGGAAGAGTCACCCAAGTAAGTTAGCAGCATAGTCAAAAAACAAAACAAAGGGCTCAGGGCTGCGGGAACCCAGGGTTCGAGTTCTTGCCACGGTGCCATCTTGGGTGGCTTGCTTTCTATCCCTGACTTTTGATGTCTTCTCCATAAAATAGATACGGTTGTCCCCTTATTCATGGCTTCACTTTCCATGGTTTCAGTTACCGTCAACTGCAGTCCAAAAATATTAAATGAAAAGTTTCGGAGACAAACAATTCATATGTTTTGAATTGCGTGCCATTCCGAGTGGGGTGAGGAAATCTCACGCTGCCCTGCCCCATCTCTCCCAAAACCATCTTCCCGTCCAGGGTGTCTGCCCTCTCCACGCTCCCCTCTCATTGGTCACTTAGTGTCCGTCTTGGTTATCAGATCGACTGTCGGTATCGCAGTGCCTGTGTTACATCACCCTGATTTTACTGACTGATGGCCCCAAAGCACAAGAGGAGTGATGCTGGCGATTCGGACATGCCGCAGAGACGCCGGAAGGGGCTTCCTTTAAGCGAAAAGGGGTGTGTGTAGGGAAGATGAAGTATATCCAGGGTTTAGTACTATCCACGGTTTCAGGCATCCACTGGGGTCTTGGAATGGGTCCCCCATGGATAAGCGGGGGACGGCTGGATTAAGTAAAATAATATTTGTGTCCAGATTGGAACAATGCTTTTGGTTTTCATATAGTAGGCACCCAATAAATGGCAGGGTCCTTTTATTATAATAATAATGACTTTTGTGTACCTAGTCAGCCAGAGAACACAAAGGCTACCATCCCTTGAAGCTTCTGTGGAGAAAAAGCTCCACTTTAGAAGACGACAGAGTGGCAACTTCTGGCTAAACCACTTCCATCCTCTGATGCTTCCTGTTTCTTTTCCCTTTAAAATATTTTCTTCATGGCCTGCCTTCACGTAGTTTATTGTCTGTCCCTCCACTGACATGTACGCTCAGTAACGGCAGAGACTGCTGTCCCTCTTACCCACGGCGGTCCCTCCAGCAGCCAGCGCAGCCCTGACACGTAAGAGCTCAGGCAGATGTGCTGGAGGGATGAGTGGCGATCCCGACATTTCCCCCTGGCCTGTCCTGTGGTCCCACGGTCTCAGAACACTGAGAGTTTGAGGAAGAATCATTCTCACCATGATATTTTAGCCTCCAGCTCTAGGGGGCCTCCTCATTTGTCCCCGGTCTATGTCTGCCCCAGACATGTCACCGCAGGGTCCCGCCTTGTCTCCAATCCTGGTCACTTTCCTCACTGCCACCAGAGGGCTCTTTTCAAAGCGTTGGATCTGCTCATGTCACTCTTCTCGAGAAGAGCCTACGTTGGTTGCCTCTTGATGGGGAGATCCCATATTACACGCTGGTGCCAGTTACGGTGTTCCTGGGTTTTTTAAATTTTTTTTTTTTCATTTTAACCAGAAAACATGCCTCCAAGTGGCTTAAGCAATGTGGGATTAACGAGTCAGGCGTGGCGCTGACGTCGGGCATGGCTCAGTCCTGCCTAGGTGTCCTTCACGGGCTGCTGGAGAGGAAGCAGCTTCGGGCCTGATCTCCCATCACCCCGCAACGTCCAGAAGAGGGGACAGGCCAGTGTGTCCGGGACCTCTGTCTTCAGCCTCACAAGCCCTTGTTGGACTTCCCTCCGGCCTTACGGGGCTGAGTTAGTCACTTTCCGTTCTTAAGCCGACCCTTGTCTCCAGAAGGTCATGGTCGGCCTGACTTGGTCTGGATTTCTGAGTCAGTCGCCAACATGGAGGGTGAACTTTATCAGCCAGGTTCCGGGTCCCAGGGGGTGAACGCCCCAAGTGGCCTCAGGATGGCAGAGAAGCTAGAGACGGTGCTGCAGGGCTAACGTGAGCGCCACAATTTGCCTCATGGCATCCTGCAAGCCATTCCCTCAATGAGCACAAGTGTTGCTTTAAATAAATGTGTGCAAGTGAATACATGAGTGAGCAGGGTTTCACCGGATAGGGGCGAGAAAAAGGATGTCCCAGAAGGTTGGAACAGCTCATAAAGCCACTGCTTCTTAAGATTTGTTACAACCAAAACCAGAAATTTCTAGAAACTACACTGAGCATGTCCGTCAGGGTTCTTCAGAGAAACAGCATAGAACAGGAGATGTATCTACAAAGAGGTTTGTTATAAGGAGTTGGCTCCCACAACGGCAGACGCTGAGAGGAGTCCAGACCCGGGAGCCCTGCCTGAGCGCTCCAGCCTGAGTCGGACGGATCCCGAATGCAGGAGAGACCGATGTCCCGGCCTGAAGACCATCAGGCAGAGAGAGAGAGTTCTTTCTGCCTCAGCCCTTCATTCTCCTCAGGCTTCAGTGGTGGGCTGGGGCCCACCACACCGGGGGAGCGATGTGCTCACTCAGGCGACTGAGTCAGACGTCACCTCACCTGGAAACCGCCGCACAGGCACCCCCAGAATACCGTTTAACCACATACTTGGCCCCCTCACGGTCCAGTCAAAGTGACACATAAAATTAACCATCACAATGGGTCTTAGTTGAATAGTGAAAGGTCTCCAGTGCCATGATAAAGAGGTTGTATTTCTCCTTCAGCCATTCAGCACTGACACGTTTGTGGCTCTCCTACCCCGAGGGCTGTCTGAAACTGGCAGACGTGATCGCGGCTCAAGGAAGCAGGGCGAGATGTAGGCACTGAACAGCTAATGATCTACGCCACCTCCTCTGGTAGGGCCTGTCTCACCGCGCACCCTCCAATTCGCCAGAAGACCGAGCGTGTCCCTGCTGTGGGTGCCAGGGTCCCTTGAGGTGGTGGCAACACGAGAGCGAGTCTGAGAGCTCTGTGCTCAGAGCTGGCGCTCACTTAACTCTTCACCACCGTGTATTTACGCCCCCAAGCAGGTTGTCCCCATTTCACAGGTGAGAAGACTGAGGCTCAGGCGAGGGTTTGCCCAAGGCCAAGGCAGAGTTTAGGAGCCGAGACTGACTGCAGGCGGGGAGCAGGGGCTGAGCTTCGCGTCACAATCCCACACACCACCCGGAGGAGGCCTCGGTCCAGGCACCAATCACACGGGAGAATGTGGGGTTACCCTCTAGGGCAGCAGCTCCTTGAGGTAAAGACCTCATGTACTCCCCGTCCTTTTCTTCAGCGCCAGCACAGTTTGGGCATTTAATCCAGTTTGCAAATGTTTGTTGAATGACTGAACGACTGAACGATTGTTAGTGAGGTTCCCAGACCCAGGGTAGAGCCTGTGATCAGAGGATTTAGAAATATTCTTAGCACATTGTGGGTGTGTGTGTGAGAGCCTCTGTTCCCTCAGCCTCAGGAAGAAACCAAACCCTTGAAAAGGAAGAAAGAAAAATGGGGCATAACAAGGATTTTGGGCTGGGTTCCATGACGTCACCCACCAGTCGGATGTCTGGACGGGTAAACAAAGGCTCCTGTGACATGGGTCCTGGTCGGGCTGGCTGGCTGCTTGGTCAGGGTCGACGTCGGGGAGGCAAAGCAAGTGGCCTCCGCACTGGCCTCCACCCCAGGCTTGAGCTGGGCGCCTCTGCATTCAGCAGGTATCTCGTCCAAGGAAAAAACAGAACAGGAAATCGCGTTGCCATGGAGACCAGAGAGGCCCTTCCAGACACAAGGGAAAATAAACACATTCTGGTTGGACTTAACCCCCACGAAGCCAGGGTGGCCTCACCTCCAAGGGCTCTCAGCACAAGGGCTGAGTGGCAACGCCAGCCCACTCAGCGTCCCCGGGGCCAGTGTCACCCCAAAGCTGCAGGCGGAAGCCAATATTTTTGCCCAGACCTAAGACCTCCTCGGTCTCCTTCACCGGGGACAAGCACATTTGTTTGGTGCTTGCTGGGTGCCGAGCGCATTCCTACACGGGTCAGACCTATTAGCTCATTTGGTCCTCACACCCACCCAGGGAGGAAGGCAGCATTATCATTATCACACCCATTTTACTGATGTGGAAACTGAGGCCCAGGGGGGTTACATGCGTCACCCCAAATCCCCAGACGGTTGATGGTGGCACCAGAATTTCAGGCCCTTGGAGATTTCTTGGGCAACAGAGAAGAGCGCTGAAGCACGTAGGCGCCAAAACTAGCCGTGTGACCTTGAAACAAGTTCCAGGACCAGGCAGCCTGCGGATGGGCAGGCGGATGCGCGACAGGGAGGTGTGACCGTCCAGAAGCCCCGAGGCGGGAAGCCCCCGGAGGGGCCGCAAGTCCAGAGGGGCTGGGGCCCCCCGCAGCCTGGGGTGCCGGCCAGAAGCTGGCCCCAGAGGGCCCTGCAGGTGGACTTCTCTCCAACTGGAAGGGGTTGGCTTCGCTCCCAGACCCGACCCTGAGCGACTGCAGAAGGAAGCCGGGCTCCATGTGCCCGTTGAGGGGTCCGTCCTGGTGGCCAGTGACCCACTGAGGCTTAATGTGGCTCGCCCTGTGTGTTTGTACGGCCCAGGAATGAAGAATGGCTTTAAAATTTTCAAGCCATTGAAACGGAATCTGAAAATATTATTTTGCAACATGGGAAAACTGGGAAATCTGGAGTTGCAGGGTCCACAAGTGAAGTCTTATTGGCACACAACTGATGCCGCATTTAGAGACTCTGGCTGCTCGTCCGCCGTGATGGCCCGTTTGGTGACAGAGGCGTATGGTCCACAGGCCCTTTGTAGAAGAACGGTGCTGATCCCAGGAGAGGAAAGACGTCTCTGGTCTTGGGGAGTCCAGTTAAGGGGACACGGTCCATCAGGGCTTTGGAGGGGAGGTGGCCCAGGAAGCCCAGTGCCCTGTGAGTTCGTGCTGGCAGCGACATGCTGGGCACGCGATGTGTTTTAACTCCTGAGGTTTTCAAGGCAGTCCTTCTGCCTGTAGCACCCTTGCTGTACACATGAAGGAAAAGAATGCAGCTGGGGCAAAGGAGCTCGTCCAAGGTGACACAGCTCATCCAGGACAGGCCGGGACTTGAACTCGGCACGTTGCCTCCAGAATCAGGCTTCGAGCACTGCGCTCATCACCTGTCCTAGGTACACGTCTACAATGGGCGCCGTGGTCTGGGACGCAGGCCGGACCTCCAAGCTGACAGCTGCCTTGAGCTCCACCTCCTGTATTATAAGAAGCTGCAGGAGTCTGTCCCTCAGTGCTTGAGCTGGCTGTCATCTGTCTCCTCTCCGTCAGGTCCCAGCTCCACAGCACCCAGAGCACAGGGCCTGGGAACCCTCCCAAACGAGCTGTGTGACCTTGGGTAAGTTCACTGACCTCTCTGAGCCTCAGCTTCCCCGTTGGAACGGAAGTGCCCACTTTGAAGGATTGTGTGAGGGTTCGATTCAATGACACACTTATTGAGCGCTTACTGTATGCCGTGTGCCTCGGGAGGCCAAGCACACAGACTGTTCAAAGGGCTCCCTTACCCTCTGGCTTCCCCTTGGTTGGCCCCTGGGGAGCCCCAGAAAGTGACTGAGGGAAAGGCGGCGAGTGGGCGGGGTATGTATTCTCCAGCTTCCTCCCTGTGGCGTCTCTCGGGGGCTGGCGCCTTAGGGTCACCGCTGCGCCAGGCAGCCCTCTCCACGTAGACCGCGGGTTACAGAAGGGCTGATAACAGAGCCCACTATAATTAGTCCCTGACATCCGCCTTCCTTTGGAAAGAAACCCTTTATTAAATGCTCTTCAAATTACCTAATTAGAGTGTGCCGTCTCTTTCCTGCTGGGACACTGACTGATGCACGCTTCATTTCAATTAATTTCCCAGGCATGCCCGGTCGGCTCCGTGCCTCCAGCCCAGTCTCACGGAAGACTGCTCTCCAGTTCCCCAACACAGTATTTATAGCAGCGCACCCCATCACAACTCTACGGCAGGGATGAAGTACGCCCCACACAGCTGGGGGTACAAGGACATACGCACTTTTCCGCACAGATGGGTAGGAATGTAATATACTAGAAGCTAAAGGCAGGGAAACTCGGCAACAGGTTTCCACATTTGAACATATTCCTTTTGACCCAGCAATTTCACTTTTAGCAACTTATCTCAAAGACAAAGGCATACTAGGGTGAAAAGATGAACGATCATGCGGTCAATCCAACCATTGATCAGCAATTGACTAGTTAAGTCGACTCACTCAATGGATATGTTTGAGTGCCTGTTAAATAAGCGTGAACTGTCCTAGTCCCTAAGGGTACAGCAGGAACCAAGTTTTGTGAAGTCTTAGTCTCATGGAGCTTACATTGTAGCAATTGAGTTAATTACTACATTAATTACGGGCATATCGTGAATGACATGCAACTACGTAAAAAGGAAATTAGGAGCTCTGATGTACGAGCATAGAAAGATGTCTACAATATGTCATGAAGAGAAGAACAATTTGGCTACAGAATAGTAAGTAAAATAGGACCCCATTTTTATGTATTGGATTTGGAAGAAAGTGCGAAAGAATATAAAATAAACTGCTACTCATGACTAATTGGGGAGCTCGTGCCATCCTGGGCCTTGATTTCTATTTTACACAGCCTGTACTGTTTGCGTTTTATTGGCATAAGCTCTACTAATTTAAAGAAACGTATTTCCATTTTGAACAATGAAACCTCCAGGCATGCTTCCTTCCTTTTAAAGTAACATTTGCTTAGTTAATTGCAAAAGTTATGCATAAACATATTCTTTGTGTAACCTTTTCAAAAATCGTAGGCAAAGTGTTAAGTCCTCCTTAACCACCCGATGTTACCATTGCTACCGATGGATCGTTTACCTCCAGAGCTATTTCTATGCATTTACGTACATTTACATGTGTAGGCGATACACCGTGTGTTGAGTTGTTTTTTCACATGAATTCTACCCAAATAAGCACTGTCTGTGCTTTGCTTTTTAAATGCGCCTGTTTGAAAGCCTTTTCCCGTTAGCACCGACTTAGCTTCTCTTACCACCCGAAAGCATTCACAGCATGGATATTCCACAGCCAACTTGGGCTAGTAGAGGACTGATAGCGCACAGCCTGAAAATGAGCCTTAGGTCATGCATCAAATACCTATATTGACGTAACAAATTACCCTGGCATTTGGCAGCTCCAAACAATGTGTGTTATCTCCCAGTTTCTGTGGACGCGCTCCCCAACGCTGCACTCGGCAGGCTGCCTAGAACCGCAGTCTAATCTGACGGGTCAGGTGCTTGCTGGCTGCCTGTGGGCCGGAGGGGCTTCCTCGGCCCCTTGCCCTGGGGGTTGCCACAGGTGAGCTCACAGCACGGCAGCTGTGTCCCCTCAGAGAGCACGCAAGAGACGGCACGCAGAACGGAGGTCGGGTCTTAACATTCCCTCATCTTTGGAGGGAACTCCTGTCTCTTCTTTTGCCATATTCTATCCATTAGAAGTGATTCACGAGGCCCAACCAACATGTATGGGGAGACTGTACAAGAGTGTGACTATCAGAGGCAAGAGCCGCTGGGGCCACCGTGGAGGGTCCTCACCATTGGAAAGATAGCCCGGCGTGTGGACAATGGACCCGAGGGAGAGACTAGAGGAGACAGGCAGGTCAAGCAGGGGCTGTTCAAAGGAACGCTGCGAATCCGACGCGTAGGCGCCCAGCACCTACTCTGTGCCTCGGCACCATTCTAGGATCACGTGATGAACAAGACCGAGCAAGTCCAAGTGCTCATGGGCTTCGCAGGGGGGCAGAGGCAAGACAGGGCGACGAGAGAGATCGTGAGCCTAAGAAACGAGACGGGGGCATGCAACCCACATGTCAATGTCACAGGCAGACTTCCCAGAGTCTGTGACTGACCAGACGTGGTGAGTGAGGCGCCCTCAGGACGCCGCCGGTGTTTCAAGGTTGGGGCGCCTGGTGGACCCTCATGCTCTCGCCTCAGGGTAGGAAGTTGGACGGGGCGAGGGGCGGGGGGCTTAGGGATGGATCAGTGTTGGACGTGTTGAGTTGAAGGCACCTTTGGGACAACCAGGTGCTGCTCAGGCGGCAGCTGGACACCAGCCTAGGAGCTCAGAAGTGACGCCTGAACTGGAGGCGGCAGTGGCGTGGTCACATCAATGACTGGGAACAGAAAAGATGGCTGGGGGACCCTGGGAACTGGAAGAGTCAAGGGGTGCGGAAAAGGAAAGGGAAGGCAGAGGGGAAGAGGAAAAAGGAAAGAAAAGGTAAAAGAGAGGCAAGAAGGTGAGGGCAGGGATTCTGTAGGAGGAAAAATCAGAAGGAAAGGAGTGATCAGCTACGTCAATCGGGAGTCTCCCTTGGTGCCCAAGAAGACATTGGTGACCATGACGAGAACCGTTTTGGAAGTGAGGCGTGGGGAGCGAAGGACGTAGAGACGGCGAGTCAATCATCCCACACTGCTTTTCTCCTGCTGGCACACGTATGAATGCTGAGGCACTGTCTGGACTAAATGTGCACGGCTGAGCTTAGCTGAGGCGGTCAGCTCTGCCTTTCTCGTTCAGGCCGACGCCTGGTTGGGGACAGTTTCAGCAGGCGGGAAGGGCGAGATTGCTTTCGGCAAGTGGGGAAAGAATACACACAGAAGCCAGGAGTGGGGTGTCCCTCGGATTGGGTACATGAAGTCGGGTCACCTCCAGGGGACAGGAAACAAAGGTCTCCAGATGTGCGAGGGGTGCAGTGGGAAGTCCATATCCCATAAACAGAAACCTCTCCCAAAGCTATTGGGGTGTCGAAAAAGACATGACGTACTTTTTCTGTTTTTCATTGCAAAAATGTGTCATGACTTTTCCGACACCCCAATAAAATGCCTCCCCATCCTTTAGCACCCGGAATCTTAGGAAACAAAGGCGTTTACTGCCTAAGGAGGAAGAATCACAGCTTTTCCAATGCGGAGTCTTTTTGTACTTTTCTTACAGTTTCAACTTCTTCTCCCGGGGCCCAGAGGACTTGCTCCTTTGATGATTTCCCCCTGTAGGATCAGAAAACTGCTCAAAATGGGTGGTAGGTTGGAGAATTTGAGTGGATGGACCAAGATAGTTCCTGGGGCAGCCTTTCCATAACCTTTCTGGTGACTCTCTAAAAAAGTGTATTTCACAGGATTGTTCAGATTTAAACCAACCCCTGTATGGGTGAGTGTGTGTGTGTTGGGGGAAGGTGTTTTAAGAGAATAAATAATGTTAAAAGGATTACTTTTCAGGGTGTTGGCTTCTGCCACAATACATTGAATAATTTACCTGCTTTTTGTGTTGCAATGGAGAGGAAACCCAGACTCCCTTACTTGCCAATTACGATATACAGTTGATAACCCAACAACAAACACTTAGATTCAATGATTGCTAACATTTTGCTATATTTGCTATGCATGTGTGTCATAAATAAAAAATAGTAAGTATTTGATCTTTGTCCCAGATTCCTGGCACAGAGCTCCTAAGACCCTTGCATGACGCGTGTCTTTTGTATGCTAATGACATGACAGGGGAGGGACTCAAGAGAGGTTCAGAGTGGGGCTGGTTACCAGAAAGTCCAAGTCCGGATCAGAGGGTTGGACTTTCAGGCCCCCCAACTTCAAGGGAGAGGTGAGGAGGTCGGAGGCTGAGTTATCCACCAATGGCCAGCAATTTAATCTGTGCTGCCCACGGAATGAAGCCTCCACCAATAACTCTAACGAAGGTGTCAGAGAGCTTCTGGGATGGGGAACACGCCAGGGGTGGCGGGGAGGTGAGGGTGGGAGGGTGCGGGGAGGATGGGAGGGTGCAGGAGGCAGGGATCTCTGTGCCCCTGACCTCCACCCCCACCCATCCCCACCCTGTGTGTCTCTTCCGTTTGGCTGGTCTGACTCTTGTCCTTGATAAATAAACCAATAAATGGAAGTAAAGCACCTTTCTGAGTTCTGTGAGCTGTTTGAGAGCAAATTAGTGAACGTGAGGTTTGTGGGAATCCCTGAATTTCTAGCTGGTCGGTCAGAAGTGTGGGTGACAACCTGGGGTTTGGGACTGACGTCTGAAGGGGGCAGTCTTGTGGGACAGAGTCCTGGACCTGTGAAGTCTGGGTGGTTAGTGAAGGGTTGAGTTGAAGCCTGCACATGCTGTTGGGGGGCTACGGTTCAGAGAATGGGGCTATATGGGTACAAGCAAACTACAGGCATCACAACACTTGTCCCCGAACTATCTTGGCCCATCTCCCCTAAAAATAACATGCTCCCACAGAAGCGCAATGCCAGTGACACAGTCAGCGAAAATGAACAGCCATTTCCTAATGGCATCTAATTAGTCCACACTCCATAGTCCCATTTCACCAAATGTCGCCTCAAATGTCTTTTATGGCTGTTTTTATTTTCCATGTCAGGATTCAAGGGAGGGTTACAAATTGCGTTTGGTTTGGATGTCTCTTTCCTCTCCTTGTTCTTTTTTTCTAGAAAAGACCCGATCCCTTTCGTACATGACATTGATATTTTGAAGAGGCCACGCCACTTGTCTTGTAGACTGTCCCACACTTTGGATTGGCGTGGTGTCTTTCCTCCAGGTGTGAGACTCTCCCAGGCCTCCCGTTCTCACCTGGAGAATGGGCGTAGTGACAGCAGCCATCCCACGCGTGTGTGGCACCCAGTAAACGCTCCCTGAATGGCGCCCTTGTCACCATCATGATTGGCATCGCCGACATGGTCACCACCACTGTCCACAGGGCGCCAGGCTCCTGGCTGCACCGACCCAGACCTTTCTGGTGCCTGCCTCACCCTCCTGGACCACCTTCTGCAGGTCTTGCCTGTCCCTTCGATCCTGGGGAACCACAGCGATGAATCTTACGCCAGAGGAATCTCGGCCCCTCTGAGAACTGCAGTGGAGCCCTGCCCCCTGCTTTCGTCAGAATCACAGTGTTATGACCCAAATGGCGCCGACAATCATGAGACACTCACTGGTGTCTAAAGCCCACCCAGGAGGCAGGGGGTGCTTCGTCACGGGGGTCTGATGGTGACCTTGGTGCCGAGGTTGTTGGTGCCGCAGTGTTAAAGGAGGGACGCTGTGGAAGCAGATTGGCTGGCGGGGAAGGTGAGGGGCGTGATGCCGGAAGACGGGGCTCAGTGCCAGCTGCTAATTACGACGATAGCCCGGGGTGTCGGGGCCGCTGCCAGCCGTCATCCGAGGGAGCGTGGGGGCTGGTGGGATTGGGGGAGGCGAGGGACGCGGGAAAGGTGAGAGGGACTGGCAGGTTGGAGAAACCCACTTGTTCCCCTAGGGTCCGCCCTCCCTTCAGACACAAGCTGTCTGGGAGAAAGTGTGGCTGTCGCCATAGCAACAGCAGCAGCAGCTGATGCCCGATGCACAGTGTCTGTATTACAGAACCTGGGTCAAGCTTGTGCCAGTATTTTTCCATGCAAATCTCATCTCGTCAGTGACACAGGGAACCAGAGGCTGGGGTTGGCATGGGTGGGGCTGGGGGAGTGGGTGCAGATGCAGACAGACAAGCTCCTGAATTTCTGGAGATCGTAGATTGGGGAGAAGCAGGGTTTTCACATTGCTTTGGAAAGACGCAAGTTAAATATTCAAAGTGCTTCAGAATCCCCTTCAATTATACATGGGTTGCTGAAGCAGCACTTCCAGCGCCTTTGGGAAGCTGCAAAGCAGCGCTTTCCAGAAATCTCTGCAGGAGGGCTTGTCTCTGGTCATGGAGAACACGAGCCTGGGAGCAAGACTGATCTTCGCCTCTGAGTACTGCTGCTTCCAAGCTGAGCGGCTCCGGGCTGATGACTTTGTGTCATTTCGTCTCAAGTCCCTCGTATGTAAAATGGGGTGACAATGTCGCTGCCTCACAGGGTTGTGGAGAGAACTCAGCAGCTACGTGGAGAGTTCAGCCTGACACTCGACCCACGTGAGATGCACAGTTGCTCCTGCTACTGGTGCGAGTACTCCTATTACTACACTACTCCCACCCGTTGTGACTGCAGCACCCAGGGTACCATCACCGTCACAGCTTCCTATCATTCCTGTCACCCTTCACTGAGCATGAGGTTATCAACCACGATGACCTCCCTTCCCCCACAGACAGTACTGCGGTGCCCAGCTTTGCCCTCATCTTTGCGACGAACTGGGATGACCCCTTGGGGTCAGATGCCTTAGGAGACTGTGACTGTGTGTTAGACAAAGGCTGGATGCCACCAACCCCAGGGAGGCCCTACAGGAGCTGCCGGGTTTTCTAGGAGAGACCGTACCGCTGATGTATCTCAGGATTTTCCAAAACTTGTCACTTGAGTGGCTCCTCTCTCTTTTTGTCCCAAGAGCCATTCGCAATGCTCCTTCTATCAGGAGCTTCCCTTTAAATTACTTCCTGTTTCGTTGGCCAAATAAACGCGGCGCCTAGGACGCTTTATAGCAGTGTGAGAAGTGTGAAACTGCTCTCCCTTGCCGTGGAAAAAAGTAGCTGTGAAAATAAAAATAGGGCACGCGATTCAGCGCCATTGATTTCCAGCTGATGCTTTTCTCCTGCTGGAAGTTAAGATGTGTGCTCGTGCTGGAACGCGTCCGAGAGGCAGTAAGGGCCACGGGCCCAGAAGGAGGAGAGCTCGCGACCAGAAGCGGCGAAGAACGACAGAAGGGGGGTGACTGTCTCACTCTGTGGTTCAATGACGTCTAACGCGCCACGCGTGTCCCACCTAAAATCGCCGATCTTCATTAGAAAGAGGGGTTACCTCGTCTCAGAGCAGGGAAGCGGTGGGGCCCGCCAGCGGGGACAGGTGGCTGTCCCAGGTGGAAGGAAGGCCATCAGTGACAACACGGGACCCATGCCATGAAGTATTTCAGAGCCTCTGAAGGGGAGGGGGACAGACAAGGGCCACATCAGGAAAGCTCTGCTGGGGACACTAAAGAATTCAGATTTCACTCACTAGGCGAAGTGCCACCCCTGAGATCTGTGAAGAGTGGAATGACAAGCTAGTAACAATGACTGTTGTTCAGAAGAGCGGAGACACACTCAGCATCAAAGCGTCACCACAGTTCAGGCTGCCAACATTCCCGCTGCTCTACAGCTGAGCCAACTGAGGTTTGACGAGGGTAAGCAGCTTGCCCGAATGTGGCAGAAAGGACCCCAACTCTCCACCACCCCCGCCCCCGACTCGCTGTCATTTTGCAAAGTGACTTTGCAGTTCAGCCCATCAAGAGAGGGATGTGTTTTCCCACTGATCGGATCCCCCAAGACCAGAAGAAGGCCAGGAAGGAAGAACGGGCCATACATGTTCCCACTTGTTCTTCAGATGCCCTGCCTGGTGTCACCGTGTGCTCAGGCCTGGCCGACCGTCTGCGGAGGGACAAGCCAAGAGGGCAAAGTCCCACTGTTCCAGCTGAAGCCCAGACCTGTGACCACCCAGCCAAGACGAGCAAAGCCACTCTCCTCCACGCCGCAGCTGACCACAGACACGCGAGAGGCCGGACGAGACCAGAGCACGCTAACCCACCATCTCTTGAGCAATAAAGCGGTGTTGTTTTAAGCCACAGAGTTTTAGAGCGGCTTTCGCCAGTAAACACCACTGAAAAAAAACCACGGTAACCCAGCAAGTAAATGTCCAAGTTCCAATGGCTTCCCAGGCTGAGCTCTTGTTACATTTTTTCCCCCGTCGTTGTGCTTCGAAACACCATTTCTCAGGACCACGCAGGCCGAGCAGGGGAAGGCCTGCCGCCACCAAGAAAATTTCCCCCAAGGCACACCTTTCGTAATTCTTTTAAGGCAGTGTTCCTCAACCAGAAGTAATTTTGAGCCCCCAGGGGACACTGCCAGTGTCCAGAGATTTTTTTTTTTTTTTTTAGGGCAGTGTCACTGGTCCTCATATGTGGGACCCAAACTGGGGCCGCTGGCGTCCCAAGCCAGCGCTTAACCACCGCGCCACTCGGCCAGCCCCGGAGATGTTTTTTTATTGTCACAATTGAGGAGTGGGGTGCAATGAGCATATAGCAGGTAGAGGCTGGAGGTGCCACTAAACAGGCACATTACAATGCACAAGACAAGCCCCCACAGCAAAGTGTCCAAAATGTCATGAGCTGGGAGGCTGAGAGCCCCTGTGTTAAGGTTTCCATAATGACATGCAGACAAGATAACTGTGCGTGTGCAACGGAAACACTTTTGAGCAGCGGATCGCAGCCCAGGCTATACATTCACTTCATCCAGGAAATTTCTTTTTTTATTTTTTTTTAAATACCAATGCCCAACCCCAATTCCCAAAGACTCTGATACAACTGGGGTGGGCCATTTAAAACATCTTTCCACGTGATTGCAATGTACAGCCAGGGCCAAAATCCTACTTTTTGAGAAAAAGTAGCGTAACAAGAAGACTTACAAAGACGACAGTGAAAGACGACAGTGAAATGATGCTTTACGAGCCATGTTAGCCCGGTCTCGCCAGGCGCTGGGGAAACCTCTCCAGCCCATGCCTCACTCTCCTGACGTTAGAACCCGACTGCCACCCTCCCCATGACTCCTTCTCGCTCCGTGGCTCAGCTCCCTGGGTTGCTGTCTACTTCTTCCCCATCACCCACTCTCCAAACACACACACACTGCTTCCCTGATGCAAAACTCTATGTGCTCACAGATTTTCACCAGACTTTCTTTTATAGGAAGCATTTCAGGGTTTATTAGAGATTTTTCTTGGAGATTGAGGTTACCAGCAGGGCACAACTGGGAGACGTTCAGAGTGGGTCCAAACAGCAAAACCCAGCTTTTGTATGAAAACAAAACAACTTGTCCAACAGCGTTTCTCGGGAAATGTTGGAAAGTATGAATGAAGACATGCCAAGTAAGGCTAACAGAAAGCAAGCGGGGTTCACGATATTAGTATCAGACAAAGTTGAATCCAAGGATAAATGAGGCAGCCAGGACCAATGGGGGCACTGGATAATGACAAAAGCTACATATTCTCTGCATTTGGGCCCAAACTTCAATGATATGAGAGCACAATGGAAGACAGCATCAAAGTGACCAGAGAATAACTCCCAACAGATGCCAAGTACTAACAGCCTCACTGCATGTAGCTCACCTCTGACTGTCCACGATAGAAAAGGAAACTACACATAAAGATTAAGAGGACCTGAATGTACATTTAATATGGCTGACATTGCAGTTTGGTATCAAATGCTACACGCTGACAATAGAGGACACATCTTTACAAGTGCCTGTGGAATTTTTATAACAATGGACTATATATCAGGCCACACAGACAATCCTGGCAAAATTCAAAAACTAGAAACAGTACAGACTTTTCAAATCACGAAACAACAAAGCTAGAGATTAGCAACAAAATTAGAAGGAAAAAAACCTACCAGCCCAGCTGGGTTGGGGAGAAGCGGGGAGGGAGAGGGAGAAGGCAGGGGGCAGGGGACGAGAAAGAGAGAGAGAGAGAGAGAGAGAGAGAGAGAGAGAGAGAGAGAGAGAGAGAAAGAGATAGGTAGAGATAGAGATCAAAGCAAAATTTTAAACCAAAAATTTCTTTTTTTTTAGCTGAGCCCTCCTGCCACCTGTTGGCAGCTCAGCGGCAGCTCAGCTCGGGCTGGGCATCGAACCGCTGTTGCTCAGAGCTCAGCTCGCACTCTTGAGCGAGCTCTTAACCAACTGAGCCACTTGGCTGGCCCAAACCAAAAATTTCTTAATATCTTGAATAATAAAATAAATACATATCAAAACCTATGTTATACAGCCAAAGCTGGGCTGTTAAGAGAAAACTATTATACATAGCCTTAAACACATATATTTATAAGGAAGGCAAAAGAAACCAATGATTTCATATTCAATCAGACAAGCTAGAAAAAGAACAATAAACTATTCGAAGACATCAGAAGGAAGAAAATAATGAAGAAATCAGTGCCTTAGAGAACAAAACAAATAAAAAAGTGGAACTGGTTAATCCAAGAACTGATTCCTTGGGATGGGGCCAGTTAGAGTAAACTAGATAAACTACCGAGTGGACTAATTCATCAGAAAGCCCCCAAAACACAGCATTAGAAATAAGCAGAGGGAATAACATAACAGAGGAAATGAAAAGATTTAGTGCCTAGAGAAACCTTGTGCAATTACGCTTGAAAATCTGGTTGGAACAGATGTTTTTTGGGGAGCATTTGAGACCTTGCTGCCTGGCACATGTTGACAGTTTGGCTCAAATAAACTCTTATAAATAAAAAAGAAAAAGATGATTTTCTAGAAAAATATAAATAACTGTACCCCAAAAAACACAATGTAAGAAATCTTCAAATAGTAAGCAAAAACAAAATTCAGAACATTATCAACCAGCTTCCCATAATGAATCCATCAGATCCATCAGGTTTCTTCAAGAAACTCTTCCAAATAGCCAAGAAATAAACAAATAAACAATTCCGTTTCTATATAAATTCTCTCTCTCTCTCTCTCTCTCTCTCTCTATATATATATATATATATATATATATATATATATAATCAGAAAAGAGACGCCCATATTTTCTGAAAATCACATCACAAACACAATACACAAGCCCATTTACAAATATCATATCTTAGATATTACTAAAGAAAACCTAACATATTTCAGGAAATGCTCACCATTCGGAAATCTGTTAATAAGCGTTATTTAGGGCCGGCCGAGTGGCGCCGTGGTTGGGCGCTGGCTTGGGATGCCAGCGGTCCCGGTTCGGATTCCACATATGAGGGCCAGTGACACTGCCCTCTAAAAAAATAAAATAAAATAAAATAACTTGGTTACCAAAAAAACACCATAAAATAATCTAAAATTTTTCATGTAATTAGCATAAATTCAAGAAAATATTCTCCAACATCTTTCTAAATCTCAACTGTATCTGTGGCTATACCTCTTCTCCTTTTTTGGGGGAAAAACAATGTTTTCAAATTTTGAAATATGCACTCAATTTTCCTTGATAAATCTCTCCAGAGTACTTATTATTTTATTGATCTTATCAAAGATCCTGATCAAGAATTGATTTAACCTTTCTTTCTCTCTATTGTTTCATTTAATAATGTCTAAATAACTAAACTATATAGCTACATTTTATCATGATTGGTTCCATCTGCCTGCTATTTTAGTTCATTTAGTTCTTTTTCATAACCTCTTTTTTTTCATCAGAACCTTATTCCACTTCTTTTCATTCTTTCCTAATAAAAGCATTTAAAGCTATGATTTTGCCTCTGATTACTAGGATGCCCACATTTTGTCAGTTTTGAATGGCAGTGTTCTTTTTGTGTTATTTTGTACAGAAACTGAAATTTTAATTTCCTCTTTTCCCCAGAGTAATTTATATGGGTGAGTTTTAAAATTCTACATCTTTTGACTTTTTTCGTTAGCTTGATATTGTTTATTTAGTTTGTTTTTATGAGATAATTTGACTTGTCCAATTTCTGCCTTTGGAATTTATTTAAATTTTCATTTGGCCTGGCAGATTAATTTCATGTGTTCTCTGTATGTTGGAAATGCATACATATTCTTGATATGTATTTATTATCTAACATTTATTAATTCCATTACTCAAATCCTGATTTTCTTAAATTTTGTTCTGTCAGATGAGAATAGTCTGTTAGTCTCTCGCTCAATTTTAGTTTTGTCAATATTGCTTATACTTTAATGGAAATAATTACCTTTAATCACCACATTCTTTGCCTGAGTCTTGTTTTAAATTTGAGGTAATAAATTCAATGGCACTTAACAAAAAGCTCTGAGTTAAAAGACAGTTCTTTTGACAATGCAAAAAATCTGCCTTTTATTTAAATAGACTTTTTAAAAACATGTTAAAAAGATAAAACATGCTAGTCATAAAATTAAGTGAAAGCTGTCCTTTTATGAATTTCTGTCATCAAAACATTAAGCTTTTCTCTAAGTTTGATAACTTGGAAAGGCAAGGAACGTTCTTTTTTTTTTTTTTTAAATTTTATTTTATTTTTAATTAGTTTCAGGTGTACAACACAGTGCAATAGTTATACATTTTACCCCTCAAAGTGACAACCCCCCCACCCCCAAAGGAACGTTCTTAAATTCAGGGATTGGCTTTAATATTTCCAAAGACTGTTCAACTTCAAGCCTTAAAGCAATAAATGCTTCATACAGAAAATGGCTTTTGCTAGAGTGTTTGTTGTAGAGAATTTTGCTGGTTTCCTCGAGCTGTGGGCTACATTTCTCACAGGAGCTTAGTTTTTCTTCCGTACCTAGTTTTGGTGAATTCAGTCAGCATGTAAACTATATTCTCTTGGATTCAGGAAAAGCTTTTATAAGACTTTCCTCTTTCCCTAAGTCCTGTTACAGCGCAGACCGTTCAGAGGCACAAAGCACGCCCTCGGTCTCGGGCAGTCTCTCCCTGCCCGTGCTTTGCTGTGGATCTCACAGGCGTTCCTAGATGCTCTCACTTCCAGAGGCTGGTCCTCTCTGCCGTAAAATAATGCTCTGCCTAAGCTCGCGGCTGGTTGCACGTCCTCCTTCCCCTGACACTAGCAGAGCTGCTGCCCCCTTCATTCTTGTATTTCTGATGTAGGTTAGACACGCCCCCCCAAACCCACTTGGATTCACTCTGCATTAGATTTGTCTCTGGGAAACACGATACAGCTAGATTTCAAAACTCTGTCCAAGGGGCTCGTTTTACCGTGGGGTTGCTAAGGCCTCTCGTGGCTGCCACGTCAGGGCTCACCAGTGTCTGTTTGCTCCTGTCTGATGAAGTGAAAGCCCCATGGTGATTCTTCCCTCCTGTCACTTGCACTGATTCACGCCACCTTCCTTGGCATTACTGTTCTGCGTTTTGTACATTCGTTCACACCAGCTTCACACAGACACACGTCCTCTGCTGAGGCCGGTCAGGGTTTCCATACGCCCGCCTGAGGACCGGGCGGTGATCGTAGGGAGGCGGAATTTCAGCTCAGGAAACAGTTCAAAGCCAGGGCTCCCAAGAAGCGCCAATGTCAGGTGCTTTTAGACCAAGTTCAAGAAGGTTCTCCAGCCTTCCTGCTGACTGAATCGCTTTCTCGGGCCAATCATTTGCTCGGCCCATGTCAGGCCAGCTGAGGGTGATTTGGGGTAAAGGTTACAGTTACCAGACCGTGTCCTGGAGGCCCTGGGGTAAACTAGGTCCACGGGGAGGCAGAAAACCAGTACTGGGGTGTCCATTAACTTGGACCTGGGTTTCTCTAAGGCGAAGCCCGCAAGTGGAGGGTCCCAAACACTTCCATGTTTTCCCTCCTCTTCCTGAGGAAGATTATGTGCTTGTCTCCACTCATTTGCATCCTAGTTACCATCTCACCAACACCTATACTTAAGAAACTAGGAGAGCAGATGGGAAAGGGCAGTATGTATGGGATTAGAAATTCCAAGAACCACCAGTCGGCTGGAAGGTGTGGAGGTGAGTGGGTTGGGTGCCAGTTGGGACCGTGGTCAGGAGGCTTGTAATGCGATAGCAGCCTGTGGCGGATCCCCTGGATGTGAGCCAAGGCCTCGTAAACAGGCCTGGTCGCTGCTTGGCACATCCCATTGTGGTTTCCAGGAAGGCCGCTGCGGAGTTTGTACGTCTTCTCCAAGAACTCCTTTTGACATATGCATTCAATATTATAACCACGTGATAACAGTTATTTAGACCATTTAATCTGTATTGTAGTTCATTCTAATTAATGTTTTGTTCATCTTCCCACTGCTGTCAAGCCTTCCCCTTTCTTAAGTTCTTTTTCCAATTAATTTTAATTATAGGAGTGCTACATGAATGCATTCTTCTTATTAAATCCAGCTTAGTCGAAGTTCCCCTTCTCCCTCCACAGAGGGACAGAAATAACCACTTTAGTGTGTATCTATTTACCCTGTCATCTATCATCATCTATCTACTATCTATCATCCATCTATCTATCTATCTATGCATCCATCCGTCCACCTATCCATCTATCCATCTATCTATCTATCTATGCATCCATTCATCCACCTATCAATCCATCTAATCAATATTAAAATGTGGCATTTAAAAAAAAGTGAAATCACACTGTGCAGCTTGCTTCCCGCCCCCTCGGCCTGGTAACATGTCTCAGAGACCTAACCATGTACAATTGACCCTTGAACAGCATGGGGGTCAGAGGGGCTAACCCCCACCCCGTGCAGTCGAAAATCCACATATAACTTGTGACTCCCCCAAAACTTAACTACTAATAGGCTACTATTGACGGAAGCCTTACCGATAACATGAACAGTTAACATAGATTTTGTGTGTTCTATGCATTATACCCGATATTCTTAAAATAAAGTCAGCTAGAGAAAAGCAAAAGTTATTTAAAAAATCACAATAAACAGAAAAATACATTTATAGCGTCTGTTGAAAAAAAATCCATAGGTAAGTGGACCCGCACAGTTCAAAACCCCATTGTTCAAGGGTCAGCTGTATCTATTTAAGCTGTGGCACAACATTCCTGCGAATGAATACACGGTCACTTTGGCCATAACTCAGCTGATGGGCAGTCGCCACTGCGAATGCTGTTGCCACGAGCATCTGCCCACGTGCCTTCCTTGCACAGGCCCAGCTCCTGCAGGGATGCAACCAAGCAGTGGACTTGCCTGGGCAATTTCCTGTCACTGCTTTACATTTCCTAGAACTATGCCCTCCAATAGGGCAGCCTCTGGCCAGCCACAGGCAGCTCTGCACATCTGACACACGTGGCTACTGTGGGCAGAGAACTCAAGTTTTCGCTTGACTTAATTGTTAAAATTTCAAAACTAAATCAGCACGAGACGTTTGTTTCCCGTCAAATTCAATTTTATTTCAGTAGAACAAACAAATAATTGCTCTCTAATCACTGCATTGCCTGAAATACTGTCGTTGTCCCTTAGGGCACATGCCTGGCACACAGAACACGTGCACTGTTACAGGTCAGCCACGTGCGCCTGCTTCTAGGATGACGTGTGAACACATCATCAGGCTAATGGGTCTCAATGGACTGATTCAGTTTGAATGATTTTTTTCTGGGCACTGATCTAACCCTGTAATGTGTTTACTTGACTATTTTAAGCAGGCAGCATGAATGGCATGATACCTTTGTACACTGCAACTGGTAATTGGATCAAAATACATATTATTGTAATTATAATGTAATCCAATTATTTTTCTAGGTAGCAATACACTTTTACATTGAAAACAGAAACATCTAATCGATGCCAAGTCAAATGGAGCTGCAGAATAGTAAAGAAAAACAGAGACTCAAACATTTAACATAATAATAAAGTGGAAAATATTGAGACATTTTCAGCCAATACAGAGTGAGTCTGATAGGAAGTTTTTTCTCAACATCCAAAAAGGAATTGGTGTAGTACATGAGGGGGTGCCCAATACCACCAGTCACTAGGGAAATGCGAGTCAAATCAAAACCACAATGACATGCCACTCACGTCCATCAGGACAGCTATCACCAAAACCCAAAAACAAAACCACAGAAAATAACAAGTGTTTGTAAAAGTAAACCAAAACCCTTGTGCCCTGCTGGTGGGCATGGAAAATAGTGCAGCCGCTGCGAAAACACAGTATGGAGGGTCCTCAAAATCTTAAACATTGAAATACCATAGGATTCAACAATTCCACCTCTCAGTATGCACCCAAAAGAAGTGAACAAATATAGGCACACCCATGATCACAGCAGCATTATTCACAACAGCCAAAGCCTGAAAGCAACTCAGGTGTCCATTGATAGGTGAATGGAGAAGCAAAACATGGTCTGTACCTGTAATTCCACTTATATGAATGAGGTTCCTAGGATAGTCAAACTCAGAGATAGAAAGTAAATGGTGGTTGGGCCGGCCGAGTGGCGCGGTGGTTAAGCGCTGGCTTGGGAAGCCAGCGGCCCCGGTTCGGGTCCCACATGTGAGGGCCAGTGACACTGCCCTCAAAAATAAATAAATAAATAAATAAATAAATAAATAAATAAATAAATTTGTATCTTGTAAAAAAAAAAAAAAAAGTAAAGGGTGGTTGCCAGGGGCTGTGGGAAGGAGGCACTGGGGAGTGTTTACTGGGCAGAGTTGCGGCTTGGAAAGATAAACGAAAGCTCTGGAGCAGGAGGGAGGTGACGGCTCCACCACAGTGAGTATCCTCAAAGCCACAGAGGATTCGCTTCAAAATGGTTAAAATGGGAAATTTTATGGTATTTTACAATCAAAAATGAGCTAATGGAATTAGTTGCCCGAAATCAGAATAAAACGTTGAACAAAAGCCACTTGAATTCGCTTTTCACAGGATCAGAGACTGTCATTTTGGACAACCCCAAAATGACTTGGATTCTTGTACACACAGGCACACACACAAAGAAATTAGTATTTCAGTTGTGAAAAATTTTTAGAAAATTAGGAGAAAAAGACTAAAAAGATATTTTATTAAAAGTCAGCAATCTTCAATAAAGCCACCATTTGCCGATAAAAAGAAAAGAACTTAGCAAAGATAATTAAATCAAAATTTTAAAAAATAGCAAATTTTTTATGACTCATGGCCGTGAGACACTGCCCAATTAATACTTTGGGTGTAGTTAGTCTTAAGGGTCTCCCAAAATTTTGAAGAAACTGGGACAATTCATGGCTTCAGAAAAACAAACTGGGGCATAGATTTTTTTTTGCATCTTTTACATCTGACAAGAATTTCAGTTAGATATATATATTAAAAAAAGCTAGTTTCTTTCACGCCAGATGGTGCTCCAGCTATGTTCAGTCAAAAATCTGGATTTACTGAAATTTCAAAACAAGAGCCTGGTGTTCCCCTTAGTGGCTCATTCCACCGTATGAGACGTACTGAAAATATTTGTGCTCATTTTCAGAAGCAGACGCTATGGAAAGTGTCGTGGATCAGGCCATTAAAATTGCTCAGTGTGTGTGTGTGTCCAAAAGCGGTGAGTCACCAGTTTATGGAAAGAAACGGGGACAGTGAAGGGTGATCTGTGTTTCTGTCCACATTTAACGGTTGAGTCACGGGAGAGCTTTCCAAGACTTACTCTCCTCTCAATTCCAACGCAAGGTTTTCTCCAAACAAAAGGAATTCCTACCAACTGTTTCATAATCCAAGATAAAATATGGTAGCATGAGTCTTGTTTTCTCACTGATATCACAGTGTATATGAATGAGGTCAACCTGGAGCTCGAAGGAAACAAAGAGCTTACTGGCCACCTCGCTGGAAGGATACAAGAATTTAGATCGAAATGGAAACCTTTCAAAACATAATGGAGTAGGGATGATTTATACATTGTCTAATGTGAATCAATGTGCAAAATACTGTCATTGTAATACCCGCATTATTTAAATTATCTGTAAAACCTGTAGGGAAAGTGTGAAGAACGTTTCATTGACATTGATAAACTGAGAGTGACTTTTGAGTTTATCCAAAACCCCTCCCTGGGCCGGCTGAGTGGCGCAAACGCTGGCTTAGGAAGCCAGCGCCCCTGGTTCGGGTCCCACATATGAGGGCCAGTGACACTGCCCTCAAAAAAACAAAAACAAAAACAAAAAACAAAACCCCTCCCCGTACATTCCACGTGATAATACTGAGTTGACTCAAGAGTCAGGGAATTGACAAAATTCGGGCAGTTTTGAAGCAGACATGCTTTTGCTTCAAACAATTCCTCTAAAACAGTGAATTTGTTTTGTCAAGGTGGCAGTGATTAAAGGGAAATGAATTTTTGGTACTCAATTCAGTAATTGGAAAACTTTTAAGTATGCTTAGAACAACGTGGGTGTGTGATCCTACTTTCTCAACCGTAAACATAAATACAGATCAAATATTTCCAATGAAAATGTAGCATCTGGGTTGAGACATGCTACGAGTATAAAATACACCCTGAATTCAAAGTCTTACAACAACAAACGGGAATATATCTTATCAATAACCTTTTTTTTTTTTACATCAATTACATGTTGACATGATGAACACTTAGAACTCTTGGGTTAAATAAAATACAATATTAACATTAATTTCACTTGTTTGTATCTTTGAAAACGTGGTTACTAGATGTTAAATTACATGTGTGGCTTATATGATTATTCTACGGGACAGCACTGACCTAGGAGCCCCCACCCCTTCTTGTGAGCACCGGACCTCCTGCCGGGAGAATTGCCCACTGAGATTAGCTCTGACAAGAGGGCAACGGAAGCCTCGTCTGTCACCGTCCCCCACGGGCGCTGCAGGAGCCGGGCCCTCGGAGGTGGCCGTGAGCCTGGCCAGTCAGTTGCTGACTCCTGGCACTTCGATTTGGAGTCAGCGGTGCAGAGACCCAAGCGTTGTTTGGAAGTCAAATTCAACAGTGTCTCTGGCAATGTACGGACCAGACGTTTTCATCCCCCAAACTGGGCTGCTGCGATCATGGGGGCGGGGTGGATGGACGCCGCAGACTCAAACAGAATGTCCACTACAGAGGGGTAGCCAGAGGGAGCTGCTGAATGAGACAAAGGGGTGTCGGCATCGAGCGTGAAGGGTTAGGTGAGCCTCCAAACGGGCGTACGCAGGAAAGGTCGGAGCCAGGAAGGTGGAAAGGGGCGGGGTGTGGCATGGAGCGTGAGCCGTAACCAAGGACAGCGGATGGGGCTGGTAGCTGAGAGGGACCCCATAAAGATTTGGCGAGGACGCAGGTGAGGGGGTCCTAATGAGCAATTCTGCTACGAAGCCCGTCCTCTGAGCTACGGGCTGAATACCTGGGTCAATTGGAGAAGAAGGACTCGGGCACCGTCAATGTCATGCCAACACTCGTGGGGATGCCTGCTGACGCAGGCGTGGGCCGCCTCCCCTCCTCCACATGGAAGGCCCACTTCCCGTCACTCCACTGTCCCCAAGGACCAGGCCATGCACTTCCCGTCCCCCATGTGGATGCTGTTCTTAACCCAGAGGGGGGTAACGGTTCCCGAGTCCAGCTCCTCCGGCTATCATTCCGTGATTAAGGCTTCATCACCGGGCCTCCGCACCACGTCTTATCTCACAGCCTGCTCTGAGGGCATCCCCTTCTCCATCCCCGGGCCGAGGCCCTGCTTAACGCACTGCTCAGGAAGTAGCGTGTTCCTCCCGGCGGCTGGAAATGTCCCTTGACTCTCAGCTCAGTGACCACAGCCCTGCTCTCTACCCCCGGCCGGCGCTCACCCTGCCCGGCCTCCCTGGGTCTCAGAGCCCCTAGACTGTCCCTGGCTTGTGCCCCCCCCCTACACACACACGCACGCACCCCTCTGTGCTGGGACACACTGTGACAGAGACGGACAATTCCTTGGACACCGTGCCCTCTACAGACCTGAACACCCTCATCTGGGCTTTGCCCCGAGCCCTTCCTCAGGCTGCTTCCTGCGCGGTTCCCCCTCCCTGGTGCCTGGTCCTTCCAGGAGCCACAGACCACAGCCACTGACTCAGGGAGATGTCCTCCGCAATGACCGTTCCGTGACCTCAGCTTCCTCTGCCTATAGGAATTGTCCTCCGAGGGACCAGCGAAAGGCAGCCTATCAATACACTGCTTTCTGGCTTTTATTTTGACTAATACCATTTCATTTAGCAACCCCCCTCACCCCAGCTTTTCCTTCTGTGGTTTTTCCTGAGAGACTAATTTCTCTGGACATAAATCCAAACGTATTTGTTTGGTTGGTTCATTGGATGTGTTCCAAGAGCCCACAACACTGCCTGGCACACAATAGGTGCTCTACAAATAATCACTGAGGTGCCCACAACAGTGCTTGGCACACAGTAGGTGCTCGATAAACAATCACCGAGGTGCCCACAACAGTGCCTGGCACACAGTAGTTGCTCAATAAACAATCACCGAGGTGCCCGCAACGGTGCCTGACACACAGTAGGTGCTCGATAATTAATCACTGAATACTGAAAAAGACGCTGTTTCAGACTCCTCAAGGGACAACACACATCAGCAGTGACCCATACCCATGTTCACATAAAACACACAGGATAACTTACAGCAGCAGAATCTTTGCCTTATCAACACTTGCCCTTAAGACCATCCCTCAATATACTCAGCAAGTGGGCACATATGGAAGCAGGGGCCCTCTTCTCCTCCCCATTTTGAGGTGGAGTTCATGTTCAGTCTGCTTTTTCTGCCATCACTGAGGACCAACTTTACCAGCCACTAACCCGGGTGATGTCACACCCACGCAGCAGACCCTGCTGGCCAGGCCTTCGCATTAGCTCCCTCTTGGGTCGCTACAAAAGCCCCCTGACTGCCCTTCCTGACCCCCAATCGTCCCCTGTGAATTGCATGGCAGGAGGCCTGGCTGTCCCAATAGCCAGAAGGTGACTGAAGAGGGACACGATCCACCTTGAGGAGGTGACAGCTGCCATGGGGCAAGGCAGTTGGTCTCTGTCTTGGGACCGTGAGGGTTAAGTTTCAAACCTCACCTTCTTCCTCATCCCAACTTTGATTTTGTCCCTAAGTCACAGAATTGTCAGAGCTGTGAGCTGAGGCTCCCAGGCAGCGCCGGGCTGAAAGGACTGACCCACGGCCCCCGGGGAGGAACGTTACCTGTTCCATTCTGAGGGCCGCGGAATGTCCTGAGCGCCGGGACACCTGGCTTCCAGGTCCGGTTCTGCCACGAGCTGCATGACTGCAGGCCAATCACATCACGTCTCTGGGCCTCGGCTTTCACACCTGAGAAAGAAGAGGTTATTATTTTAAAAAAATAATAAACTGTTGACACGTAACATTCGTATAGAACACACACACATCACAGAAGTTCAGGGTGGTGAATTTCCACAAACACAACCCCTGGGGGATAAAGCCCTGGAGGGGGACACAGGATGTACTGTGCACCCGCTGCGTCTGCCTCCATGGCACCTGCCGTCCCGACTGCCCGTGACGGCCCCGCATTGCCCGTCTGCGTCCTCTGCACACACACACCGAGGTGTGCAGAAGGCACGCTCACGCGCCTCAGTCTTTTGTCTGACATCGTCTCCGACAGAGCCACTGACACTGTAAGCCGTTCCAGATCATTCATCCTCCATCCTGTCCGCACTCTCCTTCGGCCATGTCCTCCTCCCCACCTGGGACCCTCCTGCCCACAATAATTGGGGTGCCCTCTGCCAGTACCATTCCCCACGCCCTTCCCTGCGTTCCCTCCCCGGTTCTTATCACCACCGAACACACGATACAGCTCATTCAATTTGGTTTACCAGTTGCCCCTTGCCTAGCATGTAAGTGCCATGGAGCCAGGCGAGTGCTCAATGAATAATACTGTTGGAAGAAAGGAACCCCAGCTACCTCTGCATGGCGCCAGGCACACCGACAGCTGGAGGGAACACCACGCTGCCCAGAACACGGGGGCCAAGAACTGCCATCAAGTGTCACTTAGCAGGAGAGGCCAGCCTGGTGTGACACCTGTACCCCAACCACAAATATCGATATAAGAATCCTACGTAAAATGCTTGCAAAGGAATTGTAAAAGCTTCCTAAAACTGATTAAAAAAAGGTCCAGAGCTATCTATCACCAGGGAATATCCTGAGGCTACTGGGAAATCGGATATGAACTTTCTCACTTTATTCGCTTTTGCATCATTTCATTTCTTAATAATAAGAGCCATTGATTAAGAAATTAAAAATTTGGGCCAGCCGAGTGGCACGGTGGTTAAGCGCTGGCTTGGGAAGCAGTGACCCCGGTTCGGGTCGCACATATGAGGGCCAGTGACACTGCCCTCAAAAAAAAAAAAAAAGAAAGAAAGAAAAAAATTAAAAATTAAAGAAGAGCAGGCCACGATTAAGTAGAATTTACCCCAGCACTGTAAAAACCATTTCCTAATTACAAATCAATACTAAAAACATGACAAGCCCTACAACACCTTACGAAAGTCACGCATTTAGTGTGACAATAGTAGGAAAATGCCTGGCTTGTTGTAGCATGCACTCAAGTATTTCTTGAATGAATGAATGAAAATATATTAATATGCTAGATCATCCCAACACGTCAAATAAGAAAAAAGCTACGTCACGTAACTAGTAAACGCTGGAGAAGCATTAAAAAGGGAATTCAGCATCCTTCCATCCCTGATGAAAACCCTTGGCACATTTTCATCCGTGTCATACAGAAGGTCCCTGCCACACGCACGCCTCTGCACAGAGCCCTGCAGTGTGGCTTTTGACGGCACCGAACCACGCAAACCGCTCTTCCCAGGGCTCTCGTTGCCCGTCCGTATCGCCAGACCCAGAGCACTTGAATGGGGACCAATAAGGAGGCAGTGAATTAAGGAAGGGATGACCAGGATCTCAGGTCATCGGTCAACGTCACGCTTGGCAACAGAACACCAGAGGTGTCTCTTTAAGGAGAGAAACGAAACCAGGATGTGAGCGACCGCTGTCATGTGACATTTTTCTGGAAGCTCTGGCAAAACACAAACAAAAACCATGGAAACAAAATAAGGCAGAGCTGCTGGAAATAAGGAGACCGAAATTATCTTTCCGTGCATGAAACTTCGGCGCACCCTGCCAAGGCGCTCAGGAGTAACACAGAGGAGGGCTCCGGAAGTTTACAGAAGGGATCCGACACAGCAATAGTTACCCCCAAACACCGGCACACTGGGGTGTTTATGGGCTGGTGAGCGATGCCAGGTGAAGGAGGCACAGCCTCCCACGATCCAGGTGACAGGACGGGGACCAGGCTTACAAATCTGAAACAAGAAAGTACATGAAGAGTCAGAGGATCTTGACTTGGAAGAGGCCAGAAACTGCCAATGAAGAGCAGCGAGCAGCGGGAGATGCATCCCAAGGGGGGCCAGAGACCCTCAACGTGGGCTGACTGCGTGTGCTGGGGGGCAGCGAGAGGGGGGCTCCTGGGCTTGGACTGGACACCTGGGTGGGTGGCGGGAAGATACTGGGAGTGGGGTGGGGCAGGGGCCGGCTTGTGGGAAACGAAGGATCGTCCTTTGGGCCTGTACAATCTGGGGTATCCATCGGACACACCCAACGCAAGTGCTATGCAGACGGCTGGAAATGGATAACGGGGAGTGTGATCGGTGGTGTTTATACACACGAGACCTAAGACCACAAAGGAAAGGGGTGGAGTCCAGGCCTCGGCCTGAGCCCCGGACATTGAGATACTGGGGTGCAGTGGGTCGGGGAGAGGGAAGGGACGAAAGAACTGGGGAGGGAGCACGATGCAGGCGGCCGTGGGATGTCCCGGAACTCAAGGGAAGAGGGGCGTGTGGCCTGCCGCCCGCCCGCAGGGCAGGTCGAGAAAGACGCCGGCGGAGGTGTGGCCAAACTGGAGGCCACCAGTGGCCATCATCACAGAGGGTTCACGGGACTCACCAACATGTGGCTGGTGTGGGCAGTCACGGGACCAGAAGCCCAGGCGGAGGCCTACACGCCGTGGACTAAGGGTCCAGACGTTAGCCTGCTGAGCAGACCATTAGTCTCCCTCCACAAACGCACAGCCACCATCTATCAAACGGCGAGGCTCAAATTAGAACTCTCCGATTCCTTGAGTCCCTCGCCAGAGCGACTTGGATTAGAGAGACCGGGTCTCCTGGTCACACCCCATCTGGGGATGGACGATCCAAGCCCCACCGCTCACCTCCAACCCCCAGCCCTCCACCCTCGCAAACGTCCTCTCCCAGGTAGATAGCCATACACCAAGGCCCCTGGTTCTGAGAACAGCCCCTCACAGGCCGTGAGAGCTGGTTTGGGGCCATTTGGAGAGGGAATTCCAGGGACCGAATGAAGCCTGGGGAGGGGACAAACTCCACGTGGCCATGTCCCCCTCACGGGGCGGGCACAGCCGAGTGTGGTGGAGAGGGGCCCTGTAAAGCAAGGGGCGGTCCTGGAGTGGCTTAAAGAGAGAAAGACGAAGGTGGTGAGAAAGCAGCTGTAAACAGCTCTTGGAAAGAGCTTTTCCTATAACCGGGTAGTAGCTGGAAGGAAAAGGAAAGTCAAAGAAAACATCTCACTTGCAATTTCAAAGACAGCACTTCTGTGTGCGGTGGGTGTAGAGGAAAAATGGACCCGGCCGGGGGAACGGAATCATATCAGGCATGGCGTCCTGGAGCCCGTGAGAGGGCAGAGGGCCTGGCTGAGAGGGCCGTGGGCGACCCTTTCACTGCAAAAGGAGGGAAGCGACGGCCCGGGGCACAGAGGCAGGCAGGCTGGTAAAACAGGCAGCGCGAAGGAAGAAAGCCATTCTTGGGCCGGCCGAGGGGCGCGGCGGTTAGGCGCTGGCTTGGGAAGCCAGCGGCCCCGGTTCGGTCCCACACATGAGGGCCAGTGACACTGCCCTCAAAAAAAAACAAAAAAAACCAGAAAACCATTCTTTTCTAATGCCTCTAATATTCACCATTATGTAGCGACCCCGTCCACCAAGAGGAGGGAGACAAGCTGTGAAGAATCACCTGGGACATTTAGGAAGGGGTAATTAACAAGGTCAATTTTACGTTACGTGTGCTTTACCGCAATCACAACTCATAAGGAAAAATAATTTACAAAGAAGTCAAAACGCTCATAAAGGAAGGACCAACCTCTTCCCTTTTCAAAACAGCAATAAAGGGAAAGCCATCGGGTATCCAGGAGCGTGAGTGCGTTAGGGAGACATGCTGGGGGTCAGTTCTCGGGCACGATGGGCATCTGTGGGCATAAATCTAAGGCGAAGCCAAGAGGCAGAGCTGCTTTTAGTTGCCAGGGTACCAACAACAGGCGACACGGGAGGAAGGTGGGTGAAGAGAGTTTGATTGATATAAGAAGATTTCTGATTAAAAACATTTAAGAGAACTTGATGGATTGAGACTGAAAACGGATGCTTAAAAGCTTCTGGCTTAGTCAATAATTCCAGACTTATTAGCTTTGTAAATACTGACTCGGGGCTCGCCATTCTGTCCCTGGCCTTTCTATGTCTTGTCAGAGGTGTGGAGTAACGGAGAGAATCAAATTTGTAATTGTGGGTGAAAATGCCAAAGCTCAGGGACTAGAATTAGTCAAGCTGGTCAATATTTAGGGGAATTTATGATGTCAAACTGACGGGCTCATTGAGCGGGGATATAAAAACAAATAAAAATTAGCCCTTAACTGCAGGTAAGCTACAGCTAAACTTATAAATACGTTGATATGACCTGAGAGTTGTATATTATAGGCTTAGGAAAAACCAAGGTTTTTAGAGTTACAACTTCAAGAAATTCAACATCAGTTCAAAAACAAGTCACAATAAGCGCACTCATGTATGCAGTACGGTCCAAATTTAGTTGCTAAAAATATGGCTGTTCCCTGCAAGATGCCATCTTATGCCAGCCTCCCCATTTTATTTTCTCAGCATTCACGTCCCAAATTTCCACAAAAATGACAGAAATATACACATCTTTATATGCACACGCATATAAATCAGCAAGAGTCCTATCAATAAATCAGGAATGGGGAGGAATTCCTGTAAGGTAGAACACAGAAGGGTTCAGATCAATGGCAAAGCCAGGGGAGAGAAACTTGGCATGAAGCACTCCTCCGGGAAGGTATGTCTTCCCCAGGAAGCCTGGGGGAGTACAGATCGGTGTGAACAAATCTGAGAAGCGAGGGAGGCCACCCAGATCCTGAAGGTAGTGAAATGCCGGGGGCCCTCCTGCCCGTCAGCTCCAGGAAGATAAAGCCCCGGGGTACAGACCCAGGGTGCCATACTCTTCCTGGGGAAGCCCCTTCTCAGCAAGGTCTCTGTGGGGGCAGAGGTTGGGGAGGAAGAGGAAAGGTTGTCCCCCCGGACCCTGTCACAGCCATGTGGGTAGCACCCCAAGGTGGGACACTTCAGAGGAAGGTAGGGGAAGGCAAGAGGAGGCCAGCCTGCCCTACAAACGACAGAATACATCTACCTGGAGACCACAGGTCACTGGTCTGGGGGTACATGTCCCGCTATCACGTATCATCCCAGGAACTCGCCCCTGAGGTAAGAACAAGGGATTCTCATTTGGATGGACACTCCAGCTTCCACTGCTGCAAATTCCAGACAAAGGAAGGGGTGGGTGGGTCCCAGACACATAGTGTCTTCGAAAACCTAGTAAACCCTATGGCTGTCTCTACATAAATGTGGATACGCGTATTGTGGGGGAAAAAATGGAAACCTGAAACTAGAATTTGGTAAGATTTTAACATTGGAGTTGGGGCAGGAAAGGGATTGAAAATATGTTATGGCTTGACTTGCTTTAGAGAAGCAATGAATGCAGAGGAAGTCTAGATACCAACGGGGAGATAGATGTCTGTTAGGAGACATAAGATAAAATGGGGCGGGTCCTGCAGGAGGAGTCGGGGCACTGGTCACATTTCATTTCTCCGTGGAAAAATTTTAAGCTTTGTTTGATTGATATCCTTTTTTCCTGTGTGTTTTATTTCTGTATAGGTGTGACGTTATAATAATACATTTTAAAAACAAACAGAAATCAAGAGTGACTACTGGATTTGTCACTCTCAAACCTGGCTGCACGTTAGAATTACCTGGGGAGGGTTTGAAAAAATGCTGATGCCCAGAGCACATCCCAGACCAAATAAATTAGACTCTCTGGGCTGGGGCCAGACATTTGTACCTGAAAACCACCGCACTAGACAAAGAAAAACAAATAAATTCAACCGGAGCAATTGCTCATCACAATCATTGTGCATGGGTTAATTTCCCCAGTTAAAAGACAGAACCGAAACGAGATTACCAAAATCCATTTCCCTCACGACGACAAGATTACTGGAGAAGTACTGTCCCTCTCTCCTTTCAACATGGAGAGGAAAAGTTTCCAGGAGTCTCAGCGGAAGTTTCATGGCACCCCTTTTTCCTGCTCTGAGCATGTGCACATCCCTAGTCAATCACTATGACCAGGAGACTCTGATTGGCCAGGCCTGCATCACATGCATACATACCTCTGCCCCCCACTTGGGGCAGTGTCAATACTCCCAGAAGGACATGGGGAGAGATAGTGGGGGAGAGGGGACCTCAAGCAAAAACCAGGAGCTGTTAGCAGGGTGAATGGAGGCTGGACAGATACCCCCCCTTTTTTTTTTTTTTTCCATAATGGAAATATAAAGTGAAAAAAAACAAAAAACAAAAACTAAACCAAAATGGGTGAGTTCCCAGGAGAGGTTGAGACATGGAAACTGGTTGAAAAAGACATCCAGCCCCATGGAGCCAGCCTTGACTGGCTGGAGAAGGAGCTGTGAAGGTCAGTGGACAGGCTCCGTCCATCTCCACAGTAACACGTCCATCCTGTTCCCAGATATAGGTTTCTGTCTCCATGCTGACGTACACCGTTGCCTTCTGGACAACTGTCCCCCATATCTGAGAGGCAGGTCAAGTTCATCATGTCCAAAACTTCATCAGTCATCAAAGGCTGTGTATCCACTCTTCCTCTCCCTTCTCTCTGCGAATCACCCATCCTCTGCCCCAGGAACTGGAACCATCTTTTTTTTTTTTTTTGAGGGCAGAGTCACTGGCCCTCACATGTGGGACCCGAACCAGGGTCGCTGGCTTCCCAAGCCAGCGCTTAACCACCGCGCCACTCGGCCGGCCCATGGACCCATCTTTTAAAGCCTCCCTCGCCTCCACATTTAACCTTCCTCTAAGAACGAACACTGCTACGTCCGCACCACATCTCAGGTCCACCCCTGATTATTTATCAGCACCTAACACAGCTGCCACTGAACCATTTGGTCCACGCTAGGTCCGCGTGGACCCTCAAATCTGCGCTCCATTGTTGGCATTCACATACCTGTGGAACGATTCAAATAAATTCAAGTCTGCCAGCATCGAGTTTTACACCCCGCCTTCCAATCCCAGCACTGCGTTCCTGGCTGGATTTTCCTGTTTAAAACCTTTGCATCTTTCAACCTCCCCCGCCCCCCATGACCTGAAGCAAAGTAGCATTTCTTAAATTCTCAGTCCCTAATAACTACTGATTAGCTGTCTGGAGCATAGTCAAACCTCCCACGTTAGGGAATAATTCATCAATTTTTTTAAATCATAAAATTAAGCTATAATAACTTAAAAATGAATAGTATTCAAGTGCCTCGTGTGCTCCGATTCTATTTATCTCCTGAATCTGAGTTTGGAAGTCAAGTTCACAGAGCAAGGGATGCAGTGTCCTTTCCATGTACTTGGTCATCGAATTTCAGGGAACAAGTGGCAAGTGTTTGCATAGCAGAGTATAGCAGCCCTATTCAAAAGAAGCGTTTGAATACACTCAGGTCCTCATTTGGGTGGAGAGAGTTGAAATAGCCAAAGTCAGATGGTGAGAAATATCAAACCAGCAACAGGAAAACTGCTGTTTGTTACAGTGACATGTCCATATATGTAGATGTCTATACATATGGATTGATGACGGACTTGATTTATTTTTGTTCGAGTAGGTTAGAAAGCACTGACTAAGGGCTGGCCGAGTGGCGCGGTAGTTAGGAGCTGGCTTGGGAGGCCAGCGGCCCTGGTTCAGGTCCCACATATGAGGGCCAGCGACACTGCCCTCAAAAAAAAAAAAAAAGAAGGCGCTGGCTAAGAGCTATGGGCTATTAGATAAGGCAGCAAATGCTTGGTGTCCCTGACGATAGTTTTGGACATTTGAATACCCGTACAGCAACAGGGGTGCAGTGTCTTGTTGGAGACCGCTTCCACGAGCAGCTGAATCAGGACGAGCATGCCTCATCCAACGGCGGGAAGGCTGGATGTTGTAACGTGGGTGGTAGCTGCAAACAACTTTCTAATGTTTTTGCTTGGCGTTCAGCTCTAGAAAACACTTGTCCACGTTTTCTGGAATTGTGTATGGTTCTTAAATATGCCCGAGGGTGTGCCATTGGTTTGTCTCTCCAGAGAGTGGAGGGGCTCCCGTGTTACGGGAGAGCGCCAGCTCCGGCCTACGAGGCGCCTTCATCACAGTTCAGTTTCCCGATTTGTATCCTCAGCACTGAAGTCCTATTGTGTTGGGCCTGCAATGGGGGCATCCCGCTTTTCAAGCCACTGAGCACAGTCTGTTGACAACCCACTTGAAACCACAGAGACAGCGTTTGCTCCCAGCGATGACAATGACAGCAAGGACCGGGGTTGTGGCTTTTGGCCGCTCAGGCAGTATGAGTGTCTCAAAGACACCTCATCTCCTCCCTCATTTCAATTATTCACGTGAGTACCTTCCCCTTGGACAGCCAGCACGCGTTCGTGTGGAAAAACGGTCTGAGTCCACGCCACCCATCTCTCCACAAAACACACAGGAAAGACATACGCTCAGCAACTGAGACGCGATCAAGCCAATGATTTTCTTTCCTTTTTCAACACCTAATTGAGATCAGATGCATCATTGTTCCTAGGAAGCAAAGCAGTGGGCAATTTTGCACTCAGATACCATGGTTTTCGAGTAACAAGGGAAGTGGATGACAAAAAGGGCCCCAACTCTCCACGCCTCCTTGTTTCCATGCCCTTTGCCATATAAGGTTGTAGCGGCCTCCCATGTCATCTCTGAGTTGGCCACGTGACCGGCAGTGACCCAATGGGATATGAACGATGTGACACGAGCAGGGGCTTGAAAAGTGCTTGTAGATTCGGGCTAGCTGGTTTTTGCTCATGTGCCTTTGTCGCTGAACATGCATGGGCCAGCCTGCTAAAGGATAAGACCCATGGGGTCAAGCTGAGTTACCCCACTTGTCCCTGCTATGTCTATCCCAGACTAGCCAAGAGCCTGCTCATACCCAGACACATGAAAGAACCTAGCCGAGAGCAGCAGAGCTGTCCGCACAACCCAGAGCCAGGGCTGGCTTCGGGGCCATGCGACATTTGTGGTCACATGGGGTCCTGTGCTAAGAATGGCTCCATGCTTGACTCTGCAGTCATCGGCTTGAAATCCTTGATACTTTTATAATAAGGGGCCCTGCGTTTTTATCGTGCACTGAGCTCTACAAATTATGTAGCTGGTCCCACCCACATCTTCTCAATGAGCCCTGCATGAGCCCAGCTGAAATGGGAAGCAGCACCTGCCTGGCCTACAAACTCATGAGATAGACCATTAAGTGACTGGGTTTGCCACTGTTTTGCATTTTGATAGCAATAGATACTGACACACCAAACCTTTCTTTGTCAGACATGTGACTGGTCCTCTAACCGCACGATCTCAAGTGCACTTCTAATGGGCATCATGTCTCACAAAATAATATTAGGTTAATGGATAAATAGAACTGGAAATCATTTGTGTATGTACCACTGAGATGCAAAGAGCTGGTTCATACTTTTCCATGGCTGGTTTTGCTCAACTGTTAAACAGCTATTGGCTGTACTCATTGCAACAATATCAGTTCCACCATATTTCAATGCGATGCAGCATACAGCCTTATTGCTCGTAAGACTTGCTGATGGCTACTTTTGCTTTCTCTCGTAACATTTTATCTGTCCTGAATTTGAGGCTAGTTTCATAAACAGGACTTGCTGCTGTTTTCACCTCTTCGCATTTAGAAATAAAACTAATCAATTTCACACCAGAACATATGACTTCGTACTTGGTCCAGGAAAGAGTACTGGTCGACCAGGAAGGTTATTCTATTTTGGAAATAATGTGAAATCTCTGAGAGAGTATCATGACACCCTTTGACAGCATTTTCTACGAGAGTGTATGTTAGACACAAGACGGGGAGAAAAGTCTCGCTCGATAAAACTCCGTTTTTAGATATTCATAGTCACACTTCCCGTTCACACGTTTCCTCTCAGCTTCCTTGGTGGAATTGTCACATTCACAGATGCTCTTGTCCCAACAGATCCTGAAGTCCTGTTCACTAATTACACTTCCTCACTGCAGTGTTTCTCCTACTATTTTTATCATGGTTTTTACACTTCAGTGAACCACTTTGTACTCATTAATCCACTTTTGTGAGTCAGAGCCGAAACACAACATAATAGTAACAATAAAAAAAAAACGCAAAGGGTACACACACAATATACAAATGATGTCGCTAAAACAAACTATATCCTAGCAAACAAATTTTCACAACACCCTGTTAAGAGTCTGATGTATCTGAGCCACCTGCACGCTTGAATCACTATTAAAAATTGAATGGGGGCCGGCCAAGTGGCGCGGGGGTTAAGCGCTGGCCTGGGAAGCCAGCGGCCCTGGTTCGGGTCTCACATATGAGGGCCAGTGACACTGCCCTCAAAAAAAAAAAAAAATTTGAATGGTATTTGTCCATGTTTCTTCCATTTCAAATTCATACAATTCTTAAGCGCGTCGTTTTCTATTGCCGAGGCCACAAAAACTGCCAAACTACTTGAGGATCATTTGTTTGGTAGACAAATTGACTACATTTTAGAAACCCCGGACTCTGACGTGGTATATAGGGCAGTTGAGTCTCTTGAGTAGGAAAACGACAACTGCAATAACAACACTTCGTGTTCACCGAGACCTCAGGGGGTACCATGAGGTCAGGTGCACTGTAAGCATCTCAGATGGGTTCAGTCATTTCAAACTCACGATGACCCTAAGAGGGAGCGCTAGCGTCATTACTGTGAGTTTGCAGACAGGGAATTATGAAGGACGACACACTGACTTGCTCAGGGTCTCAGAGCCAGTCTCTTCTCCCATGTCCCCTTCCTGCCTCTGTGGCCCCAGCCACGCCACACGGCCGTCAGCTCCCCCGTGAAAGACATCTTCTGTGTCAGTGTCTCGAATGTCCTGTTTCTCCCCTTGTCACCTTGGTGAGCTTTCACTCACCCTTCAGCACCCAACTTAAAAGTCTTCTCTTTTAAATCTTTCCTTCTAACCCACACCCCAGGATTTTTACCTTGTCGGTAATGTCAGCCTCAATTTTACTTTTTTCTGCTCTCCAGACAAAGATGCAAAAGTGTGTCGAATGACAGCTCAGTTATCAAGAATCACAATATGGGGCCGGCCGAGTGGCGCATTGGTTAAGCGCTGGTTTTGGGATGCCAGCGGCCCCGGTTCGGATCCCACATGAGGGCCAGTGACACTGCCCTCTACAGCTAACAACAGCTCCACCTGGAGCTGGGCTGTGCGAGCCCCGGTGATGGTGTGGGCTGCAGCCCCTGCTGCAGTGGGCTGCCATGGGCTGCAGTGAGTGGCCCGCAGCCAGCGTGAGCAGCTGGCAGCCAAGCGTGAGCTGCCAATAGCTGCGATGAGCGACATCCAGAGGCCAGCGACCGATCTGCCTCATCCGGGAAGAGCGCAATGACGATACCAACAGTGAAGCAACATCCTCCGCAACTAAACTGAAGAACAAGAAGACGGCAACTTGTCTGTTCCCCTTCCCCGATTCCCCAACACTGTTCCCCTCTGCCAATTCCCCAATAAAATCTTTAAAAAAAAAAATTAAAAAAAAAGAATCACAATATGACAGAACCTAATTTATTACATTGTATCTGATTGTTCCCTCGTCTGTCATTAACCGGCTCTACGTATTGACTTATGCCTCAATGACTAGGCAATTCTTTACCTTAAAAGGTTATTCTCAGGCGGTCAGAGGATAGAATTCATTCTTGTTGCATCTATCATAGCAACTAGCTAACGTCATGAGGCACAGAGAATATATTCTCTATTTTACCCACTCCTATTTACTCTCTGAGACTGAGACCCATGATAATAGGTAAAGTTTCTAAATCCACTCTCTCTGCATAGTGGGATATTCATCAGGAGGATATAACAATTGGGGTAGGCAGTTAGTTCAGTTGGTTAGAGTGCAGTGCTCATCCAAGGTTGCCAGTTCGATCCCCACATGGGCCACTGAGCTGCACCCTCCACAATTAGGTTGAAACAACTGCTTGACTTGAAGCTGATGGGTCCTAGAAAAAAACACACACAGTGTTCTCCAATAAAAAATATCTTTAAAAAAAAGGCCATAAAAAAAGAGGTTAAGGGCCAGCCGAGAGGTGCGGTGGTTAAGCGCTGGCTTGGGAAGCCAGCGGCCCCGGTTCAGTCCCACATATAAGGGCCAGTGACACTGCCCTCAAAAAAAAAAAAAAAAATTTAAAAAAAAAAGAGATTATAAAAATTATAAATATATATGCACTCAATATCAGAGTACCTAAATATATTAAGCAAATGCTAACATATCTGAAAGGAGAAATAGACAACGATACAGTAATATCAGGGACTCTAATACCCCACTTTCAATAATAAGATTACCCAGATGAGGAGACATTGGACTTCAACTATAACTAAGACTAACTGAACCTAACAGATGTATACAGAACATCTCACCCACAGCAGCACACGTGAAAAATTATCTTGGATAGATCGATCCTATAAGGTCATGAAACAAACCTTGGCAAGTGTCAGATGAGTGAAATCATAACAAGTATCTTTTTCTAACCACAATGGCAGGAAACCAGAAATCAGTTACAAGAGGAAAACTGGAAAAGTCGCAAAATGGTGGGGAAATTAAACAACACACTCTCGAACAACCAGTGGGTCAAAGAAGAAATCAAAAGGGAATTAAAAAACAAACAGAAAGTCTTGACACACACACACAAAAAAGGAAACACAACATGCCAAAGCAGTTCTAACAGGGAAGTTTAAAGTCACAACCGCCTTCATTAAGGAAAAAAAAGAGGGGCGGCTTGTTAGCTCAGGTGGTTAGAGCATAGGCTTATAGCACCAAGGTTGCAGGTTCGATCCCCCGATGGGCCAGCGAGCTGCACCCTCCACAACTAGATTGAAACAACTACTTGACTTGGAGCTGATGGGTCCTGGAAAAACACACTGTTCCCAGTAAAATTTAAAAAAAAAAAAAAAGAGAGAGAGAGAAAATAAATAAAAGGGAGCAAGCTTCCTAAAATGAAGTGGAGTCGGTCACTTCTGGAAATAGTTTCTGAAAAGTGAGGTTCTCAAAAGGCCCCAGAATCTAACAATAGCGTGTATATTTCATGAAGTCTCATAACTGCGATGACCTGATGTCTTTGACACTCCCCTGTACACTCCCCTGTGGGTGAAGAAAGCTTTCTTTGCTCTGACGATTCATGAGGCACAAGCTGGTCCCTTTGTGGGACAGGAAGAAAGAAGCAAAGTTTTGTGGGCACGCTGACCATCACCAATGTCATCATTATCCTGCAAATCTACAAGGAACCCGCCTTGCTCTACCTGCGTGAGCTGGAAAAACACAAGATAGACACCTGGGGAGAGGTGGACCTCCCCGGGCCTTAAACCCCTGTGTGTGTATTTCTCCTATTGCCAGCTCGTTGGATGCTCTCTCTTTGTGAATTCCAAACAAGATCCACAGGCTAACAGGCTTTGACCCAGAATCAGGCAACACCTTCTACCATCTCACCCTTTATGAGAAAGCTACAGTAATCAAAACTGTAAGGGGCAGGAAGGAACCAAACCGACTTGCAGAACACAGGTGGGCATTTTCTTGCAAAGCTGAACTTCTGCATACTCTGTGACCCAGCAGCTCCCCTCCCAGGAACACACCTAACAGATGCTTGTTCGAGCACACAGATGTGACACAAGTGTTCACGGCAGCGTTATGCGTTAGACCCCCAATCTAGGGGAAACCAAACGCCCAAGAACAGTAGGATGGCTATACTGGGGCACATTCACACGGTAGATTTTCATACACCCCTGAAAATGAAGGAACAATAGCCACCAATACAAAACGTGGGCAAATCTCAAACATCAAAATAGTGAGTGAAATAAACATCACAGAAAATTATCGGCACATGTGGTCACATTTACATACAACCCCAAACATCGAAAAAAAACACCTAAATAATATTCTCTGGGATGTACACACATGTGATGAAGCCAGCAGAGAAATTATTCCAGAAGTCAACCCAGGGCTGCCCTCTAGGAAAGACGAACAGGGCCACGGAGGCACGAGGTATTCTGCAAGGGTATTCTGATTCTTTAGGCTGTACATGTGTGTTTTATTTGTGCTCTGTGAGATCTATTTCACCATAAAGGTTTTCTCTCCGAAGCAAATCTTTTGAGGTGTAAGTCACCCGTTTAGAGAGAATACAAGAGGGAGAACATATTTTTTTTTTTTTTTAGCTGAGCCATCCTGCCACCTGTTGGCAGCTCAGCAGCTGCTCAGCTCAGGCTGGGTATCAAACTGCTGTTGCTCAGAGCTCAGCTCACACTCTCGAGCGAGCTCTTAACCAACTGAGCCACTCAGCCGGCCCAAGAAGAACATATTAAATCCCCATGAGCAAGCCATCACCGAAGTCCAGACTTTGGGAAAATCTAAAGAGAACTGAGCAACTTCTTTCATTGATACAAAATTTCAAGGGGGCAAAAAGGAGGCAAAGGAGGAGCCTGGAAATGACAAAAGACGGAAGAGACATGTGAAGCAAGTGCCAGGCTGGGAGCTTGTTTGGATCTCATTCAAACAAATTACAAATGAAACAGCATGACAACTGCAAACACGTGAACATGAGCTGGATATTGGGTGGTCCTAAGGATTTGTTCTTGATTTTATTGAGAAGCGGCGACAGCGCAGGGGTGATGTTTAAAAAGGGGGGTCCTCGGTTTGGCCCCACATACGAGGGCCAGTAACACTGCTCTCAAAAAATAAAAATAAAATAAAATAATAAAAAAATAAATAAAACGGGGGGTCCTAGGCCGGTCGAATGGCGCAGTGGTTAAGCGCTGGCCTGGGATGCCAGCGGCCCCGGTTCGGTCCCACATGTGAGGGCCAGTGACACTGCCCTCTAATAAATAAATAAATAAATAAAAATAAAAAGGGGGTCCTTTCAAAGGTTCATGAAGCATCTACAGATGAAATGAAATCAGTCTGAGATTTGATTTGAAGCAGTCCCTCGTGGGAGGGACGGTGCAAAGAAAACACTGAAAATTATCGGAGCTAATGATGGCATACCGGCTTCCGCGACATTTCAACACGTTGGCAATTTCACTTACGAGACATTAAAACAAAATAAAAACCAGGGCACAAAAATATAAAGTTAGTTTTGCTAAATGAAGATCTGTTTTGAAAGAAGCATTTGGGGGTTCATTCCCTTCTCAGCCCGCCCAGAAGAGCACCCCTTCTTTCCCCATCAGACAATCCAGAGCATTGCTTCCTGGTCTCTCCTGTGCCCACACGCCCCGGGGCCTGGCTGAAACGCAGACCGGGCTCCCACGGCGGGGCCTGAGTCTGCGGGTCTACAGGCTGCCAGGGGAGGCCGGGGTCGCGCGGTCACCCCATCCTAACCTCTGCCCACGGAGCTTACCACGCGCTTTTCTCCCTCAGCCCTTGCTGGCTGCCTCCCGGTCTGGCCCACCTTTGCGGCTTGACAATCACCCCCTTGTCACCCAGTCCAGCGCCCTCGCCCTTTTTTCTCCGGTGGAATTTGGGCAGTAAAACTACCCTCGCGTGCTCTGTCCCCCGCCCGGCCGCCCCACTCCTTTCTTGGCGGTGCCCGTTTCTCCCCCTCCAAGATGAAGGGTTTCTACCTGCTAGTGACCTCGGTACGCATCCTTGTGAAAACAAACGTTGACAGGAAATTCATCATTCTTTCAACACCAAATCTACAAGCTTTCATGTCTCAGCTCTATCTTTTTTTTCTCATGACTCCCTCCTAGAAGAAGTAAAACTCTATCATCGCCCACCACTCACACGCACACTGGATCCTGTTTCCCTCTGTCCCTTTCCACCGGGCCACTCCAACCGTTTCCGTCATCTGGAGGTTCCCCTCACTGTGCTGTTTTACAGCAAACCCACAAGCGGGCGGTGGCTGTGGCCCCTGCGCTGCCTGCTTTCTGGCACCCTGGTCACGGCTCATTTACCCTCATTCCCACCTGACTCCCATCCTGGCCACCTCACCAGAATGGCTCCCGTCAAAGTCTTCAGCTACCTCCACTTTGCCAAGTCAAGCAGGCCCTTTTCTGCCTTCAATGCACTCTGTGTCTCCGCAACATGTGACCCAGCTCGTAGGATGCTTGAACCTTCTCCTGCTCTCTCTCGTCCACCCGCCACCATCACCCAAAGCACATTCTCATCTTCTCCTTAGGAAAGAGTCTCCCTAAACTAAAGGGGTTCTTGAGGGTGCCCCTATTCTTCAGCTCCCATCAAATACGTGGCTTGGCTTGTTATTTCTGCCTCTTGAAACGGTTTTCTGACCTGTCCACTCCCATTCCGTCCAAATAATCACAGGAAGCAGAAGTGCCTCCTGGTCCCAAACAAGCCACCTACGTCCTTCCCTCGGGCCCTCTGCACAAGCTGTTGCCTCGTCTGCGACCCGTAAACACATTATGAGTTCCACGTGGCCCAAATTGTATCATGAGTCTTCCTGGACCCCAAGCCGTTCCCAGGTAACCCTGTAAGAAGAGGAGGGGACATTTCTACTCCACGTTCTAGGCACTCTCTTGATCCACGTCCAAAACCCGTGCTCAGGCTCCCGTGTGCTCTGAGCAGAAAACAGAGTCTGACATGTGGCCAAGTCTCAGTTCATCTCCAATCACAGCAGAGTGGGCCCCAGGCTTCCTCCTGGCTTTCAGTCCCTCCCATCACAGAGAAGCCGGGACCCAGCTCATCATTCTGAATTCATGTAATGGGCTGGAAACAAACAGACACAATATTTTGTAACTCCCTGGTTAAGAGGTATACTTCTCCGTCCCTGGGCCATGTGACTTATCTCGGCCAATGGGACACTAGCCAACGGTGGAAGCGGCTGCTGGAAATGAGCTTGTACACTGGGGCGTTCCCTCTCCTGCCGCTTTGGGAACCAGCCACCATTGGAGAAGACTGGCTGGGCTGGCTGGCTCCATGGGGAGTCACATGTCCTGGTCAATTTCAATGGCACCTGCCAATCAGCAGACACACGAGAGAGACCACCTAAGACCACCCACCTGCAGGCGGCGGCTGCCAGCTGACAAGCCGCAGGAGGGACCCCCGGCAGAGCAGAGGCACGGCCAGGCTGCCAGCTGCCAGCATAATGAGCTCTGGGTGCCTGCTGTTTGCAGCCGCTGGTTTGGGGTGGCCTACAACGCCGCCAGAAGAAACAGATACACCTTTAGAAGTCTTTTCACATCTGGTTGTGCTACCTCCCTGCTTAAAATGCTTTCATCGTTGCTCAATGATCCTGCGGTGAGACCCACATAAGTCACTTAGTAAGACCTCCAGGGACCCGCAGAATCTGAGATGTTCAGCCTGTCACCACGGTGTCTGGGCCTCAAGTGGCCCCGGCGCGTTCCAGCCTCACGGCCCTCACACACGCCATTCCCTCTGTCTGGAGTGTTCTTCCTGGCTTTTCAGCTGGCAGACTCTCAGGTCACAACTTAAATTATAAATACGACATCAGCAGAGGGGACTCCTTTGACCAGCTGTCCCCCTTGGGCCCCCAACAGAAGTATGTCTCCGGTTATATATTCTCGTGACACCTATTTCCTCCACAGCCAACACCCCAATTTGAAAGAACATACTGTCTGGGGAGGTGATATGTTTCCGAGCTGCCTGAGCGGCACCTCTCACTCTGTCACTAGCCGAGTGGCATGCTTTGTGCCTCAGTCTCCCCACCTCTAACATGGGGATAAAAATAGCACCTACCCGTTGAGCTGCTGTTGGTGCCTTGTGCTCAGTAATGGGTGATTATTCCTTGCTGAGGGACGCCCGCATACCTGGATAACAGGACCAGAGTGTCCGACAGCCCACAGCGTCCTTGCTGCGTGGCTGTGGATGCTCTGCAGGCATCTTCCCGGAGGCCAGTTCCTCAACCACCACTCAGCCTCGTCCTGCCAGCGCGTGGCCCCCCGGCTCCGATACGCGGGCGGCATCGGGAGAGCGCAGAGGGCGGAGGGCCGCTCCCTCCCAGGCCACTCGGGGCAGAGGGCGCTGCCCCCAACTGCGGCAACTGCCCCGGCTGCCTCCCGAGGGTGCTCGGCTGGGTCCGGAGCCAACAAGCATCCACCCAAGAAACAGATCTGACGGCCAGACACGTGTCCATGCCCCTGACACGTGGGCGGGCGCTCGGGGAAGGGCGTGTTTGGGGTCCCGGAGGGAGACGCGTCTCACGGGGGCGCCCATGTCCGGTCCCCAAGGGCTCAGGCTCGGGGCGTCCAGAAACCGCTGCTCCTTGTACGAGGCGGAGGGAAGAGCAACTTGTAGGAAAAGCAGGGAGCGAGGGGACGTGGGGGCGCAGAAAACGGGAGAAACACGGCGGCGGGGGCGGCGCGGGGAGGCCTCGGGCGGAGGCTGCGGGGCCGGGCGGCGAGTGGGGCCGCGAGTGGGGACGGGGCGGGCGGGGCGCGGGGGGCGCGGGGCCATGGCTCCGGGGGACCCGGCCCCACCTCGGCGGCCTCGGGGCGCCGCACTCACCGGGCTGGCAGTCGGGGCGCTGCGCGCTGGCGGGGCCCGGCTCCGGGGGCCCCCGGCGGAGGGGCCGGGGCTCCGGGACCCGCGCACGGCCTCGCGGGCGCTTCCCACCGGCCCGGCTCCGGCTCGCGCTCAGGCTGCGTCCGAGCCCGCGGGGCCCCGCGAGCCACGCGCCGCCGCCAGCATCACGGGCCCGTCACGTGAGGCCGGCCCCGTCACGTGGCCGCAGGCCCCGCCCCTCCTCGGCCCGGCCCCGCCCCGCCCGCAGCGCGCAGGCCGCGGCGCTTCCGGGGCCCGACCCCGAGGCCCAGCGGCGGACGGAGGGGCGCGGGCGCCGCGCTCAGGCCCGGGCGGCTCCCCCCGGCCCCGCCGGGTCCCGGGCTCCGTGCCCGCGCCGAGGGCCGCCCCCCGGGCCCGCAATCCCAGGGCGTCTGCGCTCTCACCGCCCCCGCCCCGCCCCGCCCCGCCCCGCGGCCTGGGACGCCGCCCCCGCGGAGCCCTCCAGCCCTGCCCGCGGGAGCCTGGCGGCCCGGCTGACTCGGGAGGCTGCCTCTCTAGCGGCAGCTCGCGCTCCCTGCCTCCCTCCCTCTCTCTCTGTGTCTCTCCCTCCCTCCCTCCCCCCCTCTCTCTCTCTCTCTCTCTCTCTCTCTCTCTCTCTCTCTCTGTCCCTCCCTCCCTCCTTCCCTCCCTCCCTCTCTCCCTCCCTCCCTCTCTCTCTCTCCCTCCCTCCCTCCCCTCCCTCCCTCCCCCCTCTCTCTCTCTCTCTGTCTCTCTGTCTCTCCCTCCCTCCCTCCTTCCCTCCCTCCCTCCCTCTCTCCCTCCCCCTGTCTCTCCCCCTCCCTCCCTCCCCTCTCTCTCCCTCCCTCTCTCTCTCTCTGTCTCTCTGTCTCTCCCTCCCTCCCTCCTTCCCTCCCTCCCTCCCTCTCTCCCTCCCTCCCTCCCCTGTCTCTCCCCCTCCCTCCCCCTCCCTCCCTCCCCGTCCCTCGCTCTCTCTCTCTGTCTCTCTGTCGGTCTCTCCCTCCCTCCCTCCTTCCCTCCCTCCCTCCCTCTCTCTCCCCCTCCCTCCCTCCCTCCCCTCCCTCCCCCTCTCTCTCCCTCCCTCAACCACCCCCCCCCATCTACATTTCTCTGCTCAGTCAGGCTACAGGTAAACAGATTTGGTGTCAACATCTGCTGCGCTTGTTTCTTTCCTCTTACTGCCCAGATGTCCTGGAGTGCGCTTGCGGTGTGCACAGGGACACGAAATGCGCACAGTGGGGCGTCTGACCTTGAGGCGCAAGCGACGTCTGTTGGAAGCAACAGAAATGTAAGCAGAGGTAGCGGGTGCGGATTTGAGAGTGACACAGGCAGGCAAAAATGTAAACCCTTATTTGTCTTGCCCCAGACTTCCTACCTCCGGCCCGTTGCCCCCTCATTCTGCCCAATACGGGACATGTGATCTAGTCACTTCTAAATAAATGCATTTGGGTGATTTAAAGTAAGTCAAATTAAAGATGTTTCTGTTGTCACTCTCTACCCTGGGATTGATTCCAAGCCCTGATACTCGAATAAACTAGTGAACAAGCTGTCAAGACCACTTTCCCGAGGAGAGGATTGTATGACTGTCACTCTGCGATTTGGGGGCCTGTCTGAGCAAAGGGGGCTCATGTTTGGGCAGCAGCATAAAGCGACCCTCAGAGGAGGAGGGGCCTCTTCCGAACCAGTTTTGTTCTATCCAGGGGTCCGCAAACTTTTGAGACAAAGAGCAGCCAGAGGTCAGCAAACTGCGGCTCGCGAACTGTGGCTCTGAAGTAAAATTGAAAATAAAAAGTATCATAGCTTCATTTATAAAAATTTTTCAAGGATATCATTCACATAATGGTGATTATGTAAAAATATATTTATGGCTCTCGAATCATTTTTAAATTGTTGTGAGGGACAGGATTGGCTCTTCCAGGGGTCGGTAAACTTTTGAGACGGAACGTACCCAAAGAGCCACACGTGGCTCGCGAGCCACAGTTTGCCGACCCCTGTATACCGTCCTATCTGGTAATAGCAGAGAAGGGGTCCATGGCACACAGCAGCCCACCCCTGGGTCCACCTGTCCTGGAAAAATTAAGCATCGTTATGTCTGAAGACACTGTAGTCGGTTCTGTGACTTGTGCTGGACACACCCTCGCAGAAGCAGTATCCCGGGAACCGGCAGCTGTCTCCTGGGTACTGATGGGCCGGAGGTGGACGCCTGCTGGGAGTGGGCCGAGAAGCAACCTGGGAAGTCCTGTTCCTGAGAATGTGGACAGACTCGGGGTGAAATACATCAGACTTGCATTTACGTGCATAGCTGAGCATTTACGTGCAGAAGAAACGCACCTGCCACCTGCGTTATCACCGTGTCAACCCTGGGGGCCTGGCAGCCACAGGGCGGGGCCTCAGCAGGTGTAGGAAACACAGTCTCGCCCCGGGAGCTGAGGCTGAAATCTCTGCAGCAACGCAGAGCTCTTCAAGTGCTGTATCCTCAGTGAAAAGGTGGAACAGAAAAGTTCACCTTTACATCCAAGGAACACAGAAGCCGCGGCGATTTGACCTAAATTCTGGGTCATGGAAAAAAGGACTCCTCTGATAATAACGAGGCCTGGCCTCGTGTGCCTTTGATATTTGAATATAAACTACTTTTCTGATCTAGGAATACTAAAAATAAGAAATAACCCATAAAGAGCGGAACCTTGGAGAGGCAGACATAAAACTGATCTGGAAGCAAGTTCCTTAGACTCAGGCCTCACAGAATTCCTACAGATAAGTTCCTATTGCAGGTGAGCCCATAATCCAAAATTATAAAACACCGGTTATAACAGAGAGAGGACTAGCAGACAGAACAAAGACCAAGGATGGACTCCATAAATTTCATATAATAAAATAGTTGGATGACTATTAACCCTAAAGCAACTACTAAAATAACACAATTGAGTCATAGTTAATAAGCCAACAGAGAAGATAGAATAAAATAATAACAATGTTCATTTCATCTAAAAGAAAGAAGCAAAAAAGGAAAGGGGGGAACAAAGAACAGATTATTTTAATCTATCTATATCAATAATCATATTCAATGCGAATGGTCTAAATGCCCCATTCAAAAACAGAGGTTGTCTGATTGAATACAAAACCAAGAGCCAACGGTACGCTAAAAGAAACCCATTTTAAATATAAAATACAAACAGCTTAGAAATAAATGGAAGGAAAGAGATACCCCATGCCCACATTAGTCACGAGGAAGCTGGAACAGTTCTGTTGATATCAGTCACAGAGAGACACCTACACATAATAACAAAGGATCAGTAATAACACTAAACATTCATCAAAGAAGACAGCTTCAAAATACAGGAAACAGAAGTGATAGAACAGTAAGAAGAAACAGACAAATCCACAGTTAAAGACAGGTATTGCAACATCCCTCTTTCAGTAATTAATAGAACAACGAGATTGAAAAATAAGTATGCGATGGGCCAGCCGAGTGGCGCGGTGGTTAAGCGCTGGTTTGGGAAGCTAGCGGCCCCGGTTCAGGTCCCACATATGAGGGCCAGTGACACTGCCCTCAAAAAAAAAAAAAAGTAAGGGGATGGAAGACGTGAATGCCATGTTTTAACCAACTTCACCAAACTGATGCTTATAGAACATTCCACGTAACAGCAGGACCCACTGTCTTTTCCAATGTACACAGAACATCTACCAGGATAATCTCAGTCCTAAAACAAAACGCAGTAAACTTAAATGGATTAAAGTCATGCAAAGTATAATCTCTGATTCAAATGGAATTAAATTGGAAATCAAAAACAGAAATAAGCGAAAAACTCCAAATACCTGGAAACTAAATAACACACTTCTAAGTAATCCATGGGTGAAAGGAGAAATCAAAAAGGAAATTAGAAAGAATTTTGAACTGAATTAAAATGAAACCAGCAGAGCAAAGATAGGTGTTACTTAAAGTAAAGAAGAAGAAAAAGTAAAAAGAGAAGAAAAGGGCAAGACACAATTAAAAGACCAGACTTTTTTTGGATTAAAAAAGTCAGATAACTCTCCCTCTATTATGGGTGAACAAATGAAAAAAAGTTGTAATTCAAAAAGTGAATGACAATTATGTAGAGACTCAGAGTTGTTTTTTCCTTCAGAAATAAATGAATTCCTCACAACAACAAAAAGTTAGAATCTGTGTCTATTTCATGTTCTCAGCGAGACTGATGTGGGTTCTGTGTCACTTGATCGCAGTTGTCACAGAAAACCAGCAGCACAGGAGGACGGAATGGAGATGACAAGTGTGGTTTTGGGAGTTAAAGACTAAAGGAGGAAGCAGATGGCAGTTTGTATATGGGGATGATTGAATTAAGGGATATAAACGGTGACTTCTCCCAATAGAAAGAAGAAACAGATAAAAACTGACTTTTCTAGGGGCGGCAGGTTTGCTCAGGTGGTTAGAGTGCAGCGCTCACAACACCAAGGTGGCCAGTTCGAGTCCCACATGGGCCACTGAGCTGAGCCCTCTACAACTAGATTGTAACAACTTGCAGCTGATGGGTTCTGGAAAAACACAGTTCCCCAATTAAAAAAAAAAAAAAGCTTATGGAAAAGGTATGTGGAAGACAAATCCCTACCCAGGCCCTCCAAAGTTACCAAAAGAGAATGAAAGAGGTGGAGGAGGATGAAAAGAAACGAGGAAATGATGGAAGGAAAGTTTCCTGATCTAAGAACGAACTGAGGAGCCAGGAGTCGCCGATCTAGAACGGCCTTGGAAACATGAGCAGTCCAGAAATGGACAGAATCATGGGGAAAACGCTGCCATTCAACAGGCCCAATTTCTGCTCATCGTGGCGGACTTGGCAAGCCCCCAGCGCACATTTAACACCACTTGGGGATCCAGGGCAGGGTGGAGGCGTTCCAGCTAACCGTGGGACTGAGCTACCATGACAATGACCAGGGGAAGGGGCGTGAGCAGACAAGGGTGAGGAGGGGATGCCCACCAGTGCACATGGCGGGATGTGTAATGCACCCAGAATAATGCACACAGGGAGTTCCCAAGTTTCCTGGGAGGGAAGGAAAAAAATCACGCATGAGCGGGTTGGGAGTGGCGTTGGACCCCTCATCAGCAACACCTGAAGCTGTCTCACGGGAAACGCCTCCGGTAGCTTCCAACCTGGACTGCCACGCCCAGCCACACCGTAGACGGGGCGCCAACCTGGACTGCCACGCCCAGCCACGCCGTAGACGCGGACACGAATCCAGAGGAGGAAGACACAGGATGGAAGGTGCCAAGGTCTCAGGGAAGAGCGGAGAAGGAGCCCCTAAGATCAGAGCTGGGCGGCAGGCCCAGAGAACAGGTGGAGAGAAGGGTCTGGGCGGGGTGACTGCAAGAAAAAAGATAAAACGGGAGGAACGCTGACTCACCTAAATATTCCGAGAGGAGGTTTGCACTGTTGGGGATTTATCTACAGGAAACGAAACTCGTTTTAAAAGGAGCCAGTTATTCCAACAGAAACCAAGTTTTTCAAGAATGGAATCCGAATACACCAATGACTTGATTCTGAACGGTACACTGATAATAATGAACACGTTTCGGTTTAGCCCAAATGCTGAAGCTTATTTGGAGGGTGGCCCATATATGTACGGACTCGAGTCAGCATCAGCTAGAACTTGAAACTGGAAAATCAGTAGGATGACAATGCTCTTTATAGGTAACTAACAGGGTTCTTGTTTCTAAAGAAAGTACTAGCAGAGCTGAAATTGATTTCCCTGGACTCAGGGTGCAGTGGGTTAGGTCAGGAGACAGGGATTTTGTTGTCCTGAAGAAATGTATGACTTTTAAAACCAGGCCCAGCTTTGTTAGAAATAAAAAACCCAATTTAAAAATTTGCAGATTGAGAGTGTCTCATGATTTGGGCAAACGTAATGAAAACACCACCAGGGACAAGTCCAGGCTGGAGGCCCAGGGTGGTTCGGGAATTACAGGGAACTCCAAATGCCTGAATGCAATGGGACTTTATTAGCGTTTTTCCTACCAGTGACATTTAGCTTTTTCAAATGTTAATTGGCTGTTGGTATTTCTGTGTAACAGCTGAGTTTGTAATTTTAAAATTTGTTAGAGGAAAAAACAAGTTGCTGTTTTAAGGAGCTAACTGCGGCTCCTTCTGTCCTCTGACGGCGCCGCTCGTCGCAGAGGAATCGCTCTTGGTTCCAAAAAACACCTGAATGAGTGGCTTCAGTTTAAAACATGAGCCTACAGGGTAGAGCAGAAAAGAAGGGGTAATGAGGATTATGTGGTGTTTGGGGGAGAAACGTCTTAAAACCTGTGAAGACTGGGACTCTACCACATTGGAAGTTAGGAGAGAAAAATCCGCATCAAGCAACCAGGACACAGCGGGTATCAGAATCATCAGAAATATGGGGGGAGGGGGGGCCGGCCGAGGGGTGCGGTGGTTAAGAGCTGGTTTTGGGACGCCAGCAGCCCTGGTTCGGATCCCACATATGAGGGCCAGTGACACTCCCCTCTACAGCTAAGATGGTGAACGACAGCTCCACCTGGAGCTGGGCTGCTGTGAGTCCCCGGGACGGCATAGCTGCAGCCCCTGCTGCCGTGGGCTGCCATAGGCTGCAGCGAGTGGCCGGCAGCCGGTGTGAGCTGCCAAGAGCCGCTGTGAGCGGCCGTCCAGAGGCCGGCGACCGATCTGCCTCACCCGGGAAGAGCGCAATGACGATACCAACATGGGCCAGTGAAGCAACGTCCTCCACAACCAGACTGAAGAACAAAAGGACAGCAACGTGTCTGTTCCCCTTCCCCGGTTCCCCAACGCTGTTCCCCTCCCCCAATTCCCCAGTAAAATCTTAAAAAAAAAAAAAAAAGGGCCAAAATTTAGAAATTTCACTAAATGGTTGTCCAGTTCTCTCACTCACTGAAAAATCTATACTTTTCACATTGATTTATGCTGAGACTGTTAGTTATTGAATATTCTTACATTTGGCCCATTTCTGGAGTTGTGTCCAATCCCGCTGACCTGCCTACCTGTGCAGCCCCAAGGGCGTACTGATTTCAAGCATCTGGCGGGGGCTCTGGCGGGGACCCCACGGTGTAACGGTGAGCACTCAGGCCTCTGAGAACTGTCGTGTCCCCACTGGGCCAGCCGGGGACTGAGGCTGAGTGGCCTGGCCCCTTCCCAGCAGTGACACCGGGCGCACACAGCACACCCATCTCCGGATAGGCTCCTTCCATCCCCATGACGCTGTATTCCTCGGGGCGATGCCCATTCGGTGACGTGACCTTGGCGGCCATGCTCCCCACAAGCCCACAGGCCCCCCGACCCCCAGACTGAATCACACAGACCTTCCAAGAGGCATCTGCTTTCCCAACGAAGGCAGTTCTGGGGGCTTCTGAGCTTTAGAAATGGGGCTTTGTGGCCTAGCCCGCCGTTTCTGGCTATGTCTGTGCCCCTTTAGCACTGAGGCAGTTCCCTCCATCTCGTTTTTCATCAAATCTGTCATACGCTTGTTGTAGAACATGGAAAAGAACCTTTCTACCGGCTTTGTGTGTACACCATGAAGCTGAGGGACAGACTTCCGAACAATTGGCAAAACTGTATTAAGGTGCCAAGGTTTCCACGAGTATTTTATTTTGAATCCTAAATGTACGTCCACTCTCGTATTAGGATCTTTTACTACTAAGGACTAAACACGAAAACGAGAACAGAAAGGTTCACACTGGCCAAGCCAACTTCACGGCAAATGACTCAGCAGCCAGATTTCAAAGTGGACAAGCAAGGTTTGACTGGCACCCGCTGCGCCGTGTGGCCCCTGGTCACCGCCCACCAGCTGTTTGGGGCACAAGGAAGTTAGTGATAGCTACGTAAGTCCTTTAACATGGTCTTCAAAACAATCTGAGACTTCTCGTGGCGTCTCGATCAACTGCTGCCGTTACTGGCCGAATTCCACGAAATCTGTTTGCTAGTCCCAGTCCCTTCGCTTCAGCGCCGGGTGTCACTCACACGGCAGCCCCGCTACCCTGTATCAGGCCTGACGCGGCTCACTTCCCTCACTCCTCCTCAAACACGATCATTTGCAGTTCTTAAAATTCACAGTATTTGCGGAAGACGTGTCAAAAGGAAGTGTCTGATATGTGAAAAGCAGCAACGGCACACACACACAAACACGCGCACACAGTACACTCGTACACACCTACGAGTTCCGCGAGGCCAGCTCAGGTGGACGGCAGGTCCAGTCAGGGGTCTGGTAAGAAGAGCCCTCACTAACGGAGTGACACACAGGACCTGGACAGATGGGCACGCATGCACTACCGGGAAGACGCCACTCACTGGCGTCCTGCCTCCCCGAAAGCCTGGCTTCCACACTGTGGAGGGGAGTTGGCCCCCTTCGGCGGGCATGAGACTCGCAAAGGAGTTATTTTGGGGCCGACTGGAAGGCTTTCCAAACCCTTTGGCACAAGGAAGCAGCTAGTTACCAGAAGGATGCTAGCAGCCAAATCTACAGCAGCTCGAAAACCGCGTTCCTCCCTTAAAAAAGGCGACATACCGTTGGTTTCCAGGAAGTTTGCAAAATGTAACTTTCGAAGCTAAAAAAAAAAAAATTCTTTCATCTTATCACTTCAAATATTACGATGTGCAGGGCATGGCTTGAGGGACACAGCAGGCAGAACCCACAGAAACCAGTCATGTCAGTGCCGTGAGGTGGCACCACAGCCCCTGGGCGCGTGCGTCGGCGGCTGGGCACCACGAAGGGGCTTAGGGTGGCAAGCGGGCTCCCGCACGATGGGTAGCAGACTGCAACGGGCGCAAGGAACCCCAGCCAGACGGGACCAGGGCAGAGGCAGGACCCGGAGCCTGGACGTGGCCTCCTGGGGGCCAGCAGAACTCCGCGGCTCCCACAGGCCGTCCCTCTTGTCACAGGGCGGGGAGCGGCCAGACGAGCTGGACACCAGCCCCCAGGGGCCAAAGCCACGGAGTTCCCTTAAGGATCAAGTACAAGCACCCAGCACAGCGCCCGGCAGAGCTCCTTCTATGTTCTTTACTTTTGTTAAGCCGTGCCCAGCACCCTTACCTAAGTTTGGGGATCAGGTGGTTAGGTACAGCAAGATGGGTCAAGGGGAGGTTTTGGGGGGTGCTGCCATGAGCTTGAAATGACGGGTGTAGGCAACCACAGAGAGCAGAATGACGAGTGACTCGGGGGCGAGCTGACGCGCTGAGGGGCACGAAGCCGGAGCACCAGGTGAGTTCAAGGGGAAGACCACCAGGCAAACTGACCCCCCAGCGGAATTCAGGCTGGCTCTGGGTGCCCAAATCCTCAGTGAGTGCGGCAGGCATCCCCTGGGTTTTTGGTCCAGGCCCGATATCGGAGCGCCGGTGTGTGCTGTGTAGGTTGCGGGGTGGGGGTGGGGGGTGGGGGCTGGGGAGGGCGGCGCGGACACCCCAGGCCTAGTGATAGGTGCTGGGGACAAAGCATGCGACTCGGGCGCCCCCCCAGAGCAGCCGTTAGCAGGCCCCCCTCCCCACCACCGGGCTGGCGGCCTCCCTTCCTCGCCATGTTTCTCACGCAGCCGAACTGCCCACACGCACCCCCGGAACCGAACCAGCGCCGGCAGGCGCTCCATGTCTTACCGGGACCCCTCTTCTGCCCGCCTGGCCCGCCTGCGAGTCGCTGCTGTGGCCTGTGGCCGGCACTTTATCAAGGAATTTAGTCCTCCTCCATCAGGGCTCGGGAAAAGACGCGACCATCAACACACCACAACCCTTCACCTCTCAAATCCAAGTCCAAACTTCTAAGGACAATATTCAAAGCCGGTCTAGACCCACACAACCAGGTCTCCAACGAACAGGCTCAGTCTGGTGCCTCCCGATCAGCCCACCCATCAGGCTCACCCCTCACCGTGCACCACGGGCTCAGCGCTGTTTTAAAAGGGGGCCTGGAAGAAGAAAACGACACGACACGACTGTCCCCCAAACAACGCCAAGTCCGACATTTGAAAAGTTTACTGAAAACTTTTATTGTAATCAAAAAGTGACAGAACGGGGTTGTAATGAATTCAGCAAATTACGCTGCTGATATTTTAGAACTGATACCAGCTTTTGCCAGGCAATTAAAAAAATTCAAATGTGAAAATTTCACAGTACAGTAAACTCCACCCCAACTAATTAATGGTGGTTAGAAAGAAAAGGCCCTAGCAAAACCTCTGTTACATGGTCACAGCTCAAATTCTGTACAAAAGTCCGTGTTATAAAGCTCTGATGTAAAAATCAAATAATCGAGCAGCAATAGTTTAAGTGCAGCACAGGGGTCTTCCATATCATTATTCACAAGGCGCCAGTCTCTACGTTATTACAAAATTTAATACAGATGACTTAGTAATTAAGTCAATTTAAAAAATCTGTCCTACGCGGGGACAGATTTCGCTTTTTGGTCATCTTTCTCCTTCTCCTTTTCTTTATCTTTGTTCTTCTTGGACTTCTTCTTCTTGTGTTTGTGTTTTTGGCTTTTCTCCAGTTCCGCTTCGGGGCCTGCGTGCTTCTTATGCTTCTTATGCTTTTTATGCTTCTTGTGCTTTTTCTTTTCCTTCTTCTTCTTCTTCTTGCTGGCCTGACTTTCCGGGGAACTGGCACTGCTGCTGTGACTGCGGGGCTGGCTCTCGGACGGGCTGTGACTTCTGCTCGGACTGGCGCTGGGGCTGCTGTGGCTCTTGGGGGCGCCCGCCTGGCTGGCGGCAGCTGCGTCCACGCTCTCTCTGACTTTCTCCGCTACTTTCTCCTTAGGCTCCTTAGCAGCTTTTCCAGAACTGTCTTCCTCTTTTACAGACATGTTGCTCTCACTGTCACTTTCATTATAGTCTGGTTCAAAAGCAGCTTCATCAGTTTCTCTGGTTAAGTCGGAGGAAAGCCGAGAAGAGTGACTTAACTGGGGCTTGGGCTTGGTGGCATTCCTGTCACCTTGCCCAGCAACCTGCTCCCTTTCAATCTGTGGGTCCGGAGGGTTAAGTGTGTGAAGTGGTTTACTGCCACTCGACTCTTTACTGTTCCTCGCTTCCAACACGTGCTTCTCACGGTCCTTACAAGGGTTTTTATCTGCAGGTTTCGTCTCTTCACTTGAGCGTTTAGCATCGTAAGCGGCTTTGTGGTCGTGAGGTTTTTTGTCTCTTGAGGGACTGGAACTACTCTTTTTGGACTCTCCTGCTCCTTTTTTAGGCAGGTCTCTCTCCTCCCGGGGCTTGGTTTTCTGTCCAGATGCAGAGTCTTTACTCCGCGACGGAGAGTCTCTTCTTCTTGTCAATTCGTTCCTGTCGTCTCTCCGTTTGGAACTCGAATGCTCCCTGCTGTCACAGTCCGCTTTTCTGTCTCTGTTGGGGGCGAAGTCTTTGCTGGAGGCGCCTCGGCTGGGATCGTGCTTCTCCGACGCCCTGCTCTCCTTGGGCGGTGGGGCCAAGCCCCTGAAACCGCCCTGCTCGGCCAGACGGTCCGCATCCCCGTCCTTCTCGGGCGGCGCGCCGCCCCTCCGCTTCTCAGCGGTCTCCCTTTCCAGCGCGGAAGGCTCTCGATCCCTGCCTTTCCCTTTCTCGGCCGACGCCGAGGCTTTGGAGCCTTTGGCCTCGTGCGGCGTCACGTCGTGGCTCGCCTCCTTGGGGGGCTTCGGAGCTTTCTCTGGCGGCTCGCTTTCTTTTTCAGGGTACTTGGCTGTATTTGACGGTTTGCTGCCCACGTTTTTTATAACACTGGCGGGTTTTCCTACGCTTGAGGCGGGCTGTGTGGACTTGACCTCTTCCTCTTCGGACTCAAAATCATCTTTGTCCCACTTGGACTGAGGAACCTGGATCATGATAATGACGTCTTCCGCAGGGGCTGTGTTGTCGTTGTTGTACTCTTCCAAGGTCTTAATGACAGTTCGCTTTGTATCTGCTGTTTTTTCTTCCGATTTCCTCACAGGACTGCCTCCAGTCGAACTCGTACTAAAAAGAATGAAGGTATCTTTTCATTAATGAGGAATTTGCTATTAGTAAACACTGATAAATCTAAAAAGGCTAGACCTTGAATATGGTAAATGTACTCTGAACTTTCAAAAGCAAGTACGCCGTTCAAACAGAGAGACAAATGATTTAGGTCTCTGACTGTACGAAAAGCCAATGTGGCTCACCCCCAAATCTACTTAGCTCCCCGCCCCCCTTAACAATTCTTTCCCCCAAAGACGAGGGTGAGCCAGCCTAACCCCCATCGCCAGTACACTGATCATTAAGCAAAAGCGCCCGCACGGACAGAAGGCAGGAAAGCCAACGGGATGGGTACCTGGGGTAGTCCACGAGCGCGGAGCCGGGGCCCTCGGGGCCGGCCGCCTTCCGCCGGGCCTTCCCTTTGATCTTCTCTTGTTTCCCCCTGCTGGACGCCGGCTCCAGTTTCTCAGAGGGTTCTTTCGTATTGGATAGGTTTTCCGTACTTCCAATCTTTTTACCGGTTTCTCTGTTGAGTTTGATTTTTTTGGCCGGGGCAGCTGAGGAGGAAGATTTGTCTTTCTCTGGGGTCCTGTCAGCCTTTTCAACATCGGGCTCCATTTTGCGTTTGGGCGACGGCTTCACCATGTCACTGCCCTCTGCCTTGGAGCCCTTCAGTGAGGGCGACTCCAAGTCCTTGTCGGCGCCCTTCTCTTCGGCCTTCCTCTTCCGCTTCTCCGCCTTGCTGTCCAGCGGCGGCCTGCTCTTCTCACTGGGCTTCTTGGCCTTGTCGTCCTTCCCAGCGGGCTTCTCGGGCTTGGGGTCCTTCGAGTGCTCCTTCTTTGCTTTCTCCTCCTTGAGCGGCCGTGGCTCCGGCTGCTCTTTGCCTGACTTGGAGTGCGCTTTCCGGGGCGTGCCGGCGGCCTTGTCGTCCTTCTGGGAGGAAGACGATGACTTGGCACCGTCCGTCTTCGCAGGCTCCTCTTTGGCTTTCTTCTGCGGGGGCTCAGGTCGGGGAGACTTCTCGCGCTCCCCCTCTAGTCTCTCTTGGGGCCCTTTAGCAGGCTTGACAACCGTTTCTTTTTTGGACACAGCAGAGCCATCATTTTTCCTTTTGGTCTTGTCGCCTTTTGCTTTTGGTTTATCTTTCTCTCTCTTGTCTTTTTCAGACACCGACTTAAACGTGACCGACTCGGCATCCATTGGTTCGTCTCTCACCGGTGTGGCGTCGTCCCTGCCTGGGAGAACGAACAAGGGGTCCGCTTTGCTCTCCTCGCCAGCGGCAGGCTCCCTGGGCCTCCGGGGCGCCTCCAGCAGCTCCGGGCTCAGGAGGCCCTCCCCCTCGTCCCCCTTTCTCCTCCTCCGGTGCTTCTTGTGCTTGCTCCCCTTGCCCTCTCCTGCAGCGCTGTCCCCCTCCTTCTCCTTCGACTTGGTGCTGTCCTTCTGACTGTGGCCGTCTCTTGCTGAAAGCTTTTCTGGGTGGCTGCTGCCCATGTTTCGACTCCTGTGACTCTGCCCACCAGAATAATCTTCTCGGCGGCCTCTTGTGAAGGGAGACTCCCTGATATTCAGTGGTAAAAACCTCTCCGGAGAAAAGTTCTCTCTGTTTGCGGACGGTCGGGGCTGAGCCCCAGCAGCATAGCCTTTGTAGTACTTTTCATACCACTCTCTGTATTTTCTCTCCCATTCTCGGTACCGTTCTTTCTCAAACGGGTCTCTAAAGTCAACGCTCCTCCCGTAATAAGCCTTGATGTCATAAGGTGGTGGGACTTCTCGGTATCTGTTAAAATACTCACGTTCTGGTTCCCCTTGGGGTGCAGCACGTTTACTGGGAGACTGTCCCCGGAAGGCCTGAGGGGACCGTGACCGTGAATGGTACCGTCTATAGGGGGGTGACCGTGACCTGGACCGGTGGTATCCATGAGACCTGGACCGAGAACGGTAGTTCCGACTCTTGCCTCTGCCTCTTCGGGGGTACGGAGGAGACCGTGAGTAGGAACGCGAGTGCGAGCGGCTAAAGGAGCGCGAGTAGGAGCGGGACCGCGTGGAGCCGGACCTCGATTTAGAGTAAGTGTACGAGCTTCTCGAGTAGGAGGACCCACTATAGGGAGACTTGGACCTAAAACCAAGACAAGACAACAGTTGCCAGTTGAGAAATATTTAAGCAACGAAACCCAGACTCTCACTCAGTTCCTATCTAGCATGCTCTCCTCATGGTTCCACCTTTCTTTATGATCAGGTCTCATCTGAGATGAGTCAAGAGGCACAGAGACCTCTACTGGAGTGGAATAAAGCACAGAGATCAGAGCAGTCACTGGTTACAAAACAAAAGCGGAATCTTAACAATCAGAGTGAAGTGCATTCATGTACTGTGAGTTATATGAGCTAATTAACTCAATATTTTTTAAAAATGCCAATTAAATTTTACTTCCTAGTTGATTACTTAACTAGAAGTAATTTTGTTTGTCCTATGTTAGCCAATGGTCTAGCTTTAAAAGAAACCACATTTCAAGTGTCAGCTTTAAAAATAAGTTCTTTTAAACAAACTTCCAGGGAATTTATAATTCGATTTTTCTATCAATAAAGCAATTTGCATTCTACCCTACTTCAGAGCTGCACAGGTGCATGTTCTGGCAAGAAGTGGCAGCCCCAGGTAGGGGCCCTCAGAAGTGCTCTGTGGCTATTCCCCTATTTCTTCCCTTCCACAGGCGTTTCCCAAGAATTTCACATTCAAATAACTTCGAGGGACAAGGGCAATTTAATCCCCGTAACTGCTGGTTCTACACGACAGAATTGACACCGAGACATTACTTCAATAAACGGACACTGGGAAACCAGCTGCATCTCCATCTCTAGGTGCCTAGACCGAGTTGGGGAAACTCCGTAAGTGCCGTGTGACTTATATCCATAGCTAGTCCCTGGGTAGTCAAAGTCCCGTTTGTAATTCTGTTGTGAAGGCTTGCAAAACACTAACCTGGAAAATGAGCGCCTACGCTCCTTTTGAATCTTTTTGTATTCCATCAATTCCTTAGCAAAATCATTTGTAAACTCATCTAGCTTGGACTTTTTCTTTTCCCTAGTAAAATAAAGTTAAAGAGCGAAAGTTAACAAAAACCATTTAAGAAAACTAACAAGACAAATGTAATTAGATCAATGAAATGAATGAAATTGCCATTAGTTTTCCACTTTAAAACTAGAAGTAACTAGGAATCCCTGAGGAAGTTGCTCGTATGGCTTTGATTTCACTTGTCGGTGATTTTTCTTTTTATTTTTTATTTTTGAGGGCAGTGACACTGGCCCTCATATGTGGGACCGAACCGGGGCCGCTGGTTTCCCAAGCCAGCGCTTAACCACTGCGCCACTCGGCCGGCCCTGTTGGTGATTTTTCTTGTGCTAAGTGGAAACACTGGGAAATGTTTCCAGCGATACCTACTGAAGTTACATCAGAAATGAGTGTACAATAATTCCAAACCGAAAACTTACTCTTCTTTCAGCCGCCGCTGCTCTCTATAGAACTCTTCCCTGGACAAAGGCGGCGCCTGTGTTGTTGGGATGGTGTTGGAGTGAGCTGTCTGCACTCCTGACGACACCCAAGGTGCTGACAAATTGGCCGGAGCTGGCGGGAAGCCCGGCGGGGGCACACTGTACCCAGCCGGCGGTGGCTGGCCCGGAGGAAACTGAGGAGAGAACTGGGGCGGGGGCACGCCGGGGGGGAGGGGCAGCGCGTGGGGCGGCGGCGGATAGAGAGGAGGGGGCGGCACAGGCACAAAGACAGGAGCCGCTGGCAGGGACGGGCCTTGGGTTCTCTGGGAGCGCTCGCTGTGGTGTCGTCCACGGTTTATACTTCTGGGAAAATAAATTCCAAGAGATTACTCCTTCAAACTGAAATCATCTCAGGCAAGTAAGCCTGGCTTTTCTGCCCATAAGCATCTTCAAACTTACAGACAGTGGGACAGAATCAACTCTTCCAGTAAATGTAAGAACACTGATACGTTCCCACATAAAAGTAACTGTCAAGGCCACCTAGGGACCGAGATGGCGGAAGCTTCCCGGGCTGGTCGTCCGGCCACACTGCCATCACTAGCTCTCTCCTGTGGAGTGCAGGTTACTGTCACTCCCTGATGCCCTGTTCCTTCCTACTCTGCCCTTTAAAGGTAGCAGCTGACAGGTTTAAAAAAACAAACGCCTCCTGTCATCTGTTTGAGGAAGAAGTGGGTAAAACCCCTTCAAAGTAGAATAAATGAACTAGTTTTAGTATTTGCAATGAACTGAAATCTCCCTGTTTTCTCTCAAAGGCCTAGGTGAGAATAACAGTGCTGGCCGCAGTTTCTGAGTCTCGCCTCACCAGAGAAGTCGTGGCTCCTTTAAGAGTGGGCTTCTTTCTGTTACGCTCCAGGTCCTTAAATTACAGGCGACGGAACCCAGCAGCACTGCAGAGGGGTAGATTTTAAGCCTCTTTTCCGGGTCTGATTGTCAATATTATCTCCATTAACGTGATCTAGTGACGGAGTCTTAGCAATCCTCTTCCTGTTAGAGCTCACTCGGGGGACCCTCTCCCCTGGGGCGAGCACGCCCTACAGAGGGAGACCAGTGGCTCACTTCTTATAAAGATTAACACTGCTCGTGTCTGTCCAGAGCCTCAGCCCCCCACAATCTCATCTCTTCTTTTAGAAAGAGGAGCTAGGAGAAGCCTGGGGCAAGTGAGTGTAGAAGAGAAATCAACGCATCTCTTTCTTCACCCGGGGGAGCCACGCTGGTTAGCGGTCATCTTACACCGACACCTTCAATACTGTGCGGCCCTAAACCCTTCCTTCCACCCCCCAGAGCACGTAAGGCAGTGCTGTGCCGCGTGCAGACGGGGATGGGGGCTGAGGGGGTGCCACGCGGAAGGAGCCTGAGGCCAGCACTGAAAACGCTAAGTGTGATTCCTCCTTTCTAGGCCTGTTCAGGGCCCTTTCTGAGGACCTCAGTGAGGCCAGCGCAGCCCACTGCTGTGCTGTAACTTCTCAGTGTCATCAGGTTTCTGTTCTTCACGGTTCTGAGCGAGCCTACCTGTAGCAGCTTCTCTCCCCTCTCCTGATTTGCTGCGGCGGGGAGACCAGATAGCCGAGCTTGTTGGAACTGTGTGGGGAAGATAAGACAGGCTGAGCGACATGTGACCGTTTAGTGTGCAGACTCCGAGACACCCATTTTAACTGTCTGAATGCTTTCTCCTACTCTCTGATCCCAACTCTTACACTTGGTTCCAGGCAGAAGACATGCAAGTAAGCATCATATTTACTTAAAATTAAGTACTTTTCCTGATTATCACATTGTAACAATAATTACACCTCAATATAGGCTATTTCTATGTTAAGTTTTCATCAGCCTTCTGTAAATTACAGAAAAGGAAAGGGGCCCTGGTTTCTGCAGGCGTGGTAGGGGGTCACATGTCAAGCAGGCGGCACCAATCAGTCCTGCAGGCCAGGGGACCACACCCACTGCCAGGTCATGGGATTCAACCCCAGGCCGGCCTGTCTCCAAATCCTATGTTTTTTCTATTGACATGTTCTACTTGTCTCTCACTTAACAAACTTTTTCTATAAGAAATTTCATTTACCTTTGAAACACAAAAATCCCAAGTTGTAGAATATAAGCCAGTTTATATAAACATCTAAGTTTATGTGGATAAGCAGAACTGACTGTATAAATAGAAAGATAATAAATAGTGTACTAGTTTTTAATGACATAGGACATCCTATAGAGAAGATCAAAGATTTTTCTATTTCAGGGCAGAAAATCATATCCTACAGATTTTAATAGGCAATAAAACTTCATTAACATGGCATTGAAAATGAGAAATTTTGGGTTCAGTAGGCTTTAATCTGAATATATATACAGTTACTAAAATTTCGAACATCCAAATTAAGAACGGGAAAAAGTGTAATCTATTGGGATAGGTGATTCATTCTTTAGACTAGTCTTGCAAGTAATTCTTATCTATTCATTAAGTGAAATTCCATTAAGATCACTATTTGTTAAAATGTAGAAAGGATTTCTAAGATTTCATATTTTAGTATTTTAGAAAAGAATTATTCTTTCTTTTAGAAAAACTCTTCATATAATCTCAATTTGTAACACATCACATTAAAAGTATGTTAACGTGGCACCTAAGAGAGGGGCTGGCATGCAGCAGCACGCCGCCCACGGTGTAACCCCCGCCATCTAGCTCGAAAGCCATCATCTTAAATTAGGGTGATTTTAAACATGCACTTACTGTTCCCAGCCTGGTCGGCCAGCGCCCGGACGAGCAGTATTTATTCTTACTGGACCTTGGAAACAAAATAAACAAAAACAATGAGTAAATGTGAAACTGCATTTAAATAAAGTTAAAATTATTTTCTAAAGGACAAGTTCATCTTTTGATTTTACTCACCAGTTGTAGGGATCAACTGTCCATGCAATAATGACTGTCCAAGTAAAGACGGGGTTCCAAGTACAGGCACCTGGTAACCCTTTAGGAAAGACACGAATAAAAATAGTTTAAAAAAAAAAAAGCCACTAAAAACCCCCCCCCAAAACACAAACACCACCACCATAAAACGCCCCCCAAACTCCCCAAATCAAAAATCTCTGCTGTGAAACAATCTGCATGGGTATAGAAGCCAGTAAATCTTGCCTTCTCTTCCATAAGCGCAGTGAGTGCAATTGAGGGCGTTCCCTTTGAATGTTCAGCAGCGAGGGCTGCAGCCGGCAGCATTTTATTATCAGAATCCCTAGAAAACAACAGGATCGATACATTAAAAAGCCTTGCAGGATCAAGGGTGAAAATCACGTCTCGTTACTAACTCTGTTTATCCATCACCGGCACTGAGATGAGTTAAATCGAAGACGACAAAAATTTCTGAGGAAAGCGAGATGGAACTTTTGGAGAGTTCTTCATATACAAGTAAGTAAAGGAGAAGTAAAGGAACTCCCTTAAGTACCATCTATGATGGCTACGACAGAAATCAGTGCAAGCTTGAAAAAAAAGATTGAAGTGTGGGACAAAAACAGTACAGGACGAAAAGTCAATTCTCCTTCGAGCTCTAGAGTTAGACCAAAGGGGTATCTCAGACAAGCAATGGACTGGGCCTCATTCCCACTGTCAGTCAGATAAAAGGCTCCATCGCATCAGTTCCTCCCATCTGCACGTAAGGGTCCCATGCCTTCAGCCGTTTGGAACAGACCCCTGGCATCTGTCTTTTAAAAGCTGGCTGAGGTTTAAAGAATTTATGAGCCACTGGACTACACGGTCCAAGGTCCCTTTCACTTCTGAAGTGGAGGATTTCAGTGAGTTTTCACTCTTTTCTACATAAGTTTGCTGCAGACAGTGCCTGTTCCTCCTCTCCGCCTCTACCCGCACTTTCTCCCGCCTCCACTTCTCCCAGCTTCGTAGTTCTGTTCACTTCTGAGTGCCATCAGGGCGAGCACAAATCAGCCGCAGAGCTCCTACAGTCAACAACCCCACACCTAAGCACCCTCATCACTAGGTCATTTCGTGGAAGTCGCCCACCTCACCGAGCACAGTGGCCCCCAAGGACCCCAGAAACGACACCTTTGCTCTCGCTGGTCTCCAGGCGGACTCACCGGAAAGGCCCGTCTGCCTTCTCTGAGTGGACTGAAATGGAGACCGTAGCAGTGATATCAGGGACAGGCGCTGGGCCAGAAGGCGGGTTTCCGGGCACAGCGGGGGCCAAGGAAGACTGATTAGAAGCTAAAGACGACAGCGAGGGGGCCGGGTGGGCCGACGAAGACGTCGCTGGAATCATCAAAGGGTCCTGCTGCCTCGATATGGGCGATCTCATCAGAGGCTGCAGGTTCCGCTGAATGAGTGGTCTCGGAGGTGGTACCGGAGGTGGGGGTGGGGGCAACTGCTTTCGCAGTCTTTTCGTATAACCAGTTTCATTTTTGAAGTTATTAACAGCCTACCGACACCAAACAAAAATGTAGAAAATGTGATGCAGTATTTACTCAAGTACAGTTAAATTAAAAGATTAGAAAAGTTTTCATAAAAGGCTTATTATAAAAGGGACGCAAAGATAGCTACCTGCCGTAAGAACTTATTGGCGATCAAAGCGTCAGGGGAGACATCATTCTGATGACACGTTGGACACGTATGGTCATCTGATTCCAAGAGCGCCGTTCGAATGCCTGTGTAAGGTTCAGATATTAATGAAAGCCCAGTCCGGCCGGTTCCATCACTCTTCTCCATGCACACATCACCATCATCCCTTGTCCCAGATTCAGAAACTTAAAAGTAAAACCTCTCGCCTCACAGCACCCTCTGCTCTAACTTCAACCTTAAAATGGAAGTCATAAATATAATTTAAACAAACATTTAAATTGCAAGAAAAAGCACTCTTTCCCAAATACATTTCTCTTTGTTGAGCTAGTCACTGGAGTGTTATAGGGAAAAGAACAGAAACAAGAGATAGTCTAGAAAGAGACTTTATGTGGCTTACGTAGGGTTTTAAAAAGGCATGACAAAAACAGTGCATTATAAGAAACAGAGACATTATTCAGGCAAAGAAATCAGAGACGTGCACAGCCCGGGAGGCAGGGCTAGCACAGACCAAGTGAAAGGGCCAGTCAGTGCCAAGTGCTCTGTTCAATCCCAGACTCTGGTCTTCACGAAAGAGGACCCAAAATACAGATTTACTATTTCAACACTATCTTTAGAGATGAAAACGGTGAGAACAGTGAAATTTTCAGATGACATCATTTTCATCCGGGAGAGAGGGGACAAACTTAGGATAAATGGCAGGAAAAAGAAGAAACCAAAGCGCTAATACAAATGACTGGAAAAGTCACAAGTGACCACGTGGCAGGTGGTGGGTAATGTCTACAGAGAGCTCTCAATTATACTCGGGAATTTTAGAACAGTCGCCCCTCCTTACTGTGGGAGGTAGAGGAGTGGGGAAATACATTCCCAGACCCCCAGCGGACAGTACTGAACCCTACACATACTGCGTCTTCCCTACACACATCCCTTCTCACTTAAAGGTAACCCCTCCGGCGTCCCTGCGGCATGTCTGAATCACCAGCGTCACTCTTGTGCTCTGGGGCCATCAGTCAATAAAATCAGAGTGATGTGAACACAGGCACTGCAATACCGACAGTCGATCTGCTCACCGAGATGGCTACTAAGGGACTACGGCAGGCAGTGCACACAGTGTGGCTACAGCAGAGGGAGGAGGCACATCTAGGAAGGGACAAAACTGGATGGCATGAGATTCCATCACACTGCTCAGAGGGGCACACCATTTACAACTTTTAAATTGTTCATTTCTGGAAACTTCCATTTAATATTTTTGAACCGTGTTTAACCACTGGCAACTGAAACCATGGAAAGCAAAACCATGGATGGGGGGACGGCTACTGTAAGCAATTTTTCACAATCTAGGTAAAGGACTTCGCTGCCATTAAAAAAAGTAAAATAAAAAAATGATATTCCAGAATAACTAAGGCCCCCAAAGGCTTTTAAAATTCTGTACATCATTTAAAATCTAGTATAGGAAACAAAAATCCTCCATTTTATAAAAGCTTAGTAGAGTCCCCCTGACGAAAGTGCAGGAGGGGTCAATTCTAATATTTAAAAGGACAAAGCAGCTGGTTTTTTTTTTTTTTTTTTTTTTGGTAAAGTAGCAACAAAAGCAGAGTTCTCACTATTAAGTGCTGCTCTACTATCAACATTTCATATTTTCTTACTGAAGGACACACTGTTCCTAGAAGCCTTTCCAAGTAAAAGAGCTGACCCTTGAACAACACGTTTGAAATGCACGGGTCCACTTAGATGTGATTTCCTCCCAACACATATATAATATATGTATAAATGTCTTTTCTTCTTTACAATTTTAATAACATTTTTCTTTTTTCTAGCTGACTTTATGGTAAGAATCCACAGTATATAACACATACAACATGCAAAATACATGTTAATCGACTGTCTATGTAATCGGTAAGCCTTCCAATCAACGGGAGGCTATGAGTCATTAAGTTCTGGGGGAGTCAAACGTTACGCATGGATTTCTGACTGCGGGGAGGGCGGGGAGGGGCCAGCACCCCAACTCCCGCGTTGGTCAAGGGTCCGCGCGCACGCATCGGAAGGCTCCCGCGGCTTACATTCGTCGCAGTAGCTGTTCCCGCAGCAGGGGATGACGACAGCGTCCGTCATGATATCTTTGCAAATGAGACACAGCAGCTCGTCCGGAATGGGGTCATCCTCCTCAGAGGACGAGGACGGCTCCTCGGGTAGGAAAGGCGGCTTCTCTTTCTTCCCAATCGCATATGCCTCTCTGTAAGAGAAGGGGCGAGCGTTCTCACACGGTCTACTGCCCCTCGATGGGACCTGCCACTGACACAGGGCCACAAGCTCTCATCCGAGTTCTCACACCCCCCAAAATAAGGGAGCAATCAGGAGCATCGCCTCTCTAGACGACGACATAAAACAAGCCCCTCGAAAGATATCCCAAAAAGAAACAGAAATGCTCCAGAAGTGGCTGTCAGCATCTTAGAATTGCTAAGCCCAGGGACGCGGACCAGAGAGGGGCCATGTGACGCGGCGCCTGCCACAAAGCTCTCGTCAGTGACAGACAGGGTTTGCACTCAGACGTGGCAACCCCGCCCCCCATCACATTTCTCCTGCCCGCCCACGGTTCCTGGAGAAAATATTCCCCTCCATAGTCTAACAGGCCTCACTCCACACCTGGGAAGGGGTCCGAGTGCCGTAATATGGGAAACTCAACTAGGTACAATTAAGGAGGAATGTCACCAGCCACAGCAATAACAGCAGCCAGGTTTAGATTTCAAAACCAGCGCCCTAACGATAATCAGTGCCTTGAAAGAGGTTTATCTATGTATCTGTACACCATCAGACTGTGTGTTACAAAACTTAACGTAACACCTCATTAGACATTTGGGTACATTTTTTTTGTACAAATGCATTTTGCAGAAATGCTGGATATTAAATGTACTAAACCTGAACCAACTGTGCTCCTCTCAGCCCCGTCTCACTGCTCCGCCCCCCGCCCACCCCTGTAACCAGGGAGAGCTGTGGGAGCCCCGGCGGCCGCCGCGGCCGCACGCGCCGAGGCCAGGCTGGGCAGCGCAGGTACCTTAGCTGTGTAATTTGTGCTGCAGGTGCTCCATACGCATCACCACGATTCCAGAAATAAGTGTCAATTTGCTTATGCCCCACCGCTCCCAATTTGTGAAAGAGGAGTCTCCCACTGCCCAAAAGAGAGAAAAGAAAACAAAAAAGGGAGGAGGGAGGATAGAAAAAGAAACAGAAGAAGAGTCTGAGTCGCGGATCGGGGTGCCGGCGGGGGGCGAGGGTGCATCTCAAGTACTCGCCTCCCATTCCCCCAGCACTGGCTGCGTGTTGGGTACTAAGGGGCTTTTTGGATTTGTGTTCCAAAGCAATGAAGTTAATTATTAGTGAGGGTTCACCAGTCAGGCTCGTTTTTCCAACACAAATTTCTATTTCTATTATTATATTAAGATAAAGCGGTCTGCTCTTACATTGTGTCTGTAAAAATCATCAATTTCGAGCTGAAATTGTTCGGAAGGAAGCGTTTATGAGAATCAGGAGGAGTGTAACAACAGACTGTGCTAGGATGAACCACAGAGACACATGGTCAAGACAGACGGGGGTGACGGTGACAAAGCGGGCGAGCAGGGGGAACGTGTAGGGAAACAGGAACTCTTCGGGGTGAGCTACAACCAGGGCTTTGCTGCCATGGCCACTCCGCGACACTGAAGGGCAGCCGGCTCGCCACACTGCATCGCTGCAACACGGACCAAACGGGGAGGCCTGTCCTTGTGTTGTTAGCTTGGGCATCTATCCTCTAAACCGAAGCTTCTCCAGGTAACATCACAATTTCTGGAAGACCCATTAAAAATGCAGCTCAGGGTATTGTCACGTAGCCTCTGGGGAATGGGACCAGCCCATTTCACCCCATTTTGTAAGCCATTCTCATTGTCTATAAAGTTAGAGAACCAGAGTCCAGAGAACACTTCGTACTGTGTTGGACGTTAATGTGAGCTCACAACTGTAGAGGGGAACAAGACGGCACTTAGAAGTATTAGGAAGAGCAGATAAAAGGGGAGCTGTCTGTCTGGACTGTGTCATTCACTTTTCATGTCTACCCATTTCATTAAAAATTGGCTCCTAAAATAAAATCTGAGACACATTAAACATAAGCATTAAATGATGGCTTACAGTGCTACCTGCGGTCTGAACCAATGGCTTCGAAGGCAAGCCGTACTTCGGACTCCTAAGACTCACAGAAGCTTCCTCTCTTCTTGGTACTTAGATTTGCCTGAACATCTTGCAACTTTTATTCTTAAGTCTCTTGTTTCTCAAAATGATTAAGATATTCGCCTTGTTCTCTTAAAAAAGTGCAAGTAGCATGTAAGGTTTTGTGGGAGGGGGAATAAGGAAGAAAGCAGGGAATGACAGAGAAAGAAAAAAATTAGAAGACTACAAGGGGTTGGCGCTCCCTGATAACCCAAGTCCCCAAATCCACTGAAATTTGCTTTAAATGGAGCAGACTGCAGCCTCTCATTCACAACACTGAAGTAGCCACGTTACAAGCCCGAGGTTTAACAAGGCATGGAGACGCGGCCACCGCGGCCCCTCGGGTCACACCGCCCCAGGGCACTTACGCGTCTATGGTGGGGATCGCGTATTTCCCCGTGTTGGTGAGCATCGCACCCTTCATGTTCGGGTCCTTCACTTCCATCATGAAACTTCTGGGGATCCCAGTGCTCTTTTTAATCCTAGGACCAGATTCAAAGTTCTTATCCTGTTGTACGGGAGGAGAGGGAGAGAAGTGGGAGAAGCGGCAGTTACCTTTATTATTTCACGCCAGCCACACGCAGCTCCCTAACCGCCCATGTCATCTATGCTGCGTGGCACACACCACCCCCTCAGCCCACAGCAGTCACGCGTGTGAGCTACGTCCCACTACTGTCTCCACGTCACAGGGAAAAGCAACAGGCTTGGAGGAATCAGCTAGGAAGCGCAGAGCCAGCCAGGACCTGAAGCTGGGCGATGTGGCTCGAGGCTGTGGTCACTTGCCACTGGATTAGACACGGCAGGACTGACTGAGGAAAGCAAGATGGCTAACGCGTAATTACAAGACAAGTGAGGTGCGCCATCCACACTTTGTACTGTGGACTTACCCCATTTGTCGGGCAGTTCTTAATATAGTGGCCAGGTTTACCGCACCGGAAACAAGTGTAAGACGGAGGCGGTGGGCCAAGTGGTTTCTTCATGTAACTGCAAGGGAGAAAAAATTACATGTACACACAGGCTTGGAGAAGACAATGCTGCTGATGGGGGGCAATGCACCCCAAAGGGCCTATGAGCAGAAAGTGCTTCTGGACTTACTTGACTGGGTCGTATTCATGGCCAGATTGCGACATCATCGCTTTAATTTTATCTTCTTCAGAAGCATTCGCTTCAGCCAGATTGGCGGTCTGTTTAACAGGTAATTATTTGACACACACATTAGAAACACATTTAAGGCCACACAGCCAAACACAACACCACTCGCCCTGCAAAGCGCCATATCTAATCTGGCCTAAAAGCAGCTATTGCCAGGCATAACCTATACAGGGCCCTGGGAGATCCTCAGGTGTCTGGATGTCTGCGGGCTGGAGTCTTTCTGGGGGCACTCAAACCTTAGACCCTGTTTGTACCTTGTGTCACGAGTTGCATACGACTCCCCTAGGAGTTAAACACTGAGATAAAGTTAGGAGAGAAACACTTGATGTTTTTCCACCTTAAAAAGAATTCAAGTGTCACAGCATCGAGACTGGAACTGATACTCACAAGTTGAAGGTAGGGTTGGGGGTAGAATAACAGAACTCTTTATGCAGCAGGTGTTAAAAACCAGAGGCTCTTTAGGGAGCAGTGTCAGTTTCAAATTAAGTACAAAGCACATGCATTGAGAGTTCGTGATTGTAAATCCGACTCTCCAAGTTTTATGGACTTTGTCTATAATAGTCTAGATATAAGCAGGGTCTAAGGGAGTGAGTCCTACTACCTCCTACCTTCAAGCATCTAGCACTCATACCAGCCACTCACTGAGGTTTATATTTACATTCATCCACAAAACAAGCAACCAGTTTTAACGTTTTATTGTAATTTTATATACAAAGAAGGCTTAACATTAACAGAGCTTAGAACAACAGCAACATTTACAGGAAACTGGATTACAGATGTTGAACAACTAATTTGTTTGAACCCAAACATTAATTTACAAATAGCTGGGAAAAAAAAAAATCCCCCATACCTCCGAAGCTCCCAGCCGCTTCCCACAAAGCAACAAGATAGGACTGCGGTCCTTACAGTACATACGAGTTCCAACAGTGAACTATAAACTGCTAACGATGGTGCCTCTGTGCCAACCCATTTGCGAGAGGAAATTAGGAGAGGATGGTTTTAGCCTGCTGTATGTTCTAGCGTCATCGGCTTTGATGCTTAGTTTTCCCAGAACAGGAGCTTAAAATTAAAAGCTGCATTTGCTACTAGGGCATTTCGGGGTACATTCTAGGGGAGGGGACACCACCTGTAACACAGCCAAGGAAGAGAGGCACAGCGCTATGGGAAACCCAGCAGCTCCTTCGCATTCCTCTCAGCTGCTCATGTGCTTTCACATTTCTGACAGGAGGGAAAAAAGGATTTGGGGGAACTTTCTTCTTGGCCCTCAAAAATCAACCTATTCTGTAATATTTGCATCTTTTTTTAAAGGCACGATGTGCAAGCTAAACTCATTGTTTTAAAAACTAATCCATCACTAGTGCTTTCCCCAACAAAAAGTACACATTGTTGAGCAGAAAATGCAAGCGATCTTATAGCGAACACGGCATATACAGTGATTTCCGGAAGTGACAATCTGCCCTCTGCCAGACACACACATGGTATATTCCTGCAAACAGCTTTACACATTACATAATTCATGTAGTCTGTGTTCAAACAAATTAGGTTGTTTAAAACTTCTTCTAATGCAGACAGACTACAAGTCTAAAGCATAAAGAAGCAATTGTATCACATTTAAAATGTTGACCATCATGGGTTCAATTCGGATATTCAAGAAAAAACCATGCAATCGTCCATGTAAAGGGAAGCTTCTACTTGGCTGCTTAAAGAAAGTCCACATAACTTACAGCCAATTCCTCCAGAACTGTTAGCTTCCAATGTATAATTAAACAAAATGATTTTGAGGGGAAAAAACGGGTAAGTGTAGCTTCCTGTGTTTCTTCTGTCTTGAAGATGAAAAGACTCCAACATATGGGGAGGCTGACAAAACACTTCCCCTATCTTCTCAAAACCGCACCTACTCTTTACAGGACAGTAATAATAATGTACAACGTTTCTGCAAAGTATCTCCTCCCCCAACCCCTTTCAAAACAGCTGCTCCATTTAAAAAAATACAATGTTAGGAAAAAAGTTATATTTTCAAGAATATATGTATATATACCTTTGTAAGCTGGGCCAGAGAAATAGACGCAGAAGAGTCATCAATCTGTTCACAAAAAATTAAACACACATTCAAGTTCCACACTGACAACATCTGTAAGTGATCATTTAGTCCCTACTGCCACCTAATGGTTACACATCGGGCGTCTTGCGTCTCCTAAGGATGTTCTCAAGCTGAATGGGTAGCTTCCCTCCCTTATCTTTCCCTATGTACTCCACATACAGTAACAAGGCTGACAGCTGCGGGGCACGCGGTCACACCGAGGAAGAGGGAAAAGAAATGATCACAGGCACTCCGCCCAGAGTGTGCACCGGAAGCAGCCCTGTGTCTGTCTGTCACCAGTCTCTTAAGTTTGATGATGCTTAATCTGAGGGGCAGGAGGAGACAGAAGTAGGACCCCATGGCTGCTTGGAACGCCAGGACCTAACACGGGAAAACCAGCAGCTCCTTACAGACTCAGATAACGGCTTTGATAAAAGAAACCCCATTGAATGGGCACTTTTTTTCCTTTTTTTTGAGCATGTATTGCTCGGTCTGAGTAAATAGAAATATGTTTCTTCTCCCACAGAGAGTAACAGAGGCTTCTTGCCAAAGAAAGCAGAGCTTTATCAAGGCAAAGGTGTGAAGCCAAACAAAAGGGACGGCAGGTCCCCTCGGGAAGGGCAAGCCGGGCGGGGACACGGGCAGCCGGCTTCGTGGGTGGGGAGCACAGAGGTAATCAAAGGAGCAGGTGTAATATCCGAGGATGTAAGAGCGCCTCAAAAACCACGGTTTCAAAGTCACATACTTCAAGTCTCCATTATGTGGTCTCCTGACATGATTTTAATGTCTTTAAAAAGTGTGTATAGGGGCCGGCCGAGTGGTGCGGTGGTTAAGTGCTGGCTTGGGAAGCCAGCGGCCCCGGTTCAGGTCCCACATGAGGGCCAGTGACACTGCCCTCAAAAAAAAAAAAGTGTGTGTGTGTGTGTGTGTGTACATACACACTTACACATGTAACTGAAGATATGATTTCCCTACACGTGGACCAAACTGAAAACATCATTTGCTTCCTATGCAGGCAGTGGGCTGCTTGTCCAGCATGTTATAAACTCTCTCGTGCACAAGTGGTCAGAATGCTTATTTACAGAGAGAATATAACAAGATGTCTGGATCAAAGAAGAAAAACACAAAGGCGTGAGTCTTCAGGTATTTTCCAAGCATCCCAGAGAGCTAAGAGTATTAAAAGCAGCATGACTTAAGAGTCCCAACTAGAAATGGAACCAGCTTCAATGTGAAGTTCTTGGTAGTGCCCGCCACAGGAGAGATTCAATAAATGCAAATGAAAATCATGTTGGCTAGACTTAGAATGCCTCTTATAAATATCTTAAGGTTTCAAAAGTTACTTTGATGGATATTATTACTGGGATGCTTATTTAAACAAAAGGCTCTTAGGTGCACAGGAGGGAGGAGAATTCATAATGCATTAATCCCACAATCCTGACACATAACCACAGAATCCACCAACAGCTGCTCACTCCTGCCCAGCTTTGACATTCTTTCCTTAAAGAACTGATCTGCAGGGATAAGTAAAAAATTTTTTGAAAGAATACATTACATCCTATTTTTATCTAGAATTCTGACCCATTCAATCGCTTCTGAATAAGGGCTACAGTTTATATCAACCAGGAATTTTTTGAAGTATAATAAGAACTGAGTTAATTGCGGTCAACCCTAATCTACGCTGTTTCTGACCAATGAAACAAATTGACAGCCCTCCCATTACTACCTAGAATATGGCACTGATCATTCCCTGAGAAAGTAATCAGTTATATTAACTTTCTTAAGGCTGGAACCGGAAAACTAACATTTCTGTCCTTCCCACTAATCCTTAATAAAATATCGCTGGTTTCTCTATATTCTCAATGCCAGGCTTTCTTTCTTGTCTTCGTTTTTTTATGTTTTTGCCAACTTGTTATCAGTTATCGAATATTTATTGAGTTGAAAGTGGTTTCAGACATTCAATGAGAAATAAATTACCTTTTTTCCCCACCAAATATTCACCATAGCACCTAAATACCTTAAAATCCACAAGGAAGTCAAATTTACCACAAATTTACAAGGGCATAACAATTGTTTTCTACATATAGCAAGGTACTAAGAAATAAGTCTAAAATGCTGACGAGGAATGGTGTAAAAATGACTAGAAACTTATATGTACTAAACATCAATAAATACACTCACTCTCAGGTTACTGTTGATAAAAAGAAAATCCACTACATAAAAAAAAAAAAAAAAAAAAAAAAAGCAGTCTCCACGACAACTGACCAATGCCCACTAGTTGTGGTCCTGCGTCTGGAAGCAAGAATCTGGACTCTTCCGTGCCAGATATTCTTGCGTGAAATTAAAAAAGGGTCCTACACAGTTCATTTCTGAGGTTCAGTCAGGAGGGAGGGCACTCAGCTCGCGTCCCATGTGGAAGGACGATTCAGTACAAAGCTGAGAGTGCGGCCAGAACAGCCATCCTGCTTTGGCCGGGTTGCCAAACATGTACACATTCACTTTCACGAATCAGAACTGACCATCTGGTTTCGCGGCTCTATCCTACTTGGCTTTTGTGAATGCATACAAATTCACGGGACTCTGAGGTCTCTCAAGAGGGGCACAAATTACGCTTGATGAATCCCTTCTCTCTCATCCCGAGTGTCAGCAAGTAGGCCACGCAAATAAACAACGGGGATAATAAGTTATCTAGTGTCTCCATTTCAGATAATTCTATCTAAAAATTAAAGCCACGTTTAAAGCACTAAAAGAAAAAAACAAAAAACCGAAAAGAAAGAAAAAAAAAGAGAAACCTAAATAAGCATAAAATAAACTGCTTCTTGTTAAGTGTAATACAGACATGCCAGGGAACACACAAGGCTAAAAGAACGTTAACTTTATTTATGAACATGTGATTTGTGTTTATACACATGCTAATAAACAAAAAGGAAATAACTGTTTTCAAGAAATAAAACTTCATCTGAATTAGTTTAAATACTATATAAAATGTACTTTATACAAAACGTGTCACATTAACTACTACAGTCACCAGGGCAGTCAATCTCTTTTGTGCTAGCATTTGGATACATAAAAATCAGTTTTAAACCAATCACCAGCAAAACAGAAATTTGGACAGTTTTTACAGCATTATGCCTTAAAAAAAAAGGATGAAAAAAAAAAAAAACCCCCCCAAGTACCCCAAAAAAGGGAAAAGAAAACAAACCACACCAAGCCCAAACACTAGGAGTTCTGGAAGCCTATATTTAGTTCCCCGGGAACTAAAGGCCATATACTTTAGAGAACAAGCCCGAAGGTCAGATATTCTATGTTATCATGTTTAAGATCCAATGATTCAAGGTTAGTGAAATGCCTGATACACAATTAAAGATCAGTAATCTTTAAAAAGGATAAAGTGAAACAGCAAGCAATACCCCTGAACTCTAAACCAAGATTTCAGACATCTTGTATTGTGTACAAATCAAGCCTGAGCAGTCAAATGTGCAGAAAACATCGAGTTGACAGAACCGATGGCTGCAGGCCTGTGCTCAGAATCACACGTCTCACGCCACACCTGAGGCAGCTCCACTACCGTTACTGGCGAGCAAGGTCAAAGTGGTGTCCCACTTAAGGGCACCCTGGTGAAGGGGAGTGGTCTTTGATCAACTACAGCTTTCAATGAGCTTACAATAAATGCAGCATTCTAACCCCTTAGGAGAAAGGGAAGTATTTTAATTTGGGCAAGTAAGCAGGCTAGAAGTGGAAGACCTTGCATTAAAATTTGTAAACAATGTACTCAATTATAGAAAATTGTGGAGAAGACATTGATATACTAAAATCGGGGGGCCGATTTCACTTTATAGTATGGGTATAAACAGAAATAGAGCTTAAAATTGCCAAATAAAGCAAAACGAAATAATACAGCTGCATCCATGGTTTCTGGAAAGCTCTCTGCTACAAGGGGTCTGGACTTGGAGAAAGCATCAAACTTTAATATGGCTTCATACGTTGCTGCTGCACTGTTCAAAGCCATTAATTAGGCAGAAAAAAAAATCTAACAAAAACTAAGTGATACAACGTGAAAATGGCAAAATATACACTCCAAACATTTTTTTATTGCAAGAAACAAAAAGCACACAACAGCCTGTATGTACATACATACAAAGTGCTAACTACAGACAGACAGATGTAGACCATGTTGTCGTGTTCATTACTGCAAACCTCCATGGTCTAAGGATCGTACAGTAACTGTATAGCAAGTGTCATACAGGAGTGCTGGCATAGTGAATACGAGACAGTGTTGTTCGGGCACAAATTACCCATTTCTACAAAAAAAGTGTGCAAATTATGCCACATATATCCAGATTCAACTGAGCTGTCATCAACATACATTTTATTTACAATGTGCACTAGGATCGGTGGGGCATTAAGTTCTAAAGTCATTCACTTCACTCTGCTACATTATAAAGGTAAGATCAATGTGTAGAAAAAGTGTGAGATTGTGTTTTTACATACTGCTTTTGAAGTTCCCATCACTGGTTCAGTTCGACTTCTAAAAAACAAAAACAAAAATAACATTAGCTCTACGAGCAGCTAGTTAGGAATTTTTGTGCTAAAAAATCTTTAATACAGGGACACTTCAGATCTTGCTCCCCAGCGTATGTCATCAGTTTGGCTCAAATAAACTCTTATAAAAAAGTAAAAAATAAATTAAAACCTTAATACAGATCTCCAATCACACACTGACAAGACAACAATTTTCCTTTTGCACAAAGACTTAAAAACAGGCCATTTCCAAAATAATATACTACATTTTGATGCATTTGTGGGAAAAGCCCATACTGGGGAATTCTAGAATAGGTGTACATTGCCACTACAATAAATGTTTTCTGAAAAGGCAGTATGAGGATTTTGTTAAGAAACTTTGTGGTTATTTCTTAATAGACTAAACAATTAAATTATATTATCCCCCAGTTTTTAAATAGGTACTGATGTAAATTTTTATACATCAGATTTTCTCAAAGCAAGACCACAATATTTATAATTGGATCCCAGAGAAATCGTTGTGCTCCAAAAAACTAAATTTCAAATCCAGAAAGACAGATTGATAATTAATATTTTTAAATTTGAAGAATATTTTATTGATATTGATGTTGTTTTTAAAATTTATGCACTATTCGATAGTTATTTTAATGTTTTAAAAAGTCTCAAAACAATGACCAAAGATCAAACAAGAATTCTAACCAGGAAAATAATTCAACATAGTCTGACAGAGTATTTTAATAAAAAGAACGAGTTAAATGGTTATGGGGAATTGGAAAAAATTGATTTGTAAAAAAAGAACATACAAATAAGCCCAAGAAATTCCTCTAAAAGTCCACACAGGAAACAGGCCAGGGGTTGGGTTGCTAAATATAGCCTTTAAACGCTGAGTTTGAAGTTTATACTCTTCTGACCTTAGGGATATGTTAGATAGCACCTACCAGGAGTTCCTAGGTTTGGGCAGGATTTGGAGGTCCTGAGAGAAAAATGAAGTCTTCGTTTTCTAGTGTTTGCTCAACAAACTCAAAGCCATTTTATGAGGCAAATATATCCCAATGGAAATCACACTAAGAGGCAATGTATTTTCCCACGTACTTCCAATAATTCTCTCCCCAAGAGTTTCTGAATATCAGAAAATCTACTGAAACTGAATGTTTTAAAAGGCATTTGGTAAATTAAAGTGTAATTTCACACTAGATTGTAGGCATTAGTTTTCCCTTATAATTTAAAATTACATTAAGTTAAAAAGTACATGGTTCACTTGGTACTTATAGCAAAAAAAAAAAGAGCTCTCAGCTTTGTTAAGTTGTTGCTGTACAGAAGCTATGACACAAAAGGACCTTAACATTTGGAACCTAACTTTACAGCAAATGAGATACTCTTAGAATGAACACCTGCCCACAGGAGGTAAAGCTCTAAGGAGCGGCCCTACCGCCATTCTAAGAGTACACTCCATTTCCTAGGGGCAGCAAATTCCAGTTCTTCATTAACCACAAGCAGAATTTGCCAAAATTTCAAATCAAGTTACCTAACTTCTGGAGGTAAAGCACTCCCCTTTAAATAACACAGGCTGCTAACTCCCCCCCCCCTTTTTCACATATTATAATTGACAGCACCGATAAAACTGCAAGAAAGCAGAGAATGTTAAAGATATGAAATGTTGATTCTGCCCCTTTACTGAATTTCTTAAACTCTAGACTAGTTCTAAGATATTGCTGTTTTCTTACTCCGATAATGGCCATTTACCTTGTGTCAGGCACCGTTTAATTCTTGCAACTCTCTCAAGTTAAGTTTTCATACCCTTATTTTGAGCAACGTGAGGCACAGACTTGGGTACCTTACCCAAAGTTACACAACTGGTGTGAAACGGGAAGTGGGGCGGAAACGAAGTCCGATGCCAGCGCCTCGGCTCGTAAACCCTATAAACTCTGTAGCCTCCCAACAAAAGCCCCTTATTAAGGGAGCGCAAATGTCCGCATCACTGACTACTTTTGACGCACGTCTGAATATTCAGCTCAGATCTCTTAAGACACTTACATAGGCAAATAAAAACAAAAGCAGGGTACGGAAGTATCTGGTCACTATTTGCACATCATGTTCTTCTCTTTCTGAACGTGCCCTACACAGAGCCAGGCTTCTTCCTAGTAGCTCTACCGAACTACAGGTTGAGGGAACTTAGCTGGGGGGAGATATCGGGGAAAAACCACCCCATCTTCATGGTTTTAAGCATTCCTAAGATGAATTCATTAGGGTAAAGCCATGAGTTCAGTTCTAAAGCCCTCTTGTTCTCTCTCTCACTCACACACACACACACAGGTTGATTTTGAGAAGCTAAACACATGAAGTTTGGTGAATACTTACATAACATATGTCTTGCTTGTAGATTTAACACCTCCAATAGGAATTCTTCTAACAATCACAGATGAGTTCTTAGGAATTAGAGCATTATCATCTGTATATTCTGCAAATAAAACAATAGAGTTGGATTTCTGTTTGGGATTTGGGTAAGTCATCATCCTCAAGAACCAGAGAACTTCAGCCAAACATAAATTTAATGGGAAATGAACTGTAAGATGTAAGCGCAGTAAGAACTACCTGTGCCCTGGCCTAGCCCCCACTGCCAGGACAGCCACCCTCCCCTTCGAGGACACCCAGGAGCGCCAGCCCGTTCTTGGTTCTGGCACCTCCACTTCGGTGGAACGCCAAATCTCAGCAAGACCGAGTCACTCTCTAGTTTATTTAGCCAGTTAATGCTGAACATTTGAACTACAAAAAACAGCTATTTATAACGAAGACATTCTGGCTCTCCTAGCCCCTAAACATGAGCATTACTGGGAAAGACAAACTCAAAAATTAAATTATGATGTTTTGAAAGCAGAAAAAAGGGATTTTGTAATAAAGAATTAAAAGCGGGATGCAACTTTGGATGGAATGTTGATTCAAGGAAGGCCCCTCTGAGGACCTGACATTTGAGGCTGAAAAGACTGAAAACCTAGGCAGATGTGCAAATAGGCTGGACAGAGTGTGTCAGAGTGAAAAGCATGTGGGAAAAATGACAGAAAGGTCAGGACAGCTGAAGGAAACAAAAAGAATGACCTGAAACACAGGTAGAAAGGTAGGGAGCGCACAGAGCATACATTTATATTTTGTTTCTAAGTACAACAGCAAGTAAATGAAGGATTTTAAACAAAAATGATGACAATATGGTTTATGCTAAAAAAAAAACAAAAAAAAAAAAAACGAAAAAAACGATAACTATAACTTTGTTATCTCAGTGGAGAATGGCGTGGTCCGGGCAGGAGACAGTGAGGGTCTGTGCTGAGATGGAACAAAGGGACAGATTTGCAATGTTCTGAGGTGGAACTGATAAGGCGCATGGATGAACTGAATTTGGGGGTGAGGGATGAAGGAGAGACAGGAATCAGGCTTGTATTTCTGGGTTCCTGGCTTAAACAGCTGCATGAACAGGGATGTCACTCTGAGAAGACAGCAGAGAGGATGGCTAGACCCTGTTTTTCTATTACTGTAAGAATGAAATTAAAACAGAAACTGGTCCAAGGAATTTAACGACGCTAAAGAGTTGCTAAGGAGGGAGCTTGTCAAATGACCAACGAGAATTACCCACGCAGGGAGAGATGTAAACACGGACGCATCTCCCTTATTAATCACTGCCGGGTATTAGGAATTGGCTGGCTTCCCTGGGCTCGGTACCAGGTGGCTAACTCCCTCAGTCCTGCCAATGATTTCCAGTGTGTCACATTTCTAAGTATTTTCAGTTTACATAGTATTTCCTGTTAGAACTAAATAGTTCAGAAAAGGGTTCTTTTCAGTGTATTTCCAGGCGTGGGCTTGTCACACAGGTATCCGCTGAGTGACGCGCTTTCCGAGGTTCGGCATACCAGTGTCAGGCTATGGTCACCTCGCAGGGCTCCGACAGTCCCAGGTTCCAGGCAAGCTGAGAGTAAGAGCTGGAGCAGCGGAGACGAGGAACCTTTAGAAACTGAATTCTAGAAACAAAACTTGGTGTCCTACACCTGATGGTTTCTGAATGTGTAACCACTCTCAGAAGTGTGCACTGAGGGAGCCAACACCGAACGTGTTCACAGCAGCTTGTCAGGACAACTTACTAATTTAACCAGCACAGGGGCGAGTCAAACTAAGTTAGGCGCCCCGGTGCCAGACGCTCTACCTGACCTGTCAACTTTCAATGCCTGAATGACACTGATGATTTCCTACACGTAAATCTCTCTCTAGTAAGTAGCCTGTTAGACTCAAAAGACCCCTTTTATGCAAACCAGTGTAATTTTTGATCCCCAAACATGAAGACCATGGAAAGAATGAAAAACAAGATGAAAAGAGTATTTTAAAAATACTTCCAAATCTCCTCAGCTTCCAAATCTTTCCCACTAAGTTCGGATTGAAGGTTTTTCTTTTTCTTTCTTTTTGGCGGGGCAGGGGGGACAGAAAAGTAGGAAAACAAGTTTATATAGGAAAGTTACATAGGAAGAACATAGATCATTTGAGATTCAGTTTTAAATATAGTCTAGAACTAAAGAAGCAGGATTCTTAACGTCTACAACATGAAAGTCTGATCCAAGCATTTTAATCTAATTGAGATTTAAGGGTAAACATTAATTCAAACAAACTATAAAGTTCAGCATCTCTCCTAGGCCATCTCCTAGCTGTGAAGCTACAAACATTTATTTTGTGCGCTTTAATGCACTGGACAGTGCTAACACCCGGTGACATTCTGACTCAGCTGCCCTGCGACACTGGATGCTACACTCGCCACATAACTCATTAAGGGACCACCTTCTTGCACTACTGCCCCCTAATCTGAGTTGCACACAATGCACAGTTTCTCCCCTGAAGCCCCTTCTCTTAACCAATCTAACATCAAAGCTAGCTTTCTCCAACAAGGACAGTTCACACGAATATATCCAAGAAAATATGCCGCTGGGCGAGCTTTCAGGGTTTGTCAGAATAATGCAACATGTAATTTCCTGGCTTAGAAAAAAGTAACACGTCACAAAACTCCTACTAAATTTGTGGACAAGAATTCCATCAACCTTACTCCAGCCTAACAAAGCTGTATTCAATTATAAGGTGGAAAAGTTGGACAAAGTCTAGCCCCAAATGATTAAATCGTGTAATACTCCCGTAAAACATGAAACTTGCATAGTATACGATTAAGATCGTATTAATAGTCTCTTAACTGCATTTGTTTTCTCTCCTTTTATTCATTAAGTATCATTACCACATCAAAATAGCCTGAAGTTCTTCTAAATCTATCTGTTCTGTGATGTCTGACTCTCATCCTTATAGGATACTTTTGACGGCCTTAAAGAAAGGTTTCCCTTAAGGCCTTTTCTTCATTTTTTTTTTGAAACGCTGTTTCTCAGCTGACCCTGACCACCAGCGCGCCCCTCCTTATGTGGAGGCCGCACATCGTCACAAGGACTGACGCCTCACAGGAACTGTCCCTTCGGCATGACACTTTCTTAAAAAGGGGAGTGGGGAATATTCTTTTTCACGTAACGTCACGTGAGTAAATAGGTCTCCCTTAATGACTACTTCTGAGTCATGGCTGCCAGCGGTGCTGTTTCTCAACACAATACAAGCACGCTATGCCTGGATGCAAGTGGAGAGCAGCTTTTTCATGACCAGGTTTGCTGTGCCCAACAGGCTACAGGTGCCCCCGCCCCCATTTCAATTAAAAGAACCCATGTCCGGGCCGGCCGAGGGGCGCGGTGGTTAAGGGCTGGCTTGGGACGCCAGCGGCCCCGGTTCGGGTCCCACATGAGGGCCAGTGACACTGCCCTCAAAAAACATATATATATATATAAATATATATATAAATAAAAAGAACCCGTCACCGTAAGCCACCTTCAGCGATCACGAAAATACCAAAACCTAAGCAGAAAAGTTCATTTTATTTCTTCTCATGCCATGGATACAACTCAAGACCCACCTCCAGCAAAGCACACATCAGCTTTACCATACTGACAAAAGGAAAGCAACACAAGCGCAGAGTCAAGACTCCGAAAAGGTCGTTTGTCACGTTTTCGTCTCTAGCGGGAACTATTATAAAAAGGCCTTGAAAAAGGAGAAGCAACGTCAAAGACCCCCACGCGTGGCTGGCCGATGCGGGCGGCGGCCTGCGGTCTCTCCCGCCCGGCTCATGCCAAGCCTGGCCCTCACTCCGTCCGAAAGGGGACTGGGCTTTGCATCAGGCGTCCACGGCTGCGTTTTAAGAGCGGCGCGGTGCAGGCAGGGCCGGCAGGCGCCGCGCCCCCGGCCCCGGGCCCCGGGGCCGCCTCCCCGGGCCGCGGGGGCCTGGCGGGGAGGCGAGGCCCGCTGCCCGCGACGCGGGCGGCCCCCGGGCCGGCGGGCGGGCGGGCGGGCGGCTCTCACCTTCCTTGGTCTGCGCGTTGGTGATCTGCAGGTCGCAGTCGGCCGCCTTCAGCTTCTCCCGGCCCATGATCTGCTTCTTCAGGTCGCACAGCGAGATGTGCAGCCCGTCGAAGGTGACGGTGTCGTAGTTGAGCTTGGACGAGAATTTGTAATGCACGCAGGACATGGTGCCCGCGGCGGGGCCCGCGAGCGGACGTGGGCGGGCCGCCGCTCAGCAGGCGCGGCGCGGGGGGCGCGCGCTCCGGGGGCGCGGGCGGCGCGGGCCTCCGGGCCCCGCACGCGCCGGGGGCGCAGTCCGCGGCGCCAGTCCACGCGCGCCGAGTCCCAGGCCCCGCGGGGTCAGGCGTCCATGGCGCGGCCTCCGGGCGGGGGGCGCCCCGCGCGCGGCTTCCGGGCGGCGCCCCGCCCCTCCCCCCGCGCCTGCGCCGCGGAGGCCACGCGGGGCCCGCGGCCTAGGCCCGAGGCGCACAGGCCCGCCGCCCCCCCGCCGCCGCCCCGCCGCCGCCGCCGCCGCCGCTCCAAGCACCGCCTCCCGCCCGGGCGCCGCCGCCGCTGGGGGCTTCGCGGGGCCCTGCTGCCGCCGCCGCCGCCGCCGCCGCTCCCGGACGCGTCCTCCCGCCGTGCGCTGCGCCTTCGCTCCTGCCGCCGCCGCCGCGCCGCCGCCTGTCGGCCCCGGGCCGCGACCGCAGCCCCGCACACGGCCGCACGGGCGCCCTTTGTGTCCCGGACGCTCCCCAGGCGCCGGCGACCCCCCCCGCCCCGAGCCAGGCACGATGGCGGACGCGGCCTGGCACCCGGCGAGCGCCCCGCTCCGGGGTCTCTTACGCAGGGACTGCACGGGCGGCGCGCGCGCGCGGGGGGGCGGGGCCGGCGTGCGCGCCGCGGCGGCCCGAGGGGCGGGGCCCGGGCCGCGTCACAACGCGCGCCCCCCCGCCCCCCCCGCGCTTTGTGACGCCCGAGCGCGGAAGCGGAACCCGCCGGCGGGGCGGGAGAAACCATCGGCCTCCGAAGGGAGGGGGGGGCTGCAGAGAGGACGAGCTCACAGGCCGCTTCCCAGAGGGGAGCCCGGATGTGCGCCCCTGGGCGGGGGCGGCGCAAAGTGCGGGGCGCACAGGCGCCCGCTGAACCCGCCTTGCGCGCCGGCCCCGGTGCCTCCGCGCCCCCCGCCGCTGCGCGTCCACGCTGGGCGCCCGGCGAGCGTGCCCCGGCGTCCCCTACGGGCCCTTGCTGCAGCAGGCCCCGCGCAACCCGAGGCCAGCGACGCGCGCCGGGAGGGCCGACCGCGCTGCCGCCTGTGCCCGGCTCCGGAGCCGCTCGTCTGCGCGGCAGCGCCAGCTGCGGGCGCCACATGCGAAGGCCCCTGCGCCTCAGTTTCCCCGGCTGTGAAAGGCCGTTAAAAGTCCAGTCTCAGGGCCGGCCGAGGGGCGCGGTGCTTAGGCGCTGGCTTGGGACGCCAGCGGCCCCGGTTCGGGTCCCAGCTGTGAGGGCCAGTGACACTGTCCTTAAAAAACAAAACCAAAGAAGTCTAGTCTCCTTCCATCACTATACATTTTGGGTGGTGAGCATACAACGCAAGACGCAAATAATGTATGATACAGTCGTACACTTGAAACTTATATAATGTTACTAACCCATGTCGCCCTAATCCACTTTTTTTTTTTTTTTGAGGGCAGTGTCCCTGGCCCTCCTATGTGGGACCCGAACCGGGGCCGCTGGCGTCCCAAGCCAGCGCTTCACCACCGCGCCCCTCGGCCGGCCCCATGTCATTTTTTTAAAATGCCGTTAAAAAGACTGCTCGGGTTTCCTGGGTTGTCACGGATTAAAAGAATATATTTCCATGGTTTAGAACCATGTCTGGCTCATGGTTCTGTGTGTCTCAATAAAGGCGGTTCAATCGATGTCAGTTGAACAACATCAACAAAAACCCAAGTGGTGAGCACTGCCGTTATAGCCTCCATTCGTGAAGGGCCTGAAGCCAGCCATCCTCTGACTGCTCACCATGGGCCACGCCTGCTCTGCGGCCAGGTCTGAAACCCCATCCCTAATGACGAATGCCAGGAACTGTGCCAAGGCTCCCTTCCGTGGCCTGGAATATGTTTTGTTTGGGGCATGGGGAAGTTATTATTACATCCATAGAATTCATAATATAATTATGTGCTATTTATAAATTGTCACAATCCCTATCATGCACAACTGCATTTTCCTCCTCCTTGATAAATTGTAGGGGCTGGGCTCAGAGGAGTTGGTCACTGAGAACAGAACCACACAGCCACAATGTGGAAAAGTCTGCCAGGGGCCTCCTAAATACACACCCCAAATTCTGTCTGAACTTGGTTTAAATCAATCACCATCTCGTCAGAAAAGTCTTTCTGAGGCCACCTTATCTAACTAGGACAGCCATGACTGTTGCGCTTTCCTCACTCCCTGACATGGTGTATGCTTGCTTTTGAATTTTCTGTCTTGCCCCGCCCGAGACTAGGGATCTCTTCTCTTTGTTTATGTTGCATCCCCAGCTCCTAGAACAGTGCCGGGACATAGCAGGCACTCAATACATGTGTTCAGTACCGACATTGTTTTCCTGCCCTAGAGAAATACTAGAGCAACAAGATTTGGGCACATCCAGGGCAGCCCCAGAGGTAAAAATACAGTTCAACTCAACCATGTCTGAACACTTGTGTTTTTCATATTGTCAAAATGCAACTGGGTACATTATTTTTTTAATCTTCTAATTGTTTTCAGTTACGGTTGACATTCAATATTATTTTAGTTTCAAGTGTACAGCATAGTAGTTAAACGTTCATATAACGTACGAAGTGGTCCCCCCCAATCCGTCTCAACTGGGTAAATTTTAAAGATCTAATTGGCTTTATCGACAGATTCATGAATCGGGCAGCATCCCATCTATTGGGTTGTCAGAAAAGCAATGACCTATTTTGCAACAAAAACCAGAAAAATGTGCTGACTTTTCCAACAACCCAATAGTAGAGAGGAGCCCCACCGAGCTGTAGACACGTAATCCCGGGCATTTTCTGGAAAGCTGAAACTGCCATTCGGTTAAGTAGTAAATCCTGTTTACTGACGTAGGGCCTAACACAAGTAACTCCATGTCGCGCCTGTGGTCTCTTTTGAAACAGTATATAACAAATTTCTCCCACCTTTATCTTCTTTGGTAACTCACCAAAAGTTTCTTGTTCTTGGGTCCTCTTCAGAATGGCTGCTTTTCTTGAAAAAACCTTCATGTGAATGAAAAGGGGGAAAATTACATCTAATGAAAGAAAAACTGGACAAGGTGAAGTGTGAGGCTGTACCCTTTCACTAGTCTTTGGCTCCACCCTTGGCACCTAATTTAATACTAATTTAATCAGCTTGATGGGAATCAAAGGAGGCCACCCCACTAGGGTGGAGTGGATCAGAGCCCTGACAAAAGAAAAGTATGTGTCCTTGGAAAGAATTCACAGCGAAAGCTTGAACAACACAGGGTTCAGTGGTGCCCAGAGCAGTGGGAAATCCACATGTATTGCTGACTCCTCCATCCCTTGGTTCCCATCGGGGTTGGTTCCAGTCCCTGACCCCCACACTAAAATCCTGGGATGCTCCAGTCCCTTGTGGAAAACGGCATAGAACTATACATACAGTTGGTCCTCCCCACCCTCGGATTCCCAACCGCAGATCAAAAATACTGTTTCAGTCTGTGGCTGGTTGAATCAGATTCAAAACCCAGGTATACGGAAGGCCGACTGTGCATTTATTGATAAAGGTCAGCGTATAAGTGGACCTGAGCCGTTCAAACCCACGTTGTTCACCGGTCAACCGTAGCTGGTGCTGCAATTTGACCCAACCATCCTCCTCACTCAAGAGCCCTTTTAAAAAAAACCTTGATGGCCGGCCGAGGGGCGCGGTGGTTAAGCGCTGGCTTGGGAAGCCAGCGGCCCCGGTTCGGTCCCACATAGGAGGGCCAGGGACACTGCCCTCAAAAAAATAAATAAATTAAAAAAACCCCTTGGTTCACCCTGGACACGCTTATTTATGGAGACCCCACATCATATCACATCAAACAGGTCAAAATGCAACTACAACCCACATTAAATATAGTTATGAAGAGATTTAACTGAGTTGCTTGGCTGATTGACTAAATGTTACATTTGGTCCGTTTTATTAAATTCCTTTCCTAACCTTAATTTTGTAGATTTCCTTTAGTAATACGGAGCTGGTCTCCCTGCTACTTCTCTTACCCCCAGTATTCCTGTAAGCTCTGGAAGGCCTTTGGTCCTGTAGCCACAATAAATGAAGCGCCCCTTTCCAAGCTCCTCCTAAGGAATGATTCTGCCGCCCCTGCTCCCTAGGATTCCAAACCCTGGTCACCCTCAAACACACTGCACCCTCACACCTCCACCAAACGCATGCACTTAGTAGATCTCCTGCCTCATTGCCTTGTGCCAAAATTTGGTTCTGAGATCAGAACTGGGGGACCCCAGAAGCTCTCCACCTGTCTCCTGCACGGTGTTTGCAGGGCTACCCAGCCTCAGGAAGTCAGTTAGAAGCTTTTATACCCACTTATAATCGAATCCCACCACAGCCACAACAGTGTGACATCAGCAGCTTCTGAGTCTGGCTTCCACGTTGTCAGCCCAGATTCACCAAAGGTATGTCCCTTATGTCACCAGTGTATCTTCCCCAGATGGTTGGCTGCCTGCATATTTCATTTCCTTAATATTGCAGCCTACAGAAAGTTTTGCATTTTTATGTAATGAAAGCCCTCAATCTTTCTTCCTTCATGGTTTCTCCCTGTACTTGTATACTTTAAAAAAGCACTTCTTAAGCCAATCAACACCCACTTTAGGTATTTATGTTTCCTTCTATTTCTTGTATAGGCCTCATGATTTTAAATGAAACTCTGTAATCTATTTGAATTGTTTTGTGTAGAGGGTATATAATATAAAGTAAAGATCATTTTATCCTTTTTTAAGCTGCAAAATATATTATTAAGAAAGAAGAAAATGTAAAATGTGTATACTACGGTTTGATGCAAATGCACATATGGTTTATCAAGGGAGTTTCTATCTTTTGCTTTTTAACTATTTATGTTTTATGGTGATTTACAACAGATGGGATGCTTTCTTAGTTTTGAGAAGATTTTTGCTGCATTACAGCTGACTCCTCTTTGTTTTGTCTTCTTCGCAACATTTTAAGATGCCTTCAATTTGTTGAGAGCTACAGGTTACGGATTAAGTCATCATGTGAATGGAGTGTTTGAAAATCGATGTGAGCAATCTATTGTTTCCCCACGGTTAAAACATTTAGTCATTCAACGCGTCTTCAAATGGCAAAATGAAAAAGTTTGACCCTACCTTGTGTGGGAGATGGGGCTCAGTGGGACCTCCTGTGATTACCGGAACCGTCATTTGGGGAAACCATTTGGCACTCTCCTGCCAATTGGAGTATCCCTATGCCCTATGGATCAGTAGCCCCACTCCTGGTTATACGACCAAGGCAAAATTCAACTCCTGTGTTTTTGCACAAGACTTTCACAGAGGCTCTCTTTTCAATAGTGAAAAACCAAAAGAACCCAAATGTCCGTGGTAAGAGAAGAAATAAATACATTACAGCCTATCCAGAGAGGGGGATATGATACGAAAACAACTGAGACGCAGTTACACACAGCAACGTGGTGGGGCGAGGGAGGGCGGGTCTTTTTAGCTGTTCTTGAGTCAAAAAAGCAAGTGTCAGAACATGACAGATTGTATGAATCTACCCTTTCTATGAATTTCAAAAACAAGTAAAATGAAACAATACATGGTTTAGCTAGGTATACAAATGTAACGCATCGGGAAAGAGAGGACTGGGAAACACAAAATGCAGCCTAGGGATTACCTCCAAGAGGGAAGGGTGAGACAGGTGAGGAGTCCAGAGGAGGTGTGAGTTATTGGTAATGCTCTAGTTCTTGGGTGGAATGACAGGTATTCGTGATTTTCCTGAAAATAGACCAAAAAAGGGAGAATAATGACCCTACAAGGCAGCCATGCAAAGAATGATGATGACAAGAGGTCATAGGATCAGGATTGGAAGGAATCCATTAACATGCTCCCCTAGGCGCTTCCCTCCCTCCTCCCCACTGCCAGCCAAGAATGTCACAAACACTCAGACAGCAAAATGAAGTCCCCGAGAGACACGAAAATTAGCCTGGCTCCCCGAACTCTTTCGCAGCTCCTAATGCCATAATGACAAATAAAACTCATGTTTTACTCACCCTTTCCTAATTTGGTTCTAGTTTTCTTCTGTTGCGATCAGACGGGGGACTCGGCCATCAGATTCCCGGTGACCTGGAGCCGGAACACACCGCCAGCGACCTCACGTTATCCCGTGTCTTCGAGCTTCGCTCCGCCCTGGACAAATGGGACTCAACACCAGGAATAGTCTTAAGAGGTGAGGCCTCATAAAAGCGCCAGAAACATTCCCTAGAGGCAGCCCTACGCCATGCTGGCTTCTCCTGAGAATTCAAAGGCTTTAGGTAAACAGGAAGGCAGAGAAGGAATGGGACTGTGACTGTGCTAGAGCTCAGGCAAAGCACAGAATCTCGAAGCCTCTTCTTCATTGGGCAAACCCGACTCATTCATTCTCCCACACATGAAGTATGTCAGGAGTGCCGGTGTGTGCCAGGCACGGTGCTGGGAGCAAATCAAAGTCCCTGCCTGCCAGGGGGTTCCCTGTAAGTGAAGGAAGACACGTACTTTTAGCAGCTCCCAAAGGTACTGTGTCATCTTGGGAAAGTAGCTTAACTTCGCTGGCTTTTCATTTCCTCTAGGGCCTGTATCATGGGCCCTGTGACGTGGGTTTCGGAAGGGCACTCGGAAGGGCGCTGTGCTTGGTTTAGGGATCTGCTGTTGCTGCCTTGGCATTCTTCACACGTCATCCTCATTTTCATTGTGTGCTGAGCCTCACAAATTATGTAGTTGGCCTTGATTTCTTGATTTGAGATACAGTTTCGTGCCTCCCTAGAAACAGAAACAGAGGTTGGAGGAGGAGAAAACGAGAGATAATGTTCAGTGGGCATTCGAGTTTCCGTTTTGCCAGATGAAAAAGTTCTAGAAATCTGGTGCAGCAAAACGTGACTATATTTAACACTATGGAACTGTACTCTTAAAAATGGTTCACACGGGGGCTGGCCAAGTGGCTCAGTTGGTTAAGAGCTTGCTCACGAGTATGAGCTCTGAGCAACAGGGTCGCCGGTTCGATTCCCACATGAGCCAGTGAGCTGTGCCTGAGCTGAGCTGCTGCTGAGCTGCCAACAGGTGGCAGGATGGCTCAGCTGGTGAGAGCACGTGCTCCTAACAACAAGGTTGCCTGTTGGACTCCTGCATGGGATGGTGGGCTATGCCCACCTGCAACTAATTGAACATGTCACCTTGAGCTGAGCTAGCTGCGCCCTCCACAACGAAGATGGAAGGACAACAACTTGGCTGTTCCCCTCCCCCAATTCCCCAATAAAAATAAAAAAAAAAATTTCTCTTTAAAAAAAGAAAAACACGGCTGGGCCGGCTGAGTGGCGTGGTGGTTGAGCGCTGGCTTGGGAAGCCAGCGGCCCCGGTTCGGATCCCACATGTGAGGGCCAGTGACACTGCCCTCAAAAACAAACAAAAAAAAACCATGACTCACACGGTACATTTGGTGTCACTTGTTTAAACAAACAAAAAAAAGAAATAGAACCTCCCTCATGGGGTTATTGAGTCAATTCCATGACAGCTCCTGAAGCACCATTTGTGCGCTGTTTGGGAAAGAAATTCAAGTGGCAAATGCTAGCAATGTCTCTGAAGTACTTACAGCTCAGCTAACACAAGGCGACCAGCACCTATGGCTGCCGCGTGGCCACGCGCTTCCTCCCCACCACGCCCTGTGTGCCAAGCACTTTTTTTTTTTTTTTTTTTTGCCGAGCACTTTTGATGCAATCATCCTCAGTCCTCCCAAGAATCCTTTGACTCGGTCCCAATGTCATTCCCGTTTTATAAACGCGGCGATGAGGTTCAGACAGGTGAAGTGACACGCTTGAGGTCACACTGGAATCACGATTTGAAGTGGGGTGTGCCTGGGGGGAGGGCAATCTCCCAACCGCTGACAATTTGGGGGCCTAGGTGTCCCCTGAAAGGGCCCAAGGGAAGGGGCTGCCTCTCTCCCAGCAGCAAATCTGGCCCACTGCCAGCACACCGCCAACACACCCTGCTGATCCCGCGTTATCTCTGGTCTCCGGTTTTTATCTCCTAGATTAGGTTCCCTGAGGGCACAGACCTCAGGGCTTCATCTGTGTCTTCCCTAAGGCACCTGGCCTGTGCTGGGGAATTATCTGTGGGCCCCAATGACTCCTGATAAGTGTCTGGCTTCTCCAGCAGTAACACGTGTGGCAAAGGCCTTGAATCCCCATCATATTCCTGACGGTCCAGTTCAAATGGGGGCGCCTGTGCGTACATAAGCCTTCGCTCAGGCTTCGTGCATGCCCCTCCCCGACTCTGAACCAGGACTGCCGGGCCCACAGGCCTGGCACTGGCCTCATTTATCATGCACTGTCTCACTTATCGTCACCGCCATCCCGTGAGATAGGCGTCATTCTTCTCTGGTTTTATACAGAGGAACGCTGAGGCTCAGAGAGGAAGCCCCAGGTCACAGCTGGCAGTGACTCAAACCCCCGGCAGGTGCTCCTGGTGGCGACTGTCACAGCTGTGCCTCTCGGGTCTGTCCCTCGCCTTCAGTTTGCTGCTGTTGGTCCTGGAGAACACGGGTCGAGACGGGCTGGGAAACAGGATAAAAGCATTAGTTCGTCTCACAGATACTTGTGGAGTGACAGCTCGTCCCTGGCACGGGGGTAGGCACTCAGGGGTGGAGCAGTGAACGCGACAGGCCAGGCTGTGCTATCCTGGAGTTTCCGTCCTGGTGTGGGAGAGACCCAGTAAGCAACCAGACAGGCAAAGAGGAGGTGTCACTGTAGAAGGTGCCAAGTACCATGAAGAAGATAAAACAGGGTGGGCGAGACAGAGAGGGATGAGGGCTGGCGAGGGTGGCAGCACAGGATGGTCAGGAAAGGCTTCTGGGAGGAGGCGATGTTTCAGCTGGCATTTGAATGACAAGGAAGTGTTAGCCAGGTGAGGCTCTAAGAGGAGTTTCCCAGGGCGGGGTGGGGGGGACGGTGAATGGAAGTGTAAGAGTCATGAGGTGCAATCCAGGAATAGTCAGGAGGCCGGCGTCGCTGGAGCGTGGGTAATGATGGGGACAGACAGGGCTTAGGCCAGAGAGAACATCCAGAGAGAAAACCATAACAGCCATTTGAACTTTTTTTTTTTTTTTTTTAAAGATTTTATTGGGGAATTGGGGGAGGGGAACAGCGTTGGGGAATCGGGGAAGGGGAACAGACAAGTTGCTGTCTTTTTGTTCTGCAGTTTAGTTGCGGTGGATGTTGCTTCACTGTTGGTATCATCATTGCGCTCTTCCCGGATGAGGCAGATCGGTCGCCGGCCTCTGGATGTCGCTCACTGCGGCTATTGGCAGCTCACGCTGGCTGCCAGCCGCTCACGCTGGCTGCGGGCCACTCACTGCAGCCTATGGCAGCCCACTGCAGCAGGGGCTGCAGCCTACACCATCACCGGGGCTCGCACAGCCCAGCTCCAGGTGGAGCTGTTGTTAGCTGTAGAGGGCAGTGTCACTGGCCCTCATGTGGGATCCGAACCGGGGCCGCTGGCATCCCAAAACCAGCGCTTAACCAATGCGCCACTCGGCTGGCCCCCATTTGAACTTTTGGTTTGATAGAGGAATGTGCTGGAAAGATACAAGAACTCAGGACACCCTGTGTTAGCGTTCAGGCCATCCGAGCCTGGCTGGTACTACAGTTCCAAGACCCAAGCTGTAGCTGAGCCATACTTACCTTCCACAGCAATGCTGGGCGGTTTCGGAAACTTGACGGAGGGAGCGGGGAGTTGTCAGGGTGGCTGACTTGAAAGGCAGCGGTTGGGTGACACATACGCTGTGGCTCATAGCATTGCTCCCCAGTGGCCACATGACCAGGGCGATGGCTTCAGACAAGTGGGGACGGATGGATCCCCAGACAGACCCTGCAGCCTGTTCCACCCGTCATACAGGCTGGTGACACGGATCTGTCAGGGACAGCTCAGAGATCGTCTAGGCTGTGGCTCGGGACAAGGCCCACAGGGGCCTGGAGGTAGGAGTCCTCCACAGCCAGGCAGGAGAAGGGAGGGGCCGGGATGCCCGCAGGGCTCTGTGCCAGGGCCTGGCGCTGGTTCCAGGTGGAGAGGCCGGAGCATCTGACTCAGCAGGGCGTCCGGCTGCTGCCTCCCACGCCCAGCCAGGGTTAGACGCCACACCATCCCCGGCTGCAGGCGGTTCAGTGCCCAGACACAGGCCCCATGGAGCCTCGGTTCAAATCCCAGCTCTGCCATGTACGACAGGAGGGGCACTGCGCAGGTCATGGAAGCCTTCCCTGTCCAGTGGAGCCCATAATAAGAGCACTCCCACGGGCAGCAGCCCCGCAACGCCCCGCGGGCCCCCCTCGCGCTTTGTCTTCAGGACCACCTGCAAGGACAGCGTCCTTAGATTCCCACGGACTTGCGGTGACTGAGGGTTAGTGGCTTTTCCAAGGTCATACTGAAAGTATTTTACTTGCAAAAACAAAAAGACAAAAAAGAAACACACTCCATTCACAAATGCTCAAGGATCTGGGGTTGGACGGGCTGCGTTACCCAGGGCTCAGCAGACGGGAAGCAATAATGGTACCTTCGTTGCAGGGCTGACCGGAAGGTGAAATGTGGAAGGTCGAGACGGAGGCCAAATTCCGCTCCCCGTCACTGTGAGGTCCTCCCAGATCAAACCCGCATGGGACACGGCGACGAACTCTGGACAGAACGAAAGCAACTAAGTAACTGAAGAAAGAGCTGAGGAGCCGTCAGACCCAGGCAGGTGCTAGAGGGGTGTCGCCACTTGGAAGAAAGGGACAATGCTGGGTGAGTGTCCCGTCTCCAAAGGCAGGGCATCCCTGCCCCGGGAGGGGTGGGGTGGCCAGAACTCGGCTAGGACAGCTCGCTTTACTGGCCCAAAGAACTAGAAACTCAGCCTCTGGAAACAGAGCGGGGATCCTGGAAAGAGATGGGGGAAGGGACCCCACATTCTGCCCGTGAACTCAGCCAGAATTATGTTCAGCACAATGCCAGCTAAGGCTAAACAGCGGACGGAGCCTTCGCCACGCTACCCGCCTGCCTGGAGAGAAGCAAGGGGACAGCCTGTTTTCAGCTACGCGGGAGGATATTCAAGACATAGTTAAGTGCAGGGCAAAGTAAATGCCAGCGTGTAACATGCTTCCAGATTCCACATGCACACGTCTGTATATGTGTATTCGTACATACAAGCACATAATAATACATGCGTTACTTCCATAAGCCACTTGTATATGTGAACAGCATTTCTGAAAAGCTGAAAGGATACTCAAACTGGTAAGGGACTAAAAGGAAACGCAATTGGGTCTTTGGTTGAAGAAAAAACCAGAAAAAAATTCAGCCTTTGTAGTTTACCATTTTCTGACCCAGGAGTGGAATTGATAGGGCACGTGGTAACTCCTCGCTTAACGTTTTGAAAACCTGCCCAACTGTTTCTTAAAGCATCCCCGCACCATTTTACCTTCCCACCAGACATGTACGGATTGGTCACATTCCCACCAACACTTGTCCTTGGTTATGGCCGCCCTGTGGGGGGGTGGGCAGTGCCTGATTGTGGTTTCGATTTGCATGTCCCGAGTGACCAACAATGAGCATCTTTCCGGGCGCTTGTGTCGGCCACCGATTCGGCTCGTCCAGTGGGTTAGCCCACATCTTCATCCTTGAGGGCTCCGAGCCCCTGGTTTTCACGCCTGAAGGAGGTGGGAGTTGCTGTCATTGTCTCTTCAGAGTTAAATTGGGCACAGGAGCGCCACGGGGCACCCCTGGGGATCCTCCGAGTTTCAGAATCCCCCTCTCTGTCCTCCATAGCTGCCTTCCTGGGTCCTGGTGATAATCAGAGCCGATTAACTGCTTTTTGTTTGCCAAAAGGAGCCCCAAATGACCAGGCAGCAGCTTTGGGTTAGTGGAATGGCCATTGTGTCACCCAGTAGGAGCATCCCTCCCCTAGCACCCAGGGCCTTACCTCAGCAGAGCTTAAAACATCAGGGAGAGGAAACAGATTCCTAAGTGGGTCACTGGGAGTGACAGTGGAGGGGCCACTGTCACCCTTTGGCTCTCAGACCCATGCTGCATAGCTTGTGGGGACACAGCACTGTATCATGGCTATGGGTTCAAAGTATATATTGCATCTCATGGGACAACCCCCTGACCCTCAAGGTGTCCTCCACAAGCTGGTGTCTTAGCTGCGCTTTTCAGGGGTCATTTCAGTGGTCGATGAGACGGGCAGCTTCTGAGTGGCGGGCACTATCATGTCCACATTCAGGTGAGTCCCTTGGTGAGTCTTTAGACAGTGGCGCTGGCCAAGGTGCTGTGGACGGGAAAAACAAACAAATCCACCCTTGAGACCCCCACGAGTTCCCCGTGGGGACAACTTACCCCCTGCTCCGGGGTACAGATGGTCCAGTGCAATCAACTCGCCACCAGAGGGCTGGTTGGGCTCTTCGGGAGTGGCACCATACAGAGGGTTTAGTGTCCGGAGATGGTGCCAGCAGGCCCAATGTTTGGCTGTAGCAGCTGCTAGATCAGCCTCGGCGGGAGGCAGGCCTTGCTATGGGGCCTTTTCTGGGTCTCCATTCTGCCACATGCTTGTTCCTTTCAAGGGCACACAGCTCCAGCCCAGGTCCAGCTGAACACAGAGGCTGGCCGGTGTCCACTGGACAAGTCACCCTGTCCACCCAGTTGTGCAGGTGCCTCCTCTTGCTGGGTGCTCTTTGGTGGGCCCTGGCCTGAGGCGCAAGGGTCCACGCCCACTGTGGCTGTCCCACAGAACCACTGCTACTTCTCCCTCGAGACCTCTGACCTTCCAACCTCACTCCCTGAAGGCTCCTGACCAATCACTGAGCCTTTCCCCACTGCCCTGAAGTCAGCATCTCTCTGTCACTCAGGCTACTTCTCTTTCCAGGCTGACAGCCAGGTCTGCTGCCCAGAGCTCTGTCCGGCCTTCCAAAGCTGCCCCTGAGTGGGGATGTAGGGCAGCAAAAGTGCATTTTCAACCCACACCAGGGTGTTGCGTCTCCGTGGACTTGGCTTTGGTTTTGTCCTTCGCTGTAGCCGTATGCAGGCAACACTTTGCTAGGACATAGAGAAGAACCGAAGACTGTCAGAGCCATCGAGGTAGATAACTAGGTATGGTGTCAGATGGGCACTAGATTTATTGGGGTGATAGATGGGAGGGTGGTTGGGGAGACAGGGTGAAAAAGATGAAGGGATTAAGAAGTACAAATTGGGGCCGGCCGAGTGGCGTGGTGGTTAAATGCTGGCTTGGGAAGCCGGCGGCCCTGGTTCGGGTCCCACGTATGAGGGCCAGTGACACTGCCCTCAAAAAAAAAAAAAAAAAAAAAAAAGAAGTCAAATTGGTAGTTACAAAATAGTCCTGGGGATGGAAAGTACAGCATAGAGAACATAGTCAATAGTAGGGTAATAACTGTGCATAGTGCAGGTGGGGACTAGTCAGGGGGATCACTTCCTAAATTATATAAATGTCTAACCACCATGCTGTACACCTGAAATTAATATAAAAATAACACTGAATGTCAACTGTAACTGAAAATTTTAAAAAGGAAGGGAAAGGTGAAAGGGAATAAGAGGTCCAAATTTCCAGGTATGAACAAATAAGCCAGGGGGATGTATTGGGTTGTCGGAAAAGTGATGATGCATTTTTGCAACGAAAAACAGAAAAAATATGTCATGACTTTTCCGACAACCCAATAATATAGAGCATAGGGAATATAGTCAATAATATTGTGAGAGCATGGTACAGTGTCAGATAGTTGCTGGACTTACTATGGTTGTCACTTCTTTAGGTATATAAATATTGAATAACTATGGCGTGCCCCTGAAACTAATGTAATATTGTATGTTATCTATACTTTTAATAAAAATCTTAAGAGAAAAAATGACAGGTGTAAAAACTTCTTTCACAGGATGTCAGTGTTGTTTCTGTGATGTAGCGAAGGGCTTTATAAACGGGAGTGCCTCTCTGAATACGAGACGATGGTGCCATCCGGCCAGGTACTGGGCCTCTTGGATAAGCTAAAGGGCTCTGAAGCCAGCCAGGATCGGGTTAGAACCCACCCCTGCCACTGATCAGCCGTGTGGACCTCACCGCGGGTCTGCCTTCTCTGTGGATTAACACAATTCAGCATGTAGTAAACTGCCAATAAAAGCTGCCCAGCACAGTGCCTCGCTGGGGCCTACCCTTAGCTTCTCACCACGGGAGCACCTGCCACCAGCTTTCCGCCAAGTGTTCTGTGTGGCCACTAGAGGCCAGGCTAACCCCAAAGTTCAAGGCACAAGCCGGAGAAGCCGTTTGTAGCATCCAGCGGCAGAGGCCACTGCGTGCTGCGAAGCTGCACACAACCGCAGCCTAGGGCGTGTCTCTGACTGTCCCAGCCGGCCCTCTGATCCAGTCACCGAGCCAAGAGGAGGGACACACCCGTGGAAGGCAAAGACGTTCGACTTTCTGAGACATATCTGGGAGAACAGGAGACAAAAGAAAGACGAACCTGAAAGTAGTAATAACAATGTCTGGGCGCCAACTCCATGGTGGGAGCTTTTAAAAAGAGTTTTGCACGTATGAACCGGCTTGATGCTGGTAAAACTCTGCGAGGACGGTATTTTTCAGCTTCTTTTTACAGATGAAAAGCTGGCACAGGGACACAAGCAGCTGGGAAGAGCCTGGGACCAGGCCTGGGACCTGGGAAACGCGGCGGGCTCTGGGCACCTCGCAGGCCCTGGTCCTTCCCGGCTTTGGGGCACTTCTTTCGGGCGTGTTGGACGAGGCAGGCCATGGGGTCCCGCCCCCCTTCTTTCCCGTCTGTGGCTCTTTGCGGGTCACACAGACACGGGCTCAAATCCTGGCACCGCCGCTCGCCTGCTCTGTGGCCTGAGCCAGTATGTACCTTGCTGGGCCTCACAGGGCTCCCTCTAACCTCTCTGACCCGAACACGTGCATTTTCAGGCAGAGCCCTGCGAACGACAGAGCTAGGCCACGAGTTGTTCTGGGCACTGCTAGCAACCTGAAAAGCCGGCCTTGAAAGGTTCACGTCATTTTGGGTAACTTAAGTGCATCTTAAAGGACCCCTCCCACCCCCTGCAACCTTTCAAGGAATGCAAAGAAACTTCAGCACTCAACAATGTAAAATTCACGTTTATCTGGCATCCAATAAACAATGACCAGCCATGCAGAGAGAGGCAGGAAAACATGAGCTGCAGCGAGGAGAAAAATCAGTCACTAGAAACAGAAATGTCACAGATGACCGAGTTCATAGACAAGGACTTTCAAACAGCCGTGAGAAAGACACCCCATATGCTCGAGAAGGGAGAGAAGTGCACGGACATGTTGACGAGACGGGGGAGATATTACAAGGCCCAACTCAAACCTCGAGGCCTGAGCAGCCCAAGGAAGCCCAAATGTACCTTGGCCCCGACGCTTGCTGTGGAACCACGGGTAACTGACCTGCCGCATCTGTCTGAGCCCAGCTCTCCTCTGCTGCCTAATGGCTGACACGGATGGAATGTTGCTCTGTGCCAGGCACTGTCCGAAGAGCTTTCCACAACAGAACCACACTGGGAGCCGCTGTTATTATGGCCTCCATCTTACAGACGAGGAAATGGAAGGATGTGGCACAGAGAGGTTAAGTGACTTGCCGAAGCTCACACAGCTCAGAAGCCAGATTCCAAGCTCCCAGCCTCTATCCTATTTTATCTCTCTCAACTCTGTCAGGTGGAAAAAGCAACAGTGTTTGCTGCACAGACTTTTATTTTTAAAATTCCAAGCTTTATTGCGATATAACGGACAAGTAAATGGGTAAGGGATTTCCAGGGTACATCATGTTGATCTGATACACATATGCATTGTGAAAGGATACCCCCGCCTCATTAATTAACTCATCCTGCACCTCACATATTTATTTATTTATTTATTTTGGGGTGAGAACACTGAAATTCTACTTTCTTAGCAAATTTCAAGTATACGAGACAGTGCTATCAACTGCCGTCACCGTGTTTTACATTAGCGCTTCAGACCTTACTCATCTTAGAGCTGGAAGGTCATAGGCTTTTGTGGTGACGGTAAAACCACATAAATGTGTTCCCTTAGCAGAGAGTGTTTGTTCAAAGTGTGTGTGTGTTGGGGGGGATTTCAAGTGAGTGCAGAAAGGCTGGTGTGAGAAGAGGAGAGGTGGGTAAAGCCCTGAATAGTTTTGTTTTTTTTTTTTTTTTACAAAAATTGGTTGTTAAATTTTTAATCGTATAATTTTTTTAAAATTTTTTTTCTATAGATTTTATTGGGGAATTGGGGGAGGGGAACAGCATTGGGGAACCGGGGAAGGGGTACAGACAAGTTGCTGTCATTTTGTTCTTCAGTCTAGTTGTGGAGGATGTTGCTTCACTGGCCCATGTTGGTATTATCATTGCGCTCTTTCCGAATGAGGCAGATCGGTCGCCGGCTTCTGGATGGTCGCTCACAGCGGCTCTTGGCACCTTACAGCGGCTATTGGCAGCTCATTCCGGCTGTCGGCCACTCCCTGTAGCCTATGGCAGCCCACTGCAGCAGGGGCTGCAGCCCACACAATCACCGGGGCTTGCACAGCCAAGCTCCAGGTGGAGCTGTTGTTATCTGTAGAGGGCAGTGTCACTGGCCCTCATATGTGGGGTCCGAACCGGGGCCGCTGGCGTCCCCAAACCAGCTCTTAACCAATGTGCCACTCGGCCGGCCCAGGCCCTGAATGGTTTTAACACCGCTGTTTACCAACCCTGAGACAGAAGGTTCCAGGGCCACAGCCTGCTTGGGCTGCCATGGGGGACCCTTGGTTTCCTCAGGTGCCCACCCCTCCCGACTCCACTCGGAGCAAGCCAACCACGTCAGGGACACTGAGCTCAGAGAAGCTGACTGGCCACTCTTTAGTGTCCTTTGCTCTTTTTTGAGTTCCCAGACCTTTTTGTTTTGTTTAAAGATATTCTCACGCCTCAAAAGCAGCACACACAGGGCCGGCTGAGTGGCGCGGTGGTTAAGCGCTGGCTTGGGAAGCCAGCGGCCCTGGTTCAGTTCCACATGAGGGCCAGTGACACTGCCCTCAAAAAAAAAAAAAAAAAAAAGCAGCACACACAGACATATGGAGCAAATGATCCGGTGTATTCTGGCTTTTAGAATATTCTCTGTTGCAGTCTGAAAGATTTACTGGAAGTGGGTGATGGAACCTCAGTTTGAGCTCTGGTCAATTCTGTCATTTTCTGTCCAGTTCTGTCCCTGGGGCCAAATATGAGAGAAAAGCAATCTCCAGTTCACCAAAGCTGTAGCCATCGCCTAACAGGTTAGAACTACCTTCTTTGATATACCTGCTTGTTTACATAGATAGTCCTATAACTTTTTTCAAAGTTAGGTTAGTATCAATGTTACAGTTCTTTTTTAAAGTTCCTTTTATTGTTTCTTGTTACAAGAATAATGTATGTTCCTTATAGAACATTGAGAAAATGTAGGTAAATTAAAAAAAAAGAAACCAAAAATTTCCAGTATCCCTGCCAGCACACTTTAAATGTTGATGTATATTTTCCCAACATTTAAAGAATGTCTATGTGGGTCAGCCGAGTGGCATGGTGGTTGGGAGGTGGCTTGGGACATTGTGGCCCTGGTTCGGATCCCACATGGAGGGCCGGTGACACTGTCCTCAAAAAAATAAATAAATAAATAAAAAGTCTATGTGATGAAAATGGGGTCACACTTTTAAAAATTGATGTACCATGGAAGTCTTACTCAGCGATTGCTTCTTCTCTGACATAAATTTTTGTGTGGTTCCATAATAAATATATAGGCAGGTTACATTTAATGCAAATTTGAATTACACTAACTTTGAAATAGTAGGATCTAAAATATTGATTAAATCTTGCTTTATGGGCACAATTTGAAATGACGTGAATCCTGCTTTGCGTTTATTTATTTGTAGGAAATTGAATCCTGCATAACGTGAGCTTGGCATTCTGTGAGGTCTGAGGCGGTACAGTCTGTTGCATGACATACGACTTCCTCTACTCCCATTTATTTTGCCAGCATTTTACTGATGGCCACAGTAAGTTCCTTTGAAGGTAAATCTTTGCCCATGTGAATGATGGAAACCCGAGTCACACTATGAAAATCCCAACCTGAAAGGTGGAATGACATTGACTGAACAAATATTTCCATGGCACTTACTCTGTGGCAGCCACTATTCTAGGAACTGTGCATCTTCATAGTGACAATATGCAGGGTACTGTTGTCATCACCCCATTTGACAGATGAGGAAGCTGAGTCAGCCGCAGGTGCCCAGGTCACAGAGCTAGCTTCTGAGTCCTGTGCTGTAGGCTTCTCCAACGTCCATAACAGCACACTCTGAGGGGACCATTTTCCTGTACCTTTGACCACGTGGTATCTATTTGCTCAAAGGGATTACACTGGGGAAGTCAGTTTGCCAGGAGGTAATTTCTGGGTGCTGGTACAATGAGACAGAGAGAGAAACGCTAGTCTTGGATTATCAAAGAGTAGCTGGCCTGTTGGATTTTTTTTCTATGACATCCCATCAAAGCAATATTCCCAGAAGCTTGGCCCAGACAGGAGATCTCTCATCTTTGGTCTGCATGTTTCTGGGGTCCCCCAGGGCTCTGCTCACAGCACCAGGGTTTTAGGAAACCCTCCTAAACTCCACGGCCCCCGCCTCTGCTGTCTGCCGCAGGCGCTGGTTCCGTCCTGAGGTCTGTGCAGCCGTCTTGCTTTATTGACACTGAGAGACTAAAAAGCCAGGAGCTGAGTTTATCCCCGCGCCCTGAGCTCCCCCATGGGATGACTAATTCTCCAAGACCTCTGGATCCTTGTCTCAGTTAGGGTACAAATGCTAAGTGGCTGTAACAAACACACAGGAGGCACCTGTTACGCAGCACTTTGCTTTCTGTGGTTTCCACTCCCTGTGGCCAACTGTGGTCTGAAAACATTACGTGGAAACCCCGGACATAAACGATCTGTACGTTTTAAATCACGTGCTGCTGTTCTGAGTAGCGTGGTGAAACCCTGGCCACTTTGCCCCGTCCAGACCTGGCCGTGAGTCACCCCCGTCCCCATATCCACGCTGGAGACGCTCCCCGCCCATGCGTCACTCAGCAGCCATCTATCCGATCTACTGTCACAGCGTCACAGTGCTGTGTTCACGCCACCCTTATTTTACTTCATGATGGCCCCAAAGCCATTCACATAACTTTTATTACAGTGTATTGTTATCATTGTCCTATTTTATTATTAGTTATTGTTGTTAAGCTCTTCCTGGGCCTAATGTATCAATTAAACTTTACCATAGGGATGTATCTATAGAGGAAAAAAGACAGTATGTATAGGGTTTGGTTCTCTCCATGGTTTCAGGCATCTACTGGGGGTCTTGGAACTTTCCCCTGTGGAAAAGGGGGAATGACTGTATCTAACCATCCATGAATCAAGGAGTTAATTCTGTCTCATGTAACCGTTCTGAGGTGAGCACTTCTGATCGCCGGGGTGGCTCTACTCCCCATGTGCTTCGGGGGCCAAGCTCATCCCAATGTGTTGCTTTGCCATATGCTAGGGCACTAACCCCTTGGGCCTGGTCAAGGTTCCATCCAAGGGGAAGGGGAGGGACATGGAGAAGCCACACCCACTGCTCAAGGCCCTGGTGCCCATCACTTCCACTTGAATTCCATTGGCAAGAACTGAATCACGTGGTAACACCCAAGTGCAAGGGCTGCTGGGAAATGTAGTTCAGCCACCCAGCAGGCCTCCGAGGAAACAATAGGAAACAAACCCAGCTGGGCATCTGTCTGCCCATAACGAGGATATGACATTTCTCTTTCTTGCCTCTCTTCCTATAGCGGGTCATTGGGTGAATTTATGCACACGTTATGGAAGCTTTTGAAATTTATTTAGTCTAAGTACACCAGCCTCATGGGCTCTGCACACTTACTCTTCAAAGTGTGGCTTAATCTTCTTGCTGGTTCTATCAGACTCAAAAATTAGCTCATCTTGCAGAGCACACAGTACACAGGCTTTGGAGACAAAAAAAATTCTGATGGAGAAGCCCACTTTTTTTACCCACTTTTGTGTGATGTTGGACGTGCTCCTTAAACTGTCTGAGTTTTGGTTTCTTGTGAGGATTGTAGAAGCTCGCGAAGAGGACCGGTGCAAACCCTGGCTTCTGTGTCCCTAGACAACTCTGCTCATTTATGGGAGCCCCAGCTTGCCTGGAGAATACGGTGATAATACCCCTCCTCTCACTGGGTCGGGTAATGACAGATGTCCTTTGAACGCATAGGTCAGCGTCGGCTCACAGGACTGAGAAGTTCAGCAAATAACCTTCCTTCAGGCTCAAGTGGTGTGACCACCCCGACTCTGTCTTCCTCTGCCGGTCGGCTTCATCCTCTACATGTTGGCAAGGTGGCTTCAACATCTTCCGAGGAAGAATGAAAGCTTCGGCTCCCTCAGACACCCCTTCCAGTCTCATTGGCTCGGAGAGGTTTTGTCTCTATCCCTGAACTGGGGGTTGGGGGATGAGAAAACTTGATGGGCTTAAGCCACATAGGATCCACCCTGGAGCTAGGGATGGGGTCACCCCAGATAACTAGGCAGCAGCCATATAGTTACTCTAAAGGAAAACTGGGTGGTAATTACCAGAAAGGCAGCCAACACAACAGATGTGTTTGAAGAATGAGTTCATGGGGTCTACTTGTGGCCCAATTTTTATTTGTTGTTTGAAAATTATGAGCTCACTCCTTCTGATGATAGATCAGCTAACATGGTCTCTGGCACTTTTCCTTTCGTGCCCCACTGAGTTAACGCCTAGCGTTTCCTTCTATTGCTTTGTCCAGTAAATGCCAGTGAATGCCTCTTCCCCCCATTGCATCGGCAGTGTCTCTGACCCACAGGTTCATCAGACACCCTCGAACCAATGGTTTGAAGGGAACTCAGCAGGAGTGAATAGGTGTGGCTGTGTTCCAATAAAACTTTATTGACAAAACAGGTGGTGAACAGATTCGCCCCAGGGGCCCTCGTTTTCAGAACGTTGCTCCACAGCTTTAAGAAAGAAAAGGCGTAGCCACAAGCAACACCATGGGTAAGTCTTTGAAAAATGCCCCATGATAGAAGCCAGACACAAAAGAATCTTCCATTTACATAAAGTTCAAAAGCACGATAATTGAAATGGTATTGTTTAGGGATGCATATTAAGGTGGTGAAGCTATAAAGCAGAACAAAGACTTGATTATTTCAAAGGCCAGGACTGCAGTTACCTCTGGAAGATAGAGAGGAGGGTGCCAAGGGAAGGGAGCACACGTGGGACTTCCGGGGTGCTGGCAATAATCTTATTTCTTCCCCTTTCCACAGTTTGCTGAGTTACATGTTTGTGTTGTATGTACAAAGAGTGCCTTCTGTTTTTCAATCAAATGCTGAAGAAAAATGAATATTAAGGATCAGGCACCATGCTATTAGGCTCCATTAACTAATTGAAACCCTTTTTCTGTGGTTGACAAATATGAACGTTTTTTTCCTGCGTTCTTATTAGTCAGCTCATTGTTATTCAGCACCGGCCATGCAGCTGAATCTCGGGTGGAGTGTTTCCTCCCCGCAAACACAGATGCCTGAGCCCATCCTCTGAAGACCTTCACTCAGCAGAGCCAGGTGTTAGCCTGGGCCGTGGGAGTTTGCAGATGCTCCGGAGCGAGCGAAGGTGACAGGCAGAGGGCTCGAGAGCCTGTGCTTCAAACTATGCTGTCTCTATCTTGGGGCAATTTCTGCATAGTATTCCCTTTAGTCAAACACCTCGCCCCCAATAGTCACCCAAACTGACAAGCTGACCATTTTTTTTTTTTGAGGGCAGTGTCACCGGCCCTCATATGTGGGACAGAACCGGGGCTGCTGGCTTCCCAAGCCAGCTACCAACCACCGCGCCCTCGGCCGGCCCCATTTTTTTTTTTTTTTTTAATGCACCTGCCTTCAAGTTAGGTTTCCTTTAAGTAAAAGAGTCGTCCTATTTGGTGTTATCTGGCATGTAGTCTGGCCCCCTATTCACCCACTCCCCAACTGAAAATGCCCTGGAACTGCCTTTTGAATTCCCTCATTTCCTCATTTAAGCCAAGTACACATTCTTGGCTGCAGACAGCCAGTCCCATCATGCGTCTGTCTCCTGGGCTGGCCACCCACCCTAGCATAGATAAGTGCCTTTGTTTCTGGGCTCCCAGTGGCTTCCTATCAGGAGGGAACACTCCTCTCAGCCTCTGCTGACTCACCTTTATCAGTGTTTACCCGGAGAGCCTTATCAATGGCCTTTTCAACAGCCACTAAATGGAATGTATGCCTTTTATCCTCAGTCCTTCCAAATAGCTCTAGAAACTGCAAAGGAGTCTCGATTGACTTCCTCTTGGAGGAAGCACAGGGCGTCTTTCCAATAGGTTTAAAAGAGATGCTTCATAATTGGTTCCTGGGAAGGGTCTCCACTTCCTTTGCAGCCAGGGGACCCATAAGTCTCTTTGCTCTGAACAGTGTGCTCGATGCTCCGTAATTGTTAATGGTGCCCCCTTTTACTTGTTTTTTTTTTGAAGTGTCAGTTTGGATGGTGAGTTTTACGGTGACAATGAAAAATTAAAGTCCACGCAGCATAGTTGGAAGATAACTAGAGAAGGGTCAGGAAGCCTAGATGCTCTTTCCCACCAGGCCACAGACTAGCTATGCGGGTTTGATAATCAATTACACACTCGCGTCTCCAAATGTGGCCCCCAAACCAGGGTGTCCCCGGAAGCTTGTCAGAAAAGCAGCACCTCAGGCCACCCCCCACGTCTGCTGAACCGGAAGTAGCATTGTCACCAGATCGCACCCAGGTGACTTGAACGCCAGTTACAGTTTTTGATGCGCTGCTATCCACGGGCCGGCGACCGATCTGCCTCATCCGGGAAGAGTGCAGTGACGATACCAACATGGGTCAGTGAAGCAACGTCCTCCACAACTAGACTGAAGAACAAAAAGACAGCAACTTGTCTGTTCCCCTCCCCAATTCCCCAATAAAAATCTTTAAAAAAAAGAAAAAATGGGGCCGGCCGAGTAGCTCAGTTGGTTAAGAGCTCGCTCGAGAGTGCGAGCTGAGCTCTGAGCAACAGCTGTTCGAGGCCAGCCTGAGTTGAGTTGCCGTTGAGCTGCCAACAGGTGGCAGGATGGCTCAGCTAAAAAAAATAAATAAATAAATAAAAAAAGGAAAAATGCCCTGGTGTGGGACTCTTCGAGTTGCGTGTCTTCACCTATTGTTCATGAGCAGATCAAGCAAAGAGCCCTCCCCTCTTTGGAGTGGGGGTGGGAGGTTCTAAGTATTTCTCAAATGACTCGTCCTTGTCACTCGCCTTGGTGCCTGTCCCCTCCTGTGTCCAGACCTTGTGTTCTCATTGCCCCCAGCACCAATCCTCCTACCTTGGAATGCCCCCCGGTGCCCATCCTCCCCCGCTCCACCGGCCCCTGGCCGATGCCTCGCAGCCCTTCTCAGCTCAGACCCATCTAAGGGGTGGTTGTCGAAATGACCACTTCCTTTGTCCTTCGTGACATCAGTCCTGCTACCATACCTGTCAAGCCAAACTCAATCCAAATCTCTCCATCAGCCGTTTCTGCATCTGCCCCTGGGGAACATCACACAACCTGAAAATCGGGGCCTGGCAAGTCCGTGGCCACAGAGCCACCCACCGAGCCACCCCTTCCACTTCTCTGGGACCAGTTCCTTCTCCCATAGTCCTTAGCCCGCATCCAGTGTAACCTGAAGCCAACTCATGTTTGGACTTTTCAGTTGCAAGAACAAATAATTCCTCTCCTGCCTTTTTTTTTTTTTGGAGGGGTGGGGAGTTTATTTAATGTGAATTGGGTTTCTTCCCCATGAAATCAAAAGACTCCTGACAAATGGAATTAATGACCCCAATTTCAGGGGAAATCTTGGGGCGAAGGAAAAGAGGTCCCTTCTGAATGGGCGGTAAGTTGGGAGTAGCTGCTGATAGACCATGGGGCTCCGTCTCTGTGACTTCTGAGGACAAACGTCGTCGTCTGGGAAGTACAGGCAGACCCTGTAGAGAATATTTTGGAAGACAATTGACGGGAGGAGCTCTGTCCACTTCCTGTCTTTGCTCCACGTCTTCCTTTGGCAAATAGAGCTGCCTGCAGTTTGAAATGGACAATCAGACGCAGCTAACAGCTGTAGCCCAAGAACTCCGGCTCTTGGCAAAAGGATCCTGACACAAAAGTATTTCTTTGTGGAAAATTATGCATTCATCAGGCTCATTTGAAACAAAATACGGCTTGCATCTTAACTTCCTGTAACAGGCTCCGGCTATTCCATGGATTTCACAATGTCGGATTTTGTTGGACCAGATTGGTGGGGCCCATACATGCTTTTACCAAACAGTTGAAATCCAAGCCCAGGTTTTTCTGATTTTAAATAGCAACAGCTGCTCAGCATGATAATTATTATATTTCATCAAAATAAACTCACCGAGTTGCCTCTGAATGTTCCTTGAAGCTGCTCGGCTGGGGGCTGGGATGTCCTCGGTGCTATCAAAGAAATGACAAAGTTTGGCTGTGAAAACACAGACGCTGAGTCTGTGGGTCTGGAGGGGATGGACGGGCAGTTCCAAGGACACGGAAGGAAAGCCATCACTAGTTGGACGCAGGCCCGGCGAGCCACTTCCCTCTTGGTATCTGCTGGGCTTTCTCTTTCTCTTTGCAATGTCCAGCAGGTCCAAATTTCTGAAAGGTGGACAGGATATGCCGAGGGAGGGAGGGAAGACCACATCCGGTATCAACGCGGTGTCCCACTGCAGTGGGAATGCCGTGGATTTATGTGTGACATGCAGCCAGAGCGACTGATGTCTCTTCTGGAGAATTCCGATCACGTGACTTCTGCTTAAAATCCGCCTCCAGTGGTTTTTCATTCCCGTGGTCTCAACCCTGGCTGCCCATCAGAATCATGGGAGAGCTTTCAAAAAAACACCAAAAAATAAAAAAAAACACGAATGGTCCAGGCTGCACCCCAGACCAATTATATGAGAATTGGTGGGCGCGGGACCCAGTATTTGTTTAAAGCTCCGTGGCAGGTTCTAGTGTTTTGCCCATGTTAAGGCCTTGCATTAGTTCCTGAATTAAATGCAAACTTCTGACCACAGCCAGGGAGGCCCTGGCTGACCTCAGACCCCTTCTTCAAACACCCATCCTCTGTCTTAACTCAGGTGACGTCACTGGTCTTTCGGTTCTGTGGTCTGTGTGGCCCGAGGGACTGTGTACATGGGAGGGTCAGACTTGCCATGTCCCTGAGGGCCCCGTGTGCCCTGGCCTCTGTCGCGGCTGCCGTGTCTCCGGGCCCCGCCCCCTCTCCCCCTCCCGCCGCCGGGCCCCGCCCCCTCCCCCTCTCCCGCTGCCCTTCTCGCTGTATCCTCAGTGCCTCTCTCCTTCCAGAGCCTCTGCACCTGGCGTCCCCTTGGCCTTCTTCTGGTGCCGCAGCCTTTCCTCGGGTCCTCCCCTGTCCCGCCTGCCATTCAGGCCCCTGAGAAGCGTCCTGGGATGTGCCACCTCTGACCTTGTTTGTTGTCACGTCAGCTCGCGTTTCGTTTCCTGCATGTCAGCTCACCGTTTGAAGTCATCTTGTTTGTCTGCGTGCTGTCTGTCTTTCTCCTAGCTCTGTGAGAGCGGAGGCTTCTTGGCTCGTCCCCGCTGCTGTGTCCCCACGGAGTTGGCACGTAGTAGGTGTTCAGGAAGTATCCACGGGGGGCATAGTAGGTGACTCAATACACATTGGGAGAATGAATGAATGCACGCATGCTCTCATTTGATCCTTCAAGCAGTAGGTGTTCTCAGCACTATCTTACAGATACTTCCTCAGGGTCAGAGGTCAAGTACCTTTTCCAGGTTACACATAATGGCACTTGGTTCATAAGCTTTCTGCCACTGAAGGAAGAGTGTGTTGTAGGGGAGAAGAGGAGAGCAGAGTCCTTTTTTCAGACTATGGCTTTTGGGGGACTTGGTCATCGCTAGCATGGGCAACTCCTTCGCTTCTTGGCAAGGATATGGAATTAGGTTTTAACTCCTGAAACCTAGTGGGCTCCTGAAGAGGCTATTTTAAAGCCACATCTGTAGCAGCCTTTAGAGGAATCTGACCTTCAAGAGGAGAGTGGGAGGGCAATCATGATCCTTTGGAAACCCAGAGAGAGCCTCGTTATTTTGGGGTGACACACTCTCAGCATGCTCAAAGGAGCGGGGGGGCTGGGGGTTGGGGCAGGTCTCCGAATCCCGGGGACTTCCCTGCTATTGACTCATAACAACTGTCATCTGGTCTCTACAGAGGTCTGCACCCCACACTGAACCCAGAAACGGCATGAGTCACACAGTGACGGTGCCGGCCACCAGCCAGCCAGCGCGGCAGGCCAGAGAAGGAAGGCGGCGCCTGGCTTCCCCCGCACACTCGGTCGGGGAGCCTCTTTCCGTGTGAAAACCAAGGGCACCTTGGGTCTCAGCTTTGCATTTGGATTGACAATAGACAGTAGGTTGATATATGAGTCTGTTTGGACTGCCACAACGAAACACCACAGACTGGGGTGGGGGAGGTGTGCAGCTTAAACAATAGAAACTTGTGTTTTGCCGTTCAGGAGGCCGGTAGTCCAGGGTCAAGGGGTCAGCCGGGTTGGGTTGCATGGGCATTCCTGGTGCCTACGTGTCCAAAATGTCCTCTTCTTAAAAGGACACCAGTCAGGTTGGATCAGGACCCACCCTAACGGCCTCATTTAACTTAATCTCTTCTTTACAGGCCCATCTCCAAATACAGTCACTTCTGACGTCCTGGGGGGTGGGGCTTCAACACATGAGATTTTGGGGGGACATAATTCAGCCCACCAACAGGTGACATTTGTTGAGTGCTTATTAGGTGTTGGCCCCGTGGCACATTATTTTACAAACACCCCATAATTCCCCCAACTACATGAGGGGACCAGAAACGCCAGCGAAGTGTAAACTGCCTCCCCGCTCCAGAAAACCTAAAGGGCCGAAAGGTAGGAGCACTAATTCCTAAGACGTAACGGTTCGGCAGCCTGGAGGTGGAAAAGAAGAACATCACAAAGGTTTAGCCGCCTGGCTGAGGATGGTAACCTCTGAATCACCTTGAACTTGAAGCACCAGTAGCACAAGGACCACGAATGCGTTCCTGCCTGTGGACTCCCGCCCACCCTGCCTGGTCTGCTGCAGAAGGAGAGGCTGAGCCGGGCTGTGCTGCGTGGAGCTTTCTCTGGCCTTGTCTGGGCCCCAGACAGGAAAAGGAGAGAGTGTTGGCTCATCTCTCTGCTGGAGAAGCAGGAAGGGTGGCTCGGGGAAGGTGGCTGAGCTAAGAGCCCTCAGGCTTGCCAGGATCCACCTCCTCCTTGGGTCCAGATGTCAACCAAACTCCCCTGGGAGGCATGTCCCTTGCCTCTAGCTTTTTATCCCTCTTTCTGTGAGTTTGTTTAGCTTCTAAAAGGGGATTTATTACAGGAGCCTCCAGGCACACATTCAAAAACACCCAAATCACAAGGAGAAATTTGCCCAGACTCACATTCTACCCATCCACGCATTCAAAAACACCCAAATCACAAGGAGAAATTTGCCCAGACTCACATTCTACCCATCCACGCAGAGCCGCAGAGCCGCAGCTACCTACACTGGGGAGGGCTTTTCACAACAGCCTGAAGGGTAATGTTGCTGTCCTTTGTTAGATCTGAGCAGTTGAGGCCTCAGGTTATTTTCTCTTTTTTTTTTTTTTTTTTTTTTTGAGGGCAGTGTCTCTGGCCCTCATATGTGGGACCGAACCCTCAGGTTATTTTCTGAATCCTCAGTGAGATGGGCTCGGAGAGACAACACCTCTGGGGGGCTGTGTGTAGGGGTGATGACTATACCAGAATGATGTGGAGGGATGTGACTCCATCATCTCCCGGTGGCTCCATCACCCCTCCCAGGGCGTCTCCATCAACCCCAGAGTGGCTCTGTCATCCCCAGGGCAGCTCCACCCCGCCACCCCCAACATTCCTTGATATTGCTCATGCCGGCCCTTTGGTTTCCTTTCATTGCCCTTCTCTGCTTGCCAAAGTGTGACAACTCTTTCTCAGTCGAACTTTCAGAAATCATCTGTTCTTATGAAGCCCTCCCCAGCTCTCAGAGTTAGCGTCTGCCTCATCTGCGCGGCCTATGCACCTTTCACTCATGCACTCAGCAGACATGCTCACCAGTTAGCAGGTGCCGGTCTCCTGTTGGGCAGTGGAGGTGTCGTGGGGAGTGACATAGGGAAGGCGCTGGCGCTCATGGCTGCAGAGGCAAACCTCGGAAACCCTCACCTAAGTTTCTATCTCCCCCACCGGGATACGAGCTGCGTTGCCGTCACGGTGGCCCTGCCATCCTCCCCCACACCTCATCTCATCAAACCCCCGAATCACCACTGTGTGGCCCCTCCGGCACCACTTACTAGCTCTCGTAAGGCAGAAGCCTGCCTTCCTCGCTCCGTGTCCCGCCCTGCCCCCCACGGCCCGCAGCACCGAGCATCGTGCCTGCCACGTGGCAGACACGCAATGCATCTTGGTCAGCTTTGCAATTCATCTATATTGTCCTACTGACTAAGTCTAAAGAAGCCTGGGCAGGGGACATTTATAACCGAGACTTTTGTATCCAAGGGACCCCATCAGGAATAGATTTTTCCTGGTTTCCTTAACGTCCATCACCCAAACTCATTCTAACATACACACAGGTCTAACTAGAGAAACCCAACAACTTCCAGTATCTACCACAGAGGACATTTTTGTGGGAGCTTGGTTCAGAGGTGATGCGGGGGACGGCGGTAAAGGGCGGTAGGTCTCAGAAATGACCAGTAACCCCTCCTCTTTCACCAGGACGTGGAGTCTCGTGCTTTGGCCCTTGAATCTGGGCAGGATCTTATGCGCCCTTTGGGATGAAGCAATGTTGTGTAAGTTCCATGTCTGAGCTTCACGAGGGTTCCCTCTTTTCCTTCTCTTTCTTGGAACAAGCTGCCAACTGAATCCGCCTGGTCTAGGCTGTTGGACGCTGAGAGAAACACAAGGACCCACCCCTGCCCCAGATGGCAGCGACCGTAGATGCATGTGTGAGCCCGGCTAGGACCGGCAGGGGCACCGCCCAGCGGACCCCCGTCTGCATGGCTCCCTCATGAGCTGTGAGCTGCACAGAAATGGTGGCTGTTTTAAGCCATTAAGTTTTCGGGTAGTTTGTTTCACAACAGCAGCTAATACATGAAGTAACCCAGAGATTGGCAACAGCAGGGAGTCACTGCCACCTGAGGCCATAGAGACAAAGGGAGGAGACGATATACCTGGGCCCCACATAACCAGAGCACTCTGAAGACAAGGGATAAAGGCACAGGTGTCCCACAGGGGCTCAGAGGCAGAGGAGGGGAGGGGAGGCGGTGGGCAGAGGCAGAGAAGGGGAGAAATCCCTGCCTCCCTTCTACCTGCCCTCCCGTTTCCCACCTGGGCCAGCCAACAGCTGAGCTCAACGGGCAGCCCGCTGGGACAAGGACAAGATGCAGGCTTCAGGAGTCACCCTTTGTGCCACATGAGGCAAAACACGGGAAGGGGCCGGATCTGAACGCAAACAGGAGCGAGACTACGCGTCCTTCTGGGGAAAGGGGAAGCAGGAATACGGATCGAATTTTCAAAACAGCACCATTTCACTCTCATTCCTCTTTTATTCCTTATTCAGGAATGTAGCCCAGGCTAAAAATGACTTCTAGCTGTTGGAAAGCTGTGATTGCAAGTGTCTCAACTTTTGACAAAATAGTCAAGTTGTATTAGCCTATTTATACAATGTCGCACCCACACTGGCCCATCAAAAACACAAATCATCGAAATACAGCCAGAATGATGCTATTGTTAGGTCCCAAAACACAGACGTTATAAAACACCAATTTGATTCACTTTAATTCATTCAGCAAGCATTAAACACTTCTCATATGCCATGTCAACCAACCACAAATATAGCACACACATATACACCCAGATAATTTCAATAAAGTACAAATGTTGTCACTGAGATACGTAAAGGTTGGGGTGGGGTCATTTAAGTTGGGTTTTGAAGAATGAGTAAGAGTTCACCAGGCAGGAAAAAAAAAAAGAATAGCTTTTCAGGAGGAGCATGCAAAATTCAGAGGTAAAACATAGGGTGCCATGTAAGTGCTACAGCTCGGTGTAGCTGAAACACTGAGTGTGGGGAAGATGTGGAGAAGAGGCCACAGGAGTGTCAGGCTCCCTCCACAGAGGGCTTCTGTCCATTGAGGAGTTTGCCCCTTATTGGCAATTGGGAGACATCAATAGTTTTTATTTTATAGGATTTTTTTTTTTTTTAGCTGAGCCATCCTGCCACCTGTTGGCAGCTCAGCAGCAGCTCAGCTTGGGCTGGGCATCGAACTGCTGTTGCTCAGAGCTTGGCTCGCACTCTTGAGCGAGCTCTTAACCAACTCAGCCACTCAGCCGGCCCTTATTTTATAAGATTTTAAAGAATTAAAATAATACATGTTTCTTTCTTTTTTTAGAAATTTTATTGGGGAACAATGTGTTTTTCCCAGGACCCATCAGTCCCAAGTCAAGTTGTTGTTCTTCATTCTTAGTGGTGGAGGGCGCGGCTCAGCAACAAGTCCAGTCGCTGCTTTCAATCTATTTGCAGGGGGGCAGGGGGGAGGGGTTGTGCAGCCCACCATCCCATGTGGGAGTCGAACCAGCAACCTTGTTGTTAAGAGCACATGCTCTAACCGGCCACCCTACATGTTTCTTTTATGGAGCTAAAAAACTATATAAAAGGGAAATACGAGTCATGCTCCCTGCCCTAGTGTATCCTAGAGGTTAGCCAGGGCTAGTAGAGGAGGGCACCCTACCAAACCTTTCTCTGCTTCAGGACTGGTTGGTTTGCTTATTTGCTCTGGCTTGGATTGCGAAAGACGGTACACTGTGCTTCTCACTCAGCAACTTGCTTTTTCCCCTTCAGATGAGTTAGATTCGACTCATTTATTTTTCAGCCATTCTTGTATTGGTGAGCATTCAAATCGTCTGTTTTTAGCAATTACAAAAAATACGGCGGTGTGTCTCCTTGAAGATGAATCTGGGTGTGTGGGGGTTTTCATTTCATTCAAATAGATTCCCAAAGGTAGGATATCTGGGTCAACGCATGTTTGCATTTTTTTATTTTAATGGATGATCCAGATTGCTTTGTAATAGGTTGTAGCAATTCCTATTTCTCAACACTGTCAGCCAGAATTGGACGTTATCACTCTTTTATTTGTAATTTTTGGCAAATATAATGGATGGGGAAAAAAAGCCTGCATTGGTTTAATTTGCATTTTCTTGGCTTCTGCAGACATCGAGCATCGTATCATATGTTTATTGACAATTTGTATGTTCCCTTACGGGAGTCGCCTTGCTCATTTTTCTATTCAGTTGTCTTTTTGTTATTAATCAGTAGAAGCTCTTTGAATATTAGTAATTGTTCCTCTTTATCCATAGGTTTGCAAAGGCTCTGTTGGAGACAGGGAAACTTTCCCTCTTAGAATTCTTCTTGCTGGTCCAATAAATAACGACATAAAGGCAGATTTACAGGAGAAAAATCAAGTTTTCGTATGTGCACACGAGGAATTCACATAGCATGGAAATTCCAAAGACAGTGAGTCAAAATGAGATATATATGTCACTCTGGACTAAGGAGGGGCCTAGGACTTCAAAGGGAACTTACCAGGAGGTAAAAGGTGTTTGTTGGGCCACCTTGAAACTGTGGGACACAGAGAGGACTTTGAACAGAGGGGTCTTGCTGGGTTGCAGCCTGTCTATCACACACTAATTCAGCTCGAACCATATTTACCTGTGATGACACCGCACTTCCTGAGCAGGTTTTCTATCTTAAATTCTTTTGGGCAGTAACGGGGAGGGCCAAAGGCTTTCCTGGGGCTTTTGTCTCTTAAAAAAAAAAAAAAAAAGAAACCAGCTTGAAATAGTCAGTATCCCAAAGAGGCATATTTGGGGGTGGCTCCTCTGTTCCCCTCAATTCCCGTTGCTTCCCAGATCATCATTTTTGTTAAACTTTTTATTTGGAAAGAGACTAACAGGAAGCTGTGAAAATGGTTCAGGGTCCCATGAACCTTTCACCCAACTTCTGCCAGGGGAGCATCTTACATAACTATAGTACAACATCAAAGCCTCATTTGTCTTTGGATGCAGTTTATGGTGTTATTTTGATTTCGATACATTTATAGTAAATTTTAATATCTGATAAGGTAAGTCCATCCACTCCATACTTTTTCTTCATTTTCTTGACTATGTTCAGATTCTGTTTTTTGTTTTTCTATTTGAAATTTAAAATCATTTTAACCTCTTACCCCCCTTGTCTTTCTCCCTAAAAAGCTCTCTTGGAATTCTGATAGCAACTCACTTCACATTACATATATTCGTTTGTGAAAGATTGACTTTTTTAAAAAATACATTTTATTGGGGAACAGTGTGTTTTTCCAGGAACCATCAGCTCCAAGTCAAGTAGTCGTTTCAATCTAGGGGGCCAGCCGAGTGGTGCGGTGGTTAAGTGCTGGCTTGGGACCCCAGCGGCCCTGGTTCGGATCCCACATATGAGGGCCAGTGACACTGCCCTCAAAACAAAACAAAACAAAACAAAACAAAACAAAAACAACAGTGCTCAATCTAGTTGTGGAGGGTGCAGCTCAGTGGCCCATGGGTGATCGAACCAGCAACCTTGGTGTTATAAGCACAGTGCTCTAACCACCTGAGCTAACTGGCTGCCTCAGCTTCACATTTTAAGGTATTAAGTTTTCCTACCCAGGAATGTACTGTTGCTCCCCAACTATTCAGTCCTTATTTCATGCCCTTCTTTGAGAATTTAGTGTTCTTCACACAGATCGTGTGTCATCTATAAATCATTGATTCATAGGCATTTTACCTTTTTTTGTCATAATAAAGGATGTATTGGTTTCCTCTTGCTGCTATAACAAATGACCACGAATATGGTGGCTTAAAAACAACAGAAATTTATTCCCTTATAGCTCTGGAGGCTCTGGGGACAATCCATTTCCGGCCTTTATCTGCTGTGAGAGGCCACCTGTGTTCCTTGGCTGGTGGCACCTTTCTTGAATCATTCCTGCCTCTGCTTTTGTGATGCTGCCCCCCTCTCATAAGGGATGGCAGCTATGCTTAGGGTCACAGGTTTGGAAGGTCAGTATGTAGACATCTTGGGGGGAGGGGTGCATGTCATTATTCTATCTACCACAAGTGTGGTTCTTATTTTTCATTAGTTCCATGTCTTACTGTTTACTGCTGGCATGAAGAAAACTCTATATATTTTTGTATATTTAAGTACTATCGTGCACCTTACGAAAGCTTCATTATTTCAAATAGTTTTTGACAGAATCTTTTGGAATTTCCAAATACACTAAGATGTTCTGTGAAAGTAATGCGATTTTGTCTCTTCTTTTCTCCCCAATATTTATATAGGTTATTTAATTAATAATGATAAATAGTAATTAATGTACTGCATTAGTTAAGGTCTGCAAAGTAATGCTAAGAATGACGATTTTGACAGAAATGACTTCAGTTTAATATTCCAGTTGCTACTGGTTTGGGGTAAATAGTTATCACTTTGAAATCATTTTCTTTTTTTGCATATTGATGGGAAATGAGCTCATACATGGTCTCACCTCCACTAGGAACTAACTACACTCTCATACCTCGGGGTCCAAGATGGGGGACGGATGGTTTGCTTTCAATCACTCAGGCTGAGATGAAATCAGACCAACTACATATTTCCACTTTAGGTCCCCTGGGGTCAGGAGGGAGGGAAGTCCCCACCAAGGGCCCCTGAGGGGACCCCAGTGTCTACCACTCATCTCTTCTCGGGGCATCATAAAATCTTGGCCCTCGTGCAAGGAAGGAAGCCCCCCAGCTGTCTCTTCTCTCAGCTCTTGGCCCAACTCTGGTTCCCAACAGCTGATTCTGAGGGTTGTTTTGTTCCAAGGGCAGATTGCAGAGGGGAGGATGGGGTGTTCACCCAGTTTGCCATCTGCCTCGAGTCTCCTCATGACGTCACACGGACGGTTTGAATCAGAAGAGTAACATGATCAGCTTTCTGTTTTTTAAAAGCATTTCTGGAAGAAGCTTACGTGACTGATTTGAACAGGGTCCCAGTTTTGTTTTGTTTTTTAAAGAAAACTATGACAAGGAGAACTGCTATATAAAATCCATGCCATTTCTGTTAGAGTCATCCTTCCTTGTCTACAGTTTCACTTTTCGTCGTTTCAGTTGCCCGTGGTCAACTTGGTCCAAAAATATTAAATGGAAAATTCCAGAAATACACAATTCATACATTTTAAATGGTGCACTGTTCTGAGCAGCGTGATGAAATCTAGCACTGTCCGGCTCCATCCCGCCTGGGACCTGAATCATGGATTGCCCAGCGTCCCCATGCTATAGACGCTCCCCACCCGTGCCTCACTGAGTAAGGGTCTCCATCGAATCAGCTGTCACAGTACATGGTGCTGGTGTTCAAGTCACCCCTATTTTACTTAATTGTGTCCCCCAAATATGAGAGTAGCGAGGCTGGCGGTTCTCATATGCCAACGAGCAGCCGGTGAGTGCTTCCCTTAAGTGACAAGCTGAAAGTTCTGGACTTAATAAGAAATACATCGCATGCTCAGGTCGCTCAGCTCCACAGTAAGAAGGAATCTTCTAGCCGTGAAATGGTGAAGAAGAAAAGGAAATTCGGGTTAGTTTTGCTGTCGCTCCTGGAACTGCCCGAGTTACGGCCACAGGGTGAGAAGTGCTGAGTGAGGACGGGACAGGCATTGATTTGTGGGTGGGAGACACGAAGGGAAAACGGGCTCCGACCCACAGCAATGTGTTTCGTCAGAAAGCCTTGGGCCCGCACGAGGACGTCAGCAAGGGTCCCCTGGAGTGAGTGACACCCAGCCAGAGAGGGACACTGACGCAAGTCCAGGCACGGGTGTGGCGTTTCCTCATCATCATCACAAGAAAAAGGGTGAGTATGTCCAATGTGACACTTTGAGAGAGAGAGCCCGGTCACATAACTCTTACTACAGAGTAGTGTACAATTTTCTGTTTTATTATGAGTTATTGTTGTTAATCTTTCCTGTGTCTAATTTAGAAATTAAACTTTATCACGGGTATGTTTAGGAAGAAACATAGTACCTATAGGGCTCAGGATTATCCGTGGTGTCAGGCCTCCACTGGGGGTCTTGGAACGTATCCCCCCATGGATAAGGGGGGACGGCTGTAGTGCATAAAACTAATCCTCCTCAGGTGTCGGTGTGTCTGTGAGTGTGTGTGCCTGTGTGAGTGTGAGTGTGAGTGTGTGTGAGAGTGGGAGTGTGTGTGTTTGTGTGTGTGTGAGAGTGTGTGTTTGTGTGCTGGAGGTGAGCCTGGTGTGAGGGTGGAGGTTGGTGGCACTTAGAATTCCAATATCCCCTTCATAGTCTGGTCATCAAACTAATTCCAATTCAAAGGAGAACAGACTATGAAGGGGATATTGGAATTCTAAGTGCCACCAACCGTCACCCATCAGAGGAGATAAAACCCTGCCCGTGACTTCAGTCATTGCAATTTGTCCTCGCCACTCATCTGAGACCAATGAAAAGTGACCATTGGTTTTAACAAGAGCCCTTTAAACTGTTTCTTTGGCATTGGCCCCAGAAGCTGCTGACAAGAGTCAGGAAGGAAGCTAATCAATTAACCCCAAAGCCACACTCTTCATTGGACCTAGGAGGCCCCCTGGGTTAATTATCGTCTCAGTGGTACTGGGTGACAGTGGGGTGGCCCTCAGAACTTGTTTAATATCATCAACAAGGCCCAAACCATGCAATTCCGTAACATGAAACTCCCAGACGAGCCAGCACACCACAAATCTCCCTTTATCAGCTTCACCCCTTGTTCCCAGAACAATGCAAGTTCCTTTTCTGCTTTTCCTGCATGAATCCAGCCATCGGGGACCTCGCCAGGGGTGTCACTGGCTGTAAAGACTCAGCCCAGGCCTCACAGCAGAGTCCCCTGGGAGCTGAGCAGGCCCGCCCTCCAGGCCCACCCCAGAGACTCAGACTCAGCTGTCCTGGGGATGTTTGAAGCTCCACGGAGGGTTCCAACCTGCAGCAGGGCTGAGAACCACTGACCTTCCGCTCTTCGAGTGGATTTCCTGCAATTCCACTCTCTCTGGGTTCCACCTTTCCAAAAGTCTAGTCCCATAGAACATTCTGAGATGATGGAAATGTTCATTTCGGAACCGGGACTACGGGGGAGGCAGGTGAAGCATGTAGGGTGCAAAATTTAAGGAGGCTCTTACTTGAGGTGCAGACCTTCCATTTGCATGGCCCTAGGAGCAAGTGCCTCCTTAAATTTTGAACCATAGGTGCCACACCCAAATCTCAGCCCTGGTTTGCATGGCACAGGCCTTCCTGATGGGGTGATACTGCTCCCAAGGGGGGGTGCAATTTGTGCCTGGCTGGAAAAGGGGGGCAAAAAAATCTTGCTGTTTTTATGTGTGAAGCACAGACATACTTATAGTATATCTGTGTTATTAAAATTTCTCAGGGGGTGGTGACCAGGAAAAAAGAAGTCTAAAAAGGCTCCGTGGAGCAGGAGGAGGGAAGAAAAGGCAGAGAAACACGGATATAAAGCACTGAGATGTGGTGAGTGGGGCTGAGAAACTGGGTTTTAAATTAATTACATTCTCATTCATTTCAGTGTATGTAGCTGCCTGTGGTTGCTGATCGCTATGTCACCCAGTGCAGATGGAGAAGACGGACAAGACAAATACGATTGTCACCGTCCCTCTCCGGTCCCTTGCACACACACCTCCTGGAGCTAGCAGGAGCTCCCTGGCAGTGTACAGCTTAAGCACTGATCCCTCACTCACACAACCAGGAGCAGAGTTCCCGGAACCCAACGTGCATTATCAGCCAGGCACCAGAGAGGGGCAGACGAGAGGCAGAGCAGAGGAAAAAAAGAATGGTGCTCACCTGTCACTCACCATCAGGGAGATGCAAGCCCAAACCACAATGAGACAGCACCTTGCACCTGTTAGGAGGCGACTGTCAAAAGACAGGATGGGGCCGGTAGAGTGGCGCGGTGGTTAAGCGCTGGCTTGAGAAGCCAGCGGTCCCCGGTTCGGTCCCACATATGAGGGCCAGTGACACTGCCCTCAAAAAAAAAAAAAAAAAGATAGGATGTGCTGGCGAGGATGTGGAGACATTGGAACCCTCATGGCCTGTCGGTGGGGATGTAAACGGGGCAGCTTCCATGGGAACCAGTATGGACACTCCTCCAGATGTCAAACACAGAGCTGCCGTGTGAGCCAGCAGTTCCGCTTCTAGTACTTACCCCAAAGAACTGGAATCAGGATCTCAGACCGATATTTGCAGCCCCATGTTCATTGCAGTATGGTTTCCAATAGCCCAGGTGTGAAAATCATCTAAGCGCCCACCAGTGGGTGAAATGGATAAAGCACAGGTGGTATATGCACCCAATGGAGGAGTAGTGCCCAGCCAAAAAAGGAAATGAGGTTTGGCTAGGTATTGACAACATGGATGAACCTGGAGGACATTGTGCTAAGTGAAATAAACCAGGCACAGAAGGATAAATACTGTAGGATCCACTGAGATGAGAAACCTAACATAGTCAAACTCCTGGAAGCAGAGGACAGAACTGTGGCTGCCAGGGTCTGGGGGAGGAGCACAGGGAGGCCTTCGTCAGCAGGTAACAGGTCACGGCTCATGCAAGATGGCCACGTCCTAGCATCTGCTGTGCCACAAACACTGCGCGCCCAGATAACGCCGCCGTACGGCACACTTAAGGCCCTGGTAAGAGGGGACAGACTTCAGGTTAAGATGGCAGAGCAGGTCAACGCAGTGCTCACCTCCCCCCACGGCCACATCAATTACAACTGAACCATAGAACAACTACTATTGAGAATCACCTGAAGTCAAACTGAACAGAAGTCCTACCACTAAGGACATACAGAAGAAGACACCCCAAGACTGGTAGGAGGGGCAGACACGCGGAATGGACTGGTCGCACACCCACATGTGGCCATTAAAAATCAGGAGGGAGGGCCGGCTGAGTGGCGTGGTGGTTAAGAGCTGGCTTGGGACGCCAGCAGCCCCGGTTCGGATCCCACAGGAGGGCCAGTGACACTGCCCTCAAAAAAAAAAATCGGGAGGGATAACTCCGCTGCAGAGGTCCCTCCCTGCAGAGTGATGGGTCCCAGCCCCTCCCCTGCCCAGAATTCCAGTGCCGGGGAGAGAAGTACCATAATTTCTGGTGGTGGAAACCAGCTGAGATTGTGGCTAAGGGTCTCCTAACAGGCCTGCGCTCAGACTTACCCCCTGACGGGCTCACTCGCTCTGAGCTCCAGGGCTGGGGCAGCGGCTCATAAGGCGACAGGGACATACGGGGAGGAACTGAGTGGTCTGGCCTCAGGACAAGGGCTGGAGGGGCAGCTTTCTTCCAGAAGGAGGAACGGAGCTGGTGGAAGCTTAAGGAGCTGGTGGAAGCCATTGTTCGTTTGTTGAGCCCGCCCCTACCCGGCGGGCAGACGCATGCACGCACACAGATCTCACACCTGAGTCCCCTAACATTGTTCTTTCGCCTGATTCCCTGAGACCACCCCCCACCCAACGTTAGGGCACGCCCATCCCATGCAGCCTCCAGTGGCTTTTCTATACAGACCGCTTGCCTTGGCTCATGCTGCCAACTTGTCTAAAAATCTCTCAAAGGTTCACAGAACCCAAACAAACATCATCTGGCTTTGGCGTGTCCTGCATCTCTGGCTGAGCAGCCCTCAGCCCAGCACTAGCGACAGCGGGCCTCGGTTTGCAGCTTGACCTCTCGAGGCACCTCCAAGCCCAGTGTGGGCGGTGGCCATCTCTGGATGCTTTGTGGCTCATGCCAGATGGCCCCAGGCAGGGCACAGACTGTGGCAGAACTTGGCCTGCAGCAGGTCCCCTCCCACAAGGCCCTGGGGCTGACATGCCCAGTGGCCAGCTTCAGACCCAGCCCAAGCATTACCTAGCTACTTCCAAGGATGATACACTCAAAGGGCAGGCTGGGCAGGCACCAGAGCCCTGCTAAAGTGAATCCTGCTCCATAGTGTCAGCCCCTGCACCACAGCTCCTCCACTGTAGTCACGCCAGTCCTCACAGCCAATTAGACTGAGGGTCAATCCATCCTATTGATGTGCAAACAGCAACCAAGGCTCAACCACAACAGGAGGACACACACAACTCACACTAGGGACACCCCTGGAGCACCCGGCTCAGGGGACCAGGGACACTGTGCCACTGGGTCCCACAGGGCACCTACTACATTCTATTAAGACCGAGAGGCATAGCAGCCCTACCTACTATACAAAAACAAACACAAGGAGGCAGCCAAAATGGGGAGTCAAGGAAACATGTCCAAATAAAAGAACAGAACAAAGATCCAGAAAAAGAACTAAACAAAATGGAGGCAAGTAATCCACCAGAGGCAGAATTCAAAACACCAACTATAACAAAGCTCTGTGATCTCAGGAAGAACTTCAACAGAGAGACAGGAAACATAAAAATGGAGAGAAAACCATAAAAGAGAACCAGCCAGAAACATAGCCTACAACAGTTGAAATGAAGAATATGTTACAGGGAGTCAGCAGAGATTAGGTGAAGCAGAGGATTAAATCAGAGAATGAGACGATAAGGCAGCAGGAAACACCCAATCAGAACAGCAGGAGGAAAAAAGATTCCAAAGAATTGAGGATGTGTACATGCATGCGATACCCCTTCCAGCTGAACCTAGCCATCTGAGCAGGACTTCTGAAAAAGGGGTGTCGCTGTGGAGTCAGCTGGGTCCCTGCTGAGCGCCCCCTCTGCTTCCCGAGGCCCCTGTCCCATGGCAGGAAGCAGGTTTTGCACCTGGGACTCTGCCCAGCACTGCAGTTGGGCTCTCACAGAAAGGCGAGCTCCAAGGAGCCGGCCACCCACGTCCCTGCCTCCTGCACACACTCGCTCCCCTCTGCCAAGTCACCAGTTGTGAGATGCGTCTCAGCACAGGAAGGAAATGACGAGTGAAGATGGCGAGGTCCTGAGCCTGTGTCCTCAGCCTCCTGCTCTCCACCCACATGTCGAGGCAGTCAGTTGTCTTCAGTCAAAACCAGCACTTTTTTCTCTAGGCAATGTTCCTTCCTGTGTGGCCTCTAGCCACCTCCTTTAGAACCAGATGGCACCCATGTACATTCCTGGCCCTACTGGCTCACAATCTCTGGGGGTAGAGTCTGCAATTTTCATCACTCCATCCATCCATCCATCATCCATCCATCCATCCATCCATCCATCCATCATCTATCCATCATCCATCCATCCATCATCCACCCATCATCCATCCAACTATCCATCTATCTACCATCCATCCAACCCCTATCCATCCATCCACTGGTGCCTGCTGTCTGCCAGGCGCCATTCTAGGCTCTGAATATGTCAGGGAACAAAAACAGGCAAAATCCCGGTTATCATGGGGGTTACAGCTAATGGAGAAACACCAAGTAATGAGCTACTTAAGTAAAAATATATAGTATATTAGCTACTCATAAATGTGGAGGGAAAAATTAAGCCAGGAAGGGGAGTAGGCGGTATGGAGATGACATGTGATAAAGACCTGGGGATGCTAGTGAGCCATGTGAATATGGGAGGGGGTGGTGCTCTGGGAACAGGTAGGAGCCTACTTGGAGTGACCTAGGAATGGGAGGGGCCAAAGAATCCCTGGAACTCACAGGGGAGCCACTGCCACCAGCCTTTTCCTGTAAAGCCTGCCAATGCTGCTAGACTCTTCCTCCTGTCAACAAGGGTTTATGGAGTGCTTACAAAGTTCCTGGGAGTGACACGTCATCAGGGTGATTCTGGGGACACGGGGAAGGGACATGGAGGAGACACAGAGGGGACACGGTGGAAATACTGATGGAGGTCAATCGTAAGCATTTGTTAAAATGCTGACTGTGTGCTAGACTGGTGATTGTCCACCCCGGCAGCCCACCGAAAGTGCCTGGACAGCTTTTAAATCCATAAGATACAAGCATCCTGCAGAGCAATGAACACGGAAGCATCTGTATAGTTTAAAAGGTCCCCAGGTGATGCCAATATGCAGCCACGGTTGAGAACCAATGTGATAGACAGAGAGCTAGGTCAGTGACCGTCAGCTGTGGCCGCACAGTGGAATGACCCAGGAAGCTTTAAAAAGGGTAGCTGCCTGGGTCCCATCTACAGAGATACTGCGCTCACTGGTCAGGGTGCAGCTGGGCCTGGGGAATCAGTCACGGCATAGCTGGGTGCTGAAGTCCTAGAAGGAGAGAGAGGGTGACAAAGAGCCAGAAGGACTTCCCGCCCTCAAGAATGTCACTCTTCACAGGAGGCAGCATGAGCCCTGCTAACCACGGTCCTGGGAAATCCCTGGTCACCCTGTCTCTTGCACCTTCTCCGATGGCCTCGCCTGATGACATCTCCTGTCCTGCCATCTATTGTCCCCAGTCAGTCCCAGTACACTCGCTCTTTGAACTGTTTGCCCATCTCATCCTTTAGTCCTTCTCAAGCGACTTCCCTTCCTACCCGGACCCCACAATCACTGAGTGGCACTCTCACCGTCCTCAGGTCCTCTGTGTCCGTGGCTTTCTGTCACTCTGATCCACACTCCTCTCATCTAGTCACCAAGCCCTGCTGAGTCCCTCTCTGATGGGTCTGGGTCTCTCCACCCCCATCGCCATGCTCCTGTGTCGGGTCCCCCTTCTCTGAGTGTAGCCATGTCCCTCTCCAGTCCTTTCCCAGCAGCTGGAGTGACCTGTCCAAAGTGCAGTCATCACCATTTCACATTCTAAATTTTATGTGCAGCGATATTGACTCGCTTTATGGTGTAGGTTTGTGCGTCTTGACCAACGCATGAGCTCAGGAAGCCATCACCACCAGTAGGGTACAGAACGGTTCCATCACCCCCCCAAAGCCCATCCTGCTGCCACCGGTAGCCCCTGGAAACCACTGACAAGTTCTCTGTCCCCATTGGCTGGTCCGGTCCAGATGGTCCTGTAAATGACATCATACAGTGTGTAAGCCTCCGAGCCTGGCTCCCTGCACTGAGCAGGCTGTGTCTGACGTTTACCCCGGTTCTCCTGGGTATCCGTAGTGTGCTGTGTTTTCCTGCTGCACAGTCTTCCATCGTGGGTTAGTTCCCAGTTTGGGTTATCACGACCACAACTGCTATAAGCACCCATGGGCAGCTTTTAGTGTGGAACGTCAGTTTTTGCTTCTCTCGGGTAAATATATAGGATTTCTGGGTCATGTGTAAGTGTATGGTTCACTTTATAAGAACCCGTCGAACCGACTTTCCAATGTGGCAGCACCATCTTGCATTTCCACCGGCGACGTATGAGAATTCCAGTTCCTCCACGTCCTCGCCGACGCTCCCTCTTGTCTGTGCTTTTAATTTCAGGAGTTCCAGTCAGGACACAGGGGCACCTCGTTGGCATAGATTGTAAATCTGAGTGCGGTGCTTCCCTGCTCAAAACTGTCTGCAGCTCCCCGTTGCTTCTGGGGGAGGCGGTCACTGGGAAGCCTGACTGGGAGGAGCTGTTGGGGGAGGGGACCCCCAATCCCTCTGAGCCCATCTGTGGCCTCCCCGGCTCCCTCTTCTCATTTCACACCCTAACCACATGGAGCCACTTTCAGCCATCTCAGGACATGGCGTCGTCCTCACTTTCTCGCTCCATGCGGTTGTCTCTGCCTAGAGCATGCCCCCTCTTTCTGTCCTCAGGTCAATGCCTGCTCATTGTCCTGTCGTTAACGTAGGGGTCACTTACTCCAGATGCCACCGCCCCCTCCCGTCCTAACATCCATGGACTATTCCCTTCCCCCTCCTACCCGCTTTCCCACCTGCCACCTGACGCCTCGCTTTAGTTGTGGGGATTTCAAGATGACACTTTGCGGCCCTTCCCATCGGGTGACTTTTCCTCGGCTCCTTGAGTACCCACCTACCTCTGTAAGGTAAGTGTTAATACCCCCATAGTACAGACAAGGAAACTGAGCCCAAGATCACAGTGCCTGTGAGTGACATAGCTGCGTCCAAATCCAGGAGTCAAGGCTCCAGGTCCGACGGCTGCCGGTGGGCTGGGCCCTGGGAATCCAGCGCTAAGGACACGCCCCCGCGGAACGCCCGCCTCGGACACGCCCACGCCGCGGACACGCCCATAGCGGACACGCCCCACAGCGGACACGCCCACACCGGATACGCCCACACCGCGGGCACGCCCACCGCGGACACGCCCCTCGGACACGCCCACCGCGGACACGCCCCGGACACGCCCACCGCAGCTTTCCTTGCCCTGCACCCCTTTCTCCCTGGGAAGATCACCTCCTGTCTTTGGGGGCTCCTCCTGCTCCCTGCCAACAACGTGGTTGCAACTGGGGCTGCCAACCGCCACACGCCCCGCGCCTTGGCGATGGGCATCAGACCCAACCAAGGCCAGAGCCTCTCTCGCAGTTTTCTAAATGAAAACCGTGGGAAATGGGGTGAAGCTGGGAGACAGGGGCTTAGCCACCACTGGTTGCTCCGCTTTCAGCCTCGAAGAAAACAGGTGTGTGGGGGGGGCAGGGCAGGTGAAGGGGGGTCGGGAAAGGCCAGGTGCTAAGTGCAGTGGGAGTAGGAGGCACCCCAGTTCCCCTCGGTCCTGTTTATTGTCCAGGAAGGCAGCTGCTCCCCATCTTCCCAGGGTTTACTTACCCCGGTCAATAAACTGCCTCTTTGCCTCAGGTCCTGGAAACTAGGTCATTGCAAAGATTTAAAGAACCCTCATAATCCCGGAGTCTTGGAGAAATTAATGGAGGTGGGGGGCAGAGAGGGCATAAGGTAAAAGTGCCCCTGGGGCATCTCGGGGGTTGACTTGGGGGAGGGCCCGTTAGGACACAGAGGAGGGGGTGGCCTGGGCCCCTGGCTCCCCCTGTAAAGCGAAAACTCTCAGCCCCAAATTCCACTCGACCACCAAAGCGTTTAAGAAATGACAATATATCCTTCTCCATCAGAAGGGAAAAGAAGTGCCCAACGGGTTGTGAATAATTCATATTTAATTACTAAGAAAATGCCTGCCTTCTCTTTTTTTTTCCTTTTTATTCTTTCCCCGGCCTGACGTTTAGACAGCAGTTCCAGAAATTCTGCTTGAGAAATAAAGAGCCAAGTCCTCGGCTTTCTTCTGGTTGGGGGTGAGAGCCACGTGTCTAGGGGTGGGCAGGCAGGAGCAGCAGGTGTCCCCCAGCTCTTCCGCGAACTGGGCGCCCACTGTGGGGCCCCTACTCTAACCCCGGGGGGCCCCTAGCTTGCGGCCTATAAACTAGGCCCCCAGCCACACAGGCGGGTGCCACCGCAATCTGTGGCACTGCGTCCCAGACAGGGCCCCTGGCTGCTCAGCAATCCTGTTACACGCCGCCTGCCACCTGGTCCCTCCCTTCCAGCCCTCAGTGTGCACGCTCCCCTCCGCTCTGGAAGATGGATTTTTTCAATAACTGCAGCTTTGTGGAAGTATAAATTCAGATACCACAAAATGCACCCTTTTACTGTGTACAATTCAGAGATTTTTCAGCACTTTCACAGAGTTGTACAACCATCGCCAGCATCTAATGGATGGAGGCACTGCTGCGTGGAAGAGAAGCTTCCAGACACTGGAAAGGCCCAGCCTCCCACCGCTGGCCACCGTGATGGAATGTCCGGGAAGACGTGCTATGGAAACAGACAGCCTGGGCGTGGGGCTCTGAGCAGTTACGCCATCTCTCTGGGCCTCACTTTGCTCATTCATAAAATGGGGACCATCGTCGCCCCCCCTGTGGAATTGCCATGAGAAGAAGTGCGATAAAGAACACGAAGTGCTTAGGAGGGGGCCTGGTGCACATTCACTTGCTTTAAATCATCTGCAGAATAGTCAGCTCCCCAAACATTGCTGAGTCACGTGACCCCGGCGACCTGCGCCTCAGTCAGCAGCTACTGCCCCCTCCCCTGCCTGTTTTTCATTCACCAGCACCTTCCCCCACCGTGCACCCCACCCCCACCCCCACCCTCTCTGCATCTATGTGCTAAGTCGCTCCCTTCAAAACCCCACAAGCTTGCCTCTCAGTCTTCCCTCTAATGGGCCTTAATAAAAGCCCTTAACCAAGCCTGTCATCTCTGTCAGGATGAGATGAGCAAGCAATTAGCATCTCTTACTTAATGTACCAGCGTTTCTCTGGGGCGGGGTGGGGGTGGAGGGGAGTCATCCCAATTAGGGGATGGAAATACATTTTTAATCTTGTTTCCTGATGGACATCATATGTTGTGTGGCCAAATGCCTTCCCTTCAAGGAGCACACAGGTGGGTTTGGGAACATCTTTCTCTGGGTGGCACTGGACCAGGGGACATAGAGACAATCGCCTTGTAAAGTCAGACTTCCGCGCTGCAAATGCTTCGCGTTGCTCTGAGAGTGGCCATATGGTCCCAGCTTGGGAGGCGTGGAGGTATGATTCTAGGGAAAGTGATGGATGAAAAAGCATAGAGGATGCATTTCTGGCAAATAAGAAAGCATCACAGACCAAAGGGTGCCTGAAAGGTAGAGGATGTATTTGGCTGGAAAAAAGAACACTCGCATTTATTTTGCAAGGAATGATGGCCAAATAATTTATTATTGATTGATAGAGCACCTACTATGTGCCAGTCACTCTTCTAAGTGCCAGGGTGACAGCAGGAAATAAAACAGATCTAACCCCCCCTCCCCAATGTGGCTTATGCCCCAGTTTAAGGATAGTGGGGGACCAAGGAGGCAGAGGCAAAGGTGAGTTTGGTGGGCAGTTGAAGACTTTTGGAAATGAGCGATGAACACAACAAGGTAGAATTGCAGAGATGGATGAAGGTCCCCAGAGCCCTGATCTGGGCTGGGAGGAGGAGTAGAGAAGTTCCAAGGTTCCTTCTCAGGAGCTGGTAGAAAGGGGCTGGCAGGCTCTCCCCAGCTCCGGAGAGGCTGCAGGGCTGGGGTGAGCGGGAGGGCCGGGTACCTAGTGTGGTGTCTGGAAGTTGGTTCTTGGAGGAGAGACGCTGAAAGGTTGGAGGCGTGAACCCACAAGCAAGCCTTGCTGGGGTGCCGGTGGCTCGAGGAATCCAGGCCTTTGGGCTGAGGACGACAAGGACAATGTACTGTTTATGTGACCTTGAGAAAGACCTCAGTTTCTTCATCTTTAAAATGGGAATTTTGCTGTAGCTTGTTTGTATGGGTTTAGCAGGTTCTGGCACAGACATATATGTAGCTAGGTAGACAGATAAATATAACATTATCCTGTTTGCAACATTGTCTTTCCATGGGCTGACCCACAGCCTCCGGGTCTGGAGGGTGACGGGGTGGAGACTCGCCTCTTCCCCCTGACAGCCGCCGCCACCGGTCCGGAGCGGGGAGTGGGGCCGTGGCTCCGGCGTCCGGGCCGCTCAGGGGCTCCTGGCTGCCGCTCTGCATCCTTGCACTTGGAGGCCTCTTTCCAGTTTGCTTTTAAATATTTCCCGAAGCTCTAATTGCTACACTTCCTCCAGTGTTTTTAATCCAGGCAATCAGCGACGACTGCAATTAGGGAGGCCTAACTACCACCGGAGCTCTCTTCCTTGTCTCAGAATCCACCATTGGAACAGTCACAAATAAACCTTAATGAAGACCAAAGATGTTTCTCCTGTCGAAAGCCGTTTGTAATCATGATGTGTTCTTGTCGACATCAGCAGGCAGAGGACTCCTTCCTTGGGAGGACTGTTCATAGTCAGCAGCGAGGGGTGTGCTGAGGCCTGGGGCTTGGGGTGAGGGGTGGCACCTGTGGCCCGTTCAGGGTCTGGGGGGGCCACGCTCAATCTATTTTCGTTGTGCTTTAATTGATTAATTCAGCTGATGATAAGGTTTCTCAAGTCACTCTTAAAAAAGTTACAGAGATGCAGCATACTTGAATGAATGCTAAGTTTAGCATATAAGCCTTATGTTAAGATTTGATAAGTTTTAAGTATATGTATGGACCCCATGTAACCACCACCCAGATCACAATACAGCCCCTGCCCCCTTTATCCTCAGGGATGCCAAGACCCCCAGTGGACGCCTGAAACTACAAACAGTACTGAACCCTAGATGCACTGTTTTTCCTGTACGTACATCCCTATGATAAAGTTTAATGTCTAATTTAGGCCCAGTAAGAGATGAACAACAGTAACTAACAATAAAATAGAACAGTTATAACAATACCCTGTAACAAAAGTTATACGAATGTGGCATTATTAAGTAAAATCAGGGTGCCGTGAACACAAGCTCTGTGACACCATGACAGTCCATCTGATAACTGCAGTGGCTCCTGACAGGCGGGGAGACGCTCAACAAAGGGGTGGCTCACGTCCTGGGTGAGATGGAGCAGGACTGCACGAGATTTCATCATGCAGCAGCTTAAAACTTATGAAATGGTTATTTCTGGAACTTTCCATTTAATATTTTTGGACCACAATTGACCGCGGGTAACTGAAACCCTGGATAAAAAGGGGCCACTGGACGGAGCCTCTTAAACATCCCGAAAGGCTCCCCAGACCTCTCTGTGGTGTGGAGCTTTTAGTGGCACAAAGCAGACAGACAAGCCTTGGGTGGATCCCCGGATGGATAAGAAGACAGAGCTGCCTGGATGCCCGCTCCCTTGGAGGGGATGGCGCTGGTCCTGAGCGGAGAAGCGCAGCAGCTGCTGCACTTGGGTCATGGGTGCTCCCTTGGCACTGTCCTTTTTTTTTTCTTAAAAGATTTTATTGGGGAATTGGGGGAGGGGAACAGCGTTGGGGAACCGGGGAAGGGGAACAGACAAGTTGCGTCTTTTTTTTGTTCTTCAGTCTAGTTGTGGAGGACGTTGCTTCACTGGCCCATGTTGGTATCGTCATTGCGCTCTTCCCGGATGAGGCAGCTCGGTCGCCAGTCTCTGGATGGTCGCTCATCGCGACTCTTGGCAGCTCACGCTGGCTGCCGGCCACTCACTGTAGCCTATGGCAGCCCACTGCAGCAGGGGCTGCAGCCTACACCATCGCCGGGGCTCACAGCCCAGCTCCAGGTGGAGCTGTTGTTAGCTGTGGAGGGCAGTGTCACTGGCCTCATATGTGGGATCCGAACCGGGGCCACTGGCTTCCCAAAACCAGCTCTTAACGAATGCGCCACTCGGCCGGCCCGGCACTGTCCTTCTTGAAGGGCTGTCCTGACAGCAACATGTGCCATCAAGAGGGGGCATTGCCCGTGGCAGGTGGAGTGCCAGGGTGCTGAGCTGTCCCCTCGTCCTCTCCCTATTTTCCTCCTCATTCTGAAGCCTGCCAGTGTCCTCAGTGTCCTTTCCTCAAAATGCGCTGTCCGTCTCCAGCTGCCCCAAACCTGCCATCTCAGGTGTCTGCGTTCCTCTGCTCCCTTCTGCTGGGAGTGGAGGGGGATGCGCCCAGGTCTCCATTTCTCCCGGTTTCTCAAGGTGGAGAGAAGGAACAGGGCAGGTCCCACGGGTGACGCAGGCAAGGACAGAGGAGACACTTCCCAGTTCAGTTGTGGCTGGCAGTCTCCTCAAGTACCAGCAATCAGACAGGACGTGCTTCCCTGAGGACTTGACCTCCTCTTGAAACTGCCCCCGCGGTGTGACATCGGAAGGCCGCACAGGGGAACCCTGCACAAAAGCAGGTGAGCGTGCGTGGGCTCAAGCCCGTTTTCAGTTTTGGACAAAGTTGCGATTTATGGCTGGACTGACTCCTGCCCAGTGCTGTGAAATATTTAAAATCGAATACCATTAATACTAACATAATTATGAGGAACATGAAAGCGCAAACCTTTCAGAGGCCGGGTGCTCCCCGGGCCTAATAATTGCGAGGAAGCTTAGTATTCACACAGCGCTGGAAAGAATGGGGCTGCTTGAACCGCCTTCTTTTGTGTTCAAAGAGGACACTATCTCTCCGAGGGTGGACAGCCGCCATTTGCATAATGCCTTTCCTTTTGTTCCTTCATTGTCCCAACTAATTGCTTTGGAATACTCCACCTCAGCTTGTCCCCCATCTTTCTTGCCAATAATGATTTGCGGGCCTCTTTCCTCTTGATGCGTAAAAACCGTAGGTAAGCTGAGACACTTCACAGCACCAGACTTGTGACTCCCCAGCTTGGGCCCCCTGCTGAATGGAAGTGTGTCCTTGGGGGTGGGCGGGGGTGGGTTTGAAGAATAGGTTGTAAAGATTGAGTTTTCCAGGTTCCCCTTTCTGAGATGGACCTGGAGTGGGGGTTTCCTTCTTCCTGTGGTTAACAAAATTTGCTATGTTGCTGTGACTCAGCTGTTCTGCCTTCTTTTAATTGTCCTGGGATCTTCAGGGGTAAGACTACCAGGGCTGAGGGCGGGGAGTGAGTTGGACCAAGGTTGGTAACCATCTAACAAGTTCTCATTTATTAAGCGCTGGCCTTGAGCTGGGCATGAGTTAAGTGCCACACAAGCATTGTCTTGTTAATCCTCATTGCACTCAGTGAGGTGGGTTCTAGTGCTATCCCCATTGTGCAGCACAGGGGAGGAAAAACTTTTTCCTCTGCCCTCTTACATTCAGTGACGGAACCCTGCAAATTAAACCAACAGAAGTCATTAACAGGAGAAGAGGCACATACATTTTGTTGTTTGATGTTAATATTTTAATTTCTGACATGTATGCAGGATCTCACAGAAAAGGAAGAGAGAACTCAAAGAAGTATTAGGTCTGAGAGCTTATATACCATTTTAACAAAGGGAGATAAATTTGTGGCAAGGTAACTAGACAAACAAAAAGGTTTGGGTTTCTAGGGGCAGAAAGGTGTAGGAAAGGAAATATACAGGGAGAACTAATGGAGATTTGTTCACTGAGATTTGTTTATCTAGATTCAAACTGGTGCCACTTCCAGCGATAAGAGTCATTTCCTTTTCCTGGTGTGGGATACCTTTACAAATGCTGCTCTCCATCAGCAGAATTTCTTTGTTTTTAGGGAACCCTCTTGAGGCCTTCAACTGATTGCACCAGGCCCATCCAGATTGTTGAGAATAATTCCCTTAAAGCCAATTGCTTGTAGACAGTTGTCCCATTTACCAAATTCCCTCACAGCAACACGTAGATCAGTGTTTAATGGACTAACGGGGTTATTCACACGGAACTGACCATCATGGTGCTGAAATAAACACTTGCTGAATTAAGAAATAACAATAAGCTAGTATTTACTGAACAGTTAACAGATGCCAGACCCTGTTCTAAGAACTCTGTATATATTAATCTGTTTCCCCTTCCCAACAATTTTGTAGAGTCTGTCTGTATCATTATTACTTGCGTCCAATGTCAGTGCTGTTGGTTCATCAATATTTCCTCTCCTCCTTTCTCCAGTCACGTGGCAGGTTGTCACTTTGCTGTCCCCTTCCAATCCACTAGCCACGTGACTGGCTTCGATCAATTGATTATGATTGATGGATTATGATGCAATCATTTCCAGGTAGAAACATTTCAGAGCCAGTTTATCCCCTTGTTTTCTTTCCTCCTTGTCATTTTGACCAGCAAGACGGTAGAGCCTGTGCCAGCCGGGGTCCATCTCCTGGTGCTGGCAACGTGATCAGACCCCCGCTGGCCGCGTTGGACACAGCGTGTGTTTTAAGCTGCTGATATTTGGGAGTTGCTTGTTTCGACGGTATAACCCACCTTGTCTCAATTATCCCATTTTACAGATGAGGACACTGAGGCACAGAGAGGTTAAGTCACTGTCCAAAGTCACACAACTAGGAACTGGTGAAACCAGGATTCAAACTCAACCACCTGCAGTTTTCACTGCGTAGAGTCTCCGGCTGCCATCTCCTCTAAGGCACAGCTCTCCAGTTTCCTGTCCGTACACTGATTCTTTTTTTTTTTAAAGACTTTATTGGGGAATTGGCGGAGGGGAACAGCGTTGAGGAATTGGGGAAGGGGAACAGACAAGTTGCTGTCCTTTTGTTCTTCAGTCTAGTTGCGGAGGACGTCGCTTCACTGGCCCATGTTGGTATCGTCATTGCGCTCTTCCCGGATGAGGCAGATCGGTCGCCGGCCTCTGGATGGTCGCTCACCGCGGCTGCTGGCCGCTCACGCTGGCTGCCGGCCACTCACTGTAGCCTATGGCAGCCCATTGCAGCAGGGACTGCAGCCTACACCGTCGCCGGGGCTCACAGCAGCCCAGCTCCAGGTGGAGCTGTTGTTAGCTGTGGAGGGCAGTGTCACTGGCCCTCATGTGGGATCCGAACCGGGGCCGCTGGCGTCCCAAACCAGCTCTTAACCAATGCGCCCCTCGGCCGGCCCCTTACACTGATTCTTAATGGGGAGCGACACCGCCCCCCGCCCCCGTTCCCAAGGCATGTGGCAATGTCTGGAGACATGCTTGGCTGTCAGGGCTTAGGGGAGGGGAAGGGGAGAAGTGCTACTGGCGTCTGGTGGAAAGAAGCCAGGGCTGGTTCTTAACATGCTAGGGACAGGCTCCCCCTAAAAAATCCAAAACCAAAACCAAAAACCAGAGTCTTCCAGTCCCAAATGTCAACGCACCGCCGTGGGGAAGCCCTGACCGGCACAGAGCCCTTTCTGCCACCGCAGGTCACCGCCGCTGGCTTCCTAGGCTTGCACCCAGAGACTTGGGTGGGTTGCCATGAGTCAGTTAATCAATTGATGGGAAACAGCTGGGTGTCAGTGCTGGGACTGGCCTTGTGTGTGATATTTGCCTAACTGATCTGGCGGGGAGCGTGGTGAGAATGCCATGTGTGCTGGTGACACTCAGCTGTGCCAGGTAGTGAAATGCCAAGCCACTGGTGACAAACTGCGGGAATCGCTCAGCAGGCTGTGCGAGTGGGCACAGGAGTTGCCAAGGAGTCGCGTTGGTGTGGGCAAGGACAGGGTGCTGCGTTTGGCAAAAATAACTGAGCTATACTTAGAGGTTGGGAGAGGGTGGAACAGGATGAAAGAGAACCTGCAAAGATGGGACGGACTCCAGTGAGTGATCTCCGAGGCCAAGGGTCAGCTGAGCTCACACTGATGGACACCAGGCCCTGCCCTGGACCCCCCATCTCAGTCTGGGCGCTGCCCCTCATTCCTGCTTTTCATTTTCTGCAGGAATGCAGCTCCAGTTGCCCCAGATTTTCTGATTTTCAAGAGAAGCCCCATATCCTGCCTCTCGTGAGAAAGTTCCCATGTTTCTTTTTTCCTTTCTTTTTTTTTTTTTTTTTTGTACTTTTCATGTTGGTCTAATGTCAAGCCTAGAGAAAAAATGTCCACCAGATGATGCTGACATGCAATGGGGGCTGAGAACCACCGGTTTGGCTCCCTCGCGGTCACTCGGCTCCCCGTATTGGTGACTCAGTGTGACACAGCCAGGGTATGGTGCGGACACTGGCCTGATCAGGGCAGGGGTGTGTGCTGACACCATTTAGAAAATAAGATTGTCTGGGTGGGAAAGGGCCCCAGCAGAGCAAATACAAATCTCAGACCGGTATTAAAGAACGGTAGCCCACACTTCTAGGGCGCTTATTAAGCTCCAAGTACTTTCCCAAGTGCTCTACGAGTGTTATGACACGCTGCTCTCCCCTCCCGAAAGGCAGAGACAGAACTTGGCAAACGGTCAGCCGTGGGGGCGACAGCACCGAGAAGCATGAAAGGAAAACACAGGGGCTCTGGTGTTAAGGGTGGCGGTAGGATGTGGTGGGTCCAAAATGGGTGGGCTGGGAAAGGCAGCGAGCTGCCTGCCATCTAGCCAACAGGTTCAAGGTAGCACCTACATCAAAGGTTAGGATTAAATACGACAAAAGGAGGCGTTCGTGGCACACTGCTTGGCACACACGTGGGGGCCTCATGGATGCAAATACTCTCCACAGGGTTTGGATGCCCAGGACCCTAGCTGTGAACTGGGAGCAGTAATATTAGTATTTACTTGAGGGCACCCAGCTGGGTCCCGCTGAGCAGCCTTTAAACAAAGGCTGCCTGAGGCCCATGTGCCAAACAAAGACCAGACCTAGAGGCAGGGGGGTCCTTCCAGGAGCTCTCCTCCGGCTCTCCGGCCTTCGCAGACCGGCTTTGTACTTGGGTCTCCAGGGCCGGCGTCCAGCGAGTTCAGGCCCTGGTACCTTTCTCCGCAGGCTCCCAGGGCTGCACGTGGCTGCCTTTCCCACCTCACAGCATCCGTCACCTACTGGCTCCATCTCTCGGATACTTCCCTCTGCACGGGTGTCTGGAGCTGCTTTTTCCAAAGGGTGGGATGAGATCGTGGGACATGTCACACGGCTGAGCATTGGAGAGCATCGAATCCCACAGCGGGAAAGCTATCCCCTTTCCAGGTCTCTGCTGAGCCTTCTGATTAAGCCAAGGGATGCGCTTTGGATGGTGCAAGGATACTTTGAACATCTTTCTAACTTTGGGTTTTATCCTTTTGTGCAAACAGCAGGCAGCTGATGCTCAGCTCAGAACGGGCAGCAGAATATGGCGTGGTTGTGTTGTTTTCGTTGTATTTATTTTCCCAGTTACCTTTTGCTAGAGTTAATTTTGATGGTAGTGATGCAAAGTTCACTTTCAAGATACAGTTATTGAAGTAGAAAGCGAGTCAATTCAAAGGGAAGCATCAGGTAAATAACTGCCTGCTCTGTGGATATGAAACACTTCACAAGGGCGGTGCTCGAATGACGGGGGTTTGGAAAGTGCTGGAGGTGGGGGGTGAGGACGTCAGTCCAAAGAGGAAGCAGAGGCTTGGATGGAAACGCTGTGCCTGTTCCTAAGCTCCCAAGACGTTTGCTCCCCTGAACCTCTGTTTCCTCACCTGCCAAAATGTGGACACTAATTCCTACTGCACACGGGGTTGTTTTAAGGACCCAGTGAGGTTGTCGGAAGTGTGTGAGTGCTGAACAAAATGAATTGCTGCTCGTCTGAGCCCTACCATCGAACTCACCATCTGAGATGGCGAGTGGCCAGCCTCCCAGGGCTTCCATCCACAGCGGGGAAGAAGTCTGGGCAAGTCACGTCACCTCTCGTGCCTCAGTTTCCCCCTTGGTAAAGGGGGGTACTGCGGGGAGGGTGAAAAGATGTAGTCTGCGTCCAGCACTCCAGCACAGACTGGCACATAGCAAGGGCAGGTCAGTGAGCGCTGGGCACTAGAGGTCTGCCCCCGAGAGTGACGGGAGCCCGAGGCGCTGGGGGTGTGCCAACGCGCTCCAGAAGTCAGTGATGGCAGAGGCGACATCCGTCTCCCAAGCTGCCCTTGCACGCTCTCCCCCAGCGCCCTCGGAGCCTGTGCAGAGCACATGTCCCCGGCCCCCAATATAGAATAGCTCCCACCGGCTTTCACCTTCCTGCGGTAAGGCTTGCTGTGGACTAGACTGTGCCCCTCCATGACCCCCAAATCCATACGCTGAAGCCCTAGCCCTCCGTGTGATGGTATTTGGAGGCAGGGTTTGGGAAGTATTTAGGGTTAGATGAGGTCAGGAGAGTGGGGCCTTTGGGATGAGTGGCTTCGTAATTAAGGAGGGAGGGAGGGAGGGAGAGAGAGAGGGAGAGAGAGAGAGAGAGAGACTCTGCCATGTGCGGACACAGAGCGAAGGTAGCTGTCTGCAAGCAAGCCAGGAAAAGGGCTGTCACCAGGGACCCCGCTGGCCACCACCTTGATCGTATATTGCCAGCCTCCAAAACTGTGAGAAGTGTCTGTTGTTTAAGCTGCCCATCTATGGTTTTTTGTTACAGTAGTCCAGGTTAATGCAATGTTCATTCTATCAAAAAATCTATCCCAAAATTAAATACAGAGGGTGCCAAAAAAATGTATACACATTTCAAGAAAGGAAAAACACTATATTAAAATTGTAGTATATATCAATAACAAAAGATGAATATAAGCCATGTGTATACATTTTCTGCATATATATAATTTACAATGTGCTAATCATTTTACACGTGGCACTTCAAGGCCCATCACTCTGCAGAAGACAGCACTGTACGATGCTCCATTTTGGAGACTGACGCTTGCAGGTTAGGGGGGTTTCTGGGGGTTCTAGGGCTACTGGGTGGACAGCCAGGTTTTTGAACACGTGCTGGCCCCTAGCTAGCCCCCAGGGATTCGGACTCTGGCCTTGGTGGGTGCACCTTGCTGGCTCTTAGTGGTCAGAGTGCTCATGAGCAGAGAGAGCTCAGCCCGCAGCGCGGAGATGAGCACATTGGTCAGCGGGGCAGAGTGTCCGCGGGACGCACCCAGAAGAAACGAAACAGCCCACTTGTGGTTACAAGGCAAAACCTTTAATCACATGAGTGCTTTATTACATGAGCTGCTTTGGGCTCCGACAGCTTTGATTTCTGGTCATGTTTGCCTAACACGGATAGGTGAATGCCTCCCCCAGGGCCACCTGGGCGGTGGGTGTCCTGAGGTTGTGTGTGTGAGTGGACAATGGGGACAACTGTGCTCGCGCCTGGGCATTCGGGGACCCCCTCTCCCAAGTCACCACCCGTGACTTTAAGTCTTCTTCCAAGCAGGGAAGAATGTGGAGGTCCTTCCAGTAAAAAAGGAAGAAAGGGACACATCTGGCACAGACACACAGAGAGAGGAATGGCGTCCTGGGATTGGCTTGAAGGGGTGGGTGGGGGGAGGGAGGCAGGGAGGGGGGAGGACCCAGAGGGCGAGGGGCAGAGCGCGGGGGAGGGCAGAGTCCATTTGGTTTCGCTCTGTGTAAAAAGTAGTCATACCATCAGGCGGCCCATGCCAAGGGAGGGGGGAAAGGGGGAGAGGGTGCAGGGGAGGGGTGCAGGGGAGGGGTGCAGGGGAGGGTGCAGGGGAGGGGCGCAGGGGGAGGAGGAGGGGTGCAGGGGGAGGAGTGCAGGGGAGGGTGCAGGGGGAGGGTGCAGGGGAGGGGTGCATGGGGGAGGGTGCAGGGGAGGGTGCAGGAGGAGGGGTGCAGGGGGAGGGGAAGGGATGCAGGGGGAGGGGTGCAGGGGGAAGGGAGGGGTGCAGGGGAGGGGTGCAGCGGGGAGGGGAGGGGTGCAGGGGGAGGGGTGCATGGGCGCAGGGGGAGGGAGGGGCGCAGGGGGAGGGGAAGGGTGCAGGGGAGGGGCACAGGGGAGGAGTGCAGGGGGAGGAGTGCAAGGGAGGGTGCAGGGGAGGGTGCAGGGGGAGGAGTGCAGGGGAGGAGGAGGGAGGGGTGCCGGGGAGGGGTGCAGGGGAGGGGTGCAGGGGAGGGTGCAGGGGAGGGGCACAGGGGGAGGGTGCAGGGGAGGGGCGCAGGGGGAGGGTGCAGGGGGAGGGGTGCAGGGGGAGGGGAAGGGATGCAGGGGGAGGGGTGCAGGGGGAAGGGAGGGGTGCAGGGGAGGGGTGCAGCGGGGAGGGGAGGGGTGCAGGGGAGGGGTGCATGGGCGCAGGGGAGGGAGGGGTGCAGGGGCGCAGGGGGAGGGGAGGGGCGCAGGGGGAGGGGAAGGGTGCAGGGGAGGGGCACAGGGGGAGGAGTGCAGGGGGAGGAGTGCAGGGGAGGGTGCAGGGGAGGGTGCAGGGGGAGGAGGGAGGGGTGCAGGGGGAGGGGTGCAGGGGAGGGGTGCAGGGGAGGGTGCAGGGGAGGGGCACAGGGGAGGGGCACAGGGGAGGGGTGCAGGGGAGGGGCGCAGGGGGAGGGTGCAGGGGGAGGGGTGCAGGGGGAGGGGAAGGGATGCAGGGGGAGGGGTGCAGGGGGGAGAGTGCAGGGGGAGGGGCGCGGGGGAGGGGTGCAGGGGGGAGGGGCGCAGGGGGAGGGGCGCAGGGGGGAGGGAAGGGGTGCAGGGGGGAGGGGACGGGTGCAGGGGGAGGGGCGCAGGGGGAGGGGTGCAGGGGGGAGGCGCACAGGGGGAGGGGTGCAGGGGGAGGGGCGCAGGGCCCCGCGGCTCAGACCGGCGTGGTGCGCCTGTTGGCCGGGTCATTGTGCAGCGCATCCTTGAAGTCCTTGGGCGTGGAGTTGTGGAACTGTAGAAAAGTGTGGTCCCGGTCGGAGTTGAGCAGGGCCCCCACGGTGATCTTGGAGGGGTCCCGGGACAGGGTGAACATGGAGATGTCGGTGGACGGGACGGCGTGGAAGCCCTTGCTGATGGGGGACAGGTCCCGGGACCGCGGCTCCGTGGAGCGCGAGCTGGACCGCCTCCGGAACCGGTACCTGTAGGGCGGGAGGCGCGCGAAGGCGGATTTCTTCAGCAGCTCCGAGTGGGACTTGGCGCGCAGCTGCTGGTGCTTCTCGATGTAGATGTGCACGGCCACCACGCCCACGATCTCGGCGATGATGAAGGAGAAGGCGCCGAAGTAGAAGGACCAGCCGTACGAGTAGCTCTTTTTGGAGTCGCGCTGCCCGGGGTCCCCGGCGTTGGCCGATATATACACTATGATGCCGATGATGTTGCTTAGCCCTGAGAAAGGGAAAAGAAGGACCGCTCAGCACCCACGCGGGCCGCAGGCCACGAGGCGGCGAGGTGAGCGAGCTGCAGCCCCCTGGCCTGGAGCCCCCGCCACGAGCGGGGCTGCGCAGGCCAGAGGCGCGGATCAGGCCTGCGGTAAAGGACACCGTGACATTTGAGCTCCATCCTGGGCCCTGCAGAGGCCAGGCCAGGAGGCGAAAGGCCGGCGTGTGAGTGAGAGGAGGAATGAGCTGCCGGGGTTCGGGTTTGGATCGTGGGGACGCCGGTGGCACGGTGAGCTCACCGAGGAGGCAGCCGTGACAGCTGGCTTAAGGGAGAGACGGACACAGTGAGTTGGGGGTGCCAGTGAGAGCAGCTCCACGGGCCCGCGTAAGAGGGCGTCCAGGCATCGGGCCCTGGGCACCGGGTAGCTGCTGTAGCCGGTAGGCACGGTCTGCACACTCAGCGTCCCCAGGGAGGGACGGAACAGCACAGGCAGAAGCCGCCTGGAGGCGGAGGGACCGATTCTCTAGGGAGCGGGGAAAGGGGCAGCAGCGCCTGGGGCCGGGGGCTGTGCTCCTGTCTGAGCGGCGTCTTCACACGTTTGCTCCAAAGCTGGAATGTCTCTTTGTGCCTTTGCTTCAAGGGCCTCGTCTGGGCCTCGGTGCCAACAGTGACTCAGAGAGCTTGGTGTGTCAGCTGGCATCGTCCAGGCCACCTGTGTGCGGGCTGGTGCTAACCAGAGGCCGTCCCTCATGACACTTCCCAGCAGCAGTTGGTAGATAATTATTTTCAGTGGCCTCCTGAGTCCCCACTCTATTCCATGAGCACCCCACACTCTTCCTGGGGACCCTTGAGATCTCCCCGAAGGGGTGAAGCTTGGCCTAGCAGGGCCCAGGCGCTACGCTTCTGACCGGCCGGTGCATGGGCACCAAGGGAAGCGGCAGTGCTGAATGTGGTCACCTCCGGCCTGTCCCTGATGGGGGGGTCCACCTCTGTGCCCCCTCCTGGCTTCCCCCTGCACAGGTGTCCCACAGGTAGGCAGCACGACCTAATCACTGAGCTATTCTTCCCGCAGGGTGACACAGCCAGCCCTGTGTGCGGCTGCAGAAAACCCCAGGATGAAAAGTGACAGCTCGGCTTGGAGATTAGTGGGGGCAGACGGGCTCTTTTATATTAAAATGGACATGACTATAATAAGGAGGAGAAAGCAGCAGTCACACGTGGTTTTAAGTGTTCACGGGAGGGCAGGCTTCAGACGTTTCAACACTGAAGGTGTTGTCCCCTGACTCCCTCGGCCAGCAGGGAAATTTGGGTGCCCGAATTTGGGAAGCTGAGAAAGGAAGCCTCAGTCCGAGAAAAAAAAGTTCAAAGAGTGGCTCCGATGTCAGCCCAGGTTGAGGCGGCAGAAAGCCAACTGAGTTGCATTAATTCACAAGGCACTTATTATGTGCCAGGCACTGTGCAGTCTTCACAGGCACCATCTCAGTCAATCGTTGCAACAGGCCTACTTAAAAAAAAACCCGCCCCTCTCACAGATGAGGAAACTGAGGCACGGGAAAGGTAAATTACTTCCCAAATCAACACAGCTAGGAAACGGTGGTGGCGGGATTTGAACCGAGGACCGTCCCTTGGCCATGGCTTAGGATGACCGAGGTGTCAGTGGGCAGTCCCTGTCTCCCTGCCACTCGGCTGTCAGTTCCCTGAGGGACCCGCCTAGTTTTGTTACTTGTCACGACCCCATCTCCCAGGCAAGAGCCTGACTCAGCAAGGAGGCCGCGCGTACTTGTGGAATCGACTCCACCAGAGTGAAACGGAACAGTGTACCTACTAGCTGTGTGCTGGGCAGTTACCTCCAGGCACTCCGCCAACTCATTGAATCCTCTCACCAGCTGTAAGAGACAGTGCTATTGCTATCCCCATTTTCCAGATGAGGAAACGGAGGCACAGAGAGGTTAAGAGACTTGCCCGAGGTTACACAGCTGGGAAGTAACAGAGGCAGGGTGTGCACCAGGCAGCCTGGCTTCAGAGGCCACACTCTTCAGCATTTTGCACAGTGCCTGGCACACAGTAGGTACTCAACAAAGGACTGTTGATTGAGTGACAGAGCCTTAGAGAATGCTGAATCCTCTAAAAGTTTCATTTTATAGGTGGAAAAGGGGGGGTGTCTTTGGGTTCCTTGGGGACAACAGAGTGAGGGTGTCTAGGTTCTGCCCCAGGCCTCTGGCTGCCTCTCAGGGCCTTTGTCGCTGCCCCTCGTGTCTCCCAGTGCCCATGCGTCTGATCGGCCTGCCATCATCTGTCACAATACCTCTTGTGAGAAGAAAGCGCTGGTGACACACTCTGCCCTGACAATCCCCTTGGGGGACGATGTAATGATCGCCTGTTTAGGAAACCCTCACGTCAGGGCGACACGTCAGCCTCTGGGTCAGTCAGAGCCCAGGAGGTCTGCTGGGGCCAGCCGAGACGAGAACGTGCCTCAAAGTGGTGCAAGTCCCTGAGCTGGTCGCCTGTGACCCTCTGTCCACCCAGAGCACGGCCGGGGGCCACAGGCATCTTTGGGATGACCAGATGTCGGCTGTCTCCCTGCTCTGTGGCTGGAGTTCCAGCTCCCTTAATTCACAGAATGGGGACCAGTGGGGACCGAATGGGAGGAAGTTCTGAGAGGGGCGGGGACGGTCTCGCTGTTGGTTCCCAACACTAGAAAGCGGTGTGTGCGCCTTATGCTCAGCCTCCTTCCAACAGCCCTACGAAGTAGGTGCAGTTAGTCCTTCCCGGGAACCATGTTACCATGTGTCGGGAACGTCCCCAAAGCCCCACAGGGGAAAGCAGAATTCAAGCCCAGGAGGGCACACCCCTCTGACCTGCCCTGTCATCCTCTTCCCGGTGACCCCTGTTCTACTAAATATTCGCCATTATTGGGCAAAGCTCGGAGGTCATCACCAAACAATCCATCACTCCTCTGTCGGCCCCGCCTACTTTTGCTTCCGGAACCCATTCCGTCCAAATGCCATTGAAGGGGGAGAGATGGAAGGAAGGTTGGAAGCCCAGAGGAAAGAGAGGAAGATGAGGAGAGCGGGGGAGGGATGGAGATGAAGGGGCTGGGGGGGACCCCTTCCTTACGATCCTGTCTTGTCCCCGCTGCTGCCCGGGGCGACCCTCTGATGGGGGCTGCTATTGACTACAGGGTTCCGCGAGAGCACCCGGGCTGCCGGTTTTTACCTGGTTCCCAGAGGTGCTCTGAACAATGTAGGGATTCGAGTGTTTGAAGAGCTGTGAACCGTAGTCAGCTGGCACACACACTCCTCCAAAGGCCACAGCCTGCCCGAGGCAGCGGGAAGCCGCCCGATTCCCAGGCCGCACGTCACAGCCCTGCCCCGCCCCGTGTGCAGGTCCGGACACACACTCCCAGTGACGCGTCTCGCCCCTCGGGCGGCCCTGCCACCATCCTGTCTGTCCTCCCTGCAGCCCTGCGACCCTCGCTCTCGACACCAGTGGAACTCTGTCTTGTGTTTTCCCTGCAGGGGACCCTGAACAGCATCGCCCTGTCCCGTGGCCCCGGCTGGCGTCTGTGTCTGCGCACGTGGCCGGGCCGGGTACTCACCTGCAGAGACAAAAAAGATGCCCGCGCTGAGGATGACGTTGTGCCTGCTGCGGTGGAACTCGCTGGCGGCCACGCAGAGCCCGCCGAAGAACAGCAGCGTGACGCTGAGGATGGGGAAGACGCTGGAGGCCCTCACGGCGCCTGCGGAGAGGAGGGCACGGGGTGGGGCCTGCACCCCAGTCAGCCCCCCGATCCATCTGTCCTCCACGGGGATGCCTGAGGGCGGACCAGCCCCGGGCGGTCAGCCAGGGCCCTGTGCTTGGGGGTCCTCGTCTGCCAGCACCCTGAAATGCCTCATCATTTTAGTTTTGAACTTGTTTTTATAAGGAAGTCTGATGGGCCAGGCAGTACGCACGGGGAGTTCAGAGCCTGGACTCACGAGGGTCCCCCCGCCCACTGCCTCCCGACCTCCTTGGGACAGGGCTTCCGCTGCCCACTCCTCCACCCTAACCAGTGACCACCGCCACCCTTCCCGCCGGGTCGGGGCTGAGCAGGGAGCAAGCCTCGGGCACTCTAAGGGGATGCGCTCACCCCCAGTGTCCCGGGCAGGACGTTCGCCTTGTTCTGGGGCTCGTAGGTGGCCCACAGTGAGGACCCCACCCCACTTCCCAGAGAGGAGAAATGTATTTTGTGGGAGAAACAACAGACCCTTCCAAAGAACGTAAGACCGGTTTCCTAAGTGGTGAAAAAGAAGCCGCAGTCTGTTTAGTCTCCAGCAGGGCAAACGCCATAATGGCTGACCAAGTAGGAAAGAAAAAAACCCAAAACAACAACCAAAAATCCTACGGGAATCTGGTAAAACCCCACTGGCCATGCCTTAAAACCATTCTCTTTTGAGGGGACCCGATTCATCTCTGTGGTCCTCAAACATTGGCCAAGCCTCATCTCTAACTGCGGTCTTTATTCTGCACCCTAAATCTTTTTGAGCTGCTGGTATAAATCCATCCTAGTCAGCATTTGGATAAATCCTAGTATATGGATAAGGGCTGGCAAGAGAGAAATGGTATGTTTGTACTATAAAAATTCGCTTAAAAATGACTGTTTCTGTCCAATTGACCCCCGCCCTCCTCACATTGGAATGTGATTAAAAGCTCAGACGAGTGTGTAGACCCATCTGCAGGCTAACTGGCATGAATGGAGCCCACAATGATTTTGATTGTAAAAACAGTCTTCTTGAGTGTGGAGTTACAAGCCTACTCTGAATAGGACGATGTCTCAAGGTTTTTATTTATAATAGCAGTTATTAAAAAACAAACAAACCCCAAGCCTTGTATTTAGCGCTGCTTAATAGTAATAATTAGTCAATGCGTTAGAATGCTCCACAGAATTCTCTCTTTCGAGTGAACCGGACATCGTGCTTGTTGAAGAAGTGACATGGAAATTACATTAACTCCTCGCGCCTAGGTCCTTGTCAGGCCCTTGTCCACGGCTGGACGTCACTAGCTCAGCCCCGGCCACAGAAAGAGCGACCGTGTGTCGTCTCCTGACATGCTGGGCCCGGGGCTCAGTGAAACGTGTGCTAGTTTATTTAATTGTCATGACCCTGTCAGAGAGGTGGCTTTATAATCTCCTTCCCGACTAGATACAGAAAGCGAAGAGATGGAGAGGCGACACGGCTTGGCCCGGGGCCAGCGCCGCTGGAAGGGACTCAGCCTCGGGGAGGCCAGGGCCCCTGCCCCAGAGGCCTGGTCCTCGGCCGCCACTCACGGCGGCCTCCTGTGTGCCGCCTTTGTGACAGTCCCATGTTCTATCTGGGTCGTGACCTTGGGACAATGCGACACAAACCCTGGCCCTGCCTCATAGGATTGAAGCTGATGGGAAGTGAAAGCGGGGTGAGCTTTGCTTTGCATTTACACCCCGGCTCACCAGGTCTTTGCCCATTAGCACCTCAAATCGGCCCTCCGGGGAGGGTGAAACTTGTGTTCAAGCCAAGGACATGCCTGAGATTTTCCTCAGGAGCAGAGTCAAAAGAACCTTTCCGTTTGGTCTCACCTACTTTTTTTCCCCTTCGATGTCTAGTTCATTGAAATGAAAGACACTTAGACACCAGAACCGCTCGGACGGCTCCGTCTAGCAGCAGACGTCCCCGGAGGCCCCTTTGCACGCAGCCGTCTCTAGAGGCGGGTGTGAGCAGCCTCGCGCACCCTTCCGTGCCCTCCTGCCCCCAGCTCGCCGCGGGAGACCCGAGAAGCCGGACTTACGGAGGAGGTACTCAGCCGTGTCCTGTTCGTAGTCGGCATCTTCCGGGAAGTGATCGATCTTCTTGCACACCCCTCGGAAGGCCCCTGTGGAAACAAACATGGTCCTGAGTGGGGTCGGGGCAGCGCCTGGGACCCAGCCTGCGGCCTCCCCCACCTCCCGGTGGCTGCAGGTTGAGGTGGCCAGTGGAGCCCGTCGGCCGTCTATCTTAGGACACAGAAAGGAGAGCAGTCGCGGGGAGACAAAGCAGATGACGGAATATTTCTGCTTCCTGGGTTTGGCTTGACCTGGGCCTCTACTTGGGAGAGCCAAGCGCTAGGAGCCACAGCGCTCACAGGGCCGTCGCATCTTTCTCCCTTTTCCCCCAGTTAGTGAGGGGAAAGGGGAAAAGGACGCGGAGTTTAAGTCTATTAACAGCTTCCCATTTTGCAGACGAGCAACGTGGGCCTAAGAATGCTGCTGGCACTCACGGGGGAGAGTATAGAAGCAGAGACCAGTCGAGGCCGCCGACTCCTGGGTGCAGATTCCAGGCAGAGACTCGGGAGGTGCCGTGTCCCCAGTGAGGCTGGCACCGGGCCCAGAGCCACCCCGTGCACGGTCTCCTGGCCCTGGGCACAGCAGGCTGGCCTCTGCGGTGTGGCCGGCCTCTCCGGAGATGCACAGCTGCCCGCGTGCATCTTGGGAAAACCGACTGTCAGTTAGCATCAACTGCACTGTGCTCAGCTGTGGGTGTTTGTTAACTGGCCAATCAACAGCTCTCCGGGGGCAGATCAGGGTGCTGCCAATTCTTATATACAACGCACACCTTCAGAGTTTCTCACCACAGACAGCACGGAATTTGGCATTGTTTGGTCCCTGAGGTGGTGAGGGGCGTGGACAAAGCTTAGCATCACATGGGCTGGGCTTATCTTTCAGAGCAGTCACTGTACAATTTAAATAAGGTCATCTATGAAGAGGAGGGTTTTCTTTTTGCAAAGCCCTCAACACGTCAGAATCATGGCTGACACTGAGAATTGTGTCCGGGCAGGGGGCCACAGTGAAACCTTATGTTCCTTTTCGCCTTCACCCTGGTCCACCGCCCTGGGAGGGTGGGTGGGGGGGCGATTAACACTGACATTTGATGATGAGGTCACCAGGACCACAGAGGGTCAGCTGCAGGGTGGAGGAGTCAGTATATGAATCCAGGCTTCCCAGTCTGCGGTCTTCACCATCCCACAGATGGTCGGGTAGGTGGGGAGGTAGGAATGAGCAGGGGAAGGCTGGAACCAGCCTGGGAGGAGGCCCCCGGCAGCTGCTCTCACTTGGGGCCCAAACCCGTTGTTTGCTCAGCAGGATACGGAGAACAGGATATGTCATTAGAAGAAGGAAAAATCCTGGAGAGGGAGAGAAACCATTCGGCTTATCAAATATACACCCTGCTTCTCAGGACCAGTTTAAGGGGCCTCCCAAATAAATCATGGGGAATTGACAGGTCCACGTTTTCACCCTGAGAAACAACCCTGGGAACCAGAAGGGAGCGTGGGGTTCCTCAGCAGAGAGAGAGGTAACCGAGAGGGAGGGGCAGACAGCCCTACCCACAGAGATACAGCCGTCCCACAATGGACGCAGGCTGCGGCCCTCTCTCGCGTCAGCCCGTCCACGACTCGGAGCGCACTTGCTGTCCTGTTGCTGCACGAACTTTGTCTCTTGACTGAATTTTTTTCTTTCAACAAGAGCTGAGGTACAAACGTTATTTCCAGTAGCACTGGGAATGGCAGCTGTCTATAGTTGTCTTATAATAACGAGCGCCATATACTGAACCCTACTGTAAGTATTGAGACTTTTCGCAATGTTTTTGATGCAGTGTGACACCCACCCTGTTGGCTCCGATTCTCTGCTCACCGGGCAGAGCTGACTCCGAGCCGGGAAGGGGCGCCCCTGAGCGGAGACGGAAGACTCCAGGAAATTCTTGGAAGAAAGACCAACGGGAACTTCCTCCCTGACACTGAGAAAAAGGCCTTCCTTCTCCTTGTTCCAATGTTCCAATGTTCGAGGCTCACGCCCATGTCCCTGCTTGTCCCCTCCCCTAGCGGCTGGCTGGATAGCGAGGCAGAGGAAGTCACACACGCTGTGTGTGCTACATGGCATGTGCCAGCCTATGCACTTTACCTGTTTCATCCTCTTTAGCTCTCAAAACAGCTTTACGAGGTACTTGGCATTATGATCCCTGCTTTACAGGTGAGAAAACTGAGTCAGCGAAGTAAGGGATTTCCCCAAAACACAGCTCCAAGGGCAAGTCTGCCTAACCACTGTTGAGTTGCACTCTCTTCAGCGTGTTTTAGAGCTGTAAACAAAGTCCTTTGCCAGGGGGCTTTGTGATAACTTTGTGGTGCATCCACTGTGATTGAATTGGACCGGTGGCTTTTCCGCCAACCATGTTTTCCAGGATATCTGAGGTCTGCCAATTAAGTTCACGAACTTGTTGCACCGATGTTGCTAACTTTTTTTGCTATCAGAGGGGTTATTCATTATGAATGTGGACAAACAGTTCACCAAGCTTACTATTTGGAAGTGCTGAAAAGGCTGCATGAAAAAGTTAGACGACCTGAAATTTTAGCCAACAATTCATGGCTCTTGCATCACGACAATGCACCAGCTGACCTGGCACTGTCTGGGAGGGAGTTTTTAGCCAGTAAACAAATAAATGTATTGGAACACGCTCCCTACTCACCTGATCTGGCCCCCAATGACTTCTTTCTTTACCCAAACATAAAGGAAATATTGAAATGAAGACATTTTGATGGCATTCAGGACATCAAGGGTAATACAACAGCTCTGATGGCCATTCCAGAAAAAGCGTTCCCAAATGGCTTTGAAGGGTGGACTAGGCACTGGCGTCGGTGCATAGCTTCCCAAGGGGAGTGCTTCGGGGGTGACTGTAGTGATATTCGGCAGTGAGTAGGTGGCACTTTTTCTAGGGTGAGTTCACAAACTTAACTGTCCATCCTCATATGTCAGGGGCCACTGAACAAGGGCCGGGGTGGTGGCTGTGGGGACACCTACTGTTAGCAGTCTTAGGTTCTCCACAAAGGTCCCATGGGATGAAAAGGTCCAGCTAGAGACGGAATGCGAGCCCTGCTGACACAGACAAGTCAGAACCGGTGGGAGAAAGGAACCACCACGTGCCTGCACCTGGAAGTGATGGGGCCTCACCCCAGGGGGCCCAGGGCAGCCGGACTTGGGCTTGAGCCAGCAGACGCTGTAGGTCTGATGAAACGTCCAGGGGTTTTGACAGTCTAACTCAGCACAGCTCGCGAGCTAAGAACGGTTGTGAATATTTAGCTGCTTGGAAAAAAACCGAAAGGAGAATATTGTTTCATGACATGTAAACACGTATGTATGAATTTCAAATTCCAGTGTCTGTAAATAAAATTGAAGCACAGCCATGCCCATTTCTTTACAGCTTTCAAGCTGTAACGGCTGAGGGTTGTGGCAGAGACAGCGAAAGAAACATTTTGCTGATCCCTGGGCTAAAGGTTTCTGTCCTGCGAGGCAGCACAAACCCTGGGAGGGCGACAAGGAGTCCAGGCCTCCCTGGGCTGGGGGACGTAGCTCGGCGGGAGCTTCCAAGGCAGATCACCTCCGGTGTCGAGGGCAAATCTGGGTTGCAGAATGTTTTGCATTTTTTTTATTTTTTGTTTTTTTATGTGCAGTATTTTGGGGCATGATTCGTTGTAGTTTTAACCAATTAGATATGTTTCTGTGCTTTAAAATTCAGGATTTGTCACATGAAAGCCTGATCTACAGCATCTCGTTAAAAATGGGGGGGAGGTGCACTCTGTCCCACGTCCCCATGTGACAACGCCCCCTTGCAGCCAGCTGGCATCAGCAGCCCCCTTAGACTGGGCGTGAGCTCTCGAGCTGGCCGGAGTCCCCTGAGAGACCTACAGCAAATGAGCTCTGCAAACGTCAGCTCCTTTTTCTACAGAGTGAAGACAGTCAGGGTAACTTCATGGTGTTCTCAGAATTCCTGGAGGCAGTAAGAGAAGTCACAGTCGCCGCCCCCGATCCCAGCCCTGTGCGGGGGACCCTTCATCAGGCAGTAATGTAAAGCGCTGAGCTCAGCTATTCCTGCCTTTGGTTCCGGTGAGATTGGTGCCATGGTGAGATTTTTTTTTTTTTTTTTTTTTGAGGGCGGTGTCACTGGCCCTCATATGTGGGACCTGAACCGGGTCCGATGGCTTCCCAAGCCAGCGCTTAACCACCACGCCTTTCGGCAGGCCCAATGGTGAGATTTTAAAAAGCGACATAAAAGGAAAAGATAATTGAGAATTTCCCTGAGGAAGACTCCACGCGGAACAGGAAGTCAGAGAGTCCTCAAACAGAGCGCTTGGCCTTCCTATAAGCAGCATGTTGTGCGTCCCCAGAAATAACCACCGTTTAGCATTTCTGTGTATTTCCTTTTGGGCTTTTTCTCCCCTCGCCCTCCCCGTGCTCTCACACACGGATGCTTTTATACAATTGGGGTCACGCTGTCCTCGGCTGCATGTTCCCAGGAGTGAGTTTCCCCACATCAGTAAATCTAAGAAAAATAGGATGGGGGTGAACTTGCCGGTGAACTGCAAAGGGTGGGGCCACGTGCGACGCTGACAGGCCCCCTGCAAGGACGGAGTTGGGGTGCAGAGGCACCAGCACGGGTCACGCTAAGGCCCTGGGGCAGAGCGGCAGAGCCAGGACTCAAGCCCGCCTTGGCAGTAACAGGGGTCAGGGGCTTGGCGGGTGGCCGGACCGCGGGGGTGGGGGCGGCAGGGGCCTCCAGGGAGCGGCTTGGGCCTCTTCACATCTGCTGCGGTTAGGTGGTGACATCCCTCCTCCGGAGGTGCCTGGGAAAGTTGGACCCACCTGCCTAAGAATCACCTGGGCTCTTGTTAGGGAAAAACCAAGCCCATTCCTGAGCCCCCCACCACGGTGCATGGAGTTGGATGGACTCTGCGAACCTGGGCTTTTCAGCAGGCTGCTGCAGGATTCGAGCTGTGTTCGCAGCCAGGTCATGTGCACACAGCACTTGGCCTCTGGGGGGAGACGGGCCCGGGGGAGAGGGGCTTTGGAGGGTCTGGGAGATAACTTACGAGATCTGAGGTTGAGGCCACAGGAGCTGTGTTTGGGAGGCGCCCCAACAAGACAGCGTCACACAGCCCCGGGGCCCTGCCCCCGGCTGTGAGCTGCGAGCAGGCCCGTCCCGTGTACTTGGCCTCCACATGCACGGGTGGCCTTGTTCCCAAACACAGGTCTGCACGAGGTCACTGACGGACTCGAGGGCCCTTCACTGAGCCTGCTCCTTACCCCAAATCCTCCACTTAGTCTCTAACTCCTATAAGGAAACGACACAATTCCTACATAACATGTTGGGGTGTGGGGTCCAAACACTATTATTTTAAATAGATTTTGTTTTTTAGAGCAGTTTTAGGTCCACAGCAAAACTAAGTGGGAGGCACAGAGATTTCCCACATCCCCTGCCCCGACATGGGCACAGTCTCCCCCAATGTCAACACCCCCCCCCCCGACAGGGGTGCCTTTGTGACAATAAAGAAGCCTGCATTGACTCGTCGTCATGACCCAGAGTCCATAGCTGACTTTAGGTCACTCTCGGTGCTGCACAGTTTGTGGGTTTGAGCAGATGTCCAATGACATGGATCCCTCATTACCATGTCACACAGAGTTGCATCACCTTGCAGTCATTAATCTCTATAGCTTTGTTTTTTCCAGGATGTTGCCGAGTTGGAATCATATAGTGTGTAGCCTTTTCAGATTGGCTTCTTTCACAGAGTCTCATGCATTTCAGCTTCCTCCGTGCCTTCTCACGGCTCCATAGCTCATTTCCTTAGTGCTGGATAATATTCCACTGTTGAATATGTCACAGCTCGTGAATCCCTTCACCTATTGAAAGACATCTTGGATGCTTCCAGTGTAGGCAAAGCTGCTATAAACATGCAGGGTATTGTGGGACCCAAATACCAAGGAGTATTTTGGCAAATACCAGGGTATGTGATTGCTGGATGGTTTGGTAAGACTGTGTTTAGTTTTGTGGGAAACAGCCAAACCGATTTCCTGTCCCAGTTTGTGTCCCCACCCGCAGAGATGGAGAGTTCCCGTGGCTCCACGTCCTCACCACCACGCAGTGATGTCAGTGTCTGGACCCTCTCATAGGTGTGCAGGGGTGACACATTGTTTCAATTTGCATTTCCCTGGTGACATAGGATGGGGAGCCTCTTCACATGGGCTTATTTGCCATCTGTATATCTTCTCTGGTGAGGCATCTGCTCAGGTCTTGGCTCATTTTTTTTTTAACCGGGCTGCTTTCTTAGAGTTCAGTTTTAAGAGTTCTCTGTGTATTTTGGATTACAGTCCTTTATCAGATGTGTCTTTTGCAAATATTTTCTCTCCCAGTCTGTGGCTTGTCTTCTCATTTTCTTGATATTGTCTTTCTAAAGGTTATTTTTTAAACCCCAAAGTGGCACTTCCTTTATTAAAAAAAAAATGAAATCAGGCCGGCTGAGTGGCGTGGTGGTTAAGCGCTGGCTTAGGAAGCCAGCAGCCACGGTTCAGGTCTCACATATGAGGGCCAGTGACACTGCCCTCAAAAAAAAAAAAAAAATCATCCAAGAAAGTTAAAAAAAAAAAGTGGCGTCTCAACAGGTAAGCCATCTGGGCTGATTTCTGCCCTCTGCAAACTCTGTGAACGTGTTGCACAATCAAACCCACACAACTAAAGCCTCGGTCTAAGCTGCCTCTGCAGAAACCCACTTTTTGACATTTCGTGCCATTCTGACCGCTCAGCTGATGCATGAATCGGGGAGAAGGGCCCCTGGACCCATTTCCAGCTCCCCTGGGCTGCCCATTTCAGTCTTCGCTGGTCAGTTCTGCCCGGCACTAACGGATTTGCTCCCAAGCAAATTCATGCCGGGGCCCTGACATTTATCCAGCGTCTTTTACTCTCTTCTATTCATTAAGCATGGGCGGTTGCCACGGCAACCATTAACTGCACCTGACATCCAGGAATAGTGCTGGCGTTTGGAGCAAACACCACACTGGGATTTCGTTGTGCAAAGTAAAAAGCCTGGCTGCTTCCCTCTAACCTCTGTGGTGTTGTGGTTTTCCCCCTGAATCGAAATATGAGGCCGTTTATGTGAAGAATGGTCCTGGGAGTTGAGTAGTGCACCACCTGGGAAACTGTCCATGGGCTATTTTGTGGCTTGATAGCTAAATAGGTAGGGAGGTATTTGTTTAGCTATAGAATAGTCATGGATCTGGGTCTGGACATAGAGATGTCTCAATAGGAAATGACTGAGGTGACTTGCAACAAGGATTAGTTACCTCTGTGGGTTGGGGATGGGATAGAATGTGAGTGACAGAATAAGGGATGACTTTTGCCTCTTATTCTGTATTTTTTAAGTGGTTTATGAATGAGTTTTTCTTTGGGGGATCCATTTCCCTACATTTTTTCAAATTTAAAAATCTTCTAAAGACAGAGATAATACGTGAGAAAATATGTAGCTAATCGCTGCCTGGCCTAGAGTTTGTGTGTTCAATAAAAACAGCAACAAAAGGGAAAAATGAGGCAATTGAGAGTATGTCTGATGGGGAGGGGGCAGGTCACAGGGCTGCAAGAAATTATGGAGCTCACAGCTTTCTGGCGTGACCGGGGTTCCACTGAGGGGCTAATGGGACCACGGAGCTGTCACAGGCCCTAGCTTGGGCATCTGGAGATGGAGTCTCCTCTTTTTTTAAAAAAGAAATTTTACTGGGGAACAGTGTGTTTTTCCAGGACCCATCAGCTCCAAGTCAAGTCATTGTCTTCAATCTATTGAGTTATCGGAAAAGTCATGATGCATTTTTGCAACGAAAAACATAGAAAAAATACGTCATGACTCTTCCGACAACCCAATAGTGGTGGAGGGTGCAGCTCCTTGGCCCATGTGGGAATCGAACCGGCAACCTTGGTGTTATCAGCCTGCGCTCTAACCACCTGAGCTCACCAGCCACCTCCTGGAATCTCCTCTTTGTCGCTTATCTAAGGAATGAAGCTGATGTGAGAGTTTGGTCCGAGTAGGAGAGAAGGAGTCATTTGATGCGCATTTGATGGGCTGGGCACAGGGGTGACCACACCCAAGTTCCAGGCCATTCTCCCTCCCTCCTCCTCCTCCCGCCAGCCTGGCTGCCCCATCAGGTTTCCGCATCGTACCAGCTCTGTCACCTTGGCAGCAAATTAACCACTTCAGGCCTCAGCTTCCTCATCTGGAACATGGGCGCAACCACAGCACTTAACTCCTAGGGTCATCATGAGGGTTACGGGGGGCCAACAAGGGGGAGCCTGGTGACAGTGAAAGCCCATATTCATATGATTTCTATGGTTCGCGGATACTTATAATTCTGAAATCCAAAAAGCCCTGAAAAAAATAAACGTTCCTTGTCATTGATTTGGGAGACAAGCTGTGAGGTCATCGCATGGACTCATTGATGGCAAACACTGAGCTGAAAAACCAAGGCGCTAAAAAGCAGGCGCTAACCCATCTCTGGTAAAAGCGCCCTGAGGTTTTTCTAAAATCCTGAACATTCCGCTTCCTGAAAAGCACATGTCTGCAGCGGCAGGTAGCGCTCCAGGAACCCACATGCTCCCTGCGTCTTTAAGCCTTTCTCCATAGATTTATATCACATATTTTAGTATTTGTCTTATAGTCCTCTTTAAATCAACTCACTTCAAAAAAGAAATAAAAAAAATCCCGAAATGTATTTTTCAAAGGAGACTTTATAACCTGACTGTAAATGGAGAGCCATTACCGCTAGCCATGAATTTCAGAAGGCCACTGCAAAAATAAACACAATGAAAACAAAACGATGTTATTAAACCCCAGCTAGAGGCTAGGCATTGAGAAGCAAATAGCTTTCTCGCCTTGTGCTGAGATGTTATTTAATCCTGTGTCTGGTACCAGGCACCAGCCATAGTAGGTGTCACTGGCAGCGGCCGCCTGGCCGCCTGGGAGCCTCCTGCGCTGGGGGTGGGGCTGTCGGGCAGCCTCCGTGGTAGAAGAAGCCAGGTAACTCCCTTCTTTCTGGCACAAGGGGCAGCATTAACAGCTGCCCTTGGTGTGAGGACAGCAGCCAGAATTTGCTCCAAGAGACTCTGTCCCTGCCACGTGTAAGACCCTCCCTCCGCCTTATGGTGCTAGAAGCTTGGCCTTGAAGGAGCCACAGGATAACAACCGTGGGCGGTAGCTTGGGTGGGTGGGGGTGCTGAGGAGCTGGGCTCTGCGCAGGGAGCTGCAGTTTGCTCATTCATTTGTGCAAACGAGGGCCTCCAGGACCTACTATGTGCTGAGCACCCTGCCTGGCTCCAGGGTCAGGAGATGAATCGCGCCTCTGTGGCTGTGGGGGAGACACAAGGAGCGAGCTCCTTACTGCGTGGGGGACGGGCTCTGAAGGCAATAAACAGGTCACCCTGACAGCCACTCCGTCACCCTGACAGCCACTCCGTCACCCTGACAGCCACTCCGTCACCCTGACAGCCACTCCGTCACCCTGACAGCCACTCCGTCACAGCGAGGGGTGAGAGGAGCCTCTAGAAGGAGCCCCTGAGCTGAGGCCAGATGCTGGACACGAGGTAGCCACGCTAAAGGACACAGGGAGGCCATCCTGGCAGGGTGACCAACAAACGCAGAGGCCCAGACGCTGGAATCCCCGAGTCCCAGGAGCCCTCCTGGAGGGCAGTGCCTCTCAAACTTCAGGGGGTGCGAGAGCCCCGAGGGTTCATTAAAGCATATTCCCCAGAGGTGCTGATCGGCAGGTCTGGGCAGGGCTGAGGGTCCTGCACGGCTAACGTTTCCCAGGAGGTGCCTATTCTGCCCGCGCCTCCCCACGGCACCCACACTGCTCCCTCAGGGGAACCCCTCACGTTCTTCTAGCCACTGGTGCTGCCTACAAACACGGATGGCCCTGCCCAGGAGGCTGGGGGTGTGCAATCTCTCTAGACTTCCAAAGCTGCAAACGCTGCAGATGCCAAAATCAGGCTGTGGTCTCTCCAGGCAGCCCTCACTCTGTCGGAACTGTCCCACGGCCCGAGGGAAAATAAAGGGACCCGTTCTTCCCAGTGCCATGGCTCTGAGCTCCAAGGCAGCCCCGCCTGGGCCCGTCTCACCATCTCTGCCAACACTGGCTCCTCCACGCTCTGTCCACCCCACCTCCCAGCACTTGATTCCTCCGCAATGCACGGGTCAAGTCCAAGGGTCTCAGAGAGAGCCAGCCCGGCGGACCCCTGGGCGGTTCGGAGCTCAGGCTCCGGACTCAGCCACGCCCAAGCCCACCTGTGCCCCTTCTTCCATGTGCAACCTTGTTCAAATTTCTCAACATCTCTAAGCTTCAGTTTCCTCCACAGGAAAGCTGGAATGGCCGAATAAATGAGATAATAAAAATAAAGCACTGCGGGGCCGGCCGAGTGGCGCGGTGGTTAAGCACTGACTTGGGAAGCCAGCGGCCCCGGTTCGGGTCCCACATGAGGGCCAGTGACACTGCCCTCAAAAAAATAAAATAAAGCACTGAGCACATAGGGACATAGGCTATGTGGGCAGTAATGGTGATGATGCAGCCTGGGGGTCACCTGTGGGGCCCCTCATTCCCATCCATTCATTCATTCATTCCTCTGTTCCAGGGAAGCTGGCCCTACTTGTTGTGATATCTACGCCCCAGGAATAATACGAGGGATTTTCCCTGCTATGTTATTCTAAATATGTTATATGTGCATTTTTTTTTTTGAGGGCAGTGTCACTGGCCCTCATATGTGGGGCCCGAACCGGGGCCGCTGGCTTCCCAGGCCAGCGCTTAACCACCGCGCCACTCGGCCGGCCCATATATGTGCATTTTTATCCACACCTCACTACCCATCAGGGAAGCGAACTAAGGGTGACCCAGCCTAGTGTCTGAGCTGGGATTTGTTTCCACTCCCCATGGGGCCACCGTATCCTGACCGTGGGGAACGCCAGACACGTGGGCAGAACTATCACTTACTCCCAAGAGCCAAGGGCAAACAAGGGACAACCTGGATCGCATTTGGGGGCTCGGGGGCTTTTGGGGTGGGGTGAAGTCTTGGGGTGTCTCAGCCGAGCTGCTGGGAGACAGTCTGGGAAGGTGCCCAGAGCAGAATGAAGCCACAGATGGGTCCATCAGCTGTCGCCCCAGTGAGCACGGGGGCCGCCTGTGCTATGCTGCGTGTGTGTGGGGTGCGCGAAGAGGCCACGACCTTCCCGCGGGAGCTTTGTCTCACGAGGCGAGGGCACAGACTCACAGAAGGAACCCATTCAGAACAGCCATGAGTGCTCAGGACTCGGAGGGACCCCCAGAGTGCTGGGCTTCGGGGCAGGAAGGAGAGGCTGAGCCTGCTCCCCGGCTCTGGTGGGGGCAGGCGTGGGGCACGGTGCATGTTCCAGGGGCTGGCGGAGCCCAGACAGACCGGGGCTGGGGGTGTCTCGCCAGGGATCCACAAGGAAGGCTGAGCCTGCTGGCGATGCCCTGCCGGATGCACGAGGCCCAAGGGGCCCCTGAGACCCTGCATGGGGTGGGGGGCACCTCAAGGTTACTGTCCCAGCCCAGCTCCCGGGCTGTGTGACCTCAAGCGAATGACCCTCTCTGAACCTCAGTTTCCTCCTCTGTAAAACAGGGACGATATTACAGGCCCCGGGAGTGCTTTAGGAGCAGATGAGACAGCGCGTGGGGGGCACACAGCACGCCTGCCGGAACACGGTACAAGGGTGCTGGTGACCTGACGCGGAAGGTGGCATTGGAGCAGGCAGCAGTGAAGGCACACTGTGTGCTGACAGCTGAGTTAGTCCCCACGTCCCTTCCTGGGGTTTGGGGAGGACCTGCCTCCCAGAATGTCTGGGTGAGACACCGAGATGGGTAAACCTCGGCCAAAGACGCAACGCGAGTCGCGAGTGCCCGTGTGACCGGCCCGGGGAAGCGCTCAGGGTGCTTGTCGAATTAATAGAGTTCCAAAAATAATTGTGCTGCGGGCTGGGGAGAGGCTGGGGATGCTCAGCTGGAGAAGTGCCAGCCGCGGCCTGGAGGGCTGGATGCTCCCTGCGGAGGCAGGTCCCCAGATCCCCAGGTGGCCACGGCTGCTGCCCTGTCCCCACAGGCAGCCAGCGGGGAGGGGCTCCCAGCCTGTGTGGCTCAATCAGCACAGTGCTCTGAGCCCACTCGCTACCCCCTATCTGGGTTTCCTGGATGTGGGGGGCTCCTGCCTGGCATGCAAATGAGGGAGGGAGGGTGGGGGTGCAGGAGGGGAGAGGCCTTGGAGAGCCACCTGGCTGCCGGGCGGTGGTGGGAACACAGGGACATATATATCTATCCTGTGAGAGCTGTGACAGCACCCCCACCTCCACAGAATGTTTTCATGGCTAATAAATCCTGGGGTAAGGCCTGGGCTTTGGCTCAGGCTGAGACAGAACCTCCTTTCTAGATTCGTCCATGAGGGCAGGCCTCTCTACCTTTTAACGTCATGGTGCACTGGGTCGGAAGGCCTAAGAGCACTCGGAGGCAGCAGGTTTGGGGGCAGCGCCAAGGGGATGCCCGCGTCCGACTGGGTCACGTCGAGGGCGGAAGGCCGAGCCGTATACACGTGTGTTTATCAGTCCCCATGTGATTCGACGAGCAGCCAGGGGTGAGAACCACCCATGTGGAGCCCGGAAGCCCAGTTTCTTCAGGTTTCACATGCATCCCAATGGCCAGAGGATCTTGTTGAAACGCATGTCAGGCTCAGTAGCTGTATCTCTAAAGAGCCCCCAGGGGACGCACTGCTTCTGGTCCAAGGACCACACTTTACATTTGGGGCTGTAACAGGGAGGCTTTTTTTTTTTTTTTTTTTTTAGCTGAGCCATCCTGCCACCTGTTGGCAGCTCAACGGCAACTCAGCTCGGGCCGGCCTCGAACAGCTGTTGCTCAGAGCTCAGCTCACACTCTCTTGAGCAAGCTCTTAACCAACTGAGCCACTCGGCCGGCCCAGGGAGGCTTATTTTTAAACGAGCCATGGAAGCCGATGGAGAATATTAAGCAAAAAGATAGCATGACCTTAAGGATGGTTGCGAAAGATTACCCAGGCTACAGCGAGGAAAAAGGACAGGAGGGATAAAAGAGTGCAAGGTCAGCGATCAGAAATACAAAAAGGAGGTTGGCGATTGTCTTGCTTTCCTTGTTACCTGAGATCCTTGGAACCCCGGGCATTGGGGGAACCAGAGCTCGGAAGAGGACTCCACAAAGCGAGAAATAAAAGTAGAAATAACACAGCTTTCCACCTGGAGCGCCACCTCGATGTAAATTAACCTAAAACTTAATCTGAAACCCCTCTCTGTGTCTCTGTGTCATCTCACTAGATGCTCAGGACTATCCCACGTGGAATAACTGCCCCTGGAGACAACTTTCACACCCAGATCTGTGTGCCAACCATGGGGACCTTGGAAAGCAGGGTGGAGGTGCAGGTGTAGGGCAGCAGAGGACAGAAGGTGCACGGTTGTTTTACATTTAAGTCTTTTTTTTTTTTTTTTTTAGCTGAGCCATCCTGCCACCTGTTGGCAGCTCAGCGGCAGCTCAGCTCGGGCTGGGCATCGAACTGCTGTTGCTCAGAGTTCAGCTCGCACTCTTGGGCGAGCTCTTAACCAGCTGAGCCACTTGGCTGGCCCATGGTTATTTTAAACTATACGAAAACGATCACTGATGTCTCACCTCTTGCTGCCAACTGATCGTACCCTCTTGGGTGAAGGCTCGCAGGCTGCATGCTAAGGAGAATAAAGGATGCATGGTTTCCATCTGGAGTCCCCATCCTGCTGGCCGGGTAATGATGACCCAGCCCCACTCCCTGCCTTAGGTGACGCCCTCAAACCAACCTCTGAAAAACAGAGCCCTGAGCCAGGAAAACTCAGGGAAAGACCTCGGGGGTGGGGGGGTGCACCTCCTCGGGGCCCACACGCCTGTGACCCTGCCAGGCTGGGGACACCACACACGTCTGCTCACCCTGCCCAGAGACGCTGCCTAACCGGGGCTGAGCTGCCTCGGATGGCTCGCTGCGTTCCAGCCGTAACCCTCCTCCTCGTCCTCAGCATCCAGGTTCCATCTCGTCCGGAAACGATCGAGCCAAGAAGGAAAAAACACGGACGTGTTTGTAAGACAGAATGACCCAGCGTCATTTTTAGTGTGTGAGACCGCCCCCCTCTTTCCTATAGAAAGCTGGTCATGGGTCCTCACATAACCCAACTGTTATGCCTTTTTGCATCAATAAGAGAGTTCAAACACAGAGGCCACAAACTAGAATCCTGAAGGTTGTCCTGCCAGAGGACAGACCGTGTAACCTCCTACAGCATTTGGGAAAGACTGACAATCGTAGCCAAGATTTAGAAACTGCAGGGGTCACACAAGACGAGATTTCTGGCTTCTTCCCGAAACTCAGAAGACCTGGCCACAGTGGGCCCACCTTTCCGGGACAGGCTATGTGGCCCTGGTCCCCACCCTCCGCCCCCCCTTGGACACAGCCCCCCTGGTCGGTGGGCACCGGAGTTTGAGACCCCTGCATAGAGATTCAAGAGCCCATGGTCTGCCCCACGAGGTCTCAGGTCCACAAGTTGGGGACAAAAGACAGCTTTTTATCTGGGACTTAAAAGGGCTTTGGAAGCCATTCAGATCAAAAACCTGAGAGCTCAGAAGGGGACTCCACAAAGGGGAGAAAAAATGTAGGAATGACACAGCTTTCCGCCTGCGGCGCCTCCCCAATGAAAGCGGCCTCCGGCTCTCAGGGTGGGTGAGCGGCGCCCGGAGTCTGTTCCCATTTTGATCTCTTCCAGCAAAAAGGACGGCAAGTCCCTTGAACAGCCTGAGCAATGTAATCCTAGGACGTGTCACTTCATCCTGTGTGCGTGCAACCAATTTCATGAAAACCCGATCGGCAGCAGGCAGGCTGGGGGTGTGCTACTCCCGCCTCCTGACCAGCCCCCTTGCCCCCCTCCAAAAAAGTGTGTGGAAGGCACTACGGTGACATCAGGCAGAAGCCTGTCCATGTTAGTAGATACCTTTCCAAGCGCTGTCTGCCAGGGGCACCCAAAAACAGCAGCACCCTGGAGGCCGTGACCGTAACCAGCACCCAGACCTCGGCTTCGAACCCCAATCTCCAGTAAACAGAAGGAAGCAGGGCTCCTTGGAGAGCGCCTTCATCTAGGGCAAAGGCGGGGAGCCTACGAGGCACGCCGCAGCCCCCGGGGGCCAGAGCAGGAGGAGGCATGCAAGACACGCTCAGGCAGGGGGCGTTCACAGGACGCGGCCCCACGGAAACAGCCTGAGCGACAAACTAAAGAACGCATGGCGCTCTGAGTCATGCCGATATAAATGAATGAATGAGTGAATGAGTAAACGGGAGAGAGTAGACACGTCTCGTCCTGTACAGAAGAATCCCGCATGATTTCAGCGTCTCCTCCACCCTCACGGAAGGCAGCTCTGCAGTCACCTTCCGACAGTACAGTCTGGAAAGTGGGGGAGGATCCCTACGGTGGAGAAACCTGACAAACATGACCTCAGCCAGGTGATCAAGGCCAACATCAGCAGTGACATTTCACCTGGAGAGCATGTCCCCGGGCTATGATGAGATGGCAATGGCGCCTTTGTGGTCCTCCTCTCAAAACCCCCCAAACCCCCGACGTGGTCATGAGAAGAAGGTCAGAGAAGCCAAACTGAGGGACAGTCACAGGACACGGGGTTGGTACTTCTCAGAATACCAAGGTCATCAAACACGAGGCATCTGGGAAACTGTCACAGTCTAGAGGCGTCTGAGGAGGTGCGGCAACTAAACACGATACGGGGTCCTGGACGGGGCAAAGGGCTGCAGGCAAAAACTCAGGCCATATCAGAACAACGCAGGGCCCTGGTTGGCGACAATGCGTCAGGATTGCTTATTGGTCGGGACAAATGTCTCGCACTGCTGTACGATCATAACGACAGGGGAGGCGGAGCTCGTATGTCCTCCAGGGGAACCCGTGTGGCCCGTCCACGGCCACTGCACTCTCAGCGCCTGGTCTAGTTAGAGGGGCAGCCGCAGGGCAGAGCCATCTGCAGGCTCCTCAACGAACAGCCGAGCCCTTTCTGGCCCAGGTGTCACCTCCTTGGGACTTTAGTGACTCACACAGGCACCAAGCAGCCCCTCCAAGGTTTTCTGAGGATCCTGGTTTGATAATAGGAGCAGATGTAATTATTCTGACACAGCAGTAGCTGTCACCCACACCAAGGAATGAGGGGGGCGGGGAGGCTTTAATCCCGTCACTCAAGAGGAGAGCGGAGGCCACAAGCATGACGGGACCTGCAGACCCTGAGACGGCTGCTGGGTGGGCTTCAGGGGAGATAACAGTGGCGTCGCCACAGCCCCTGAGCTGCTCTTTTGTGGCTCTTATCTCGAAAGTAATTGATTAACTTTTTTGGGCACAGCTGGGTGTCAGGTGAGGGAGCGGTTTAATCTTGTTTTCTGCAAGACAAACAGTTGCGAAGGGGACCAAGATGCAAAGTTGGGGGGCCCCGTTTGGGTAAACTGGCCCAGCTAACAGTGTGGGAGGGTAATGAGGACCCCCTCGGTGGAAGTCACCCCCAGACAGAGGAGGCCGGGTCAGGAGTGTGGCCATTGAGAGGGAACCACAGTCATGGATTGGTGGACGCTGGGAGCTCTCCTGACCTGGCCATCCTGAGGACAGAAGCGACCTGAATCTAAAGATCTGTGTGCCTCATTTTGGGGTGATGCACCTCATGCAAAACCCCACCTCTCAGCTCCTGCAGGAGAGCTCAGTGTGAGAGGCGATGGCTGTGGCTCCTGGCTCTGTCCCTGATTGTCGTGACCAGGAGGGTCACTTAACCTACCCAAGCCTCAGCTTCCTCACCTGTAAAATGACAACAATCCGAGGACTGACTTCTTAGAGTTGTTTTCAGGATTAAACGAGTGCTTGTATGAAACATGCTCAGAATAATACCCAGTCCCTAAATCGCTGAATCGCTCGGCACACACCCACTGTTTTTATTATTCACACCTACAAGGGTCAGAGCAGCCTGAGTAGAAATCACAGGATCCCTGGGACCAAGGTCTAAGCTGCCGTCAGTGCCGGGAAGAGCAAGTTGAGAAGCCGTTTGGGACTTCCCGTCCCGGGAGTCAGGCTGGGCGGTGGCTTCCAGGGTGAAGGTGCCTTCTAGGTGGCACTTGGGACACACCGCAGCCTCCAGGGAGCATGACTGGACTCCAGTTCAGGCCGCAAGACTGGAGAAAGCGGAACTGACCATTCGGACCCCAGGAAGCAACCTGGAGACGTAGGAAGGGATCCGAGGAAAGAAATTGGGCTTCCGGCTCATTAGGCAGGTGGAGGCCTAGGATTTGGCCTCTGGAGGGCGCTCCAGCAAAGCCGTTCATGCAGGCAGCCGGCAGGGGCACACCTGCCTCCTTCCACATGCACGCCCGGCACCTCTCTGTCCCTGGTGCCTGGCACCTAGGGAACTCGGTAGCCATCATTTGAATGAATGAAGGCATGCATGCACAAATGAAGAAGTGTTACATATTTCTAAAAACCCTTTTATACCTAGTATCTCCTTTAATTCCAAGAAACATTTCTCTAGGCTGGCTGGATGGCTCAGTTGGTGAGAGCACGTGCTCTGAACAACAAGGCTGCCGGTTCAATTCCTGCATGGGATGGTTGGGCTGCACCCCCCCCCCACACACACACACACAACTAGATTGAAAATGGTGACTGGACTTGGAGCTGAGATGCGCCCTCCACAATTAGATTGAAAGACAACGGCTTAACTTGGAGCTGATGAGTCCTGGAAAAAACACACTGTTCCCCAATTTAAAACACAACAACAACAAAAGAATCATTTCTCTGATTTTGTTAGATAAACTGGCACGGGACTCCTAGCTGGCAAGAGTCCGGGCCACAGACCCTCGTGCTCTCTACTCTAGCACGCTGCTTCTAAATGACCTGTCATTTGTTTGGCCAGGAGTTGAGGACAATATGGTCTCGTCATCCTCCTGCTGGCCTTTCCTGGAGCGTCTAAAGTCACTTGCCCTCCTTGCCGAGCACCCTCTGGCTGTGAAGACAATTATCTCCTCCAGTGCCCTGGAACGGGCACCTTCCGCCCGTCAGCGCAGCCAGACTTCCCCGCTGGCCGGTGGGCAGCTTTAATGAGCAGCGGCTGGAACCCGTGGCTTTGGCACAGGGGTCCCAGTGGCAGCAGGGATGGCGTTGCGTCCCTTCCTGTTGGCTAATTCAGGGGATTTCTTGTTCCTGAGCCAAGGGAGTGCTGGCCCCAATGCCTGGACCTGGGACATGTGGCTGTCTTCTTCCGAAGTCCTCTCCAAGCTAAGCGCTTGCAGATAAGCTGAAGGAAGCGATTTTACCATCTCCTCTGCCTCCTTGCTCCCGTACCTGCGGTCAGGTGCACAGCACTAGGTTTGTGGAAAGAAAACATCTTTTCAGAAGCAGCACTTTTCCCTCAGGAGGGAGATAAGGCGAGAGCAGTTTTCTCCAAAAACACTCCTGCTGCTGCGCGGGAGGCTGGAGATCAGATGGATGAGACAGGAGGCAAAGGGCCGGGAAAGCTCCTGATCCAAGGGCTTTTCTTTTCTTTTTTCCACCCATGATGTTTCCTGGATGGGCCCCAGAAGGAGATTCACTTCCCTTTTTTCTAGAGCTCCTTTGGGCAGGCACTCGGGAGCCTCTCTTGATCCCAAGAATCTCCCCACCCACGATAGCATAACTTCTGAAACGGTCAAGGCACGTCCTGTTTACTTTTACTACAAGGGCAGGCTCTCTTCTCATTCCGCTACATTCTGATAGACCTTCTTGAGTGGGGTGGGAAAAATAAGTGAACAACTGTATCGTTATCCACTTTACAGATGAGCAAACTGGGGGCCCCGTGGTCCAAGGTTCACAGCTGCTGGGTACAGAGGACCGACTCCAAGGCGGGTCTTCGCCCCACAGTCCACGCACTTAACTGGCTGCCAAGTGGTGTGACAAGATTACAGAGAAGCAGACGCTGAAGGTAAGAGTTGGAGGAGCCCGGAGGGCATCTAGGCGGGTCCTCTCGCTGTGTAAAGAAGCAAACAGGACCCTAAGGTCATGCTTTATTCCAGGGCACAGGGCAAGTGAGGGACACAGCTGAGGACGGAGCTAAGATTCTGCTTCTCCAACAGGCAAGACTTCAGTAATTTCTTGACAGATCTAGGATCTTGAAATCCAAGGGACAAGGGCCTTTTGGGTGGGGACCCACCTCCGGAGTGGCCAAGATATGAAAGACCAGTCTGCACTGATGTTCAGCACCGAATGGTCTTGACATCCAGATGGCTGAGCACACGTTTTGCTTTATCCCACTGGCTCCAGGGTTTCGGATCAAACACCTTGGTTTGGCTGTGTGTCTCCAACACACTGGTCTTCATGTCCCCTCGTCCTTCCCTGTTCCTCTCTCTGTCTGGGGAGGTTGGGGTCTTTTCCCTAATCCTCTTCATTGTTTCAGGGTTATTGTTTGGCTCGTTCTGGCTTAGATTGTACCCAAATTTCTTAGGACTGACTCAAAGGAAAAAAGCATTTTGTTAAAATAGTTGCATTGCTTTTAAACAATTTGTCCTCCTACTCGCGTTTTCTTTTTGGGAGACAGAAACTGAATATAGACTTGTGGGAGAGAGATGGAAGGGACCAGAGAGGCGAGGAGAGAGAGGAAGAGGGCGGGCAGGACGGAGACGAATGCGGGCGCCAGGGGATGACGCCAAAGCCAGCCCGGACGCGGTCCCATCTGTGGTCCTGTGCGAGCGATGACCCAAGCCCAGGCTGCTCCTGTCCGGGGGAGTCGATGGCAGCTCCGGGTGCCTGAACTCATGGTATCGTTTAACAAAGTGGACAAAGGCCCCTCTCTGGCGTGAAAAAGGCCCCTCTCTGGCCTGAACCCAGGAGAAACAGGCCCTCAACGCGAGGGTTCCTGCTGACTCTGTTTCCCCATTCATGAGTCCCCATGAGAACAGATTGAGAAATTGAGCTGTTTTGCACAGCGAGAGGACAGTTCATGCATATTTAAATTCCTCCTTTCCAGAGCTAAACTTAGCTGCCACTTTGCTCATCCTGAATGCCTTCCACATGTTGCCTACAGGGTGATCCTCCCACCTGGGTGATCCTCACACCTGGGTGATCCCCACACCTGGGCGATCCCTCTGCCTGGGTGATGCCCACGCCTGGGTGATCCCCACACTTGGGTGATCCCCCTACCTGGGTGATGCCCCTACCTGGGTGATCCCTCTGCCTGGCTGATCCCTCTGCCTGGGTGATCCTCCCACCTGGGTGATCCTCCCACCTGGGTGATCCTCACACCTGGGCGATCCCTCCGCCTGGGTGATGCCCACGCCTGGGTGATCCCCACACCTGGGTGATCCCTCTGCCTGGGTGATGCCCACACCTGGGTGGTCCCCACACCTGAGTGATCCGCCTGCCTGGGTGATCCCCCTGCCTGGGTGATGCCCACACCTGGGTGATCCTCACACCTGGATCATCCCTCTACCTGGGTGATCCCCACACCTGGGTGATGCCCACACCTGGGTGATCCCCACACCTGGGTGATCCCTCCGCCTGGGTGATCCCTCCATCTGTGCCCAGGAGTCCATCTAGGCTGTGTCCCCTATGCCCTTTCCCTCAGTCTTTCTCCACCCACTGGCTCATCCTAAATCTCCGTTCTGCCTCCCTTTGGAAGTCCATCTTCAGTAACCCTTTCCCCATCCTCATGCTGCCTTCAGTTTCTCACCCCCCTTTCACTCTGGGATAATAACAGCTAACACTTAGATTGGCTTTACCGGGTGTCCAAGTTCAATGCTTCTTATGTATACCACGTCACTACTCTTATCACCACCAGAGAGGTTGGCACTGTTATTGTTTCCCCTCCCCCCTTTTTTTACAGATGAGGAAACTGAGGCACAGAGTGGTTAAGTAGCTGGTCCCAGGTCACACAGCCAGGAAGTGGTGGAAGCAGGCCTTGAACCCAGAACGGGTTGACTTCCGAAGCCATGCTCCTAACCATTAAGCCCTAATAACTCAACCCTGTGCCCCCAGCTTTCACCAACACAGTTTTCCTGAGGATCACGAAATGACCTTCCGTTCAGGCCCCAGTCTTTATAAGGCCCTTTGTCTTACTTCAGACAACATGGTTTGTGCTCAGGTGACAAGATCAAACAGCTGCACTTGAAGCGTGCTTCTGCCAAGCTCCCGAGCCCTGGATGCTATGGCTTTAGGGACCTGCCATCCCTAAAATCTTGTCCTCCTAGGAAAGGAGGCTTTCCTACCTGATCTCAGTACCAAGGACGCATAGCTATAAATTCTAAAACGTATTTATTTGAGGTACTATGTACTGATCACTTCCTAAGTGGCTGGTGCTGTGATCAACACTTTACATACATTTTTTCATTTTACACTCAACCAAACCCCATGACTACAATTGTTAGCCCCCGTCCAGGTGAGGAGACAAACCCCGAGAGATGCGTAATTTGCACAGGGGCAAGCCAGAGCCTGTTGGTGAGCTAAGGTCAGCCCGACCACAGGTCTGCTCGGCCACCGGCTTTCCTGTGTGGCCAGCACTGGGACGTGCAACGGGCCAGCTCCCCGACCCCGAGCCCGGTGAGCAGGCGGCCGGACGCTCCCCCAGCAGGAAAGCACTTCCTTATGAGGTGTAGCTAGACTCGTTCTAGGCTCCGTTCTGTCTCCATTTCTTAGTCCAATTCAAACATTGGACCTGTCTGGGCTCATTTCGTGTCCCTAGAAATCGCCTTAAATCCTTTGTGGAACTAAATGGGTATGCACCAACGAATATACTCAATCCTGTATACTCAACACTAATTTTGGATCGCCATAGGGTTTCCGACACACAGTAGGCCCTTGCTATATCTATGCGGGTGTTTGTCCTAACCTCGCCCTTGAGGTGCTAGAGGCTCAGCCTCTCTAAGGGTCCCCGGGGCCGGGCTTCCCACCCTTCTCAGCTACAACCCCAAATCTTTCTTTGCAGTTGAACTTTGTGGGCTAACAAATACCAGCCAACATGACTGACTATTGTCCCGTGTTCTTGGTGCCACCCTAAGACACTTTCAAGTCTTAACTCAGCCCCACAGCAACCCCATTTTACATCTGGGGAAGCTGAGGCATAGAGGAATCTGGTAACTTAGACAAGGTCTTACAGTTGATAGGAAGGCTGCGAAGCCAGGTGGTTCGAATTCCTAACCGTTGTGTGTGCTACCAGCAGCTCCGAGGGCTTCTGGGCGGCCTCCCGGGACCAAGCCTGGGCCCTGGGCCCTGGGCGTGGGCTCTGCAGGTGGAAGGGAAGGAGGACTCTGACAAAGGGCTCCCTAAGGGGGCAGGGCATGTGGGTGGCCGCCTGCTGTGTTGCTGGCTCCTGCTCCCAGGCTCATCAAAAGCCTCTGAGATGCAAGGCTCCCACTCTTGTCAAACTGAACCGGCTTTGCAGATTTCACTTTCAATCCTGCCAACGTGAAAGCTTCAGCATTTCAGCTGCTTCGGAATTATAAAAGCCTACAAATGCTAAGGTGCTTTTTTTAGAGTTTAAAAAAATGTGTCTTTTCCCCACCATCACTTAACAACCTGAAAAGAATTTTTTTTTTTTTTACAGATGCTTTCCAAATGTGTATTTTTAAAGATTGCATTTGGCCCAAGACCAGAGGTGGGAGGTGGGGGGTGGGCGGCCAAGCCGAGGGAGTCCTAAGGCGCATCCACGGAGGAGGAGGGGCCGCTCCCCCATCTCTGCAGAGCCCGGCGTCTGGTGGGCTCAGTGCTGTTTGTCGCAGCTTTCTTGCTGCCTTGGGGGCAGTGTTTCCTCAGGGTACTGACACTTCAGCTGGGTGGGTGGCCGGGGGGACAGTAGGGCAGCAGCCTGCCCAGGGAAGACCACTGTCCCTGCATGGCACACTCCCGGCTCAGCAGCTGTCACCAGGAGCCAGCTGGCCCCTCCGCGGACAGAGTGACTGAAGCCACTGGCTCCGGTGCCCGCTCAGTCCTCACCAATTAAGTGTCTGGTGGTGTTTATGTGTCCCAGACGCGCTTCCCGTGGGAATCAGCTCAATCATCGTTTTGCAGTGTTTCAGCTTCAGACTGCAAACACGCACCAACAAATAGGGGCCCTGCTTTCTAACGAGCCGGAGATGTGTGGAAAATAGAATCACTCACAGCCGTAGTGAGCCACAGATGTTCCCGGGAGGCAGCGGGCTGTGCCAAGCGCCACGAGACAGGAAGCAGAATCTCACCGGGAAGCGCTGCCCACGGAGCCCAGAAGGTGCGGGTGGAGGACGGGCGGATGCAGCCTGGTTCCCCCAAGGCCTGGCCTTTTGCACGCTGGCGGGACACTACACTTGGGAGGGGTCCAAGATGCAGAAGGTGGAAATCTGAGCAAGCGCCACCACGGCCTTCACCCCCCAAGCGAGGGCAAGAGAGGCCTCCTAGGAAAGACCTGGGTTCAAATCCCAGCTCTGACGCTTGCTAATTGGGTGCTTCGCCAAGTCAGCTAACCTTTGGGGACCCCAGTTTTCTCATCTGTAAAAGAGGATAATGCTGTGAGCATTAAATGCGATAGTGCAAACAGAGCTCCCTGTACAGGGCTTGCCCATGGCGAATGCTCAGTAACCAATAACTATTAATATTATCATCCTCACATCATTCCTAGCGCCAGGCAGCTTATCCCTACCCTGCTTCGTTTCCTTTTCCTCCTCTGTACAGTGGGACAAGGGTCGCCTACTTCACAGAATCGAGTTCAAGATTACTATATAATTTCCAAGACAGCGTCCAACACATAAACCCTCCATAAATATGAATCCATTTTCCTTCTCCACCTCTTAGCCCTCAACTTTACTTGTAAACATCAGTGAACTTAGTTACTGCGGATCAGCGTTTGCTGGTATTACGCGGGGTCTCTCGGGACCTGTAAGCCCCGCAGCGTGGACCTTGGCCTGTCCCCAGGGCAATGACGTGCTCGTGGGGAAGTGACGACCCTCAGCAGGACGTTTGTGCTGCCGAGGAGTCCAGGAGGCTTAGAGCATCTCGGGAAATGGGCTCAGGGGTCAGGTAGTTTCCAGCCCAGGTCACTGTGACTCCAGGTCCTACACTGCTAACCACGACTGTATATTATTACTTCTTTTTCTATTTCTGGATAGTTTCACTGGTTATAGCAAACCCACGTGACTTACAATTTTGGAAGGGGAACCTTAATCTGCATTTCAAGGTGTGAGACAGGAACAATGGTGGGAGGTGACCTGGTGATATAGGAGGTCCCACCACCAAGACAGACTTTCCTCTCTACTCCAGGTCCCCGAGGGCGGGCGCAGCCACACCTCCGCCCCACTCTGCAGTCACCAAGGTCAGCAGCTAAGCATGTTTTCTCCACTCGCCCATCTACCTTCAGAACACACGCGTTCCTGCATAGGGTGCAGTGGGAGGGGGGCATTGTCTGGTCAGCACAGGGCCTTCCGCCCCAACCCAGCCCTGGATGGGACACCACTGACTCAGCTGGTGGGTCAGGGCCTGCTTTCCCAGGGAGCTCGCTGAGTGTGAGGTGAGTACCCCGGATGAACCCGCTGACGGTGCTGCCCAGCTAATCCTTTACCACAGAACTATGTTCTCAAACTTCTCCTTTTCAATCTAGTCAGTCGCACTGGCCGATGACACTTAGCTGAGAGGGCTAGTGGCTGCTGGATGACAGTGGGGACACTGGTCCTCTTCCCAGGAAAACATGCCACCCTGAACCAGAGAAAACTTTAAATCTGGGGGAAAAAGCTGCAAGAGCAAACACTTGTTGCTCAGAATAGCATTTGGTGAGCTTCTTAAAACATACATTAAAAAACAGAAAGCTAAAAACTCAAAGCTTCAAAATCGAAGACCAAAAGACAAGTGAATGGCACACTTTTGGAAGAAGCAACGCCAATTCTAAATGCAGTTGGGGACAGAATAAGAAAATAGAGAAGTAGAAAAGATAGACTTGGAAAAAAAATAAAAAACCATTAAGCGATCACACTGCTCAACTCTACACTAAAACATTTATACATGGCTGTGAAATGACTGACTTTTTTAGGAAACAAAAATGGCTCCAGAAAAAGCAAACAAAATATGAAATTGTCAAAGAAAGGCTGTCTTTCCAAAAGGTCCCAGCCCAGAGGGTTTTCCATGGAAGTGTCCATGCCATGTAATCTAATTCAGAGCATAGAAAATCACTTTACCAAGCTCCTGTGGCTCTGATTTCCAAACTTAACCAAATTCACATGCAAAAAGCAACCTACAGACAAACATCATTGATAAATATAGAGAAACATCCTAAATGACATATCAGCATTTCATTTTCCGCATTGTATTATCCCAAATAAAATATGCCTCTGAAAGGATTTATTACAAGGATGAACGATGCTTTGCTAACTACAAGAGGCATTAATATAACTGATCCTATTAACACACCACAGGAGGAAAAGCCTGCACTCTCAATACACAGCCCAGCAGTCTTAGTTATCTAGACATTGATAGAAACCCTAGCACGACAAGGAAAGCCTTTCTAAACGAATAGCAAGTACCACGCGTCTTGGTGGAGTCCTGGAGCCGCCATTCATTTAGGGGAGAAGGAGTCACCCAGGAGTTTTCTGGATTACTAGGTTTGCCGAAATTCGGGGCTTTGTTCCCTAAGTCTGTAACCACCTACGAAAAGCCCTGTCTGCAAAGGGTTACAATTACAGTCAGGGACAAGGCAGGGTGGTTCGTAAGCACTGCCATTGTTCAATACTGCCCTCAGCCTCAGAGAAAAACGGGCAGGAGAAAATAGGTTTATATCTTGCAGATATGATTGTTTACCTGGAAAACCCAATGAAATTAATTACAGCTCAAATAGCTTACACATAGATAATTACAGATCACTCACGTCCTCACGTACCAGTAATGCTAACCCCTTAGATAGTGTCCTGAAAACACCATCCGTTAACATTTGGAATCAAGAATATGAAAGCTAATTTAAAATAATGTACCCAATGAATGCGCAGGCTTGAATGAGGAAAACGGTACCATTTCTGGAAAAAACACAAAAGAAAACATTAACCAATGGTGGATAGAGTATGTTTCATTTATTTATTTATTTTGAGGGCCATGTCACTGGCCCTCATATGTGGGATCCGAACCAGGGCCGCTGGCGTCCCAAGCCAGGTCTTAACCACTGCGCCACTTGGCCGGCCCCTAGAGTATGTTTTTAAATGAGGAAGACTCAATGTTGTAAAGATGTCGATCATGCCCAAATAAATTATTAATTAAAATGCTATTACTGGGCCGGCTGAGTGGCTCAGTTGGTTAAGAGCTCGCTCAAGAGTGCGAGCTGAGCTCTGAACAACAGCAGTTCGATGCCCAGCCCGAGCTGAGCTGCCACTGAGCTGCCAACAGGTGGCAGGATGGCTCAGCTAAAAAAAAAAAAAAATAATGCTATTACTATTCCAGTTTGTCTGGCAACTAGACACACTGGCCATACAATTCACAGGGATAATCAAAACTTAAGAACTAAGAAGATGCATTAAGTAAGTCTTAGAAAGCAACCTTAAGCAGTGTGGTCAAACATCAGAAACAGGATGATCGACGAAAAGAAAAAGGTGAGAAAGTACAGAAAGAGATACCCATCTATTATAACACATGTGTGTGGATTTCATAAAAGATAAAGGTCCTAGTTCAACTCAATGTGCATGAACTATTTCATAGACCACAGTTTTTTCCTTTTAAGAAAGGAAAAAATTGTATTAAAAATGTGTGTTAAAATTATGCTGATGGGAACCACTTTGAGCACCTCTAGTAACTGCAGAAGTCTAACTCGACTTGCATTTCTCCTTTGTTATTGGTATATATTGAGTCTTACAATTTCAATAGTTTTTTTTCCTTTCCGAAAATGTGTAGACATTTTTTTGGCACCCTCTGTATACACACTCAGCCCCACGTAATGTGCCAGCTCCTGGGGTTCAACTGTCCGCCTACCACAAACACAGGAGGGAACCCCCGTGGAGGCCACGGGGGTGAAGCACTCGGGGTAAGCCTGCCATGAGCCCAGAGACATTTCTGCAAGGTCATAAAGGACGGTTTCCTTGATATTGGGTCCAGAGAAAGTCACTCAGTGAACCCGAGCCTCAATTTCCTCGATAGAAAGTGGAGATAACACCCCCAGGTCCTGTCTCACCCATAAAGCTGTGAGGACAAAGGAGGTCACATATGAAGCCCTCTGCCCTGTAAAGTGCTGAGTGACAGAGGACATCGGGGAGTCCTATCCTCATTTAAGGTTTAAGGGCCCAGGCGGTGACGACAGACTGCCTGAGCGAACGACACTGTGGCTCCGAATTTGGCTCTGTGGGTCTCTGGGAAGGTTACTCTCCCTCTCGGTACCTTGGATTTGTCATTTACCCGCTGTGGGTCCTTGGGCGAGTGATGTGGCCTCACTGCATTTTCGCTTCCCTCATTATTAACAGGGTGGTGACCCGCCCATCTCTACCTCACTGGCTGTTATCAGGAGCGAATGAGAACAGCACGCATACAGCTTGGAAAAGTGCCTGGTATATACCGACTCACCCAGAAGGCTTCTTGTCTACCATCATAACCACCTCTGGGGATTTCTGCCTCTCCTACGCCAAGGCTGGAGCACATGACTCAGGCCTGAGCCAATCAGCCGTTTGGGACTCCTGGTCTAAGTGATTGGTTCAATAATGGACATGTGAGCTGATCAGAGTCAATGAAAGGCAATGAAACTTTTCCTGGCTGGGCAAGAAAGTCATAGTCTTATGCAGGATTCAAGTATAGGAGAAGATAGTCCCGAGAGCTGCCTCTGTCCGCCTTGTTGGAGGAGGCCATCCCGGGGGACATGGCTTTGGGCTGAGCCACGAGCTGGCCCGGGGCTGTCCGAGGCTCCCCAGACCCTCCCCTGTCCGTCGGATGTACATCCCGCCCACCGTTCCCACAGTGGGAGCCGTTTCCAAGGACGCAGCCTTGAGAGAGCAAGGTGTCGCTGAGACCATCTGGATGGCACACATGACTGAACCCAGTTAAGGCCTCTGTATAGACTTTGCAGGTTCCGGTGGGCGGGGCGGAGAAGGGCTGGGCTTGCGATCGCCCAAGACAAGCCTCGCTAGGAAGTTCCCTTGCTTCTGAAAACCGCCACCTGCCAGTCTGGAGGGGGCTGCCTCTAGTTTTGGTCTCTCTTTGCCTTCCGTGTATGGGGGGGGCCAGGCTATGAACCGAGGTTATGAACTCATCCATTTTTCTGAAATGGAGCCAACGGAGAGGAAGCAGAGAAAAGAGTGAGAGTGGCAAGAGAAGCCGCGTGCTTGTGAATTTGCTCCCTGAGTCGAGCCATATCTTTACTATCTGGGTATGCAAGCCAACAGGGTTCTTTCTCTCTCTTTCTCTCTCTCTCTGTCTCTCTCTCTACTTAAGTAAAACTGGGTTTTCTGTCCCTTGCAACTGAATGAATTCTAGATGATACCACCGTATTGGTGTATAATTATGACCTCGCACAAAATGTTCCCCAATTCTCCACAACAGATTGGGTCTTGCTATTAACACGAACTCGGCACTTAACAGCATTTTTCATCCTCAGCGTGTGGTCACACAATTACCAGTGATGACCCTCCATCCGGATGATGGGCATTTGAAGGGTGAAAACAACACTGCCCTTTTCCACATTCTGGTTGAGAGCACAGGGCTCGAGACAAGTCAAGCGCTTGAAGTTCATGGCCTTTTGAGCAGCAGCCCCAAGGGCTCAAATGAAAATTAGCCGAAACCATCATTTCAGATTTCCAAAGGTCACCATATATGAAAAGGATTCTTTAATGTTCAGCCCAAACCAGATGATAAGTCAGAAATGAAACAATGGTTGCACGCCACTGGCTTTCCACGACCCGAGAAACTCTGCCTGTGCCCAATTAGCCTGGCCGTGACCTCTGACGCTGCGTCCCGACATTTAACATCAGTTACTCTGCCACACAGAACCTCATCTGACGCTCTCTTTCACTGGCTGTCTCCAGTAGAGTTAGCAGAGATTGGTGTGTGCTATATCCTGATCAAAGAGAATTGCCACGGACGTGGGAGTAATTGGATAAGACGCCCCTTATGGGTTCCAGGTCAGTATATCCAGTGGCCCTCTAACACCCCCACTTGAACGTTAGATGGGAAGCTGCAAATTCAAACATCCTTCCCTACGAACTATCCATCAGTAAGAGACATCACTGCCCATCCAAAGGGTAAAGCCAGATACGTGGGTTTCCTCATTTCTCCTCACCTTTGACCTCCAGCAAACAGGAAGTTCTGTCGATTCCAACTTCTAAGCGTCTCCCAAAGTGACGGCCACTGTCCCCATCATCAGCTGCTTTATAGGGAAACTCATCGGGTGCTCCTGCATTGTCGCATTAACACCTTCAAACACGCTCCTCCACCCCCCACTCCACTGTCACACTCCAGCCAGCAGGAGCCTCACAAATGAAAACCTTATCCTGTCAGATGCTGACTCCATTTGGAACTTTCCACAGGATTCCTGTTGCGCCCAGGATAAGGTCTAAGCCCCTCCGGGGTGTCCCCTGCAGGACACGCCCTGGCCACGCCCTGCTCTGATGCCCTCCCCGGCCTGCGTCTCGTTCCCCGGGCCGTCATGCTGTCCCCGCCTCCACACCTCCGTGTGCACTGTACTGCCTTCCTGGAATCCCACCATCCCTTCAGCTCTCTAACTCTCCTTCAGCCTTCGGCTTTGGAGACAGTTGTAATTTTTTCTTTTGGAAGATTCTTCTCCGTCCAGGGAGGCAGCTTGGTAGTCAAGGGGGAAAGCATGGAGTCGTATCATTTGAGTTCAAATTCTTTCTCGGGTCATAGCTAGGGCCAGTGACTTAACCTCTCTCTCCCTAAGCTTTCTAACCTGTAAAACAGGGGGTGACAAGCACTGCTGAAAGGGTCAAACGAGATCATGTAAGCTACTCAGTGTCACAGCTGGCACATCAACTCTGAAAGGACGTTAGCTATTTTCTTATTATGTGACTTGCTACACCTGGGTTCTCCCGAAGTCTCCGCCTTTGGTCCTGTTCTCTTCTTTTTCACAGCCTATCGGAGCATCTGATTCACATCCAGGGTTCCACCTTTGGCCACTCAGGATTTCCAAATGTGTACTTTCAGATCAGACCTCCTCCCAAACTTCCAGAGTCTCTTTCTGGAGTTCCTGCAATAGCCACCCCCTGGCTTACCTCTCCGCCTCACTCTCACATCTCTAAAATTTGTTTCCACATGGCAGCTGACTACACTGTTAAAAAGACCATCAGTTCCGATCACATCACTCCTCTGCCTAAAATCCTTCAGTGGTTTCCCAGTACCTTTCAATCATGGCTGCCAACCTCAGTACTACTGACATCTGGGGCCAGATAACTCTCGGTGGTGGGGTTGTTCTGTGCATTGCAGGGTGTGTAGCAACATCCCTGGTCCCACCGGCTGGATATCAGCATACTCCCCCACACCCTTACCCATGCTGTGACAGCCAAAAATGTCACCAGACACTGCCAAACGTGCCCCGGGGTCAGGATCATCCCTTGTGGAGGACAACTGCCTGAGGATGAACTCTTGATATGTTACAATAATCAAGGTCATTCCTAGGTCACATGCTCATCCTGAGAGCCAGGCTTAAGTCAGTTCCCCCCAAAACCACATGGACGGAGAAGAAACAAGATGACACAGTGATCCCCCCCAAAAAATAATCAGACTACAGTAGTTCCCCGTATCCATGGGGGATACGGCCCAAGACCCCCCAGTGGATGCCTGAAGCCATGGTTAGTGTCAAACCTTATATACTGGGCGTGTCAAAAAATGGATACGAGTGGACACTTCGGTCAGCTTTGATCAAGGACACTGACAGGAACCACTGTGAGCACCTCTTGTCATTGCAGAAGTCGAACGGGACTTGTATTCACCTTTTGTTATCAGTATATATATATATATACTGAGTCTTAAATTTTAATACCGTTACCTTTCTCAAAATGTATATACATTTTTTTTGGCACCCTGGTATATGTCTTTTTTTGTTTTTTTTGAGGGCAGTGTCACTGGCCCTCATATGTGGGACCCGAACCCGGGCTGCTGGCATCCCAAGCCAGCTCGTAACCACCGCGCCACTCGGCCGGCCCTGTTTTTTTTTCTTATACTCTGCTTTGCACTAAAAGGAAGCACCTTGTGGCTTCTCTTTGGCATGTCTGACTTGCCAGGTTCTCTACTCTTGTACTTTGGGGACACCGTTAAGTCAAACGAGGGTGACTTGACCACAAGCACTGTGAGGGTGACTTGACCACAAGCACTGTGATACCGTGACAACTGATCTGACAGCAGTGGCTGCTCAGTGACTAATGGGCGGGGAGTGTCTGCAGCGCGGACACGCTGGACAAAGGGGATGAGTCACGCCCTGGGCAGGCTGAGTGGGACAGGAAAGATTTCATCACACTACTCAGAGTGGCACCTGATTTAAAACTTATGAATTGTTTACTTCTGGAATTTTCCATTTAATATTTTCAGACTATGGTTGAAGGCAGGGAAGTGAAGCTGTGGAACACGAAACCAGGGATAAGGAAGGGGTTCCTGTGTTGTTACCAGGAGAAGGGACATGGACGTGGAGCTGGCAAAACAATAAACAAACAGGAACAGCTGTTCACGGTGGCATCCCCAAACCTCTTTTCTCATTCCCTTTTCTCTCAGCTTCCCAGGGCCTGGCACCGGGACTGGCCAGAAGGAATGTTTGTCCACTGACTCCCCGACAGTCCCTCCCGTTCCCCAAACTCTGCATCTGCACACACGGTCAGTTTTAATATAGGGAGAAGGTAGGCAGTTTATCAGTTCACACCGCCACCCACCAATATCATAGTTCAGTGTCCCAAAAACTGCTTTGTCACGCATGGAAGGGATCTCACCACAGATCTTGAGCTTTCTTCGCCTCTTTGTGGCATTGGGGCAAAGCTTTGTTGGTGTTTGTGAACAAAGACACAAGACACATGAATCCTTCAGGCCTGGTCAAGCTTTCTATCAGCAGGGTTGCATTTTAATCGAAGACACCTCTTTCAGAGCCTGCTGAGATCTCAGTTAGCTGCCTCTTACATCCCAGGGATGGGGGAACAATGGCTTAACTCAGCTGCAACTAAAGAGAACTCAGAAACAGAGTCCCGGCTTTCATCCCCCAGTGGAGAAGGAAAGGCAGAACTAGAAGGAAACCTTCTGATAAAAGTGTGAAAATGGATTCTTCGGTTTCTCTCCTCAAACTTGAGGTTTGTCAACAGAATTAAAATACAGCTATAGTGGAGGCTCTCAGAGTTTGGGGTCTCAGGACTCCTCTACACATGTGCAAATTATTGAGCTATTGTTCATTTGGGTTATCCCTGTCAATATTTCCTGTGTTGGAAAAATAAAATTCAAAAAATTTGTAAATGTTTATTTTGAAATTCACTGGAAAATAATGATAAACCCAATGGCACGTTAGCATAAACAACATAGTTACATGAAAAACACCTACATTTTTTTCTGAAACAAAACAAAAACAAGAAGAGTGGCATTTGTGTTGACGTTTTTGCAAATCTCTTTAGTGTCTGGCTTAATGGAAAGCGGACAGGTTCTCATATTGGCTTCTATATTTGACCTGCTGACAAATGTTGTTTGCGTTGAAGTGTAGGGCGGCAACCTGGCTCAGACAAATATGTGACTGGCAAAGAGTATCTGAATAGCCTTCGAAGAAAACTGTGGACACTCTTCTTTGATACTACACCAAAACTTGACAAGCGGTAGTTTCTTAAAGGCTGGTTGCCACGTGGAATCTGAAGACAACTGAGTTAACTTTTCATGCTCTAGTGCATTAAAAACCATGGTTCTAATCCTCTCTATTCCGCTCGGAATGACTCATCCACCTGTGGATAATTTTGTAGCGTCCTGCATTGGTCATTGGGATGATCCTGGTTCACTGAGTCATACAGGTCTTTCCAAATTGGCACATTTCATTACACGATACATACACACACACACACACACACACACACACACACACACACACACACACATGAAACCACACTCCCTCATGGGAGCAGATACAAGCAAAATTGTAGTTTGCTCTTGAAACCTTGAATTTTATGGCAACAAATACTGTCAGTTGCTTTCCTGGAAGTGACAGGCTCATTTAGCTCACTTTTGAGAAGATGTCTGCCAGATACCCAAGCCTGAAGAACCACAATTTGCCTGTCAATTGTTCGTGCAAGTAAATATGGTGTTTCATGGAAGAAAATCAGCTCATTCGGCTCCAACGTCGGTTGCACCTGTGACGTTGCCGGAGACACCAGTGTACAGTGGCCTGCAGCTAAAGTGTACTTCCCATTTTGCTCCCGCCAAGATTTACTCAAATTCAGTAAAAATGGTGCTGCTTTGCTGCTTCACCAAGGACATTTAAAGTGAAACCAGCACTTTCTTTCACTGCGGCATGGGCAGTGGTGATGAATATGCTGGCAGCTCCGAAGTCTGGTGCCACTGGCTTTGCTCACACCCAGGCCCCAGCAGTGTTTCTGTGTCATCAGTGCAAATGGCAACACAGTGAAAAAGGCAAATCACATCTTAGCATCACCGTGAAATAGCTCTGACCCTGCAGGCCCCCCGGGCAATGATCTTGGGAGGTCTCCCAGCCCCATCCCCGGAGTTAACAGGATGCGTTATGAGAACACTGGGCTATAACATCAGCATGAAGGACACTGGTTTTCAGATTTAAAAGATCTCCATTTGCTCATCTGTAAAATGGGTACAATACCTAACTGGGTTCTTGAGATGACTAAGGGGGATCATAACGCATGTAGACACTTGCTATGCATGTACTATTGTTATTTGTTAAATGCTAATGGTTCCCCAATGTGGTTCATCTGGGGAATATTCTAGAATATAGGTTCCTGAAGGTTTTGACCACCTCGTCGAGTAGTATGCAAAGAATCAGGCACAAGACGTATCACCAAAGACTATGAGTTTCCTGGTGGGGTCTCCTTTAGCTATCTCACTGGCTTTGCCTCCAGGAAACACAAAGACTGGTGAAGGTTCTTGGGGACAGAGCAGAGGGACCATGGCCTGGATGAGTCCTTGCTATTGGCAGAAAATATAGATGGGCAGGTTCTGTCCAATCTGTGTATCACAGGAAAATGGTAACAACCAACACCAAACTATTTATATGTGCCAGGCACTATTCCAAGTGCTATACAAATATTAATTTATGAAATACCCACAGCAACCTTACAAGTAGGTATAATAATAACCCCATTTTACTGATGAGGAAACCGGACACAGAGAGGTTAAGCACCATGCCCAAAGTCACACAGCTGGGTATCACTGAGCTGGGATTTGAACCCAAGTAATCTGACTCTAGAGGCTGAGTTCTTAACTCCTACACTGTACCAAGGAAGCAGGAAAAAGGGGGATGCTCCTTTCCTCACCATGTTAGAACAAAAGCCCAATTTTATTCTAAAATGACATGCTAGAAAAACACTTTGAGTCCACCAGAAACTCCAGGAAAAAATGAACAGTGTACCCAGAAGCCCAAGCGTACTGTAAACAAATATATAGCAGGATTCTGAGCAACTGGTGAAGTGTTAGAAAGGAGACTCCATTTGGGCATTTTTCTTTGAATGACTCAGAGTTTGTGACATTGAAACGGCGAAGAGAAAAACTGTAATCCTAGACAACAGCTTTGCACTGAACATTACGCACCTGCCCGTAACAATGACCACTGGTTTTCAAACTTCAGGATGGATCTATGCGTGGAAGACGTCAGCATAGCGATGGAGTGGGACGCAGATGGAATGAATTTTGACAGTGACAAAGTAAAAATGCAGCTCACGGAAGCGGCTAGGCAGAAGGGGTGTGAACATCCTCCTCCCGTTAGGCGGGGAGCTCAGATGCTCTGCCCACGGTGGGTGGACAAAGAAATGCAGTTGATGTGATTTTTGGAAATCAGAAAGGTCATCAATACCAAGTGTGAAGAGAGTTGGCTAATTCCTCGCCTAGTGGGGCAGGAAGTCAGTAGGGCATCAATCAAGAAAGAGAGGGGTGAACATGTTAGAGATGTGGGTGGAGCCACGGGGAGACCGGAATTAGAAACACTAAGAAAAGAAAGAAAAAGCTTGCGCTGAGAGTAGGACTTGGGCGGAGCACCCCTGAGGTGGACGCTTATCATTCAAAACCTTCTTCTATGACTGGGCTTTTTAAACAGTGCGCATGATTCAATGTCTTCATAAATTGTAAGATGATTTAAAAAAAACTTTTGAGTAAATTATGAAGAGTTTGAACTTGAAGAGAAAAAAATATATCCTTTCTAATTTCTTTGACGTGGTAGGACAGAAAATGACCTGATATCTAATAGCTGTTCACGAAAAGGAAAGTGGCCGTCATTGGGGGGCAGGGCAGGGGACCGCAGGGAGGGGAGACGACACCTTGTCTGTTTTGTCTTAAACATTTATATGGAGAATGTGTTTTTGTATTACTTTCATATGAAAAGTATTTTAATTAAGACAATGCAGTCGGAAAAACAGGCCACTCAAAAGAACATGACAAACATTAAGCATCCAGGATTTGAGAGAGAGATGGACAGACAGAGAGATAGAGATGGGGGGGAAAAGAGAGAGAGAAAGAGAGGAAGGGAGGGAGGGAGGGAGGGAGGGGGAGAGAGAGAGAGAGAGAGAGAGAGAGAGAGAGAGAGAGAGAGAGAGAGAGAAGGGGGAAGGGAGGGAAGGAGGGAGAGAGAGACAGAGAGGTGGCTACTGGATCTGCCTCCATGGCGTTCTGGCCGTAGGGTATGGTTCTGCTCTTTCCCGTCTGCTTAAGGATTAGAAACCCCGACTCTGAGTTCATGTCCATCCAGCACCCAGCACGCGGAGGAGGTCCCTCCTCTGTATACTCTACACAAGCTTGTTGGCGCATTTGGCAGATGTGTTGTGAGCTGGGACACACGAGCCCTGAGGGAACATTTGTGTGACAAGGGCCCCTTGCCTGATAATCCAGGCCCTCAGAGGCTCGGCGTGCGTCTCAGCCTCTTCCCTGTACAATTGTGATCCGATCAAAGACGGGAACTTGTCTTCTTTGCTGAACCCTCGGCACCTAACGCGGCCTCTAGCACATAGTAGGTGCTCAATAAATCCTTACAGAGCAGGACACCCAGTGCGAACCTCCCACGTCACACCTCCTAAGGCTCTCCAGGCTGGGAAGGGGGGCCGGCAGAGGGGCCGCAGGGGGAGCTGGAGAAGGCTGGGCCCCGGGGAGTTCAGGACGCACAGAAGCCCCCACACGTGGCCATGGTTTCTACCCGGCTTCCCCACCTGAGAACTGCAACGCTGGAAGCAATAAGGGGCCCTGGGCTTGGCTTCGGGAGGGAAGGAAGGCACCGCTGCGGAGAAGGCCATTCTTAGAGAGGAAGGACCAGGTCAGCGGGGCTGCAGAAGCGCGGGACAGAGGTCCGGGACAGAGCGCCCTTCCCCTACAAAGCAACCAGCGCGTGTGAGCAGAGCACCCAGACATGGCAGACCCACAGAGGCAACCTCCTCGCAACAGCCTTCAGCTCCCTGCACGGCCGGCCTAGGCGCCCTCCGCTGACCTGTCGCTTCTCCACCTCACTCCTCCTCTCGGCCCCACTGCCGCCCCAGGCATCACCCCCTCGGAGCCTTTGGTCCTTCTGCCTGGAGTCCTGGTCCCCGGAGAACCCCCTGGCGTGGCTCCTCATCTCCTTCATAGTTTGGATTAAATGTCACCTTCTCCGGGAAGCCTGCCTCGTCCCCCCCATGCCCGCCCATTCTCCCGCCCTGGCACGGCTTGGAGAAGGTCCAAGGCGCTGGGCCTGCCGTCTCCATGTCCTAAGCCAACGGGATGTGATGGCAGCCGAGCCCCAGGAACTCTAAGTGGGAAATTATCTTTGGGGGGGTGGCCCAGGCGGAATCTTGCTCGGTTCAGACCTCATTATCTTGTGGAACCCACCCCCTCTCCGCTCCCCACCGCTCGGAAGCTCAGCCATCACTCAGCCGAGTGGGCGAGCAGAGACAATTACTATGCTGGGTGGCAGACCTTCGACTCAGATTAACATCACTGCCTCTTGATTTGATCTTTTTTTATTTCTCTCTAAACACTTCGAGAGTTTTGATTGTAAGCCAGATTTGTCTGGGGTGAAAAGGAGTATTTTGAAACAACAAAACAAAACAGGACTTAGTTGGTGGTACGTATTTTAAGGCATTTTAAGCTGATAAACAGTTCATTGGTTCAGCTGTCCTGTAATTTGCAAAGGGTCAAAATGATTTGTTGTAAATAGGCGTCTATATCAACTGCTCTGATCCAAAACCAATTTCCACAGGAGAGGGCAGGATTTCATAAGAGATGAGGCAATGGAAGACACCCATTGTTTTTGGAATCGTTTTAATTTGACAGGTAAGCATCATCGTATTCCAAGGCAGATATGCAGGACGCCGCCTGGCATGCGCTGCAGAATACAGAATGGCAGGTATGTCATTTCCTAAACATGCAGGTGACCAAGTGCACACAGAGTATCAAGTTCAAGGAAGAGAAGCAGTGCCTGCCGGGCGTGGGCACAACACGCCCTCCCTGTTTCTCCCCAAATTTGCATCCAGAATACTGGGGGAATTTTTTAATGAGACTAGGGCACTACTCCGGATAATCTCTGAAGGAAAAATGGAGAATAAGGGATGGAGGCGCTGAGATTTTCAAGGCTGTGCAGTCAGACTGCCTCAACCCACCAGCTGTTGCACGACTGACAACCATGGCAGCACCGTCGGAGGTTATTTAAAAGTGGGTCTGCAAGCCCGTAAGAGCAGAACAGCGATCTCAGTGACCCGTCCGGGTTCACTAGGAGACGCTCAAGGTGACCAGATTACCTATGCTCACGCAACACATTCAGTGTCTAGCCACTGAGCACCTACTATGTGCCAGGCTCTGGTTCTAGGCTGGTGGTCCAGGGGAATGCAGTGGAGGAGGCATTTCGATGATATAAGGTCTTTGATCAGGTTCTTACGCCATGCCGGTTGAAAGGTAGACAGATGAAGTCAGGCCTTGCCCTCCCCCGCCCCCAAGGTCATCTCGGCTGCCCATGTCTGGCCCGCTCAGGCCCAAGGTCACTGAGAACCGCGCCTGGTTGACCACTGGTCTACTGAAGGTCTGGTGGAGTTTGGCGCTCTTTCAGGATCGTCTTGGCCCTCTGAGCGCGGTGTGAGACCTGGGCTGCTGGTCCGGTCCAAACCCTGACTCCTGCCTGACGCACAGTCTAAGGCTCAGAGAAGCCACATAATTGATGTTTAGTCCTCAGGAAGTGGGGTGGCCATGGGCCTAATGCAAATCCAATGCAGAAGATGTAAGCCTCGCCAAGAGCTTGCTCAGCTGCGTCCAGTCAGACACTTTGGGAAAGACCAGCGCTTAACCACCGCGCCACTCAGCCGGCCCTCGTTCTTGTTTTTTAATAGTTGATCTCCAAAGGTGGTGTTTTTTGCAGCCTAGTGCTATAACGTCTCAATCTCGTCAGCTTTACCATGTCCTACCCTTGACCTTGCTTTCTGGATTTGGAATAAAAATGGGCAAAGGTTGGGCTGATTATTTTTTGCAATCATTTCCAGCCATTGAATGGTTCCGAACCAGTGACTGACACCACTCTGTGTGTCACACAGGCGGGGGCAGGTTGGAGAAGGCCCGCCCACCAGGCCTGGGCCCTTCCATCCAGGCGGCGAGGAGTGAGGGTGACAGAGAAGCTGCTGGTTCAAGTCCCAGCTCTGCGCCGCCCAGCAGGTGGTGCTGTGCCCGCTGCCTCACGCGGCCCGGCCTCGGTCTCCGTGGTGGACAGGTCTGCAGCGGTGCCCAGAGGGCTGGTTGCATCTGTTTACTGAGTGCGTGGAGGGCTGCAGGGAAGGCGGCACAGGCAGGGCTGACAGCCCAGCCCAGCCCCGCCTCTCTGGGTCTCCGCGTTTGGAAAACGGGGGTAAGAAAAGTGAGAACCATGAGGACGAAATCCGATGTGCCCAGTGCTGACTCAGAACAGCGCCTGGCGTACGTTAGGACCTGTGCCTGTTTAAAACCATAAGTGCTCCATCTGCCCCAGCGACCGGAACTTGGCACACGGAAGGTGTTCATTGTGTGTTGGCTGTTGGTGGTTTTTACTACGTCCCTGTCACCTCCTCCTGGGGTTCTCATGGCCCGTCCTCGCCTTTTACAGCTGCTTCGGAAGCAGACCCTGCGCAGCCCGGCAGGCACCTCACCTGCAGGAGGGGCGGGCGAGCCCGGGAAGCGGCCCCCAGGCAGCCCCCTTAGGCTGGAGCGCTGCCCGCCTGGATGTCACGGGAGTGCAGCACTGGGGAGCAAGCCGCAGGAGACCCCCAAGAGGCCCCTTCCTCTCTCCTCCTCTGCTTTCTCTGTTCCCACCCGCCCCTCTGTTCTTTGCCCAGGCAACGCCCCCTAGGGTTCTGCCCGCTCTGCATTCAGGGGGCTTCCTCAAGCACATCTCCTGGACCATCACAGCTTCAGTGACCATCTACGTTTGATTGATTCCAAGGTCATTGCCAGGTTGCCTCTGTGTCCTAAGCTAAACGTTAACGATTCTTAACATTTTTGCGGCATGAGACTCTCTGTGCACGGGCACACTCACATACTTTCCTTGAAGTTTCATGAGATGACTGAACCCCGCCCGTGGAACTGTATGGAGGCGGACCTGTGTCTCCAGCCCCAGGGGCGACTGCCCGCCCTGGTCTGCCATCGCTTCACCCTCACGCGCCTGACTGTGTCTACCTTCAGTCTCTCTAGTGCCACTTCTTTTATTGCCATCAGAACATTGGCTCCAAAGCTTTCTTCTCTTGCCAGCCCCAGCAGATATATGTCCTGTGTACCCACTCAGGGGCTGCCTTTTCCGGGGGACCCTTAGCGAGAGAAGGATCTCGCTGACTTTTTTCCAAGCTTTCCTTATCTCAGGAGGAGGTCAAGGATTTCCTGGGCCAAGAACTAAGTGAGAGAATTCTTCAGGAAAGAAAAGATGCCTCACAGATTACCTGAGCAGACGAAGAAGAGACTATGATAAAGGCAAACAGTGCAAGAAAAAAAGAAAAGCAATTCAACACTTGGAAACACAAAGGGCACTTCCAGAAATAAAATGTTACTATAGATTCCTATATATGTCTCTCTAGAGCAGGGATTGACAAACTGCTTTTTTGGTAGAGGGCCAGACAGTAAATATTTTAAGCTTTGCAGGCCAAGCAGCAAAATCCAGTATACTATGTAGGTACATACAGAACAAGAGAAAAACAAATTTTCATAAACCTTTTTGGACAGCGTTCAGAATTATAGATGCTGAAATTTTAATTTCTTATGATTTTTCTCTGTCCTGAAATATTATTGGATATCGTATTATATAATTTTTGCAACCACTTAAAAATGTACAAAATGTTCTTAGCCTGTGGGCTGTACAAAAATAGGCAATGGGCCGAATTTGATCCATGGGCTGCAATTAGCTAAGCCCTGATGCATGGCTGCGCCTCACAGCACATATACACCACTGAGTCTTCAACGTTTAGAGGTTCAGAGACAAAGCACGATGACATATATCCTGTTTGTTTATGAGTCTCAAATCAGTGGAGTATAAACGTGTCACTGTTTTGTTTTATCTTTCAGTGATGTTATATTCAATCCCTCATTTCCTTAATGATATTTTGGGCAGGTTTCATAGTTTGGCAACTCACGCGTCTTGCTGCTGAGCCTGTGGTACCTGGTAAAAATTTTAAAAGGCCCTCCTCCCTGTGGACAGACTCATCCCTGGATCAAGGCACACGGCGTGGGGAGCGGAGTGTGGCCTCGGCCCCCGCGTGGGAGGCCCGGCAGCCCTGGTGGGAGAGTGACAAGATGGCTCAAGCTCAGCTATCCACGCTCACATCCACTACACGCACAGGACGTCCCATTCCAAACAGGCCACCCATCGCCGTCCCCTGCCCCAGCCCTGGTGTGTCCCTCTGCTTCCCGGAAGAGGGTCAGAAGCAGATGAGCAGCCCGGGAGTGGCACGCCAGCCTCTCCCTTTGCCCCAGGCACTCTCAACCCTGACAAATGATTCTTCTTGGAGCCACAGATAACTCGTCAGGGAGGAAGGGTAGTGGCCCAGGAACGCCACCGTCTTTTGTCTTAGCAAATGAATATTGTCCAAAATGAATGAACCAAGGACTGCCAGTCAACATAGTACTTGGAGGTGTGAAGGGGTGAGGCAACCACAAGAAGAATGAAAACAGAAACCATTGAAAGCACTTGCTGCCTTTGCTTTCTTGTCTCCCAGGTGAGGGAACTCCCTCCAAGGCCTGGCAGCCAGAAAATGGCAGGGTCCAGGTAGGACCCAGGCAGGCTGACCTCAGGGCCCCCGCTGCCGTGCTCGTTAAGTGATCGAAGGCCCATTTGCCCCTGTGCTGAAAAAGTCTCCTCTGGCAGGCTTGCCTGGAAGGTGGGGGCGAGAGAATAAACAACGGCGGAGTTTTATAGGCTTCTCTTTAACCTCAGAAGCATTGGTTTCACTGGGGTACAGAGTATAATTTTCAAATTGTTAGAAACACATTCCTTCTGAAGTACACAGGGTGTTCATGTCAAGGCTTATTTCCCTCATCAATAAGGGAAGCAGCAGGATGACAAGGCTGGTTCGGAGGAGGATGTTTTATGTGTATTTTCCAGTGAACATAGTCTGAAAGAAGATTGTTAAGTTAGATATGAAACCGATTCATGTCCTAGAGAGCAGGCAATACATCCACAACATTTCAGGTGATCACTGATGAACAGAAATCATTCACATCTACACTGAACCAAAAATGTGCGTGCATCCTCCAAAGCTTTCTACAAGTAAGCATCTCATGACACGCTGGGCTGGAATCCATGACACAAGCTCAGTCCAAGTTATGTTCCCCTAGAGAACCCGGTGACCCCTCAGGTAAGCTTGTTAGACACCTGGCTCCATGAGAACATGAAAAGGGCTCCCTTATCTTTTTGCCTGGTTCCTTGATTTATTTTTCCCTGCTGTGCGCTGGTGGCACTTACCAATAACCCACACTGGTCACCCAACCACGAAATGTCAGTCCCTTGCCATTATTCTCACCCAGAAGATACAATTTCAAGTGATGAAGCCAACAGAAGGAGTTTCAAGGCCTCTGCTTCCCAAGATGGGCACAGTCCTAGAGTCAGACGGGAGAGGGCTGGGTTTGAGGTAGAAGAAAGAGGAGTAGGTATTTTCTACCAGTGATGACACACAACTAGGAGTGAGACTCAAAATATGTAACCACCAGGAGGACTCAAGACCAGCCAATCGGAAGGGCTGGGGCCGCGTCCTGAGGGCCCTGCGGGCCGTCACCCTGGACCTGGTGGACCTCACAGATGAGAGGGGCGTTCCGGGAAGGGCTAGGGTGGCGTCATGATGGTGGAGGGAGCTGGCCAGGAGCAGTTTACCAACAGGCAGGGAAGTATTTCAACATTTAAACAAGCTGTACAGCTACGTGGACACACTGGCTGAACGCGGGCAGGCCCACACACGGACCTCCGCCAGCTCCCTGATCCCGACGCCCCGCCCCGCCCCGCACAGATGGCCACGGGGCCGCCCCATCCCCGCTGAAGACTCCAGCCGTCTTCTCTCTTCTATCCGACTCTTGGGATTTAGGGTCCAGGAGGGTGAGCACAGGGGGAAGGTTAGGAGTAAGGGGCGGGGAAGGAAGAACTCAGGATGGGAGGACAGAGGTGCCGTTTCTAAGCCCCAGGGACACAGCAGTGCCCCCAACAGACAAGAGTCCCTGTCCTTATCACGTCTCGGTTCTACTGGGGGCAGATGGGGATAGGAAAGTACGAGTTAATGCATGTGAAAGCGCCTAGCCCTGGGTTTGGCGCACGGGAAACACTCAACCAGCGGCAGGTCCTCCTGTCACCTCTGTCCCCAACCCCATCCCCGGAGCTTCCCTGAAGCTTCTGAGAACATAAATAAAGCTGGAACCCCATCTGGCTGAAAAAGCCAACCATCTGGAGATGTGGAAATATGGGGAACTTCTAATGACTGGCTAATTTTTTTCAGTTTTTCAGCCAGATGTTTGATGTCATCCAGACCCATCTGTGGCAGAAATTGCAGTGTACTGAAATTCTTTTCCATAATTTTAATTTCCGAGTCCTGAAATCCTAAATGGGCTTGCTTTTCTTAGTAGGCATTTTTAAAAACGAATTGTGAATCTGGTTATTGACGAATGAAGAGCAATTCAGGAACCAAATAGGAAAATATCAGAAGTTTGAATTAAAAGAGCATCTTATATAATTTCCAGGGCTTGAAGCTGGCAGCGCAAATTCAGCCACAGGTGAGTTTGATTTGGCTGACACCGTGTTTTTTAAAAGTTGAGTTAATCTCCCAGATTTTTAAAACCAAGAGATTTTACATCTGGCTTCTTAAAATTTGGAATATTGGGCCAAGCTGGTACCCATTTCCCCAGGGTGAAAGCTGACTTTAAGTAGCAATTGTCCCATAGGTGGGGGTTGTGCTCTCCAATTTACCACAATCCCCACCACTCTCTATTGCCCTCACCTTGAGTTTCAGTTGCCATACATCTCAAATGCACTGTTTCCTTTGCCCCCATCCTTGAGAGGATCGTGAAATGCTTGTTTCACACTTTACATTTTACCTGCCAAGTCCACATGGACATTTGGGTTTGCTGCTCCCTACTCTTACTCAAAGCTCTCATTTTAGATTTGGGGATAACCGAGTCCAAAGGAGGAAAATAACACGCACCTTTCACATAGCTGTGCGTGACAGAAATGTGATTAGCAGGCAGGGTTCCTCCCTCCTCGGCCAGTGGTCTCACCACCATCTCAGTGCATCCCTTGCATTGTGACTAGGACTTCAAGAGCTTTTCTTAATGAGAGCATCACGTGGCCAGCACACTCTCATTCATATTCACACGCTGTCATTGAAAAGATGCACAGGGTGAAGCACTACTCTGAATGTCTCCCGTGTTTTCCAGGTAAGAGCCAGGCGTTCGGCTGGGTTTCTCAGTGTGGGTATCTCTACAGAGGTCAGTTGGTTTTCCATTGAGAGCAGGTCCTTTGCTGCCTCTGAGCCTGTGCCTGTCTGGTGGCCCTGGTGCCTCTGCAGATACTGCAGTTCCGGGCTTTGAGGCTCCAGGATGGAGACACCTGTGTGTTTGGGCATTCTCACAAGCGAGAGTGGGTACCCGGAGGAACCTATGCACCGGAGCACAAATTAACGTTCTCTAGTGAATGCTCTCAGACGCATGGCTGAGGTGGGGTGGCGCCTGCAGAGTTGAGGTATGTGTCTGTGAGCAAGAAATGTAACTTCTCCGGGCCTCAGCCTCCTTGTCTATAAAATAAGGGTGGGGCCGGTCAAGTGGCAGGGTAGTTAGGCACTGGCTTGGGAGACCAGCGGCCCTGGTTCGGGTCCCACATGTGAGAGCCAGTGACACTGCCCTCAAAAACAAATATAAAATAAGGGTGATAAGACTGCCTATATCACTGGGCTCCTCTGAAGATGCAGGTTAATTTCTCAAAACTGAGTCCTAGCACCTAGTAAACGCTACATATAAATGACATTCTGGTGAGTGATGGAAACGAAAATGAAACACCCCTTCTCTCCCATGAGCAATAAGACCCTTCCAAACACAGAATCACCCCCCAGCCCATTGTAAATACTCAACATACATTGGCTTTAATGTCACAATTACTTGGAGGACTTTGAGAAAATTCAGACGGCAGTGACCCTCCGCAGAGCTATGGAAGCAGAGAATCTAGCTGTGGGGCCTGATGGTCTTTTTCTTTTTTAAAGCTCCTCATGTGATTCTGATGACTAGCCAAGTTTGGGAGCAATGGATGTCCTCGAATATCTTTCTTATTCATGATTATCTTTGGTGGTGGGGAACTCATCATTTCTTACATCTTCCCATTCCACACTGGACACTTTTTTTTCTTTTTTGTTTGTTTTTGTTTTTGAGGGCAGTGTCACTGGCCCTCATATGTGGGATCCGAACCGGGGCCACTGACGTCCCAAGCCAGCTCTTAACCACCGCGCCACTCGGCTGGCCCTGGACACTTTTTTTATATTGAGGGAAAACCTGTTTTCCTCCAGC